>WOAB01000546.1:5647609-7100164 GCA_027886185.1 Rheum nobile | reverse complement strand
GACAACATTATTGACATCAAAGATTTCAAACAAAGTATATTTTTAGTTTGGTACTAATATTTATTATTATAAACTTTGATGCTTATTAATCCTAAATTTGTTTAAATTACAGTATAGCTAAAATGAGGATTCAAATAGTGTGCATAGTTTTTGTACAACTATCAAGTGAGCCATCAAGCAATCATGCAGATATTTTTTAGATGTGAATTCTAGAAAAAACGTTGGACGATCTTTATGAACATCTTCAAGAGCATAAAACTGAGTTTTTTTTATTTACAAATTGAAAATATATTTGTTTTACTGGTGGTATGTTACTATTCAAGATGAAATTCAATTAACCAGGTTATCCAAGCTGTTACACTTGCAACCATTGATCATATAGAAGATACTTTCGGTTGGTACTACAATTCGTGCAAACGTGTAAAAGCAAAGTACAACTCAAGAAGATCGTTTTGGTGCAAGAAATGTGATACATTAGTGAACTTTGCTATTCCAAGGTAATAAATTATTCAAGTTAAATGATTTGAAAATTGAATGAGGTGTGATCATATTCATATTTATGCAGATTCTGTGTGCAAGTCAATGTCATTGATGGAAAGGAACTGCCCAATTTACTATATTTGATAGGGAAGTGAGCCAAATTTTGAAGAAATCTGTTACAAATATAATTGAGACAAGAGATAAGGTATGTTTGTTTGTCATTCTGTATATCATTACCACAAAAATCTGATTTATAATTTCTGTTTTATACTTTTTTTCAGGATGAGAAATTACTACCATCCCAGAAGATTTAAACATGTTTTGATAAACAAAAAAATGTTGTTTAGGGTTCTAATTTCAAAATACAACATGTAGACTACCATCTCCTTCAGCTTATACAGTGAGGAATATGACCGATGATCCAGTTTAATTGAAAAGTTTGAGCAATCTACTATTGAATATGAGGTATGAATTCCAAATTTGGACAATCAACTTTATTATGTATATATTATTATACTAACATATGTTATGTAGTTCACTGTATAAATAGGATACATGGACTCATGCACGTAGAGAATGATGTTGTGTCAAAAGTTTCATCAAATGAAGTACTAACGCCACGAAAGCGTGGTTTTATTAACATTGAAGAAGAGGAAAATTGCAAATCTGATAAGAGGAGAGTGCAAAAATTGAAGATCGTGGTGATATTCAACTTCCAAGAGGATGTGTTATGCTAAGAAAGTGAAGAAGGAAAGTTCGACTAATGCCTATGGATTCAAATACATTTTTACTCTATTAGGAAATTCAAGTTTTTCTGATATTTCTATATAATTTCAGTGAGTTTATAATTTGCTTCAATTGTTGAGTTTTGTTAACTATAAACCTAGAAAACTGCTTATTGCATATATTAATTTAAGGTCTTTTTGAGGTTTATCTATAAACATGAATATTAAATCTATGTATGATTTACAACATATGTTTATATAGCACATCATTTTGTTCATACCTATGCTACTTACTATACTATTGACAATTTAATGATTGACAACACTACAGTTAGTATATAATATATACCTTAGGTCGTCTTTATTTATAATCCAATTCAACTTTGAGATCCATCTTAGCTCCCACAAGATTCCTATATAATAAACAATTGGTTAAGTATAACATAAACAAGTAATTAGTTCATATTCAATAAAACAATAGTTATGAAATTGACATTCATCTATAAGAACACAGATTCAGATAACTACTTAGTAGATTAGATTAAATCTATGTCTGTTTAACACAAATTTTAGGATTGATTGATCATGGTTTATGTTTAAGGCATATTTGGGGTTTAGGGTGTGTAGTTTTTTAATAAATATTATACATGTAATATATGGTTTATAGTAGGTATATTGGGTTTGTTACGGGTTTAGGGTTGTGTATACTGTGGTTTAGGGTTTATGATTGTAAGCAAATTTTTCATAATGATATGGAGGTTGACTGCTTAGGATTAGTATATTTCATAAGTTTATTTCAATATTTTCCATATATTTTCTGTATAGTTCGTAGATATATATTATATAGATTATATATTTCATAAGGTAAGTAGATTATTTATATAATATGGACATATAAACTTTTTGATATAATATTTCCTAACTTGATTTACTAGCATTTATATAATATATGTTTATGTAATACGAATATACTGATTTCACTTAATGTAGTAGATTACCATATAAATTGTAAGCAAATTATTTATATAATATGGAGGTTGACAGCTTAGGCTGTGTAGGCTATAGGGTTTAGTGTTTAAGGGTGTTTAGCCTGTATAATAAATATTATACATGTAATATAGGATGTAATATCAAGTATATTGGGTTTGTTTAATTTTTAGGGCTGTGTATTGTGTTTTAGGATTTATCTTAGCAGTTTGTTTTTAGGGTTTACTTTAAGTTTATTTTCATATATTTCCATATATATAATATATTAGTTCGAAATATATAATGTATATATTAGTACATTTCTAAGTTAAGTAGATTATTTATATAATATGGAAACATATAAACTTTTTAATATAATATTTCCTTACTTGATTTACTATCATTTATATAATATATTTTATGTAATAACGAAATATACTGATTTTCACTTAATAAAATTTTATGTCTATATATGTGTTCGATAATAAAATATTATGTATATGCCAAAATTAACCACCTACACTCTATATAAGATAACAGCGTAGGACTAATTGCTCTACAACCTTCATTCATTCAGAAATCAGAATGGTTCACCCTATTCCTCATGATGTCTCATTACAAGCAGAAGTGTTGTTATTTCTGATGTTTGAGCCCGAAAAGCCATTTTTTTAGGTTTCCACGCATTGCCAACTGTTTTTACATTAGAATTTCTTTACCAATTGATCTATCCAATGATGTTCATTACATTGAATGTTCAATTTCAATGCCTAATGAACTTGCAAATGCAACAAAAAGGTATTTTTATCGTTATACATGTTTATTGTTATATAATGTTCATTACATACTTTTACACTATATGAGTTTGTTAAACAATGTGCAAGGCAGTTGACAATTGTTACAATATTTTTGTACTATATAATCATTGTGGATTGACTTTTGTTTTTATTAATAGGTTTCAAACTGCCTTGGATGAAATGAATATGAAGTATCGTCCATTCATATATGAGAGGGATCCTATTATATTCCCAAATATTCAACTCAACTGTGCAATTAGAAATGTTGTAGGATTATTTGGTTCAACTCAAGTGGCCGCCTTTCATTCTACTTTCACAACCTATAATCCTATGGTTGTTATGCTTACACACGCTGAATTGGAGGAAATACTTTTGGAAGACATATTTCTACAATATGGTCATGATCGCTATTTACGTATTGATTCGTTGTACAATGAAGAATACAATTATATCTCTTGGCGGAGCAGTGAGGTGAATATATGGATTGATCGTGAAGGCATCGATTATATTTTGAAATTTAACACTAGGTGTGTGGAAGCATGTCAGCTTTCATGTATTTACGAAATGAGAAATGAAATATCGGGACTACAACTATGGAGTATTCTCGACGACTTTGCAAAGCTTAATTGTCTACCGTGGCAATACTTACATAACAGAACATGTGTTTTAAATTTATCTGATGAGGATGGAGAAATTCTGACTGAAGAGAACGAAGTAGATGAAGAAGAGAATGAAGAATATGAGGAACAAGAACAAGATGAAGAAAAAGAAGAAGAACCGTTTGAACCAGAAGATGAAGCATAATATTTTAATTAAACTTTCAAGTTTTATTCAAAGTTCAGTTATATTTAATTTTCAAGTTGTTTACACAAGTGAGTTTTATATAATTTTACTTTAGGTCAAAATAGCATTATTATTCATATCATGATGTTTTACTTATATATTTAACTTAATAAGATAATTTGAAGTCTATGTCGTTCGATTATTGGCAATTTTGAAAGTACAATTTTTTTTATTGTTTGTTAATCAGAATAGAAAGGTAAATCAGAAGTTTATAGTCCATTGAATATTGTATTTTTTATGGTAAATATAAACCAATAATGAAAATTAAATATATATAAAACCTGTAGATAACTAAGAAGAAGAAGAAGAAGAATACAAGGAAGAAGAGAATGAAGAAGATGAGGAAGATTAAATATATATAAAACGTGTATAGAAAACTATAATGTTATTATGATTAATTTCCTTAAGTACTTCAATTGCAAAGTAGGTTTATAATTGTTGGATTACTTATATATGTTAATATACGTAGGCCAATAATAGTACTTATATGTCTAAAATGGATACAATTAAAATATCTTTTATATATTTGTAAACTGTACAAGTATAGTACATACAACTTCCTTTTATTCTATTGCATCAGGAAATATGAAATATTCTGAAAATCAGTTATTAACCTTTTTAAGGTTAGAATTATTTTCTAATTAATGAGAACTATTATATATCTTTGCACGTTGCACAAATAAACCCTACTTTACAGCCCTTAGAGAATTGTTCAATTCATTTGGAGGTATTGTGGAGTTTTGTGCACTACTTTGCAGTCTGAAGAGAATTGGTAACTTGATTTCGAGGTATTTTGTATGTTTATGCCATGATCTTCTAAAATTCATATTGTCTTTATGGGAACGCCATAACTTTGACCTTCTGTTATATGGTTTATATTATTCTGATTTGTTAATAAGAGTTTGGTCGAAGTCTGAACTTCAATTGTTTACTCACTGTATGGTTCACATCTTATACGCATTGTTTACAGTCATTATATAAGATTTATTTTAGTGTTGCATCATCTACTTATAAACCAAAGGATTTAGTTTGCAAAACTATAAGTTTGTATAGAATATATACCTTTAGATCTTCTTTTGTATGTATGTAAAATTAAAATGTCTTTGGCCTTAAATCTGATCTCCCAAGGGATTCCTATACAGTACAAATAAATTAGTTTAGTACATCATACACAATAAAATCAGTTAGGTAAATTAATCAATTGATGAAACCATGATATCATTGTATATATTGAATGAACATATCCATATTTGAATTTAATTATAGATGTTTCAATATAGTCATTTACAAAAACATTGATTGACAATAATAAATATTACATGCATCATATCATTACACACTAATACTATTATTCTGTATATATAGAATCATATTTTAGTCAGTAAACATAACTCAAGCTGACATATAGAGATATATAATGTCATTTTTTATTGTCTATGATGTATTTTTTTGTTCAAATATTCAGTATATCTAAGCAGCATGTAGTCATATTTATTTTCAAGTCTTGCTGAATGTCTTACATGATACCAGACAATGTACAAACAATTGGAATTTTATTTTGCCGATTTCTATTACAGCAGAACTAAGCTCTACAAGGAAGGTAAATTCTTTTTACTAATATTGTTCTGAATATTAATGTTTTAAATTGTGATTATACTATTTATTACATCAGAAAAATTCTATATAGCAGAACTAAATCTATTAAATTAACCTACTGATTTAATACATTTCAAATAGATATTATATTATATTGATCTATGTATAATTAATGAAACAGAAATAGCAGAATAAAACTTAGACATAAAGATATTATATCTGATTTTTCAGTTGATTATGTTAGGGAGATACCTGCATAACTTCATCCTTTAATGTCTTTCTTCTGTCTGTTTCCGTTTGGTAATTAAATTTGTATTTGTTTGAACCCTCGAAATCAAAAAAAAAAGATAAAAGAATCGGATAAGTAAACTCATAAAGAAATAGAAAAAGACAGACATATAGATTTATATATATACAGATAGAGATTCAGTGAGGGAGAAATAAAGAGATTGACTTCTTACATATACTTGCTTTTCATCTCATCCTAACCTCTGTCATTGATCTTAAAACCTGTCTCTTTGCATGTAATTAAAGAATGACACAAGTGATTAGTAGCAGGTATGTAACTAATAGTATATAGTTATATAACACAGAGACTGACCTATATGATTTGCTGTTTGTAGTGTTAATATTGGACATAAATATCCGCATCATCTGCGTTGCTGCTTTTTTCAAGATAAATACAAAGACAATTTCAGTTTGCTGTATAATGTTGGTAAGCTATGTATTAGATATACATATGTAACTTTGAAAATCAAATATTATGAGAAAGAATAAGAGGAAGAGATGAAATTTAATGAAATGTTGTGGATGATACATGTAGAGAGATAGATAAAGAGAGAGAGAGAGAGACAGAGATAGAGAGAGACACACACACACACACACACACACACACACACACACACACACACACACACACACACACACACACACAGAGAGAGAGAGAGAGAGAGAGAGAGAGAGAGAGAGAGAGAGAGAGAGAGAGAGAGAGAGAGAGAGAGAGAGAGAGAGGTTCAACAATTTGGGCCGGTTTTAATCAAGTCAAATAGCTAATATAAAACTTCTGATATTGGACCGGCACTTATCAAGCCCATATAAAACTTGGCCCATTAAGTTGTTAAATCAAATGAACAAAATAAGTTATTAATCACTAGGCCTAAAGTCATCATTTGGGCTGGCCCATTTCAAAAATTTATTCAATGTTTCTGAGCATAATATTGAAGTTTAAACAATTAAGCATAAGTCGTATCGTTTTCATATAAAATAATTATATTACTTACATTTTAATCCATTAAACTAAAAACATATATATTTTGTGTACAATAAAAAAATATTCATACTCGAAAATGTAGTTTAATCATTTGTTTTAGACAATAACATTATTAATTTTCATAATGATATTAATAACCAAATTACTAACAGTCTGCAACAAGAATAAAACAAATAATACTACAACTTATTCGTATTTCATTAAATCGAAAGGTTGTAAGGTTTCAAACGTTAGGAATCTCGATAAATTGAGAGAATGAGATAAAGAAATTGTTTACAATAGTCCAAAGAGAGAGAATGAGAGAGAGAGAGAGAGAGTTGTACAGATCTGAGAGAGAGAGAGAGAGAGAGAGAGAGAGAGAGAGAGAGAGAGAGAGAGAGAGAGAGAGAGAGAGAGAGAGAGAGAGAGAGAGAGAGAGAGAGAGAGAGAGAGACTTACAAGGTCGCAGTCGGATAACTCGAACCTCTTCTTAGAAGTACACTCCACAGGTAATTAGCTCATCATATCCTCAGAAACAAATGGTGAAGTTAGTGGTTTGAAGAACATGAATATTAGAGGAAATGAATACGGCGCAACTAGATATTTCTTAATGTGGTAGGGTTACTGAAAATGTGGACCGAGTATACTTAGTTATCAGGTTTACATTCCAGAAGAAACCAATTAAAAAATAACGAAACCCAAAATATATGGGCCTTTAAGCCCAATGACTTATAGGACCATTTGTTATTTTTTTTAATTCCATTAATTGTTGCCGTTATTTAAAGTTTGAACCAGAGACGATCTAATTTATACTTGGACCAAAATTTGTTAAACATGTTGGGCCGGTGTTTATAAAGCCCATTATAGCATAGGTCCAATAAGCAATTATAAGATAGACATCATGTTAATAATGAATGGGCCTAAATTCATTATTTAATCTAGCCCATTATTAACTTGGGCCACAAACCCGTTATAGAAAAGCAACAGACAATTTTATCTGAATCCAATTCAATTTGTATCAAGTTAAAATTATATATATATTATAATGTAGAACCCGGTTTACGTATTATAATTATTGAACCAATTATGACAGATGAAAAGTATAGATTAAACGAGAAGATTCTAGATATTTTTCATTGAACAATGAAACACAATATTCTAATTAATGCAGACATCTTAAAAAAATCCAAACACAGTATTCAAACAGAAATGTAATGATTCATGCTATTCAAACAGATATGTAGCAAGTATTTTCCAAAGCAATGTAACATAGAAGTTCAAAGTTCAAACTAATCTAGAGTAGATGATTCACAATCATGAAAATATTTAAAGATAAAATTTAAAGGGACAGATCTTAGAGAGAGATATCTAGCAAAATCAAAGGGAAAAAATCGACTCCTAAATCAAGAAAAATACAAAAAAAAGACAGACATACTCAGAGAGAAAGAGAGATAGTTACGTTTCTGCAAACTATTGATCTCTCCAGATTCTTCGACTTCCAGATATCTGCAAAATCGAAAGTGAAATTTACATAATCAGAAACATAGAGGCAAAGATACTCAGAGAGAGAGAGAGAGAGAGAGAGAGAGAGAGAGAGAGAGAGAGAGAGAGAGAGAGAGAGAGAGAGAGAGAGAGAGAGAGAGAGAGAGAGAGAGAGAGAGAGAGAGAGAGAGAGAGAGAGAGAGAGAGAGAGCTTACGTTATTTGGGTTATGTTGTGCTCCAGAAACTCCGACTTCCAGATCTCTTTAAATTTGTAGATCTAAAAGAATCGGGATTTTGTAGATCTAAAGTAGATCTAAAGAAGGAATCGAAAAGAAATCTTTTCTAGATCTAAAGTAGATCTATAAAGAAATGAGTATAACGTAAAAACAAGAAAGGATTTGTAAAATTTTGTGTGATAATGGAACTATATTGAAAAGCTTGAAGGAGATGATTAGAAATCGCCATAGATCTGGCAAATTTTAGAAATGGAGAATATGGGTTTCTGATGAATAGAGATGAAGAGAGAGATTGAGTAAGCAGCGAAATGAAACCCAAAATGGAAAGAACTAGGGTATTAGCGAAGTCGAACGTGTATTAGCTGTTGTTGTCTTTGGGCTTACTTGGGCCGCTTCGTGCGATTATATCATTGGCCCACGTTTATTCAGTTGGCCCAATAAGAAAATACAAATCATAATGCTTCCGATCTTATATTAGTATGTAATGAAATTACATTATTTTTTATTAATGTAATTTTCTGAATTTATTAGGAACATATATAATTATACATTGATTGTTTTAGTTAAATATATTGTTAAATAAATCCAGTTTTTGAAATTATCCCTTTATTTCATTTTGTCATTGTTTATAATTATGCCTATATTTCCATTTATTATTGTTTATTTTTATTATAATTTAATAATACAGAGAATTTCATTATTATTTTTTAAGGACTTAATCTCTATTTTGGTATGTAGTAGGAGTATAATTAGCCCTATAATTCAAAACAATGCCAATTATCTGTGCTTTGGGGGCATAGGCCATGTAACAACAGAATATACACATGTCCTTAAGTCTTTGACAGTTCTTTTTAAACAAATCCATACATATGTTATATTCTATATTTGTAATAAATGTTTCCGGAACTAAATAAATATACAAGTTTTAATTTGAATATATTTATGATGTAGAAGGTTAATTTTTTTTATGGACGAACTAACTCGGCACAATAGAGCGTTGAGATTGGCTGTAATTAGAGATAAACGACAACGGACAAATTCAAATCGATCAGGTGAAAAATATGTTCCATTCTTTGAAACTTTTCCAATAAATTCAAATTTTATGGTTGATTATAAATATTGAGTATGCAGGAAATATCCAAGGAGATAATGACAATTTTGTTGTTAGTGGTCATATCCCCATGTCCGATATTTCAAATGGTAAGTAATTGTTAAGCGAAAAAGTCTTTATTTTATTTTATTCGACAAGCTATATTATAATAAGTGTTTTAGCTTTTTTTACTGTAAGAGATATTGAGCAAGAATGATTATTCAAGTTAATTCAATTTTGAATTCATATCCATGTATTTATGCAGTGCAACAAAATATTACAGCCTCGACTTTGCATTTATCCCGAAGTGATCTAATCGGTCAAAATTCTTGTCTTTCTATAAGTGTTCCAGAACAAGAGAACTACGGTATAATCTGATTTGTATTATTTTTTGTTTTATTTCGTAATAATGTTTTGTTTGTTTAGAATATATAATAAGTACATTATGATATAAATATTTGATAATGTATTATTATTACTTATATTTTATGTTTTTAAGTTTGAGGTTATTAATAATATATTATTATGTAATTCTATAATTTTTAGGTTCAAGAAATTCATATGCATATACGGGATGTTCAAATAATCTACCACGTATAAGTGATGGTAATAATAAGTTTATCTAATATAAAAATTTAGTTTGGGTCATATTCAAAAGTTGATTATAAAATTATATGATTGTGTTAACAGGTGAATTGCACAATTCAATGTTGACAAAACAAGGTATGCTATTCCTAAAATTTATATGAAATAATTTATTTTGTTATAATATAAATATAGGTATTTATTTTAATGTTTAATATAGCTCGACATAGGAGGAAGTTGCAAATGAATGTCATACGACATAAGCGACATGGAACATCACTAAACGCATCAGGTAAGCAAATCAAATTTAATATTAATTTGTATTAATTAAAAATATATATTTTGCTTTACGAAACTGTTTGCAGGCAATGTGCTTGGAAATATTACCAACTCTGTACTTACTCAATCAACACCATTATCTATTACGTGTAATAGTTAGTTATTAATGAAATATATTATGTAATATACTTTTATGTATGAACTGTCGTAAGTTATATGTTTTGAATACAAATAATCATTTAATAATTAAATGTGCAGGTATAAGGAATTCTTCTATATTGCCAGGATGTTCATCTTCTCTACCACAAATAGGTAATGATACCATTCGAATGTAGTTATAATTGTACAAAGTGTAGTTATTATTTTATAATCTTTAATTATGTGTATTTGTATAAGACAAATTAATAGATGTGTATTTATGTATTGTGTGCTAATGTTATGTCGACGGATTTATATTTTTCAATAGCGGATCAAATCGTTACTAACTCAGTTATGCCTAGAAGTCTAAATGACAAGGAAAACTATGGTACGCATTTATTGTTTTATTCAGTCATGATATTAAGTATTACATAATTTTGTTGTATTTCATCACTATTTATAGTATGATATATTTATGTACGCTCAGTTCCATTACAGAATGCAATTCTTACTAATGAAGTTGAAATAACAAATGTTGAAGAAGGTACAATAGTAATCAGTTGATATTTATTTAGTTATTTATTGCATTTCAATATTTGTAATGTATTTCTCATGACAAATTAGCTCGATGTAAGAGGATGTTGAGAATGAATGTGATTACTCATAAGAGGCATGGAACATGACTAATTGAATCAGGTTAGCAAAACCACCTTTTGTAATGATAAATCAGTAATTAAATTTACGTTCTCATTTAGTTGGATATACATATATGGTATACATTGTTACATTCTTCAAAATATATGATGACTTACATATTTAAATTTCAAGAACTATAAATTCAACTATGTTGCCAGGTCGTTCATCTACATTACGTAATAGTGGTAATATTATAATAGTATCATGTTTTCCATTACATAGATTTTTTAATATGTTGCAATGGCCATAATATATGTTAAACTATGCACATGTTACCATACTTAATATTTGCTATAAATTATTTGTTTGACCTTTCATTTATTGATAATAATACTTTACTGTATAGATCCTGGTGCAGAAATGAATAGAACAATAAGAAATCATACTGGTACAGCAAGTAAGTCTATTGTACTATTTGTTACAACTATATCATGTGTATGTTTATTGTTTAATGCTCATTAATATGTTATAGTGCAATACCTCGATCACGGTGAACCATTGTATGAATGTCTGCATTGTGGGGCGTTGCTATGGCATGCTGAAAGAATAAATACAAAAGACCTTTCAAGCAAAGATATATGTCATATATCTTCCTTGTGTTGCATGAAAGGAAAAATTGAGCTCCCATTGCTACAAGAGCCACCGGCGTTGTTGAATAATCTTTTGACAAATAAGCATCCAAAAAGCAAACAATTTTGTGATAACATTATAGCTTACAATATGATGTTTGCTTTCACCTCTTTGGGAGGAAGGGCCACACCCATCACAAAAGGTCGTGGAACTTATTGTTATCGAATGCATGGACATAATTTTCACAAATATGGAGTTTGTTACCATTGTCGGGGACAACTCCAAAGTTTTCGCAGCTCTATATATATGATACCGAAAATGAGGATTCAAACCGAATCAATGCGATAAGGTATGTCAATTATTATTATTTTTTTGTTACCACTTATAGTTATATAACATTATTCTTTAATATTACTTTTTTTACTTTGATATTTATTTATGCCAGCTCTAGAGTGAAAAAAGTTGATGAATCTCTTGTGATTGAGTTGAGAAACATGATAGATCAACACAACCCTCATGCAAAAGCATTTAGAATGGCCAGAGATCGATTTAAGGATGAAGGTGTTACAGATACGAAGTTGCGATTGCTTAGCAATAGAAACACTGATGGTCGACGATATATTCTCCCAACGAGTTCAGAAGTTGCTGCTATTATTCTTGGTGATATTGATACACTGCATCAGCCTAGGGACATTATACTTCATACAAGGTCAGGTCAGTTACAACGGATTCACGAATTACATCCTTCGTACCTTGCGCTTCAATATCCGTTAGCATTCCCTTATGGTGAGGATGGGTATCGACCTGATATTGATTTAAGTGAACGGTGCAACACTTCTGCAAGGAAGAGGTCAAGGGTTACTTTAAAAGAATTCATTCAGTTTCGAATTCACGAGCGTCGTGGCGAAGCCGGAATTCTGAGGTTTTCTAGAAAGTTGTTTCAACAATTTTTGGTTGATGCTTATACAATGATTGAATCAGAAAGGTTGAACTACCATCGAACTCATCAGAAGAACATACGTGCTGATTTATATACAAATCTTGCTTCAGCAACGAGCAAGGGTCATACAGCACCAGCATCTTCTGGGAAGCGAATAGTGTTGCCATCTTCATTTACAGGTGGTCCTAGATATATGCAGCAGAATTATCAAGATGCAATGGCAATATGCAAACACCATGGTTATCCAGATCTATTCATAACATTCACATGTAATTCAAAATGGCCTGAAATTGTTAAGTTTTGTGAAGAAAGGGGTCTACAAGCAGAGGATCGCCCATACATTATATGTAGAGTATTCCACATGAAATTGGAGTCCATGATCAAAGATTTCAAAGTAAACAAAATACTTGGCAAGGTTAATTCAGGTAATGTCTCTTTTACTATCCTCATTTTAGTTATTGATTACATGTTTATAAGATATTTTATTTTCCCTACATTTTATATTATATTAAATATATTATTTTTTATTTTTTTAAAATGTATTAATTAAGTTTAACTTATATCATTGACTTATGAATATTTTGCAGTTATTTACACAATCGAATTTCAAAAGCGTGGTCTGCCTCATGCACATATTTTATTATTTCTGGATAAGGAATCTAAGTTGCCAATTGCTTCAGATATTGATACGGTCATTTCAGCTGAAATTCCAGACCCAACTGAGGATGCTGATTTATTCAATGTTGTGAGAAATTTCATGATGCATGGTCCATGCGGAGCTTCAAAACCATCGTTTCCTTGTATGGTTGATGGAAAGTGTAGAAAATACTTTCCAAAAAAATTTGTTGAACAGACTTTTGTTGATGACGATGGATATCATGTGTACAGAAGACGTGACGATGGTAGAACGTTAGAAAAAAGTGGAGTTCCCCTTGATAATCGGTATGTGGTTCCTTGTAATGCATTTCTTCTTCTAAAATACAATGCACATATAAATGTTGAATTGTGCAACCGATCGGGCTCTATCAAGTATCTGTTCAAGTACATAAACAAAGGACATGATCGCGTCA
This sequence comes from Rheum nobile, assembly GCA_027886185.1. NCBI lineage: Eukaryota > Viridiplantae > Streptophyta > Magnoliopsida > Caryophyllales > Polygonaceae > Rheum > Rheum nobile. The sequence goes on along the minus strand of WOAB01000546.1, from coordinate 7,086,424 downwards.
CTGTTGCAATTACAAACTCCGATGCAAATAATGTCGGTGATAACTGCATGGACGAAATAAAAAACTATCACAGCGCCAGGTATGTCTCTGCTTGTGAAGCTGCTTGGAGGATTTTTGCCTTTGATATTCATTACAGGACTCCTGTTGTTCAACGTTTGAATTTGCACCTTCCCGGTGAGGAAAGCGTTTTATTTAATGATGATGATCCTATTGATGCTGTCTTAAATGATCATGAAAGTGAGAAATCAATGTTTCTGCAATGGATGGAGTCTAACAAGAAGTTTCCAGAAGCTAAAGAATTGACGTATTCTGAATTTCCAAAGAAATTTGTTTGGGTAGCCTCAGCTAAGCATTGGAAAAAACGCGACAGGCGTGGCTCTGTTGGTAGGATATATCATGTAGCTCCTGGTACTAGCGATAAGTACTATCTTAGAATTTTGTTGAATCATATAAAAGGACCAACATGCTATGAAGATTTAAGGACTGTTGAGGGTGTAGTTTATAGTACATTTAAAGAAGCTTGCTATGCTTTGGGTTTGTTAGATGATGACAAAGAATACGTTGACGGGATAACTGAAGCAAGTTTTTGGGGATCAGCAAACTACATTAAGAGTCTGTTTGTATTTCTTTTGGTGTCTAATTGCATGGCAAAACCAGAGTTTGTTTGGAAACAAACATGGAGGCTTCTAGCAGATGACATTGTCGATAAACAGAGAAGAATTCTACGAATTAAGGATATGTATTCCATTAATGTTGTTTACTTGCTAATAATTATAATTGTATTTGATGTACATTTAGGCATAATATATTTTACTCATTTAATTGTATTGACATTTTAATTCTATTTATATGCATATTTGAATGTAACAGATCACCAATTACAAAACTACGCTCTTGCCGAAATTGACAAGTTATTACGACGAAATGGTAGTAGTTTGAGTCACTATAAAACCATGCCTTCTGTAGATTCAAGCCTCATATCTGAAGGATTCAACAAGCTTATACAAGATGAACATCGATATGACACGACAGTTCTAGCCGAGGAACATTCACAACTACTTTCTAGATTTACAATGGAACAGAAAGGGGTTTATGATGAGATCATGAATGCTGTTATATCAAATAACGGGGGTGTCTTCTTCTTATATGGTTATGGTGGAACAGGCAAAACTTATATATGGAGGGCACTTTCGTCTGCTATAAGGTCAAAAGGTGAAATAGTCCTTACTGTTGCTTCAAGTGGAAATACGGCTCTCCTAATACCCGATAGCAGAACTGCTCATTCAAGGTTTAAAATACCTTTGCAAGTTAATGAGGATTCAACGTGTCATATATGTTCAGGTACGGAACTTTCTGAGTTGATATGTGCCACCAAACTTATTATCTGGGATGAAGCAGTCATGACGAATAAGTACTGTTTTGAAGCTTTAGACATGACATTACGAGATATTTTATGAGCTACAAATCCTCTTAGTTTAGAACAACCTTTTGGAGGAAAAGTCGTAGTATTTGGTGGAGACTTTAGGCAAATTCTTCCCGTTATTTCAAAAGGGAGCAGGGAAGATGTTGTTGTTGCCACCATTAATTCGTCTTATTTGTGGCATCATTGCAAAGTTCTTAAGCTGACAAGGAACATGAGGATTCAACAAGGTACATCTGAATCTGATATCCAAGAGGCAAAAGATTTTTCTGAATGGATATTAAGCATTGGAGATGGGACTGTAGGTGTTGACAATGATGGAGAAGCGCAAATAGAAATTCTCGATGAACTATTGGTAAAGGATTATGATTTAGATCCGATTCCAACAGTTGTTAAATCTGTCTATCCCTCTCTAATGGAAGATCGGTTGTCTCCTACATACTTTGAAGAACGAGCAATTCTTGCTCCAACACACGAAGAGGTAGATAAAGTTAATGAATATATATTGTCTTCTTTGCCTGGTGATGAAAAGATATATCTCAGCTCTGATAGTCTGTGCAAGGCAGGTTCTGTTAAAGACGATGATGCAAGTATTTATACGTCTGATTATTTGAATAGTATTAGATGTTCTGGTATGCCCAATCATGTACTAAAACTAAAGGTTGGTGTGCCTATTATGTTGCTCTGAAATATTGATCAATCTTTAGGTTTATGCAATGGAACGAGATTGATAACCACGCAACTTGGCAGTCATGTTATACAAGGGAGAATTATTTCAGGCAACAATATCAGACATATGGTGTTGATTCCTCGCATGATAATGTCACCATCAGACACTTCATTCCCTTTCAAGTTTCAACAAAGACAATAAACAAAAGTCAGGGCCAATCTCTTGCAAATGTGGGTTTGTATCTTCCACGTCCTGTTTTCAGTCATGGCCAGTTTTATGTTGCATCATCAAGGGTAACTAGCAAGAAAGGTTTGAAGATATTGATTTGCGACAAAGATAAGAAGAGACATAATACTACAACCAATGTAGTATACAAGGAAGTATTTAATAATTTGTAGCACTTTTATCATTGTTCCAGATTTATTGCTTTTTGTTTTATTTTCATGTATTATATGATGTTTTTTAGTATTTTTAATGCTTTTAGTAGTATTGATGTAAGTGGTGTGCCTATACCTATTAGAAAAACTAATTATCCAATTTTATTATTAATAAAGTTATGGAGAGTGCCGTCTCTCTTTATATAACCTGAATATGTTTTAATGTTCGATTAGTCATATTTTATTCAAATAACTTATCATAAAATAATTGATCCAATGTCTTATTCATAATTTAATAACTATTTTTCTTACTAATGTAAAAAAAATATAAACAAATCTCATGCAAGGCACGGATATTACACTAGTATTTACTTTAGATATTGTAAAAAGTGGAAGCAACTGGTGGCCTGCTACTACAAGGCAATAGACAACCAACAACCACGTGGAGTAGATATACAACAACAATTCAATGCTATTTGGGAGGAGATAAATGAAGATGGAAATCACTCTGAAATGGGGGGGAGGGGGGGAACAAGTATGAATTTCCTTTACAACGGGACGACTAAACAATGCACAAAAATGAAAAATATACAACGACAAAGAATATTTCAAACATAAATAACGTTTTACATATGTGACATTTTTAAATATAGGATCGTGATGCGAATCCCTGATTAATAGCCCTAAATTAAAATCCCTAAAATTGAAAGCCCTAGAAATCTAAAAAACCCTAAACGCTAAAAAATTGAAATCCCTAATTAATAAGCCCTAGAAAACCCTAAATCCCTAAAAAACCCAAATCCCTAATTTGTAAAATTGAAAGCCCTAATTTGTAAAATTGAAAGCCCTAATTTTAGGGCTAATCGAAAACCCAGAATCCCTAATTTTGTATATCAGAAATCAAAAGGAAAAAATTGAAGGGCTAAATGAAGGCAAACATTTTAGGGCAATTTCAAGGGCAAAATCCTTAGAATTGGTTGAAGAAATGGGCGTCTTCAGAAGGGAAGTAGGAGAAGCAGAAAATGCCTTCATGAAGCCAGGTCGAGGTCAGAAGAGCTCCAGCTTGTCGTCGTCGTCGTTCCAAATGGAGGAGATGAGCAAGATTTATTTGTTAACGGAAGTCTTGAGCGGAGGCGAGAGGAGAGATGCATACCTGGAGTCGTCGTCGTCTTCCGCCTTCAGCTTCCACAAGAAGAGGAGTCAGGGTCGCCGTACTCTCCAGACTCGCTATCGTTGGCAAGAAGCTTCATGCATCGTCGGAATCTTCATCTCTCGCCGGAGTAGGCCACGCTTATGCCGCCGGTGTGGGGACCGTTGATAGCAATTTCTTCTCCGGGGACGACGACAATGACATATTTGAAAAATTGAGGGACCGGGTGAGCCATGGAGAAGGCGGAAATGAGGCATAAAAGACATGGGGGTCTGCCATGGACAAGAGCAGAGAGAAGGCATAAAAGAAATGGGGGTAGGATGCCAACAGACAGAGTTGTGCTCGTTCGGTATCCAAAATTTTGCTTCTTCAACTAGTTGAAGTTTAAGCAAATTGGTAATGTTTGGGGGACATTATCAATTTGCTTCAACTAGTTGAAGTTTTTATGGGCAAATTTAGATTTCAACTGGTTGAAATCTTTTACTATCGAACGAGCCCGAAATGTAAACCCAAAAGCAATAAAAAAGGGAAAGAGGTGAGGAGAAGAGTGGAGTAATTTATAATTCAGATAAGACAAAATAATATACTGTAGATAAGCGAACTGATATTTTTATAGATAGATAGATGTCTGACCAAATTTCATTTTGTTTGCGTTCTGTAAATTTGGCTATTGTGGTTGTCAAGGTTGATGGTATCAAAGGGAAATAAACTAGGATTGAGAGACCTATTGATATGTCAAAATTTTACATCACTAATCACAAGTATCCATTTCCTGTTGCGTCATGATTCTTTATCTGATGTGTACGTACATGATTTCATGTCATACATGATACTCTTAATCGCACTTATTACTTCATGTTATTGATGTGTGCTATTGTGACGATGTTCTTCCCTTGGTTCTTTGGGATGTTGTGGCACTCGAGGTCAGTGGCGGACGCATGATTACTCGGAAGGAGGGGCAGAAATGCGAGTGGTAAAGAGCCCTTTGCAGTTTACTCTATTTGATGCTCGATATACCAATATTATTATAAAAATATTTTATCTCATTCGGTTTATTTAAAGACCAAATATTTAGAATTGTTAGCTTCTTTGAATAATAAATTTGTCCATAAACTAAACATAAAAAATAAATTAAATTATTATCTAATTTAATCTAATCAAATAGTTAAGAAATATGACATTAAAATAAAACAAAAAATATTTAAAACAAGATTTTAAATCAATAAAAGATATGTAAAGTATTTCTAACTTGTTTGTAGGTTCCATCAAAAAAAAAACTTGTTTGTAGGTGATAGGTTACAATTTCAAATTCCTCTCTCCCGTATACAGGTGATAGGTTACAATAAAAAAATAACTAAAATTTCCAACTTGTTTGTAAGTGTCTATATAAGTTTATCAACCTTAGCAAAATATTGTATTAGGCAAGGCCCGTTCGTTTTGTGGTCTTCAAGCCTAGCAAAAACCCATGTTGGATAAATCCATTGTTTCAGCCCAATTAACAATTCATAGTTTTGGCCCAATAAAGGATAGGAAGAGTGTGGCCGGAGAGGACCGAGTAACCAAAAACCCATGTTCTTTTGTATTTGTTTCATTATTTAATTGTTTTAAAAATAAAGAAAATGGTTCAACTTCTTTTAGCAAAACAATTGTTTTGACTAGTTTCAAAAAGAAATAGAAAACAGGGGGCTGGTTGTCTTCTTCTCCAAGCCAAGCCGCATTGATGCACAAATTAAGTTCTCGAGCGGCCGAAGCGAGGGTTGTAAATGTAGATCTTCGGCGCCTTAGCTAACATCGACGGATCTCGGGGGCTAAGCGGGGGCGACTGCCCCTTAAGCCCACTAGATCCGCCACTGCTTGAGGTTATTAAGTTTGGCAAGCTTCCAGAAGAAAAAGGTGTTATTGCCTTTCATGGACTTCAAAATAATCTTCTTCGAGGTGTGGAATTTAGTGTAATGTATATATTTTCTTCTTCTCGTGATGTGGTATTTTACAATGCATTGTTATGTATTGATGTAGCATCACGTTATTATGACCTTCTTTGCCGACTACTTGGATCGGTTTGGCAAAGTTGTCGGTGACTTTGAAGTGTTCTACATGTAGGAACCCTAATACGAAAACGCATAAACAATCTGATAAAACGTTAGAACAGAATTAAGGAATCGAAATTATACCGAAACCGGAATTGAACGCAGAGTCGAGATTAGATCTCTGTCCTTAATTCTGAAACGTCCCGTATTGTGACGATTACCGGCGTTGAGAATCCCAGGATATAACTGCAGAGTTCTTCTGATTCGCACAACCAAAAAAAGAAGCTTTCGAACCAGCGTTCTGCGGGTACTCTCAGACTCGGAAAAAATGGAAGAGGAAGGGAAGACGAGATGATTTCTGTGTTCGATCAATTTAGAATGAGTTTCAGTTCTCTTCTTATTGAAGACGTCTGAATCTGTTAGCGTAACTGAGGAGAGGAGATCGTGGAGAGTCAAACGAGCCGTTGTGGCCTGATTCGCCTGATTCTCGGAACTGAACAGACCGAGTCAAACGGGAGCCCAGATCTCGGAAGCCCAACAGCCACCAGAACTGGCCCAGCTCTGCTCCAAAAAGAAGCTTAGCTGCTGCTTGGGCCGAAGGCCCATTCCACAAGCCCACAAGCCCGACCCGACCCCCAGAACTGGCCCAGCTCTGCTCCAAAAAGAAGCTTAGCTGCTGCTTGGGCAGAAGGCCTATTCCACAAGCCCACAAGCCCGACCCGACCCGATCGGACCGGATCGGAACGGACGGACGGCGCGCGTGTGTGGTCAAGCTCTTCTCTCCATACTCACCAAGTTCTTACCTTGGCTTGGATGATAGTGGTTTATAAACCACTCAATTCTACTCCCACATTTCCGATGTGGGATGTAGAATTGCACCCCCAAAGCTCAAATTGGGTGTTGCGAGCAACCACCTTTGAGCCCTCATTTCTCATTCAAACGGAACCCGAATTTATCGTATGAGCACACTACGGTATTGAGCTCGCGGAGACGAAGCCAACGCTCTCATAATCCGGCACAACCGGTGGCCGGAGCCCACCGGAAAATTCAGTTCCAACAATCCCCCACATGAATAGAAATGACTCTATAACACATGTGTAGTCTAGACAGAAGGACTTTTGAGAGTACGAGCGAAGAATCACTGCATCTGGGCTGGTGGCGTTTTTCAGCCTTGAACCACCCATAGTGAGTAGCTATCGGATTTACTCGACCAGGCAGTGAACATGATGTCTTGAACCACCCGGGCTTTGATGTAAACCTAGACAACAACTGTCACACAATTTCATCTTCTCGCAGAACTAGGTTCTCTTATTGTGTTCATTTTGGCCGTGAACATCCCTGGTTAATCATGAGTGAACTTGGAGAATGCAGCCTCTCTTCATTCTCCTAGAAACGGTCCCATTTCACACTCACAAGGTGATTGACCATAAAAGGTATCCTGTCATACCCCACCTTTATTTCAAGGCTATGGAATCATTAAAAGCCAAGCTTAACCTAAAAACATGGACAGGCAGCACTGCTTATCATCCTAGGAACTGGGATGAGACCTATAGTCTCCCAGTGCTTTCCATGAGTCAACTTGATTTAGTTGTCCCTTTGAACCTACTTCTTGGGATCTCCAGTCATGTAGGTAGGGTATTCATCAAGCATCCTCTGTAGTCATAAGCTTTAAACCCATTCCTCTAGATGACTTTACAACTTGTTCTCGTGACAGACCTTTAGTAAAAGGATCTACTATGTTGTCAGCTGACTTGATATAATCTAACGTGATTACACCACTTGAGAGTAGTTGTCTAATGGTTTTATGTCGACGTCTAATGTGACGTGACTTTCCATTATATAGACGACTCAGTGCTCGAGCGATAGCTAATTGGCTATCACAGTGTACACGTAATGCCGGCACTGGCTTGTCCCACATAGGAATATCTTCCAGAAAATTCTGAAGGTATTCAGCTTCCTCTGCTGCTTTATCTAAAGCAATGAACTCAGATTCCATAGTGGATCTGGCCAACAGTGTTTGTTTGGAAGATTTCCATGATACTGCTGCACCACCAAGTGTGAATACGTATCCACTTGTTGATTTTGAGTTTCTGGAGTCATATATCCAGTTTGCATCGATGTATCCTTCTAGAACTGCTGGGTATCTCCCATAGTGCAGCCCATAACTCTTAGTATATCTCAAATAGTTCAATACTCTAATTATGCCTTTCCAGTGTTTATGACCTGGGTTACTGGTGTAGCGACTTAGTACATTTACTGAGTGCGCTAGATCTGGTCGTGTGCAGTTTGTCAAGTACATTAGACTTCCTATGACACGTGCATACTCTAGTTGTGATATTGCATCACCAGAGTTTTTAGTCAAATGGAGATGAGGGTCCACATGACTCTTTGCTATTCCACTTGAGTAGTTCTTGAATCGTTCAAGGACTTTTTCAGCATAATGAGCTTGAGACAGGATGATCCCTTCAGAATGTCTAGTGATTTTAATCCCTAGTATGACATCTGCAAGTCCCATGTCTTTCATGTCAAACTTTTCACAAAGCATTTGCTTGGTTCGTTTGATCATGTCTTTATTGCTTCCAATGATGAGCATGTCATCTACATACAGACACAACAGAATGTATCCATTGGGAGTGTTTTTGATGTAGATGCATTTGTCACTTTCATTTATGCTGAACCCATTTGACATCATTACACTGTCAAACTTTTCATGCCACTGTTTTGGAGCTTGTTTGAGTCCATACAGAGACTTTACAAGTCTGCACACTTTGTTTTCCTGTCCAGGCACGACATACCCCTCAGGTTATTTCATGTAAATTTCCTCTTCTAAATCTCCATTTAGAAAGGCGGTTTTTACATCCATTTGATGGATTTCGAGGTTTCGTAATGCTGCTATAGCAATTAGCGTTCTTATTGAAGTTATTCTCGTAACTGGAGAATAAGTGTCGAAGAAATCCTGGCCCTCTTTTTTCCGGAATCCTTGCACCACAAGTCTCGCCTTGTGCTTATCTACTGAGCCATCGGTTTTCAGTTTTGTTTTGAAAATCCATTTGCACCCAAGTGCTGTACACCCTGGTGGCAAAGCAACTAACTCCCATGTATGGTTCTGCATAATGGAGTCGATTTCGCTTTTAACTGCTTCCTTCCATGAAGGTGCATCAGGTGTAGACATGGCTTCTTTGAAAGTTCTAGGCTCATTCTCTAAGAGGAAAGCCGTTATGAGAAAGGCCGTTGTGAACTCAGTACCAAAGCTTTTCTCTTTTCGAGCTCTTTTGCTCCGTCTAGGTTCATCTTCTGTTTCCTGAACAGAAGTGCTAGCTTCTCCTTGTTCACGAGTCCGTTTAGGATTTTCTTTAACCTTACATGGAAACACGTTTTCGAAGAAGGATGCATTCCTAGATTCCATAACTGTATTAGCATGTATTTCTGGTATATCTGACTTATATACCAAGAAACGATAAGCACTACTGTTGTGTGCGTATCCTATGAAAATACAGTCTACAGTTTTAGGTCCAATGGTGACCTTTTTGGGAGGTGGTACTGCCACTTTTGCAAGGCACCCCCATACTTTGAGGTATTTGTACGATGGTACATTTCCTTTCCACAACTCATAAGGTGTCTTTCCAGTGACCTTGTGTGGTATTTTGTTGAGAATGTAGTTTGAGGTTAGCAAAGCTTCCCCCCACATGTTCTGGGCTAACCCAGATTCTTACAGCATTGCATTCATCATCTCTTTAAGAGTTCGGTTCTTTCGTTCCGCAACTCCATTAGATTCAGGTGAATAGGGAGCGGTAGTTTGATGAACTATTCCATGTTCTCTACAGAACGCATTGAATGGTTCATTATACTCGCTCCCTCTATCACTTCGTATGATTTTAATTGTCTTACTAAGTTGGTTCTCAACTTCCAACTTGTATTCCTTGAATTTGTCCAAGGCTTCATCTTTGCTGCGTAGTAAATACACATAGCAATATTGTGTGCTATTATCGATGAAGATGACAAAGTACTTGTTACCTCCTCTAGTTTGCACAAACTTTAAATCACATAAGTCTGTGTGAATCAAACCCAGAGGTTCGGTTGTCCTCTCTACTTGGGGTGATGGCGTTTTTGTGAGTTTCGCTTGAACACATACTTCACATTTATCTTTACTTAATTTGCATTTTGGAATCATATTCATGTTTATTAATCTACTAATAGATTTATAATTAAGATGTCCCAATCTTTCATGTCAAATATTAAAAGACTCAACAACATAAGCAATAGGACCATTCTTATTCATTGAATCATCGGTTACAACATTTTTTGGAAGGACTGTCATTACATTCATTTTGATCAGTCCTTCTTTGACATAACCCTTTCCCAAGTACACCCCATGCTTAGAGAGAACTAGCTTATCAGACACGAAGTTGATTCCAAAGCCATTCTTGCTCAGCAGAGTGTCGGATATCAGATTCTTCCTTATGTTTGGCACATGCATGACATTTGTGAGAGTCAGCTCTTTCCCAGAAGTCAGCCTCAGCACCACTTTGCCAATACCTTCCACCTTGGACGTGGTTGAGTTCCCCATGAACAGTTTCTCGTCACTCTTGCCCACTTGATAGGTAGTAAACATTCCCTTGTATGAGCAGATGTGTCTTGTGGCACCAGTGTCGTACCACCATTCATCATCTCTTTAAGAGTTTGGGCTAACCCAGATTCTTGAAGCCCAACAGCCACCAGAACTGGCCCAGCTCTGCTCCAAAAAGAAGCTTAGCTGCTTGGGCCGAAGGCCCATCCCACAAGCCCGACCCGACCGGAACGGAACGGACGGCGCGCGTGTGTGGTCAAGCTCTTCTCTCCATACTCACCAAGTTCTTACCTTGGCTTGGATGATAGTGGTTTATAAACCACTCAATTCTACTCCCACATTTCCGATGTGGGATGTAGAATTGCACCCCCAAAGCTCAAATTGGGTGTTGCGAGCAACCACCTTTGAGCCCTCATTTCTCATTCAAACGGAACCCGAATTTATCGTATGAGCACACTACGGTGTTGAGCTCGCGGAGACGAAGCCAACGCTCCCATAATCCGGCACAACCGGTGGCCGGAGCCCATCGGAAAAGTGCCCGGAAGTTTCACATAAATTCAGTTCCAACACTACATTCACGTTATGGAGCTTTTTCCGTAGCGTGCAGGGAGTACTCATTCTCGTCCGGCTACGGTTTTCATGTTTATTTTGAACCAAAAGGTCCTCGTCTTGATTCTTTGAGAAAGTAATGAGTACTTTTGTATACATGTTTTGTTGATTATGAACTGACTTTTTTTTTTTTTAAACTGTCTTATGTAAATTCATGTTGTGCATATAGGTTGACTACATACTTTGAGGTTGTAATGTCCAGGCAAAATGTATTTTTGAGTCACAACATGCTAGAGTCCATGTTGAAAGTAAGACGGTTGCAAAATCGATTTGTGTGAAGGTTTTGTCCTTGACCAGTTCAGGCGTCAAATCTTTCTCATTTTCTTAATTTTATTGACAAATTTTATTTGATTAATTAACGCCTTTCAAATTCTTATTCACTTTTTTGTGCGTGATGTTTTGTATTTGATAGGCAAATGAGGTCGATGTTCATGCTCTTATTATAATTGGTGCGTCTATTGATAAATTGACGGCTAATAGTGTCAAGACGGCTCTTGGGTGTAGTCAATGTGGCAAGGGCTTTGATAGTGCGGTAATAAATATGAGTGTATTTCATGTAGAGACCTTGTATTTGCGTTCCTTTTTTTTTTGATGGAAACACATACTATATTATATAAAGAGAACCGATAAACGGTTACAAGCCAAGCAGTTTGGCGATTGAGAGACAAGAAAGAGTAATACCATTGCCAACAAAGGCAAGGAGAGGGACAACCTAACAGCAAACAACGAAGAACAAAAAACAGAAGACAGTGCTAAAGAGAAAAGGCACCGAAAAACAACTCTTGAAACTAACGAATCAAAGATTGTACTAGCTTTTAAAGATTTACTCACTACCACAATCACTGATCCATTAGAAAGAACAAGAGATGTCAAAACCAGCCTGATAATCTTGATAAGAACAAGCACCAAAAGAAAGAAAACAAACAAATAACTATATAGACTCGAAAACTGAAAGCAAAAGAACAAACCCAGTTCAACCAAGTCAAACCCCACCAACAGGAAAAAAAGAAGATCTTCCAAATTCTGACTGGAATCGTAAACCCCCAAATCACAGCAACAAGGTGGGGCTGATCTTCTGAAAACCGGCACAAACCCAAAACCCCCAATTCTCAGGACCGCCAAACAGGAGACCGACCCAAAGGATGGGGAGAGCTCCCAATTTCCGGTCGAAATCCAAAACCCCCAAATCTCAGCATCGCGAACCAGGAGTTCGAGGACGGAGAGGTGGAGGCAAGTGGAGAAGCCTGGAGGCCGGTTGAGGCGAGAAGAGTCACCAGGTGGTGGAGGAGACCGATTGCCGGAGAGAATCGGCAACACATGCAGAGGGGCACATGCAGCCAAAGCAAAATTGGCCATGAATCTGGAACGTTGAGGCTAGGGCCGGCTCATGCATCAGAGGAAAAGAGGCGGTGGAGAAGGAGGAGACAGCGGTGGAGGAGGACCTGTACAAGAAGCGGAGAAGGACCTGTACAAGAAGCGCGAACTGAACAAAAAGAAACCCAAAAGAAGGAAGCGGTGGAGATGGTGGTAGGGAGAGTGGAGACGGAGGTGGAGGAGATGGAGGCAGGCGGCAGGGAAGGGGAGATGGAGGCAAGGGAAAGACTAGCACCAGGCTAGAGAACCCTCACTGAGGAGGGAAGAGAGTTTCCCTCATCAGGAGGGTAACTCTGTATTTGCGTTCCTAAGTGTGTACCACTATACCTTTTACCTTGTTCTTAGTTGTCATCAACATAGTTTCCCATATCTGTGTAACACCCAGACTTATGTTGGAAGTGTTACATGTCAGTGACCTTAGATTTTAATGTCTAAAATCACCCAAGGCTTAACATCCAATAATTTTTTTTAAAACATATAATAAAATCATACAAATAAAGCAGTAGAAGAAGTCTTTTTTAATGAAAATTACTTACATAAATTCTCCTTAAAAAGTAAGGATATATAGTCTTAAGAAAAATATAAAACGAAGTACTGCGGAAGACTTGATTAGAACTCTAATGCATACAATTAAATATTTTATTAGTAAATACCCAGAATGCATTTAAAACCTTCGTGTATAGTATCATGAGATCCATACATCGCCACCTTGAGTGCTCTTGTTTTAACACTATTTGAAAATAATCACCACTTATAATAAGTAGACAACCCTCACCGGGATCAGTTAAACGAGTCACAATAAATGAATAAAGTCAACAAGTATAATCTTTATATTAAATAACCCTCATGATAAGTAATAATTGATCATGATTGCGAAGTGATGAACACACAATAACTAGCAATAGACAAAACACCTCATAAAAGACTATATGCTTTAACCACTTAATACCAAAATAAAATACGTTTCAATTCAATACCTAGGTCCCTTTAAAGATCATATATCCTTTTAATCAACCGATGCTATCTATATACCCAAAGATCAATAAACTAAATTGTATCCTATATCAAGACATTTACTCATTGATTGTGAAATTCTGAAATATTGTATACGTACCACAAGATCACTCAATCATCACTTACCTAAAGTCCTATAACCGTCAATTTCAATTTTGATGCACTTACTCGATCTTGCAATCTTACTTTCACACCTAAGGTCATCCAATAACACTGACTTAGAACCTTTACTTTATTAATCTATAAATCTCGAACATAGCATATCACCAATATCATCAAGTTAAAAACTTAAACTTTCCAAAAATATCACAAGTTAATCTATTTTCCTCAAATATAAAGTATTACCAATATCCTCAAGTAAAACAAAAAAAAAACAGCTTCCCAACAAACACCACAACTTACTTTCCAACAAAACATCACCACTTATTCTATATCCTTTAAATATAAAATATCACCAATTTTCTCAAGTAAAAGACCAAAACTTCTCAACAAACATCACTACTATTCAAACTTAATAATAACAATCATAACCATACAATTTCCAATTTAATCCATATCAAACATCTATGTCCCCATTATATCCTTGAAAGAAACACATGCATATTCACAATTGGAAAATGTTTCTTCTACGCTCAAGGTAGACTACCCTTCTAAATTAGCTAGAAACCAATCATCACTTCCATTCTTTTTATCCACGTGGCACAAACATTCAGTAATTAATGTAAAGTAACTGGTGTTGATTTCAATGTAAAATAAAGCAAGTTCCCAACAAATGCCATTGTTATTTCCTTTTAACTTTCTTGGTTGCTCCGGGAGCATGACACCACACGTCCTGCCCAAATGCCAGGCTTCAACACCGCCTATAAGTCCGGGCTCCCACCGCTCCTCCAACCTCGACCACCACCAAGTTTCATTCCTTCGACTTCGATTGTGATTCATGTTGGAACTCATTTTTAACAAGTGGCGCCGGGCACTTTTCCGGGCACAATTCCGGTGAGCTCCGGCCATTGTCAACACCGGAAAGTGGAAGCATTGACTTTCTCTACGCGAGCACATTCTCGTAATGTACTCATACGACGAAAATGATTTCCGTTTGAATGAGAAATGGAGGCCCAAAGTAGCTTGCATGAAGTGCAAAACTTGGAAAATGTGGGGGCAAATCTCTTGTCCTACATTGGAAATTTGGAGGTAGAACTACCACCATATATAGAGGAGAAATGGACTCAAGGTTGTGGCCTTGGGTCATTACCCATTTTCAATGGGGAGAGGACCTAGCTCATCAAGCCCACACACGCGCCGAGTCGGGTCATTACCCATTTTCAATGGGGAGAGGACCTAGCTCATCAAGCCCACACGCGCGCCGAGTCGGGTCGAGCGAGCCAGGCCGGAGTCGGATTGGGCTTGGGCTGGCCAGCCAACGCCCTATCTTTTTGGGCCGATCCAAAAAGCCCAGTAGTGGGCTTCTTACAGCTTGTAACGACCAGATCTGTAACGTCCCCCATTGATGATGGAAGATCTATAACGGTCAACAAATTTGTAACGTCCTCTTCTTCGTAACGTTAACTTCCGAAGCTCTCAAAGAGAGTAGCTGACCTCTCATTCGAAGATATCGAACATAACAATCTTCCTCCCTCTTCTCTGTTTTTTCCAAAATTTAGAGTCTGAGAGTACACACAGATTCGTGGGTTCGTAGGCTTTTGTCTTACTGGGTTGTGCAGTTCAAGAGATCGTCGCAGTTGTATCCTGGGATTCGGAACATCAAGAACCGTCACACTACGAGGCGTTTTCAGAATTAAGGAAAGAGATTTCGGTCTCGACTCTGCTTCCGTTCTTCGTTCGGTATTTCTAAACTTCAGATTTCCTTAATTCATGTTCGTATATTCGCAGTTTATAGCTTTCGTATGCATATAGGAAACTATGTTCCTACAATCTTAATTATGAAAATTTTTGCTTCGTTTGACTGCTTATACGGACTAACGAATATGGTTTTCCTGAAGTTTACAATGAACAGGTTCTATTTCCTGAATTATTTTGCTATTTCGATTTCATTTGTTGTTCTAAATTAATTTCCTGTTCCGAATTAATTTGCTGCATTCGTGAATCTGTTGGATTGTTCTGCTGATTCGTGATTTATTCTGCTGTTCGTAGACTTATTTTGCTGTTCGTTAATTGTTCTGATTTTCGTGATTTATTCTGCTGCTCGTAGTTTTTATTTTTTTTGCTGTTCGTGGCTTAAATCTGCATCTTAATTAATTTTCTGCATGATGATTTGTTTGTTGATGATGATTCGTGAATATATTCTGCTGAATATGTTATGTTTAACAGATCTGGCAAAAGAAATAAATAAATATCATATATACGTATGAAACTGCAATTTATTGTCTAAATTGCTTCGTTTGAGAATTTGCTCATTGAAATTGCTGTTACAATCATACTAAATCTGGTTTATTTTCTGTAAATTTATGAGATGTATGATTAACCAAACTGAGAATGCTAATTCTGGTTTTGGTGCTCGTGTTGGAGCCGGTATTGGAAATCGTGTTGAGTCGACACCCCGGATTCAGTCTGGGAGTGGTCTGCCAGCAGTGAATTTGCCAGTCATGAGGTTCGGAAATGCTGTTAATTAGATTGTCCAAACTGACAGCCTATCAGACTAGAAAAGTTTCTGGAAGAGGATAAGCATGTGCTTTTGCCTCAGAATACATATATTTTCTCCCTAGCCAACGTTGAGGCCTGGACTCATGGGGACTGTCTGTGCAAAGGTTGGGTTCAAAGCTGTCTGATAGATCCACTGTACAATGGTACAGCGAGATCAAGACTTCTAAGGAATACTGAATTGCCTTGGAAAGAATTACAAGTCTGAGGACGCAGGCTCTAAGAAGTTCGCAGTGGCGAAATTTCTGGACTTCAAAATGGTGGACTCCAAGCCCATCATGGAACAAGTTGAAGAGCTGCTATTGCTTACGCATGAGATTATTGCGGAAGGAATGTCGATCTATGAGACGTTACAAGTAGCTTCTTTCATAGAGAAACTCCCTCCAGAATGGAAGGATTTCAAGAGCTATCTAAAGCACAAGCGAAAGGCTATGACTGTTGAAGACTTGATTGTCAGGCTGCAGATTGAGTCAACCAACCACAAAGCAGATGGTGGTCAGGTATTGAACCCGAAGACCAACTTGGCCAAGCACAAGGACAAGGGGAAGAAAAGAAATTTTCAACCCCAAGGTTCCAACAACTTCAATAAGCAACGAGCTAAGAAGTTCAGTGGAAAATGCCACAAGTGTGGTAAAATGGGTCACAAAGCTGACGAATGTCGTAGCAAGGCTAATCCGCGTAATGACAAGGGGAAATCCCAAGTCAACATGACTGAAGGCAGGCTCACGGATGCAGATCTGTGTGCTATGACGTCCGAAGTCAACATGGTTGGAGACAACCCAATGGAATGGTGGTACGATACAAGTGCTACCAGACATATCTGCTCTGATAAGGGAATGTTTACCACTTATCTGAAGAGAAAGAGTGACGAGCATCTACTTATGGGGAACTCGTTCACATCCAAGGTCGATGGTCACGGCAAAGTGGTGTTGAAGCTAACTTCCGAGAATGAGCTGAGTCTCACCAATGTCATGCATGTGCCAGATATACGGAAGAATCTGATCTCCGGCACTTTGCTGAGCAAGAACGGCTTCCCTGTGAAGTTCGTGTCTGACAAGCTAGTTCTTTCTAAGAATGTGGTGTATTTGGGCAAGGGTTATGTAAAGGATGGACTGGTTAAACTGAATGTAATGACAATCATCCCAAACTCTATTGTATCCAATGTTTCAATGAATAAGAATAATCATATTGCTTATGTCATTGAGTCTTTTAATATTTGGCATGAACGATTAGGGCATGTGAATAACAAGTCTATTCAAAGACTAATGAACATGAACCTGATTCCAAAATGCAAATCAAGTAAAGACAAATGTGAAGTGTGCGTACATGCCAAACTCACAAAAACGCCATCCCCACATGTAGAGAGAACAACCGAACCTCTAGGTTTAATACACACAGATTTGTGTGATTTAAAATATGTGCAAACTAGAGGCGATAAAAAGTATTTCGTAACCTTTATTGATGATTGCACAAAATACTGTTTTGTATACTTGCTAAGAAGCAAGGATGAGGCCTTGGAAAAGTTTAAGGAATACAAGTTGGAGGTTGAAAACCAACTTAGTAAAACCATAAAAATAATCCGAAGTGATAGAGGAGGCGAGTATGATGAACCTTTCAACGCGTTCTGTAGAGAACACGGGATTATTCATCAAACAACTGCTCCCTACTCACCAGAATCCAACGGAGTTGCGGAACGAAAAAACCAAACTCTAAAAGAGATGATGAATGCAATGTTGCAGGAATCTGGGTTACCCCAGAACATGTGGGGGGAAGCGCACCAATTATATCCTCAACAAGATACCGCATAAAGTTACCGGCAAGACGCCATACAAACTTTGGAAAGGTAACGTACCTTCGTACAAATACCTCAAAGTGTGGGGGTGCCTAGCAAAAGTGGCAGTGCCACCTCCTAAAAAGGTCACGATTGGACCTAAGACCGTTGATTGTATTTTCATAGGATATGCACACAACAGTAGTGCTTATCAGTTTCTGGTACATAAATCTGACATACCAGATATACATGTAAATACAATAATGGAATCAAGGAATGCGTCCTTCTTTGAAAACGTGTTTCCGTGCAAGGATAAAGAACATCCGAAATGAACTCGTGAACAAAGTGAAGCATGCACTTCTGTAAATGAAACAGAAGATGAACCTAGACAAAGCAAAAGAGCTCGAAAAGAAACAGAACCTGAACCTGAACCTAGACGAAGCAAAAGAGCTCGAAAGGAAAGAACCTTTAGGCATGAGTTCATCACGGCCTTTCTTTTGGAGAATGAGCCTAGAACTTTCAAAGAAGCCATGTCTACACCTGATGCACCTTCATGGAAGGAAGCAGTTAAAAGCGAAATCGACTCCATTATGCAGAATCATACATGGGAGTTAGTTGATTTGCCACAAGGGTATAAAGCACTTGGGTGCAAATGGATTTTCAAAACCAAATTGAAAACCGATGGCTCAGTAGATAAGCACAAGGCGAGGCTTGTGGTGCAAGGATTTCGGCAAAAAGAGGGCTTGGATTTCTTTGACACTTATTCTCCAGTTACGAGAATAACTTCAATCAGAATGCTAATAGCAATAGCTGCATTACGAAACCTCAAAATCCATCAAATGGATGTGAAAACTGCCTTTCTAAATGGAGAATTAGAAGAGGAGATATATATGAAACAACCTGAGGGTTATGTTGTTCCCAGACAGGAACACAAGGTGTGCAGACTTGTCAAGTCTCTATATGGACTCAAACAAGCTCCAAAGCAGTGACATGAAAAATTTGACAATGTCATGATGTCAAATGGCTTCAGCATCAATGAATGTGACAAATGCATCTACTTCAAGGACACTCCAAATGGTTACATTTTGTTGTGTTTGTACGTAGATGACATGCTCATTATTGGAAGCAATAAGGACATGATCAACCGCACTAAGAACATGCTTAGTGGGAAGTTCGACATGAAAGACTTAGGATTAGCAGATGTCATACTAGGGATTAAAATCACTAGACATTCTGAAGGAATTATCCTGTCTCAAGCACATTATGCTGAAAAAGTACTTGAGAGATTCAAGAACTACTCAAGCAGGACTGCAAAGAGTCCCGTGGACCCCCATCGTCATTTGACTAAGAACTCGGGGGATGCAGTGTCACAGTTGGAGTATGCACGTATGATTGGAAGTCTCATGTACTTGACCAATTGCACAAGACCTGACTTGGCACACTCAGTCAATGTACTGAGTCGCTACACAAGTAATCCAGGATACAAACACTGGAAATGGATAACTAGAGTATTAAATTACTTGCGTTATACTCAAAGTTATGGGCTGCATTA
Organism: Rheum nobile; assembly: GCA_027886185.1. Taxonomy (NCBI): domain Eukaryota; kingdom Viridiplantae; phylum Streptophyta; class Magnoliopsida; order Caryophyllales; family Polygonaceae; genus Rheum; species Rheum nobile. Next base: position 7,067,238 of record WOAB01000546.1, on the reverse strand, counting down.
TGGTAAATACCCAGCAGTTCTGGAAGGATACAGTGATGTAAACTGGATATCAGATTTCAGAAACTCAAAGTCCACAAGTGGATATGTGTTTACACTTGGTGGTGCAGCAATATCATGGAAATCTTCCAAACAAACACTATTGGCCAGATCCACTATAGAGTCTGAGTTCATTGGTTTAGACAAAGCAGCTGAGAAAGCTGAATGGCTTTAGAATTTGTTGGAATATATCCCGATGTGGGACAAACCAGTGCCAGCAGTAAGTGTACACTGTGATAGTCAATCGGCTATAGCTCGGGCACTGAGTCGTTTGTACAATGGTAAGTCACGAAGACGACATAAAACCATTAGACAACTACTCTCGCATGGTATAATCTCAATAGATTATATCAAGTCGGCTGACAACCTAGCGGATCCGTTTACTAAAGGTTTGTCACGAGATCAAGTTGTTAAATCATCAAGAGGAATGGGTTTAAAGCCTATGACTAAAGAAGACGCTTGATGGCTAACCCTACCTACCTGACTGGAGATCCCAAGAAGTAGGTTCAAAGGGAAAACTAAATCAAACTGAATCAAGATGAGAACTGGGAGACTTAAGTCTCCTCCCAGTTCCTAGGATGATGAGCAGTGCTACTTGTATAAGTTAAGGTTAAGCTTGGCTTTTAATGATTCCATAGCTTTGAAAGAAAAGTGGGGTATGACAAGATACTCTTCATGACAATCACCTTGTGAGTGTGAAATGAGGCCATTTCTAGGAGAATTAAGAGAGGCTAAATTCTCCAAGTTCACTCATGAATAACCAGGGATGTTCAAGGCCAAAATGAACACAACAAGAGAACCTAGTTCTGTGAGAAGATGAAACTGTATGATAGTTATTGTATCGGTTTACATCAAAGCCCGGGTGGTTCAAGACATCATGTTCACTACCTGGTCGAGTAAATCCGATAGCTACTCACTATGGGTGGTTCAAGACTGAAACACGCTACCAGCCCAGATGCAGTGATTTTTCGATTGTACTCTCAAAAGTCTTTATGTTTTTAACCAATGTTTAGAATCATTTCTATCCATGTGGGGGATTGTTGGAACTCATTTTTAACAAGTGGCGCCGGGCACTTTTCCGGGCACAATTCTGGTGAGCTCCGGCCATTGTCAACACCGGAAAGTGGAAGCATTGGCTTCCTCCACGCGACCACATTCTCGTAATGTACTCATACGATGAAAATGATTTCCGTTTGAATGAGAAATGGAGGCCCAAAGTAGCTTGCATGAAGTGCAAAACTTGGGAAATGTGGGGGCAAATCTCTTGTCCCACATTGGAAATTTGGAGGTAGAACTACCACCATATATAGAGGAGAAATGGACTCAAGGTTGTGGCATTGGGTCATTACCCATTTTCAATGGGGAGAGGACCTAGCTCATCAAGCCCACACGTGCGCCGAGTCAGGTCGGGCGGGCGAGTGAGCCGAGCCGGGCCAGGCTCGGGTGGGGTTGGGTTGGATCGGATTGGGCTTGGGCTGGCCAGCCAACGCCCTATCTTTTTGGGCCGATCCAGAAAGCCCAGTAGTAGGCTTCTTACAGCTTGTAACGGCCAGATCTGTTTCGTAACGTTCCCCATTGATGATGGAAGATTTGTAACGGTCAACAAATTCGTAACGTCCTCTTCTTCGTAACGTTCTGTAACGTTAACTTCCGAAGCTCTCAAAGAGAGTAGCTGACCTCTCATTCGAAGATATCGAACACAACAATCTTCCTCCCTCTTCTCTGTTTTTTCCGAAATTTAGAGTCTGAGAGAGTACACACAGATTCGTGAGTTCGTAGGCTCTTGTCTTACTGGGTTGTGCAGTTCAAGAGATCGTCACAGTTGTATCATGGGATTCGAAACGTCAAGAACCGTCACACTACGGGGCGTTTTCAGAATTAAGGAAAGAGATTTCGGTCTCGACTCTTCTTCCGTTCTTCGTTCGGTATTTCTAAACTTTAGATTTCCTTAATTCATGTTCGTATATTCGCAGTTTATAGCTTTCGTATGCATATAGGAAATTATGTTCCTACAATTCCGACGCTAGGAGAACTGCTTGACATCTCTACAACATGTGTAATATCAATATAGTAGTTTCACCCTCACTACACTGTTAGTATGTAGACATATCAACTCCAGACCAACTTCACTCGTTGTCGACGTCCCACACCTGTTCATACACTTCATATCCACATTCAAAATTTCCCAAAATCAAAACTCAAATTTATGAGGAATTAAAACCTAAAAAATGGCCGATAAAGAGCGAATGAGAGTTGGCAGTGGTTGGATCTGAGGATTAGCACAGAGGTGGCGAAGATTCGCGATGGCTAATTGGTGGTCAGCGGTAGACTTACATAGTTAGAGATAAAAAAGATGAACAATTAATGTTGAATAAAGTAAAATAATTAACTTTTAACTTTAAAATTATGATGCAACTGGAAAGGTGAAAAAAGTTGCAACAAAGTACTTTACTGACAAATTTTTACTTTTTTTAAAGCAAAGTCATTAAATACTGTAAATTGATTTAATAAATTTTTGGTGACATGACAATGTGGTAATCTACCCTAATGGTGGGAGAATCACTCTCCTTCATAGTTCTAAGCACATCATCACATACTGGTCACAATTTCTACATAACATTTATCATGTCTAACAACTCAACAAGGCCTAGAAGATAAGTAGGCAATCATTGAACAATCATATTCAAAACACTAATCCACATTAAGAATAATACATAAGACATTATTTTAGGTATCAAGACCTATATCACCTCATAAAGAACATTAAATGCAAACACATATATCATTCAATAAATGAAAACGAATGCACGTTCACAGAAACACGAGGTCAACTTAATTGCAACAATTTAGCACACATCCACACCACATACACAAGGTCAGCATAGCTGAAAACCTTTTTAACACATACTCACACAAGGTCCGCTTAGTTGCAACCTTAAACACCACACACGCATACACACGGTTAGCTTACTTGCAACCTTAACCACACACACTATAGATATTGGCCGAATCCAAGCTCATATTAGAAGCGTCACTTTCTCAAGCCTACAGTATGGTTGTACATACCTCATCGAAGGGCTGCTTTAAGATATGCATGTAGAGACCTTGTATTTGCGTTCCTAAGTGTGTACCACTATACCTTTTACCTTGTTCTTAGTTGTCATCAACATAGTTTCCCATATCTGTGTAACACCCAGACTTATGTTGGAAGTGTTACATGTCAGTGACCTTAGATTTTAATGTCTAAAATCACCCAAGGCTTAACATCCAATATTTTTTTTTAAAACATATAATAAAATCATACAAATAAAGCAGTAGAAGAAGTCTTTTTTAATGAAAATTACTTATATAAATTCTCCTTAAAAAGTAAGGATATATAGTCTTAAGAAAAATATAAAACGAAGTACTACGGAAGACTTGATTAGAACTCTAATGCATACAATTAAATATTTTATTAGTAAATACCCAGAATGCATTTAAAACCTTCGTGTATAGTATCATGAGATCCATACATCGTCACCTTGAGTGCTCTTGTTTTAACGCTATTTGAAAATAATCACCACTTATAATAAGTAGACAACCCTCACCGGGGTCAGTTAAACGAGTCACAATAAATGAATAAAGTCAACAAGTATAATCTTTATATTAAATAACCCTCATGATAAGTAATAATTGATCATGATTGCGAAGTGATGAACACACAATAACTAGCAATAGACAAAACACCTCATAAAAGACTATATGCTTTAACCACTTAATACCAAAATAAAATACGTTTCAATTCAATACCTAGGTCCCTTTAAAGATCATATATCCTTTTAATCAACCGATGCTATCTATATACCCAAAGATCAATAAACTAAATTGTATCCTATATCAAGACATTTACTCATTGATTGTGAAATTCCGAAATATTGTATACGTACCACAAGATCACTCAATCATCACTTACCTAAAGTCCTATAACCGTCAATTTCAATTTTGATGCACTTACTCGATCTTCCAATCTTACTTTCACACCTAAGGTCATCCAATAACACTGACTTAGAACCTTTACTTTATTAATCTATAAATCTCGAACATAGCATATCACCAATATCATCAAGTTAAAAACTTAAACTTTCCAAAAACATCACAACTTAATCTATTTTCCTCAAATATAAAGTATTACCAATATCCTCAAGTAAAACAAAAAAAAATCAGCTTCCCAACAAACACCACAACTTACTTTCCAACAAAACATCACCACTTATTCTATATCCTTTAAATATAAAATATCACCAATTTTCTCAAGTAAAAGACCAAAACTTCTCAACAAACATCACAACTATTCAAACTTAATAATAACAATCATAACCATATAATTTCCAATTTAATCCATATCAAACATCTATGTCCCCATTATATCCTTGAAAGAAACACATGCATATTCACAGTTGGAAAATGTTTCTTCCACGCTCAAGGTAGACTACCCTTCTAAATTAGCTAGAAACCAATCATCACTTCCATTCTTTTTATCCACGTGGCACAAACATTCAGTAATTAATGTAAAGTAACTGGTGTTGATTTCAATGTAAAATAAAGCAAGTTCCCAACAAATGCCATTGTTATTTCCTTTTAACTTTCTTGGTTGCTCCGGGAGCATGACACCACACGTCCTGCCCAAATGCCAGGCTTCAACACTGCCTATAAGTCCGGGCTCCCATCGCTCCTCCAACCTCGACCACCACCCAGTTGCATTCCTTCGACTTCGATTGTGATTCCGACGCTAGGAGAACTGCTTGACATCTCTACAACATGTGTAATATCAATATAGTAGTTTCACCCTCACTACACTGTTAGTATGTAGACATATCAACTCCAGACCAACTTCACTCGTTGTCGACGTCCCACACCTGTTCATACACTTCATATCCACATTCAAAATTTCCCAAAATCAAAACTCAAATTTATGAGGAATTAAAACCTAAAAAAATGGCCGATAAAGAGCGAATGAGAGTTGGCAGTGGTTGGATCTGAGGATTAGCGCAAAGGTGGCGAAGATTCGCGATGGCTAATTGGTGGTCAGCGGTAGATAGACTTACATAGTTAGAGATAAAAAAGGTGAACAATTAATGTTGAATAAAGTAAAATAATTAACTTTTAACTTTAAAATTATGATGCAACTGGAAAGGTGAAAAAAGTTGCAACAAAGTACTTTATTGACAAATTTTTACTTTTTTTTAAAGCAAAGTCATTAAATACTGTAAATTGATTTAATAAATTTTTGGTGACATGACAATGTGGTAATCTACCCTAATGGTGGGAGAATCACTCTCCTTCATAGTTCTAAGCACATCATCACATACTGGTCACAATTTCTACATAACATTTATCAATGTCTAACAACTCAACAAGGCCTAGAAGATAAGTAGGCAATCATTGAACAATCATATTCAAAACACTAATCCACATTAAGAATAATACATAAGACATTATTTTAGGTATCAAGACCTATATCACCTCATAAAGAACATTAAATGCAAACACATATATCATTCAATAAATGAAAACGAATGCACGTTCACAGAAACACGAGGTCAACTTAATTGCGACCATTTAGCACACATCCACACCACAGACACAAGGTCAGCATAGCTGAAAACCTTTTTAACACATACTCACACAAGGTCCGCTTAGTTGCAACCTTAAACACCACACACGTATACACATGGTTAGCTTACTTGCAACCTTAACCACAAACACTATAGATATTGGCCGAATCCAAGCTCATATTAGAAGCGTCACTTTCTCAAGCCTACAGTATGGTTGTACATACCTCATCGAAGGGTTGCTTTAAGATATGCACCTATTATTGCACTCTCATACCTGACGTCGTCATAATCACATGCAAACCTCCACATGGTGGGATGTCCTCACTTTTTCTATTGACCACCACTTGTAATATCTCTCGGAACAAAAAATTTATAAAAGTTGATAGATATTCGACTATTCTTTTGGAAAGGGTGCTCAATCGATAACAATCTCCTAATATCTCCTACTATTATCAAACCATGGGTTGTCTAGATTATATGGAATACACGAAGGGATTAGGTTAAAGTATAGTAAAAAACCTCCATGGTTTGATGATAGTAGGAGCTTCTTATCGATTGAGCATCCTTTCCGAAAGAACAAGAAGTCTTTTTATAGAGGTCTTGTTGAGTATACAAGTGTTCCCCAATATTTGACTTGTAAGTAAATTTAAGAGCGTGTGAAAGATATGCCAACAGTTGTTGAGGACCCTCATTCTACCGTTCAAGGCTATTGTAATACTCACAAATGGGCGGTGCTAAATACATTAGCTACATATACAATGCATAGACACGCATATTGAGCACGTGCTTGTGCCAAGTAGGCACGTACCCAGATTACATGCTCGTGCCTTTTAATTACCCGTCGGGTATCCTATTTTGGCACGAGCACGTTATATGTATACGTGCCACTTTTTTATATAATTATTTTTAAAAAAACTAAAAAAAATTACTGTAACACGGGCACTGGAATTTTTTTTAAAAGTTTCTTAGTTTAATCAAACTAAGAAACTATGTGTAATGCTCCTAACTTTATTGCGTATTATTAGAATATCTATTATACTAGGTGTAACGTAATCCTAGCTTCATTATTGTATAATTCAAATATTGGTTATACTAGTTATATTGTAATCTTAACTTCATTGTCGTATTATTCGAATAACGATTACACTAAGTATAATGTAATCATGAATTCATTATATTATTATTTGTTATCTTATAATTCAATTATCGATTATACTAATTATATTTTAATCATAACTTCATTATCGTATTATTCGAATAACGATTATACTAAGTGTAGTGTAATCCTAACTTCATTATCATATTAATCGAATAATGGTTATACTAAGTGTTATGTAATCCTAGCTTCATTATCGTATTATTCAAATAACGGTTATAATAAGTATATTGTAACCCTAGCTTCATTATCGTATCAATCGAATAACGGTTATACTAAGTGTAATGTAATCCTAACTTCATTATCGTATTAATCGAATAACGGTTATACTAAGTGTAATGTAATTCTAACTTCATTATCGTATTAACCGAATAACGGTTATACTAAGTGTAATGTAATCCTAACTTCATTATCGTATTATTCGAATATCGGTTATACTAAGTGTAATGCAATCCTAACTTCATATTCGAATAATGCGATAATAAAGTTAGGATTGCATTACACTTAGATTAAAAAATATTCAAATAATAGGATAATGAAATTAGGATCATAGTATAGTTAGTATAACTGATATTCGAATAATACGATAATGAAGTTAAGATTACATTACACTTAGTATAATCGTTATTCGATTAATACGATAATGAAGTTATGATTACAGTATATTTAGTATAACCGTTATTTGAATAATACTATAATAAAGTTAGGATTACATAGCACTTAGTATAACGATTCTTTGAATAACACGATAATGAAGTTAGGATAGCGTGACCGATATTTGAGTAATAGGATAATGAACTTATGATTACAATATAGTTAGTATAACCGATATTCGAATAATACCATATAATGTAATACTAACTTCATTATCATATTATTTGAACATCGGTTATACTAAGTATAATGTAATCATGAATTCATTATATTATTATTCGAATACCGGTTATACAAGCATTATAGGTTATGAAAATCATTGGGGTTTGATAACTCTAAATCCTAAACCTTGCTTACCCTAGGGTTTCTAGGGTATGATAATGAAGTTAGGATTACATTACACTTAGTATAATTGTTATTCGAATAATACGATAATGAAGTTAGGATTAAAATATAATTAGTATAACCAATATTTGAATTATACGATAACGAATAATAATATAATGAATTCATGATTACATTATACTTACTGTAATCATTATTCGAATAATACGATAATGAAGTTAGGATTGAAATATAATTAGTATAACCGATATTTGAATTATACGATAACGAATAATAATATAATGAATTCATGATTATATTATACTTAGTGTAATCGTTATTCGAATAATACGATAATGAAGTTAGGATTACAATATAATTAGTATAACCGATATTTGAATTATATGATAATGAAGTTAGGCTTACGTTACACCTAGTATAATTGATATTCGAATAATACGACAATCAAGTTAGGAGCATTACACATAGTTTCTTAGTTTGATTAAACTAAATAATAATAATAATAAATATTGTAGCACGGGCATGGATCCCCGTGCCCGTGCTACTATAATTTTTTTTTAAAATTAAAAAAAAAATCACGTACACATATAACGTGCACGTGCCAAAATCAGATACCCGATGGGTAATTTAATGGAACATGCATGTAATCTGGGTACGTGCCTACTTGGCACGGGCACGTGCTCAATATACGTGTCTATACACTGTATATTTAGCCAATGTATTTAGCCGCAACACTCACAAATAGGCAAAGCAGAGTATATTTTGGAAATTTCCATATTAGGAAACTCTTCTAGTTTGTCACAACCTTGATGTAATGTATATAGTGAAGAACATTTTTGACAATGTTTTCAATACAATCATGGACATCAAGGGGGGGGGAATAAGGACACATTAAATTTTTGGAAGGATCTGAAGTTGTATTGTAGTTGTCAAGAACTTCAAGTAGGTGAAGACTATAATAGCCCTAAACCACAGGCAAATTATACACTCATAAGAGATCAACGAAAATTAATTTGTGAGTGGATCAATGATTTGAAATTTCCAGATAGATATGCTTTTATTTGGGCCTATGTGTACAGATGGATGAATATAAGCTCATTGGAATGAAAAGTCATGCTTGTCATATTTTTATGCAAAGTTTGCTTCCGATAAGTTTACAAAGAAATGTTGCCCGATATTGTTTAGTGACCAATTTCTGACCTCAACCAACTATTTCAATCATTGTGCTCACCATTGTTATCAGTCACACAAATGCAAGCCTTAGAAGATGCAACTCCCCTGATTTTATGTAAGTTAGAAAAAGGTTTTTCCTCCAGCATTTTTTTATTCAATGGAATATTTGGTGACCTATCTGCCATATGAAGCACAAATTGTTGAACCAGTACAATACCGATAGATGTATTCTTTCGAAAGATATGGTATATTAGGATCAAATATTTGAATGAATTAAATCATGCAAAATTAGTAAATGTTGATTTTAACGTATTAATAAATGTTATTATTTTGGAAAACCTTCATCACTTGAAGCAAAAGGTGGGCAACAAGGCTCATGTTAAAGCATCTATATTTTGAGCATATATTCATGAAGAAATATCTTATTTGGCATAACATTATTTGAAAGCACATATTAGTTGTAAATCAAGAAGACCTCGTCGAAATGATATAAATGATGAAGACAAATTCCATCAAATTTCTATTTTCAACTATCTTGGTCGATGCTCCGATAGATGTAATACTAGATGTCTTGTGAATACAAAGAAAATACATGTTGTCAAGACATATATATTATTCAATTGTCCTGAAGTTTAGCCATAAATGCAATATTTATATGCTACTATTACATATATATACTATTTGTTGATAATCATTTTGTATTGTAATTTGCATACTCTTTACGAATCAATTTGGTGAGACATGTGAAAATCTTGACAATCACTTTCACCCCAGGGTTCAATCATTGGTAAGTGTCAAATACTAAAGCTTAATCACTATATATATATTATGTATATTTTTTTTGAATTGAACCATTTAATTACTAATTAATTGCTTAAAACCTCTATCATAGGTTTTACATCTGGGACATGCATTTCTAGGTTCAAAGGATGTCGTTAAAAATGAGCTTATACAAAGCTTATCACATGGTCTTGATGTAATGGCGTTATCGTGGACAACTTATATTGTCAACGGATACAATTTTCATACAATTGCACGAGGAGAAGACAAATCTACAATGAATAGTGGAGTAATGGTTAAAGGGTCAACCTACAATGAACAAGAATTGATTATTACGATATTCTTGAAGAAATCATACAACTGAGCTATACATGTAGTCAAAATGGAGTTGTGCTCTTCAAATGTCATTGGTTTGACCCATCAATTAGAGGAACAACTAAATGTAAGAATCTTCATATGGTGGAAGTTAATAGCAAAAAAAATCTATCAAAAATATGATCCCTTTATTTTAGCGTAATAGGTTGTTCAACTTTTCTGTACATAAATTCAAGGCGCTAGAAAAGATAGTATATATTGGCGGGCCATTTGCAAAACAAAAGCTTGAAGTACAATTGCACAGAGATGGGAAAATGTTCCAAATGCTTATCAAGGTGATGATGTTGGAGCACCTATAATTGAAAATGAGGTAGAAGATACTTCGGACTATTCAGAGGCTAATTTGGATGATGAAGACATACATGATGTCCGTGAATACAAAGATGGAGATGAAGATGAAGATGAAATTGATACAAACTCCATTATAGAGGTTGGAAATTTAGATTGCAACTTGTCCATTAAAGAGAATGATTCAAATGAATAATAGAATATTGTTTATCAATCTTGTAGTTTATTTAGCAATTTTATAGTTTTACTAGTTTTTTATATAGTCTTTAATGCTTTTACACTTTTTTCACTGATTTTAAAGTTTTACTATTGATTTAATCTTGGGAAATTCCTGTTGGTGGCCCTGAGTTTAGGGTTATTCCTGTTGGTGTCCCACAATTAAGTTTTTTCCTGTTGGTACCCCTAAGGTTTTGATTTGTTCGCTTTGTAACCGAAATTTTTCATATCCGTATCATTTCGGTTCAAATTGATCAAATAGAAGCTCATCACTATGTTTATTGACATCAACTTAGTAGGATTCGACTCTTAAAACACTCAAATCCATACTCGAACCATTCCGATTTGAATTCTTAAGGTCGAAACGGATTGTTGCTTCGGAATTCAAATCGACATGGTTCGGACATGGATTTGGGTATTTTAGGAGTCAAATCTTACTAATTTGAGGGCGAGGAACACAATGGTAGATTTGGATTTAATCAATTTGAACTAGAATGGTACAAACATGAAAAAGTTTGGTTACGAAACAAACAAACCCAAACCTTAGGGGCACCAATAGGAAAAAACTTAATCGTTGGACACCAACAGGAATAACCCTAAACACAGGGGCACCAACAGGAATTTCCCTTTAATCTTTTAACAATTTTAGGTGTGTTTGGTAGAATAAAATGTGTTATTTCAAATTCCCCGATTTCCCTCCTTCCCCCTCTCTCCATTCCGACCATTGTGCACAGTACATTAGCCAACCATCGCCGTTGCCTCCTACTCCGATTGTTGCCTTCCACATCGGCCACCTCTTCGGCCTCTCACCACGAGGTATGGCCTCTCTTCATATCTTTTTTTTCATCTCAATTTCTTGTTGACAGAATCCTATCATATCGACTCTTCAATCTTCGTTACCTCTACCCGATCAAAGGTGGTGCACCGTCGGAGGTGGGTCTATGAGGTAGACTGGTGATCAACTCTACAACTTGACCAACTACTCAAGTACCAATTTTCATTCTTTTTTTTTTTTTCTGCGCAAATGTTTCTTTAGCAATATGATGCTTTGTATTTGTGTTATTTTAATAAACTTGAGCATTGGATATTGAATCACGGTTCTTATTTTTTATCCTTATTGAATCTGAAAATGTAATTTCAGTTAGTCCTAATAAATTTAAGCTATAAAAATGAAATTATCTTAAATTTTTCCCCCTTATCTCATCTGAAAATGCAATTTCAGTCAAAATATTAAATTACTTAAGTTTTTCCCTTCATCTCACGTGAAAATTACCTTAAGTTTCGTAAAAAAAAATAAAATTGATATTTGCGAAATAGAATTTAAGCCACGTTAGATTTAAGTCACAAAAAAAAAAATTCGTACTGGGTTTTAGCCCCCCTGGAGTTAATTCCTGGCTACGCCACTATTTATATTGATTATGCAAATTGATTATGGAAATTGATTCATAATAGGTCACAATCCTAAAATTTAGTGGGGTTCATTTTGTGGTGAATTGTATATTTTAAGATTTTCTGAAAATATTTCGGTTGAGTTTGGTTTGATGGTGGGAAGACGAAGAGTATGTCAAACAAAATTAAAGACTTTGGTGGAAGAGCGCACACCAATTTTCATTTTCAGTGGAGCCAAGTATCTTTTGGATTAACATAATTGTTCATTAAAAGGGAAAGTGTTAATATGTCACACTAAAAAAAGGGAAATGATTGATATTGGGCATAGATATTGCCTAATTCTCACCAAAGCAATTATAATCCATCCAGTCATAGTCTTTTTGTTATCTCTCATCTACTCTCTAGTTTTCATTCTCCCATCTACGATCAAGGTATGTTAACAAATTTTAATGTTTTCATTAAAAGTTTAAGGAACCATGTAAGCTATATCCCTTTACTTCAATATTTGTATCTCCTAATTTCTAAATGTTTAATATCATTCCCTTAATAATTCTCATTGATAGATTCCTCAATATCCATTTTCATTGAGATCGTCTTTAACAAGTAGTCTGATTGGTAACTTACCAAGAGTTAACAAAGGGTCAAAATGAGTTCAAGAAACACTAGTGTGACCCCTAATCTAGTGTGTGATCGGGATACCGAAGAACACTGTGATGCCATGGAGGAGGAATAGCACAAATCTGATGAAGAAGAGCATCAAATGGGGGATGTCGACGATATTCAACTGCACCATGATGAGTCGATTCACATCAAGATCTAATTTGCGGGATCTGTAAGTATATCTTATATTATTGTGTATATATGTATATATATACTACTAGAGGGGCGCTCAGGTAAAACGAGTCTTGTGGTAAAACGAGTGGACAATCTTGGAGCGTCAGATTAAGGGTGATGGACGGATGAATTTTAATAGAGATATTGGGGTGTAGTGGGGCATGTAACATGAGAGTAAATATCACAATGGTAGTTGATAAATTTTCCTAATTAAAAAAAAATCAAAAAAGAGAAGATTTGCACCAAGATTGGAGAGAGAAGACGAGAATCTTCATTCCAAATGTTCAGATCTTTATGATGATATTTAAAAAAGGAAACAATTGTGGTTTTGCTATGATTCACGTGAGAGAAGACGAGATGACATTCGGGAACTGATATGCATGTTACTATCACTGATATTCAGAAATCGTTAAGGCATATTCAAGTCACTGTAATGATACTCGCGAAATGATATACAAGAAACCATTGATGATATTCAAGAATCATTAAGGCATATTCAAGCCACTCAAATGATATTAAGGAATTGATATATATGATCTATAAATGTTATTCATCATATTGTCTTGAATATTCACTCGTTTATATGATATTCATGTGCGTCGTGTTTCATTGATATTCATTATCTTATATATTGAGTGCGTTGTTAAACGGATATGCACTTCGTTCGTATTGATATTCATTGTTCACTAAGTGATATTCATCATGCGTTTAAATTCTCATATTAGGATCGCATTTAGACATGTTCGTGAATATCTTAACATACAGTTTGCATAACATATAAAGAAGTGTGCATATCATACACAAACAAGTGAATATCACATACATCGTATAGAAAATGCATATCATACAAGTATATTCTGTATATCACTATATGGAAAATGCATATCTCATCCACACAAATGAATATCACATTCACGACTAAAGAAATAATCTATAATTACAAATTGCATATCATACAAGTATATCTGAATAACAATATTGTTAACATGAATATCATAACGCTCAACGTCGCCACCGCGGGAGTTCTCAAGCAGTCCGTCGTCGATTGGCATTTCCATGTCCACACCACCCCTCTCCACGTCGCCTCCGCGCTCATTGCCTGCCCCACCGGATTCCTCCGGCAAGCCGCATCCTCTCCATTAAAGAATTGAAAAGATTGAGAAACCGAAAGGATTTAGGGTTCAAAAAAATATGATTCAAAATATTAGAGTAAGATACCTATAGAGATCCGAGGGACGAGGATAATCGAATTCGAGACGGTGTCGACGATGATAAAGCAAGGAGGCGACGAGGAGAAACGAGCAACGAGGAGAAGCAAAGATCTGGCGAAGTCGACAATGGTGGATTCCAATTCTTGCGGTAGAGACGAACACGAGAGAGAGAGAGAGAGAGATGACACTGACGAGGAGGCGCAATCGACAAGGAGAAACGAAACTCGGTGAGGTCATCAATGGTGGTTCCCTGTAGCGCCAGAGAGAGGAAGACGAGCGGCTGAGAGAAATAAGAGAGAGAGAGAGAGAGAGAGATTAAAAGAGGAAGTTGAAGGGATTTGGTGAATAATGTAATCCCTTGATTTTAGGGTTTGAGAGGATCTAGTGTGGTCACATCCACTATATAAAATTGGAGAATCCATCATTAAATCAGAGTCATCTATCCTCCTCTCATCCAACGTCCTATATTTATCCACCCGTTTCACTATAACAGCCTGTTTTACTAGATCATAGATCTATACTACTATATCTTATATGTATATCATAAGTATGATTTTGTTCTTTGAGGTTTGATAAAATTTTGGCTATGAAAAAACTGAGAAATATAATTCATTATCGCTATGATGGGGATTGGATTACTTTCTTTGAAGTTCCCGTACGGGAAAATAAATTTTGGTTTGGTCAATTTTTGGTCATGATTTCAACCATCTTGACTCTATCTATGAATAAACAATATTAAGTTTCATTTTTCATTTTCTTTATTTGATAAATTTGTAGATGAATTTTTGGTGGGATGAGGGCAACTATGAAGTTGTGAAAGCTATGTGGGGACTGAAATGTAGTGAGCGTCTAGATAACATTTTTCGCAAAGCTTGAAAAGCTGGTCGAAACCCAAAATGTTGAGGACATGAGAGACTAATGAGAAGTTTAAAAGAAGTTCATAGACTAATAAGAGAAACCGAGCCACAAAGGGGATTCATGGTTTCGTTGCATACACTGGGGGCTCCATTTCTGCAGCGGAGCACATAAAAAGATTTGTAAGTATATTTTTTTGGGTTATGATATTGATATTGACATGTTAATGTAATACATATATATTGTGTTTTTGTGATTAGAAAAATTAAAGGTGAACAAAAAAGCTCCAACTATTAGTGAACTAATGAAATTACTTCTTAAAAAAAGTAAGGAGCATGGAGTGGAACAAGACCGATGAAAACAATGGTATACTTTTAATTTTCTTATTTTGTAGATACGTGTTTATTATATTTATGGATTCATCTAAATAATTTAAATTTTATTAATTAATAGGAGGTGTAAAATGAGTTGATTGCTGATTTTCAAAAGGATAAAGCTAATGCTAGTGGAGATAATACTACTTTATGGTCAGCTATAGGAGTGAAAAAAGATCGTGTGTTTGGCCTTGGTTCTCAGGTTTCTGACCCCCACTAAGCTATTAAATAAATATAGCTTTGCAAGTGGACAATCTTCCCAGCCGCCTATGGTTCAACAACACATCGAGGATGTGAAGAAAGTTCAGGCTGTAATGGATAAAAAAAGGACAATATGCAAACTCAAATCATGAACAATATATGCATTGAAGGAATTGTGTCCTTTAATCAAAGGTGCAATTACTAATTATGAAGTGAGACCATTTATGGAGATATTTAATCTGGTGATTTTAGGTAGTCATAGTGCTTTGCTAGAAGCCAACTATGATTTATAGACTATATGTCATAAAGTCTATTGCTATTATTACCGGGTCCTACGAGGTCACACCCTTAGAGTTTGGACTGGTTCAGGTTGTTGGGAGACATATTATACAAAGTATGTAATATAAAGTTATATAAGATATAACTTGGGAGATAAGGCTTATTAATAATAAAGTGTTATTATTAATAATAAAAGATATACTTATTTAAGAAATAAGATATCTATACATGGTAATATAAAAGGAGGGCTTTCTAGGAGAAAATCCTAATCCTTATTTTAACCAAGGCAGCCGTACACCTTCTCCCTCTCTCTCCCTTCGTTCGCCTTCGGTCCTCGCTCTAGCAACCGAGTCCTAAGTGATCCAGATTCAAGCTCGGGTGGACCAAATAGAGGAGTCACACGTGAGGCTCTATTCTCTCCATTCCAGCAGATTGAAACATGCATCAAGAGGTATTTGATTCTTCCTATCTATGATCTGTTTGGTTTATGCATGAGATCATTGGTTAGATGTTAGGAAATCGTTTCCTGAAATTCCGCTTTACGCATCTAAAATCCCTACAGTGGTATCAGTTGCCTCTTGCATAAATTGATTAGATCAAGTTTAAAGTTTTAAATTTTGATACATGTTCATAATTGTCTTGATTCAAATTTAGTGGTAAATTGATATATAGGTTAACTTGCATGATTAAAATTCTGATTTTAATTGATTGGATTAGTAAGGTTGAAGAACCTTATGAACATATATGCATATAAAATTGATCTACCCATACTTGATTCATATGATTTAATTATGCAAGAGATATGATTTTTTGACATGTTTAAATTATTAAATAAAGATTTGATTTTCACAAGATGAATCAACTACCCAAAATCTACTTTAAATTGTTAACGAATTGATTCAGCTGCATGTTCGGTTTTGAACTGTTCAAGAATTGATTAAAGAATTAATTTGTTGGCATGTACGAAGCCATCCTGATTAATGAATTGATTCTTCATTCCTGTCGAATACCGAACAATCAAGTACTTTAGAATATGTTAATCTAAATATTATGCTTTAATTGTTAAAGCCTTGCTGTTCCGACTTCATATATTTTGATATGATATGATATCATATATTTTAATTGTTAAAGCCGTGCTTTAATTGTTAGAATTGTTAACACTCGGTTGGTATTTGTTCGGCAGCGTGGTTAGGTAGGCACGGGTCGGTCCGAGTTTGACTCAGATGCGACTCGGTCCGATTGGATAGATTTGGCATTTTAGGATAATTTCCTAAATTATAAGATAAGATCTTATTTATTTAATTGGATAATATTTAATATCGTCTAAATTATAT
The DNA here is from genome assembly GCA_027886185.1 of Rheum nobile. Lineage (NCBI taxonomy): Eukaryota > Viridiplantae > Streptophyta > Magnoliopsida > Caryophyllales > Polygonaceae > Rheum > Rheum nobile. Next base: position 7,050,144 of record WOAB01000546.1, on the reverse strand, counting down.
AATTTCCTAAAAGTTGTTAGGATAGATTCCCACTATTTTTAGATAAGGATATTTGATATTTTATCTTGTTTATGCATATCTTATTCAATAATGCATTTTAATAAATAATTATGATTAATTCTATATATTACTTTTAATTTGAATTAATAATTTGATATTAAAATTATTTATGTCATGAGATGATTTATTTCATTTTAATATGGTTTTATTTAAATTAGTTAAATTGGTTCTTACTATTAATTAGATTAATATTATTGATAATATTTGATATTATTATTACATGCATGTGTTATAATATTATGATATTATTGCTTGTATAAGGTGACTAGTATGACCCACATTAGGATAGATAAATACGGTATGCGTACCGTTATGTTTTTCTTGTACACGATTTGCGTATCGTTATGTATTTTTGTAATTTAAATTTCTGCAAGAGAGTTTATTTCAATTATATGTAAGACAAGAAGATGAAGATCCTAAGAAGACCAAAGGATGGAGATCCATGGTGGGTACTAAGGATGAAGATCCAAGAGAAACAAGACCCATGAAGATTAGATCTTTAATTTTGGTTTTTAGGGGCCATACTAGGATCACATTTAATTACTGCATTACTTGAATGCTTTATTTTCCACTTTACATGCTTGCTTGTTTGTTTATGCTATTTTGTTCACTAGTAAATAAACAATCATTGCATGCTTAAGTCCCTTAATAGAATATTGAGATCATGCCTTTCCATATCATAACCATGAGGCCCTTGGGATTCGTTGGATAGTTTTCGCCCTAGCGAGGTGTCCTTCCTTGACCTTGGGATAGTGCGGGTATGTCTAATAGGGGTATGCTGCCTTGGTATGGTTACACTCAACAAGAGACCAAAAGGCTCAGTTTTGAATCTTGAGGCATAAGGATGAGTCTTACATAAGATGTGACCATCAACCAAGAGTTATAAGGTGTTATAATTAGTAAAGGAGTTTACTTACCTTGATTACATGAGACTTGGGGAAGTGCCCTAGTACGCTCGAGTTTCATCTAAGATAGGATCTTGGAATCATTTTACTCACAAGGGACAATTTAATTGAGTAGAATGTGTAATAACTTATTGTTTATAGTTTGTCTAAATTTTAAAGTTCTTGCATGTCAAGCATAATTTATCTGCATGTTTTATTCCGTTTTGTAGTTACCATGTCTTCTGAACACCTCAAATTCACTCTCCGCTCAATAGTTGAAAAAAAAACCGTTTGAACGACAATAATTTCCTTGATTGGGAAAGGAATCTGAGAATTATTCTCAGGTCTGAGGGACAAGAGGATGTCCTTGAAACCCCCATCCCAGAGCTGACTGCCACCTCATCTGATGAGGAAAAGGCACGTCACAAGAAAATATGCGAACGAGCAATGCAAGTCACTTGCCTGATGCTGGCTGCTATGGAACCTGCTCTTCAACAAAGGTTTGAAGCACAGGATGCTCATACCATTATGAAGAATCTTAGAGATCTCTTCAAGGAGCAAGCCAGAATTGAGAGGTACTTGACCCTCAAGTCCATATTGCAATGCAAGCTCGAGAAAGGGAAACCAGTTGGGCCACATGTTTACAACATGATAGGCTTGTTTGACAAGATGGCTCGACTGGGTAACCCTTACAATGTTGAGACAGCTACAGATATGATCTTATACTCCCTGCATGATGGATTTGCCCATTTTAGGCAGATGTATCACATGGGAGCTATGAGCAAGACTCTCAACGAGCTGCACGTGATGCTCAAAACAGCTGAGCAAAACGTCATGGTTGACCCATTGAAGGAAGTTCTAATGGTCAAGGGAAAAGGGTTTAAGAAAGGGCCCCAGAAGAAGCAACAACACCAAGGGAAGGGCAAGCAAGCTGCCCAACCCCAGGGGAACACCCCTAAGGTGAAAGTGGCTGCTGAGCACGAATGCTTCTACTGCAAGGCTAAGGGGCACTGGAAGAGAAACTGCCCCAAGTACCTAGAAGACAAGAAGAGGGGAACAGTCTCCACTTCAGGTATTCCCGTTACTGAAATCTTATCAACCAAGTCTCATTCTTGGGTATTAGATACCGGATGTGGTTCTCACATTATTTCGAATGTGCAGGAACCAACAAATAGGAGACAGTTGCAGAAGGATGAGATAGATCTGCGCGTTGGAAATGGAGCAAGGGTTGCTGCACTTGCCATTGAAGATTATAGTCTACCTCCACTTTCTGGCTTAGTTTTAGAACTTTATAATTGTTATTTTGTTCCTTCTATTACTAAGTATTTGATTTCAATTTCAGTTTTGAATCTTGAGGGTTATGATTTTGTCATTAAGAATTGATTTTTCATTTATAAGAATGATATTTTCTATGCTCAAGCCCATATGAGTAGTAATGGACTATACATACTGGATATCAAATCTGAAAATTATAACGTTGATATTCCTACATCCTTTTGGGATATGCCCTCACCACTAATGCGTTCACACTAAACAGAACTCCGTCACGATCAGTTGACAAGACACCATATGAGATATGGTATGGAAAAGTTCCTAGCTTGTCACTTCTGAAGGTCTGGGGATGCAAGGCTTATGTAAAGCGTTTACTACCTGATAAGCTAGTACCCAAATCAGACAAATGCTTCTTTATAGGTTATCCCAAGGAAACAAGGGGATATTAATTCTACAATTCCGCTGAGAATAAATTGTTTGTTGCTCGGGATAGTGTCTTTTTGGAAAAAGGATTTATTTTCCAAGAAGCCAAGTGGGAGAAATGTTCAGCTTGATGAGATTCAAGCTGAGCAACAAACCCAACAACACGAGGACATAGATGATGTCACTGAGGAACTTGACTTTGGAGGCGTACCTTCTCAAAGGAAAACCGCCCAGATTCAAGATGTAATTCTTCAAGTTGATGAAGCACCTGAGGTCCCGCATACAGATGTGGTCAACCCAGCAGCTGAAGTCTCTCCTATTGTTGGACCACTTTGGAGATCAGATAGGATAAGGCAGCTGCCTAGGCGTTATGAGGATTACGTCTTGACTGATAGCATTGACGTTCTACTTTTAGAGAACGGTGAGCCTGCGACCTATAAGCAAGCGATGGCGGACCCCGACTCCGAAAAATGGCTGGAAGCCATGAAATCCGAAATGGACTCCATGTCTGAAAATCAAGTATGGGACTTGATAGATTTGCCTGATGGGGTAAAACCCATTGGATGCAAATGGGTCTTTAAGATCAAGATAGACAAGGATGGAAACATTTCTGTCTATAAAGACTAGTTGCCAAAGGATTTAGACAGGTTCATGGTACTGACTATGATGAAACGTTCGCACCGGTCGTTATGATCAGGTCTATTAGGATACTCCTAGCGATTGCCGCTTATCATGATTATGAGATTTGGCAAATGGATGTCAAGACCGCTTTTCTAAATGGGTATTTAAAAGAGGATGTATACATGATGTAGCCAGAAGGTTTTGAGGATCCAGAATACCCTAGGAGAATATACAAGCTTAAGAAGTCCATTTATGGACTTAAGCAAGCATCCATGAGTTGGAATCTTCGTTTTGATGAAGTGGTCAAAAAGTTTGACTTCATCAGATGCGAAGAAGAGCCTTGTGTCTACAAGAAGTTTAGTGGGAGCAAAGTGGCCTTCCTAGTTCTGTATGTGGATGACATACTACTCATTGGGAATGACATTCCTATGCTGGAGACAGTTAAGAAGTGGCTTAAGAAGTACTTCTCAATGAATGACTTGGGAAAGGCTGAGTACATATTAGGCATTAAGATCTATAGAGATAGATCTAAGAGACTTATTGGTCTGAGTCAGGGAACTTATGTAGATAAGGTCCTTGAGAGATTCAATATGCTGGACTCTAAGAAAGGGTTCCTGCCTATGCAGCATGACTTATATCTCAGCAAGAGCCAGTGTTCTGAGACACCTGGTGAGGCTGAAAGGATGAGCAGGATTCCCTATGCCTCAGCCATAGGATCCATCATGTATGCAATGACTTGTACTCACCCAGATGTTGCATATGCTTTGAGTATGTGTAGAAGATACCAATCAAACCCGGGTGATGCACATTAGTGTGCAGCCAAGAACATCCTGGAGTACTTACGAAGGACTAGGGATGATCTCTTGATATTTGGAGGTGATAACGAGCTGGTCGTCAATGGCTATATTGATGCAAGTTTTCAGACAGACATAAATGATTTTGAATCTCAGTCTGGATATGTCTTCATTCTGAATGAAGGAGCCATCAGTTGGAAGAGTTCCAAATCCAGACATGTTCTACGGAAGTACCATATGATCAAACACTATGTTGATAGTGGAGATGTGAGGATGTGCAAAGTGCACACAAACGACAACATTGCAGATCCTTTTGACCAAGACCATGTCTAGGCCCAAGTATGATAGTCATACTAGGGCCAAAAGACTCAAACACACTAGAGAGTTCTTTTGAGACATTGTTTGTTTTATGATAAACCTTGTTTATTATTACAAACATTTATGCTTGACTTATATATGAGTTTCATATTATTATTTAATCATTGCTTGGGATTAGATAAAGTATCCAAACAATTTAATAGTTATCAAATGGGCTCATCAAAACTGTTTTGGTGAATGAAACCCCATTAAGTGAACTGAAATTATAAAATTGTTAGAAGTCCATGGTCTAAGTTGTTAACTTGGATACAAATGACTTAATCAAAAGACCATATGTTAGATTGATTGATAACACTGGGTTTCATGTGTTATAGGGACATGAGATGTCTAATCAATTACATAGATGTGTATACCGATACGCATCGGACATACCGATCTTAGGATTCCTCGGGACTTTAATGCGGAGTTCTAGGATTATTCATGATTAGTGAGTTCCTTAGACATGAGTATGATATAGTTATCATTTGACTGATGGTATGTCTTTGACGCTGTCAAACGCTGACCGTAACAGGCAGTTATAAAGGCAGTGATTGGGATTGCCAAAAGTTGAGTGGGAGCTGTAGTCTTACAAGATTGAATATGTCCTCCTATTCCGTGTATACCATGATACATTTGGAAAGGATTGGTGTCTCGGCCACTTGAAGAGTGAGAACTGTGAAAACGCATGGCCATGCTCAGATGGATTATTAGTAATCATCTGTACTGACAGTTTGATCTCAAGAGTTCAAGAAACGTATTTGGCGGTAAAGATGAGTTTCATCATATAGTCAAATAAGACACTAAGTGACAAAGGAATTTTAACATTGCACACTTGTTTTAAGGACAAGTGGGAGATTGAAGGAATTGTGTCCTTTAATCAAAGGTGCAATTACTAATTATGAAGTGAGACCATTTATGGAGATATTTAATCTGGTGATTTTAGGTAGTCATAGTGCTTTGCTAGAAGCCAACTATGATTTATAGACTATATGTCATAAAGTCTATTGCTATTATTACCGGGTCCTACGAGGTCACACCCTTAGAGTTTGGACTGGTTCAGGTTGTTGGGAGACATATTATATAAAGTATGTAATATAAAGTTATATAAGATATAACTTGGGAGATAAGGCTTATTAATAATAAAGTGTTATTATTAATAATAAAAGATATACTTATTTAAGAAATAAGATATCTATACATGGTAATATAAAAGGAGGGCTTTCTAGGAGAAAACCCTAATCCTTATTTTAACCAAGGCAGCCGTACACCTTCTCCCTCTCTCTCCCTTCGTTCGCCTTCAATCCTCGCTCTAGCAACCGAGTCCTAGGTGATCCAGATTCAAGCTCGGGTGGACCAAATAGAGGAGTCACACGTGAGGCTCTATTCTCTCCATTCCAGCAGATTGAAACACGCATCAAGAGGTATTTGATTCTTCCTATCTATGATCTATTTGGTTTATGCATGAGATTCTTGGTTAGATGTTAGGAAATCGTTTCCTGAAATTCCGCTTTACGCATCTAAAATCCCTACATGCATGTGGTTGGACTTGTTGATAATCTCAATTGGATCCCCTTCTTCGATAGCAAACTATTATGTCCCAACAATTACCATTCTCGTCAAGCGCACCTCAAGTGCAAAGTTTTAGCTATGCAAGCCGTTGTGCAGTCCACAAATCCTATACATATTTCAAGTTTATTGGCAGCTGCTGATCTCAACATATCGTATTCAAATGTGTTGAACCCGAACATAATGTGTGGCTCAACTAGGCTGGTGTTCAATTCACACTTAAGTCAAGCATTAGATCTTAACTCTTTCATGGAACCATCGAGGAATATTGGAGTATATGGCGTTGGACAAGTTGGTCGCTTTGAATAAGGTGGGGATGCTATGTCTAGAGATGATGAGTAATTGATAGTGGCATACGGGTTAGGGTGGATTGGGTTAGGGTGGATTGATCTTAAACTACTTTCTTAACAATATATATGCATGTAATTAATATGTTTGTGCGATAGACTAATCCACTCATAAGTTGAAATAATGTGATAAGCTTTTGGATAGCTTTATCAATGTAAATTATGACTATTTAGCTATATTATATCTATTATAATGCAATTTATATTATTAATTATAAAAAAATATTTTTTTATCTTATAACCAATTAAACAACAATATTTTTATCCACAACCTTAGTCATGTTTATATAATGACCTTTTTATGGAGTTAGCCGAAGCATATCCAAGACCTTAGCCACTAGCTTCTCCTCATCTTTAGCAATGCAATCTGCTACGCCATCAACCACGACTCTTTGCCACACCTTTGGCTACGCCTTCCGTTACCCGTGGCTATCCTCCATGTTTGGACTGTGGCCATTCATCAGACATGTCTGAACTGAGTAGGATTAAGTGGAACAGTGACATTTTTGTAAATATTGTGAGTTTTTTTCTTCTAATCATTGTGTGTTGTTATATTTAGGTTCATATATATATACATTAGATGTTCATATATATATAAATATATACTAGATGTTGATATATTCATACTAGATGTTCGGAAAGTTTATACTATAAGTTTACAAATTAAAGTAGACTAGAGATTTACAAACAAACTTTATACTAGATATTCATTGAGTATATCAAGTATGAACCTCTATTTTGTTAAATGTGAACCTTAAGTATAGTTTATAGTTATTAACCCATCACCCTTTACGTTTAATATATTAAAATGTGTGTTTATCAAATGTGAACCTTTAGTATATTAAATATGAACCTTTAGTGTACTAAGGGCTCATTTGGTTTGAACTTATGGAAACAGTAACGGAAATGATATGAATCTAGTCCACTTTGACAACATGATGCATTGATCACAAATTTTATCTTGCCTTGGGGGCTCCAAAATTTGTATGTCAAGATAAAGGAGAAAGGAAATGATTTCATCATTTTATAACCCACCCTTGCATTGGGGATACAAATACCTCCATCATAGTGTCAAGTGAAGGGGGAAAGGAAACGATTTCATCATTTTCATCAATGAATAATGACACTAAATTGGACTAGATTTGTTTTCTTTCCGTTACCGTTTCCGCAATCTAAAACAAACGGGGCCTAAGTATGGACCTTAGCCTATGAGGTTTATGTACAACTTTGAGCACGTTCATGTTTGAAATTCGTTTTACTTGGTCTATTAGGTTCACATGGAAGATGCATATGTTCATATATTAGTTTTTTAAGGTTCAAAAAATAGAGGTGCATATGTTGTGTATTGATGTTCATATATTGTCATTAGACTTGTACAAGTATGGGCCAACCCGTCCAGCCTGGACCGCCTGCCCGGTTTAAAACCAAGCTTGGACAACAACATTGGCTTGATGCAGAAATAGGTCGGGTATGGACACCCCTCTAGTCTCGTTCTTTATTAGAAGGCATGACAACAATTTCAACCCGTGCTTCGGGTTGGCCCGTACTTTCGGACGGGCTTGGACAACAATTTCAGCATATCTAGACCGGGTGGGCTTAGCCTGACCCGATCAACTGGGCAAAAAATACCAAAAGCCCAGCCTAAGCTCAGACTTGTACAGGTCTAATTGTCATCTAATGTTCATATATGATAATGCCAAAGTTCATAAAACTAGATGTTCATATATTATGTATTGATGTTCATATATTGTCATCTAATGTTCATATATGATAACATCAAAGTTCATTTTAATGATGTTTTAAACCTAGTTCATAATTATTTTTTGGGTGAAGAAAAAATAAAATTAAATATTTGTGCTAACTATTTTGGGTGAAAATTTCAAATATATGTGCTCAAAACTATAAATACCGGGTAACAAAAAATATGGGGTCAAAACTATGGTTATTGAAAAGTATGGGGTCAAAAGTAATTATTGAAAAATCAAAATTGTAAGTATTTTGGGAAATTTTTTAATTTTTGCACAAAATTTGGGGTGAAAAATGTAATTATGTTGAATAATATTTTGAAAATTTATAAAATTAAGGATCAAAACTATATTACTATAACTATATTAAAGAGATTTGATAGTAGATTTTCTAACAAAAGAGATAAAGGGGGAAAGAAAGAGATAAGAAAGTTGATTTTATACATTAAATTATACAATAATATAATGACTTAAAATGCTTCACATAAAAATTAGGGTCAAATACTGAAAACTACCCGTCTAATAGACCATATTACCGATAATCACCCGACCTTTCACTATTTATCGACAACCACCCCCGATAACGGTCTCCGTCACCCAAACCACCCCCGATAACGGTCTCTGTCACCCAAACGCCACCTCAGTTAAAAGAGTGAAAAGACCATTTTACCCTTTATTATTTAAATGTTTTAAGGGTTTGTTTTGCCTTTTTCCATAGAAAATAAGCACGATAGAAATCAAACCCAGTTGAGAGCAGAAACATCATGATATTCCTCCCTTCCTAAAATTAAAGCATCAACTTTAATAGCATCTCATTCATCATCTCGCATAAAATTAATCCCACAATCAACCCATAATGTTCGAAATTCGAATCAAAACCTTTTGATTTCAATCATGACATAGCACTAAAAACACCATAATAACAAGCATCCGGAAAGCCCCTTAATAAATACCCAATCCGAGCACCCAAGCTTTAGCTTTCTCGAGCATGGGAGAAGACCGACGTTGTGAAAGACGGTCGCGAAGCAGCGCATCGACAACACCCACCTAAAGCAGTCCAATCCTTGACCCTCTATTGGTGGCGCTAGAAATTGTCCATGGTGGTGGAGCCGAGTGCATAAGGCGGTCGAAGTAGAAAGGTATCAGGTTGATTAGGATGAAATTGAGGCCGAGGATGACAGATTGCAAGTTTCCCTTGGGTCCAACGAGCCTCCAATCTCTTCAATTTCGCAATTGGCCTAAACCTTGTCCGCCTCCTTTTTCATGGCTTCTTCCTTTGACCTCTCTTCCCTCTGAGCTCACCTCAATTCTTCTGATTTTGCCCAAATTCGCGGCTCCGCACACTTTTGGTGCTCGAAACCGTAAATTGAATATTCTGATTTCGCCCAAATTCTCGAGTCTTCCCAATTTCAATAAATCAAACAAAAAAACATGAAGAACCGAAAAGGGTTGATGAAAATTCAAGCAGAACATACAGAACTAAAGAAGAATCTAGGAAGGGGTAGAAGAATTCAGATGAAGGTCTAATCTTTTTTTTTTTTTTTTTTACATTCTATCTAATTAATTGTTCAACAGAGTTTAGTATTTAATTTAGCTAAACTTTTTCTTTAATGAATATAGAAATGGAAGAGATGCTGAGAATTCCACTGTATGTTATTGATGAGATTTACAAGAGAATATATAACAGGAAATAAATAACTGAGCTACTAAAAAAGTGGCACTAACAATATGTACCTAGCCACGTATACGCAAATTAAGGAAGGAAATCTTTGACTCGGTACTCCCTAATTTCTCTCAACTGATCTGCAACTGACTGTTTGGTTTGTTACCCCCCGGCAAGCTCAAGAACGGGGCGCACTTGAAGCTTGGAACGAAGAAAGTTGATCCTGTCCTTGCTCAACGAATTTGTAAAAATGTCTGCCAATTGATCAACTGAGGAGACATAATTTACGCACAGATCACCAGCTTCAATTTGCTCTCGTACAAAGTGAAAGTCAAGAGCAATATGCTTTGAGCGAGTGCTGATTACGGGGTTTTTGGACATGAACTGAGCCCCAATATTGTCACAAAGAATGGTTGGAGGCTGCTGAATATGAGCTCGGAGGTCCCGTAAAAGCTGTTTGATCCACATTAATTCAGCAGCAGTGTATGCCAAGGCGCGGTATTCCGCCTCAGTGCTTGAACGTGCCACAACCTTCTGTTTTCTAGAGGCCCAGCTAATGAGATTATGGCCATGGAAGACAGCAAAACCGTACTGAGAGCGGCTGTCATCAGTGTCTGAACGCCAGCCAGCATCTGAGTATGCAAGGAGGGACTGATGTCGGGTTGGCTGGAAGTGTAAGCATTGAGCAATGGTGCCCGACAGGTACCGCAGTATCCGTTTAACAGTCTGCCAATGAAGAGTTGTAGGGGCGTGCATATACTGACACACACGATTGACGGCATAAGCAATATCTGGCGGGGTGATGGTGGCATATTGTAAGGAGCCAACAATTTGTCTATAGAATTTTGGATCAGAGAACGGTTCGCCGACGAGAATCAACCTTGTGGAAGGATCTGCGGGACTGGAAATGGGTCGACACTCAGACATTTTACTGCGAGCAAGGACATTCCGGATGTATTATTGTTGAGACAGTATGAGACCGGAGGCAGAGCGAGTGACTTGAATGCCGAGGAAGTAAGTAAGCGGACCAATATCCTTGAGTGCAAAGGTGCGATGGAGGTCCATAATGAACTGCTGAACCAACTGCGGATTGCTCCCTGTAATGATTAGATCATCTACATAAACAAGTATATAAATGGTCACAGCAGAGGAGGAGTGCACGAACAATGATGTGTTGGATTGACAGGCCGTGAACCCTCGTGGGACAAGGTGATTTTTGAGCTTGTTGAACCAAGCGCGAGGCGCTTGTTTGAGCCCATAGAGAGCTTTGTGCAGTCGGCATACATGGAGTGGGCGAGACGGATCCTCAAAACCTGGTGGCTGGGCCATATATACCTCTTTGGAGAGGTCACCGTTCAAGAAAGCGTTGTTGATGTCCAACTGCCGAATAACCCATCCTTGAGACAGAGCAATAGAAAGAACCAGTCAAATGGTTGTTGGCTTGATGACGGGACTGAACGTCTCAAAGAAATCAACACCTTCTTCTTGGTTGAACCCTTTCGCCACTAACCGAGCTTTGTAGCGCTCGATTGAGCCATCCGAGTGTCTCTTTATCCTGAAAATCCACTTACAACCCACAAGATTAGCATTACAAGGACGAGTAACAAGTGACCATGTGTTATTACGCATTAATGCATCATATTCCGCCTTCATTGCGGCTTGCCAAGAGGGATCTTTGATGGCTTGTGTGACAGTTTTAGGTTCACTGGGGAGTTCGTTTGTGAGCTGGGCATGGAAATTGAAGGATTTGGGTTTGAGCGAATTGGTGGCAGCTCTAGTGGTCATGGTGTGTTGGTTATTTGCAGCAGGTCGATAATGGGAGGGTATTCGTTTGGCAGTGGAACTGATTGTGGGCTGCTGGTAAGAGGGACTGGGAGAGGGCGATGGCATAGAGGGTGGTGGGGCAGGGGGACATGGATCGGGTAAGGGTAGATGAGTGTCAGGAGGTTGCTCTACCTGTTCGAGGAGATTAGGATTGGACGGTTAAGTGGCTGGAGATAGAGATGGTGGCTGAGGCACACGTTGATCGGCCGCATATGGGAAGACCTCCTCGTTGAAGACGACATGGCGTGACACATAGAGACGGGACGTGGGCTGGTGAAAGCATAGATAGCCCTTGTGAGAGGCACTATAACCAACAAAGACGCAGGGAAGTGAACGAAAGTCCATTTTGTGTGAGTTGTAGGGTCGTAGGAAAGGATAGCACAAGCAACCGAATGATTTGAGAAAGGCATAGTCTGGATTTTTGTGGTAGAGGTTGGAGTATGGAGATGTGTATTTGAGGGTAGGGGTGATTGTACGATTGTGGAGGTAAGTCGCCATTTTGAAGGTGTGCTCCCAGAACTCCTTGGGCACAGAAGATTGAGCCATGAGGGCGAGGCCCTTCTCAACGATGATACGATTTCGCCTTTCGATGGCGCCATTTTGTTCTGGGGTATATGGGCAAGAAATTCGATGGTGGATTCCACAAGTTTGAAGGAAAGTGGAAACATTGCGAAATTCGCCACCCCAATCTGTTTGCAGACTTTTAATCTCACATTCGAATTGAGTTTTAACCATAGTACGAAATTGTTGGAATGTAGAGAAGACCTGCGACTTATGGGACAAAAAATATATCCATACAAATTTTGAGTAATCATCAATAAAGAGAACAAAATAGCGGTGTCCATTTAAAGAAAGCATAGGGGAGGGTCCCCAAACATCCGAATAAACTAATTCAAACGGTTTGCTAGAAGAAATATGAGGAATAGAAAGAGGAAATTGGTGACTCTTTCCAAGCTGACATGGTTCACAAATACTTGGAGAGTTATTGGAGGAAGTAGGAAGCTGAAAAGTGGAGACGAGGCGCCGCAAAAGAGGCTCATGAGGATGGGTGAGTCGGTTGTGCCATCCGGTGAGCGACGTCCGTACCCCAGTGAGCGCCATGGTGGAGGTTTTATTGTGTGGGACAGAAGAGACTCGATACAGCCCATGATCAACATGGCCTTGAAGGAGTGGTGTGCCCTGGAAATTCTTAACAAAGCAACGGTCAGGCCAAAATTCCATAAAAACGTTGTTTTCCTTGGTTAATCGGGACACACTGAGGAGATTTTTGGTTAGGTGAGGAACAATCAAAACATTTGGCAAGCGTAAATTAGGCAAAGAGCATGATCCAATATGCGAAATAGACAGATGATTACCGTTACCGACTTGCAGCTTATCATCACCGAAATAGGAGTCGGAGATTTGGAGTTTGCCGATGTCAGGAGACACATGATCCGTGGCCCCGGTATCAAAGTACCAAGATGGGTCCATCACTGTGGAGGGGCTGTTGAAGCTTGTAAGATTGGCCTGCTTGCCAGAGGTGTTGTCTCTAGGATTGGGTCTCCGCGAGGGGAAGTCTGTTTGATTGGAGCGTTGCCAGCAATCAATGGCTTCATGGCTGGGTCTGCTACAAAGTTGGCACTGGGTTCTGCGGCGACGCTGATCAAATGGGCGTGAATTTGCGGAGGATGAGCCAATGTTGGTGGAATGAGTTGGCCGGAGCCGGTGCGGAGAGCGTGAGACAGTGTTGGCAAGGGGACTCTGAGATGATGCCGAAGCAGGGGCTGTAGGCACGTGCAAAGTTGCAGCAGCTTGGCATGCTTTTTCTTGCTCTAAGCGGGCTTCTTCTCTGAGAAGAAGGCCAACCAAATCATCAACGGACAGGTCATCGGACTGCATCATGAAGGCAGCAGCAAAAGACCCATAAGAAGAGTCAAGGCCATTTAAGATATAGCCTATGAGATCTTCATCTGAAATAGGGTGCAGATTCTCGGCGAGCGAATCAACAATCGAGCGTTTTCGCTCTATATATTCCATCATAGACAGAGAGCCTTTGGATAGAGCTTGGAGTTGGGTCTTCATGGCCATTCGACTTGCACGAGTCTGGGCTTGAAAGGAACGGTCAAGAGCCTGCCAGGCGGATTGGGATGACTTCGCCCGAGCAACAATGGCGAGAGCCCTTTCAGAGAGAGTGGACTTAAGCCACAATAAAACAAAGTGATCTCGCTTTTTCCAGGTTGTAAAGTCAGGATTCGGATGGGGAATTCCGGTAGCACCATCTTCATTTTGGGCAGGTAAAAATTCTGCGGGTGGATTTGGATTGAGGATGAAGGACTCAAGATCGAAAGTTTCCAGAGCGAGACGATGGTGGTTCTCCAAAAGGAGTGGTTGTCTCGATCAAGCTTGATGCTTATCGATGGAATTTGGAAATTTAAGTTGGAAGTGGCTAGGTTCGCAGCAGCTAGTAATTGCTGATTTGTGTTTAGAGCCATGGTGGAAAGTTTTTTTGTTATTGCTCCGATACCATATAGAAATGGAAGAGATGCTGAGAATTCCACTGTATGTTATTGATGAGATTTATAAGAGAATATATAACAGGAAACAAATAACTGAGCTACTAAAAAAGTGGCACTAACAATATGTACCTAGCCACGTATACACAAATTAAGGAAGGAAATCTTTGACTCGGTACTCCCTAATTTCTCTCAACTGATCTGCAACTGACTGTTTGATTTGTTAATGAATTTAGTATTAAATTATATAAAAAAGTAGGAATTCACGATTCTAACAAGAAACCCTAAAGATGGATGGTGTTTGGCTAATATAGATATTTATCGGGTGGTTGTCGCCAAATAGTTAAAGGTCGGGTAGTTATCAACAATATGACTTGTTAGACGGATGATTTTCGATATTTGACCCTTAAATTATGTTAAGAGGTAGATTTACTTGATCCAAAGCCTCCCTCTCGAATCGGATTCCTACTTACAACCGTTTGAAATCGAGTTTACCATATTACTAATTATGTGTTGATGTATAACGCATGTATATGTAAATTATCGGGTGGCCCATAGAAAGTTTGATCTGCTTTCCAAATATATGTGCTTGGTTTGAAAAAAAAAAAATACACGTGCTTGGATGAAAAATGGAACTTATTTTTTTGACCGATATAAGCTTGTTAGGAAAAGTGTAAACTATGATCGGAAATGAAAGGGAAATTGGGAAAGACACAAGATTTAAATATGCTAATTCAACAAAAATCAATCGATCAGATGTACAAGTTTTAAAGTGACAAAATTGAAACCTCTTTAGTTTATAACTACCTTACAATCCCAATAACATCTCTTAAGATTTACAAGATATAGCACTTGCACTCACCACCCAAGACAAACCAACATTTACACCCTAGTGTGGGATAATTTTTACACTTTCAAAAAAGTGAAAGGACATAAGTGTTTTTGTATATGTCATTTCTTGAAAATATAATTCAATTTATTGTCAGTCTTTTGTGCTTCATCCAGTGTTCTAAAAATCGGATTAGGCGGCTTCCTAGGCACTAGGTGGCCCGACACCGAACTGATTTTGGCCAATTCGGAATGGCTAGGCAATTAGGCTGGTTCTAGGCAGGCAAGTTGGGTTCTAATCGGGCTAGGCGGGCAAGTCAGGTTAGGCGGATCTAGGCGGGACTAAGAGGGTCTAGGCGGTAATAAACGGGTCTAGGCGGGCTATGTTTATTCCTATTTTGTATTTTTTTTTGTTTTCAATTTCTACAAAAATTTTCAATTCTTCCCATTCTTTGCTTCAAATCATTCAATTCTTTCAATTTTTTCGATACATTTTAAATCCGCCTAGGCGCTAGCCCCCCTCACCCATCAATTTTAATTCTTGATAAAGAATTGCTAATTTCATGAGATGAGATTGTGGTTTCACCGACGAGATCGTACTAGTAGATGGAGCGGCAGAAGAAGGCATTAGAGCGTGAACAGACGCGATCGGTCTCATCGAAGGAGGTGGTGGCGGCGGTGCGGAGGGCATGGCGCTTGGGTGTCTGGGAGAGTGGTGGTGGAGTGGGAGAAGAAAGAGGAAAGAGCTTGTCTACTTAGGCATCCATGGTTATTGTAGATTAATTTGTTCTAATTTTAAGAAAATTCAATACCTAAGAGAACTAAATACCTCTAATTCTCTAATTCAGTAAAATTCTACTGAGATTATGACATCCAACAATTTTTCTAATTTTTTAAAGAAGTCAATAAACTGAAACCAAATATTGTAACAATAAATTTTCAACCTAAGAAAAGGCATGCACCGACTTCCCCCACTCTCCTCCAGTTCATCGCTTTCCTTCTCCGACTCATCGATATGTTATTTTTTGTGCTATTAAGAAATCGCTAGTTTCGAAGGTGCGAGAGTTATGAGAGAAAGAGGAGTTAATGAAAATGAAGATATTCGAAGAGAGCATTTCTATAAACCTCCGGTATTACTATACATATAATGTTTTGATTATAGCTTTAGCAAGTGCTTAAATGCTCGAAGAAGTTTATTTTCTCAACTTTGAAGAACAAAATGATAATTAAACATGTTCGAGATTGAAAGAGAAATTAATTTGGAGTTGATTATAATTAGAAAAATTTTAAAAAAATCTTACCCAACAAAAAATCTATTTTTTGGTAAAGATTTAATTAGAAAATTCATTTGTCAACGGTAAATATTAATAATTAAGAAGTTTAATAGTATAATCTTACATGAGAAAAAATATGGGAGAGATACTTTTGAACAGATGACTTTTCAATATCTGCTAATAAAAAAACTAAAATGGGCATCACTGCTTTAACATACTTTCTAATTTTCCTTTTATGTTATAGTATAAAATAACACATGAATACTATCTAACATACTTTTTATTATCCTTTTATTTTATAGTTTAAAATAGCACATGGATAATATCTATTGGAAGATTGGGAATACCCAACAACAACTACAACTACATCCGCCACAACAACAACATCAATCCCAACATCGACATCAATAACAAGAACAATCAAAGTAACAACTCTTTCTCTCATACAAAATGGATTTTTCTCATCAAAAACTCTAGGGGAAACCCTCTAATTAAATTTAGAGGAAACACCCATTAATGACTAGGGGTATTCCCCATCAGCAACCAATTCCACCATCAACTAGGCTTTCGACCATTGAAATTTCTAGGTTTCAACTCAAACAAAAGTTTTCTAGGCATTTATGAGGAGCATAACTCATTTTATTGTCCTGTGGATTCAAGTTGGGTATTATTTCTTCGATGCATTTATGGAGCTGAATTAGGGTGGAGTTTGAGGTGTTCCGGTCATGGTTGTGGTCGAGGCTCTTGAAGATCCTTCTTTTTGTAGGGGCAACGTCATGATTGAGACTCCTGAAGATCCTTCTTTAAAGAGGGGGCAACATCATGGTAGTCCATTCGACACTTTTGCATGATTAATCTTGTCTGACCCGATTTCCCGCGGAGCTTTCTTTCGATCGTGCTTTTTTTTTATAAGGAAATGAATTAGGGGGCTCCTCTATCTCGAGGTATGCTGCCCTAGAGCATCCTTGCAGATGAGATCTCTATTATATGGAATGGCTTTCATATCAGGTGAAATTGATATGTGGTAAAGTTTTGCAATAAAGCCGGCCACAGTATTAATTTCCCGAAAAATGTGGGAAATGCGACATGATGAGAAATGTCGCAAGTCAATCAGGATATCAGATATGATGAGTTCGATTTCCCATAGGCAATCCCATTTGTCGTTTAGGGCATTAATCAGGCATAGGTTGTCGCCTTCGATCTCAATATTTGAGATCCCTAGTTGAATTGCATCTCGTATTCCATTATGTATTGAGATTGCTTCAGCTAGTAGTGGGGAAATGTTCCCCAGGGCACCATTGGCCATGGAAATTGGTTTTCCAACGTGGTCCCATATAATGTAGTCGAAAGTAGCGGGTCCTGTGGTGTTTTTGGATGCGTCTGAATTTAGTTTGTACACATTGGTAGGCGTTTTAGTCCAATGAGTATTTCTTCTTTTTCTTCTTGTTTTTTGCCCAAAGGTTCTAGTTGTCTACGTGCTATCTTTTTCCATTTTGACATTTTGCCAATCGTGTTGCTGTTTTTGGATAAAACTAGCGAGGTTAGGTATTGTATTTATGTTTTGGTCGTCAAAGGTCTTTAAATTTCTTTGGTACCAAATGCTCCACCAACATATTGATAGAGTTTCCATTATTTTCATACTAGATTTGTCCTTGACTTCGTTTAGTAATTGTGTAGCATTTTTATTGTCTATATCCATGTTGGTGATTAGTTGTTCTATCTGTGGGTCAATATTCTGAATTGTCTGATGGGTGTGATGGCATTTGAATAATACGTGGGGAAGATTTTCCACTGGGTTATTGCACATAATGCATTCTAGGGAAACAAGGATGTGTCTTTCATAAAAAAATTCTTTTGTTGGAATTCCATTTTTGCTTATCTTCCATATGAAGTGTTTCACTTTGGGGGGATATCAAGTTTCCAAATCTAGTGTATATTGGAGTATGTTAGTCCTCCATTCTCATAAATCATGTTGATTGCACTTTTGATGGAGAACCATCCATTTCGGTTGTGTTTTCAGTAGAGCCTATCTTCAATTGTATTATTAGGAATTGTTTTGCTGGCTATAATACTGATAGTATGTTGATCAAAGTGTTTTTGGAGTTCTTCTATTTTCCAGGATTTGTCATGATTTATATATTGGTCAATTGTTTATTGATTGTTTATAATATTTATATCTTTTGCAAAATTGGTTAGTGTTCCAATTGAGAGCCAATTATCCTGCCAAAATTTAATGGTTTTACCGTTACCAATTTCCCATTAAAGGCCTTTTATAAATTCTGGTATGAGTTTGGTAAGGTTACTCCACTGCCAGGAGCAGTTAGAGTTTTTCTTTCTTTCGTATGTCAATATGTGTTTATCTTTCAGATATTTTTCCTGAATGATTTTAACCCATATGTTGGTAGGCTCTACTAGTAACTTTCAGATTAGTTTCATTTGTAGTGTTTTGTTCATATCTTCACTTTTTATGATTCCTAGTCCCCCCTTGCTCATCGGCTTACAGATCTCATTCTATCCAATGAGAGGTTTATGGTTGTTATCCTTGTTCCAGAAAAATTGACGATAATTTTGTCAAGTTTTTTGTGGGTATTGGCTGGTAGTGTAAAATTTTGCATAATATAGCTTGGTTGGGCCAAAAGTGTTGCTTTAATTAGGACTTTCCTGCCCTCTTGTGACAATGTGTTTGCCTTCCATTTGGTGAGTTGGTTTGCAGTCTTTTCTAGGAGCGGTTGAAAGGTATAGTTTGTTACTCTTTCATTAATAATAGGGCATCCGAGATATTTATCAAGCTCAATTGACGGTACCACATTAAAAATTTGTTTGATTTGTGATATGTTTGTCTGATTGGTATTTTTTGTTAGCTGGAACGTTGATTTATGAAAGTTGACTAGTTGACTTGATATTTCACAGTAATCATCAATGATTTTCTTAATTTTGGAGCACAGTGCTAGTTTTGTAGATGAAAAAATGATGATGTCGTCAGCAAAGGCTAGAAAGGGGATTCTTGTACCTCCTCTATTGATTTTGATTCCTATGGGGTTAGTTGGATCTAACGCTGCATTTTGTAGTTGTCTCGAGAGGATTTATGCTCCTAGGATAAAAAGGAAGGGGGATAGGGGGTCACCTTGTCTAAGACCCCTCTTTGGGAAGAATTGTTCTATGGATCCGTGATAACAGGAATTTGCCGTTCTAATTTCTACTATGCAAAGTATCCAAACAAACCCTAAAACGTAGTCCTAGGTAAGTAAGGGTCGAATCCACAGGGAAACAAAGTCTATCGCAGTATGCAATATGTATGTCAATTTAAAGCAACCAAAGGGGGGTTTTGTTGGTTTGTTTTAGTAGCCAAGCATGCAAATGGTAAATAAGCAATTACAGGTGATGAAATCAGTTATTGGGAAAACACTCAGTCAAACAATATCCACTATTCGAATGACAAGTTGATCATAGATACTACTCAAAATCGCATGCAATGGTAATTCCAATTCCTTTTCAGATGTAACTAATAGCACAACCAGATACTATTAGAACTAACTAATTAAACAACCCTGAAACTATCAAGATTCAGTTTAACAGCAGCCTTACGGATAGGAATATAGTTAGATACAACCCTAGAATAAAACAACCAGTTTTTACCCTAGAATGTAAATCAATTCTCTTCTGCATAAGATTAGCACAACCAGTTACTAACACGATGCAGTTGCTACTATGGAATAGATATGCTTAACCAGTAACAATCTAAACCTAGCAATAGATAAATAACGACAAACCCTAGTTGATCAGACTAGAAATTATCAATATCAATCTTAAGAAATCAAACAAGAGAAGAGATAAAAACCATGCAATAGATTAGGAATAAGAATCTCACAACTGAATCACACGAAAAGCTTCAATGTCTGACTAAGCAAGAGAGGCTTAGTTCTTCATAGCAAGAGAATACGTAGAATAAGAAATTAGGGTTCCCAGATAGAAGATACAAGTTTTCTCAACCCTTAAATACCAAAGGAAAATAATCTGAAATTATCCTAAAAAGAAATAATAAAAACCTAATAAAGTAATACAAAATACATCCGAAAAGGCAATCGGCTCGGCAATGCTTCCGTCGGCGGCGGCCGCTGCTTCTCCCACGACAATCGCCGTAAATGCGGCGGGCGCCGCAATTAAACGGCGGTCGCCGTTTCCAGGTCGTAGCTAAGGTCTCTCCAGGGCAATTAACGGCGGTCGCTGTTTCTTCCGCGGCGGTCGCCGCAATTCTGTTTCTTCATCCTTCGCTCCTCAGCTCCTAAGGCTCCAAAAATGCAACTTCCGCACCTCCTCGCCAAGTCTCCAAATCACCTCCAAAGCATCCTAAAACACCACTAAAACCATGCCAAAACTCCGTCAATACACACAACATAATCATGTGTATCAAACTCCCCCACACTTGAATCTCTACTCGTCTCGAGTGGATAGAGAACTACCACCCATTACCAATGAAGCACCTAGATCATCAACATGTAAAGAAGCTTGCAACTAAGAGTAAAAACATCTACATGAAAGCTCAACATCCCTCAACCAACCGACCACAACACAATTACACCCTCAACTCCAGCATCGTAATCAGCACAACATCAACACAAGCACACAACAATAACAATATACTCCTCAGTAGCAAACACGATACACATCCAAGCTTAAGGGCAAGCAGAATACTTCCCCCAAGCTTATCCCGGTCATCCAAAAATGTAAGTAGCCACTAGTCCTAATCTCCATCTATGACTCCTTATGTCTCCCAAAGTGACCTATCTGACAATCCTTCTTTTTCTCCTCTTCTTATGTCGCCCCGTCGGTAAAATGAGATCCTAGAAAACACTCCTTTTCTTTTCACTCATTTTGCCTAGGAGCCCTTTCGGGTTTTCATCCTAGCCACTCATTTCATTTTATCATAGATGGACTCACCGCCTCACATCACTCTGAATCCACTTTTGCCCAGGCCTAATGCCTGTCGGATTACCTGCTTTTTACCTGGACTGCCCTTTCGGGTTTTCAGCCCATCCCAGGATTTTTATTTGCCTTTTTTCATTTTGTGGCTCTTTTCTTTTTTTTTTTCTTTTTTTTTTGGATGAGATAAAAGCAATACATAAGTACATAATCACCTCCCCCACACTTAAAATAAGCATTGTCCTTAATGAAATCAGACATAATAAAGGGGGAAGGAAAGAATGTACCACTACTGCTGCGGTGGAAAGTCTGGATACTTGAAACCCATGAAAAGGTTCCACTGCCTCATCTGCTCCTCCATCGCATGGATGTCTTGGGCCTGCGTCGCGTAATGATCCCTTGACTCCGGGCGGAAGTCAATGAACTCCTGGTGATACCCAGCGAGGTCCGACTGAATGGACCGCTGACGCGTGTCAATGTCCTGGACCATCTCGCACATCTGTCGCTGATAGTCTCCACGCGGCACAGCAGTAGCGGCAGCCTGCACCTCAGGCATAGCGGTATCCTCATCATCATCCTCATCATCACTGTCATCATCACCCTCATCAGGCTGTGCCACAGGGACAGCAGAAGAACCAGCGGCTGAACGGCCTGCAGCTGAACCACCACCAGCTCCCACACGGTGTCGGCGCACATCAAAATCCCTGTAGCGTGGGCCACAGGTCACCTCAAAGGGGAAAGGGATGGGGATCCGGTAACAGCCCCGCGAACCATACAGCCAGAACTTCGGGTTCGACCCGGTCCCAAACACAACAGTGGACGTCTTGAGCTGCCTCCAATCATATCTAAAGGCAGCAGAGAGCTGCTGGGAAGGGTCGGGCTGCTCGAGGCCCAGGTGACGGCCGATCAGAGTAATCATGCCCCCAATGACAATCTTGTGCTTCTTGTTCTCCTGAAATTTCCTGCAGGAAGCAATAAAGTGGGAGCGCCAACTCTACACTAAGGGGCACTCCGTGGTCATACTCCACACCGCGTACAAGTCATCGTATGAGACCTTGTTTAACTCGGATTGGCCATGGAAGGCCATCCGCACTACCTTGTGAGCTAGTCGCAAGCCCGGATGCGACCACTTGTAGTTATATTCTCCTCCCTGTGGGTCAAATATATCAGTCCCTGTAGAGTGATACCAAAAAGTAAAGAACTCGTTGGCGTCCGGCCACGCCCTCTCAGAAGATGGTGGCCTGGTAATCCCAATCGCTGTGTCAAGGTCCGCATAGGACATCGAATGCCTGCTGCCATCTAGACTGAACGTAATACTTTCCGTATCACAATGATTCTCAAAACTAGCCAGGAATTCCACAGTCCAGACAGGGAAGGTGGGTGCCGCTAAGTGGTAGAAACCACCCAACCCGCCTTTAACAAAGAGCTGCTGCGTGCATTCATAAATCTTCAATTCCCGCATGGTCTCTGGGTCGAAGAATAATGTAGACTGGAGCTCCTTATCTAGTATAAACCTCCGACAGGACTCCTCAACCCCCGATGATTTCTTACGAGAGGCCTCACCCCCCGATGATTTCTTACGAGACGAGAATGTGCGTTTCAACAGTCCAGACATCACAAATATAGACATCAACACAATCAAAATCAGAAGCAAGGCAAAGAAATCACCAGAACGCGAGGAAACGACGGTCGCTGCGCGGAATATGGCAGTCGCTGCGATGAATACGGCAGTCGCCGTGAGCAAAATTCTGCAGCCACGTCAGATCTGGACAGCGGCGGTCACCGGGTGGGTTGTGGCTTGCAGCGGGCTGGCGGCGGGAGGGCTCCTGGTGCGGCGGTCGCTGGAATTTGGGGGGGGGCTAGGGTTTGAGAGGTTCGGTAAGGGGGAGAGAGAGTGGGTAGGGGGAGTTTGATAGGTAGGGGTGGGGTTGGGTTATTTTACAGATCGGGGGGGGGGTCTACTTTTTTTTTTTTTTGGTGGCTTTTACCCCCGTTTGGTTTTAACGGGTTTCTTTTTATGCCTTTTGCACCCCGTTTAAGATGTTTTCGGGGTCCTTTTTTTTTAATCTGATTTTTGACTTTTTCTCCCCGTTTAAGGTCTTTTCGGGGGTTTTATTTTTGTCTTTTGCGCCCCGTTTAGGGTTTTTTCGGGGCCCATTTTTTTTAAAAAAAAACAAGGGATAGTAGTCGAACCTGAACCGGCGGCGATCGCTGTATTAAAACGGTGGTCGCTGTCATTTTTGCTGCAAACAGCGTGAGTGAGGAAGGAGAAAACGGCGGGCGCCGTGGAGAGGGCGGCAGTCGCCGTAATTGCGGCGGTCGCCGTTTTCATGTCGTAGGCAGCTCCCTTGGTTGAGCAATTAACGGCGATCGCCGTAATGAAGTGGCGGTCGCCGTAAACACCTTCTTCGTTTTTCTCACGTTCCTGCAGGTGAGTTCGACACAAAATGCAAAAACAAAAGGAAAACAACTAAAAGTGATTAAGGGAAAGGGAAAGAAACTACCTAATCATCGGGTTGCCTCCCGAGAAGCGCCGTAGTTAACGTCGTGGCTCGACCTCATTCTGGCTCAATCACGTTTCAGCTTCGGGTTCCTTCAGGAACGCCTCTTCAATGGTGTCCTTGGTAAAACCTTCATGGTATTTCTTCACTCTTTGCCCATTCACCTTGAACAAAGTCTGCGCTGCCGAATCAAACAGCTCTATGGCACCATGTGGGAAGACTTTGGCCACATAATATGGTCCTGCCCAGCGCGATCTCAGCTTGCCTGGGAAAAGTCTAAGGCGTGACTAAAATAAGAGGACTTTGTCTCCAACTTTGAAGTCCTTCCTCACTATGTTCTTGTCATGCCAGGCCTTAGTCCTTTCCTTGTAGTGAGTGGCATTGTCATAAGCCTCGATCCTAGCTTCCTCTAGCTCTTGCAATTGTAACTTACGAAGCTCTCCAGCATCATCCAATTTCATGCTACAATTCTTGACAGCCCAATATGCCTTGTGTTCTAGCTCTACTGGAAGGTGACAAGCCTTACCAAACACCAACCGAAAGGGAGACATACCAATCGGTGTCTTGTAAGCTGTCCTGTATGCCCACAGTGCATCATTAAGCCTCAAACTCCAGTCTTTTCTATTGGGAGACACCGTCTTCTCCAAGATGGACTTTATCTCCCGATTGGACACTTCAGCTTGCCCGTTCGTTTGAGGGTGATAGGCGGTAGAAACTCTCTGCGTGACATGATATTTCTTTAATAGCGCAGTGATTGTCCTGTTGCAGAAGTGAGTTCCTCTATCACTGATGAGAGCTTTTGGCACTCCAAACCTGGTAAATATGTTGGACTTCAAGAAATCTGCAACAACTTTAGCATCATCAGTCCTGGTGGCCTTCGCTTCCACCCACTTGGAAACGTAGTCCACCGCAAGCAAGATATATATGTTACCACAAGAGGTAGGAAACGGTCCCATGAAATCAATACCCCAAACATCGAAGATTTCACAGAAAATCAACCCTGTTTGTGGCATCTCATCCCTATGAGATATATTTCCAACCCGTTGACACTTGTCACAGGATTTACAGTGGTTGTGCGCATCCTTGAAGATGGAAGGCCACCAAAATCCTGCTTCAAGTACCTTCCTTGCGGTTCTTTGTACCCCAAAGTGTCCACCACATGCCTCAGAATGACAAAAAGTAAGGAGAGAATTTATCTCATTTTCTGGGATGCACCTACGAATTACCTGGTCAGAACAATGTTTCCATAGGTAGGGGTCGTCCCAGACAAAGGATCTGGCTGAACTGCGCAGCCTGTCCCTCTGAGCCTTGTTGAAGGGCGGAGGGAATTCACTTGTTGTGAGGAAATTCACCAAATCAGCATACCAAGGCTCTACGGTAGTCAGCCTGCATAGAGACTCATCAGGGAATCTTGTCTGGATCTGAGGCTGTGGGGTGCTATCTTCCTGGACAATTCGGCTGAGATGGTCAGCAACAAGATTCTCAGCACCCTTCTTGTCCTTGATCTCCACATCAAACTCGCTGAGTAATAAGATCCACCGGATCAGCCGTGGCTTGGCTTCCTTCTTCGTCATGAGATAGCGCAGAGCAGCATGGTCGGAGTAGACAAAGACCTTTGTACCAAGCAGGTACTGCCTGAACTTCTCAAGAGCAAACACCACAACAAGCATCTCTTTCTCTGTGGTGGAGTAATTCCTTTGCGCACCATTCAGCGTCATAGAAGCATACTGGATCACATAGGGAGCTCTACCATCCTTTTGGCCTAGCACGGCCCCCACAGCATAGTCACTGGCATCGCACATGATCTCAAAGGGCTTAGACCAATCAGGAGCCTGAATAATTGGGGCACTTGTCAGGCGAGCCTTCAGTTCATCAAAGGTTGCCCGACACTCAGCTGTAAACTCAAATCCCATCTCCTTCTTCAGCAGGTCACACAGGGGTGAAGAGATCTTGGAGAAGTCTTTAATGAACCTGCGATAGAAACCTGCATGGCCCAAAAAGGAACGAACTTCGCGCACATTAGTAGGATAGGGCAAAGACTGAATTACTTCAATCTTTGCCTTATCGACCTCAATACCCCTAGACGACACAATATGACCCAAGACAATGCCCTGCTCAACCATAAAGTGACACTTCTCAGAATTCAGCACTAAATTGGTGTCAACACACCTTGCAAGCACAAGTGATAGATGGTTCAAGCATGCATCAAAATTGTCACCATATACAGTAAAATCATCCATGAATACCTCTATGAAGTTCTCAATGTACTCAGAAAAGATACTCACCATACACCGCTGAAAGGTTCCTGGAGCATTGCACAACCCAAATGGCATCCTGCGATAAGCAAACGTGCCAAACGGACAAGTGTATGTCGTCTTTGCTTGGTCGTCTGGTGCAATGGCTATCTAGAAGTACCCTGAGTAACCATCCAAGAAGCAGTAGAAAGCACGTCCTGACAGTCTCTCAAGCATTTGGTCAATGAATGGAAGAGGGAAGTGGTCCTTCCTGGTCACCGCGTTCAGCTTGCGGTAATCAATGCACACTCTGTAGCCTGTCTGTAATCTCGTGGGGACGAGTTCTCCATGTTGATTCTCCACAATTGTAACCCCTCCTTTCTTTGGGACAACCTGCGTAGGACTAACCCACTTGCTGTCAGAAATAGGAAAAATCATACCTGCCTGCAGAAGCTTCAGAACTTCCTTCTTGACAACATCCATCATAGGTGGATTCAGACGCCTCTGGGGTTGTCGCGAAGGCTTCTCCTCGCCTTCCAGCAGAATACGGTGCATGCATGTGGTGGGGCTGATTCCCTTTATGTCAGCAATGGTCCAACCAATTGCCGTCTTATACTCCTTGAGAACCACCACCAACTTGTCTTCTTGTTCCTTGGTGAGCTTGTTGGAGATGATCACTGGCAAAGTTTCTTTGTCTCCCAGGAACACATACTTGAGGTGGTCAGGAAGTTGTTTCAACTCAATCACTGGTGCCTGCACAATAGAGGGCAAAAGTTTCTCGCTAGGCAGGGTTAGTGGTAAAGGTGATTTACCCGGTAGCTCAGAAGGAAGCTTATAGTAAGCATCCAACTCATTGACAACTTCCTGTACGTCAGCAGATAGAGTAAAATCCAAACTAGAATCAACAATAATGGATTGCATATCATCTAATTGGTCATCATCAAAAACATCTTGCACCACAAGCTCAAGCACATCAATAGCACACAAAGAGTGATCATCAGCAGGAAATTTCATGGCTTCATATATGTTATAATTAATAGTCTGGCCATCAAATTCCATAGTTAGAGAACATGTGCTCACATTGATCTTAGTATTAGCGGTTTTGAGGAAGGGTCTCCCTAACAGAATAGGGGCTGCATGCTTGTCATGTTCCATGTTTAGCACATAAAAATCAGCAGGAAACGTAAGATCACCAATCATAACCAATACATCCTCTACAATCCCTATAGGACGCACGCTAGATCTATCAGCTAACTGAATGGAAATATTGGTTGCATGCAAAGGTCCCAATCGCAAGGATTCACAGAGAGATGAAGGTAAAACATTGATGGAAGCACCTAAATCGAGCATAGCCTTATTGAACTTGGTGCCTCCAATAGTGATAGGGATAGTGAACATACCTGGGTCACCACACTTCTTGGGTAAGCGCTTCTGAAACACAGCAGAGACATGTTCGCTTACTTTTACCTTCTTCTTACTGTTCCTATCTTGGTTCCTCTTTGTTGTGCACATCTGCTTTAAGAACTTCGCATAACGAGGGATATATTTGATCAAATTGAGGAGAGGGATGTTGACCTCTACGTTTCTGAACATCTCAAACATGTCCTTGTCCTGCGCAAGTGGCTTGGTGCGCTTCAAAGCAGATGGGAACGGTGCAACAGGCTTCCACTCAGGGAAAATCGGAGTTTCAGACTCCTTCTCAGCTTCAACTTCGCAATCGGAGGGGCGGCGGGCGCCGTGTGTGTCACGGCGATCGCCGTTTTCGTTCTCATTATTTCCGAGAAAAATATCACCGTCACGGCGGTCGCCGTAATTTTTGCGGCGGTCGCCGTTATTCTTGTCTTCCAAGTCGAGAGCACCCTCCATTTTACGGCGGTCGCCGTGTGTCTCGCGGCGGTCGCCGTTTTCACGGTGATCGCCGTGGTCGTCACGGCTATCGCTGTTCTGCTCTAAATCTGCACTTTCTTCTTCGTTGCCCTCAGACCTATCTTCCTCAAGCTTCTTCCCACTTCTCAAAGTCACAGCACTGACATTCCGAATATTCGGGTTCACTTCAGTTTGAGACGGGAGTTTACCGGAATCCTTTGCATCCAGTTTGTTTACCACTTGAGAAATCTGACCAAATTGCCTCTCCAAGTTCTGAATGCTAGCTTGTGTACTTTCTTGGAACTGTATGTGGCTCTTGGTCAACTTAGCAACATTAAGGTTCATGTTGGTAACACTCTCATTAAGGTTCACGTTGCTCTGCATCAGCATCTTCATCATATCCTCCATGGATGATGAAGGATTCGAGCTCTGCCCTTGCGGTCTCGGCACATAGGGTTGCCTAGGTTATGGAGGGTTACCCTGTTGTTGCACTTGGCCTTGATTCTGTTCCGGATCTCTCCATCTGAAGTTGGGATGGTCCCTCCAGCCAGGATTGTATGTACTAGAGTAAGGATCATTCCTGGGCCTCTGCTGATATCCTCCTACTTCATTCACTTCCTCTTGCAACGTAGGACACGAGTCAGTAGGGTGTAGGTCGTCATGACAGATCTCGCAGGCCTTAACCTGCTGAGGCGTACCTTTCAGCTTCAGACGCCTAACCTCCTCTCTCAGCACATCAAAGTCAGCTTGATCAATTTTCGACTGAGAACCAGCAACAACCAAGCTTTGTGAACCTCTCCCACTGTATTGCCTGGAGTCATCAGCCAGTGTAGCAAATATCTCCAGAGCTTCTTCATAAGTCCTCTTCAAAATGTTTCCGCCACATGAAGAATTCACCATCCGACGATCATCTTCACGGAGTCCTCCATGCAGATAAAGAATAAGATCATGCTTTTCGTACCCATGGTAGGGGTAGCTCTTCACTAGCTTCTTGAAGCGTTCATAGTATTCGTAAAGAGACTCGTTGGACAGCTGCTCTATGTTGCAGATCTTCTTCTTGAGCTGATTAGATTTGATCGCGGGAAAGTATTTGTCAAGAAACACCTTCTTTAAGTTCACCCAAGTAGTGATGCTCCCTGGCGGTAAAGAATGATACCAGTCTTTAGCCGATTCCTTCAGAGAAAAGGAAAAGGTTCTCAACCTCATCTGGTCCTCAGTAATCTCAGATGGTCGCATGCTAGTGCAGACCTCAAGGAATTCATCCAAGTGTTGAATAGGGTCCTCAAGCGGGGTTCCATTGAATTTCGGGAGTAAGTGGACTACTCCTGTCTTAAGCTCAAATTTGACTCATTCACCAAGAGCGGGGAATTGCACAGCACGAGTTGGTTGGTCTAAGTTAGGAGCCGTCAAGGACTCAAGAGTAACACGATCAGCCATCGTATCAGTATCCTGTAGTAATGCACGCGCGGCCCTACGAGCCTGATGAAAAGTCATGTCGATCTCTGGGTCAAAATCAAGAAGTGGAGTATTAGTAACACGGGTGGTGTGAACCATAAGAGAGGTTCACACCAAAATTGACACACAAGTCACACACACAAAATAGAATTGCCTTCCCCGACAACGGCGCCAATTTGATAACAGAAATTTGCCGTTCTAATTCCTACTATGCAAAGTATCCAAACAAACCCTAAAACGTAGTCCTAGGTAAGTAAGGGTCGAATCCGCAGGGAAACAAAGTCTATCGTAGTATGCAATATGTATGTCAATTTAAAGCAACCAAAGGCGGGTTTTGTTGGTTTGTTTTAGTAGCCAAGCATGCAAATGGTAAATAAGCAATTAAAGGTGATGAAATCAGTTATTGGGAAAACACTCAGTCAAACAATATCCACTATTCGAATGACAAGTTGATCATAGATACTACTCAAAATCGCATGCAATGGTAATTCCAATTCCTTTTCAGATGTAACTAATAGCACAACCAGATACTATTAGAACTAACTAATTAAACAACCCTGAAACTATCAAGATTCAGTTTAACAGCAGCCTTACGGATAGAAATATAGTTAGATACAACCCTAGAATAAAACAACCAGTTTTTACCCTAGAATGTAAATCAATTCTCTTTTGCATAAGATTAGCACAACCAGTTACTAACACGATGCAGTTGCTACTATGGAATAGATATGCTCAACCAGTAACAATCTAAACCTAGCAATAGATAAATAACGACAAACCCTAGTTGATCAGACTAGAAATTATCAATATCAATCTTAAGAAATCAAACAAGAGAATAGATAAGAACCATGCAATAGATTAGGAATAAGAATATCACAACTGAATCACACGAAAAGCTTCAATGTCTGACTAAGCAAGAGAGGCTTAGTTCTTCATAGCAAGAGAATACGTAGAATAAGAAATTAGGGTTCCCAGATAGAAGAAACAAGTTTTCTCAACCCTTAAATACCAAAGGAAAATAATCTGAAATTATCCTAAAAAGAAATAATAAAAACCTAATAAAGTAATACAAAATACATCCGAAAAGGCAATCGGCTCGGCGATGCTTCCGTCGGCGGCGGCCGCTGCTTCTCCCACGGCGATCGCCGTAAATGCGGCGGGCGCTGCAATTAAACGGCGGTCGCCGTTTCCAGGTCGTAGCTAAGGTCTCTCCAGGGCAATTAACGGCGGTCGCTGTTTCTTCCGCGGCGGTCGCCGCAATTCTGTTTCTTCATCCTTCGCTCCTCAGCTCCTAAGGCTCCAAAAATGCAACTTCCGCACCTCCTCGCCAAGTCTCCAAATCACCTCCAAAGCATCCTAAAACATCACTAAAACCATGCCAAAACTCCGTCAATACACACAACATAATCGTGTGTATCAGTCCGTTGTTGACTAGGACAGAAAAAGATACCGTTTGGGTACACTCCTTAATCCAATTTGTGAATTTGTTACAGAAGACAAATTTTTGGAGAGTTTGTTGTAGGAACTCCCAATCAATTCTATTATATGTTTTTTCCATGTCTAGTTTTAGTGCAACTCACCCCTCTTTCCCTTTTTTCACGGAAAGAGTGGAAGATTTCATGGGCTATAAGTACATTATCTTGGATACTTCGTTGTTGAGCGAATGCTCCTTG
Source organism: Rheum nobile (assembly GCA_027886185.1). Lineage (NCBI taxonomy): Eukaryota > Viridiplantae > Streptophyta > Magnoliopsida > Caryophyllales > Polygonaceae > Rheum > Rheum nobile. Next base: position 7,019,345 of record WOAB01000546.1, on the reverse strand, counting down.
AAGCGGGTGTATTAGTTTGGGTATAATGGTCTTGAGTCTTTTCGTGAGGATTTTTGATATGATTTTATAGATTGTATTGCATAGGCTAATAGGCCTATAGTGGTTGGTTGAACTGGGATTATCGCAATTAGGTATGCGTGTTATAAAGGTATGGTTGATTTGCTTAAGTAGTTTTCCTGTGTGAAAAAAAAAATCATTGCCTTGATTATATCCGGGCTAATGATCTCCCAATATTTTTTATAAAATCCGGATGGCATTCCATCAGGGCCTAGGGATTTGTCTTCTTTGATATTTTCTAGTGCTTTTTTGATTTCGTCTTTCTCTTCGTCTATCTTCTTCTCCTCGCACATTCTAATTTTGGGGTGCGATTTCACACACTATTTCACCAAAACATACAATTGTGCCTTTCTCAGCAGACCACAAATTGATCCTCAGCAGACAAATTATTAACCTCTTCGATTGCACCTTTTGTCTGAGACATCAACGATTCGAGGGGGCGTTCACTGCGAGGGCTCCTGCCAAGCTTCAAACCCCAAGCTTGCGAGGGCTTTTGCCAAGCTTCAGACCCCAAACACAATAATTTCAAGGGTTGCTTGTGCTTCGGTGCTGTTCGTTCGCATCTTCAAACCCCAAGCCTCGTCGTTGCAACTCGAGATGAAGGAGATGGACTCGTCGTTCTTGGGCTCGTGGTTTGCTTGAAGGGCTCGTCTTTCCCTGCGAGGGATCGTGCCAAGCTGCTCATAGAAGGCTCGTCATTTGTAGCAGGAGATGGAGAAGATAGAGGAGATGCCATTGACAAGATGCTCTATGCTACTGGAGAACCCAAACCCTAGAGAAAATCCCAAATTTGGGAGGTAAAACAAAGTCATGTGATATGCACATGATACCCTCAATCTTTAAAAATTATGGGCAATTTTGTAATTTACAATTCAAATTCAGCCTTCATAATTCATTACAACCGAACAGACATTTTAACTTCCAGCCCTTATATCCAGCTTCAACCTCAACTTAGTTCAACCCCCTACTTAAATTCTTTCATTCAGCTCCAGCCCCATTCAACTCTATTTTTACTTCAGCCCTAATAAGCCTCAGCCATATCGAACAGACCCTCAGTGTTTCTCTAACCTTTCTCTGATTTATGTGTTGTTTTTTGAATCTTCTTTCAAAGTCTTTTTGTATTTCATTTTTGACATTCTCTTGACCAATGATAAGTGGAAATGGTTCATTCTGGGTTCTACTCACGTTGCTTTCAAATCATATTGGTGGATGTGAAAGATACTATAGCTGTGTGGGTTACCTTATATGTTTTGGGTATTAGGATAGAAGATTTTCGATCTTGATATAGTTTTGGTCATATTTTTTATCCTATGTGCTATATTTTTCCCTTTTTTCATGCGGTGTTTTATTTTTTAGTTGATCATATTATTTATCCTATGTGCTATAATTTGCCCCTTTTTCATGCGGTGTTTTTTTCCAGTATTTTTGACATTGTTTTCTGCTATATTTTTGCTATTTGAATTTCCTTGGGTATCTGTTATATTGTGGTTATTTTCTGGATGCATGTTTGTATTTCTCGCATTATTAGTATGAAGTGTTTGTAGGAACGCTATTTCATAATCGAACAGAATTAAACTGCAATAATGGAAACGCACATGAACTGTGATTAGAACAACAAAATTATACCGAACGATATTCGGATTAAATCTGGTGCAGAGTCGAGACTGGGTCTCTTTCCTTAATTCTGAAAATGCCCCGTATTGCGACGGTTCTTCGGCATTCCGAATCCCAGGATACAACTGCACGACACTTCTGAATTGCGCAACCAATGCACAGAAGGCTACGAACTTGATCTGCATAGTACTCTCAGACTCGATTGATAAAATAGAGAAGGGAAGACTTTTCAGTGGGAGACGATGTGTTGCTGATGGTGTTCTCGAATGAGAGCCAAAGCATGCTCTTTTAAAGAGCTTCTGGAGACGTTGCGCAACCAATGCACAGAAGGCTACGAACTTGATCTGCGTAGTACTCTCAGACTCGATCGATAAAATAGAGAAGGTAAGACTTTTCAGTGGGAGACGATGTGTTGCTGATGGTGTTCTCGAATGAGAGCCAAAGCATGCTCTTTTAAAGAGCTTCTGGAGACGTTGGAGCACCAACTGAGTAGAGGAGAATAAGGTGGGAGCTGTTGAACGTTTCAACAACGTAGAGGGGAGATAAGGCAGGAGGGCCATGCACTGCCCTTGAGAATAGCTCAAGGCTGCTACTGCCCCAGACTGGGTCAAAGCCCACCGATGGGCCTTCTGGATCGGCCCAAAAAGATAGGACGTTGGCTGGCCAGCCCAAGCCCGATCCGATCCAACCCAAGCCCAAGCTCGAATGAGAGCCAAAGCATGCTCTTTTAAAGAGCTTCTGGAGACGTTGGAGCACCAACTGAGTGGAGGAGAATAAGGTGGGAGTTGTTGAACGTTTCAACAACGTAGAGGGGAGAGAAGGCAGGAGGGCCATGCACTGCCCTTGAGAATAGTTGAAGGCTGCTACTGCCCCAGACTGGGTCAAAGCCCACTGATGGGCCTTCTGGATCGGCCAAAAAAGATAGGACGTTGGCTGGCCAGCTCAAGCCCGATCCGATCCAACCCAAGCCCAAGTTCGGCTCGGACGCGTGTGGTCTTGATGAGCTAGGTCCTATCTCCATTACACATTGGTGGTGACCCAAGGCCACAACTGAGTGGAGGAGAATAAGGTGGGAGTTGTTGAACGTTTCAACAACGTAGAGGGGAGAGAAGGCAGGAGGGCCATGCACTGCCCTTGAGAATAGCTCAAGGCTGCTACTGCCCCAGACTGGGTCAAAGCCCACTGATGGGCCTTCTGGATCGGCCAAAAAAGATAGGACGTTGGCTGGCCAGCTCAAGCCCGATCCGATCCAACCCAAGCCCAAGTTCGGCTCGGACGCGTGTGGTCTTGCACTGCCCTTGAGAATAGCTCAAGGCTGCTACTGCCCCAGACTGGGTCAAAGCCCACTGATGGGCCTTCTGGATCGGCCAAAAAAGATAGGACGTTGGCTGGCCAGCTCAAGCCCGATCCGATCCAACCCAAGCCCAAGTTCGGCTCGGACGCGTGTGGTCTTGATGAGCTAGGTCCTATCTCCATTACACATTGGTGGTGACCCAAGGCCACAACCTTGAATCTAATTTTCTAGTATATATACTAGTGAAATGTTCTCCCAAACTTCCAATGTGGGACAAAAATTTATCCCCACATCTTCTCAAGTTTTGCATTGCATGCAACCAACTTTGGGCCTCCATTTCTCATTCAAACGGAAATCATTTTTGTCGTATGAGTATATTACGAGAATGTGCTCGTGTAAACGAAGCCAATGCTTCCATTTTCCGGTGTTGACATTGGCCGGCCCACCGAAATTGTGCCCGGAAAAGTACCTGGCGCCACCTTATAAAATGAGTTCCAACAGTGTTTGGGCAATTTGATTAGCCGTAGTCTTCACACTATTAGTTCCCTGTGTTAGTAGTTTGTGGCCTCTGTTTGGTATCGTTTGATTGATATTGGCCTCCATCTTTTTGGCCCCAGTTTTGTTGGTGTTATGTCGCGGTTTGACCTGATGGGCGTTAGCTTTGCATATTACATACATGGTTAATTGTCTGCCCTTTAAATTATAAAACAGTCCGGTCCTGGGCTTTCCATACATGCATGATGCATAGTCCAAACTCCTTTTGTATTCTAATTAGTATTGGTACAAACTACAAAGTATAACTTGGTAGACTTGTTTCTCTGTTGTTGTCGGTTCTTTCGATCGTGCTTTGCTCTCATTTCTCCCTAGTTCATTTAGGCTTTTCATTTGTTTTGTTATAACTTCCTTCTTGTTTAGTTGATGTATTTTGTCAGATTTTTCGAATTCTTTTCTTATATAAAAAATCTATTGGAAGATTGGTTCAAAGTACCATTTTCCCACCACCCAAGCTCTAATCGTTCAACGTACCGTGTATCATCTAACAATGATAAATATACAATTTTATCTTTCATCATCACACCCCCAGAGAGAAACAAGTAACAAACTGAAGTAATCAATGAATTGTTGTTAGCACTGAAAATGAAAACGACTGAGTAGAATAGTATAGAGTAGAAGGGCCTCCATGATCCATCCTTCATATCCTAAAACTCTAACCCAAAATTGACATTCAATTAAGCAATGTGGACTATCAGGGGAGATTCGAAAGGAACAAGAATCAACAATATATATTAAGTCCAAACTGAACTGGAGAATGAGGGAAATTGTGTAAATAACATATCAGCTCAAATGCACATAGACATGACCAATTGCGCCATGAATCCGGAATCTAAGAAACGCCTTCACCATCTACACAAATGTCTACTTTAATAAAGTCAGTGTATGCTTAAAAAAATGGAGAACTGGAGGCATATATTTTTTAGCCAGCTACATGAGATTTATTGTGTTTACGAAACATATATAATTAGATTCGTTGAATTTGAAGTACTCCGAGTTTAAAGTTTTAAACCTAAACAGCAAGCATTTTGCAAATGCAATGGAAGAAAATTGTAACAAAATAGCAACTATATAGCAAAACAGAAGAGCATATAATAGTACCAAAAATTGTACCGAATGAAACAACCTATTACTTCTACTTCCATTTGAGGGGAATGAAGAACAATATGCTCTTCCTGAACATCTATTATACTGTCGATGGGATCAGGAGTGGCGCGAAGAATCCAAACCGCTTCCTCATATGTCCAATGACACAAATTCTCCGGCATCATACTAAACTACCCTGAAAGAACCAGCTCTGACTGCCACCCCTTTTACACTAGAATAGAGAAATAGAACTAGAAATGAAGAGTTGTTCCTGAAATGAACTATATGTTACAACTCCTATATAGAAAGGTTTGATGAGCTACCTGTTATGACTCATCACGTGCTCAGGTAGTTTCTTTTTTCGAGTAAGCTGAACAAACCCGAAAAATGAGCGACAATCAGGACGAACCTTTTGATTTTGAACCAAAGGGGACAAAACTTACACAAGTACACCTTCTCAATCTGGCCTGAGCGTCTTGCACGTTTCGAAGCTTAAGATCCAAATAAACAGCCATAAGATTGGCTTCTCGGCTGTTGGGTATTAGGGATAGTGCCTGTGTAGCATAGAGTGTGGCCTGCTCAAGGTCTCCTTGCACTGCAGACATTGATGCTAAGTTGACATAAAGTGCGCCTTGGGCTTCTTCTGGCTTGTAAAATGCAATCTCTGGCCCAACTTCTGCTGGAGGCTTCTGGGTACCCGTTGATTCAACAGTTAGCTCTTCAGGATCCAAGGGTTTGTTTACCTGCCACTGCTCACAGTCATCTTTACTGTAAGGTATGTCGATATTCTTTCCATCCAAAAAGTACACAGACAAGTACTCAGCAGCTTCTTTGGGATTGTTCAACAAACAGAGAGCTTCTGCTGCATAAACTCGTGCCAGAAAGGCATTGAGCTTTGTACATTCAGGCATCTCCAGAAGAGAGTGAACTCTAGAAAGGGCTCCCTGTGGATTTTCCAATTCCAGCTCTACAAAAATTTGATCAGCAAGAATTGCTTGCTTGATCTGAAGGCTTTCCCTTCTACATATATCTGCATACAAATAGAATGAACTCTCAGCAGCTCCACCCTTTTGCTCCTTCATATCCCCATTTCCATTACCTTGACTTGAGCGTAATAAATTTTTTAATCCCTTTTTATCACCAACAGCTGAATTCTTGGGGTTTGAGCTTGTTGATGATGCTACCACACTTAAGTCACTTTCTTCAGGAGTGCTTTTGAAGGGTAAGCTAGACTCCCCAGGCTCTGGCTCTAAATGACAAACCAAGTGAAGAGCATTCCATAAACACTGTCGTGCAAAGGAGAGTGAGAGATTAGGTGCCCTATTCGTGCCTGGATAAAAGTCCTCTTTTGCTTTAGATCTTGAATGCCCGTTTCTTGTTAACTCATCTTCCACAGCAAGCTGCCTCCATTTGCCTTGGCCAAGAACACCCACCTTAAATTCTGGTCCCAAAAGCAATTGATCAAAGGATTTCGATACTCCCTTATTTAAAGCCATCAAAGAACACTCAGCAAGTCTAAGCCAAAGAAGAGGCCTTTTGTAGAAAGCTGGGCTAGTCTTCTGGAAGCATTTAGCAGCAAGAACTGGGTTTCCACAGGCCAAATATTGCAAGCCGCTGTTATACATAATAAGCACAGATTTATCCTGAGAAGCTGCTGCAAGATTCCTAGGCTTTTCTTTCCGAATAGATGAGCACCTAAGCAATGCCCTGCTGAAGAATACACCAGCTGTGTTGTATTTTCCGCATTGGTAAAATATGCATCCAACGTTGTTATCATATATAATAGAGCTTCCAACTTCCGATTGGTTATAAGATGCCTTCAAAAGCTTCTCAGCTTTTACAAAATTCCCACGGGCAAGTTCAAGCTGTGACTTCAGGAGGAGAGCTCTAGAAGAATCCCCATCACGTGAAATGTTCATTGCCAACTTTAGATCGCGTTTTGCCATTTTCAGGCTCCTGGTAAGTAACAAAAAATGGACCCTGTATAGTGGCAACTTGAACTTCAAATCAATGAAGGATGACCGGCCAGATTGAGTCCTAACCAGATCATTTGAACTTGGGAGATTGGATGGCCTTGATAAATTCTTCCCGCTCATGTCCAGTCTTGACAATAATGTTTCATACTCCATTGTTTCATCAGACAAAGTTCTTGACAAAGAATTTTCTGAAGCATTAGCATTACCAGATGCATCCGAATTCAAATCATCGGCACTTGATGCACCGCTAGGAACTGAGGATGACTTTGCTACTAAATTTGAAGGTTGATGTCCCATGCTTCCATGATCAGTTTGATTGATCATATGACCAACACCAAAAGCTCTTCCAACGTAATTTAGAACCTCCTGAAGTAGAAAATGTACTACCATCAATTTCCATGTTCAAGTAAAAGAAAATTTTATAAGCAATAAACATATGCATATGTCCAAGAATGCTGATAAAACAAATCTATGTAGCAAACAGCATTTACGTCATATATATATATAAAAAAAAAATTAAAAACATGTATAGTTGTTTAAAAGAACTCTTCACTTCTGAACTTCAAACAAGCTACAATTTAGAGGTTGTTAGATAAAAGGGGAAGGGAATGGAAGAAAGGAGAATTAAATAGGCATTTCTTTAGTACGATGATTAATTGATTATCACTAAAATGTCATATGGTGACTCTTCATCCTCTTCTTTCCTTCATTATCCTGATCCAACTTGCTTTTGATCCAGTCCATTCATCTAAAAGAGTGGAAATATAGGCCATTCTTCTGATTCTCTTAAACTATAATAGCTTAATGTTTTCTAATAGTACATTATTCCCTTTCAGTTTCCTAAATCCTAACAGCCCTTACTTGCTGTCAATCAAACAGCACAAGGCACACAAACCTACATGCCAGAGGATCCACTACATCTTTCCATCCAAAGAACAAAGTAAAACAGGATAATGAATGTCCAAACTCCAAAGGCAGTGGAATAGATGAATGTGAACTGTCTAGAACACTATGTCCATTTTGATCTACTGAGCAGAAGTGGAATTCTCTTGAAAAGTTGAAAAGCACAGATAAACTTGACCTGGTTTTTCCTTCTTTTTAGTGAGTGAGACAATTAGGGCAGTGCATAGCAGAAGGTGGTCCAGGGATTTTTAAACATGTTCCTCTTTAGCATAAGTTGGGAAACGCTACATATATAACCTAAAAAATGTGGACTAATGACTAGTCATATCATACAAAAGGGATCTTAACATTCTCTAATTGAATAATGGAACCTCATAGTTTCTTCTCAGTCAAAGATCAAGAATTCCACCCAAATATTCATGCATTGTGAAAACATTCACACCATCCAGCAGGCATTGTGCTACTCATAAATCAAACAGACAGCATATGACAGTGACTCCATGTTCTAATTTTACAGCAGAGAACTTGTCATTTCAGCATTAGGAACAAAGAAAAGCAAATATAAGTCAAGTATAACCAAACGTTTGTGCCTGCTTATGCAAAGACAAAGAATTTAAGATATTGCCTTCAGCATAGAACTTACTGCAAACTTCAATGCATCCTGGGTAGCAACAGCAAGATCGAGCAACAAGTGACAAACACGAAAAGCTGTACCCTGCGTGAAAGTTACTTCTCAAATGGAGGCAAATAAAGCCAATCTGAACATAAACAAGAAACAGCATAAGCAGAAAAATACCTCATCTATGGGTTCAATATTTTGAAATATTGGTTCCAACACTGATATTGCTCTTGGATAGTCATGAAGATGGTACAATATAATTGCCTGCATACCATTTTATTCAATCATGTCTATCAATATGTTACTCCATTACACGCACCATAAGAGCTAATGAATTCAGCAACAATAGTGCATCGCATACCTTATTTAGTGTTGCCACTGATGCATCAAATTCATCTCTAAAAATTATAGCAGCATTTCTAGCCCCAGAAGTTTGATGCCCAATGGAATCAGGATCAGTTCCCTTAGATCCTGAAGGAGCTGTATTAGCAGGCTGTGACGCAGCATCTAGCTGCTCCACAGATGCACAGGCAAGATCGTGAAACTTTTTCTGCATGTCAAGATCCAAACAAGTAACTGAGAGAGGCTCACAGGAGAAATTACCAGTTATTTTCACCAGCAATGAAGAAACTACCCGACTCTATCTAACATAACATATCCTTAAGCTAGACATAACATCTTAGTACATGCTCAGACCTTTTCCAAAAAAAAAAACTGCTTAATAACACTTGATACCTATCACCTTTTCTTTATGAAAAAAAGTCATACTTCTCTTGCAGTCCAACAACATGCAGCACAGAAAGATGTAGAAGAACAAAGAACAATTACAAAATTGCAGGACAAGAAATTTATGAGCTTCAACAAATATGCATTAACGAAAAAAAGAATTTTTGCAGGGAAAAAAAGTCATCAATTCATGATTGTTGAAAGCATGTAGTTTCAATGAGTCTAATAAGGTCAAAGCAACAGACGAAAGTGAACAGAAGATAAATTGAAGTTATAAAGTTGGATCCTCTTGAAACAGCATCAAGAATTATGACTTCTGAGTTCTGATTCATCAAATTGTGACTTTTCTCTGTGTCTTCATTACCATTTCATAAGGAAAATCTTAATATAATTACATTTTCAACAATCCAAAGCAACCAGTAAATCACGAAATCAGTAGCCTCGCAATAATGTGCCAAATGGCTGTTTAAATACCTCAACATTGACAAGTTCTTGCAGAAATTTCCTCACATCTGAGCAATCATCCCGAAAAAACTCTGCCACGGCAATATTATGTAGAACCTGAGAAATGGACATTTTAGAAACCCAAGTTACAGCAGAAAAAGTACAAGGAAGTTAACATACTTGAGCAATTATTAATTTAGTAGATGCTATAACTTATTTGCAAATATGACCAAATGTTTAATCTTTTCTGTACAAAATCATCTATACATACAATAAAAAGGTAATGCCCAGAGGTAAATTGGATCCAAATAAATATGATCCCGTAACGTTTTCATTAGATAAACTCCCAATAAAAGCTTCCAATCAGAACACTAATCCAAGGGTAAAAACCAAAATATGCGAATTCTTGGTGAAGAAAAAAGAGAAAGAAACACTAGAAAAGGGAAAGGGAGCTCAAGAATGTGGTCAATGTAATACGAACACAGAGACGCAACTTGAAATAACGCATATAGGAGCACCCCTAAACCTAACTCATTTTCTCTACCTTTGGATCATCTCCCTTCTTCTGTGACAATTGCATCAACACATCCACACACTCGGCGAACTTCCGTGATTGGAACAGCATGGCAGCCTCCTTAGCGAGCGAAGAAGCGACCGACAGAACGCCTTCTTCGCCCGCCGTTAACACATCATCTCGAGTCACAGCCATCGACGAAGAGGAATCCCGGGAATCCATATAGCAGATCCAGGAAATTGTGCCGCAAGGTGGCGGCAGACACTGCAGGGAAAGAATCAAGAAAGAACCCTAACTCTAATGTCACTCGGAGCTCTTCTTTATCTAAGAGAGCAATAATCCATCACAAATCGAAGCACATCATGCAGGTGAAACCCTAAATTTCCAAATTGGCAGAAAATGCTGCAATTCTCCGATGGCACTGGTGGGGACGTTCAAATCCCGTCGTCGGAAAGATTCAAAGACGAAGATGGGAAGAAAATTGAAGAAATAGAGTGAGTGCACTGCGGAGACTGAGAGAAACGAAGAGGCATACGGGAATGGAAGAGCGTTTTCTATTTTCTTTTTGCCATGTTAGTCTCCGTATCGTGTGTCTCCACTCGAGCCTCGATTCAAGTATGGAGCTGCTTATCATGCACCAATTTAGTACTTGTTTGGTTGGATTATTTTAAATTACTTGAAAAGTGGTATAAAATATATGTATTTGATTGATTTTTTTGTTTTTGAAAAATGGAGATATTTAATTTATATGATTTTCAATTCTTACAAAATATAGGAAGTGTAATCATTTAGGGAGGGATGTGTAAGATTTTCTTCTCCCATATTTTTCATGATTTAGATTTTAATCAAACACAATTTATCAATTCTCATGAATTTAAATTCTCATGTTTTGATTTCACATAAAGTAATTTCTTAGAAATTATACTTCTCACATTCAACCAAACAAACACTTAATCATACATAACATTTTATATTTGTATATTGATTAAAATATCCATTTATATACAAAATTCTTCATTTGGCCTCCATCTTCAATCTCTTGGCACCGATACTAAGGGCCCGTTAGATAAGATGGAACTAGGGCAGTAGCGGAGTGGAAGTCATGTCTTCATCTCCCTCACCGATGTGAAGCCGTGTTCGGCTAGATGGAAGGAGGTAGTGGAAGGAAGGCGAAGGAAGTGGAAGGGAGATGAAGGAAATGGGGATTTCATCTCCCTCACCGCCATTTCCGAACCGTCCCCCCCCCACACAGTGAGCAACAGTGGAAGTGGAAGTGTTTGCAAATCTTCCGTTTTACCCCTGAGATTTCCCATTCCTTCGATCTGCCCCACCGATGAAGCTCCCTTCCATTTCTGTGCAAGGGACGAGTTGTTCTTTCATTCCTGACGAGGTGAAATTCGATCCAAGGTATAGTTGAAAACTTGCTTTTAATCCAATTCGTGCCACTTCAAGTCGATCCAAGCCTAAATTATGTATTCCCCGATATTTTGATGTGTTGTTTCCGGATTATTGGGTGAAAACTTGCTCGAACATCTTGGGCAAGAACAAGTCGATTTAGATTTCAAGCCTAAATTTTGTATTCTCCGATAGTTTGTGGGTCGAGTCGATTCAGATTTCGCGTTGCAAGTTGAATGATTGGGCAAGAACAAGGTAAGTGAGTAATTGTACTCTTATTTCAATTGTTAATTGAAGCATGCTCAAACCCTAAACCCCCAATTATTCTCAATCTGTTAATCCGAGTATGAAATAGAACCTAAAACCCCAAATTTTCAGTGTATGAAATTGAACTCTTATTACAATCTGTTAATCCTGATTGCATTGTATGAAATTTGACTAATAAAACCCCAATTTTTCAACCACTGCAAATCCTAATTTAAGGTATTGAAAATTCCCAAATTTGACAAGCATCTGTTCATGATCATTTTGTGCACTTTAGGTGTTTGATGAGAAATGGTTGTGTTTGTTTGTAAGTAATCTGTGAAATGGTGGTCTTCGAAGCGTGTCATTTTTTTGTTGGTTGGTTGTGTTATACTGTTATGTTGTGATACTCGTGTTTTGTATGAAAAATGAACAAGGAATTGTCGGTGAGCATGCATGAAACCCAACTATTTCACAGATAAAAGAATTTTTGGGGCTTGAAAGCTTGCCATTTTAGGGCTTGAATATATACGTCTCTGTATATTTTTATACAAACCACTTGTTGGTCTGTTGAACATAAATTTGAGGGCTTGAAATTTATGGGTTTGTATGTTGAATATATGTCTCTGCAAAAAAAATAAAAAAGTCAGAAGTAAGGCAAGATCAACAATATTGGAAAAGCTGGTGTGATAACTGGAATGGTTAATGAACAAGATTCAAGTATGTATGTGCAATTATTAGTTGATGTATATGTGTAGGAGCAACAAGATTCAAGTATTCACCTTTGTTAACATTCATGGTTAATCATTTTGTGACTTCTCAGTTGATGAGCTTGCATGTTGATGTGCTAATTCTGACTTTTTGATGTATGCTAGTACATAGTTTCCTTTTCATAGAAGACGCATTCATGTTCAGCTAATAAGATGTGTAATAAAATCGTCCAACTTCTTATCCAAATTCCAACTTATGTTCTCTGTTTAGCAATGGCTTCTGACGATGTCGTTAATGATGTGGTTCATGAAGAAGAGGAGTATGTTGGGCTCCCAAGAGAGGTCCTTGAAACAATGACTGACTACAGCCCCAACAGCTAAAAATCCTAGCATACCCGAGGAGCTTCAATGGTGGCGGGTAAACCCTTTACCATCATGTGGCGTGATCGATCATAACATTAATCTCTTACTTATGCTTATTTATCTTCAAACCATATTTGTAGGAATACGATGTGTCAAGATTTGATGAACTTATCAATGGAATTGAAACCTCCCCGCATGCACGCTTAATGCAACAAGTTGCCAGAGCACTGAGAGGGCACGTGGCTGAGCTTCAATTGGATCTTAACCAAGCACTCATCAATCATGAACAACTTAGCGGTGAACTACAAGAAGAGCATGGCCAGGTGGCACATCTGGATGATGAGAACCAAGAACTAGCTGAGCATGTATCCACACTAGCAACTTCAAACGTTCAGCTAGCGTTACACCGCGACACCCTCCTCGCTGCAAACATGGAGGTCACTGATGCTTCAAGGATTAGGCTATATTACGCTTTGGTGGTTACTATTATTCTCGTACTGGTTGTTTTGTATGTTGTCATCCGTTATGCAATTTTGTAATTGATCTTTAGGGGAAATCTTCGGGGAATCACATTTGTTGACAATTTCGGTGATAATTTTGCTACACTAATGTTCGGTCTAGGTGTATTGTAATGTTTATGTATGTTTGGGGTTTTTGGGGGCCGAGACGTTATAAGTATATGTTGGTTGCAATGACTTTGATGGTTCTCCTTCTTTTATTTTTGTTTATATGTGTGGTTTGTTGTGATATAAGATTGTGTAATAATATTGGTATAATAGTAAGCATCTTTACATATATAGTTCATACTTTATAGTTTATATGAAAAGGGATATACACAACTGGTTTTAAAAATATAAAAATCTATGTACAAAATGTCAACCATTGCATCTAGAACCTGGTGAAACACACGGCTAATGGTGTCGCCTGATCTCTGAAACCGCTCACATACATCTAGAACCTGTGTTTGGAATAACTTTATTTTTGAGGCCGAAACAGCCAGCCCATTCTTCTCTATTATGTATAAGAAAGTATTAAGGTGTTTGAAATGTTCTTCGATGCTTTTAGAAAAGACTAGAACATCATCAATGTATACTATAGTGAATTTTGAGTAAGGGTTGAAGATAGCATTCATGATTCTTTGGAATTCTGAAGGGGCATTTTTTAGGCCAAAAGGCATTACATTCCATTCATAATGTCCAAAAGGGACTGTGAAGGTTGTTTTGTACCTATCTTTGTTTTCAATTTGGATTTGCCAGAATTCACTCTTCATATCAAATTTTGAATAGATCATAGAATCAAAAAGTCTATTGAGGATATCTCTTTTGTTAGGAATAGGGTATCTAATCCATTGTAAAGCTTTGTTTAAAGGTTTGTAGTTGATGACAAGTCTAGGGACTCCTCTTTCTTTTTCAGCCTGTTTGTTAACATAGAAGGCAGAACAACTCCAGGGAGACTTGGAGGGTCTTATGAGTTGTTTAAGTAGGAGGGAGTCTATTTCTTGTTTGCAGAATTGTAGCAGTTCTTGATTCATTTGTATAGGTATGGCTTTAGTAGGAATATCCATATCTTTGAAATCTTTTTCATAGGGGAGAGACACTTGATGTTTTTCCTTTCCCAGAAAGCGGTGGGAGATTCAGAGCATACACGTTTTTTAAATAATTCTTCTAGATCTAGGACTTGTTTTTGTAAGCTAGGGTTTCTAAGCTTTTCTTCTATCCTAAGGTGTGCCATTTCTGAAATGAGGGAATGAATGAATGATCTTTTCTTAGTTATAAGACTTATGGTTCTGGTTATGGACGAGGACTATAAAGTAGATATGTCTTTTTGTTTCAAAGGGAAAATGAACTCAAAACTTAGTCTTCTTCCTATTACTTCAGTATGTATGCCATAAGCATCTACTGTAAAAGGATATATCTGTGTCAAGAAGGGTGTTTCTAGGATTATTTGCTGGTTTAAGTCTTTTATTAGTATGAAGGAGTTGTTAAAACAGTATTTGTCATTACAAATAGAGGCTTTAGGAATCTTGTAGTTAAGGTTCATTCTATCACCACTAGCATTAAGGATCTTTTCATGACTTTTATGGTAATACTTTGAAGGGATTGAACCTTCACAAATACAGTTTAGATCTGCTCCACTGTCTATGAGAGCAACTGTAGAAAGAATGAGGTCTTCTATTTTTATGGTAATATTAACATACCATTTCTGAAAGTTAATCTTGTTAATTGATGATATAAAGGTCTGTTCAGTAAGGGAAGATTCATCTTCTTTCTGTTGTGACTTGGAACTAGAGCCGAGACTTTTATTAGAGGGTTGAAAGAGTTCTAGATGGGCTATTCTGGTCTTAAGTTCAAGGTCTTTCGTTTCATTCATTAATAATTGTCTATTGAGGGTTCCAATGTCTTTCTTGATTCCATTAACTTCAGCTTGTAGGTCTTTAACTGTGATAGAGGAGAATATTTTAGCAGGAGATTTCTTATTAATAATTTTGGAGATACTAAAAGGTTCTTCAAATAAAGGCTATTGTTCTATAAGGATTAGTTCTTTTAGTTTCAAGAAGTATTCTCGTTTTATTTGAGGATCTTCAAGGGTATCAATAAGTTCTAAAAGGGCCTCTTTTTCATTACTTTTGGTGATGGCATTACAGAAATGGTTTGTTCCTGAATTTTCTGAGTCTGAAGAATTAGAGACATAAATATCTTCCTCAGAGTCTTTCAAAAGGATTTTTGTAGGTCTATTTTTTATGGTACTGTTGTCACGACAAATTTTATTGATCTTTTGTTTGAGACTGCAGTTTTTAAACTTGTGACCTATTTTATTATATTTATAACAGATGATCTTTTTATCTGTCTTCCTAGATCGATAACTACTTTTAGGTGGGTAATTAGATCTTTCAAATTTGTTTTCTGGATTAGAATTTTTGTGTTTATTTTTATTAGAAGGAGGTTCTATTTTGCCAAGGTAAAAAGCCTTACAGAAGTTATCAAGTTTTTTTCCATCGAGAGGGTCATTTTCTCTTTTAGAATTATCAGAAGAATCACTAGAATCAGTATTGGACCTATTGTTATATTTTTCTACATAGTTTATGGACACAACTTTTAACTTATGATCAATTAATTCCATGACACTGAAAGAAGGGTTTAAAGAGGTATTTTTAAGAGTCTCTTTTTTAATTTCTTGAATTTGGAAATGAGGTCTAGATATGTCTTTAGGAATTTTGATAGTTTGAGTGCTGATTTTATCATGTATTAATTCTACTTGTTCAGCTATTGTGTGAAGGATTTGGTTGGAATAGTTGTGTTGTTGATGTATTTTCTTAACATCTTCAAAAGTTGCAGGACTGTTGTCAGAAATATTGACCCTAGGATTCTTAAAGGGTTCAGCAGGGACATCTTCATCTTTAGTAATAATTTTTATTTCTTGCAAAGGAGGATGAATACTTTGTGTGGACCCTAAAGGTAAAAGGTTCCAAATCTTAGTTAACCTAGTTTGGACTTCTATAGACTTTTGTTCTAAAGGGTTTTCTATTCCCTGAATTCTAAGAAAATTAGGAAACCAGGTGAAGAATAGGATGTTGATCCTATAATTTTCCATATCAGAATACCATAATTCTCTTATTTTATCTCTGACTGTTCTGTCAATTTCCATGAACCAAATTTTCTTGATTCTGTTTTCTATGGAATCAAAATCTGTTCTTAAACAATCTTTGTCTATTGTGAAGTCTGGTTTTGTGATAACAATTATAGAAGATAGAAGTTGAAGGGTCTGTTGTTCTTTGTCTAGACTGAGTGTTTCTTCATGACTCTTAATACTAAAGGCTATTTTAAAGTCTGTCCATTCTATTCTGTAAATGGATTGTATAGACTGTTGTGGTATGTTTCAATCAGTATTATTTTCTTCGTACAGACTTTCATTACTATGGACAACTGGGGTGCTAGATGAACTAGAACATCTAAGAAGCATACGTCTGAATTGTAGTGCCATAATTAAATACGTTTTTAGGAACTGTTTATCTTAATCGTAAGTGTTATTGTTACCAAATGGCGTGGGACCGTCGATCGAAACCACCCTATCCAGCGGGCTAAACCAAACGACTTTACGCGATACCTCACACGCACTGTTTAGCAACAATAACAAGTATGACCTTGGTAAACAGTATCTAAAGGCGTAATAATTATAATACTATAATCGAGTTGTATACTAAGTAGTGGCTCTGATACCAAATTGAACCCAGGTAATCATATTAATGAAAGACGTGAGAAGAAAGCAATAAAGCAGAACATAGTGAACAATAATACAAAGATTTACATCGTGGTAAAATGAACAGTGATTTTTGAACAGTAACTTTTAAATAGTAAAAACTATGAACTATGAACAGTAAACGTAATAGTGACTATTCTGAAAAACTTAAAAACTAAAGCAAGGAGAGAAATATGAACTAAAAACTTAGGACTTTTATAAGATCATAAGAGACTTACAGGGACTATTGTACATGACTATTGTTGTAAACTTGAAAAACGATCTTGTGAAGCTTCAAAGAACTTCAAGTGAAGACTTCTAGCTTATGGGGACTATAAGAGAGAGAAGGATTTTAAGAGTGTTTCTCAACACATGAGAGTCTAAATTCGGATGCCTCTAAACAACTGAGGGCTTTGCCTTTTATAGAGAAGGGGGAGAGTTTGAGTTCCTTTGTCCGTACCATTTTGTGGAACTGTAGTGTCACAAGTGAGTTTCTTGTTGTGAGTGGAGTTTTGAGTGGGTCTTTTGTCTGCTTTGCTTCTGAGTGGAGATTTGCTGGTGGAGTCTTGTCTTGAATGGAGAACTGAGTGGGTCTTTTGTCTGCTGCTGCAAGTGGAGCCTTTTGTCTTGTTAATCTTTTTTCTTCTTTCCTCGGTCTTGTAATGGGCCTTTTATAGGAATTCTTGGGCTTCTTTATATTGGGCTGTTCTTCTTGATGTTGGACTGTTCTTCTTCTTGTTGGTCTTTTATCAAAGTAATGAATTATACAAAAGGAGGTAATCTTTAAACATGCTAGATTATTCCCCCCAAAATGAAAACACAAGGTCTTTTCTTTTCTTTTTCCTTTTTTTTTTGAGCTGAAACAGATAGAACTGTTTTGTTTACATGGCATAGGGGTCTTGTGCGAACTGTTCTGGATCATCCATCGGAGAGGGCGGTGGGGTAGCGTCGAGATCCTCGCAGCTACCAGTACAACTCTGTTTTTCTTGGGCAAGATATTTTTGAAAAGCCTGAAAAGCTTCCCACTATTTTAGCTGCTCCAATTGATCCTGTCAAAGGGAAGGGTTATTTTGTGGAGGAGGGCTAGAAGTAGTGGGTTTCTTTTGTGGAGAAGGATTAGAGGTAGTGGTTTTGGTGATCAAAGGGGGAGCCATTGGTTGTCTGGTCTTTTGTTGGAAAAATAATTCTATTTTTTGAACTGTAATAGTGGAAACAATAAACTTTTCCCACCATCTAATTTTGAAACGACGACAAAGCGTTAGGGGATAGCTTTGTGGTTATATCTGAAGGGTCTCATAAGTCCAGCAGAAGATCCATGCAATACCAAAATCACGGTGGAATTTGAGAGATTTGGTAAAGGGTCTGTCTATGGAATTGTGTAGGTAAATGTAGTAAGGTCTTTTTATTTTCTCAGGGTAGATATTTTCAGTGGCTCCAAAGGTAAGCCACCACTCATAGAACCAAATCGGGAAACCATCGGGACAATGTTTATAAAAAAAGAAGAACCAAGAGTGATTAAATGGTCTGAGCAGGAAAGTTCTTTCCCAAGCGTCTTTGTAATCTTGGTAGGAGTAGCCTGGGAGATTGGGAATGGCATCTGGAAGGGAGAAAGACTTTAAGGTCCAAGGGTCCTCCCAATCTGTGGAAACCTTGACATCGAGTATCTTGTATTTGGAGAAGGAAATGCGTGAGGGGTCTATTGTACACATGGTGTGAGAGATTTCTGCCGAGCCAGAGTCTACAAGAATAAACTCATAGAACTTTTGTGTTTTGGAGGGGTTATCAGAGAACCAATGGAGAGTAGAAGGAAAGAGTCTTTTAGTGTAGGGTTCCAGTTGGTCTTTTGAAATAGGAGAATCACATGGTGTAAGATAGACTGAGGTAATCGGGCTTGATTTTAGGAAGTACTGGAAGTAATTGCTGTCTTTTTTGGGGTCTGTTTTGATAGGAGTCTTTGGTACCACATGGGCTTGGTTGTAGGGGAGAGCTGGAAAGTTTGAGAGAGCTTGGAATCTGTTATGCACTGGGACCAGGGAGGAAGAGGAAGATGGACTGATATAGTCCTGGGGAGTCTGTATTCTGTCTTTAGGATCCATATCTGAGACGGTCTTTTATAAAAAGGTAAGACGTTCTTTGACTTTCCTTTCAAGTTCTTGCAGAAACTGGCGAAGGGAAGGACTTTCGTCAAGCTCAAGTAATTCTCTTATAGGTGGTATCCAGAGGCTTTGTTCAAGCCGTGCTTTGCATCTTTTGTAATGATCTCTCATGGACAAAATTCTTTTATCCCTGGGAAAGGTTTAAAAGGGGATATCACTATCTTTCAAAAAAGTTGAAATTTGTAAATTAGCCATACTGGTAGTGTTGCAAATGATATTTTTTAGGAAATCAATGTGATTTGAAAGGGTCAAGACTTGTTCAAAGTCACTGTTATTGCATGTATTGAAAGAAGAACGAGCTTTCTAAAGGGATCTACGGAAAAGTGGAATTCTCCACTGACTGTAAATTTCCTTCTTTAGATCGTTGTAAAACTTCATTTATCTTGTGGATTTTTCCTGTAAAAATTCTCTTGTGAGAAAATCTGGGAAAGAATTGTCTTTTCCTTTTATAAATTCTATTTTGAAGTCGAAAACAGAAACTATAGCTTGCCATCTAGCAAAGATCTGTTTTGAAACAGGATTTTGAACATCTTTTTGCAGAATTTCTTTAGCGGATTGACAGTCAACACGAAGAAGGAATTCTTTGTTATATAAGTCATCCTGGAATTTAGAGATACAGGATACAATAGATAGAACTTCTTTTTTAACAGTACTATAATTCTTTTGTGGTCCAGACCAAGAACCATAGTAGTATCTAACAAGGGTTTCTTTAGTTTGATTAGGTAACCTTTGTTTGAGAATGCCCAAAGCCTAATTCTGAGACATCTGTTTCAACTATCATGGAATCAGAGGGGTGAGGAATACTAGCGCATGGTAAGGTTTTGACTTTTTCTTTGAGGAGTTGGATTACCTTGGTATGCTCAGTAGTCCAAGGAGGTAGATTTTTCTTGAGTCTTTGAAATAAGGGGGCATATATTTGTCTAAGGTTAGGGAAGAAGTCAGAGATGTAATTTAGACATCCAAAAAACCTTTGAAGTTGTGTTTTGTCTTTTATTTCATCCGGGAATTTGTTGGTAAATTCAATGCTTCTGTTAATAGACTTGAAAGTTTGGTTATAAATGTTATGGACTAAGAACCTAACTGATTTCTAGGGTTGACTTATGCTACTGCACATGTCCCATATGAGAGTTGTAGACTTAAGTTTTTGACAAAATTAGATCCATCACAAACCAACCATTTGTTTCTTCTTCGCACTATTAAAAATATATATTGCAATTAATCACATGAAATTTATTGATCAACGAAATGGCACCAGCAAGTTTTGTTGGAATAGACATTGGCAGGGTCATCGGTGTACTGCATGTCAAACAAAAATGGTCAGAATTCTTTTCTTTCTACATAACCAGTGTTATTTTGAGATCGATTTGGCCATTCACTAAGCCTATCAAAGAAAGTGATTTTAGCTATAATAATGTTATTGGTCGTATTTGGCTCCTTCAATACACATATAAAAGTGCACCCACTCCTTTAGATCTGTTATAAATTATCCCTTATGCTATGCAAATTCTTACACCTAAGACAACTAAGGGAGCAAAACCATAGAAAACTTTACCAAACTTAACAATCTCCTAGCTGCACAGTAAATAATTTACAATATGTGATGATAAGCAAAACCATAGAAAACTTTACCAAAATTACCAATCTCTCTGAATTGATGTGTTATACATGATAATTTAGGCAATAAGCTAGCTCTTATAATTTAAACTTAGCTAGCTCTTAATTTTAAACTTCAACTCTTTCACATAGCTCTCGAGCATGGATTGAATAATGCAGGATTCATCGTGCATTCTCGACATCACGTGTGATTGCTTGTTATTTTCTCCTTTAGGTGGAGTCCTGCTTAGAATGCTTTATTAGTTTACTTCTTGCAAAAATAAAATAAAATGCAAGCTCTTCATGATGCTCTCAATTTGTGTTTTCCAAACTCCCAAGGCATCCAGTGTTCTTTCATCTATCATGTATATGTAGTTGCTTATAATTTGTGCTGCTATGCAGAGGCTCGCTTTTGATTTCCTGGAAAATTACATTTTTCTGGTTCTTGCTTTGTAATTTTTGCGCAGATGGCTGAACATTCTTGTGTAGATGGCTGAGCAAATTACACTATTATTACATATAAATATATTTTTTATAAACTTATATTTATGCGGAGATGGATGAACATTCTTGTGAGAAGGGTAGAGATGTACTTGCACCCGCTTGGAGACGACGAACAACGGAGCGACATCAAGATGCTTCGAACATGGTACACGATAGGAGTAGACAACGCAGACGAGTGATGGATAATCTGTCTGATGATGATGATCACATCAAGATAGATGAGGAGCATCATGAGCATTCTGAGTCCCATGTTGAAGGTCGTCCAACACGATCATATACCTAGAGGAGACAAACACGTGGATAGGGTCGCAACATAGATCTGAGGTTGACCAGCCCAGTGCCCGGGGGTCCAACTGATTCTAGGTTTTGACATCATTTGAGGGGCATGTTGCTTATGCTATACAAATGGGACAGGTAAAAGCGTTCCATAATCAACTTATTTTTTTAAAATAATTTTTTTTGTAATTGTGTAATTTGAACTTGTTTGTAGAATCGCCAATATCTTGATTTTCAGATGCGCACGAAGATCCTTAAGGATATCCCACCTGTGATACAACCGATTGATGCAAATCAAATGTGGTTGACAATAGTTGAGGGCAGCGGGCTGACCCACCTCCCGGACCTCATGTTCAAGAACATCAACTTTGGCCTTATTTCAGCATTCATAGAGAGGTGGCATCTCGAAACAAATACATTTCACATGCCGTTTGGAGGTATTACAATCACACTGCATGATGTATATTTCATTCTTCAAATCCCTATAGATGGCGATGCATTATCCAAATCCAAATCCGAATGAGTACAAAGAAGAGCGAATTCAAATGCTTATATAGATGCTTGATTTATCGCCAAAATACCTTAGAAAAGAGCTTAGGCATGGTGGTTTGTAAAATCAATCTATTAAACAACATCTTGGCCAACTTCAGTGGACAAGGGAGAATCTTGAAGACGCTACCTCGATATACCTATTGTGGATATTGGGGACGACACTCTTCACCGACAAAAGTCAGAATCATTCACCAGATGAGTACATTATCTTTCTGCGCAACGAGCAACACATTCCAAAATATACATGGGGTGCTGCTACTTTGGCTCTTGTATACCGTCATTTAGGACAAGCCACGAGGACTTAGTGCCGACAGATGTGCTGATGTGCTACACTCTTATAGGTATTGGAGATCCCAAAAGCTGTGGTACGGAAGTTTGGTGACGTGTTGCGCCCACTAGACACCTAATCTTTTTCAATGGGTCCCTCCGAATGTTGTTCTTCGATCTTCATGGATTTCCCTTCTCTTGGTGGCGATGATGGTGGATTTCATGATTTGCGCCCATCCGCTACATGCCGTATCCACATCTATCGGGCTCCTCCTCGGCGGTGATGATAGTGGACTTCATGATTTGCACCCATCCGCTACATGTCGTATCCCCATCTATTGGGCTCCTCCTTGGCGGTGATGATGGCTTCCCTGGACCTTCTCTCCAACGACCTGAAAAACCCCAAGGGTGTTGTCCCTTGGGAAGACCCTCCACAGTCACGAAGTTAGAGGTGCGGTATAAGGAAGTTGATGATCATTTTGCAAGAAATCCGAGAAATAGATTTATCAATGCGTTTAAAGGAATAAACTCCATTTTGGTTTGCTTGAATGATAAATGAGATTGATGGACAATGATGAAGAACTTCCTTTGAGTTTTCAAGATCTCCCACAAGAGTCATTTGAGAGTTTTTTTATTCTTCTCCCCAAAAAAACTCCCTTGAATGGATGCTAAGTTCTCCCTTTTATAGCTGGAAACATATCATTTTTTGTAACACCCCCCAAATTCTTCTTTGAAAGTATTACCGCCAATGACCTCAGAATACACTCCCGGGGTCACCCAAGGTTTACCATTTTTATAACAAACAATATAACATTGGAAACTTTATTAAATATCATAAAAGTCACCCAAATAACATTTGAACCAACGTCATAGTCTTACAACTGTCAACAAACCAAATACAAACCAAATACAGAATTGTTTAATACAACGGAAGTCTTGAAAATTAATAAACGCCATGAAGGGGTTTCGATCTGAGAGATCTCACGCCTAGGATCTTCAACCTTGGAAAAACTCTTAAATCACCATTTGCCCTTATCATTGCATTCTGGCCTTCACGGAAAGGGAAGTTTACCTGATGTACCGTATGAGACAGATGACACCAGTCAACCATGCAAAGGAAAATAACCGGTTAGTTAGTCTAATGAAAGACTATGCAAGGGTACAAATAAAAAGGTTCTGAGTAGTCGTGTTAGGTTACACACGTCGCTTCTCGAATAATAGCCGATGACGACGATGAACCTCAACACTTCTACTGAAACATAAGAAGAGGAATGATCAAGAGAAGACTCCAAAGGAATTGAGTCTTATGGGAAACGTATGAAGAGAAGACTCCAAAGAAGTTGAGTCTTATGGAAACGTATGACAAGTGTTTGGGAACGTTTATAGTTTTCACACAAGCGTTTAAAAACGACTTGATCATTTGGGTCCACGACCAACCTCACCGCGCAATACGAATCCAGATTGGAAAGAAGACTTACTCTAACCGAAGTCCGAGCGGGTTCTAAGTTGTACTTCTCGCCCGAAGGTTCATTAATTATGTGCATAACCGCACTTATCTTATTTAGTTACAAAACGTATATTCACGTTAAATCTTTTAATATATATCATCTTGACACGAGAGATATCTTGGGAATTAATCCCGATTGTTGGCACCAGCTGTGTGCACCTACCCTGAATAAGGGTACAGTCATGACCAGAAAGTACTAGGGCAAAATCCTCCTAATACCAGTTATAAAGAAACGACTAGACCTCATAACGTACATAGCGTTCCTACGAATACTCGTTCTAACTACACATGTAAGTTCATACATAAATCCACACCAATACCATCACGGTAATATCATGTATAATAGCGCTGTTTCTAGCAATATATACAACCTATTATAGAATCATATTTTAACACATACCCTAGTTCAACCCGGGATGCTCAGCTAACCCAGTGCTCTCTCACCATTCGCTAGACACATCCTTAAGTTGAAGGGAAGCAATGTGCACTTTCTCAGCCTCAGTGCAATCGACGTTCCTAAACAACCGCTCTATGTGCGAGAACCAATACACCACTTTGACTGGTTCTCCAATACCGTCATAGCTACCAAGCCTCATTGAGCTAATGACCTTCAAGGCTCGACCATAGTTTCCTCTGTTCCTGACGGCATCGACCTGAGGTACATGAACAACTGGCTCCTCAAATTCAGGGATAACCTGAGGAACCGGAACACCCTGTGCATGTGGTGCAACTGGCCAAATTATATCGGTGACCGCTTGTATAACGATCCCCCGAATGGCCTCTATGGCCGCAGCGTTGAACACCACCTGGGGATTAGCCGGAACTTGGCCATTGCCTACGGGGTTATTGTGAGAGACATACTCGCTCTTATCCCCTTGATTAGCGGCATTCCTCAGATTCAACCTTGGATTGTTACTCGGCCCAACACCAGTACGGATTGTGTTTCTTGTGTTCACCATCTGTTTGCCGATCAATTTTTCCAAGTATTTCACAACATTAATAGCACACTTTTTAATCGCACAATATATGTAATTGACTCGGATTAGATCAAACTGGCAAACTTTATTGATGAATGAACTGAAACCAAGTTTGATAAGTTTTACAATTATCCTCCTAAGCGAGAAGACAAAATTGCTAGGAGGCTAAGGCTCTAAAACAACAAAAATAGAACAACTAGAAAAGAGAATCACTATGACATGCTACTGTCCCTCCCTCAAGGTGCCTTGATAAAATTCCTGTACACGTCGGACCTTTGACACCTTCTCTTTGGAGGTGGTCCGTTCTCGGGTTCCGGCGTCGGCCTCCTCGAGTTACTAGGACCCGGAACACTCGGCTCCTCCCTAGGCATCGGGACACTTGGCCCCTCTCCGGGCACAGGAACACTCGGTCCTTCCCCGGGTATAGGTGGGTAGCAAAACTCCTCAAGGAACCCTAGGTGAAAATCCGCCCTATTCACCTCGTAATGTGGGTTGAGTAGCAGCTTGGCCTGCCTGATGTACTCCTGGAGCTCACAGATGTCATCCAGCATACGGGAGAGACCGAGCTCAGTCTCGTAAGTCCGCTCCTCCATAACGTATAAGGATTCTATCCACTCCTCCATGCACTCTACTAGCACTCGGGGCCTAGGCCTGGCTTGTTGGGTCGGAACCTCCCTCGGAGAATCCATCGATTCCCACGGCCTTGCCCGCATACGAGCTCGCTCAGTCATCATCTCCACATGGTGACGAGCCTCGGCGGAGATAGGCTGCGGGTCCACCGGTGCATCCAACGGTTCGTACTCCGCCCAGTTGGCCCCGGGTACCCCAAGCGCCTCCCATGCAGCAGGAGACAATGGTGCGTACTCCTAAACTGGTGGTTCTCCGGACTAGGGAAGATGAACTGCATTCCCGGGTCTTCACCATCAACAAGCAGGTGCTCCAGACCATCAGAAGCATAATAGTACTCCTCAAGGTCCTCTTCAGGATCCTCTTCAAGGTCCTCATCCTCGTCCTCCTCGAGATCTTCCTCCGGGTCTTCTTCTGGATCCTCCTCGGGATCCTTCACCCGGTCGGATACCAGCACAACCGACTCCACGAGGACGGTCTTCTCCTCCTCGGGTGGGCTACTCGGCTCCCCGACTTATGTGTAGCTCGGAAGAATGGGGAAAACAAGCTCGGCCTGAGGTGGCGAAGCTATTTCGGCGCCCTTCCTACCCTTAAGCTGAGACACGAAGGAACCCATATCCTGCGAAGCGACGAGAAAGGATTAGTCTTTCCAAATATAGAAGCTAACTTTCTATATCAGACCAGAAAGAAGGCACGACTTGAAAGGCAGAGGTTTTAAAATATCACATTTTACTCAAAGTATGATTTTGTTAAAATTTTTTGACTTTTGGAACTAACCAACAAATTTCTTAACACGAACGGGGAACAGTTTATAAAATTTTTGTTTTAAGTAAAACGATTTGAAAACCCAAACCCGTTTAAAATTTTTTCGCTCTGATACCAAATCTGTAACACCCCCAAATTCTTCTTTGAAAGTATTACCGCCAGTGACCTCAGAATACACTCCCGGGGTCACCCAAGGCTTACCATTTTTATAACAAACAATATAACATTGGAAACTTTATTAAATATCATAAAAGTCACCCAAATAACATTCGAACCAACGTCATAGTCTTACAACTGTCAACAAATCATATACAAACCAAATACAGAATTGTTTAATACAACGGAAGTCTTGAAAATTAATAAACGCCATGAAGGGGTTTCGATCTGAGCGATCTCACGCCTAGGATCTTCAACCTTGGAAAAACTCTTAAATCACCATCTGCCCTAATCATCGCATTCTGGCCTTAACGGAAAGGGAAGTTTACCTGATGTGCCGTATGAGACGGATGACACCAGCCAACCATGCAAAGGAAAATAACCGGTTGGTTAGTCTAATGAAAGACTATGCAAGGGTACAAATAAAAAGGTTCTGAGTAGTAATGTTAGGTTACACCCGTCGCTTCTCGAATAATAGCCAATGACGACGGTGAACCTCAACACTTCTACTGAAACATAAGAAGATGAATGATCAAGAGAAGAATCCAAACGAATTGAGTCTTATGGGAAACGTATGAAGAGAAGACTCCAAAGAAGTTGAGTCTTATGGAAACGTATGGCAAGTGTTTGGGAACGTTTATAGTTTTCACACAAGCGTTTAAAAACGACTTGATCATTTGGGTCCACGACCAACCTCACCGCGCAATGCGAATCCAGATTGGAAAGAAGACTTACTCTAACCGAAGTCCGGGCGGGTTCTAAGTTGTACTTCTCGCCCGAAGGTTCATTAATTATGTGCATAACCACACTTATCTTATTTAGTTACAAAATGTATATTCACGTTAAATCTTTTAATATATATCATCTCGACACGAGAGATATCTTGGGAATTAATCCCGATTGTTGGAACCAGCTGTGTGCACCTACCCTGAATAAGGGTACATTCATGACCAGAAAGTACTAGGGCAAAATCCTCCTAATACCAGTTATAAAGAAACGACTAGACCTCGTAAGGTACATAGCATTCCTATGAATACTCGTTCTAACTACACATGTAAGTTCATACATAAATCCACACCAATACCATCACGATAATATCATGTATGATAGCGTTGTTTCTAGCAATATATACAACCTATTATAGAATCATGTATGATAGCGTTGTTTCTAGCAATATATTACATGACCTGCTTAATCTTTCATTACTTAATATATACTTATTTAAGCTTAATTGTTCTAATTAAAGCCTAAGGTGACTTTGGACAGTAACGTCTGAGGTCACTGACGTATGGCGCTACCGACATAAGTCGGGGGTGTTACAATTATGGTATCAGAGCAATGGTTTTAAAATTATTGGCCTATTGTTAGATTTGAGAGTTTTCGAGAAATTAATTTCGAAACTATTTTCAAACTAGCTTCTTTTAAAAAGGAATTTCGTAAATCTAAATTGTTAGTGTTAAAATTAAGTCTTAAAATTTCTTAATGGATTATGAAAGTTAAAAGTAATGTTTAAACTCTTTTGTGTTAAGCATTAATTTTCATAGTACTTTTATAAAATCATATTATAAACGTTTAAAAATTAATTTATGTTATAACTTCAAAAGATGTGGTTTGGATTTCGGTAAGAGTTTACAAAGGAATAATAATGTCGTTATTTCAAGAAAATAACTATATAAATAATGATTTTACCAAGTTAAGTATATAGGATTTATATGTATAAAGTATAAGGTTTAATAATAAGTGGGTTTTTTAAACTTCTACAAGCTTCGGTTTTGTTACTTATTCCTTAGATCAATTCTTAGGGATATCATCTTTTCTTAGGTTTAATGTCATTTAAAGGTTGACATTTCTCCTAATTGATCCATTCTCAAGGATGAGAAGAAGTTCGTTTTAAGGTTAATGGTGGAGGGCCAGTCAGACTGATATAAAGTTATTAGTTTAGACCCTTATAATTCGTATCATAACGTAATTGACTAAGTGTCATGTATAAGTCGGAAAAGTTCTAAACTGACGTTATGGTTCATCAACAGATGGTGAACACAAGGAACACAATCCGTGCCGGAGCGGGGCCGAGTAACAACCCAAGGCGGAATCAGAGAAACGCTGCTAATCAAGGGGATGAGAGCGAGTCTGTCTCTCACAATAACCCCGCAAGCAGTGGCCAAGTTCAGGCTAACCCTCAGGTGGTGTTCGATGCTGCGGCCATAAAGGTCATTCGTGGGATTGTTATACAGGCGGTTACCGAGATGATTCGGCCAGTCGCACCACAAGCACAGGGTGTGCCGGTCCCTCAGGTTATTCCTGAATTTGAGGAGCCAGTGGATCATGTACCTCAGGTCGATGCCGTCAGGAACAGAGGAAATTACGGTCGAGCCGTGAAAGCCATAAGCTCAATGAGGCCTGACAGTTATGACGGTACGGGAGAACCAGTCAGAGTGATGTATTGGTTCTCGTATATGGAGCGATTATTTAGGAATGTCGATTGCACTGAGGCTGAGAAGGTGCACATCGCCTCCCTTCAACTTAAGGATGTGGCTAGCGAATGGTGGGAGAGCGCTGGTTTAGCTGATCATCCCGGGCTGAACTGGGGTATGTTCAAAACAAAGATGACCGACTGTTTCTTTTACCGTGCTATGAGGAAGGAGAAGCATAAGGAGTTCCTTTACCCTAAGACCGATGGGTTAAAGGTGACTGAGCTTGCAGCTAAGTTCAATCACCTGTTACAATATGCTGGATCGGAAGTGTCGAGTGAAGAACAAAAGATCTGGTATTTCCACGGATGGATGAATCCAGAAATCAAACCTCTGATGGTGCGTCACGGTTGTTCTACGTTAGAGCAATATGTGGATGCGGCCTACAAAATAGAGGCCACACTGGAAGAATCCGCCCGAAAGCGGGAGAAGCAGAATAAAGGAAGGGGTGGGCAACAGAACTGCCAGGTTGGTACATTCAAGCGACCGGCATCGCCCACCAAGTTTGAAAAGTCTGGTCGTGCTAAGACCGAGACGACTCAGTTTGACTCCGCTAAAGGCTCAGGTTGGAGTAGCAGAGTGATTCAGTGCCACAACTGTGGTGAGGCAAGGCATAAAAGCTATAATTGCCAAAAGGAGAAGCGGGTATGTTACAATTGTGGGAAGGAAGGCCACATGAAAACATACTGTAGGCATAAGGGTCAAGGACCAACGCAATCTTACCAAGCCTCGAATGTTGGCAATGGGCATAACCCAAAGCCAAAAGTGACCGCTCCAGAGCAATCTATTGCTCATAATAAAGGCAAGGTGCCTATGGAGTCTTCGGGTCAAGGGCAGCGACTCTTCATGATGCGTCAATCCAATGAGAATGAGACCCTGAACAAGTAGTTGTAATTTTTGTTGAGCCTTTTAAGAATAAGGGGCGATGACTTGTGTCTATAGTCTCCATAGTTTAGTAATATGTTTGTTCGACCTTCTGTCAGTTGTTTTAATATAAAGCTGTCAATTGTTTTACTATAATGTCTCGAATAATAAAGAAGTGTTTCCTTGTTTCGGAAATCACTAAATTCGTTACCATTACAAGTTGTTCGTTCATATTAGAATCTTTGAGTGCCAAAAGTAGTACATGTCTTGTGTTAATAAAGACTGTTTGGACTCATAAAGGATAGTGTTGGGTGGGACACGTGTGGTTGTTCCCTACCTTGTTAGCGCTAGTTCCGAGGTCGAAACTATTCTTAAGAACCCCTCTATTTTTCCTGAGATAATGTCAGGTTATGCATTGACATTATCTGTTCCCTTTGCTCGAAGTCATAAGCATTGTCTCGAGAGGATAATGTTATAAGGATTCCTTGCCATAAAGATTTGGTGTGTGTAGTAATGCTCTGTGAAGTTTGAGGCTATTCCTCATGTGTATATACTCTGAGCATTAGATGGGGTGAGTTGTATAAAGTATATATTTAAGGGAATAAATGTATAAGAAAGATATTTCATAAGGAGTCGTTTTCTCTAAGAGGATCGTACTCTAAAACGATCTTGAGTAAACTTTAGAACCCAAGAGTTATGCTTATGAGGATTATAAACGAGTGTGTCCACTATGGAACCAATGTTAAAAGCTTTTTGGGAAAGTTAAGTGTGCGAAATCATAAGATTTAATTTGGAAGACCTATTCGAGGTTTCATTGCGAGGTATTCTTAAGGAAATGATATAATGAGATGATGATACAAGAAGTGTTAAGGTGATTGAGTCTTGGGTAAATAGTAAATATCAGTAAAGCAAAAGGGTGCTTGATTTGGGATAATAAGTTGTGTGAGGACGACTGGTTGTGTAAGGACTTATGAGTGAATAACAAACTCAACCGGTAAGAGTTGTTATGATTTTGGTGGATCAAATAGTGTGGCATAAAATAAGTATGTGGATGTTATCGACTGGACTTGAAGAAAAAGTGACCTACGTCTATTAAGGTGATCGTATGACACGTTTGGGTAAAACGAGGTTATGATCTTGTGGAATGGATTATTAAATCATGTTGAGATAAACAGACATAGGATGTGGTGTGATTAATTGTGGAAATTAAGGGAGCATATGCGAAAAGATTTTGGGTTAAGATATAGCACAATGGTCAATTTTAAATAAGGTAAATAATGAGATAGATGAGGTGCATATGTAAAGAGTAAGCCGATATGATAATTGGAGGTACTAATTTTGGGGTATAAGTGAGTTTTATGTATGTACTTTGAGAATCTGATCATCGAAAGGAAGTTAGTAGGGAAATGTTGTATTCTTCTGCTAGAGGACATCAAAATCTTTATGATGAATAGGGCATAAAAGCGAGATTATATTGGAGACTATAATGGATACTCTGATTAAGGTAATCATAATCGTGTGGATGATCATATCGATTCTAACGAGGGTAATGAATGAAGGCAGTATGTAGTAGGTGGATTCATGATCGAATAAATAGTTCGACTTTGGTGAAATAGGTTACGAAGACCAAATTTATTTAAGGATATCAACTTAAGGAAGATAAGGTATGAACTTTGAGAGAGGTTTATAAGGGGAAAAGTTGAAAGAGAAATGTGTGTTCTCATGCTTAAGGTATAGCAAGTCTATTGTGATGATTTTGGAGACTATTATCCTAAGATAATTATGACCTTGTGGATATAGTCACGAGTTATTATAGGTGTAGCACATGGAGATAAGATATGCGAGATAATGGTATGGTTGGGAAAACATATCGTTTTCCTAGGAGCAATTTCAAGGATGAAATGATTAAGGATATTAAGTTCAGGTAGTGAGGTTAATGGTGAAACCGGTACCTCTACCTTAGTGATGTTAGTTTCGGGGTCGAAACTATTTTTAAGGGGTGGTAATGTAATAACCCTCATGATTGCCATAAGGGTAATATGGTGAAATGTATAATTGGTAAAAACAAGTTATAAAACTCCTTAAGTTATGAAGGGTCTAGATTATGGTTAACCTTACGTTAACTGTAATTTGAACAAACTTATAAACTTTAACATAGAAATGCTTGAACCGATTTACAAGGTGTTAAATGGGTTAGAAATGGTTAAACTTATAAGGTTGGGTAACTTAAAATAAGGTCGCTTCTCCGGGCTGTTATCGGCCAAGTTTCGGGGTCGAAACTTCTTTTAAGGGGGTAGTATTGTAACAACCCCTAAAAGTACCGAACTGTCGTTTTGTAAGAAAGACATGATGGGCAATTTATGTAATCTTCTATAATCTTAGTAAGATCATTTGAACGTAATAATATACATTTAAGGTGTATGGGATCTTAGAATATTTTTAAAGGTACAAAAATAAGATCTAGCTTTAGACCGCGAGTGGATCCGCGACCAAAGGCCAAAGGACGCGCTCGCGGCAATTCCACGACCGCGGAAAACTGTTCATCGTCTTCTTCAACCCTTTTTGCGTTTCGCCGGTTCGGATTTCACGCGTTTCGCCGGTGAGGAAGCTTGAACGATTGGGTTGCTTGGCGTTGGACTCTCCTCCCCCTATAAATAGGGGCTCCCATCACCTTGAATCAACATCCACAGCCTCATCCCCTCTCTTTCTCTCGTGTTTGTGTTTCGCCGGAGGTTTCGAGTTCGCCGGAGTTGTCAGAGGTTGCCGGAGGTGCCTTAGAGGTGTCGAAGTGGTGGTGGTGGTGGTAGTAAGCCCTCGTCCGAGCCAAGAAGTGGTCGTTTCGTCATAGGTAAGCTTCGAAGCCGAGTTGAAGCCGTCGTCGGAAGGGAGATCCGCGACCGCGGGGATGAACTCCGCGACCGCGGCTCTGCCCAGAATTCCGCGACCGCGGAAGTCCAAACCGCGACCGCGGCTTGCCTTAGCAAGCGCGATCGTGGCTTGGACAACCACGGTTACGGCTTAGGCTTTTGTCCCTTTCGATTCATATCGTATTTCGTTTCGTACCGTTTATTCGTTCGTATCGAATCTAACCTAGGGTTTCGTCGTTTGTCTTGACGTCGTCGTAGGAATCCGTATTCAGATTCCAGTTTCCAGATCCCGAAACCCGACATCTTCGTTCGTCTAGATTAAGGCAAGTGGCGGTTCACTCTTGCTAACTATTCCATGTTTCCCTTGATTATCAATTAATTGATTGTTAATTAAGATGGGATAAAAGTTGTTGTTTTCTGTTTGGGAACAGATTTAATTAAACGAGGTGTTAAAATATGACTTTATAATAGGTTGTATATATTGCTAGAAATAAAGCTATTATATAGTTTGATATGATATTACTGTAAATGGATTTTTGTGTGGATTTATATGTGGACTTAAATGCTAGATTAGCACGAGTATTCATAGGAACGCTAATTCCCTACGAGGATTAGTCGTTTCTTTATAACTCGGTATTAGTCGGAATAATTCTCTAATACTTTTAAGGTCATGACCATTGCTTCCTATCCACCCGTTAAGGATAAGAGGTGTTTAAGCACCTTGTTAGTGCAATTGGGTTGGACGTAATGTCACCTTGTGTTGTTCTCGTAGTTATTCGAGATTGTATTAAAAGCTTCAATGTTAATCTGCATTTTGGAAGTAAATAAGATAATTGCGGTTATGCATATAATTAATAAACCTTTGGGCGAGGAGTACAACGTGGAAACCGCCCAGACTCTTGCTAGAGTAAGTCTTCTTTCCAATCTGGATTCACATTGCGCGGTGAGGTTGGTCGTTGACCCAAATTGTCAAGGTCGTGTTTTAAAAGTTGTGTAAAACTTAACGTTCCCAAACATCTGTCATACGTTTCCCATAAGACTCAATCCCTTTGGAGTCTTCTTTTCAGTGCATGTCTAATTCTAATCATTCCGTGAAAGTCCCGGGTTATGTATCGTCCATTCGGTTATTATTCGAGGGACAATGATAGTAAACGGTTACGATCACTTGAACCACTCTGTTTTTACCCTTGCATAGTCTTTCATTAGACTAACCAACCGGGTTTTATTCCTTGTATGGTTGGCTGGTGTTATCCGTCCTATACGGCACATCAGTGGTTGGTCCCCGAAAACTTGAAGTAACCAATCGAAGAAGAGGCTTACAGTTGAAGATTTGAGTGTCAGTGTTTTAAAGGTTGTTAAGTATTACTTTAATATATAACCAAGTCATGTAATAGGGTTTATTATAAAAGCCTTCCGCTGTAATTTCACTCTGTTGTAAAATCGTCATTCTCATTTAATGAGAGATCTTTTAATAAAAGGTTGAGTTTCATTTAAAAATGTCTTCCGCTGCTTAATCTTTCGTTACTTATTATATACTTATTTAAGCTTAATTGTTCCGATTAAAGCCTAGGGTGACTTTGGACAGTAACGTCTGAGGTCACTGGCGTGTGGCACTACCGACATAAGTCGGGGGTGCTACAGAGGGCTTGCATTGTCTTTTTCTTCCTCATATGTCTTTCTTTGACCGTAGATGCCGTCATTTCAAGTCTTTGGGTATCATGGTTTTGGTAGTGATGTCCTATTGGTGCCGTACTAGCGGACTTGACATTTTTAGAGTAAATGGTCATGCTTTGTTGACTTCTTTTACAAGGGGGTTTACACGTGGCCGTTATTTGAACGTACCACGTGTAAGCTTCCGCTTTTGACATCGTCAGGTATAACAATATTAATATCGTTTTTAACTATTTTTTATTTGTTTGACGTAAGTTGGCATCAATTTCTGAACTAACCTGTTAAGAGTATAGTTGACCTTAATGTAAATCATTCTCTGACACATTTTTTTATTTGATGATTTTCATGTCATATTGTTAGGTGTGGATATACGAGTACTTTCCCACCCTTTGTGGGGCACAATGCCTCATTTGGCATGAACTATTCGACAAACCATTGGCAACAAGATGGTTGGGCCACCCTCCTACGCGTAAGCCTCAAGACGATTTGCTACACTTTCGTGTTATGCTTGATGAGTTGGATGTTACTGATATTGTTTCGGAACCGTATGAGATTTATGGAGTATTAGACTTCATGGGAGAACACAAAATTTCTCGATACCATGGTTTGTTACATTGTGGGTCGACAGTTGAGCCATATGACCCCCAACGTGTAGGTCGTCAGTTCGGTGGCATGCAAATCATTCCTGACTTAATAATACAACCATCGATTGTACGTAGGCCAATATCAGTTCGAATGTACTCGGTATTATTTGACCAACATACAACATTCTGGAATAGACGAGTGCAACACTTGTTGAGTTTGGAGCGGATTGACTCTCTTATTGACATGTGAGTCCATGTTACGACTAACCACATGGATTGGCATAGTGATACGTCCCTGCATCGACCCAAGCCGGGCTCAGGCGAGCCCCACCTGTCCAAGACCTTGGAGACCACCTTGGTTCAAGATGAGGAAGAACACGATGATTGTGAGCTCAGAAGAGCCAAGCATGAAGACCGCAATCTTCATCAAGCGTCTTCATCCAAATCCAAAGATCGCGTGCCTCAACGCGTCTTCCTTCAAGCGACTCCATGTTGAACGCGATCTCCCTCAAGCGGCCCAACCACCTTCATCACTTCACGCGTTCTTTCTGAAGATTGCGTTCTTTTTAGATAGTTTCCTTATAGCGGTTTAGATAGATTCCTTATTTATAGCGTTTTAGATAGTTTCCTTATTTATAGCGTTTTAGATAGTTTCCTTTTTAGTCGTTCTATCTTTTAGGGCGAGTGCCTTTTGCATGCTTGCATGGGCTAGCCCTTAGGTTTTTTTCGACCCAAGCCCATTAGGTCTTGGTCGAGATACCTTGGCTATTTAAAGCCTCCTATGTTCTTGTTATTTCTTCACGTTCAAAGTTAAAGTTCAAGGTTTAAAGTCGAGTGTTAATCCCTCCTTCCCTTGATCGGACGTCACCCATATCCCTCTCATCCCCATTCACTCCGCCGCCGACGCTACGGCAACCACTCGATCTCCATCGAGCTTATCCCCTCCGCAGTCGACGCTACGACACCAACGACTTGTCCCTTCAAGTCGTATGTCCCTCCATTCAATCGCTTCTGCCACCTCTATCCATACTTCTATCAACTCGCTTCCATCGCCACCGTGATCACCACCATCATCGC
The DNA here is from genome assembly GCA_027886185.1 of Rheum nobile. Lineage (NCBI taxonomy): Eukaryota > Viridiplantae > Streptophyta > Magnoliopsida > Caryophyllales > Polygonaceae > Rheum > Rheum nobile. The sequence continues at coordinate 6,983,699 of WOAB01000546.1, read as the reverse complement.
GTTCTTCCGTTCGCGACCACCACCACTGTGACGTTCAGAAGTGACTTCCCAACCAAGACTAGATCCAAGGCATCTCCTTGACAACTTGGCTTGACACAGGAGGCAAGGACACATCACATAGAAAGATATATCGGCCATACATACAACCAGGCTTTGTACACGGCAATCGACTCGTGCCCGCCCATGATGATAGATAGGTTAATTTTGAATTTTGCTTGTGTGCTGGTACTATTATTTTAATTTTCTATACTAATATGAACATACCCTCAAATGTAGCGCATTCATGAAATTGTCAACGCTATCTACCATTTGATGGAGAAGCCGATTGATGAATTAGCATCTTATGATTACGAGGGTACATTACTGGATGTATTGCGTATAGCGGGTGCAAAGGCTCCGCTGCAAAGGTACGACGAAGGAGAGGGTAGTACACTTCAAGACGAAGAATCAGTTTAGTTGAATGTATTATGTTTTTTGTGCTTGTCGATTAGTTAGACTTGTTACTTATTGCTTCTAAACTAGCTAGCATGTTCTGAGATGCAATTGGGCTTAACGCAACAATTTGTCTGTAATTTTGTATATAATCATATCTAATTTTAATTCAAGAATCAAGAAAGGTACTATATGGTGTATGTCATCCAAATCTTCTATTAATTGAAATATCTAAATCCAACCATCTAAACTAAGACCGACACAAGAAACATTTAAATTTATGTTTTTAGGTGCATGAATTTGATGATAATGAGCGATGCGTTCAACATAGTGTTGATCCCATCCTTCAGCTATCGTATCATGTCTTCCAAACCAAGCTGGAAAAATGTCGGGCATAGGTGCATCATCCATCATATGCAACTACATATACAAAACACATGAAATAAAGTCAATCTATAGAAGAATGATATTCTATATAAACACATAGTAAAGTAATGTAACACATATCACAATATAGTGTACATATTCTTGTAAATATGCTATGTACACTATCTTATCAGGTGGACTCGTACCCTAGTTGGATGTCATTGGAAGATATGTGTGTGATCCCCAAGTGTTTTCTCGCTCACTCAAAACAACCAAAGTTACCTGATATGATGTGGCAAACCAATTTTCAATATCTATTGCATTCATCGAACACCTCATAGGAGCATTTCCTTCAAAGTGATTTAGACTGTTCATGACTTGTTCCACATTCATTGTGTCTCGAAAAAGATCTTGGTTCTTCACCAAATAGTCTAGCATCACACGCCTAATGGATGACCACTCATCTTCAGTGCCAAATAACCCTATTGAAAGGGATCGAACCCGCAATTACCATCTCTACGAACGTTAACATAACTTCTAAAATATTGTACCATGCACCTAGGGACACAATGAGAAAACGGGAACACATTTGATGACAAATTTGGTGGAGTTGGTGAGGCACAATCACTTCCTAACGGAGAAGATGGTGACACACAACCATGTCCTATCGGAGAAGATGATGAAGGATGACTATATCCCAGTGAAGAAGATGGTGAGGCACAACCACATCCAACTGGGGGACGCCCTCTTGGTCTGGGCGATCCATGACCTCGACCTTTTGGTGATTGAGCAAGCTTTTTCTTCAACTTCTCATTTAAGGACATAACTCTAGCTGTGGGGTTCTTTTTTTGCCTTCCTTTGGTGACTATAGCGGGAGGCTCCTCCAAATTTGTCTGTGTCGGTCGCCACATATTATTAATTAGTGTCACATACTTCATCTTCTCATGCACGAGCATCATGTAAAAGTCACATATGAATTCATTCATTGTAGCATCTAAATGTGCTTCCTCATCGTTTCTTGTAATGTACTTTGAGGGATCATCATCATCAACAACATCAACATTAAGTTATTTCCAAAAACGATGCACTGATGAAAAGAATAGACCCGTGGTCTTGCTTCATCTGAGCAATCTCATTAGCACAAGGCAATGCATATGTATATCTATTCCAACAACCATAATAAGCAGAATCAAAATTCGGTCAACATGTTTGTACTCACCTTTTATCAGAGCAAAGGCTTTGCAAGAGACTCGATAACGTAGTTGTTTGAATATAGGAAGTAACATCGCGTTTGGCAAGTTCATCTTCGATGTAGCCAACGTCTTCTTCACCTTATTCACCTGCAACATATGAGGGTGTGTATGTGCGCCCATGTAGTGTCAAAGCTACTATTAAAACAATTTCCTTTTTAGTCCTTGTTAATAATGGATCCATGGATATTTTTAAGTCAGAAAGGGGTCTCTGTCAGGGGGACCCCATGTCACCATGTATCTTCATATTATGTGATGAAATCTTAGCTAGAAACCTACAACGAAATCGTGACACCACAAAAAATCAAATTGGTTTTAAAATAGCAAGGGGAGGAATTAGTATTCCTTTCCTTGCATTTGCTGACGACATCATTATATTTGCTAAAGCAAATCAAACTTCTTGTGTAACACTTAAAGAGATCATTGGAGAATATTGCTTGTTTTCTGGGCAAAAAGTGAACTATCATAAATCAACATTTCAACTCACAAACAATGTTCCAAATCACCTATAAGATATCATTCATCAATCGTTGAACATTGTTAACACAAGTTCCCTTAAGAAATACTTAGGTTGCCCTATCATTAATGAGAAAGTAATTAAACAAAAACACCTTCCAAGAACTTACCCTAAGCCCCAGAAACCAACTAAAGAAATGGAAACCTAATACATTATCCCAAGCAGGTCGATCTGTGCTTAAGCTTCATGCTCCCTACCTCTATCCACAATGAAATAGATAAGATAAATAGGATTTTTACTGGAACAAAGAGGGGAGGAGCACCCCTCATATAGGATGGGATAAAATATGTAAACCTAAAACACAAGGTGGATTAGGTATACGTAAAGCAAAAGCTATGAATCAAGCTCTACAAATAAAACTCATATGGAAAATCTTGGCGGAACCAAACAACTTATGAGTCAAAATTATTACAGAGAAATACCTTAAGTCAGATTCAATCTTCGAATATAGGAAAAAAATAAACACATCCTGGCAATGGGGGAAACTTATGGATCACCACGATAAATTTTTTAAAGGAATCGCATGGCTAGTGGGAGATGGACAAAGAATTACATTTTGGATTAATAACTGAGTTATACCTACAAGACTAATTGATGAAGTACATAATGATAACACAATAGACTTAAATACAACAATAAGCCAATTCATTAAAACAAATAAGAGTTGGGACACCAATGAACTTATTAAACTTCTTCCCCGGAGACTCGTTAACAAGATTTCTCAGATCCCAATTCCTTAAAATAGGATACAAGTAGAGGTGAGCAAAAATATCTGATCCGGCCGACCCGATCTGATAACCCGCCAATCTGAATCCTAAAAGTCTGTATCCGAAAACATCCATTTAAGTTTTATCCGAATCAGATCCGATCCGGGTGATTTTTCCGGATACTTAGACCGGATACGGATTGAGATATTTTGCTTACCGGATATCCGGAAATCCGATATTATTAATATATAATATATATGTTTTTATAACTAGTATACAATGTTTAATTTTCAAAATGGAGCTTGTACATTTTTACATAATTAAACCCACTTCAATTCTCCAATACAACATTCCTTATTTTATTCCTTTTAATAAAAAAACAACCTTGATTTATATTCTTATAAAATTAAAACCCTACATTAATAATTCATGTACTAATTGTCGCTTCACTAAGTAAACATGTTTTTTTTTGTCAAGACTGAGTGTTCATCATTGCATTGAATTTTGATTATATAAGTTAAAGTTACAACTTTATATATACTTGCCAATTCCTCTTATTATATAATATATACGTTTATGGTTCTCAATTTGAAAAGGTTGACAAGTTTAATTATTTGAAAATATTACAGGGACTTGCAAATGGTGTTGATGTTTGACCTTTAGTTTGCACTTTACGGATTGTTAGTTTTGATTGATTAGAAAAAATAACATTTTGATTTTATTTTTTATAGGTTTTCTAGTAACCGGATAATTTGGATATCCGAGTCGAATATCCGATCTGATCCGGATAATATTTACGGATACAGATAGGAGTTTTGTGAATATTTTTTACCGGATATCCGACATACCGGACCGGATCGAATATATCTATTTGCTCACCCCTACAAGATAGACTCTTTTGGAGCCAAAGTAAAGACAACTGATTTTCTACAAAATCGGCCTCTAAATATATTACAAGTAAAACCATCAACCTAAATGTGGATTCGGCTTGGATATGGAAATTAATCATTGATTCCGAAAATAAAAAAATTCATTTGGAAAATCATCAACAATGGACTACCAACCAAAGCTCGATTGACTATGAAAGGTGTTCACCTACCTTTACAATGTTCTTTATGTGATAATATGTTTGAGGATCTTGCTTATATTCTTTTCACTTGTCCTCACACAAGAGATATTACTATGACTATCAATCATAGAATTGGAAATACAATGTAAAATATTAATACGAGCAATAAAAAACCTATGGAGTTACTAAATGAAATGTATGAAAAAGTTACGAAAAAGGAATTCGAGGAGCTAGCTACTATATGATGGTGCATTTGGTTCCAAAGAAATCAAAAAATATCTGGTCTTGATAACACAATACCTATAGCAGATATCACTAAAATAATCAAAACACATTTACAAAATTGAAACAATCTAATAACAATATGCAAAGAATTCCCAAGAACAATAATGGCAAGTATCAACAACAAAGAAAAACAAAAAACTTGAGATGGAAAAAACCTCAGAGTGGGGTTTTTAAAATTAATTTCAATGGATCTAGTCTAAATGATGGTCGTTCCTCTACTGGATTCATCATTTGAAATGAAAAAGCAGAACCAATTAACATGAAATCATTTCTTTGTAGGCTTTTGGCGGAGGCATTTGCCCTCTGTTAGGGGGTGCTATGTGCCAAAAACTATGGCTTGAAAAATATTTCTATTGAGGGTGATAACAATTGTATTGTTAATGTTCTCACAAGTTTATGGTCTTGCCCTTGGGAAATCGAAATGGTGATTGCGAACATTCGTGTTAACCTGCTTTCCTTCACAGAAGTGCATTTTGCTCATGTCTTCGGTGAAGTTAATCAAGTGGCTGTCAGAATCTTGTGGCTTGCTTTTTCACCTGCTATTGTGGACCTTTGGTCTGATTTAGAGCTCGAGGCTCTCATCTGCAAGATAATTTTTTCCTTCATCAAATAAAATAGAGGAGTTTTCCTTACATTCCACTTTTAAACTAAGAAATAAGAAGTATTACAATTTACAAGTGATTTGATCAAAGAAAAGTAACGGGTGAGATTACGTGGCACGATGTCATTTTCATAAATATCGTAAACCTTTTTTTGTTGATCCACAATTATTATATTTTTGTTTTTTTACCTGGTAATCCCGATGTATCGCTTAATTCACGCGGCACACCAAAGTTAGGCATAATTTGCATGATAACCCTGAGGTTTTGATTATCTTCGCGAAATACCCAAATAGTTAAATACAAACGATTTCCATTTATTTTTCAAAATAAAATATAAACCCTAAACCCTATCTAAACCCTAAAACCTAAACTTAAACCGTAAACCTAATCCCTAAACCATAAACCTAAATCCTTAACCCTAAAAACCTTTTTAGAGTTTAGGACTTACGATTTTTGTTCATTATTATTTTTAAATAAAAATAAACCCTAAACCGTACCTAAACCCCAAAACCCTAAACCCATTAAACCCTAAACCTTACACCCTAAACCCTTAAATCCTAAACCTAAATCCTAAACCCCAAAACCCTAAAGCTAAACCCTTAACTCTAAAAATGTTTTTAGGGTTTGGGGTTTAGGGTTTTTTTTTTAAATAAACAGAAACCATTTGTATTTAACAATTTGGTTATTTCGCGAAAAAATGAAAAGCTTAGGGTTACCACGCGAAATATGCCAAACTTTGGTGTACCGCGCGAATTAAGCGATATCTCAGGGTTACGAGGCGAAATAACCATTATTTTTTTAAAAAAAATCTATGATCACTCTTCGTTGTTATCTTTAGGTTCACATATATATTCTAGATGTTCATATATTTTTACTATAAGGTTTATATATTTATGCTAGATGTTCATACAATTTACGCTAAAAGTTTACAAACTAAAGTAAAATAGAGATGTACAAACACACTTTATACTAGATGTTAAATGTGAACCTTAAGCATGACTATTGTTATTAACCCATCACCCTTTACGTTTAGTATATTAAAATGTATGTTTATTAAATGTGAACCTTTGTATAATAATTATGAACTATTTAGTGTACTATATATGGACCTTAGTCTATGGGACCTAAACCCCCTAAAACTGACCTGATAGCCTACAAAACCATCTCATTTAACTACCAATATCCAAATAATACTTTTGTTGGTGATTACTTCAGAGGTTGTTTGTCCTACATTGATCTTGTCTAGCCTAAAACTAGTTGGATGACATTCTCATGCTGCTTATGTGATTATAACCATCAAAAACAATATATGATCTTCCTCATGATCTTAACCCTTAGAGTGAGTTGGTTCTTCTCTGTGAAGCCTATTGAATGCTCTAGAAACAATTCTAAAATTAACAATAATAAGGAAATTTTCTATGGCCTCTTAGCATGCTCTTGGATTTGTATGACGCTTCCTTGGCCCTTCTCTACTCACTGTATCTACTTTTGGAAATCAATGAATCTAGTCATTCGATATCCAGGAAACACTACTTGGTTTAAAGATCCTAATCTCTTGTTTGCTCTCTACTGGATTACCACCATAACCTTTAATTTTCAAAGGATCTATCATAAAGTATACCAAATTTATATTCAAACCTCAATATCTGGTCTAATAACAACTCTTGTTGTCTAGTTATTTCTCTACTTGTTAAAGTGAGATTGCTCTTGACTGTTAGATCTATTCTCATTAGATAATGTCTTACTAACCTACTGGTTATCCTTATCTCCACTAGTAATGATGTTCTTTTCCGTTATCATTACTGTAAAGTTACAATGTACTTTAGGATCAATAACATCAGACTTTTCATTCACAATGCTCATTACATCTATTTTATTCTCATTAAGTGTATTTACCTCAATTATGCTTGGACCCTTGTATTGATGAATGCAGGATTATGTTCTTCTACTTTCATCATGTCAACAATAAATCAAAACAATCCCCTACACCAATAGTCCTGACACATCATTAACAAAATGTGACTATGCCTTTAACGGCTTGTATAAACACGATCCCATTTTCCCTTAAGGGCATGTATAATTGTATGATCCTTCCCCTCTACACAACAATATATATCAAGAACTCTTTAACTAAAAATGTAAAATTTGTCAAGTGGTGTGTTCCTCCTAATCTTAATCCATCCAATAACATCAAGTCGATACTAAACAAAATAGGAATAACAATCACCATAACCACCATAAATCATACCTTCTCTAGTAGGCTAAATATGAAAGGATCAAATAAACAAACTAAAATTAAAAGAGTTTTAGTTAATCTTATGCCTAACACTAATGCTCTCACCAATAAAATTAACAACAAACTACTACGTTGTAATGACCAAAACCCAAAAGAATATGTCACCAAAAAATTATTTAAAAACAAGAATTATCTTACGATCAAAGAGGCAAAAGGAAAATTTCACTTCATTCCTTTTGAACCTAAATTAACTAAATATAACAAGGCCCCATGGGCCCATTATAAGGTAATTAATACGACCAATAATAATTCGGATAGTATATCATCCAGAATTTCAATCAAAACCCAGAACAAGACACCAAATCACAATTGATTGCTACTTTTTAAATTAAAAAGCATCAACACAATATCTAACAACCATAAGATATTAAAAAAGTCTAAAATCTCTCCGCAAGAACAATAATACTTGCAAACAAACCCCATGTGTTTTTATGAAGATAGGTCTCTGGAACTGCGGCGACATTGGTTGAAAAAACCTCTAGACTGATGTAGAGTACAACAACAACAAAATCGACCCAATATAATCCCACTGAAGCAGGGTTTGGGGGGTCCAGATGTACGTATCCATACTCTGAATTAAATTCGAGAGGATGTTTCCCGAGGGACCCAAAAGAGACTGACACAAAAAACAACACAATCTAAAAGCAAAAACCGAAGTAAGGTATCTGTAAAAAGGCCATCCTCCTAACTATTGCTCCTCTACCCTAATCATTTCCCTCCAAAGGTTTCTATTCTGAGTCATGTCCTTTGTCAGTATCAGGTGGGTCAGATCCTGCTTAATCACCTCTTTCCAACTCTTTTTCGATCGACCTCTACCTCGACGAAGCTCGCTGAATACTAGCCCTTTACACCTACGAACCGGTGTATCAGGTTGCCTCCTCTGCACATGCCCAAACCAACAGAGCCTCGATTCACGCAACTTGTCTCTAACATTTGCCACTCCAACCTTCTCTCTAATGACTTCGTTCCGGACCCTGTCCAACCTGGTATGGCCGCACATCCAACGTAGCATCCTCATCTCTGCCACCATCAGCTTTTGCTCTTGAGCTTTTCTCACCGGCCAACACTTTGCACTGTACAATAGCGTTGGCCTAACCACCACTCTATAAAACTTACCTTTTAGTTTGAGTGGCACTTTCTTGTCACATAAAACACCTGACGCACCTTTCCATTTTTGCCAGCCCATTTGTATCTGATGCTTAATATCTGCATCTATTCCACCATCACTCTGCATAACTAACCCCAGATATCTAAAAGTCTCCTTCCTCGTAATGACCTCCCCACCAAGTTGCACTTCTGCCCCAGTCTCCTCTGGACTGATGTAGAGTATTTCTGTAAAATCGAGAAAATTCAAATCATGGCCCTAGTGGAAACTAGAACCAACAAAGAACCCAAACAAAATTTATGGAGGAAAGCTGGCTTTGACAACATTCACTACTCTCCCGCGAATGGTTTTTTGGGGACATTTGTGTCATGCGGAAATCATACAAACTTCAAAACGAGTTATGTGAACTGACCCACATTGATAACCGATTCATCGCTATTAAATATAAGATACTCGATAAAGATATTTGCATCATGCTAATATTTGCCTATGCACCACCATAAGAAAATGATAAAGACCATTTCCGGTCCATTGGGCGTTCAGTTTTGCACCGCATTTTTTTTTCGCACCAGAGTTTAAACGCTACCTGGTAGCATTTGATTTTTTTTAAACGCCATAATGTGGCGTTTAACTTTTTTTTGTGTTTATTGAGATTTAAAAAAAAACTAAATTGGCTCGATTAAACCGGGTCTAACTTAAACGCTACGTCGTAGCGCTTAAAATGAACCCGGTTTATTCGAGCCAATTTACAATTAAACGCTATGACGTAGCGTTTAAAAATTCAAACGGTCAAATTTAAACGCTACGACATAGCGTTTTAAAGTGACCGTTTGAAATTTAAACGCTACGACGTAGCGTTTAAAAAATGCCCCTTTTTCCCAACGTTCGAATTCCCCAACGGTCCACAATCCATTCCCCACACTTGTATATATGTGTTTCTTCCATATGCCTTCTTTACATTCACACAATTTCAAAGCACAATAGTAAGAGAGAGAATGTCATTCTCAAGCTTAGTCGATGGGCCCGGTCTTGAATCGATTAGTGAAGATCATGTACTGGTACATTTAGATTGAGTATAGAATATTATTATGTTAGTGTACAATAGTAGTTGTAAATTATATTTTATAGATATTATATGTATGTTAGTGCACATTATTAGTGGTAAATTATATGTTATCATGATGTTGTTAGTAATAATTATATGTTATAGATATTGTAGGTATGTTAGTATAGAATATTAGCAATAAATTATATTGACTATGTTATTGTAGAATATTAGTATATGTTTTATTTTAGAACATTATGTTAGTGTAGAAATGTGATAAATTATATAATTAGCGTAGAATTGGAAAGTATAGATATTGTAGGTATGTTAGTATAGAATATTAGTAATAAATTATATTGACTATGTTATTGTAGAATATTAGTATATGTTAGTGTAGAAATGTGATAAATTATATAACCTCTTAGACATGCGCCCTCACCATGGTCAACCGCTGTCATTAAATCATATAATGTTAAATCAATAAATTATATACAAATATTAATACAAATACATAATATCATAGACCCTAAACATACTCGAGATGTGTCCATAGCCGGAATAGCATGGCCTCTGGGACGAGGTTGCTTGGTCGCGTCTGACATATGGATGTGAAATGGGAAGAAACCAATCAAGATACTCCTCATCCATATCATAATCAGCAATAGCCAATGGACTAGCTAACACCTCCGCGCAAAAATGCTCATCCAAGCAATCCCAACCGTCCCAGTGTGCATCAAACTCCAGCTTGTACGCATCCTTCCATTTTAGGCTTTCAGGGCGTGCAGCTGTATGAGGCCGTATCGGGTCGAGAGGCCTGCTCTAGCTCCTTCCAAACTGGCGTACCACGCGGTCAGGCATGTACGGCTCTACGATCTGCTGGAATCTTATCGTGTCTCGATATGTAGAAGCTCCATACTATGAATGGAAATCTAGCTGGCCGTGTGGCATCCACCGCACCTGCAAGCAAAAAGAACAATGTTACGAGTAACCATTATACGATAATCACAAAATACGATTTAAATAATGTACTTACATCCTCGCGCTGATACTCATCAAGGACGTGACGGTAACTCCTAATCCGAGATGGATCGCGTGGAGGGGAGCGCAATACCCAATACCATGCCACTCGTCGCTCATCGTCGGCTCTCCTAACCTGTGGATGCGGGTGTCCGAGAAACCTCGGAAAGTACACCCATATCCACAACTGCAATTGTCAAAAAACTGATTTAAACCCTAATTTTATAAAGTTCGGTATTATACAAAGATTAAAAGATTAGCGACGTTTTACCTGGAGTAGCAAAGAACAACCGGCTATGCCCTTGGCCTTCCCACGTGAAGCCTCACCTAGGTTCCTGTACAAGCAAGCAAGAACTCCGACTCCCCAGGCCATCCGCTGGGTACGGTTATGATCCAAGCACAATGACAACAGCTGACACTTCAGCTGTTGTACAAGTCATAGGATCGTCGCCAGCCAAAATCATGTGTCACATGTCGAACACGAAGTCCCATGCATCAATCCCGGAGGTCTGCACACGCTTTATCACCTCCCCGGACGGGTAGTCAAAAACCTCCTCCCATAAAGCGGCCAACGGTCCGTCCTCTAGTACCGCACTAACAGCGTATCCCTCGATAGGCAGCTCCATGATCCTCTCGACGTCATGAAGCGTGATCGTAATCTCGCCCCACAGAAAATGGAAGTTGTTGGTCTCTGGTTGCCACCTCTCCACAAACGCAGAAATGAGGACATGGTCCACCCGTCCAAACTAAAACGCGTGCAGTCCGGTCAACCTGCTCAGTGTAGCGTAGTGCCACCAGCTACCCTCGACCACCTCCCCCCTCAGAATAAGGCGGTACAGTCTCCAGAAATCGAAATGGAATGGACTTGTATGGACCTTCAAACGGAGAGGGGCCTCACTGGGATGATGCCATATCCGATAAGCTATGTGTTGGTCAAAGGATGACAAAAGCTCACTGTTCCCTACACCGTAAGGAGGTTCGGGACGGGCGTCACGGGCACGATGTGCGGGCCGGGGAGCGGGAGGGTCGGGAATAATGTCGGGTATAGGGTCGGGAATGGGGTCGGGAACAAGCTCCTGCGGGGGGGGGGGGGGATCCTCCATGACAAGATCAACGTCGACAGATGTGACGGGATCCTCCAAGACAACATCATTCAATCCAGGGACGGGATCATCGCTATGGACGAGACGTCGAGACTTCTTCTTCTTCTTCATCTTCTGCCCGGAAACATCTAGCTTCATCCGTTTACGCGCAGAAGCAGTAACGCAACGGTTCGCCACGTCCTGTCCTACCGAGCAAAATCGTCGTCGAAAACCCTCCAATATATCCTTTTTAATAAAAAAAATATTCTTTTAAGTTACATTTGGGTTATACATTCAATGTACAGTTTATATATACTTATACGGAAAATAATTTATTTAATAATATTATTTATATTTTTCTTTGATTTAAATTATAATAAAGTTATATTTCTAAATGTTTAATATTTCAAAATGAGATAAATTATCAATTAAGATAAATTTAGTTATGATTTTTTAATTAATTTAATAAATCTATTTTTTTCTTTAATTTAAAATTTTATTTTCTTATTTTTCTTTGATTTATATTTTTGTCTTTAATAATAAAAAATTCTTTATTTATAATTTACTTAATACTATTTTCTTATTTTTCTTTGATTTAATTTAATATTTTAAAATGGTATAAATTATCATTTAAGATAAATTTAGTTATGAAATTTTAATTAAGCTGTTTTATTTTCTTTCATTTATTTTTTCTTTATTAGTATCATTTCATACATCCCATTTATACCTAAAATTGTTCTAATATTATATCTGTAAAATTCTATTTCTCTATTATAATTTAACTACGTGTGTATTTATCATATATAATATATTAAAATTATCTAAATGAAATTAATTAAATATAACTACTAATCCATGTATAAAGATAACCTAAATGCAATTCCTAGAATGTATTCTAAAAATAATGTATCACTTCCTAATTCCTATTGTCTATTAAATATAAATAATATCTAAATAAAATTAATTAATAATTCATAATAATCTACTTTTCTAAATAAATTAAATATAAATAATACATTATATGAAGTTAAACATAATTAGTTAAATAAAACGTTCATAAAATACTTCATAAGTATGCCGTTTCGGCTTTATAACCACCGACACACTTTTCGATCCACTCGCCTCAATCATAGATACCACTGACTCATCCCACATCGACGACTATGTCACCGCCTCCGCTCCGTCTGCCGCTGTGACAGAAAGATCATTTTCCGACCCCACATCAACCATCTCCCCCACCGCTCCCGCCTCCACCGACCCGGGCCCGACCTCCAGCCGCTGACCCTCCACCGGCTCCACTTCCAGCACCCCCGACAGCTGCCGTCCTCCACCGACTCCATCCCTAGGGCCTCCGCGCGCACCGCTTCCTCCACCGCACCCACGCCAGATCCGCCACCCTCTTCCACCGCAAGCGCCGACGACTGGAGGCCGGATCTAGGCTCCTCCACCGCAAGCACGTCCACCACCGCCTCCGCACCGGTTCCGGGCTCTTCCACCGCCCTCGCGTTGCCTTATACATCCTCCACGCCGGATCTGGGCTCCTCCACCGCCCCCGCGCCAAATCTGGGCTCTTCTAGAGCTTCCACCGCCGCCCGCGCACCGAATCTATCCTCCTCCACTGCCCGCTCGCCGGATCTGGGTTCCTCAGTGATGTGAATCAAGTATCGAGGATGACGCGGTGCAAGGAAAGGCTCGAAAGATCTTCAAGCAATCGTCAACTCAAAGCCCATAAAATAGGCCTGACTTCAACTGGATCGTTCTCGCTCGTCTGAGATCGAAATGGAGTGATTCAAAATACTAGAGTTAGATCTTGAAGTCTAGTTTATTCCCTCAAAATTTGAGAATTTTCCGGGTGGAGAATAAAAAGATATTCCAGTTCTACTGAGATGTTGTCGAAAGATCCGGGATGGAAATCTGCAATGGTGCAAGTGGAGTTTGGGATGGCTCGTAATGGTAATGGACTTGAGGATGGATGAGTTGGATTGGTAGAGGGATAAGCACCTAACACTCTTGTGGATATGACTCACCACTCAAGTTTAGGAGAGATCAAGATTCAAGAGATATGACTCACTCTTAAAACAAGATCAATTTATTCGATATTACACACGAACACACTCGATATGACTCACGAGCAAACAAGAGAAATTCTCTCATAAAACACTCAGTTTTAGGCTTCTTTTTTAATCAAATTGAAGTCCTTACAATGGTAGAACAAAGCCAAATATATAGGAAAACAAAAACAAAGAAAATAGTCCTTTCGGTTGCTCGACATTGAAGATGGCTGACTTGGATGACTCTTCAATTGGCTTGGATTCAATGTTGAAGAAGGGAAGAGTCTCCTCTTTATTAGAAGCATCAGATTTATAAGAAAAATGGCTTAATTTTGTCCACTTAATGCTTCCCCCTTGGCCTCCCTTGCATTGAGTGTAAACTCTTGGGCTCTTCTACTGGACTGTCGTAAAGATTACGTTTTCTCGGTTTCGTTAGCCAGAATTTGAGGAAGACCTTAACATGATAGTTGTAGATATTTTCCTTATCTTTCCAACGACTATTCATGGGCCTCCATTGGACTTTCGTAACTCCGGTTATGGCTAGAATACTGAGAAGGTGTCGATGCGACAAATTCTTCGGTTTTGACACCTTCCAAGTTTCGAACCATTTCTTTGGGACAAGTTTTTGACCATCTTCAAAAATGACGATTCCTATAGTCACATCACTCCGTCTCCACCGCCCGCGCCGCCTCTCCGATCTTCCAACAAATGCTCTGAAGCCATGCCGCCGCCGCTATGTGTTTCGGTTTTTTTAGGGTTTCTTTTGAGCAGTTATGAAGTCGCGAGGAAGAAGAAGACGAAATCGCAATTTAATAGCGTTCATTTTTTTATGTATATAAATATTACTTTGAATGCGAAACGCCACAATTTGTTTTGACCAAAAATTCCCTAAACGCCACAATGTGGCGTTTATAATTATGGCTTTTTTTTTTTAAGTGAACCGGTTTGTTTTTTAAAAAATTAATTAAACGCTACTATATAGCGTTTAGCTTGAACCAGTTCAGAAATTTAAACCGGTCATGTTAAACGCTACATAGTAGCGTTTAAGCTTTTTTTAAACGCTACTAGGTAGCGTTTATACCTGGTGAGAAAACAAAAATTTCGCGGTGCAAACAAGAGCCCCAGGTCCATTTTATCAAACTTTATCACACAGGCATATATTTGTTTCCTTGTCATAGGGACGTAAACGAAATACAAAATAATATGGAAAGAATTGTTGGTTGTCATCTCCCACCATCGAAATTCCTCAGACAAAACAATTTTAAAAACCAGTATGATCTTATAGATATCCCAACAAAACGGGGTGACTTCACTTGGAGGAAAAATAGAATATAAATTGACAATATGTATTCTAAACTTGATAGAATCCTAATCCATGATCAAATCATACAATGGTTCCCTAGAATTTTCACAAACAATCATGCATTCACCTCATCAGATCACTGCCCTATTTCAGTTGAATTAGAAAATCAATCTCATATCAAAGCTCAACCATTCAAATTTGAGAGAATATGGACCCACATAAAGGATTTTGAGAATATTGTTAAACAGGCTTGGCGTATCAAACCCAATGCTCTAATATGTACAAACTTTTAAAGAAAACCTACGCTCTCAAAACCAGCGTAAAAAATTGGAACAAAACCACCTTTGGTAATATTTTCAAACAAATAAAAGAAGTACAAGATGCACTACAATAATCCAAAAATACATTATTCTGAACTCACCAAACATAACAGATTAATAAACAAGAAAGAGAACCTCCTCTCTTTCCATAAACAATATTGGAGCCAGCGTGCCAAAACTAAACACATAAAATCCATTGATACAAATTTAAACTACTTTCATCGGATAGCTACTGGTAGACGCAGTAGGAAAATTTTCAGAGAAATTCGTACAAATGATGGCACGATTATCATTGGATACAAAAATATCCGCAACGAAATTAGATATGACTTTGAAAAGAGATTCAAAAAAAGCAATATAAACAATAATATTCTCACAGAATACCTCACCAATATCAACACAGAAATCACTGCTCAAGAAAATGATACACTAACTAAAAATTTTACAAACGAAGAAATTAAAAAAAGTTGTATTTGGCATTGGATGTAATAAGTCCCCAAGCCCTGATGGTATGTCTGCCTTATTCTACCAAAAATATTGGCACATAATGGGACCCACTTTTTATTAAAGCTGTCAAAAGTTTCTTCCACTCTGAAAAACTTCTTAAGCAAATAAATTACACATTTATAACTCTTAAACCCAAATGTGATAACCCAAATTCTACAAATCACTACAGACCAATCAGTCTTTGTTCAACCATTTACAAAGTTATGTAAAAAATTATGACTGATAGAATGAAACCTATCCTAAACAATCTGATCCACCCACTACAAGGGGCATTTGTAGCTGAAAGATCAATCCATGACAACATCCTAATAGCTCATGAAATATTCAATTCCTTCCGATCTAAAAAAGGAAAGGAAGGATGGGTAGCAATTAAACTCGACATGGAAAAAGCTTAAGACAAGATTGAATGAGAACTCATTCTAAAAGTCCTTGAAAATTTTGGATTTGCCACACGTTTTATCAGGTAAATTACAGAATGTATCAAACTGTATCCTTCTCGGTCTTAGTTAACAATGGACCAACTGATATCTTTTTTCCTAAAAGAGGACTATGTCAAGGGGACCCCTTATCTCCATACCTATTTATTTTAGGAGTAGAAATCCTAGGCAGAAAACATCAAAACGGGAGTGCAAGTAGTAACAACCAATTTGGATTCCAAATCTCCAAAAGGGGCACTAATATTCCCTTCCTTGCTTTTGCGGACGACATCGTTATCTTCGCAAAGGCCAATCAAAACGGAGACTAGCACAAAAACATGTTCCAGTTTCTCAGGCATGTGACTCATGCAACACCCCCCTTGAAGACCTAAACCACTTCCTCCTACAATGCCCTTTCACTCTTAAACAAATCAAAGAACAAGATGTGATAATTGAGAATATTGTTCAAAATGTCGATTCTACCAATAACAAACCAAGTGAAGTATTGTATAAACTTCAATCTCTCCTTACCAAAAAAGAATTCGTTTGCCTCACCACTATCTGGTGGGGTATCCGGATCAATAGAAACCAAATTATCTTTAACACTGACCCCAATGAGAAGATAAAAAACTTATGTCAATATACTTCCACACTAATAAAAAACTGGGAAAAAACAAAGAAAGCAGAAAATGATGACTTCACACAACCTAAGAGTAACCTACACCATATCAGAAAAACCAGGGTTTTGAAATGAGAAAAACCAGATCAAATTTTTTACAAAATCAATTTTGACGGATCAAAACAAACTAATGGTGAAGCTGGCCTTGGCTTCATCATAAAAAATGATGAAGCAGAAGTAATCCATATGAGAAGTGAACGATGTGGTTTTAACAACATACTAATGATTGAAGAACCAACATTAAAACATAGCATTTCTTATGCTAAAACTTTAAACATTACAAAGTTACAAATTGAATGTGACAATCTCTGCCTTATTAACTCTATTAAAGGCATTTGGGATTGTCTCTGGGAAATTGAAATGGTTGTCGCATACATCTTGGTCCATTCTTTCCATGATGTCCAACTTAGACACATTTGTAGGGAGTTCAACTGTACTGCTGATCGCATTGCTAAACTTAGCTTTTCACTTTTTGTGTCTAACCCTAGTCTCGATTCAGAACTTCGGGTTCTCATTTCGCTAAGATTCTCTAGGCTGGTCTTCGCATAGAAACTAAGACCAGTGTAATTCTTTCCTCATAAAAAAAAAACTTGCACATGTTCATATATTTGAAATTCTTTTTACTTGGTCTTTGAGGTTCATATGTAACATGCATTTTTTTATATATTTGAAATTATTTTTACTTGGTCTATGTGTATTGATGTTCATATATTGTCATTTAATGTTCATATATGATAACGTCAAGGTTCATAAAACTAGAGGTTCATAGTTGATGTTCATATTTGTCATATAATGTTCATTTATGATAACATTAAGGTTCATAATCATGATGTTTTTAATTCAAACAATAATTATTTTGGACAAAAATTTGTGCTAAAATAAAAGGATTATGGGAAAAAAAATATGTGTTTAACTATAATAATTATTGAATAAATGAGTGTGTTTGGGTTATTAATGAAAGAGAGAAAGGAAACAAGAAATTGCTTGGCTAATTAAATGAGAAAGAAAAAGGAAAAAGAAAAAAGAAAAATGAGAAAAATAAGAGTGTCGAGAATTGAACATTAGATCTCATGCTACTCCCCACACTCTACTATCATTTGTGTTAAGTGCTTCTTCTGTTTCATTAGGGGGGGTAGCTTTATTTAGTTTTCAAGCCCAAAGACCGAGCTCTAGGTTGATCTTCGCATTTCGCACGGGAGTGCGTTTCGCACCTGATCCACAATCTAAGAGTTGAATTACGCCTCCATTCGTATCAGAATGATTTAAGTTTACAAATATCCTACATTTTTGTACTAAGAATCATAACTAATTCTTACATGTCATTTTAATCATTTTTACATTTTTGGTGTTTTTTCTCTAACTCTTACCGTCTTTTTTGTCGATTAGTATGTGTGAAGCCTTTCTCGGTCACTTTTTGGCTCCTCACTTAACCTCTTACTAGGAACTTGATATATCTCATTTTGGGATTTGTTTGTCCACTCTAATTATAATACCTTTTTGTAAAACTATTTTATGTGTGATAATAGTGTTTGGTATAAAAAATATTTTATCTCGTTTTGTTTAGCATATTTTCCGATGACAAGCATATGTAAGGAGAAAGAAATATTTTAAATTTTTTTTAAGCACATTCCCCAAAATCTCATAAATACTTTTTTAGAAAAAAATCCTTTACAATAAAAAAACGAGCCGCCTATTCGCACTACGTTTTTTGCCTTTTCGCACTACGTTTTACTACGCCAGATGTTGGCGTACGCCAAATACGAGCGTAGTAGGCTAAAAACGTATAAATACGTGAAAATTTAAAAAAATGTATATATAAAGGAGCTACGCCAGAATCTTGCGTACGTAAGATTCTGGTGTAGCTCCTTTATGGGGACTTGGGGAAATTTTTGAAATTGGCCTTCTGTGCCAGAATCTGGCGTACGCAAGATTCTGGCACAGCAAAAAAAAAATTTGTTGCCCCATAATCATGTAGAGACCGTCAATACGAGTCCGTACATATAAAATTCGTCCAAAACGGACATCGTTTGCCCCTCCAAAAGCCCAAAATACGATGGCTGCCCCATGGTCCTATTTAGGCCTATTTTGGCCCAATTTCTCGTATTTCAGGTTTTCACCCGTTTCTTCTATAATCCTTCCTATTGGAAGGATTATAGAAAAAACGGGTAATAAAATGAAATACGAGAAATTGGGCCCAAATAGGCCCAGTAGGAAGGATTGTAGAAGAAACGGGTGAAAAACTGAAAAAACGAAAAATTGAGCCCAAATAGGCCCAATAGGAAGGATTATAGAAGAAACGGGTGAAAAACTAAAATACGAGAAATTGGGCCCAAATAGGCCCAGTAGGAAGGATTGTAGAAGAAACGGATGAAAAAGTACAAAAAATGAAAAATTGGGCCCAAATAGGCCCAATAGGAAGGCTTATTGAAGAAACGGGTGAAATACGAGAAATTAGGTTCAAATATGCCCAGTTTTTAATTATATTTCATATAGTTACACTTATATGGTATAGTATTTCATTATATTTCATATAGTTACACTTATATATTATAGTATTTCATTATATTTCATATAGTTACACTTATATACTATAGTATGCTTAGACTTATATACTATAGTATTTTATTAAATTTCATATAGTTACACTTATATACTATAGTATTTCATTATATTTCATATAGTTAGACTTATATACTATAGTACTTCATTATATTTCATATAATTACACTTATGTACTATAGTATTTCATTAGATTTCCTATAGTTACACTTATATACTATAGTATTTCATTAAATTTCATATAGTTCCACTTATGTACTATAGTATTTCATTAAATCTAGTACACTTAGACTTATATACTATAGTATTTTATTAAATCTCATATAGTTACACTTATATACTATAGTATTTCATTAAATCTAGTATACTTAGACTTATATACTATAGTATTTCATTAAATTTCCTATAGTTACACTTATATAATATAGTATTTCATTAAATCTAGTATACTTAGACTTATACCCTATAGTATTTCATTATATTTCATATAGTTACACTTATATACTATAGTATTTCATTAAATCTAGTATACTTAGACTTATACACCATAGTATTTCATTAAATTTCATATAGTTCCACTTATGTACTATAGTATTTCATTAAATCTAGTACACTTAGACTTATATACTATAGTATTTCATTAAATCTAGTATACTTAGACTTATATACTATAGTATTTCATTACATTTCCTATAGTTATACTTATATACTATAGTATTTCATTAAATCTAGTATACTTAGACTTATACCCCATAGTATTTCATTATATTTCATATAGTTACACTTATATACTATAGTATTTCATTAAATCTAGTATACTTAGACTTATACACCGTAGTATTTCATTAAATTTCATATAGTTCCACTTATGTACTATAGTATTTCATTAAATCTAGTACACTTAGACTTATATACTATAGTATTCTATTATAGTACATAAGTGGAACTATATGAAATTTAATTAAATACTATGGTGTATAAGTCTAAGTATACTAGATTTAATGAAATATTATAGTATATAAGTGTAACTATATGAAATTTAATGAAATACTATGGGGTATAAGTCTAAGTATACTAGATTTAATGAAATACTATAGTATACAAGTCTAAGTATACTAGATTTAATGAAATATTATAGTACATAAGTGTAACTATATGAAATTTAATGAAATACCATGGGGTATAAGTCTAAGTATACTAGATTTAATGAAATACTATAGTATATACATGTAACTATATGAAATATAATGAAATACTATAGTACATAAGTGTAACTATATGAAATTTAATAGAATACTATAGTATATAAGTCTAAGTATACTAGATTTAATGAAATACTATAGTATATAAGTGTAACTATATGAAATATAATAAAATACTATAGTATATAAGTCTAAGTATACTAGATTTAATGAAATTCTATAGTACATAAGTATAACTATATGAAATTTAATGAAATACTATGGGATATAAGTCTAAGTATACTAGATTTAATGAAATACTATAGTATATAAGTTTAACTATAGAAAATATAATGAAATACTATAGTATATAAGTCTAAGTATACTAGATTTAATAAAATACTATAGTATATAAGTGTAACTATATGAGATTTAATGAAATACTATAGTATATAAGTCTAAGTTTACTATATTTAATGAAATACTATAGTACATAAGTGTAACTATATGAAATTTAATGAAATACTACGGTGTATAAGTCTAAGTATATTAGATTTAATGAAATACTATATTATATACGTGTAACTATATGAAATATAATGAAATACTATAGTACACAAGTGTAACTATATGAAATTTAATAGAATACTATAGTATATAAGTCTAAGTGTACTAGATTTAATGAAATACTATAGTACATAAGTGTAACTATATGAAATTTAATGAAATACGATGGGGTATAAGTCTAAGTATACTAGATTTAATGAAATACTATAGTATATAAGTGTAACTATAGGAAATTTAATGAAATACTATGGGGTATAAGTCTAAGTATACTAGATTTAATGAAATACTATAGTATATACGTGTAACTATATGAAATATAATGAAATACTATGTGTAACTATATGAAATTTAATGAAATACGATGGGGTATAAGTCTAAGTATACTGGATTTAATGAAATACTATAGTATATACGTGTAACTATAGGAAATTTAATGAAATACTATGTGGTATATGTCTAAGTATATTAGATTTAATGAAATACTATATTATATACGTGTAACTATATGAAATATAATGAAATACTATATTACATAAGTGTAACTATATGAAATTTAATAGAATACTATAGTATATAAGTCTAAGTGTACTAGATTTAATGAAATACTATAGTACATAAGTGTTACTATATGAAATTTAATGAAATACTACGGTGTATAAGTCTAAGTATAATAGATTTAATGAAATATTATAGTACATAAGTGTAACTATATGAAATTTAATGAAATACGATGGGGTATAAGTCTAAGTATACTAAAATTAATGAAATACTATAGTATATAAGTGTAACTATAGGAAATTTAATGAAATACTATGGGGTATAAGTCTAAGTATACTAGATTTAATGAAATACTATAGTATATACATGTAACTATATGAAATATAATGAAATACTATAGTACATAAGTGTAACTATATGAAATTTAATATAATACTATAGTATATAAGTCTAAGTGTACTAGATTTAAAGAAATACTATAGTACATAAGTGTAACTCTATGAAATTTAATGAAATACTACGGTGTATAAGTCTAAGTATACTAGATTTAATGAAATATTATAGTACATAAGTGTAACTATATGAAATTTAATGAAATACGATGGGATATAGGTCTAAGTATACTAGATTTAATAAAATACTATAGTATATAAGTGTAACTATAGGAAATTTAATGAAATACTATAATATATAAGTGTAACTATATGAGATTTAATAAAAGACTATAGTATATAAGTCTAAGTGTACTAGATTTAATGAAATACTATAGTACATAAGTGGAAATATATGAAATTTAATGAAATACTATAGTATATAAGTGTAACTATAGGAAATATAATGAAATACTATAGTACATAAGTGTAATTATATAAAATATAATGAAGGACTATAGTATATAAGTGTAACTATATGAAATATAATGAAATACTATAGTATATAAGTGTAACTAAATGAAATATAATTAAAAACTGGGCATATTTGAGCCTAATTTCTCGTATTTCATCCGTTTCTTCAATAATCCTTCCTATTGGGCCTATTTGGGCCCAATTTTTCATTTTTTGCACTTTTTCATCCGTTTCTTCTACAATCCTTCCTACTGGGCCTATTTGGACCCAATTTCTCGTATTTTAGTTTTTCACCCATTTCTTCTATAATTCTTCATATTGGGCCTATTTGGGCCCAATTTTTCGTTTTTTCAGTTTTTCACCCGTTTCTTCTACAATCCTTCCTACTGGGCCTATTTGGGCCCAATTTCTCGTATTTCAGTTTTTTACCCATTTTTTCTATAATCCTTCCAATAGGTCCAATAGGAAGGATTATAGAAGAAACGGGTGAAAACCTGAAATACGAGAAATTGGGCCAAAATAGGCCCAAATAGGACCATGGGGGCAGCCATCGTATTTTGGGCTTTTGGAGGGGCAAACGATGTCCGTTTTGGACGAATTTTATATGTATGGACTCGTATTGAAATTCTCTACATGATTATGGGGCAAAAAATATATTTTTTTGCTGCGCCAGAATCTTGCGTACGCCAGATTCTGGCGCAGAAGGCCAATTTCAAAAATTCCCCCAAGTCCCCATAAAGGAGCTATGCCAGAATCTTGCGTACGCAAGATTCTGGCGTAGCTCCTTTATATATATATATTTTTTAAATTTCCACGTATTTATACGTTTTTAGCCTACTACGCTCATATTTGGCGTACGCCAACATCTGGCGTAGTAAAACGTAGTGCGAAAAGGCAAAAAACGTAGTGCGAATAGCATCAGCCTAAAAAAATTTGACTTTTCCAAACAAACCTGTGCTTGCTTAACTCTTGTACCCGCTCAATTCACCCAGACGTAAGTTAGGCTTTTAAAAGAGGAAAAACTATTAAAATTAATTCCAACTTTTATTAATAGATCAAAAATAATCTCAACTTTCAAATCAATCAAAAATAATCCCAACTTTTGACTCATGAACCAAAAATAATATGAATGAATTTTTCGTTTAAATTCCGACTAATTCAATGACATCATCACACCTAAAAAGAGATCCTGTACAAAAGAGAATCACATAAAACATCCAAATACAAAGAGATCTCGAGTACACATTATCGGATTAGCCGAAAAATCATTTGTGTTATTTTTGGTTCATGATTTGAAAGTTGGATTATTTTTGGTTGACTTGAAAGTTGAGACTATTTTTGGTTTATTAGTGAAAGTTGAGATTATTTTTTATAGTTTTTCCTTTATAAAATGTCAGATATATTAAAATTCACATACAACGAGAAAAATGTTTAAAAACAACATATAGTTAAAAAATCTAACGGATATAGACGAAAAAACTCTACTTTAAAATATTATCACTAGTAGTTACAAAGTTCTTACATATTTGAAAATATAGCATTTAATTCAATATTTCAAACTTTAAGGGGATATAGTTTAAAAAGTGTAAGATAAATATATTTAGATTGGTTGAGATCCGGTGAGGATGGGAAGGGAAGAGAGGAATGATGATGCATGAGAGCCGTCAGATGGGAAGCAAACGGAGTGTCCAGATCGCTTTTCAAAAATTCGGCAAAAAATCGGCACAACCGAATTATTCGCGAAAAGACGGATTCACGTGCACGCGAAGTGCAGATTTGTGTGCATGTCAAATACACTGTTGTGTGCATGCCAAACACACTACGGCGTGCACTTGAAATTCATTTTTGTGTGCATGCATAAAACGCGTGCGTTCATATGGAATGAACAAAACGTGGGCATATGAAAACACGATTGTGTGCATGCGAAGTACACTACCGTTTGCATGCGAGGTATACTACTGTGTGCATGTGCAAATGACATGTTTGTTCATGAAAAGCACTACGTGCTATGTGTGCATGTAAAACAACGTAGGTTTGCATGTGTGCACATGAAAATAATATATGTGTGCATGCAAAAATAACTCAAAGCGCATACGAAATAATGTGTGCATACGTATGAAAACCAACGAAAATAACCTACGTGTGCATACGGAAATGACTTGTGTATGCACATGAAAACAACGTGTGTGTGCATGCAAAACAACATATGTGTGCATACGGACTAAAATGCGTGTGCACGCAGGACGCGTTTTTTTCGCGAAAAAATCGGTGGTGCCGAATTGTATCCGAATTTTTTCCTTGGCTGATCTGAGCGCTCTTTTTCTTGATCCGACGGTCTTGGAGTGTCATCACTCCTCTCCTAAACCCTCATCCTCACCTTATCTTTTCCCTATTTAGAATATAAGATTCTTGTGAACATGATATCCTATAAAACTCGCTTTAGATATAAAAATATATTATTTAAACACATATCCGATAATATGTAATTATTTTCTAGGTTTAGTAACAAAATGAGCTTTAAGGCAACAATTTACTTTTTTACACTTTCCACATATAACGGAGTGTTGATAAGCACTACTTTGTAGGGCTTAAGTAAGAGTTATTAGAGGGTTTATTGGTGCCATTCGGGTAGATTTAGACACATTCATGTGTATGGCGTTTGGGGGCGAAGTTTGGTGTTTTTGGAGGTGTTTGAGCTGTTTTGGAGATCATAGGAAGCCACAAGGAGAAGACGCCAAGGAAGTGAAGAGAAGAGTAGAAGAACAGTGGGCTGAATTTAAATGGTTCGTTCTCTCTACTCAGATGTCCAAATGGAGTGATTCCAATTCGAGGAGTTAGATCTTGAAGTCTACTACAAGTCCTCAAAATATGAGCGCAATCCGAGTTGGGAATCAAAAGTTATGGCGTTTTTACTGAAGTTTCGCAGAAGCTAAAGTACTGGAATCCCACCGCACCCAGCGGTGGGCACTGCCGCACCCGCGGCGAGGTCGTCAGAGAACTGGAGTTTCTGTTAAATGGCCGCACCCGGCGGTGGAGCCACCGCACCCGCGGTGGAGACGCGCTGAAAGTCTTTTACGAGTTTTCTTATTCCCGTTTTATTTTATTTCCGAAACTTTATTTCCAAGTTTGTTATTTTTCTTTTCTTTATTTCTGAATTATTACTTTAGTATTTAAGTTAGGTTTAAGACTTTTTAGAGAGGATCCAATTCTCTAAACCTAGTTGCCACAGAGAAAATAGTTAGACCTAGTTTCATTCATCGTTGTTTTTCCCTTTTGCTCAGGCAGACAATTGAAGCCTTTGGATTGATTGGATTGTGAGGTTATTCCTTTACTCTTTCTATGATTGTATTAATTTTCTCTCGTGCTTAATCTCATTGATCATATATCGATTCCCCTTGATTTGTTGATTAGGAAATCAATTAGATTGTTAATAGTAGTTCCCTCTAGTCTGACAACCTAGAGAAATTAGTATTATGCTATTGGTTCCCCTTTTCCATACAACCTGTTGAGATTGTTATTGATCATACTACTAAGGATTAGAGGATACTGGTTGAGAATCTAAATCCCTTAGTTTGTGTAGAGAATTAATTGCATGCAATTGTATGACTGGTTGCTACACTTGCATGTACCTATCTATTCTTGAACTTCCTGCTGCTATTGAATTAAATCGTGAAGGTTAGTAGGGATTTGTTTAATAGTTAGGGTTATCAAGACTGGTTGGACTGGTAACTATTTCAGAACAAGGATTAGGACTTTCATGAGTATTGAGGACTAGGAATAACCAATGATCGATCTATCAATCTGAAGTGTGGATATTTGTTTAGCTGAGTTATTTTTCCAATTTGATTTCAAGTCTTTGTTTTTATTTATTTTGGTTTTAATCAGCAAACCCCCTTGGTTACTTGTTGGTATACAATTACATCATTGGAATAGTATTTGATTCTCTGTGGGATTCGACCCTTACTTACCAGACTACATTAGTTAGGTTTGTTTAGGATTATTTTGTATAGGTGTCACGACAACGCCTATCAAATTGGCGCCGTTGTCGGGGAGTCAATTTTACTATTCTAATTGTGTGTTTGTTTACCAACTGTTGTGTGGACCTATCTTACGGTCCACACCTGTGTTACTAATTGGTTTCATTTAGATCTCAATCCAGACAGATGGCAGCATTTGATTTTTACTATCAGCAGCAAGGCTGGCCCCATTACTATCCTGAACCTCAAGAGACGAGCCAAAGTTCATATACGTCAATGGAGGAGGGCTTCAAGTCACTTGTGCAGAGCATGATGACTATTCATCAGGCGACAAACTCCAACATCCAACTTCTAACAACTCAAGTTGGAAGTTTGGCAACTCAGCTTGGAAGGTTGGCTCAAGTTGTGGCAAATATGAATGAGGATTTTGAAAAGCCACCACCCCAACCGACCCCAGTGGCTAATGTGAGTGGCATATCACAACTGAAAGGAGAAAAGACAGAGGAGAAAGTCGAGAACCAGCGTCCGCAAGTTTGGACAAAATTTTGCGGATCAGTTCTTGGAGTATACCCTTTGGAAGCGATTCCTGTTGATTACACTCCTCCACCTCGTGATCCTAGGAAGCCACCTCCTCACCTTCCTAAGATGCTAAAAGTGAAGAAGAAGCCGGTGCTTAATATGGAGCCGCGCAGCTCCATAGGTGAGCATGAGGTAAATCTCCCTTTACTTGATCTGATGCATGTTGTGCCTAAATTTGCTAAATACATGAAATGCTTATGCTGGCCTAGGAAGAGGAAGAAATTGACAAGAGTAATTAATTTGAATGAACATGTGTCTGCTGCATTCAGAAGACATTTGCCTGAAAAGTGTAGTGATCCTGACATGTTTAGTATTCCTTGTGATATAGGTTACTCCAGGTTTGATCATTGCATGTTAGACTTGGGCTCATCTATTAATGTGTTACCCTACTCTGTGTATAAATTGCTAGATCTTGGACCTTTGCTTGAAACTGATTTAGTTATTCAATTTGTGAATGGATCCAAAGTTTTTCCGAAAGGAATAGTTGAGGATGTTCTTGTAAAGGTTAATAAGATGATTTTTCCTGTGGATTTTGTGGTGTTAGACATTGGTTATGATATGCATGTGCCCCCTATACTGTTAGGTAGGCCTTTTCTTAAGACTGCTAACATCCGAATCATTATGAGTAGAGGTATTGTGTCTGTGAAGTATGGGGGTGATAGGGTGACATTTAAGATATTTGATCATAAGAAACACCCTCCTGATAGTAAGTATGTGCTGTGTTCTGGATTGAGTGATATCACATGATCATAGTAGCACAATGTCAAGCCATGACAATAACTAAGGCGCTATCCGGGAGGCAACCCGAGGTATGCTTTTCTTTTCTTGTTTTTCTTTCCTTATTTTTGCATTTGTTTTGGTGTGTTTTTGTTCTTGTTTTTGTTTCCGACTAACCTGTAGGGAGGAGACCCATGCCTATTGAAGAAAGTGTTTACCACCATTGTAAGTCTTTCCTTCCCTGCACTAAGTCACCCCCCGAAAAAACCTTAAACGGGGAGCAAAAAATAAAAAAAAAATAAAAAAAAAATAAAAAAAAAATAAAAAAAAAGTTTTACCGAGGGCCAGCTGTCCAGAATTTCCCATGGAGAAGGTGCGTATCATGTTGTCAAGGAGGATACATTGCCTTACACTTGATTTGGCAACGATGATGGCCCTACAATTGACAGCTGAGGAGAAGGAACACTAGAACCCACACCATGATTACATATGGGCTCCACCATGTGTTCCTAGAAGGCCGTGCAACCCCGCCATACATGCTATACCACTATTCACCAAAGTGGTTCCCTTTTGGTTGCACGGTAGGAGAAGATTATAGAGTTGATGAAGACACCCGCCCAACACCAGAGACCTAGGCATTTATTGAGAAGACCGCCAGCGACACCTACAGTGTCCAAGCAGCTTGGCGACGTTTGTGAGTTATTTTTTGCTTTTACCTGTGCTTCTATTCTTTTGTCTTTCATTACATTGAGGACAATGCAATGTTTAAGCATGGGGGAGAGTTCTATACTTGCTACGTTGTTGAGGAGAAAAAAAAAATTGAAAAAGCCAAAAATTGAAAAAAGGCATACATAGAAATCCTGGGATAGGTCGAAAACCCGAAAGGGCGGCCTAGGCAATAAGCAGGTGGCTTGGACCAGCATTAGGCTGGGGTAATATGAGGTCAAGAGTGACGTGAGCATAATGTGAGCACATCTTTGAAAAAAAAATATGAGTGGCTTGGTGAAAACCCGAAAGGGCGCCTTGGCAAAATGAGCGAAAAAGAAGAAGAGTGATTTTAGGATTTCTCTTTATTCTTGGCGAGGCGTCATAAGAAGAGGAGTCAAAGAAGGATTGTCGGGTAGGTCACTCTGGGAGGCATAAGGAGCAATAGATGGAGGCTAGGATTAGAGGTTACTCACACTATTGGATGTCCGGGTTAAGCTTGGGGGAAGTACTCTGCTTGCCCCTTAAGCTTGTTGAGTATGGATGTGTTATAGATGAGATTGGTGCCAGGAGCTTTGGCATGGGTTAGGTGACTCTTAGTTGGAGGATATGCTTCCTGAGACCTTGGGTGTTGCATTGGAGGAGTGGACTTTCTTTTAGTTTACTCGAGGACGAGCAAAGGTCTAAGCATGGGGGAGTTTGATAAGCACTACTTTGTAGGGCTTAAGTAAGAGTTATTAGAGGGTTTATTGGTGCCATTCGGGTAGATTTAGACACATTCATGTGTATGGCGTTTGGGGGCGAAGTTTGGTGTTTTTGGAGGTGTTTGAGCTGTTTTGGAGATCATAGGAAGCCACAAGGAGAAGACGCCAAGGAAGTGAAGAGAAGAGTAGAAGAACAGTGGGCTGAATTTAAATGGTTCGTTCTCTCTACTCATATGTCCAAATGGAGTGATTCCAATTCGAGGAGTTAGATCTTGAAGTCTACTACAAGTCCTCAAAATATGAGCGCAATCCGAGTTGGGAATCAAACGTTATGGCGTTTTTACTGAAGTGTCGCAGAAGCTAAAGTACTGGAATCCCACCGCACCCAGCGGTGGGCACTGCCGCACCCGCGGCGAGGTCGTCAGAGAACTGGAGTTTCTGTTAAATGGCCGCACCCGGCGGTGGAGCCACCGCACCCGCGGTGGAGACGCGCTGAAAGTCTTTTACGAGTTTTCTTATTCCCGTTTTATTTTATTTCCGAAACTTTATTTCCAAGTTTGTTATTTTTCTTTTCTTTATTTCTGAATTATTACTTTAGTATTTAAGTTAGGTTTAAGACTTTTTAGAGAGGATCCAATTCTCTAAACCTAGTTGCCACAGAGAAAATAGTTAGACCTAGTTTCATTCATCGTTGTTTTTCCCTTTTGCTCAGGCAGACAATTGAAGCCTTTGGATTGATTGGATTGTGAGGTTATTCCTTTACTCTTTCTATGATTGTATTAATTTTCTCTCGTGCTTAATCTCATTGATCATATATCGATTCCCCTTGATTTGTTGATTAGGAAATCAATTAGATTGTTAATAGTAGTTTCCTCTAGTCTGACAACCTAGAGAAATTAGTATTATGCTATTGGTTCCCCTTTTCCATACAACCTGTTGAGATTGTTATTGATCATACTACTAAGGATTAGAGGATACTGGTTGAGAATCTAAATCCCTTAGTTTGTGTAGAGAATTAATTGCATGCAATTGTATGACTGGTTGCTACACTTGCATGTACCTATCTATTCCTGAACTTCCTGCTGCTATTGAATTAAATCGTGAAGGTTAGTAGGGATTTGTTTAATAGTTAGGGTTATCAAGACTGGTTGGACTGGTAACTATTTCAGAACAAGGATTAGGACTTTCATGAGTATTGAGGACTAGGAATAACCAATGATCGATCTATCAATCTGAAGTGTGGATATTTGTTTGGCTGAGTTATTTTTCCAATTTGATTTCAAGTCTTTGTTTTTATTTATTTTGGTTTTAATCAGCAAACCCCCTTGGTTACTTGTTGGTATACAATTACATCATTGGAATAGTATTTGATTCTCTGTGGGATTCGACCCTTACTTAGCAGACTACATTAGTTAGGTTTGTTTAGGATTATTTTGTATAGGTGTCACGACAACGCCTATCAAATTGGCGCCGTTGCCGGGGAGTCAATTTTACTATTCTAATTGTGTGTTTGTTTACCAACTGTTGTGTGGACCTATCTTACGGTCCACACCTGTGTTACTAATTGGTTTCATTTAGATCTCAATCCAGACAGATGGCAGCATTTGATTTTTACTATCAGCAGCAAGGCTGGCCCCATTACTATCCTGAACCTCAAGAGACGAGCCAAAGTTCATATACGTCAATGGAGGAGGGCTTCAAGTCACTTGTGCAGAGCATGATGACTATTCATCAGGCGACAAACTCCAACATCCAACTTCTAACAACTCAAGTTGGAAGTTTGGCAACTCAGCTTGGAAGGTTGGCTCAAGTTGTGGCAAATATGAATGAGGATTTTGAAAAGCCACCACCCCAACCGACCCCAGTGGCTAATGTGAGTGGCATATCACAACTGAAAGGAGAAAAGACATAGGAGAAAGTCGAGAACCAGCGTCCGCAAGTTTGGACAAAATTTTGCGGATCAGTTCTTGGAGTATACCCTTTGGAAGCGATTCCTGTTGATTACACTCCTCCACCTCGTGATCCTAGGAAGCCACCTCCTCACCTTCCTAAGATGCTAAAAGTGAAGAAGAAGCCGATGCTTAATATGGAGCCGCACAGCTCCATAGGTGAGCATGAGGTAAATCTCCCTTTACTTGATCTGATGCATGTTGTGCCTAAATTTGCTAAATACATGAAATGCTTATGCTGGCCTAGGAAGAGGAAGAAATTGACAAGAGTAATTAATTTGAATGAACATGTGTCTGCTGCATTCGGAAGACATTTGCCTGAAAAGTGTAGTGATCCTGACATGTTTAGTATTCCTTGTGATATAGGTTACTCCAGGTTTGATCATTGCATGTTAGACTTGGGCTCATCTATTAATGTGTTACCCTACTCTGTGTATAAATTGCTAGATCTTGGACCTTTGCTTGAAACTGATTTAGTTATTCAATTTGTGAATGGATCCAAAGTTTTTCCGAAAGGAATAGTTGAGGATGTTCTTGTAAAGGTTAATAAGATGATTTTTCCTGTGGATTTTGTGGTGTTAGACATTGGTTATGATATGCATGTGCCCCCTATACTGTTAGGTAGGCCTTTTCTTAAGACTGCTAACATCCGAATCATTATGAGTAGAGGTATTGTGTCTGTGAAGTATGGGGGTGATAGGGTGACATTTAAGATATTTGATCATAAGAAACACCCTCCTGATAGTAAGTCTGTGCTGTGTTCTGGATTGAGTGATATCACATGATCATAGTAGCACAATGTCAAGCCATGACAATAACTAAGGCGCTATCCGGGAGGCAACCCGAGGTATGCTTTTCTTTTCTTGTTTTTCTTTCCTTATTTTTGCATTTGTTTTGGTGTGTTTTTGTTCTTGTTTTTGTTTTCGACTAACCTGTAGGGAGGAGACCCATGCCTATTGAAGAAAGTGTTTACCACCATTGTAAGTCTTTCCTTCCCTGCACTAAGTCACCCCCCCGAAAAAACCTTAAACGGGGAGCAAAAAATAAAAAAAAATATAAAAAAAAAAATAAAAAAAAATAAAAAAAAAGTTTTACCGAGGGCCAGCTGTCCAGAATATCCCATGGAGAAGGTGCGTATCATGTTGTCAAGGAGGATACATTGCCTTACACTTGATTTGGCAACGATGATGGCCCTACAATTGACAGCTGAGGAGAAGGAACACTAGAACCCACACCATGATTACATCTGGGCTCCACCATGTGTTCCTAGAAGGCCGTGCAACCCCTCCATACATGCTATACCACTATTCACCAAAGTGGTTCCCTTTTGGTTGCACGGTAGGAGAAGATTATAGAGTTGATGAAGACACCCGCCCAACACCAGAGACCTAGGCATTTATTGAGAAGACCGCCAGCGACACCTACAGTGTCCAAGCAGCTTGGCGACGTTTGTGAGTTATTTTTTGCTTTTCCCTGTGCTTCTATTCTTTTGTCTTTCATTACATTGAGGACAATGCAATGTTTAAGCATGGGGGAGAGTTCTATACTTGCTACGTTGTTGAGGAGAAAAAAAAAATTGAAAAAGCCAAAAATTGAAAAAAGTCATACATAGAAATCCTGGGATAGGTCGAAAACCCGAAAGGGCGGCCTAGGCAATAAGCAGGTGGCTTGGACCAGCATTAGGCTGGGGTAATATGAGGTCAAGAGTGACGTGAGCATAATGTGAGCACATCTTTGAAAAAAAAATATGAGTGGCTTGGTGAAAACCCGAAAGGGCGCCTTGGCAAAATGAGCGAAAAAGAAGAAGAGTGATTTTAGGATTTCTCTTTATTCTTGGCGAGGCGTCATAAGAAGAGGAGTCAAAGAAGGATTGTCGGGTAGGTCACTCTGGGAGGCATAAGGAGCAATAGATGGAGGCTAGGATTAGAGGTTACTCACACTATTGGATGTCCGGGTTAAGCTTGGGGGAAGTACTCTACTTGCCCCTTAAGCTTGTTGAGTATGGATGTGTTGTAGATGAGATTGGTGCCAGGAGCTTTGGCATGGGTTAGGTGACTCTTAGTTGGAGGATATGCTTCCTGAGACCTTGGGTGTTGCATTGGAGGAGTGGACTTTCTTTTAGTTTACTCGAGGACGAGCAAAGGTCTAAGCATGGGGGAGTTTGATAAGCACTACTTTGTAGGGCTTAAGTAAGAGTTATTAGAGGGTTTATTGGTGCCATTCGGGTAGATTTATACACATTCATGTGTATGGCGTTTGGGGGCGAAGTTTGGTGTTTTTGGAGGTGTTTGAGCTGTTTTGGAGATCATAGGAAGCCACAAGGAGAAGACGCCAAGGAAGTGAAGAGAAGAGTAGAAGAACAGTGGGCTGAATTTAAATGGTTCGTTCTCTCTACTCAGATGTCCAAATGGAGTGATTCCAATTCGAGGAGTTAGATCTTGAAGTCTACTACAAGTCCTCAAAATATGAGCGCAATCCGAGTTGGGAATCAAAAGTTATGGCGTTTTTACTGAAGTGTCGCAGAAGCTAAAGTACTGGAATCCCACCGCACCCAGCGGTGGGCACTGCCGCACCCGCGGCGAGGTCGTCAGAGAACTGGAGTTTCTGTTAAATGGCCGCACCCGGCGGTGGAGCCACCGCACCCGCGGTGGAGACGCGCTGAAAGTCTTTTACGAGTTTTCTTATTACCGTTTTATTTTATTTCCGAAACTTTATTTCCAAGTTTGTTATTTTTCTTTTCTTTATTTCTGAATTATTACTTTAGTATTTAAGTTAGGTTTAAGACTTTTTAGAGAGGATCCAATTCTCTAAACCTAGTTGCCACAGAGAAAATAGTTAGACCTAGTTTCATTCATCGTTGTTTTTCCCTTTTGCTCAGGCAGACAATTGAAGCCTTTGGATTGATTGGATTGTGAGGTTATTCCTTTACTCTTTCTATGATTGTATTAATTTTCTCTCGTGCTTAATCTCATTGATCATATATCGATTCCCCTTGATTTGTTGATTAGGAAATCAATTAGATTGTTAATAGTAGTTCCCTCTAGTCTGACAACCTAGAGAAATTAGTATTATGCTATTGGTTCCCCTTTTCCATACAACCTGTTGAGATTGTTATTGATCATACTACTAAGGATTAGAGGATACTGGTTGAGAATCTAAATCCCTTAGTTTGTGTAGAGAATTAATTGCATGCAATTGTATGACTGATTGCTACACTTGCATGTACCTATCTATTCCTGAACTTCCTGCTGCTATTGAATTAAATCGTGAAGGTTAGTAGGGATTTGTTTAATAGTTAGGGTTATCAAGACTGGTTGGACTGGTAACTATTTCAGAACAAGGATTAGGACTTTCATGAGTATTGAGGACTAGGAATAACCAATGATCGATCTATCAATCTGAAGTGTGGATATTTGTTTGGCTGAGTTATTTTTCCAATTTGATTTCAAGTCTTTGTTTTTATTTATTTTGGTTTTAATCAGCAAACCCCCTTGGTTACTTGTTGGTATACAATTACATCATTGGAATAGTATTTGATTCTCTGTGGGATTCGACCCTTACTTACCAGACTACATTAGTTAGGTTTGTTTAGGATTATTTTGTATAGGTGTCACGACAACGCCTATCAAGTGTGTACACCTAGTGGTGGCAAACGGGCGGATCGGGCGGATTTCGGGCGGATAATTCGGATTTCAGGTCACTTCGGGTTCAGATCAATGCCGTGCATGATTTAACATCGGGTCAAGACGGGTCGGATCGGGTCGGTTCAGATCGTCCTATAGTCGGAGAAGTCGGGTTATCGGGTCAAACTCGGTCGGGTTGTTTTGGATTTCAGTTGAGCCCGATTTTGGCTAAATCAGTTTTCGGTTGATTCGGTTTATTTTTTTTCGGGTTGAATCGGATTTCAGACTAATAAGATTTCAGATGAATCGGATTTCGAGCATAATCGGATTTGGTCGAATCGGATTTTGAGCGTAATCGGATTTGGTAGAATCATTTCGATCGAATAAGATTTTGGTCAACCGAATCGGTTTTTGGTCGAATCGGATATCAGCCAAATTAGATTTCAGTGATCCGAATCGGATTTTGACCGAATAACAGATGTGACACATGGCGGTCGAATCGAATTTCGGTCGAATAAGATTTCTTATTAATACTTCATTTTTATGGATGATTAATTTATAATAATAATTTTCTAATAACAAAATGAAAATATTGTTTAAAAATAAATTATATCCATTAACTTCAAATATTTTTTATATATAATATTTTAGAATTTGTAATACAACTTAAATAAGAATATCGATATATGATATCGGATTTAGACTAGTTTCCATTGGAGCACCACCATGTGATGCTAAAATTCATAATGAAGATGATCTACTATGAAGTGATAATTGATAGTTTGATCGATTGCTTTACTTTTGTCTATTTAAAGGTTTTAGACTATGGTATCTTGTTATTGCATTTGATCTAAATTATATTTTTCAAAAGCATTAATCCTAATAAAGCCCAAAAGTATGGTCAACATAATTGGGCTAAGAAGCCCATATTTATATTTAGTTGTCTAAATCTGTTGAGGCCCACCGACCACCGTAGATGAACTTGACATGTCGTAAAAGTACGCCGTGTTATTTGCCATATGATTCGAACATGAGATTCCACTGTATGAAAGTTGAATTGCATGCCTAGCCATATGAGCAACGCAAATTTCCATTCTATATACTATTCTAGTTATATATATCGGGTCCTAAGAATTTGGGGCCTTGTCTGACCACCCTCTTTACACATGTTTATCAGTTTATGGACGACCATGAAGACATCGAGCTAATTTCATGTAGATTGAATTCAATGGCGGAGCCAAGATATTTAGAAATGGGGTCACACTACACTAATTTAAATAAATAAATTATATAGCTATCCTTGTATTTAGTCATTTTTATAACATGACAAAGCTAATTTATATTATACGTGTATCTTTTAGATGGTTTCATATCTAATTAAATTATTATCATAGCACATTAAAAGTATTTTATATATTTATTCGCTTCGCTTTTGTAAGGGGATTAACCCATGCTATATTACTAATGATTAAAAATTCTCGTCTGTATAAAAGACGAGACATTAATCTACATAATATATTTTTATTGATTTTTTGAATTACTACTTTTATCATATGTGAACATAGATTTTATTATATAATAAATAAATTATTTTAGTTTCAGTAATAATAAAAAATATTATAGTCAATATATATCATTTACTAATAATAAATACGTAAATTAATTTATATAGTAAGTCATGTCAAATGTTTATACATAAGTTATTTTACATTATTTTTGATGTTTAGACATTATAACTTTTGGGCTTCGAACTCGTGTTGTGTTTGAAAAATAAGTTTTGATGTCTAATTGTCTATACACTATACAGTCTATAATTTATACATGAATAATAAAAAGTAACTTTAAGTTAAACAATATATTACATATCTATACATCCATTACATATTTACATGTATTAATTTATCTTTTAAAATGTATAGTACTAATTATTAGGTATAATAATATAATATAATAGTCTAATGCAATGCATTCTATATTTTTATATAGTATAATATCATTAATAAAATAGTACATTACATATATACTAATTATAATATATACTTTACTACTTTAGTACTTCACTATGGCATATCATATATTTACCAACTCACAATTATATATATACAGTATATCTGTGTATATATACCATATGCTATATGATATATGCTATATATGTAGTATATATATATATATATACAAAATGCTATATACTACATATTTAGTATATATGTAGTATATATACATAATACATATACCATATGCAGATATGCTATATACTATATATATATATACAAAATGTTATATGCTATATATGTAGTATATATAATATATACAAAATGCTATATGCTATACATGTAGTATATATATACAAAATGCTATATGTTAATATATATATATATATATATACATATTCAGATACGCAAATATGCTATATGTTATATGCTATATATTGTAGTGTATATATATACTATATGTACTACGCATATTATATATTTATATATAGTATATAGTCG
This sequence comes from Rheum nobile, assembly GCA_027886185.1. Taxonomy (NCBI): domain Eukaryota; kingdom Viridiplantae; phylum Streptophyta; class Magnoliopsida; order Caryophyllales; family Polygonaceae; genus Rheum; species Rheum nobile. The sequence continues at coordinate 6,946,254 of WOAB01000546.1, read as the reverse complement.
AGTCAATTGAATATTAAGAAGGTCCAATAGTACATATTTGAGTAATTCAATTTATTATTTATACAAAGCAATTGCATATAATACATGTTTATATCAACTCTTAAAAATTTATTAAAAATAAACATGTTGCACATAAATCAAATAATAAGACTATTTAACTTTAAAAACCATCTGATTTTAAAAACTATAAAATATCTCTTGCTATTCTAAAATTTAAATAATATATATTTATATTATTTATATTGTAAATTGATTTACTGATTTATTCAAAAAATTATCCCTCCAAAAACTAAATGTTAAAATTTCCCACAATAACCCCTCCCAAAATTCCCCCCTTTTCCAATCAAACCCTAATCGTTCTAATCAATCCCCTATTCCCCTCAGTTCCTCATCCTCACAGAACCGCTGTTAGGCCGTGAATTATTCGGATTGGGCCGGCCCATGAACGGTCAAGTAATGAGGCCCATGGAGGAATGGAGATCTGATCTGACTTGCTCGAAGACTCCATCCAACGTCCAACGTCCAACATGCTTGTTGTAACGCCTTCCGGAAATCAAGGGAAAGATCGGATCTTCTAACGATCATCTCTCACCAGGATCTCAGCCATAAAGAGAATCATGGAGCATTAAACGAAATGAATGATGGAGCATTAAACCAATGGAGGAAATCAAAGGAGCATTAACTACCTAGAGAAGATCAAGGGATTTGTCTTCAACAACTTGGACATCAAGAAAGAGAATATTCCTAGGATACTTTCTAGCTATATATAAGTCTTGCCTTCTACTTGTAAGGGGAACCACTGACTACTGCATTTCACTAAGCATTTGGAGCTCTCATTGTAATCCGAAACACGTTCTTTCTAAGCAGAGTTGCGTTCGACCGTTCTGAGCATCCATTCGACATTAGTCATTCGACTCATTCTCATTCGACCCACTGTAATCCTTTGAAGTTATAATTTGATTCGTTCGACTAATAGCACCACATCGAAGGCAATTTAGGTTTGATATCTTTTTGCCCAAAACAACCGCCGTTCCCAAAGAATCTCGGCCCGTCGTTCCTCACACAACCATCCCGGCGGCTCAGCTCGCCGGCCCGCCTCTCGTCTCGCCGGTCCGCTCCTCGTCTCACCGGTCCGGCCCTCGTCTCCCCGGTCTGGCCTCGTCTCGCCGGTTCATGCCTCGTCTCGCCGGTGCGCTTCTCAGGTACCAATTTTAATTGCCGGTCCGCTCCTCGTCTCGCCGGTGCGCTTCTCAGGTACCAATTTTAATTTGCATCCAATCGTGCAATACACGATTGATGAAGAAGAAATCAATTTGAAATAAAAAACGTCTTTAAATGAAGCTAAGTGGAAGTGCTCTACGTGATTTGGTGGACAAGTAAGATATAGTAATTACTAATTAACTAGTCTTTAGTTAGTTTGTCTTAACTGGGGACCACTTGTTGGGCTCGGCGGTTCACGCCTCGTCTCGCCGATGCTCTGTAATCTTAACCATGGAATTTTATTTATCAAAACTCTAGGGATGGAATTGTGTGTAGGTCTATTATTGTTGGTAACTTGGGTTAAAGAGATTTAGTTATGCACAGAAGAAGAGGTGATATCATTGTTCATTTGTTCCTGAAAATGATTATCTTCTCCTCTTTGTTGTGATCAGGATTTGTAATTCATTTGTGAAACAAAGATGGAGCATTCGAGTGGAACCATGACGCCACCAGAATCACTTGGTCGATATAACGAATCACACTCCTCTTGTCCTGGTATGTATGCTCTATTTTTTTTTCTCTATATAGAACATTGTTTACATTCTTAATTTTTATGAGTAATGCCTATTAATTTGCATTCTAACTCTCCAAATGTTCATGTAGTAGGTCAATCAATTACATCTCAGCCGTCAGCTACATCTCAACCTTTGAATGATGGAGGTGTGCAAATTACTGGAAATGTGAAGGCTAACAAGACTGGTGCTCGAAAGCGGAGTAAACCATCCAAAGCCTGGGATCATTTTATTGTGGATGAAGACAAGAATGATGGAAAGGAATATGGAAGAAGCAAGCATTGCAAGGTTGTCAGGTACGAGAATAATTCTAAATTAGGGACTTCTAATTTTATTGAACTATTTTTTTTAGATTTCACCTTAAAAAAGGGCTTTAGTACAAGATTCACACTTGTCATCAGATGGAGAGTCAGAGAAGGTTTAGGACTTTAGGTGGTCAAGTTCAGTACGAGGTGGTCAAGTAAAGTATGTATGTTATTTTCTTTGATTGATGCTATTTATTTGATGGTTGAATTTGGAGTGTTGAAATCGCGTCATCTATGGATGTTTATTTGTTGATGTAAATGTTAGAAAAAAGGTCTTGAATTAGCTTAATTTGAAATGATGTAAAAATGAAAGAGTAGGGCAAGGGAACCATTTTGATACAAGTTTAGACTTGTATTATTCAAGTTTAATCTGCCTATTAACTATTAAGCATGTTTTGTTGTGGGTGCAAGAAATAAAGTGGAGATAGCTTGGGAAGACCATGTTGGTGTAGCTCAATGCCATGATATCTAGACGTTCTTAAGGATGTTTTTTGCTATAATATGTAGTGCAACTGGTGTAGGCGCTTTTGTTTACCTTTTGAAAATACATTTTTTGTGGTAGACCAAGTATTATACTAAACTGTTTTTAAAGATCTTTTCATTCAATTTCTTTATTTGACAAATATGATTATTAGGATTCGTTATTTTTAAAATTACCTATTATTCATTATTGCTATTTGTTCAGTTTGTGCAACTATTTGTTATCAAGATTGCATTAGCTCCAAATCAATTCGATATATATTTGCAAAAATAGTCATACTATGATATATAAACATTTATTTCAACAAGTGGAACAACTTATAAATTATTTAAAGTTAGGTTTAATTGAGTTTGGATATTTTGGGTGTCGGGTATAATAGGGTTGTTACGGGTTCGGGTATAATCAGGTTCATGTTGTCCCGGGTTTGGGTTATTTCGGGTTCAGATTGTTTCGGGTTCAGGTTGTTTCGGGTTTGGATTGTTTCGGGTTCGGGTTGTTTCGGGTTCGGGTTGTTTCGGGTTCGGGTTGTTTCGGGTTCGGGTTGTTTCGGGTGTCGGGTATATTCGGGTTCGGGTTGCTCGAGTTTCGGGTTGACAATGGAGTAGTCTATTCGGATATAAGCGGGTTCGGTATGTTTTTAAATTGGGTTGCTTTTATGTTCGGGTCAAATCGTGTCGGATCGGGTTGGTTTTAGATATTTATTTTTTTTCTTTTTTAGATATCGGTCGGGTCTTGAGTCGGGGCGGTCCAGGCGGTTTTCTCAGATCGGGTCAGATTTTGCCACATCTAGTACACCCTTCAAATTAGAGAATATTTTATATATATATATATTAAACCTTATGAATTTCGAGCCACCAGAATGATTCTGACCCCACAAATCTTATGTGTCATTTTGTGAGAATTTTGAATTTCTTTTATTCTATATTTTGATGCATCAATAATTTAGCAAACTTAAAATTACTTATAAAAAAATATCTTAACAACCTATAACAAAATAATATATCATTATTGACTTTCCTTAATTCTATGAACCTATTTTTTCAAATTTACGCGAATTTTTAATTTACAACTAACAAAACTTCAATTGACCATAAATTATAAAAGATAATTATTTTTATATCAATAACATCAGCCTTATTTAACAAACTTTCAAACCAAAAGATTACCTTATTTAACAAACTTTCAAACCAAAAGATCCTAACAATAAGCCTTTACGATTTTGTAGCTTTCTAATATCTACTTATTATTTTAAATCTAAATATAAACTAGGTTTGTTATTAATCCACTTCAGTCTAACAACCATATTTATGTTTAACCATAAAAATATATACTTCAAAACTAAATTAGTTTGATTCGGTCTAGCTCTTTAATTTGTAATTGATACTTATCTAGCTCTTTAAATAGAAAATAATGTCCGATACTAGCAATTGAAAAACTACTCCTCACTCTTACTCAAACCTAATAATTTTGCATGAATACAAATACAATAATAATTGTTTAATTATTTATAGGAGTTGCTATAATTTCATATATTAGAAAAAAATCATTAAGATTGCTAATGAAGCAATATACAATATTTTACAATAACACACTATAATTATCTTATTTTTATTAATAATTTTGTCAAACCTCTATATTTGTTCCTATTATATCAATTGCCAATAATCAAACTACATATTAAAGGATAAGATTTTTTGCCTAAATTCCGGTCCACCATTTATTTTGCCTATGTAACCGACTCTGAATGATGTCATATTATTAGTTATAATAAATATAAAATCTAATACTTAGAACAATTTTTAGATAGTACTTTTCTTGATTTATATAAAATAAATTGTTACCCAATTTTTAAATTTTAATAATTCTCTAACCATAAAATCTATTAAATTTTTAAAAAGTATAGTAAAACTACGATCATGTTCAAAATAATGCCCAATAACAAATTAGATTGTACAGTGGTTGAACACATTTCAAGAAAGAAGAATTAGATTGTTCTACATCTCATCAATATAGGGATATGAATCCGTACGATCTTTCCTTCTACCGTTTATTTCACCATTCTTAGTTATTAGTAGAGAATCTTATTATTCTCTTAATTTTGGATTTTGTTATGCTTAACTTATTCATAAGCTAATATTTATTTAACATTTCTTACATTATGTAAGCAAATGTATATGATATATCCAAGATTTGGCTATAATTGATTTTAAAAAAGAAAACTCATAATTACAGAAATATCCAACATTATGTAAGCAAATGTATATGGAATTGACAACTTTATTAATATTAAGCATAAACATGCCATTACAGAAATATCCAAATCTTACAAATACACCACACTTCGATAAGATATACTTATCGGATTCATAGACTTGCTCAATACCACACTTGTTTAAAACACTACCGGAGACTAAGTTTTTCCTAATTCCGGATACATGTAAGACATCATTGAGTTCAAGGGTCTTCCCGGAACTAAACTCTAACACCACTTTTCCACGGCCTAGGATAGGGGCAGTTGACTCGTTGCCCATATGGAGGACGGACCCATCATTCACCGGTTTATACGTCTTAAACCAGCCATGGTCCTTGCAAACATGTTGATGTGACTACGTCGCATCATGAACAAGACTCAAGCCATGAAGACTCAAGCGCCGCCGCCGCCACGCCTAGGGCATCCGAGCTAGGGCATAGAAGTTGGCCCGACAATTCTCACAACCCTCCGAGCCATCTTTTGGGGGATGATCCCACTGGCCCTCTAGGAGATATGGAGCACAAGAATGCCTATGAAATTGGCGTGGAAGCAAGGAAGTGCCGCACACCTATGGTAGGCACAAGGGAGACCGGCACTCGGGTCCTTCCGGGTCGAATCACTCGGGCTCGGGCTCGAGCCTTGCAAGAGGGACTCCAAGCTGGCTTGATGACCATGGGATCTCCGGGCCTAGTGGAAGAGAAGGCCATGTGTGCTTTGGTGCAACAACCGGACCAAGGCGCAAGGATTCCTTAAGCCATGTGGGGCTTGTTTTGAAGAGGCATTCAATGCCGAATTTGTGTGGGTCTTCATGACATTTTCTACCTTAGTTATTGGCTATGTGATGGTTAAACTCGAGCATTAGGGGTTGGGTTTATAAGGGGGTAGCCGGCCCTTGTTTTCAAAAAAGGCAAAACTTGAACCAAAAACGTTGTTTTCTCTCTCATTTTTCAATGGAGTTTTCTGCAGAATTTTAGTGTTTCTTCCATCACTTAGATAGCTTGAAAACCCAGGTTGTGAGTCATATCAACCTTCGTGCAAGGCCTCCTTTGGTGCATCATATCCAAGGCGAGTTCTTCACTAGTTCTTACAAGGTGCGGTGCGTCATATCCAACCCTTGTAAGTCCATATCCCTTCGACTTTTACCCTATCTCTCCACCTCAAATCTTTCCCTCAAAACCACCCTTGAATCACCCCAAGATCATACAAAGAACCAACCCAAGACGTGCTTCCAATCTGCCCTCAAACTTCCTCTCGCCGGAGCCAAGTTCCTTGCGGAAACCATCTGCGACACCTCAGTAGATTCGCTATATCTTCTGATTCCTAGATCAGTTCACTCTCAAATTTTGAGGCTTGCATATAGACTTCCGGATCTACCACTGGGATTTGGAATCTCTCAATTCGGAGCCCGGAACAGAGAGAACCATCCATCTGAATACAGACGATTCCCCTTGCCGGTTTGGTGTTGTCTCGCCTAACTCCTTTGGCTCTTGTGGACTTCCTCGCACCGAAGGCTTCATCCCGATCCTCACGCATCACATGTTTAGTTTCCCCCAAGTGAATCCACCAAGCTACTTCATCATCCTGCACATAAAATACCTCAGAAATTAATGGTACGTAATTCATAACCAAATTTGAACCAAAATATGAAAACCGACCTTGATGAGTAGATGGGCCTTGGTCCTTAGACCCTTGCCCCGAACAATTTTGTCCCGCTCCATTCCTATCCTTTGTAGACCGACAATCACGCTTGAAGTGATCCGGTTTTCCACATATCCAACAAGCGCCCTTAGGCTTCTTGTTAGACTCACCATTAGTGTCCTTGGAAGGTTGCTTCTTCCTCTTGTTCTTCTTCTTAGAATTTCCACCCTCCATCATATTCACGAAGGAAGGTCCAGGAGTCTCCTTCAGTTTACCGCCCTCTTGCACCTAACTAGCTAAAATACATTTACGCCTAATTTTAGTAAGAGGTTTGTAAGAATGCTCAGTTTTTCAAACAATTGCACTACATATATATAGATTGCACAATGCCTAATATCTTTGCAAAAATAAGAACTTCTAATGGATAATGTATTATGAAGAATAGGTGAAATAAATTTAACATAAATCTTTTTCTTTTGTTGGAAACCTTATCTATGGAAGTTACTAATAACACTTAAAAAAATTGCTTTTGATGTGTCATTAATTAACTTCTGAACAAAATGCAATGATTCATTCATAAATTTTATTATTCATAACTTCCCTCCAAAAGGTTTCCATTGCCGTCTCTTTTTCTTCCCCAAATCTTTGTCAATTTTCATATTTACACAAACCTAGAACAAGAATAACTTAGTTGAACTAGAAACTGCAAGAGATTCCATCAAATCACAAATCTCGCAACCCAAGAAACACCTAAAAGCCAATTTAAGAGGTAGGGAACACCAAGGCAGTGAAGTCTTTGGCAGGGAATGACGATAGGGTACATGGTAAGGGTAAGAGGAAAATCGTCTTTTTCGATGAAGAAGAAACGCCAAAGGTCACGAGAAATCTGAAAAAACAAAGGCCAAACGATGCGGACAGTGACCTAGATGAACAAGCAAGTCCATAACCGGAAAAATTGAAGAAACCAAGAATGAAGATATCCTACAGTTCTAAACACGAAGAGGAAGAAACCAATCCAGTGGTGTTCATGCATGAGAAGAATACCTTCTTATAAATAGAGGGAGGCAAAATATGGTCCCATTTTTTGAGCTATTTCCATTCGTTCACAAAACCATGTACCCATGGTCTCCATAATCGCATCAAACAGTGCAAGAACAGGCCAATGACGTTGAGTTTCCCAAAGACCATTAAGACACTCAGCATTGTTGGTCGTCATGATGTTGAATATGTTCCCATGGAAATATACCCTCTCCCAGTTTTTAACTTCGGCATCTAGAAGATATTGACCAACCTTTACAGATGAAGCGAAAAGTTGAGCAAACTGATGATTGAACTCGGCCAACGTGTACGCCTTCACAACTTTTTGGAGGATGCCAAAGAGGTCTCCCATACCGTATTTCCTTTTGAAGTTTTGATAAATGTGATATATGCAGAACCCATGCTTGATGAAAAAATAGTTATTTCTCAAAGCCATGCCAATGCTAGCATGATGGTCAGACACAAAAAAATAGTGTCAGATCATGTGGAACAACATCCTTCAATTATCTAAAGAAAAATGACCACGCATCATCGTTCTCACTGTTAACAACCGCAACAACAAGTGAACATATTTGTTTGCTTCCATCTTGGGCCGTCGCTAGGAGAAGTATGCCCATGTACCTTGCAGTCAAGTGAATGTCATCCACTGAGATTACCTACATATGCCAAACAATATAGTTAAATTTATAACCTGGCAAGTGTCAAATGCAACCTAACTTTGACAAATACAAAGTGATATATCAAATTGCCCTTAATTCCATAGTCATATATCTAGTTGACCTGACTTGGACAAAATACAGTTTGACAAAGATAACTTTGAGTCTAACCTTTTTTCAGAGTAGTGTTGCCCTTATCCATGCACCCAACGCCCAAAAAACATACTTGAATCGCTAGTTAGCATCTCTTACTATTCGTGTGTACATCCCTAGATTTGACTGCTCTAACATGTACATGTAAGAATACATGCGAGAATAGCTTTGCTCCGTTGTACCATGTTCCATATCCTTGGGTTGCAGCCACACTCGATTGGCCTTGTAGTAGCTTGTCTTTATTCCTAGCTCCCTCATGTAATCTTGTATCTCTACACCACATGGCCTTGTACGGCCGTTTAAAACCTAAAATAAGAAAAAGTCATGGCATTTACCAAGTGAAATTGTCTTTTGCGTAACAAAATTCAGTAAAAGCTTCTAATTTTTTCATATGGAGTATTTTATCAGTAATCACTCGTGAAGTTGCTCATTTGTGATGGTTGTGCCATACTAGCATGCGACAACTACGCTCTGCCACAAACTCTAGCACCTTAAACAAGTTCATTTTGCGATAGATTGAGCCACAACACTTGAAGGTGCAATTATTGTCGATGCACCTAACCTCATATGTGGATTTGTCAGACTTCTTCACATGCAACTCAAAACAGTTCTCCAATGCCATCATACATAATGCATCTTTGAGCTCTTTTCTTATCAGTGTTAACATATGTATTATCACTGTCCTTAAACATTGCTTGCATGTCCCTTTTTGATGGATGATAATGTTCTTTAATTTCTCTAAGGAAGTCTTCATCAACATCATTATATGGGCAGTCCTCTAATCTATGATCTTCGAACACCTCTTCCATTTGTTCCTCGTTGCCTCATCCGTAATTTCCATATATTTCATCCCACACATCATCAAGACCATAAGTGTATACTTCATCACCTAAAGCGCACTCGTCAACATCATCAAGACCATAAGCTCTATCATCCCCAACATCATCTTTATCATATCTATTATCCCCAAACACCTCTTCAATTTTCTCATTTCCTATGTTCCTCGATGAAGTAATTTCAATGTCCTCATCATCACTGCTCAGTGTTATAATGTTTGTCGCTGAAATATTTCTCTTTCTTTTGTTTTTTGCCCCAACTCCGTCCTTATTCTCTTTGACAACTCTTCTTAACTATGCTTCGTTGTCAGTGTCAATGATTTCATTTGTGATCCTGGCGTCCTTGTTTTCTACCATGACTTTAGAAAAAAAGACATGATATAAGCCTTAGTGTCTTCTGTCTGCGTTACTGGTGGCACGGTTGGATTAATGGCAGTCTCATGAATAGCGTTTTTTATTGGAGACGTTTGCGCCACTTGTTGTACAATTCTTTCCTTATTTTCTTTCATTACATTGCTGATATACAACTCAATCTCCCACTCTACTTCCTTTGCTCTCATATTTAGAAACTTGTAGGATTCCAGATCATCGTCATCATTTATAGCGATAGGAGGAAGGTTAAGTTACTTTGGTGAAACATATTTAATTTGGAGTAAGTACCTTTTGTTTTGGGAAGATTTTGTATCGTGATGCAATCCTTTTGATTGTGGAGTATGGGGTCAAGGATTACATGTTAGGAAAATAGAACAAGCTTTAGAGAGAATAAATCGGGATTGTATTGATGTATGAGAATATGGTTGTAAGCGTATGCTTATCTTGTTTACAAGAGGTTGGCACATTCTTTATATAGAGATCCAATGATAATCCTACAAGGAATATGATTTACAAAAAAAATAAGATAAGATCTTGGCTTGTAGCCTAAGATAAATAAATAAACATGATAAATATATTTCCTTATATTAGATAAGGAATATCCATAGAGCGTTATATTTCCTAATGCGTGGGCCTTGCCATATCTTACCATCTTCCGAGATAGGGACGCTTCATATGTGGAAACAAGAACTCTCCAGTTACGTTGCTTTACGCTTAATCTTCGCAGCTCCCAAGACATAAATATCCACATCGTCCTCCTTCAACAACGCTATCCATGATCCACGTCTTGATGCCTCTAGCTTTACAAATGGACGCGATCCTAGGGCCCAAACAATACCCCTAAGGCGTTTGGTAAGCGAATCATCTTGATCATGGGAAACGTCTTTATTGCACTGCCTTGGAAATTGGAGTCCACCAATCATATCAAATCTTTTCAAAATTCAAAGGGCAACACATACTCGACTATTTTCTTCACACTTTTATGCCTTTACAACTCCCACAGGTACAGACTCTCTCTTTTCTTCTTCTTCTCCATTTCTCTTCTTACTTCCTTCGAAATCCTTCTTCAATGGTGAAAAATCTATTTCTGCTCCAATCGACCCTCAAAAATTCGAAGGTGAGCGTCTTCTCTTCTTCCCCTAAGACATCCTTGACAAACCCTATCAAAGGGCCTTTTTTGTTATAAACCCTAAACCCTTCGTCACGGCCATCGGCTTTCCAGAGGACGTCGTCGTGATGGTGTTGAATGAAAGCATCTACCCAAACCACTATTGCAACAGATGGGTATGTATGTTTGAGTATCCCTTCCAAATTGGTCATAGGCTTCCCTTCTCGCCTCTTGTACACTCCTTCCTGATAGACCTTGAAATTGGAATCAGTCAAATCGTTCCTCAAACTTGGAGGATTCTACTTACCTGGACCGAATAATCATTACCCACAATATTCCTTTTACTGTCCAGGACTATCCACTCCTACTCCCTTGCTCTGTGTGGACAGGGTCGCGTCACTCTGAAATCCAGATCTAGAAAACCGACTTTGGTGATCGATGCAATGAAGTACGTGTAACACCCCCAAATTCTCCTTTGAAAGTATTACCGCCAGTGACCTCAGAATACATGCACGTCTGGGGTCACCCAAGGCTAAATCATTTTATAACAACCATATAATAACACAACTATATTATATATCATAAAGATTACCAAATATTATTCAAAACGATATCATGGTTTACAACTGTTTGAAACCAAATATAAACCAAATACAGAATTGTTTAACACAACGGAAGTCTTGAAAGTTAAATAAACGCCACAAAGGGTCTCGATCTGAGCGATCTCACACCTAGGATCTTCAACCTTGGAGAAACTCTTTAAAACATCATTTGCCCTCATCATCGTAATCTGGCCTTCATGGAAAGGGACGTTTACCTGATGTGCCGTATGAGACGGATGACACCAGCCAACCATGCAAAGGAAATAAACCGGTTGGTTAGTCTATTGAAAGACTATGCAAGGGTAAAATAAAAAAGGTTCTAAGTATTCGTGTTAGGTTACACCCGTCGCTTCTCGAATAATAACCGATGAAGACAGAGAACCTCAACACTTTTACGGAAACATAAGAAGAGGTATGAACAAGAGAAGACTCCAAAAGATTGAGTCTTATGGGAAACGTATGAAGAGAAGACTCCAAGAGATTGAGTCTTTCGGAAAGTATGACAAGTGTTTGGGAACGTTATAGTTTTCACACAAGCGTTTAAAACGACTTGATCATTTGGGTCCACGACCAACCTCACTGCGCAATGCGAATCCAGATTGGAAAGAAGACTTACTCTGACCGAAGTCCGGGCGGTTTCCAAGTTGTACTTCTCGCCCGAAGGTTCATTAATTATGTGCATAACCGCACTTATATTATTTAATTCCAAAACGTACATTCATGTTAAAGCTTTTAGGGTAAATCATCTCATCACGAGAGATATCTTGGGAATAAATCCCGATTATCGGCACCAGCTATGTGCACCTACCCTGAGTAAGGATACAGTCATGACCAGATAGTACTAGGGCAAAATCCTCCTAATACCAGTTATAAAGAAATGACTAGACCTCGCAAGGTATATAGCGTTCCTACGAATACTCGTTCTAACTACACAATTAAGTTCACACAATAATCCACACCAATACCACCACGGTAATAACAGGTATAATAGCGTTGTTTAGCGTTGTTTCTAGCAATATATACAACCTATTATAATATCATATTTTAATCACATCATTTATAAAATTTGTTCCCAAATGAAAACAATACTTCATTCCAATTTAATTAACAATCAAAGTAATTGATAACTAACAGAAATATGGAATGATAAGCAAGAGCAAACCGCCACTTGCCTTAATCTAACCGAATTGACGATGTCGGGTTTCGGGATCTGGAACCTGATTACGGATTCCTACGACAACGACGAAACCCTAGGTTAGACACAATACGGACAAAACGATACGAACGAAAATGATACGAATCGCAAAGAACGAAGGCCTGAGTCGTGATCGAGGCTGTCCAAGCCAGGATCGCGCTTGCCAGGGCAAGCCACGGTTGAGGTTTGGACTTTCGCGTCGCGGAATTTTGAGCAGCTTTCGCGGAATTCATCCCCGCGATTGCAGATGCCTCATTCCGACGCGACTCTAAATCGATTCGAGGCTCACCGACGACGCGAATGACCTCCTTAGCTTCGAACGAGGGCTCACCACCACTCCAAACTTCCAAGGCACCACGACGACCACAAAAAGCTCTGGCGCAAACTCCGGCGAGGCAGGAACTCCGACGACGATGCAAAACGAGACAAAGAGAGATGATTTGCAGCTGTGGATGAAGATCTCTTCCCGCTAAAGACCTCTATTTATAGGGTTGCAAGGAGCGTAACGTCGGCCACATGAATCGACTCGAGTTCCCTCAACGGCGGCGTTACGGCATGTGTGGAAATTCGGATCGGTGAAACGCGAGAAGGAGATGAAGATGACGATGAACAGGTTTCTGCGATCGTGGAAACACTTCCGCGGTCGCGGAAATGCCGCAAACGCGTCTGTGGCCTCTGGTCGCGGTTTCACTCGCGGACTCATGCTAGAATTTAATTTTAGTATCCATAAAAATATTCATAGACCCGATAATACATTAAACGTATATTAATACGTTCGAAAGATTATTACAGAGATTCCGAATACGCCAAACGCGTCTTGTTTACAGAACGAGGGTTGGGAAAATTACCCAAATACCCTTACTGAAATTGAGAGGTATTACAACACTACCCCCTTAAAAAAAAGTTCCGACCCCGAAACTTGGCCGAAAACAGCTCGAAATTGAGGGGTATTACATCACTGCCCCCTTAAAAAGGATTCGACCCCGAAACTAGGCCGAAAACAGCTTGGAAAAACGTCCTTGCATATCAGACTCCATCTCCCAAGTTTCCCAAGTTACCTCCTTAGATCCAGACTTGGACCAGAGAATCCGTACTAATGGTACCACCTTGTTTCTTAAGTGCTTTTCACGGCATTCGAGAATACACACAAGTATCTCCTCGTAGGTACCATTTTCCTGAATCTCGATGTCCTCATAACTCAGCACATGAGACACATCTGGCACGTACTTCCTTAGCAATGACACGTGGAACACGTTATGCACTGGATGCATCGACGGCGGCAATGCCAAACGATACGCTAGAGACCCCACTCTGTCAAGGATCTCAAACGGTCCCACGTAGCGAGGGTTAAGCTTCCCATGCTTTCCGAACCTGAACACACCCTTGGATGGCGACACCCTGACAAACACCTTGTCATTAACCTCAAACTCGACATTCTTGCGCTTCCGATCTGCGTAAGACTTATGCCGACTCTGAGCTGTCAGCATCCTCTGTCTGATCAAAGCAATGTCTGAGGCAGTCCTTTCGACTAACTCCGGTCCGAGCAGAACCTTGTTGGCATTCTCATCCCAACAAATTGGCGATCTGCACTTCCGACCGTACAAAGCCTCGAATGGAGCCATCTTAATGGTAGAATGCCAGCTATTGTTGTACGTGAATTCAATCAGACTTAAGCTGTTTTCCCAACTGGTCGGACGATCTAGTACGCAAGCTCTCAGCATGTCTTCCAGTGTCTGGATGGTCCTCTCAGACTGTCCATCCGTCTGAGGATGAAACGCAGTACTAAACCTCAACTCAGTTCCCATGTCCTTGTGGAGTTCTTTCCATAATCTCGACATGAATCAGCCATCACGATCCGATACAATGGTTTTTGGTGTACCATGCAAACGGACAATCTCGTGTAGGAAAACTTCTGATAGCTTCTGGGTTCCCCATGTTGACTTGATGGCCACGAAATGAGCACTCTTCGTGAGCCTGTCAATGATTACCCATATGGCATCCTTCTGACTCTGCGTCTTTGGCAACCCCGTGATGAAGTCCATAGCAATATCCTCCCACTTCCACTTTGGCACTGGAAGAGGTAGCAATTCACCACATGGTCTACGGTGTTCTATCTTGACCTTCTGACAAGTCAAGCATTTTGCCACAAATTCTACTATGTCCCACTTCATATTGGGCCACCAGAATTTTTTTCTGAGGTCTTTGTACATCTTGCTGGATCCTGGATGTACAGAATAAGCTGACGAATGGGCCTCCTTCATCACCAACTGGAGAAGGCCATCTACGCCAGGCACACAAATCCGGTCCTGAAACCAGAGTGATCCATCATCTTGAACCACGAATCCGAGAGCTTTCCCGTCCAACACTTCACTGCTTAACTTCACTAAGATCACATCATCAACCTGCCTCTCCTTGATCTGATCAAGTAGCGTAGCTTGAATCTCCAACATACTCAGGCATCCTCGACGCTGATCGTACAAGACGTCAATCTCGCACAATCCTTGGTTCAGTTTGGTCTGAGTAGTGAGTAGAGCTACTACGGTCTCGTGTGGCGTCTTCTGGCTCAATACATCGTCTACCAAGTTAGCCTTGCCCGGATGATACAACAACTCGATGTCGTAGTCTTTGAGTAGCTCCAACCAGCGACGTTGTCTCATATTCAACTCCTTCTGAGTGAACACATACTTGAGACTCTTGTGATCGGTAAAGACCTGGCACCTAACACCATAGAGATAGTGCCTCCAAATCTTCAACGCAAAAACCACAGCCGCTAACTCTAGATCATGCGTCGGATAGTTTGCTTCATAGGTCTTCAACTGTCGAGATGCGTACGCAATAACCTTTCCCTTTTGCATCAATACACATCCTAACCCATGCTTTGAAGCGTCACTATAGACCACATAACCATCAGTTCCTTCCGGTAGCGCCAAAACTAGTGTGGACATCAGACACTCTTTCAACTTCTGAAAGCTCGCCTCGCACTTGTCGTTATGAACATCTTATGGACCTTGCGGAGTAAATCGGTCATTGGTAGAGCGATCTTTGAAAATCCCTCCATGAACCGTCTGTAATAACCTACAAGTCCCAAGAAACTGCGCACCTCCTTCACATTCTGAGGTCGCTTCCAGTTGGCTACCGCTTCAATCTTCTAAGGGTCGATCATAACCCCATCCTCATTGATCACATGGCCTAAGAAAGCCACTTCCTTGATCCATAAATCACACTTAGACAACTTTGCATACAACTAATTTTGTCTAAGGACAGACAAGGTGATTCGAAGATGCTCCTCGTGAGCCTCCTCGCTCGGGGAATAGATCAAAATATTGTCGATGAATATCACCACGAACTTATCCAAATATTGGTGGAAACATCTATGCATCATATCCATGAAGACTGCCAGAGCATTAGTAAGCCCAAATGGCATGACTACGAACTCGTAGTGCCCATACCTCGTCCGAAATGCAGTCCTCAGAATATCTTCCTCACGAATCCTGAGCTGATGGTAACCAGTTCTCAGATCGATCTTGGAAAAGACTTTTGCTCCATGCAATTGATCCAACAGATAATCAATCCTAGGCAACGGATACTTATTCTTGATCGTACATTGTTCAACTCTCGGTAGTCGATACAAAGTCGGAACAAACCATCTTTCTTCTTGACAAACAAGACTGGAGCGCCCCAAGGCGATGCACTCGGCCTTATATACCCTTTCTCAAGAAGGTCCTCGAGTTTCTTCTTCAACTCTTGCATCTCCGCTGGAGCCATCCGGTACGATGCTTTAGAAATCGGCGCGGTACCAGACTCGAGATAAATAGTGAACTCTACGTCACGATTCGGGGGTAAACCGGGAATCTCCTCCGGAAAAACATATGGATACTCGCATATGACCGACACATCAAGAACTGAGGTCTCATCCTTCTTGGGCTTATCCAGATAACACAGGTACCCGGCACAACCTTGTCGAAGTAGCTTACACGTAGCCATCGCATTGATGAGCTTCCCGTTATCAGCGTCATTACGACCCTTAAACTTGCATACAAATTGGCCCCCAGATGAAACTGTCACTGTCCTTGAGCTAAAATCGATTACCACCCCATGACGCGTCAGCCAATCCATCCCGAGAATGATGTTGTATGGAGCCATGGATATACAGATCAAATCCGCTTCGAACTTCCGACCTTGAATGGTAATCGGAAATTCAGACAGATTCTTGGTCCCTACTAACTGTTCACTAATGGGAAGATTTACCACAAATGGCTCACAAGCCTCATTGCACACTAAGCCTAGCTTACTCACACAATTCTCCGAAATAAAAGAATGAGTGGCACCCGAATCAAACAATACACACACAAAAGTAGAATGAAGGTATAGAGTACCTTGAGCAATCGGAGCATTCTGTCCGTCAGCCTCACGCATCTCGTAAAGTCGCTGACCCTGACCTCCAGAAGCAGCTGGGGCTTTCCCCTTGTTCTGGGCAGTTGTCTACATCGAAGGGCTAGGAGTTTCCACTGGTTTGAATCGGGGTCGGTTGTTATGACTAACAGACCCTTGCTGTGACTCATCTCCCTTCTGTCTCCTTTGCGGACAAAACGTCTGCAAGTGCCTCTCCTTTCCGCAGGCAAAACACGTCCTCTTTTCCTTCGGACACTCATTGCTCTTATGCCCCGGCGTGCCACAATTATAACACTGGATCAGATTCTTGCCCTGACCCGAGCGTTGAGTAGAACCTGCCTGCGTGGCCTCCGTCCAAGCCCGGCCAGACTTGGCAAAATGCGACGGTGGCGCGGGTCGTTTAAACCCACTAGCCTGAGGCTGGCTCTGCGTCGGTCTCTGTCGATTACGCTTCTTCGCCGACTCTTCCAGAGTCACCTCCAATTTATAGGCGACATCCACGTACTGCTCTAGAGTAGAGCACCTGTGGCGCACCATCAATGGCTTGATGTCTGGGTTCATCCACTCGTGGAAATGCCAGATCTTCTGCTCCTCACTGGACACTTCCGGACCAGCATACTACAACAGGTGATTAAACTTGGCCGCAAGCTGAGTCACCTTCAACCCATCTGTCTTCAGATAAAGGAACTCCTTATGTTTCTCCTCCCTCATAGCACGGGAAAAGAAACGGTCGGTCATCTTCGTCTTAAACATTCCTCAGTTCAAACCAAAATGATCAGCTAGACCAGTGCTTTCCCACCATTCGCTAGCCACCTCCTTTAGTTGAAGGGAAGCAATGTGTACTTTCTCAGCCTCAGTGCACTCGACGTTTCTAAACAACCTCTCCATGTGCGAGAACCAATACGCCACTTTGACTGGTTCCCCCTTGCCGTCATAGCTGTCAGGCCTCATGGAACTAATGGCCTTCAACGCTCGACCATAGTTCCCTCTGTTCCTGACGGCGTCTTCCTGAGGTACAAGTACCGCTGGCTCCTCAAATTCAGGCATAACCTGAGGAACTGGAACACCCTGTGCCTGTGGTGCAATTGGCCGCATTATATCGGTGACCGCTTGCATGACGATCCCCCGAATAGCCTCTATAGCCACAACGTCAAATACCACTTGAGGATTGGCCGGAACTAGGCCACTGCCCATGGGGTTGTTGTGAGAGACCGACTCGCTCTAATCCCCTTGATTTGTGGCATTCCTCAGATTCAACCTGGGGTTGTTGCTTGGCCCAGCACCAGCACGAATAGTGTTTCTTGTGTTCACCATCTGTTTACCGGTCAATTTCCCAAGTATTTCACAACATTAATATCATATTATTAAAATGCACAACGCATAGAATCGACTCGGAATAGATCAAACTGGTAAACTTTTATTGATGAAGTGAACTGAAACTAAGTTGATGAGTTTTTACAAAAAGCCCTCCTAAGCGAAAAGACAAAATGGCTAGGAGGCTACATCTCTAAACAAAACGAAACAAAACAACTAGAAAAAGAAATAACTAAGGCACATCACTGTCCTCCTTCACGGAGCCATGAAGAGCTTCCTATACTCACTAGACCTCTGACATCTTCTCTTCGGAAGTGGACCATTCTCGGGTTCCGGTGTCAGACTCCTCGACCTACTAGGGCCCGGAGCACACAACTCTTCCCTAGGCCTCGGGACACTTGGCCCTTCACTTGGCACAGGAACATCCGGCCCTTCCCTGGGAATAGGAACACTCGGCTCCTCCCCAGGTACTGGTGGGTAACAAAACTCCTCGAGGAACCCTAGTTGAAAGTCCGCCCTGTTCACCTCATACTGAGGGTTGAGTAGCAGCTTCGCCTGTCGGATGTACTCCTAGAGTTCGTGGACGTCCTCTAGCATACGGGAGAAACCGAGTTCAGTCTCATAAGTCCTCTCCTCTATATCATACAAGGCATTCGTCCACTCCTCCATGCGCTCAACAAGCACTCGGGGCCTAGGCCTGGCCTGTTGGGTCGGAACTACCCTCGGGGTACCCATCGCTTCCCAAGGCCTTGCCCTCATGCGAGCACGCTCAGTCATCTCCTCCACCTGACGACGAGCCTCAGAGGAAGCCATCTCGCTCTGATGAAGCACGTGCCAAGAAGCAGGGCTCACCATCGGCCTTCTCGGTGTGGGGATAAATTGCGGGTCCACTGGTACATCCAGCGGCCCATACCTCCTCTTGTTGATACCCGAAATCCCAAGTGCCTCCCAAGCGGCAGGGGATAACGGCGTATACTCCTCATCAAGCGGCAACTCTGGACTCGGGAAAATGAACTGCATTCTCGGGTCCTCCCTGTCCTCAAGCAAGTACTCTAGGCCATATGACTCGTAGCCATACTCCTCGAGGTCCTCTTCAGGGTCCTCTTCCTCCAGATCTTCTTCTTCTTCCGGGTCTTCTTCTGGATCCTCCTCGGGATCCTCCTCCACCTCAAAGTCGTCGTCATAGTACCCTCCATGATACTCCTCCTCCTCCTCCTCCTCTGTGTCCTCCCTTGGGTCTGCTTCGGGCTCTACCTCGGGAACCCTTGCCCCGTCGGACACCAACACTACCGACTCCGGGAGTACGGTCTTCACCACCTCGGGTGGATAGCTTGGCTCCCCGACCTTAACGCGACGAGGGGAAACCAGAAAGTCAAGTCTAACTGGAGATGGCGGAACCACCTCGGCTTCCTTCCTACTCCTAAGCTGAGATACGAAAGCGCCTATATCCTGCGAGGCGACGAGAAAGGATTAGTCTTTCTAAATATAGAAGCGAACTTACTATATCAGACTGGAAAGAAGGCACGACTTGAATGGCAGAGATTTCAAAATACACTTTTTACTCAAGTATGATTTCGTTCAAAATTTTCAACTTTTGGAACTAATCGACAAATTTCTCAACACGAACGGGTAAAACGGTTTATAAAATTTTTGTTTTAGGTAAAACGATTTGAAACCCAACCCATTTTAAAACTTTCGGCTCTGATACCAAATCTGTAACACCCCCAAATTCTCCTTTGAAAGTATTACCGCCAATGACCTCAGAATACACGTATGGGGTCACCCAAGGCTAAATCATTTTATAACAACCCTATAATAACACAACTATATTATATATCATAAAGATTACCAAATATTATTCAAAACGATATCATGGTTTACAACTGTTCGAAACCAAATATAAACCAAATACATAATTGTTTAACACATCGGAAGTCTTGAAAGTTAAATAAATAAACGCCATGAAGGGTCTCGATCTGAGCGATCTCACGCCTAGGATCTTCAACCTTGGAGAAACTCTTTAAAACATCATCTGCCCTCATCATCGTAATCTGGCCTTCATGGAAAAGGACGTTTACCTGATGTGCCGTATGAGACGGATGACACCAGCCAACCATGCAAAGGAAATAAACCGGTTGTTTAGTCTAATGAAAGACTATGCAAGGGTAAAATAGAAAAGGTTCTAAGTAGTCGTGTTAGGTTACACCCGTCGCTTCTCGAATAATAACCGATGACGACAGTGAACCTCAACACTTCTACCGAAACATAAGAAGAGATATGAACAAGAGAAGACTCTAAAAGATTGAGTCTTATGGGAAACGTATAAAGAGAAGACTCCAAGAGATTGAGTCTTTCGAAAAGTATGACAAGTGTTTGGGAACGTTATAGTTTTCACACAAGCGTTTAAAATGACTTGATCATTTGGGTCCATGACCAATGATAAGCACTACTTTGTAGGGCTTAACTAAGATTTATTAGAGGGTTTTATTGGTGCCATTCGGGTAGATTTAGACACATTCATGTGTATGGCGTTTGGGGGCAAAGTTTGGTGTTTTTGGAAGTGTTTGAGCTATCTTGGATATCATACGAGACACTGAGGAAGGAAACCACCAAGAGAAGACGCCAAGGAAGTGAAGAGGAGAGGTTAGGAGGTGAAGCTAAGGAGTAAAGGCCGAGCATTAACCGCGACCGCGGGCAAGGGTGCCGCGATCGCGGTTCCTCGGGGCAAGTCGAGAATTATCTGCAGGCACGGAGAAGTGTGAAGAGCGCGGAGCCACAAGGGGCCGCGATCGCGGTCCATGGGCCGCGATCGCGGGTTATCAACGCAGGAAGTTCAGACTTTTCCCGAATCTATCTTTTCTGTTTTCTTTTCTTATTTTCTCATTTTATTCCGTTTCTTTTCTTATTGGGCTAGATCATTTGTTAGAAGCCCTATATATAATCTCTTTAGCATTAGGTTTGAAGTTCATCATGTTTATGAGGAGCTAAGCCTTTTTTGCTTAGTCCGGTAATGGAAGCATAAGTTTATTCATCTAGTTGTGAGGTTTTGTTCCTATCTATCTTATCCTATTGAGTTATATCTTTTCTCTTGCGCACATTCTTATTTGGATGTTTGTTGGTTTATCTAGATTGATCACCTAGGTTTATTGCTTTCATTCATATTGCTAATACTAGGGAACTGTTGGGCTAACACTCTAGTTCGAGTAGCGAGCATAGATTATATCTGCCACTGTGGAATTTATCTATGTAGAGAATTGATTACATGTTGAATGCTTCTGGTTGAGGTGTTATGTGTATCCTGGTTAATTCTTATATGCATTGTTGCCTTTGCATTGAATCACTAGTGGTGCTAGGGTTATTTATTGGTAAGGGTTCTTAGGTTTGGTTGATCTTTAAATCTACCCAAGATCAGGACAGGAATAACCGAATAGGAAGATAGGACATAATCAAGGAACAACCGTTGGATGACTTATGTGGACATTACTTGGCTAAGTGTTTTCTCTCTTTGATATTTCATTCATCTACTTTGCTGTGTTTGATTTGATTGTGACCAACCAACTTACAAACCCCCCCTTTTAGTGACTTGCATGCAACCACCATTAGTTTCGCTCCTTCCCTGTGGGATCGACCCTTACTTATTGACTATACTAGTTTATTTGTGAGGTTTTATATTTGACAGCTACGAACGACAGCACGTCAAATTTGACCCCAGCGCCGGCGAGTACAACTACAAGCTGACGCACCCCTGTTTGAGGCTGGCGCACAAGGTGCTAGCCATGACCTTCCTGGGACAGGGGGAGGTGAATAAGGTCTCCAGGCAGGACCTTACAGTGCTCTGGTGTTTGGCACCAGAGAGCCACACCATCCCCGACTGGTCGAGCTGTTTCTCTCCAGCTGCTTACGACTGAGAGAGAAGAAGGGCGGCAAGATCTTCATGGGAGGCATGGTGACGCTTATCGCCCGACAGTACGAGATCCTCGCGGACCATTGGGAATTCCCCGATGAGAGCTACACATACAATATCAGGCTCATGCGGATGTCCCATCTGCTGGAGGCCCGCGATGGAGAGTACACCTGGCTCTCCCTGGCCGGCAACATACACCGCATGAGGTTTTCTCGTCCGATGCCTTTTGAGCCCCGGGCGAGGGATTTCTACCTTTATGCCGACGGGGAGCAGGGATCGTCGTCCGATGAGGAAGGGGACGACGACGACGACGAGGAAGAGACTGCGGAGGAGGACATGGAGAGAGATGTGCCATCACCGCCGGGTTCCAGGGGCCCTCCTGTATATCCTGACTACACTCACCAGACATTTGGATCTGGTAGTGCTTCTGGAGGGGCTCCCTAGGACTAGCTTCTGGACAGAATGACGAACCTGCAGCTGAGGCAGGATGAGCAGATACGGAGAAGCGCCGAGTGGGAACACGGCATCTCCCAGAGGCTAGAGGAGCATGAGAGGAGAAGCTCTGAGTGGGAGCGCCAAATCTCCACCCGTCTGGAGGAGCACGAGAGGCGGAGCGCTGAGTGGCAGCGCAACATGGAGGCCAACCTCTCCTACCACGCCAACCGCCTGGACAACCACCTCACTATCGTTGAGGACCAGGTGGTTCATCTGCAGAGGAGAGCTGCGGCTTTCTTCAACGCCTATGGATATTGGCCTCCACCCCAGTGAGTACTTCTATTTTTCCCCTTATCTTTTTATTTGTCCTTCATACATTGAGGACAATGCATGATTTAAGCATGGGGGAGTAGAAGTATTCACTACCTATCTTGTACATATTTCTCTTCCAGCATTGTACTTTGAATTTCAGCATTTTCAATTTCAAAAAAATAAAATAAAATAAAAACAAAAATCCTGGTACAAGTCGAAAACCCGAAAGAGCGGCTTGGGTAAAAAGCAGGTGGCCCGGACCAACGCTAGGCTGGGGTAAGAAGGTGTCTGAGTGACGTAAGCTTATGTGAGCACATCTATGAAAAAAAATATGAGTGGCTGGGATGAAAACCCGAAAGGGCTCCTAGGCAAAATGAGTGAAAAGAAGAGGAGAGTTTTCTAGGATCTCATTTTACCGACGGGGCGGCATAAGAAGAGGAGTCGAAGAAGGATTGTCGGGTAGGTCACTCTGGGAGGCATAAGGAGTCATAGATGGAGGCTAGGATTAGAGGTTACTCACACCATTGGATGTCCGGGTTAAGCTTGGGGGAAGTACTCTGCTTGCCCTTTAAGTTGGTTGAGTTGTGGATGTGTTGTGAATGAGATTGGTGCCAGGAGCTTGGCATGGGTTAGGTGACTCTTAGTTGGAGGACATGCTTCCTGAGACCTTGGGTGCTGCATTGGAGGAGTAGACTCTTTATTAGCTTACTCGAGGACGAGCAAAGGTCTAAGCATGGGGGAGTTTGATAAGCACTACTTTGTAGGGCTTAACTAAGAGTTATTAGAGGGTTTTATTGGTGCCATTCGGGTAGATTTAGACACATTCATGTGTATGACGTTTGGGGGCGAAGTTTGGTGTTTTTGGAAGTGTTTGAGCTATCTTGGATATCATAGGAGACACTGAGGAAGGAAGCCACCAAGAGAAGACGCCAAGGAAGTGAAGAGGAGAGGTTAGGAGGCGAAGCCAAGGAGTAAAGGCCGAGCATTAACCGCGACCGCGGGCAAGGGTGTCGCGATCGCGGTTCCTCGATGCAAGTCGAGAATTATCTGCAGGCGCGGAGCAGTGTGAAGAGCGTGGAGCCACAAGGGGCCGCGATCGCGGTCCATGGGCCGCGATCGCGGGTCATCAATGCAGGAAGTTCGGACTTTTCCCGAATCTATCTTTTTTGTTTTCTTTTCTTATTTTCTCATTTTATTCTGTTTCTTTTCTTATTGGGCTAGGTCATTTGTTAGAAGCCCTATATATACTCTCTTTAGCATTAGGTTTGAGAGGTCGCCATTCTAGAGTTTCATTTCATCGTTGCCACTTTTCATACTTTTGAAGTTCATCATGTTTATGAGGATCTAAGCCTCTTTTGCTTAGTCCGGTAATGGAAGTATAAGTTTATTCATCTGGTTGTGAGGTTTTGTTCCTATCTATCTTATCCTATTGAGTTATATCTTTTCTCTTGCGCAAATTCTTATTTGGATGTTTTTTGGTTTATCTAGATTGATCACCTAGGTTTATTGCTTTCATTCATATTGCTAATACTAGGGAACTATTGGGCTAACGCTCTAGTTCGAGTAGCGAGCATAGATTATATCTGCCACTGTGAAATTTATCTATGTAGAGAATTGATTACATGTTGAATGCTTCTGGTTGAGGTGTTATGTGTATCCTGGTTAATTCTTATATGCATTGCTGCCTTTGGATTGAATCACTAGTGGTGCTAGGGTTATTTATTGGTAAGGGTTCTTAGGTTTGGTTGATCTTTGAATCTACCCAAGATCGGGACAAGAATAACCGAATAGGAAGATATGACATAATCAAGGAACAACCGTTGGATGACTTATGTGGACATTACTTGGCTAAGTGTTTTCTCTCTTTGATATTTCATTCATCTACTTTGTTGTGTTTGATTTGATTGTGACCAACCAACTTACAAACCCCCCCTTTTAGTGACTTGCATGCAACCACCATTAGTTTCGCTCCTTCCTTGTGGGATCGACCCTTACTTATTGACTATACTAGTTTATTTGTGAGGTTTTATATTTGACAGCTACGAACGACAACACGTCAACCAACCTCACCGCGCAATGCGAATCCAGATTAGAAAGAAGACTTACTCTGACCGAAGTCCGGGCGGTTTCCAAGTTGTACTTCTCGCCCGAAGGTTCATTAATTATGTGCATAACCGCACTTATCTTATTTAATTCCAAAACGTACATTCACGTTAAAGCTTTTAGGGTATATCATCTCATCACGAGAGATATCTTGGGAATAAATCTCGATTATCGGCACCAGCTGTGTGCACCTACCCTGAGTAAGGGTACAGTCATGACCAGATAGTACTAGGGAAAAATCCTCCTAATACCAGTTATACAGAAACGACTAGACCTCGCAAGGTACATAGCGTTCCTACGAATACTCATTCTAACTACACAATTAAGTTCACACAATAATCCACACCAATACCACCACGGTAATAACAGGTATAATAGCGTTGTTTCTAGCAATATATACAACCTATTATAATATCATATTTTAATCACATCATTTATAAAATATGTTCCTAAACGAAAACAACACTTCATTCCAATTTAATTAACAATCAAAGTAATTGATAACTAACGGAAATATGGAATGATAAGCAAGAGTGAACCGCCACTTGCCTTAATCTAACCGAATTGACGATGTCGGGTTTTGGGATCTGGAACTGGAATCTGATTACGGATTCCTACGACAATGACGAAACAACGACGAAACCCTAGGTTAGACACAATATGGACGAAACGATACGAACGAAAATGATACGAATCGCAAAGAACGAAGGCCTGAGTCGTGACCGAGGTTGTCCAAGCCACGATCGCGCTTGCCAGGACAAGCCGCGGTCGTGATTTAGACTTCCGCGGTCGCGGAATTCTGGGCAGCTTCCGCGGTCGCGGAATTCATCCCCGCGATCGCGGATGCCTCCTTCCGACGCGACTCTAGATCGATTCGAGGCTCACCAACGACGCGAATGACCTCCTTAGCTTAGAACGAGGGCTCACCACCACTCCAAGCTTCCAAGGCACCACGACGACCACAAAAAGCTACGGCGCAAACTCCGGCGACGATGCAAAATGAGAGAAAGAGAGATGATTTACAGCTGTGGATGAAGATCTGGCCTCTGGTCGCGGTTTCACTCGCGGACTCATGCTATAATTTAATTTTAGTATCCATAAAAATATTCCAAGACCCGATAATACATTAAACGTATATTAATACGTTCGAAAGATTATTACAGAGATTCCGAATACGCCAAACGCGTCTTGTTTACAGAACGAGGATTGGGAAAATTACCCAAATACCCTTACTGAAATTGAGGGGTATTACAGTATGGTATAGTCTGATCATTTCTTCTTCGTCAAGAAAGAATCTATGGGAGGAGAGTGCGACTTCATGTGCCACTAATGGCGCAAAAAGTGTAATTTCGTGCCTATTTTGCTTTATTTCTCTAATGTTGATTAACCTTGCTTTTCACTCCTTTTTATTGACAGTGAATCAAGCAAGAATCCAGTCGAGAGTGGAGTCAGGGGAGATCACCAAATGAATCCTTGCACTTTCGGCGTCGGAGAGGACGTTTGTGGAAGTTCCATTTCTTGAGCCCGTCATTGATGAAGTCGAAGCGACGCCACCTCCTAAGATGTATAAGTCTCCTTGATCATATCTTTATTATCTATGACACGTTGGTACTACATCTGATGTATGACTATCTTGATCGTGTACACAATTTCCAAGGATAGACAAGCTGAGTCGGTTGTTGCGAAGATTGCTACAAAGAAGAGAAAACTACTTGGAGAAGATTTTTATGCTTCTAGGTCGGTCATGATTCCTAAGGATGTTCCTAAGGTGCCCAAGGCTACACTTGCTGTAGAAAAAGAGGAGACAATCAAGGGGAATGTGTCATCGCCCTCGAGCATGTTTGAGCTACATGCGTTGCTTGCGTCAGCGACGATCCCCATAAGACAGGCTTTGCAAGTCATGTAGACTGTCTGGCCGTCGTTGGTCAAAGATCAATATGTGGGAGTCAACATGGCTGACGTGTTTGGTGACACCCTTGCTATACAATGACAAGTAAGAGTTATTTGTTTGAGTCGTGTATTTTGTTTTCCTTGTTGTCATCTATCTCTGACGGTCTCGTTTGACAAAGTCTTCAAGCCACGTTATGTGTGTGGGACCATGTCAGGGAAATCTCATCAAAGACGGACATCTTGGAGAAGCAAGCCGTGATTGATCGAAACCTGATTAGCGCCCTCACCTCGAAGAACTTTGAGTTGTCTCAGAGCGTCAAGGCTCAACATGGAAAGATTTGACAACTTTAGGAAGAGATGTTCTGGCTTAAGAATGAGATGAGGGATGTTGCAGAGGAAAGCGAGAGGCTGGCAACAAATCTGGATGAAGCTGAAGCCTTCTAATCCTGGTTAGCCAGGGTTGAAGTTGTGGAGGATGTCGCCGCTGACAAACACAGTGATTGGGACGTCATCGCTGAGAGGAAGGCATTTTACGCTGCATATCTATCCCCACGGGTCTCCCCAAGCATGACTCCCAAGAAGCTCAAGAGTGCAGAGGACGAGGTGGAGCAAGAGATAGTTGTGTCAGAGGATAAGCATGACCCTCCCGCCACTTCTTAGAAATGTTTTTAAGAACTTTTTTGTGAACATTGGTGACCATCGCCTGTAGTGGGACAATGTAGAACATTTGGGCCCACCCTCCGGGGTGGTTTGACATCGTTTTGCCCCGTTCAAGGGAACAAGTTTAAGTAACATAGTCCTTTTATATGTCTTGCTTGTTGTACGTATTGCATGTGTATCTTTGTGTTTGTACAGGTACATCAAGATTTGGAATATCTTGGCTGGCGAAGAGCAAGACATGGTCACTTTCTGAAGACAATGACGTTGGTCAAGTTTGAACACTTATCAGTGTGTCAATGATTATGAGATCAATCGCGACGAGGATGACGAAGATGTCGATGCAATTTGAACAAAATATATCAGACTTACCATATTATGTCGAACATGTACAATGTAGAGTAGGAATTTTTATATCCCAAAGATGAAGAATAAAAGCATCTCCTTTGATTGTAAAGATTACCTTCGTATCGCGTCATGTACATCTTATTTGATAAAGATCGATGATGATGTCTATATGCTTAGAGCCTTACTATAGACATGTTGCAAAAATAAACCTGCCTTGGGTGGAAGGCTCTTCAATTTGGCAAAATAACTGCTTCGAGAGATAGTAGGAATAACAAGTATTATATTGAATAAAATAATACGTGAGACTTGTTACCTTGTCATTCAAGACATAGTCTGATCGCGGGATTTGCGTCGCGATATCGTCATGGATTACATAGACAGAGACGCGATTGATCGCAGGATTCACGTCACGGTATTCATAGATGAACGTTATGGATCATGTCAATAGAGATACACTTAATTGCGGGATTCATGTCGCGATGTTAATAGATGACCAGCATGTCATTAGACAACCACGGGTCATAAAGTGACCAACAGGTCGAAGTATGGCCTACGGGTCAAAATGTGACCTACGGATTGATGTGTAGCCTACAGACCGAAATGTGACCTACGGGTCCAAATGTGGCCTACTGGCCGAAATGTGACCTATGGGTCGAAGTGTGGCCTACGGGCCGAAATGTGACCTACAGGTCGAAGTGTGGCCTACGGGCCAAAACGTAACCAACGACGGTCGCGTCGATGGTGACACATATGATCGCAGGGATCATGTCATCGAGGGCGTATGTGGCCTACGTGCCGAAATGTGACCTACAAGTCGAAATCTGACCAGCGAGGGTCGCGTCGACAAAGATGCATATAATCACATAGATCACACCATCGGGGGCGTATGTGGTATTCTTGACAAAGCTTCAAGGGAACAACTTCAATTAGAACGTGGACGATGTCACGACAAAGTTCTAAGGGAACAACCTCGATGTAGCCAAAAGATTATGTCGACGGGGATGTAAGCGGTGTCACGACAAAGCTCAAGGGGAGCGATGTCGATAACCAAGAGGTACGATGTAGCTCGACCATGCGTTGCCCCTAGGATGCGAATATAGCAATAGAATAGTGGAAATAATTGTTTGCTTTTATTGAACAAATTGAGTTTCAATAAGTAACATGCATTGAATGTAAACGAGATTAGAAATAGTACTTCTTAAGATGTGTCGCGTTCCAGCTCCGGATGACGGGCACGCCTTCTAGAGTTTCTAATTCGTACTCGCCTTGCTCGACCACCTTAGTGATTTGGTAGGGACCTTCATAAGTAGGTCCTAATTTTCTAGCATTTTCTGCCCTTGTGTTCTAAAACACTTTACGTAGGACCCAGTCGCCAACTTGGAACACTTTCATCCTCACGTTGCGGTTGTAACTTCTTATGATCCTTTGTTGATATGTCTCCATTGTAGTGATAGCGTTGTCGCGTAACTCATCAACGATGTCGCGTAACTCATCAACGATGTCTAGCATGAACGTTATGAGCGATGTGTTTCTCCCCTCTGTGAGGAGGCGAATGTGAGCAGCGAGCTGTGGGGACCTGAACTTCAATGGGCAAAATAGCTTTGCTGCCAAATACCAAAGAGAAAGGTGTTCTACCTGTAGCGGTTTTTGGAGTTGTGTGGATATGACCATAGGATGGATGGCAGTTCATCTACCCATAATCCTTTTGCCTTCTTGAGCCTTTTCTTTAGATTGTTGATGATAACTTTGTTGCTGGATTCACCTGGATCATTAGCCTACAGGTAGAGTGGCGTCAACGTGACGAGTTTGATGCCCAATTCCTGGCAAAAGTCGTACATCCGATTTCTTATGAATTATGACCTGTTGTCGCAGACAATGGTGTCGAGGACACCAAACATGCTCAAGATGTCCCTTCTTATGACTCATATCACATGTGAGTCTTTGATTTCTTTGAACGCTTCTTCTTCGATCCATTTGGATAAGTAGTCCATCACGGCGAGCATGAAGACACGTTGACTGGAGGTGACTAACAATTTTCCGACGATGATTATCCCCCACTTCATGACAGGCCAAGGGGAGGAAATCGGGTGTAGAGATTCGAATGGTTGATGAGACACTAGACCGTGTCTTTGACAAGCATCACACTTCTTTTCATAATCAGTCGTGTCTTTCTTCATGGTAAGCCAATAATAACATGTCGTGTGGGAGCGAATGCTAAGTTCCTCCACCAGAATGATTGCCACATTCTCCATCATGGAGTTCCTATAACACGTTCTGGATTTCGCCTTCTCGGAGACACCTTAGATAGTACCCAGTGGTGGACCACTTCAGTAACATGTCGTCTTGAGGACAAAATATGATGCCTTAGCACGAAGTCACCGAGCCTCATTCTTGTCAGGTGGTAACTCGCCATGCTTAAGCCAATTATAGAATGGTATAATCCAGGATTCAAATTCGTTAGAGTAATTGACCTGCATAGGGTTTGACTCATTGGACCGTTTATTGATGGCGTACACCTCTACGTATAGGAAGGGAATCTTCTGGTATTCTCTCGGATCGATGACAGACCCAAGATTGGCTAACGCGTCGGCCTTTGTGTTGGTGTCTTTGGGAACTTGTTTGAATGCTAAACATATTGAAGCACTTGACAATGTCGCAAACGAATTCTAGATAGGCTGTCATCTTTGAGTCACGGGTTGTGTACACTCCATTGATCTGATTCACGATTAGCATAGAGTCGAAGATTACTTCCAAGTTCTTAACGCTTGTCTCCTTGGAAAGGGTGATGCCAGTCAAGAGTGCTTCATATTCTGCCTCGTTGTTTGTTGCTTTGAACTCGCACCGCACGGCTTGGGCTATCCTATTCCCCTGTGGTGATTTTAGTACAACCCCTAATCCTACGTCATTCTGATTGGAAGAGTTGTCGATGTAGAATGTCCACTTCAAGGGGATATGATCATTAACTTGCAATAATTCTTATGCGATCTGCTCATCATAGGTTGGGCTGAAATCAGCTATAAAATCTGCCTAAGCCTGTGACTTGATTGTTGTGCGCGTCTTGTATTGGATGTCATAGCTACTGAAGTGAACTGCCCACTTTGTCGTCCTCCCAGACAACTCTGGTTTGCTCATCACGTTCTTGATGGGATAGTTGGTTCTTACATTGATAGTGTGGGCCTCGAAGTAAGGTTTCATCTTGGTGGACTCCGTGAAGAGGGCTAGGGTTAGCTTCTGCATGGGCGAGTACCTTGTTTCCGCATTGAGCAATGTCTTGCTCATATAGTAGAAGGGCAAATGTTCACCGTCTTCTTCTCTCACTAAGACGACGCTTGTTGCCGTTTTCATGATTTCCAAGTATGTGTACAGGTTTCACCATTTTTAGGTTTCCAAAGTAACAGTGGAGAGGCTAAGGACCTTTTTTAATTCTTAGAAGGATTTTTCGTGCTAGCATGTCCACTTAAATGATTTGTTTTTATAAAGACATCATAGAATAAGCGACTCTTATTTGACACCTTCGAGATTAACCTGTTTAGAGCGACGACTCTACCTGTCAACTTCTGGACGTCTTTGATGTATCGAGGGGATTAGAGATCAAGGATATTTTTAATTTGGGAAGGACTGGCTTTGGTCCCACGTTGTATCACTACGTATCCCAAGAATTTTCCCAACGAGACCCCGAAAGAGCACTTGGTTGGGTTCAGCTTCAGGTCGTACTTCTCTAGGATCTCGAAGGTTGTCGTCATGTGTTGAATGTGGTCGATTGCCTTATTCGACTTAACCAACATGTCATCGATGTAGACTTCCATTGTGCAACCGATTTAGTTCTTGAACATCTTTTTGACTAACCTTTGTCATGTGGCTTCGACGTTCTTAAGACCAAATGGCATGACCTTGTAGCAATAAATTCCATGGTTGGTGATGAAGGCTTGACAGGGCTAAAGTCGTGATGCCTATCAAATAAATCCCAAAATACCTACTAAGTAGTATAGTAAGCAAGATAGGGTCGATCCCACAGAGAGTCAGGTTATCAATTTGTGCAATTCGTTATCACCAACTAGGAACTAGGGGGGGGTTTGTTTGTGTTTATCGTAACCAAAGTAAACAAAGCAAGTAAATAAGTTCACAGGAAACGGTTGTAAATATAATGGGGAAAAGCACCACACTCAACATAGATCCATACAACAATAGATAGGTCGATCACGGAATTCTATCAATCTCAAGTTCTTAATATTCCTATAGTTGTTCTTATCCCGATCTTAGATAACTATTAGTTCTACCAGCCCTAATAGTACTTATTACTAAATCAAATCCGAAAACCTTCAAGACTCAATGAAGCAATAACATTCAACCAAGGATTCAACAAGATACATGCAGTAGAAACAACCCGTTACTATAAGCATGCAATTAACTCTCTCTCACGATGAAGCACTCAGATCCCCTATACGCAACAATCGTGCTCGCTACTAGATATGCAACCCGAACCCGGAATCACAAGTCCTAGCAATTAGGAAGATATCAATAAACCTAGGTGATCAATCTAGATAAATCAACATAAACCAATAATCAATCAAGCACAAGAGAATTAATCCAACTAGATAGGAAAATGAACAAGAGTAGAAAACTCACAACCAATCAATTGATGGTTTCAAACTGTCAAGTGCAACAATGGAGGTTTAGTTCTCCATTAGGGTTTGTGAGAGAAAAATACGTAAAACGGTGACCACTAGGGTTTTTTACAAAGTGTTCTAAAATAGTCTTAAATACTAGGAAACCAATATGGAATAAAATAAGGAAATAATAACATTCCGAAATATAAAGTCTCGGATAAAAGAAAAACAGAAATAAAACTCAGAAAAAAATCTCGTCAGCGCCTTACCACCGCGGGGTGCGGTGGCCTTCCTGCCGCGGGGGGCGGTAAGCTGTCGTGGCCAGGCGTCAGCTCTTCTTGCCGCTGGGGGCGACCATCTTCACACCGTCGGGGGCGGTGGTCTTCAGACTCATCTTCTTCTTCTCCTAGCTTGCCTCGCACCACTTCTTAGCACATCTCTTCACTCCATTGGCGTCTTCTATTGGTGGCTTCCTCCGCAGTGTCTCCAGTGATCTCCAATATAGCTCAAACACTCCTAATAACACCAAACTTCGCCCCCAAACGCCATGCATATGAATGTGCCTAAATCTACCCGAATGGCACCAATAAACCCTCTAATGACTCTTACTTAAGCTCTACAAAGTAGCGCTTATCAAATTCCCCCATGCTTAGACCTTTGCTCGTCCTCGAGTAAACTAAAAGAAAGTTCACTCCTCCAATGTAGCACACAAGGTCTCAGGAAGCATCTCCTCCAACTAAGAGTCACCTAACCCATGCCAAAACTCTTGGCGCCAATCTCATCTACAACACATCCTCATCATCAACAAACCTGGGGGCAAGCAGAGTACTTCCCCCAAGCTTAACCCGGACATCCAATAGTGTGAGTAACCTCTAATCCTAGCCTCCATCTATGACTCCTTATGTCTCCAGAGTGACCTACCCGACAATCCTTCTTTGACTCCTCTTCTTATGATGCCTCGCCAAGAATAATGAGAAATCCTAAAATCACTCTTATTCTTTTTCGCTCATTTTGCCAAGGCGCCCTTTCGGGTTTTCACCAAGCCACTCATATTTTTTCATAGATGTGCTCACATAAGCTCACGTCACTCTTGACCAATTATTACCCCAGCCTAATGCTGGTCCAAGCCACCTGCTTATTGCCTAGGCCGCCCTTTCGGGTTTTTGACCTATCCCAGGATTTCTATGATAGCCTTTTTTCAAATTTTTGGCTCTTTTCATTTTTTTCTTCTCAACGACATAGCAAGTATAAAACCCTCCCCCATGCTTAAACATTGCATTGTCCTCAATGGAATGAAAGACAAAAGAATAGAAGCACAGGGAAAAGAAAAAAAATAACTCACAAACGTCGCCAAGCTGCTTGGACACTTCCGTTGTTGCTGGCGGTCTTCAATATACGCACAGGTCTCCAGTGTTGGGCGGGTGTATTCATCAACTCCATAGTTTTCTCCTACCGTGCAACCATAGGGATCCACTTTGGTGAGTAGTGGTATAGCAAGTATGGCGGGGCTGCACGGCCTTCAATGAACACATGGTAGAGCCCAGATGTAATCATGGTGGGGGCTCTAGTGTTCCTCCTCCTCAGCTGTCAATTGTACGGCCATCATCGTTGCCAAATAATGTGTAGGGCTAATGTCTCCTCCTTTGACAACATGATGCGCACCGTCTCTCCATGGGGAACTCTGGACAGCTGGCCTACGGTAGAACTCTTTTTTTTTTCGATTTTTTCCCCTCCCGTTTAAGGTTTTTTCGGGGGGTGACTTAGTGCAGGGAAGGAAGAGACTTTCATTGGTGTGGAAACACCTTCTTCAATAGGCATGGGTCTCTTCCCTGCAGGTTAGTCGGAAACAAAAACAAGAACAAAAACAAAGCAAAAACACACTAAAGAAAATGCAAAAACAAAGAAAGAAAAACATACCTCGGGTTGCCTCCCGGACAGCGCCTTAGTTATTGTCGTGGCTTGACATCCTACTCCAACCTCAACTTGGGTTGCTCATAGCAACTGAACTCTTGGGGTCTATATCAGGGGGATGCCTCTTTGTATATTCCATGTCGAGCTTTGTCCCCAGTCTCTTGTACTTCTTTATGGGTGGACCGTTGTGTATACCCATGAACGCATTGGCCATCTTCAGAAATGGCCTACCCAGCATCTTAGGGCCTGCATGCCTATCTTGTCCCGTATCCAGTATGTAAGAAATCACCACCTGAATCAAGTTCTCCTTCTTGTGTTTCCCCTTCGGTTTCTTCTTGATCATGCCCAGCACCTTTAACATTTCCTTGCAGCGAGGGGTGCTGTCAGCCAGTATGACCAAGGGAACGGTTTTTATGCAGTCACTGAAGGCCTCATAGATATCCTCGTTGTTCTTTAGCCTTTGAGTAACTCGGGAAGCCTCAAGGAAGGGTGCGACGGGTTGCAACGCGACGAGCGGGAAGGAGTTGAGACGCACAAACTCATCATAGGCAGCCTCCAGAGGATCGGGGACTGCCGGGGCATCTTCGAGAGGGGCGGGCGTCGCAGGATCGT
Organism: Rheum nobile; assembly: GCA_027886185.1. Lineage (NCBI taxonomy): Eukaryota > Viridiplantae > Streptophyta > Magnoliopsida > Caryophyllales > Polygonaceae > Rheum > Rheum nobile. The sequence continues at coordinate 6,911,362 of WOAB01000546.1, read as the reverse complement.
TTCCGCAATCGCGACTCTCCTCCTCTTGGTCGCTGAATTCCTCCAGTCCCAAAAAGTACTCCTCTTCCGAAAGCACCTCTGGGTATGGGGCGGGTGGCTTTTCGGGACCGAGAGGAGGAAAGTATGGGCGAACGTAGGTGTCGACAAAGGGCTCGTCATTAGCTCCAGCAGGTTGCCACGGGGTGCGGCCAGAATCTACCGCGGGGTGCGGTGTAGCAGCAGAAAAATCTCGAGAAACAGCATCACCGCTGGGTGCGGTGGATTCCACCGCGGGGTGCGGCGGTCTTGACAGATCACTATGTTCCTCCTTTTCATTCTCACCGCGGGGTGCGGCCAGGATCTGTCGTGGGGTGCGGTTCTCCTCTAGAATCTCCTCTGAATCGCCCTCCTCAGCGCTAGGAGCGGTTGGCAATTGCTTTCCACTTCTGAGAGTTACATCGCTAACGTTTTCCCTCGGGTTTACTACCGTTTGAGATGGTAGATTCCCCGAAATCCTTGCATCGATCCTCGTGATAGCTTCAACCATTTGGCCCATCTGCGTCTCAAGGTTCTTGATACTCGATGTCGTAGCTTGAACGTGAGTGCTGAAGTGTTTATCCAGAGCTTAGAGCATATCTTCAGTTGACATGGAGGAACTAGGATTGGACACTGGCGGGCTATGCTCATAGGCCGGATTGTACTGCTGTGGAGCACCCTGCTGGTAGAACGATTGTGGCTCCGGGTAGAACTCCTGGTAGTCATGACCATATGGAGGGTATTGTTGGTACCCATAACTCGAATTGGGGTGATCTCTCCACCCTGGAGTGTATGCGTAGGAGTATGAGTCATATCGCGGCTCTCCCCAGGAATCCATATCTGTATCAAAATCAAAAAAGAAAATACAAAAATCAGTAGCACGGGTGTGGACCGTAAGAGAGGTCCACACCAAAGTTGGTAACAAACAAAAACACAAAAATAGAAATTTTGACTCCCCGGCAACGGCGCCAAATTTGACAGGGCTAAAGTCGTGATGCCTATCAAATAAATCCCAAAATACCTACTAAGTAGTATAGTAAGCAAGACAGGGTCGATCTCACAGAGAGTCAGGTTATCAATTTGCGCAATTCGTTATCACCAACTAGGAACTAGGGGGGGTTTGTTTGTGTTTATCGTAACCAAAGTAAACAAAGCAAGTAAATAAGTTCGCAGGAAACGGTTGTAAATATAATGGGGAAAAGCGCCACACTCAACAGAGATCCACACAACAATAGATAGGTCGATCACGGAATTCTATCAATCTCAAGTTCTTAATATTCCTATAGTTGTTCTTATCCCGATCTTAGATAACTATTAGTTCTACCAGCCCTAATAGTACTTATTACTAAATCAAATCCGAAAACCTTCAAGACTCAATGAAGCAATAGCATTCAACCAAGGATTCAACAAGATACATGCAGTAGAAACAACCCGTTACTATAAGCATGCAATTAACTCTCTCTCACGATGAAGCGCTCGGATCCCCTATACGCAACAATCGTGCTCGCTACTAGATATGCAACCCGATCCCGGAATCACAAGTCCTAGCAATTAGGAAGATATCAATAAACCTAGGTGATCAATCTAGATAAATCAACATAAACCAATAATCAATCAAGCACAAGAGAATTAATCCAACTAGATAGGAAAACGAACAAGAGTAGAAAACTCACAACCAATCAATTGTTGGCTTCAAACTGTCAAGTGCAACAATGGACGTTTAGTTCTCCATTAGGGTTTGTGAGAGAAAAATACGTAAAACGGTGGCCACTAGGGTTTTTTACAAAGTGTTCTAAAATAGTCTTAAATACTAGGAAACCAATATGGAATAAAATAAGGAAATAATAACATTCCGAAATATAAAGTCTCGGATAAAAGAAAAACAGAAATAAAACTCGGAAATAAATCTCATCAGCGCCTTACCACCGCGGGGTGCGGTGGCCTTCCTGCCGCGGGGGGCGGTAAGCTGCCGTGGCCAGGCGTCAGCTCTTCTTGCCGCTGGGGGCGGCCATCTTCACACCGCCGGGGGCGGTGGTCTTCAGACTCGTCTTCTTCTTCTCCTAGCTTGCCTCGCACCACTTCTTAGCACATCTCTTCACTCCATTGGCGTCTTCTATTGGTGGCTTCCTCCTCAGTGTCTCCAGTGATCTCCAATATAGCTCAAACACTCCTAATAATACCAAACTTCGCCCCCAAACTCCATGCACATGAATGTGCCTAAATCTACCCGAATGGCACCAATAAACCCTCTAATAACTCTTACTTAAGCTCTACAAAGTAGCGCTTATCAAGGCTCTCTTTTCTTGGTCTTCCAGACTCATCTGAATTAGCCACTGAATGCGTTCATGAAAGTGAGCATGCCGTGACCAGCGGTGGCGTCGAGAATTGCATCGATATGAGGCAGTGGAAATGAGTCTTTAGGACAAGCCTTATTGAGATAGGTGAAGTCGACGCAGATTCTCCACTTCCCATTCTTCTTTTGTACTATCATCATGTTAGCTAGCCAGTCGGGATAACAGGCTTCCCTGATTTTGCCGGTGTCCAACAAAGCTTGAACTTCTTCATGTATCACCTTATTCCTTTCTGGTGCGAACTTCCTTTGCTTTTGCTTGACCGGCAGATGTTGGGGATCCACATTGAGTTTGTGCACGATCATGTTTGGACTGATACCGGGCATGTCTTTGTGTGTCCACGCAAAACACTCAGAATAGAACCGCGTGAAGTCAATTAGTTGCTTTCTGATTTCACTAGGCATTTTTGTGCCGATCTTCACGACGTGGCTAGATTTGCTAGGATATAAGATCACCTCATCGAGTTCGGGGGGCTCTGGCTTCGTGTAGTGCGTTGATATCCTGCAGTCCATTAATTGTTGTGTTGTACGCCCTTTGATGTGCTTCTAGGTGATGGTAAGCTTTAGGAAGATCCTATAACACTCCTTCACTAGTCTCTGCTCGCCTTTAATTTCTTGGACCCCCACTTGGTGGGAAAATTGATGGTCAGATGATACGTAGACGAGACCGCTCTCATGCCATGTATCCTGGGGTAGCCGAGGATGATGTTGAATGGTGATGGGCAGTCCATGTCAGGAATTTGACTTGAAGATTCACTTCACTTGCGTAAGTAGTTAGCGTGATCTCCCCCAACGAATTGATGACATCACCGTTGAACCCCGGTAATGGGATCGACTTCTTGACGATGTCTTCTTGGGTAAAGCCAAGGCTCTGGAAGGCTTCGATCATCGTTTGCTTTGTTGAGTTGTCGCTGTCGACTAGGATGCATCGCACCGGACAGTTTCTTATCGTAAGGGATATGACGAGGCTGTCGTGATGTTCCGTGATGACGTTATCAGGCTCGTCGAATGTGATGGGAACATTCTCAAACTTCTCCTTAGTGATGGTCACTGGTTTGTTGAAGTCAGATTCTTTGGCGTGGTGCTTAGCGGAGGACACAGATGTCCCACATATTTCTAACCCCCCTGAGATGTTATTTACGATCTTGACGTGAGGAGGCGGAGACAGTAACACTTCTCCTAGCTTGGCTCGATTTGAAGTCGTTTTTGCCCTATTCTCTAGTAAACACATCTTATTTGATTTAAGTTCGACCCTTAGCTGTATATCCTTACAATTTTAATAATATAGACACATTGAAAATTTTAGGTTTTTAAGTAATTTGTGTTGCACCTGAATTATGGCAGGTTGCCTACATACCTTCTTAAGAAAGATCAAGCCTTACGTAGTTCAGAGTGTTTTATTTTTCGTACATCAGATTAGCGAGTCCAAACCCACCTTCTAGGAAGGGTTGCCTAGACAAGATCCAACTATCATTTGTACGTCGTGAATAAGATCAAACCCACCTTCTAGGAAGGGTTGTCTAACCTTTCCACTATATATATTTGTTTGAAAAGGTTTAGGTTTTGAGTTGATGTAGTTTTAGATTTGTAATTTGCGACATGTACTCAATATATATATGTTTGATATTGAGCTCCTACGTAGCCTTTCAAGGAGCAAGTCTTTACATAGTTCTAATAAAATATTTAGATTAAGTTTTTGACTGTATCTTTTCTTTGAAAGTCAATTAGTTTTGAGATTGAACTCGATAATACTTGTATCAAGTTTGCTACGTAGCTCATAAAAGAGCATCAAATCAGACGTAGTTCTAAAAAACATTTATCTTCAATATAATTTCAAGGTTTGGTTGAAATTTAAGATGTGACTGAATCCGATATATATTTGAGCTTGATATCGAATTTTCTACGTATCCGTTTAGTACGGAATCAAGTCTACGCAGTTCTTAATATAACATTTGGAACGACCCATATAAATAACAACTAGCTAAATGAAATTATTTACTTATTTAAATAAGTCAACTTTTTTAAAATCGCTAGTTGTAAAATTTTCTTTATAAAAGGTCATTTTTATCCAATTAACAAAATGTCATGCTCTCTTAATGACTAATTTGACCAAACATCACAAACCCCAATTTAAGAGGAGGAATGTGCCTTGATTATTTTCTTAATGCCATTAGTGCAAATTTAAGATCATTTGTATCATAATCTTGGTCACAGCGATGGAAGAACCAATATTTGCGTGCTTTTTTGCTACGTTCCATATATATAAACTTTGTCATTTTATGAAAACAAAGATGTAAGTGGTTTCATGCCATGAGAGGCTTCCTAGCACTTAGTTACGTAGAAACCATTTTTTATCAACCAAGATCAAGTTCCAAATTTTCTTTTTAAACTTGATTAAATATATATAGTTGTGAGGCTTTCAAACCCAATCTAAATTAAGTAGGGTTATATGTATTAAATCTTTGAACCTACAATTTTTTATTTAGTGTATGGATCCGTTTGAATCCTCCCAACTATGAATTTGAGTGTAGTATTCGGATTCATTTGAATCCTCGCAACTACGAGATTTTATGTAGTGTTTGGATCCGTTTGAATCCTCGCAACTATGAGATTTTATGTAGTGTTTGGATCCGTTTGAATCCTTGTAACTACGATAGTTTAGATGTAGTGTTTGGATCCGTTTAAATCCACACAACTATGAGTTTGGAATCCTCCCAACTACGAGTTTGGTGTTGTGGCAAAACGATGTGTTTCAAACCGATTACGGGTCTTCGATGTAGCGGCGAAATGATGCGTTTCAAGCCAACTACGGGTCTTCGATGTAGTGGCGAAACGATGTGTTTCAAACCGACTACGGGTCTTTGATGTAGTGGCGAAACGATGTGTTTCAAGCCAACTATGGGTCATTACCATCTTGCTCAATCTAAGACTAGTGATAGGTGTCATTTCATGCACCTTAACTAGTGATTATTGACATATTTTAGATGGAGTTTTGGAGTAGATTTAGGCTAAGTCTGTAATCCAGAAGAGTAGTTGAGAAGTGAAGATATCCAAGGTTTTACAGCTTAGATGGAGATGATGAGGATCTGCTGGAGTTTATTGGAGAAGACTACCAACACTTGGTAGTAATGAAGAGTAGAAGAAGAGGAGCTGAAGAGAGAAGAATGGCGCCCCGCGCCAGTGCCACCGCGACCCGGCGGTGGGTCTCAGAGAAGAATGGCACCCCGCGGCGAAAGGAGCACCGCCCCACGGTGATGCTGGCGCCCTGCGTCCAACCACGTGAATTGAAGCAATTAATTAAGAGGACGTCGCGCGCTGATTGCTGGAATTGGAGAAGATAGGCCCAATTTGAATTAGGCCCAAAAGATGAAAGGCCCATGAAGAAGTTGAAGCCACGCGAGCTGAAGAATTGAAGCGAGGCGTGAATTGAAGAAGCGGAGTGATGACGTCGTGATGAAGTCAGTGAGCTGATGAAGAAAGGAGGTGGGCCGCTGCATTGATGTTGGGCCGAGCGGGAGAGATTGGACCGTGCTGGGACGAGATGCTTCACGAGAGAGAAGCCGAGAATTCGGGGATTGTTCCGCCAGTTTTGGTTGATTATATTTGGTTATTATTTTATTGTTATTTCCTTTTATTATTTTTATCTCTTTTAGAATTAGGTTAAATACTCTTTGTTTTCCTAGTTTTCAGAAAGAAGTTCCGAAGTTTTACAAGTTCGTCTGCCTCCAGGGTTTCTAACCCATGGAGAGCTAAACACCTTTGTTCTGCTAGACGTTTGAAGCAATACAGTTGATTCGGTTGTGAGATTTCTATTCCTTGTTCTTATTCTTATGTATGTTGGTTTGATTCTCTTGGATATATTGATTATTGATTTATCATTGTTCTTTATAGTCTGGCCAGCTAGGTTGAATACTATTTATCAATTGCTAGGATTTGCATATAGGGGTTCCGAGTGCATATCTAGTGGCAAACACAATTGTGCGTATAGGGGTTCCGAGCGTACAATTGTGAGTGAGAATCTTATGCATGTTAAGTAGGGGAGTGAGTACTTATACGTCTTTCTACTTGCATGTATCATATATCCTTGTGTGCATTGCTATTGCTTTGTTGGTGGTAAAGTACCCCGGTCTGGTACCGCGTGACAGGCGTGACTGGTGGTATTTTATCATTGGCATAGTAATAAGTCTATCGACAACTGTGAGAATCGGTAGTACTTAAGATCAGGGTGGGAACAACCATAAGAATAGTAAAAGAACTTGGATTGAATAGATTTCTGTGATCAACTTATATCTCTGTATTGTGGATCTCGTTCTAGTGGAACTACTTTCCCCAACCATATTCTCAAGTCAATTAAACCTGTTTGCTTTGCTCTGCTTGATAATCAAAACCCCCCTTTGTTACTTTGCATGCTCATAAATACTTAGAAAGATCACTTCCTTCCTGTGGATTCGACCCTTGCTTGCCTCTACTACTTGTTTAGGTTTGTTAGGATTATTTTGTTTAAGGTGTCACGACAACGCCCTATCAACGAGTCATTAGCATATGGTAAAAAATTATTTGACAAAGAAAAGAGATATACCAATGTTTATCTTGACCATAGAATATGGACAAAAACAATACATACATCTCTATTTATTTCTTCTTGTTTGTTGTAAACAGGGTGTAATGTTGATCAACTTCGGTTCGTCTTGGATTGCGATTGAATCGTGCTAAGGCACTTTCCAAAACCAATATTCAACCCTACTCTTGTAGCCTTAGGGTTACACGAAATTTGATTCGGGATAAGACAACGCAAATCTCTATCGATCAAGGAAAGATCAAATAGAGAGGCACTTGGTGTTGTTACGGTTTTGTTCGATGCACAAGAGATAGTTCTCTTTGGATATCCCAAGACTTGCCCCAAGCTCACCCTTATATAGGGCATAGGTAGTTAGGCGGTTACATGGCGGTTGGGAAGTTGCATGGTGGTTGGGTGGTTGCATGGCGGTTGGGCGGTTGAATGGCGGTTGAAAAACGGTTAAAAACCCCAAGCTACTCAACCGCAACCTACGAGCTGAAATTTACACTACAAGGACCTCGAATATGACTTCTCGGTGTCCGCCTCTCAAATCCCGACACGTTCCGTAACCCCGAGTCTGAATCCACGCACACGAGTGTGCAGTCTGCACCCCCAAAACTTGCTATGCGCCGAACGAACTCCATAAGTCTTGAGCAAATCCCGACTATACCAAATGGACGATGACACTAAAATCACCAATATTTCTCCCCCACTTTAGTGTAATCCTTCATTCACTTAAATAACATGCATCAAACACAAACTCATGCATAAATGAAAATGTCCTTAAGATTGAATTTTCACATTTGAGTAGTACACATTCCAAATTATCGAGAATCAGGGTGTCCTATGGATTTAACCCTTCAACCCATTTGAAAACTTGAAGATACAACACACATATGTTTCTACACTATTCCAAGTGATAACTTGACACTATTATAGGCATGTGTCCTTATCCATTCATGAGCGTATACAAAGCCAAGCTCGGGCTAGTTGAAGTGGCACCACTTCACACTCATTAAGGTGGACTCTTTTCAATCATGCACCTGCAAATGCATTTTTTCAAAAAATCCATTAAGAAGATAAATTTCATCCTAACTTTTCTTGCAGGTTTGAGCACATACCTTCAGATGTTATTGAACATGTGCTCCAATCTGAAATTGCAGGCTTTCCACATTGAATTCAGCCTCTAATGTCATATTATAGGGGAATTGGGTATCCCACCATTAGAGATTTCAATCGGGCTTTAAACCCATCCCGATAGACGACTTGATCACAAGTCCCTGGCTAACCCCTTTGTCAAGTGGTCCGCCAAATTTTGTTGAGACCGAACAAACTCAACAATGATCGCCGCATGAGTGATCAACTCACGTACCGCGCTTTGTCTAACGCCGAGGTGTCGCGACTTACCATTATACACTTGGCTATAAGCCTCAGCCAAAGTAGCTTGACTATCGCAATGGATAGATATGGGTGACACCAGTTTCGACCACAAAGGAATCCCGTAGACTAAGTTCCTTAGCCATTCCGCCTCTTTACCGGCAGCCGCTAATGCTACGAATTCTGATTCCATAGTTGAACTTGTAATGAAAGTTTGCTTTTTAGAAGCCCATGAAATGACACCTCCCCCAAGCAAGAATACCCAACCACTTGTAAAAGAATGATCTTCCACGTTAGTGATCCAACTCGCATCCGAATACCCTTCTAGAACCGAAGGAAATCCGACATATGACAAACCATAATGCATGGTTCCCTTTAAGTATTTGAGCATCGGCTTTATTGCTTCCCAATGGTGAGTACTAGGATTACTAGTGTATCTACTCAACCTTCCTACCGCATAAGCAATATCCAGTCTTGTGCTTGTCATGGTATACATTAAGCAACCAATCACTTGTGAGTACTCGAGTTGTGATACCACTTTGCCCGTATTAGGCATAAGCTTCACACTCGGATCCATGGGAGTGCTCACCGGAGAACAAGTCTCACAATTGAACTTCTTCAACACTTTCTCAATGTAATGAGATTGTGTCAAAGATAGTCCCTTGTTCACACGCTTGATTCTAAAACCGAGGATCACATCTGCCTCCCCCATGTCCTTCATGGCAAAACTTGATGACATAAATGCCTTTGTAAGGTCTACTTATCTTTGGTCCGTACCAAAGATCAACATCACAACATGTCATCAACATACAAGCAAATGATTACTCCATTACCGGACTTATCAAATTTGTTGTATACACACTTGTCCGACTGATTTAACTTAAATCTGCTCGACAAGACACTCTCATCAAACTTTTGATGCCACTACTTAGGTGCTTGCTTTAGCCCATACAATGACTTTACCAACTTACACACCTTATGCTCATTATCGGGCATAACGAACCCTTCAGGTTGCTTCATGTACACCTCCTCCTCCAAATCACCATTCAAGAATGCCGTTTTGACATCCATTTGGTGAATCACAAGATTGTTAATAGCCGCCAAGGCAATGAACAACCTAATGGTGGAGATCCGAGCAACCGGAGCATATGTATCAAAATAATCAATACATTCCCTTTGTCTAAAGCCTTGGATGACCAATCGGGCCTTAAACTTATCGATAGTACCATCCACCTTCATCTTCTTCTTGAAGATCCACTTGCATCCCAAAGGCTTGCAACCTAGTGGGAGATCCGATAAGACCTACGTATTATTTTCCATGATGGAGTCCATTTCATCATTTATTGCTTCTTTCCATAATGCAACATCTTGAGATTTCATTGCATCATCAAAAGTCTTAGGATCGACATCAATATGATAACAATATGAGTATTGGAACCCAACTTCATCTCTAGATCCCTCAACCAAATAAATTTCAAATTTTGGACCGAAATATCTTTCAATCGTCCCTCGCTTGCTCCTACGGAGCATAGGTGACTCGATAAGAGACACGGTTGTGTCGTCTCCTTCTTTAGTTCCACTTGTGCTAGGAACCAAATCCTTTGGTCTAGGTATGGACGAGAATCGATTCTCATCAAATATCGCATCTCTTGACTCAATCACGGAGTGAACCGAGATAGAATCATTAGGCTCTATTACATAGAACCTATAAGCCTTGGAATGCTCAGCATACCCAATAAAGATGCAAGCAATACCTCTTTCTCCCAAGGTTTTTATCTTGGGCTGGGGCAGTCTAGCGACCGCCCTACATCCCCAAACTCGAAGGTAATTCAAGCTCGGTTTCTTTTTGTACCAAAGTTCATAATGTAATATCCCTCATTTTATAAGGATAGTTTGGAATTTTTCCAACTCCCGTATTACAAGTCGGATTAATTTCAGAAAAGTTCAAACATTCGGTAATATGTTTGATCTCTGTAATATTTTTTTCGAGTAATATAAAATACAGTTAACATGTGTTTAAGGTTAAATAGTCGTTCGTGTACGAATATATTTAACCCGGGGTTAAGAAGATTAACACAAAGTCAAAACGGTCAAAAGGGTGAAAAATGGCCTTGACCGCACCCCGCGGTCAAGTGGCCGCACCCGCGGCGAAGGCCAACAGCTGAGGCGGTCTTTGTCTTCGCGATAAGGCTTGGCTGCAACTCGCCGGAGTTGTCAGGCCTAAGCAGCCCAAGTGGCACCTAGCCTTGCCCCCTGGTCTCCTTGTTTGTCCCCTCTGAGGAGGCTCGTTTTTGGGCTATAAAAGGAGTTGAAATCAGAAGTCAAGCTTCATCTTCCTCCTCTCATCTGTTTTCTCCATTGAAGCACCAAGCTTTGAGCTTTGTTGTGAAGGTGTTCGAATCCCTTTGAGTCTTGGAAAAGGTACTCCTAAGTGATATTAGAAGGTCTAAGGTGTTGGGAGATCGAACCATAATCAAATCGAAAGCAAACGAAGTGATTGGGTGATTTTTCTCCATTAAAACACTGTCGCGAGCTCGCCACTGTAACACCACCGCACCCCGCGGTAAGAGCTCCACCGCACCCGCGGCGAGCCTTGTCCGAGTGTGTGTTCTTGGGTGTTTGGCTTGGGGCGAGGCTTGATTCCTTTGATTCTTTTCCTATTCTTTTAGATTCAATTATCTAGATATTGAATCTAACTTAGGGTTTCATTTTGGGTCGATCCGAAGGAATCTGTGGTCTCAGATCTGTCCATGTTTCGGACCCAGGAACTCGTCGTCTCTAAGCTTTGCTTAAGCTTTCGTCGGATCTAAGGCAAGTGGCGGTTCGCTCTTGCTCATCATTCCATATTTCAAGTAATTATCAATTGTTTAGTTGTTAATTAATTTGGGATGATTTATTGTTTGCGTTGGGAACAGTTTTGTTAAATGATATGATTAAAAGGAGATATTATAATAGGTTGTATATCTGTTAGAACAACGCTATTATATATATATGATTAAAACATGATATTATACTAGGTTGTATATCGGTTAGAACAACGCTAGTATAGATATATGTTTTGTTGTTGGCCATGATGGTTGTGATGTGGATTATTACTGTGTTGAACTGTTTAGTTAGCACTAGTAGTTAGGAACGTTGGACTCGTTGAGGTCCATTCGTTTCTTGATAATTATTGGTTGAGAGGGCATCGGAGACCCTGACACCAACTGGCGGATCATGATCGTCCTCTATCCGAGTATAGAGGTGGTGCACTTAGCTAGTGTCACAAACCTTCGGAAGGATTCCCTTCGATATATGTCCCTCATGATGAAACATATATCTAAAACCTTATAACGTGATGTGTGTTTTGGAATTAAATGAGATAAGTGCCGTTGTCGCACATAATTAATATACCCTTGGGCGAGTAGTGCAGCTAGGCAATAGTGCAGCTAGGAAATCTCGTCTTGACTTTGATCAGAGTAAAGTTCTCTTTTCAATTTGGATTCGCTTTGAGCGGTGAGGTTGGTCGTGGACCGAAACATCAAGTCATTTTTGAACGCTTGTGTGATTATTTATGTTCCCCAATATTTGTCATGCTTCCGATAAGACTTAGTTCGTTGGAGTCTTCTTTTGGGATTGATTGCTGTGAGACTCGGTCTCCAGAATCTTCTCTTGATCATGCATTTTCATATAATTCAGTAGAAGTATGGTGGTTGACTATCGTTATCGGTTGTGATTCGAGGAGCGATGAGTCTAACCTAATACGACTACTTCGAACCACTCTGCTTTGTACCCTTGCTTAGTCTTTCATTAGACTAACCAACCATAATTAATCTCTGCATGATTGGCTGGTGTCATCCGTTCGATTCGGCACATTAGATAAGTTGCCATCCCGTGAAGGCTAGAACGACTATAGAAGCAAACGGTGTTTTGACAAGTTTATTCAGGTTAAGATCCTTGGCGGGTGATCATTACGATCAAGACCCTTTTGTTGTTTATTTAAAGTCTTCCGCTATGTTAAATATGTTTTGTGTAAAGACTTCCGTTGTATTTCTGATGTATTTGGAATTTTGTTGAAATTCCGAGACTTTGGTTTAAATGAAAGTTATGATATGTTGTATTATAACTGTGGTTTAATGATTTATATCAACTGGAAAAGCCTTGGGTGACATCGGACAGTACGTCTGAGGTCACTGGCGGTAATGCCTTCAAGGTTATATATTTGGGGGTGTTACAGACTTGGTATCAGAGCCGATTTTTTTTTTACGGGTGGATTTTAAAACATTTTCTTGGAACAATTTTTTTTATAAAACCATTTACTCGTTTGAAACTGAGAAATGTTTTCGAAGGCTCTGAATTTACAAAGAAAATTTTTACCGTTCATAGTCGTGCCTTCTCTTTAGTCTGATATGGAAACAAACTTCCATATTTAGAAAGACTAACTCTCTTCTCGTCACCCGGAGGATATGGGTGCATTTTGTTCTCTTCAAAGGGACTCGGAAGAAGCCGAGGTAGTTTCGCTATCTCCAGTAAGGCTTGAATTCCCAGTTTCCTCGTTATGATTTGAGGTTGTAGAACCTAGTAACTCGGTTTGAAGTTCATCTAATGAAATTTACCTAGTTTGATCTCTTCTAAGTTGATTTCATTACGTTAAGTACATTGGAAGATATTAATGTATGAAATCCTTGGAATTTGATCGGTAAAATAGATGGTGAACACGAGGAACACTATCCGTGCTGGTGCTGGGCCAAGTAATGACCCCAGGCCAAACATGAGGAATGTTGCGAATCCTATGGAGGAACACGAGTCTGTTCTCACAACAATCCAGGAGGCAATGGCCAAGCTTCGGCCAACGCTCCAGTCATATTTGATGCAGCAGCAGTGGAAGCAATACGAGGAATCGTCATGCAAGCATTTACAGATATAATGCGACTGAACGCACCTCAGGCACAGGCTGTGTCAATTCCTCCAGTAGTTCCTAGGCTTGAGGAACAAGATGTCCATGTACACCGTGAAGAGGCAGTCAGGAATAGAGGTGATTATGGCCGAGCCCTAAAGGCCATTAACTCTATAAGGCCTGACAGCTATGATGGAAAAGGAGAGCCAGTCAGAGTGGCTCATTGGTTCTCACATATGGAACGGTTGTTTCATAATGTTGAGTGCACAGAAGTAGAGAAAGTGCACATTGCTTCCCTTCAATTGAAGGAAGATGCTAGCGAATGGTGGGAGAACACCGGTCTAGCTGATCATGTTGATTTGAACTGGGGAAAGTTCAAGGCTAAAATGACTGATCGTTTCTTCTCTCGAGCTATGAGGGAAGAAAAGCATAAGGAATTCCTCTATCCTAAGATAGATGGATTAAAAGTGACTGAGCTTGTGACTAAGTTCAATCATTTATTGCAGTATGCTGGGCCAGAGGTGTCCAGTGAGGAGCAGAAGATCTGGTACTTCCATGAATGGATGAGCCCAGATATTGAGCCATTGATGGTGCGTCACGGATGCTCTACCTTGGAGCAGTACGTGGATGCAGCCTATAAGTTAGAGGTGACTCTGGAGGAGTCGACCAAGAAGCGTAATAGCCAGAGGCAGGTGCAGAACTAGCCTCAGGCGAGTGGATTTAAACGTCCTGCGCCACCATCTGATTTTGCCAAATCTGACCGAGTAAAGATGGATATGACTCAAGGAGGGTCAATACAGTAGTCGGGTCAGGGCAAGAGTCCGATCCAATGTCACAATTGTGGTGTAACTGGGCATAAAAGCTTTGCGTGTCAGAAGGAAAGGAAGACATGTTTTGGTTGTGGAAGGGAAGGACATTTGCAAAGGTTCTGTTGGCAGGGAAAGTAGGAAGGAGCGGAGTCACGGCAAGGGTCTGTTAATCAGAACAACCGACCCAGGTTTAAACTAGCAGAGACTCCTAGTCCTTCGATGCAGACAGTTGCACAGAACAAGGGGAAAGCCCCAGTGGCTTCTGGGAGTCAAGGTCAATGCCTTTACGAGATGCGTGAGGCGGATGGACCCGATGCTCCATATGCTTAAAGTGTTTATACCTTTTGTTGGTATGTTGTTGATTTGGGTGTTACCCAGTCTTTCGTTTTGGATAGTTGTGTAGTAAGTTAAGTTGTGTGTGCAACGAGGTTGTGAACCTTTTGTTGTAACTCTTCTTATATATGAACCTTTGGTTTATACCAAGTTAGTGTTTCATTGCTTGGTAAAGGGTGAGGTCTCGTGTTCAAGACTCACCAACAACCTCTTCGAGATGGCTGCCTGTTATAGGTGGAGCTACCAAGGATGGGTTGAGATGTATGGACAGCGGCTCATGGCAACAATGGACGCTGGTAATGGTTGGGCCTGGGCTTGGAGCCACTAGTGGGCCGTCTGTGAACCATGTAGTGGGCTGGTCCAAGATGGTGACCATTTAGTTGGAACCAAGCGCCTTTTGGAAATTCCGATTACCATTTAGGGTAAGGAGTTCGAGGCGGATTTAATTTGATTAGCCATGGTTCCATACGATATTTTTCTCAGTATGGATTGGTTGATGCGTCATGGGGCGGTCATCGATTTAGTTCAAGAACTGTGACGGTGTCATCTGGGGGCCAGTGTGTATGCAGATTTAAGGGTCTAAATGACGCTGATAACGGCAGGCTTATCAATGTGATGGCTGCGTTTAAGCTACTTTGACAAGGTTGTGTCGAGTACCTTTGCTACATGGATCCGCCCATGAAAGATGAACCATCAATTCTTGATATTCCTGTGATTAGTGAGTTTTCGGATGTCTTTTCGGAAGAGATTCCTGGATTACCCCCGAAGCGTGACGTGGAATTTTCTATTGATTTTGAGCCTGGTACCGCGCCGATTTCGGAGGCACCGTACTGGATGGCTCCTGGTTGAGATGCAAGAGTTGAAGAAGCAACTCGAGGATTTTCTTGACAAGGATTATATAAGGCCGAGTGCATCGCCTTGGGGTGCCCCGGTTTTGTTTGTCAAGAAGAAAGATGGATCGTTTCGACTGTGTATCAACTGGCGAGAGTTGAATAAAGTCACGATCAAGAATAAATATTCGTTGTTAAGGATTGATGATCTGTTGGATCAATTACAAGAAGCAATAGTCTTTTCCAAAATCGATCTGAGGTTTGGTTATCACCAACTCAGGACTCGTAAGGAAGATATTCCAAGGATTGCTTTCCGGACGAGGTATGGTCACTACGAGTTCGTAGTCACCAATGCTCCAACAATTTTCATGGGTCTAATGCATCGATGTTTTCGCCAGTACTTGGATAAGTTCGTGGTGGTCTTCATCGATGGGATTTTGATCTATTCCTCGAGCGTGGAAGCTCATGTGGAACATCTTTGGATTATTTTGTCACTCCTTAGACAAAATCGGCTGTACGCAAAGTTGTCTAAGTGTGACTTTTGGAGCAAGGAAATGGCTTTCTTAGGCCGTGTGATCAGTAAGGATAGGGTTATGATTGATTCCCAGAAGATCGAAGCGGTAGCTATTTGGAAGCGGCCTCAGGTTGTGAATGAGGTGCGCAGTTTTCTAGGACTTGCTGGATTTTACTGAAGAGGATATGCTTAGACGCTTTCCCGAGTTGTTTTCGGCCTAGAATAATCAAGTTTCGGGGTCGAAACTTCTTTTAAGGGGGAGGTAATGTAATATCCCTCATTTTATAAGGATAGTTTGGACTTTTTCCAACTCCCGTATTACAAGTCGGATTAACTTCAGAAAAGTTCAGACATTCGGTAATATGTTTGATCTCTGTAATATTTTTTCCGAGTAATATAAAATATAGTTAACATGTGTTCAAGGTTAAATAGTCATTCCTGTACGAATATATTTAACCCGGGGTTAAGAAGATTAACCCAAAGTCAAAACGGTCAAAAGGGTGAAAAATGGCCTTGACCGCACCCCACGGTCAAGTGGCCGCACCCGCGGCGAAGGCCAACAGCTGAGGCGGTCTTCGTCTTCGCGATAAGGCTTGGCTGCAACTCGTTGGAGTTGTCAGGCCTAGGCAGCCCAAGTGGCACCTAGCCTTGCCCCATGGTCTCCTTGCTTGTCCCCTCTGAGGAGGCTCGTTTTTGGGCTATAAAAGGAGTTGAAATCAGAAGTCAAGCTTCATCTTCCTCCTCTCCTCTGTTTTCTCCATTGAAGCACCAAGCTTTGAGCTTTGTTGTGAAGGTGTTTGAATCCCTTTGAGTCTTGGAAAAAGGTACTCCTAAGTGGTATTAGAAGGTCTAAGGTGTTGGGAGATCGAACCATAATCAAATCGAAAGAAAACGAAGTGATTGGGTGAGTTTTCTCCATTAAAACACAGTCGCGAGCTCGCCACTGTAACACCACCGCACCCCGCGGTAAGATCTCTACCGCACCTGCGGCGAGCCTTGTCCGAGTGTGTGTTCTTGGGTGTTTGGCTTGGGGCGAGGCTTGATTCCTTTGATTCTTTTCCTATTCTTTTAGATTCAATTATGTAGATATTGAATCTAACTTAGGGTTTCATTTTGGGTCGATCCGAAGGAATCTATGGTCTCAGATTTGTCCCTGTTTCGGACCCAGGAACTCATCGTCTCTAAGCTTTGCTTAAGCTTTCGTCGGATCTAAGGCAAGTGGCGGTTCTCTCTTGCTCATCATTCCATATTTCAATTAATTATCAATTGTTTAGTTGTTAATTAATTTGGGATGATTTACTGTTTGCGTTGGGAACAGTTTTGTTAAATGATATGATTAAAATGAGATATTATAATAGGTTGTATATCTGTTAGAACAACGCTATTATATATATATATGATTAAAACATGATATTATAATAGGTTGTATATCGGTTAGAACAACGCTAGTATAGATATATGTTTTGTTGTTGGCCATGATGGTTGTGATGTGGATTATTACTGTGTTGAACTGTTTAGTTAGCACTAGTAGTTAGGAACGTTGGACTCGTTGAGGTCCAGTCATTTCTTGATAATTATTGGTTGAGAGGGCATCGGAGACCCTGACACCAACTGGCGGATCATGATCGTCCTCTATCCGAGTATAGAGGTGGTGCACTTAGCTAGTGTCACAAACCTTGGGAAGGATTCCCTTCGATATATGTCCCTCATGACGAAACATATATCTAAAAGCTTATAACGTGATGTGTGTTTTGGAATTAAATGAGATAAGTGCTGTTGTCGCACATAATTAATATACCCTTGGGCGAGTAGTATAGATAGGCAATAGTGCAGCTAGGAAATCTCGTCTTGACTTTGATCAGAGTAAAGTTCTCTTTTCAATCTGGATTCGCTTTGAGCGGTGAGGTTGGTCGTGGACCGAAACATCAAGTCGTTTTTGAACGCTTGTGTGCTTATTTATGTTCCCCAACATTTGTCATGCTTCCGATAAGACTTAGTTCGTTGGAGTCTTCTTTTGGGATTGATTGCTGTGAGACTCGGTCTCCAGAATCTTCTCTTGATCATGCCTTTTCATATAATTCAGTAGAAGTATGGTGGTTGACTATCGTTATCGGTTGTGATTCGAGGAGCAATGAGTCTAACCTAATACGACTACTTTGAACCACTCTGCTTTGTACCCTTGCTTAGTCTTTCATTAGACTAACCAACCGTAATTGTTCTCTGCATGGTTGGCTGGTGTCATCCGTTCGATTCGGCACATCGGATAAGTTGTCATCCCGTGAAGGCTAGAACGACTATAGAAGCAAACGGTGTTTTGACAAGTTTATTCAGGTTAAGATCCTTGGCGGGTGATCATTGCGATCAAGACCCTTTTGTTGTTTATTTAAAGTCTTCCGTTGTGTTAAATATGTTTTGTGTAAAGACTTCCGCTGTATTTCTGATGTATTTGGAATTTTGTTGAAATTCCGAGACTTTGGTTTAAATGAAAGTTATGATATGTTGTATTATAACTGTGGTTTAATGATTTATATCAACTGAAAAAGCCTTGGGTGACATCGGACAGTACGTCTGAGGTCACTGGCGGTAATGCCTTCAAGGTTATATATTTGGGGGTGTTACACATAAGGGGTGACCTTGTTCCTTTTGTTAGGAACCTATTTAGTAAATAGCAAGCCGTTAACATGACTTCACCCCAAAATCCGTCACTCAATCCCGAGTAGGATAACATGGAATTAACCATCTCTTTTAGGACTCGATTCTTCCTCTCCGACACAACATTTTGTTGTGGTGTATAGGGAGTCATAGTCCCATATATAATGCCAACGGATTGGAAATACGCATGATCATAATATTATCCACCTCATCGTGCATAGTTTCTTAATCAAGTCATTTTGTTGCAATTCAACCTCGGTTTTTTAAACCTTAAATTTATCTAGGGCCTCGTCTTTAGCATGCAATAAATACACATAACAATAACGAGAATAATCATCAATGAAAGTGATGAAATATTTCTTGTTTCCTAAAGACGGAGTAGTATGCAAATCACATAGATCACTATGTACAAGTCCAAGCACCGCAGAATTTCTTTTAATGTCTTTAAAGGGTTGTCTAATTATTTTTAGCAACATGCAAGTTCTACACTTCTCTAAATTCATGTCAAATTCAGGAATTAAACCTTCCTTAGACATATAATCCATTCTCTTATAATGCACATAACCTAATCTTGCATGCCATAGAGAAGATTCATTTGTACTAGAACATGCCATATATGTGGAATTGACAACTTTATTAATATTAAGCATAAACATGCCATTACAGAAATATCCAAATTCTACAAATACACCACACTTCGATACGATATACTTATCGGATTCATAGACTTGCTTAAAACCACACTTGTTTAAAACACTATCGGAGACTAAATTTTTCCTAATTCCGGGTACATGTACGACATCCTTGAGTTCAAGGGTCTTCCTGGAACTAAACACTAACACCACTTTTCCACGATCTAGGATAGGGGCAGTTGACTCGTTGCCCATATGGAGGACGGACCCATCATTCACCGTCTTAATCCAGCCATGGTCCTTGCAAACATGTTTAGTTGCCCCCCGAGTCAATCCACCAAGCCACTTCATCATCATGCACATAAAATGCCTCAAACATTAATGGTGCGTAATTCATAACTGAATTTGAACCAAAATATGAAAACCAACCTTTATGAGTAGATGGGCCTTGGTCCTTAGACCCTTGCCCCGAACGGTTTTGTCCCGCCCCATTCCTATCCTTTGTAGACCGGCAATCATGCTTGAAGTGACCCGGTATTCCACATATACAACATTCGCCCTTAGGTTTCTTGTTAGACTCACCATTGGTGTCCTTGGAAGGTTGCTTCTTCCTCTTGTTCTTCTTCTTAGAATTTCCACCCTACTCCATCATATTCACAGAGGAAGGTCCAGGAGTCTCTTTCGGTTTACCGCCCTCTTGCGCCCTTAGAGATTCCTCTATGCGCAAATGGCTTCCAAGTTGTACAAGAGACAACTCTTCCTTCTTGTGCTTTAACATGTGCCTGAAGTCCTTCCATGATGGTGGTAGTTTGTCGATGATGCTCGACACCGAGATGGATTCATCTATCTTCATGTTGTGTTGGGCGAATTTCCCTAGGATACAAAGCACTTTATTGAATTGCTCCATAACTGGCTTAGAATCACACATCTTGTAATTGTTGAAATTACTTACGAGGAACTTCTTACTAGAAGCGCCCTCCACCATGTATCTGGATTCCAGCGCATCCCACAACTCCTTTGAGGACTCGGCATTCTAGTAGACATCAAAGAGCGAATCCGACATACCGTTTAGAATGTGACCACGACATATGTAATTGTCATTCTTCCACTAGTTGCGCTTCCTCGCCTCCTCCACAGGTTCGTTCTCCACATCCTTCGGCACGAGGGGCATTGACATACTCAGAACGTACACCACATTGAGCGTCGTGAGGAGGAAATGCATCTTCTTTTGTCATCTCTGGAAGTCCACACCCTCAAACTTCTCCAACTTCCAAAACTTGGAAGTCATATCGCGCACCGATGCAGCCGTCATTGATCAACCACGAAAATATTAGTTTTGAATGTTGTAAACATGTTGTAACATTGATCAAACTTCAGTTCGTCTTGGATAGATTTTGAATCATGCTAAGGCACTTTCCAAAACCAATATTTCGACCCTACTCTTGTAGCCTTAGGGTTACATGAAATTTGATTCAGGATAAGACAATGCAAACCTCTATCGATCAAGACAAGATCAAATAGAGAAGCACTTGGTATTTTTATGGTTTTGTTCGATAAACAAGAGATAGTTCTCTTTGGAATCCCAAGACTTACCCCAACCCCACCCTTATATAGGGAATAGGTAGTTAGGCGTTTACATGGCGGTTGGGAAGTTGCATAACGGTTGGGCGGTTGCATGGCAGTTGGAAGGTTGAATGGAGGTTGGGCGGTTGCATGGCGGTTGAAAAACAGATAAAACCCCAAGCTACTCAACCGCAACCTACGAGCTGAAATTTACACTTCAAGGACCTGGAATATGACTTCTCGGTGTTCGCCTCTCAAATCTCGACACGTTCCGTAACCCCAAGTCCGAATCCACGCACACGAGTGTGCACTCCGCACCCCCGAAACTCATTATGCATTGAACGAACTCCATAAGTCTTGAGTGAATCCCGACTACACCAAATGGCCGATGACACTAAAATCACCAACATTCTAATTTCTCTCAATTTTTTTTTTGCTTGTATGGTTTCTCCCTTTGGTTTTTTTTTGAGCTTTTTTGAAATGAAGACTAAAGAACCCCCTCTATTGCCACTTTAAGCTACTTAGGAGGAGATGCTAATTCCTCTTGTGAAATTTTAATATTTACTCATCAATAGAGCAATTGATTTGGCTCTTAAATCGTCCGTTTCAACACCAAGTATATGGCCAATATAGAGTGCATTTGAAATTTGCTGATCAAGCCTACTTAATGGTATTAACTTTGGGTAATTAGGGTCATTTTAATCACCGTTGATTTTTTTATTGCATATATACGTTGCAAGTGAGGGAATATATTTTTTAGTGAACTGGTCACACATATTAGGTGAATGGTATATAGAGTAACAATAGTATGGCATAAGACTATTAATATGTAAATCTTTTGTTTTTTAACATCACTTTTCCATGATTAATCTTGAAATCATGATTTTATAAACTTCATGAAATTTTACCCCTCAAAAGACTTCTTTTCTTAGCGCGACGCATTCATCAGTGTTATGTCTTTCGTCGTAGTGTAAATCGCACCACTTATCTGCAACTCTTTTGTTCATGGGATTGTTTGGCTTTCTAGGCCATCGCATAGCTTCGCCGAGTTTGGTCATGGCGTTGAGTATTTCGGAGGTGTCGTTGGAGAATGAGTGGAGGTGGGGAGGAGGATAGAGCCCCTAGTCGATGTAGCGGCCATATCCATTATCTTAGATGTTTTTTATCGTCTGATTGTCGAGGTTTGGTCGAGGATAGGGCTTTTAATGCATCTTGGTTTTGTTGACGCATTTTCTTGGTCGCGATGACTCTTGTGATATTTCTGGAGCGATACCGTCATCTTCCAATCAGATGTAAGCCATGGCTTTGGCATGGACGTCTTTGAATGTCTTACATGTGTACTTAGTCAGATCGCGATACAACTCCGACTTCTCGAATAGCCCTCGCTTGATTGCTTCTATGGTGGTTGGGGTGTCGTAGCGATGTATCAATACCTTCTCATCGTTGAACATAATGAGGTACTTCCTTAGCGTCTCCCTAGGCGTTGGGTGACGCGATAGAGGTCACTGGACTGCTTTTGGAGTCGTCAATTGCTAGCAAACTGAGTTTTGAACGAGTTGATCAGCCCAACGAATGAGAAGATACTCCCATTTGACAGGTGTATGAACCACATCAATCATGAAATGGAGAATGGACATTGTCGGGAATCTATCGGTTGCGTCTGGCCAACGCGTCTTCATGCTCGTCATGACGGACTATTTCTCTAAGTGGATCGAAGCCGAAGCATTCAAAGAGATCTAACATTCACATGTTGTTTATTTCATACAGAGGAACATCTTGAGCGGATTTGGCATTCTTGACACCATCGTGTGCGACAACGGACCCAAATTCATAAGAAATCGAATGTATGAATTATGCAAGGAGCAAGGCATCAATCTCGTCACGTCGACGCCGCGCTACCATCAAGCAAACGGTCAAGTCGAGTCCAATAACAAAGTCATTATCAACAACTTGAAGAAAAGGCTCAAGAAGGCAAAAGGCTTATGGGCAGACGAGTTGCCCTCTATCATATGGTCGGATCGCACCACTCCAAAGACCGCGACAGGTAATGCTCCCTTTTTTTTGGTATTCGGAAGTGAAGTTGTCCTACTTGTCAAAGTGCAAATCTGCTCAGCTCGCTATCGCCTCCTCACGGAAAAAAGAAATACGTCGCTAATGACGTTCATGTTGGACATCGTCGGCGAGCTACGCAACGACGTTGCCACCTGGATGGCGATATACCAACAAGGGGTCGCCGGGAGCTATAACTACAACGTAAGGGTAAGAGCATTCCAAGTTGGGGAATGGGTCATACGCAAAGTATTCCAAAACACAAGAGAGGAGAACGCTAAAAGGCTAGGACCCACTTGGGAAGGTCCTTACCAAATCACAAGGTTGGTCGGACAAGGCGCCTACGAGTTAGCATTTCCTAAAGGCGTACTCGGCATCCAGAGCTGGAATGCAACGCACCTCAAAAAGTACTATTTCTAATCTAATCTACATTCTATATATATTCCTTGCTGAAACTCAATTCATTCAATAAAAGCAAAACTTTTCTCCAATTGCTATACTATCGCGTTCACGCCCATGGGCAAAGCCTGGTCGAGCTACATCGTACCCCTTTGGCTATACTGGTCACACCCCTTGGGTCGTGTCGTGATACCCCTAGCTATAAAGCTTATACCATTTGGGTCGTGTCGTGACGCCTCCGGCTATATCGACATTATTCCCTCAGAGCTCAATCATGATGCCAGTGATGCGAAACGCCCCTGCGGGGAGGCGCTCCGGGTGCATTGGCTCAGAGCGTGGCTCAAGCAATGGTCTCTTTCTTCTTCTCTTAGTTGGATTCCTTCCTTGGGGTGCTCTGGACGCACAACTGGAAATAACCTCAAAATGGATTTCTGCGGGGGCGTGCCTCCAGGGGGGCGCGACAGTCAGATAACCTCAAAGTGAGGTTACCTGAGCGCGGCTACAGTGGAGCAAGGCGACAACGGGGCTCAAACGTGGGGCGCCACTGTGCTGGGAGAGATGGGGGCGTGAGAGAGAGATTGAGCGAGTGAGAGAGAGAGATGGTTGGAAGTAATGGAACCCAAACCCTAGAGCTTGAGGCCTAGGGGTTTATGGGAGAAGGAAAACCTTAACTCTACACAATAAACCTCAACTAAACCTAAAATTGTCAAGTAACACACAAAGGTGCTTAAATAGTCTTACAAGCATAAGGCCATGGGCCTAATAGTTAATGGGCCTAGTTTACTAGAAGTGGCCAACACTCCTAAAACACAAAACAAGGAAATAACAACTAAAGGGAAAGGGATAGGCATGTGACACCTGGGGTGCCACACGGGGGCAAGCTGCCAAGGGGCACGCCATGGGGGCGCCCCAGGGGGTACCTTACTGGGACGCGCCATTGGCGCGTTGCTTGGCCGCTCCGCGATGGTGACCATGATCACCAAGGTGGGGGACTCGTGGCTTGAACCTATGCTAGTGTGAGTCCGGGTGACACTGGATTGTGTGGCTTGAGCTATAGCGCGAGCGCGGGCCCGAGTCACGGGTCCGGTCGACTTGACGTTCATCAAGTCATCATTCGTCGCCGTCAAGGTTTGGGGGCCATCATTATCCCCTTCTTGGCTGCGAATCATCCTCGATTTGTCATCGTCAAGCTCGGGGGGCACATACGGGGTGAGATCCACCACGTTAAAGGTGGGATGGACACCATAATCATCGGGAAGCTCGATGTGATATGCCTTGTCACCAAAGCGCTCCAATATGCAAGAGGGCCCATCGCCGTGTTGGTCAAGCTTGGAGCGGCGCCGGGTGGGGAAGCACTCATGGCGCAAGTGGACAAAAACAAGGTCCTTGGAGCCAAAGATGACGGCGCGGTGGCCTTTGTTGGCTTGGCGCTCATATTGGGCGGCGCGGCGCTCAAGTTGAACTCGTTTGCGCTCATAAAGCTCTCAGACAAAGTCGGCACTCTTGGCGCCTTGGGGGCTCTCCGTGGTGCCCATGGCGTGCGGCACCAAATCCAACGGGGTGAGTAGGTTGTGCCCATAGACGACCTCAAAAGGGGTGAGCTTGGTGGCCGAATGCATTGACCTATTATAAGAAAACTCAACAAACGGGAGTAAGTCTTTCCAACGGTGTTGGTTGGTCCTAAGCAAGGCTCCTAGGGTGCGGTTGGTCACCTCGATTTTATGTCGGTTTGTGGGTGACAACTAGTGGAAAATAGGAGATTGGTGCCTAGTTTACCACACAAAGTCTTCCAAAAATACCTCACAAATTTGGCATCCCTATCGGAGAAAATGGTGCGAGGGATTCCATGAAGTTTGACCACGTGGTCAAAGAAAAGAGATGTGACTTTCGATGCATTATTGGTCATCTTACAAGGAACGAAATGGGTCATTTTAGAGAAACAATCAACCATCACAAAAACATTATTGACATACATATTCATACTTTGATATCACTAGCTTAAAATTCATATTGATGTCTAATGTTTCATATTTTTGATATCAATATCAAACGATTGAGACAAAATAGTATATGTACTTGGGGAATGTAAAGGAATGAAAATTAAGGAAGAGTTCGATGTAGCGAGGAAGGAGCCCCGGCCGATCCGGACGGGGATGCATGTCGTGATATCCCACCTCACATGCCCCCATGTGATTTTTGCTTTTATTTCTTTATTTTCCATTTTTAGGTAGACATGTCTATAATAATTTTGTTTCTCTGATTATAATTTCTAAAAAACGAAAAGAAAGAATAACCAAACGTATGGGTCTATAGATGGTATCTGGTAGATCGATTGCGAATTGGGTCATAAAGTGTAAATTGTGTTGGGATTGCTCATTTTCTCGGATTGATATTATTGCTATTCGGACGGGGTGGATTTATCGCTTTCGGGTCTTTGTTGACACTGTGTTCGGTCTCTTTAGGATGGAGTCATTAGTGAGCTGGGTGATTTTGGATTTTGAATACGTAATCTGGATCATGCTTAGCTTGTTACTAGGTCTGAATCATTCTTAGTTTGGATCGATTATTTTTTAGGATTGTTACTTGGAGGACATGCCCGTGCTACGCACGGGGCATATATTTTTCAAATGTTATTTTACATGTATTCATATTTCTACATGTTAATGTGTTTGTATTGATTATATGTTGTGTTTTACATTTTTGCCGTCATATATTTTGTTAAGTGGTCATATGTTCTTCTATTTGGGCATCCAAATCTCTTTAGGGGGTAAGAACTTTTAGACATGTAGTGCAATAGATGTAGAGAGATAATCTTGTACCCTCATTAAGTATACTTTAGGCGGACCAATTTGAATTTTATATTTTTCAATGGTAGTTTTCACAGCTATTGTATGCATTGATTATATTTTTTATTAGACAAAATATTATTTTCCTTTTTTTCTACTCCAATGAAAAACATCTTAGCTAATCTTCTATACTTCCTGCTCTTTGTAACCCTTTGTGTGGTTACGAAAGAGGGAAGAGCGTGAATATTTAGACTCCCGATCAGTCATAGAGTGTGAAGAACGTGCGCTCTCCAAAAGTAAGAAGTGTCACCCTGGTCCTTCTCTAGGGTTTCTGCATCTGGCCGCCGCCGGCCATGGCAAGCGGAAAGAATAAAGGTAACATAAAGAAGCTTTCTCGCAAGATCTCGTTCATCATCGCCTCTACCTCCTCTTCCCTTGAATTGCCCTTCCCCTATGATGCCCTAGCCTCTCCATTCTGCTCTGTCCCCCCAAACCTCATCTCCTCTGTTAATCTCCAACTCCTAAATGAGAGCACCCCGGAACTCCATGTCTCAACCCCCCTCACAAACCAAAATCCCCTTTTTCGTGTTGTAGCCCCTCCCCCGGAGTCCATCTCTGACTTTCCCCCACTAGCAAACTCCTCCTCCCAACTCACAAACTCTCCAATAGCCACTCTCCCTGCTGTAAACAAGAGCAGCACTAGCTCAGAGCCCTCCCCCGCTCCTATCCCATCTAATCCTGACATCTCTCTCCAAACCAACGCTTCGTCGGAACCTACCTTGAAACTTTCTTCGCAAGAAACTCTCCCTGCTCACTTCATTTTGTCAACCCCTCCAAAAAAAGTCTTTTGTCTCCACTGTCAGGGAGTGCAAGCCAAGACCGAAACCTTTACCATTGAGTTTTGTCCCCGGCATAAAAAATGGAATCATTGAATTCTCGCAGAGTGATGTTGCTGACCTCGTTGCAAAATGGAATTTATCACTCGTAGGGGCACCCATAGAAGACCGGCTGTCATTCAAAGCCATGGAAAAATTTGTGCAACACAATTGGCTGAACATCACCCTGCCTAAAATCCTTCGAAAGGACAATGGGCTATTTGTGTTCCATTTTGACAAAGAGGAAGATCTTATCTCGATACTAGAAGGAGAACCCTGGATGATAGGGAATAACCGACCTTTAATTTTGAGGAGATGGCAGGAAGGAATGCCTTTGGAAATGTCATGCCTTGATGAAGTGCATGTCTGGGTTACTCTCTCGGAGTTCGACGTTCGCTTTTGGTCCGAACACATGCTGCAGAAACTTGGTTCCGCTATAGAAATACCGTTCTCACGGACTACAACTCGGCTACCCAAGGACGCTTAGGCTATGCTCGGGTCCTTGTCGAAATCTCACCAAGAACAGAACTCCTCCGTGAAATCACATTCAAAGGTCCAGATGGAGAACTGGTACATCAAGCAATATTTTATCCTTGGCTCCCACCAAGATACACCAAATGTTGTGTTTTCGGCCATGCATGCGGTGTGGACTCGATCAATCCACCAATCTCTGGCACAGTCGCCCACTTGCGTCTTCCGACCTCTTCAACAGGACCACCTCTCCTCCCAACACCTTCTTCTTCACAAAAACTCCCTCAAACCTCCTTCACCCACCATTCCTTAAATACAATGCAGTGTATCCCAACACAAATACACCCCACCTCCACTGTCAATAGCACTTCTATCATTAACTCTATCCCACATACCAATCCCATTTTCTTTTATTCTACCACTAAAAACACCAACACCCTACATCATCCTGTCTCTCCCACCATCGTGGGCAACCCTTTACCCAACAATGCCACAGACAACATCTCTGACTCTGTTTCTCCCCCTCAAGATATCACTGACATCCTACACCTTGACCCGACAAGTACCAACACCACCATCACTATGGTTCCCCATGAATAGCACCATCCTTTACTGGAAAATTCGGGGGCTCACTGACCCCATAAAGCAAGACTCACTCACCTCTTTAATCCTCTGTCTCAAACCTGACATTGTCACCATTCTTGAAACTCGTCTCTCTACTCTCACTGAAAGAAAGCTTTCTAAACACCTCATAAAAGGATTGGATTGTTAGTCCAACAGATTCTGTTCCGCTAACTGCCGCATATAGATTTGGTGGAACCCCTCAATTCTTACTCTCACCCCCTTTACACCACAAATCAAATCATCCACTCCTTTATTCACCCAACCTCGAGTAGCAACCCCTTCCACATTTCCTTTTGTTTATGCATATAACAAGCCTTCCCTGCTACTTAATCTCTGGTCTGACCTTGCCAACATTATCCACAACACCACTGGGCCTTGGATTGCTATAGGGGACTTTAACTTAATCCTTGATGCCACGGAAAAAATTCATTAGCGATGACTGCCATCCGACCTCATACTCCTTTGATTTGGGTAATTGTCTTCTAAAGTGTGGCCTCAGTGACCACCCCTTCACTGTTTGTCGCTTTACTTGGAACAACGGCCAAAACAGCCTCAAAATAATATGGTGTAAACTTGATCGAATCCTCACCAAATCTCACTGGCATAACTCCTTTCCCAACTCTAAAGCTCATTTCACCCCCCCCCCCCCCCCCAACATTTCTGACCATTCCCCCATGATCACTTGTATGTCCGATTCTCCTTCACCCACAAAAAAAACATTTTCGTTTCTGCAATGCTTGGATCAACAATGAACACTTCCTCCTTATAGTTGCTACTGTCTGGGATACTGAAATACATGGGCATCATATGTTTAAAGTCACCTCTAAGCTCAAAGCCTCTCAGAAAAAACTCCCTAGCCAAAAACTCCAAACCCTTCAGGAAAACCTGAATCACACTAAAATCACCTTGGAGTCGCATATAATCCAGCTTCAAGTTGACCCCCTAAATCAGAAAATTATTCATGATGAAGATTTGGCTCTCAACTCTTTAAAGGATCAACATCGGGCCCTTCACTGTACTACCAACCATTTTGCAAAGATCAAATGGATGAAATTCTCAGATCAATGCAGCTCTTATTTCTTCAAGCACATCTAAGCGCGTCGAAGAGGATCCCAAATCACCTCCCTTACTCGTATCGATGGCTCCACCATATGCCACAAGGATGATATCACCCTGGAATTCATCTCTCATTTCAAAAATCACTTGGGTATTGTCGACAGAGTCACCCCACTCATTACCAGGTACTATGATCATGGGCCTTCTATTGATAGTAATGCTACATCAAGCCTGATCTCTGGCTTTACCGGACTTGATGTCAAATGAGACCTCTTCTCCATTGGTAACAATTAGACACCGGGGCCCGATGGATTCAATTCCATGTTTTTCAAAAAATCTTGGGCCATTGTTGGTGCTGATATCTCCTCTACTGTTCTAGATTTATTCTCATCTTGCAAACTCCTCAAACAAATAAATCACACTGCCATTACTCTCATCCCCAAAACCAATACCCATTCATATGTCCACTGTTATCGACCCATCTCCTGTTGCTCTTCCCTGTATAAAGCCATTGCCAAAATGCTTGCTAGCAGGCTAAAGTTAGTGTTGCCTCAAATCATTGGGCCTTCCCAGGGAGCCTTCATCCCGTGCCCGTAATACCCAGGATTTATAATCCTGTATAAGGGTTAGAGTGCTACCCATGTCAACAAGAGCTCTTCCTTTTCAGGGTTCAAGTGAGGACAAAGAACTCTAAAGTTAAGCGTGCTAGGACGGGAGTAGTACCAAGATGGGTGACCTCCTGGGAAGTCCCCGGGTTGGCATGGGATGGTACTTCTAAGGCCTCGGGCCTTACAAATGGTATCAGAGCCACTATGGGTTACGAGTGGACTTGGCCTGGATGGCAGTCACTCGACCCAGAGGGTGGTATTTGGGCTTGACGAGGTCGTCAAGGGTTTAAGTGGGGATGATTATAATATCCTGGATTTGTAATCCTTTATAAGAATTAGAGTATTATCCATGTCAACAAGAGCTCTTCATTTTTAGGGTTCAAGTGAGGACAAAGAACTCTGAAGTTAAGCGTGCTAGGGCGGGAGTAGCACCAAGATGGGTGACCTCCTGGGAAGTCCCCGGGTTGGCATGGGATGGCGCTTCTAAGGCCTCGGGCCTTACAGTGGTGACACCGACTCAGTTCAAATCCTCAAAAACACCCTTGACCTCTTTAGCAGCATCTATGGGCTTCACATAAATGACTCCAAATCTTATGTTATCTTTGGGGGTGTCTCTCACTCTAACCAAATCGCCATCTCTAACCTCCCAACTTTGATATTGTCCACCTTCCAATGTAATAATTAGGGCTTTCTATAGGATCCAAAAAACTCTCAAACCTTGACTTCACCGCCCTCATAAGCCGAATCACTTCTCGAATTCACTCATGGACTGCGAGAAATCTCTCTTATGTCGGACGTTTACAACTCATCACTTTTATTATTTTTAGTATGCAGGTTTACTAGTGCAACGTGATTATCTTTCCTGTCAATGTCATGGAAAAAATTGAAGGCTTGCTCAGAAACTTTCTTTGGTGCGGGAAGGAAGAAGGGAACCAAAACCTGATTGCTTGGGCTACGATCTGCAAACCCAAAACAGAGAGTGGACTGGAATAAGTCCAGCATAGCAAGATCCATTTTTGAACTGCAAAACAACGTCCCTAGCATGTGGTGCTCATGGATCAACTCATACATTCTCAAAGGCATCAACATATGGCATGCTCAAGCCACATAAAATACTAGTTGGAGCTGGCGCACTATTATCAACATCAAAGAAGACCTACTCAAACTCAGAAATGCAAACTCACTGAACAACATTATGACTAGCAACACTGGTAAATTCTCAACTAGCAAACCTATTTTGTCTTCAAAGAAACTTCAGGTATTCCTTCTCTTACTAGCAATATCTGGGGTGGGTTGCATATTCCTCGTTGTAGCTTTATCACCTGGTTGTGCTTTCACCAACGCCTCCCAACGCTCACAAAACTGCACACCTGGAATCTCATCAACTCTAACTTGTGTCGCCTCTGTAACATGGCTCCTGAAACTGAAAACCACATCTGGTTCCTTTGTTCTTTCACCAATTATGTCCAAAATGATGTCCTCAATTGGTTTGACATTACTACAAGATTATCCTCTCTTCACGACTGGCTTCTCTGGATCTCAACGGGAGCTAAATGCTACTCATTTTGTCACCGTCTTAGAGCCAGTTGTGCCTCAACCATTACATACTACATTTGGATTGCTAGGAATGCCATCATCTACCAAAACAGACATACAACACCCTCGGAATGTGCCAACCAAATCATCCAAGTCATGAAAATGAACGCCCATGCGAATTGAACAAAGAACAAGGATCTTGCACTTTGGAGAAATACCCTTAGATAACCTATCTTAAGTTGTACTAATTTGTAACCAAGATGTGGTGATATTTTGGAACTTGCAAGCATTTTGTTTGTTGCTTGCCTGATGTAAATTATCTCTTTCCCCTTCTAACACGTAACAAAATTCCCAAAAAAAATAGGGAAGAGCAATGGTCGCCATATTTGACCCAATTTATTTTGGATTGTTGTAAGAGCATTCTTCTAAGCTTCTCCAAATCACCCTTAAGAACGGAGATACAATCAGATTCAACATTATGGATGGTGGCATCAAAAGGGTGGGCTTGGCAGGCTGTCTGGATGTATTCCATATTGCTTCTATTTGTTTCAACCTTCAAAGAGATGGATTCAATGGTGCATGATTGTTACTAGCTAGGTCTAGGTCTGAATCATTTCTTAGTTTGGATTGGTTATTTTTTAAGATTGTTACTAGGAGGACATGCCTGTACTACGCACGGGACATGTATTTCTTAAGTTATTTTACATATATCATATTTCTACATTTAAATGTGTTTGTATTGATTACCTATTGTGTTTTACATTTTTGTCATCATATATTTTGTTAAGTGGTCATACTGATATTCTTCTATTTGGGCATCCAAATCTGGTTAGGCCGTAGTATTTTTAAACATGTAGTCTAGTAGATGTAGAGAGATAATCTTGTACCCTCATTAAGTATATTATAGGCGGACCACTTTGAATTTTATACTTTTCGATGATAGTTTGTTCAGCTATTGTATGCATGGATTATATTTATTATTAGACAAAATATTATTTTTCCTTTTTTTTACTCCAAGGAAAAAACATCGTAGCTAATCTTCTTCACTCTTATTTTGCATATATAAAATCTGAAAAAAGGTAGGCAATGAAATAATAAATTCTTTATTTAAGACAAGGCAACCAAATAATAATAAATTCAACCTTATGATGGTTGAATGGACTATTTAATACTTTTGTCAAAAAATTGTGTGAACATCACCTTTAACAAAATTGTTATTGTATTTTATATGACATGAAAATTTATTTTTTTAAATAAATGTTTAAAAAAAATATTGCATGGAAATGGATTTTGCTTCCACAATCTATTGTGTTTATAACACTTTTAGTGCCTTTGGATGCACCAAATGGCCATTTTTTAGGCTCATCTCTATTCACAATGTCTAAAATCCCTCAAAATCACTAAAACTTCCATCTTATTACCAAAATTAGTAATTAAAACATCCATCTTAATGTATTTTATTTTACTATACCAAAAGCAACCATCTTCCACCTCTAATTCCACAATGCTTCGTAAGGCTCTTCCTCCTACAATTGCTCTCTCCTACAGTTGCATAAATTGAGTCATTTTCTTCATTTTTAACCACAATTTAATGTCATATTAGTCCTTATAATATTAAAATTTGTAGAAAACTGTTGAGTATGCTTGAATTGTCAACTGAAAGTTGCCGCCGGGTCGCGGTGGAACTGGACGCCCCGCGGTGGGCAACTGAGAGTTGCCGCTGGGTCGCGGTGGAAGTCGCCGCCCCGCGTTGGGAGTCACCGCCCCGCGGTGGGACATGGGTTACTTGGGCCGATGTCTTGGAGCCCAAGTCTGTCAGGGTAGAACCTTAGCACTATTTATAGTCGCTTATTGTAAACCCTAATGTAATCCGAAATCTATAATTCTGCCTCTTAATACAATCTGATCTCACTCTGTTCGTGGATATAGCCAATTTGGTGAACCACGTAAATCTGTGTTCGTTTGTTCTTGTTCTTTCTTGTTTGTTTGTTTGTTTGTCTCTCTCTCAATCCGCACAACAAACTCGTATCAGAGCTTTGGTTAATCGGTGTTTGTTTTCTGGAGAGAAAGAGGTCAGCTTTGAACATCAAGATCGACAAGTTCACGGGGAGGAACAGTTTCAGTCTGTGGCAGATAAAGATGCGAGCCTTGTTGAAACAACAAGGCTTGTGGGCGCCGCTGTCAAAGGACAAGAAGGGCAGCGCTGCTGAGATGGCTACTCTGGAGGAGAAGGCACATTCAACGCTCATGTTGTGTCTCGCAGATGATGTCATCACTGAGGTCTCAGACGAAGAGACCGTCGTTGGTCTGTGGTTGAAGTTGGAGAGTTTGTACATGACAAAATCTCTAACCAACAAGTTGCTTATGAAACAACGCCTGTTCGGATTGCGAATGCATGAAGGTACGCAACTCAGGGATCACTTAGATCAATTGAACACAATATTATTAGAATTGCGTAATATTGATGTTAAAATTGAAGATGAGGATGTTGCTTTGATTCTGTTGGTGTCCCTACCACCTTCATACGAGAACTTTGTGCAATCGTTTATTGTTGGGAAAGATACTGTTACTCTGGAAGAAGTTAGGTCATCTCTTCATAGCAGGGAGTTACGTCACAAGGCAATTGGTGTAGGAACAGATAACCAAGCCTCTGGGTTAGTCGCTAGTGGCGGTAAGGGACATGGAAACGGTAACAAGAAGTCATCTTTCAAGGGTCCTAAGTCAGATGATGTCTGTAACTACTGCAAAGAGAAAGGGCATTGGAAGACTGATTGCCCAAAGAAGAAGAAGCAACAAGAAAAGAATTCGGGGTCTGCAGCTGTAGCAGAAGGTGACACCAACTCTGAAGATGATATTTCCCTAGTTGATGATGGACACACTCATCACTCTGATGTGTGGGTTCTAGATTCTGGAGCATCTTATCATATTTGTCCAAGGAGAGAGTGGTTTTCAACTTATGAGCAGGAAGACGGTGAAAGCATTTCGATGGCTAATAGTTTTGTCTGCAAGGCGGTTGAAAAAGGCTCGATCAAGATCCGGACACATGATGGTAGATTCTACACACTGAACGAAGTCAGACATGTTCCACTTATGACTAAGAACCTGATATCTCTGAGTCTGCTGGACAATAAGGGGCTCTGTTTCAAGGGTGAAGGTGGAGTTCTGAATGTCTGCAAGGGTTCTGATGTGATTCTGAAAGGTGTCAAGCAGGGTACTTTGTATCTTGTACAGGGCTCTACGAGAAATTTAGTTTACCCAAAGGGGCCAATCTGAGACAGGGGTGAAGTCTGTTCATCTGGCACTGTCATAGTGCGTCTGGTACATCTGGCACTGTCATAGTGCGTCTGGTACATCTGTCTGAAGTCTGGTACATCTGGCACTATCATGGTGCGTCTGGTACATCTGTTTGAAGTCTGATACATCTGGCACTATCATGGTGCGTCTGATACATCTGTTTGAAGTCTGGTACATCTGGCACTGTCATAAGTGCGTCTGGTACATATGTCTGAAGAATTCAATTAGTTTGCCCCGTGGGGCAAATCTGAGGCATGGGAGAAGTCTGTACATCTGACACCGTCATGGTACATCTGGGAGAATTCAAATCAAGGTGGAGATTGTTGAGTATGCTTGAATTGTCAACTGAGAGTTGCCGCCGGATCGCGGTGGAAGTTGCCGCCCCGCGTTGGGAGTCACCGCCCCGCGGTGGGACATGGGTTACTTGGGCCGATGTCTTGGGGCACAAGTCTGTCAGGGTAGAACCTTAGCACTATTTATAGTCGCTTATTATAAACCCTAATGTAATCCGAAATCTGTAATTCTGCCTCCTAATACAATCTGATCTCACTCTGTTCGTGGATGTAGCCAATTTGGTGAACCATGTAAATCTGTGTTCGTTTGTTCTTGTTCTTTCTTGTTTGTTTGTCTCTCTCTCAATCCGCACAACAAAAACAAATTTAAATCTTTTCATCAAGCCTATCCTTTCTCCACCAACTCTTGCAATATAGTGCTAAAATACTGGGTTAGGGAACTTACCATTGACTTATGATTGATATTAGTTCTTGTAGTTGCACGTACGTGAGAATATATGTTTTTGTTTTTTATGTATTTAGGAAGAGAAGCGGTTTACAATAGAGTAAGTTTTAAATGCTTGTAGTCGGGTTACAAATTAATTGTAGGACTCTGACCTGTGGAATTGTAGGATTAAATGTGGTGTACTTGTGTATGGGTTCATATGTGCCTATTGTCTTTTATAGTACTATTTATCTTGGACAACCACTTAGAGCGAGTTTGGATTCTAATAATGATGTATTAAATTACATTATTTTGCATTAAATTAGCAATTTAATGCAAGATAATGTATTAAAATGTATTATCTTTGGAGATTCAAACGAACCCTTAATTGTTATGAATGAAATTGAAATAAAATTATACTATTGATGGTGGTTTACAATGAACGTTTTAAGGGCTCGTTTGGTATAACACTAGAAATCGGATTGGAATTAAGAATCCGAATGGAATCAGGAATCAAAATAAATCATTCCCGTGGCTTGGTGTTTAGTATGATTCCGGAATGAACCATTCCTAAAATTTGTTGTTTGGTTGAATAAGGGAATCAGATCTTGTTGATATTATTCATTTAAATTTTGTAGATTTCTAGTTAATTTGCTTTATAATGATATACTTTGTAAGAGGAATATGAAAATAAATTTAAAATTGACAATTACACATTTTTAAGACAAAAGATGGAGAAGGAGGTTGGAATGGATGATACCTAACATTTTTTTATGAAATCAAATGCTTTATTAACCTTGGAATGAACTATTCATTGGAATGAACTTTATGATCATTCCACCTTTACCAAATAGAAAGATGAAATGAGTGATTCTTCATTCACATTCCACATTACAAGGAATGGAAACCAAACAGGGCCTAAGTAATTTAGATAGACAAGGAGGGTTATAATCTCATTAATTTTTTTTTGTAAAATGACAAATTAATTTATAAATAAATTAAATGACATTAATTTAGGATATGATTGAGGAATGAAACGTATAAATCCAATTGAAATGGTAACCCAAAGGGACCAAAACAACTAAGCACCGAAAAATATATAGTATTTAAATGGTATTAAAAATATATAAAGAGTTGTTATATTTCCAAGTTTTAATAATTAAATAGGTCACTATACATTCACCAAATCTTATAACTTAAATACTATTTTTTTCAATTATGAATATCAATTTTTTTAACAAATAATAAATTGTAGAATTATTTCATTTACTTCTTTCTTTTACTTTTTAGGGAAAAGATTAAACTGATTTTTGTTAATTTATAAGGCAATTAACCGTTTTATATATGATAGAGTTAGACATGTCAATTGGGTCGGGCGGGTAGGGTTCAGGTCGGGTCAAGTCGGGTTTGGGTCGATCGGGTCCCTTAAAATTTTCGGGTCGGGCAGGTCGAGTTCGGGTTGACCCAACGGGTCGAAGGTACCCAATTTTTAATGATTAAGATCATGATTTTTAAATTTTAAAAAATATTATATTAAAAATATTAATATTATATAACTATTTAATAAATTATTTTAAATATTTGATATAAATGAAATAAAATATATGAAATAACGGGGTCTCTCGAGCTCAAATTCACTATTCGGATCGGGTTGGATCTTTCGGGTTTGGGTTCGGATCCTTCGGGTTCGGATCCTTCTTGACCCAGTGACTTTCGGATCGGGTCTCGACCCAAAAATATCGGGTTGGGTCGGATTTTCGAATCGGGTCGGTTTTTGACATGTCTTGATAGAGCTATTACAGCTTAAATTAGTTGGTTTGGTAGGGTTTAAATAGTTTTATAGAATATTGTATTTAAAAAATGATTATTCACTTTTCCTACAATATCCTTTCTTTCATTTTCTAAAAAATCTTAATTATTATACGTCAGCATTATATATACTGGAAACAAGAGCCCCAACTCTATTTATGCTATATATAGATATAAAAAAATATTTCTTTTTCATTTTTCTTATATAATGTAAGATTTAAGCAACAATTTTATAACACTAATATTTATGGTGAAAAAAAATAGAATGGAAATATTAATTAAGTTTTCATGGTTTCAAATTTTACTTAAATGCTTTCTAATGGAGATTAAACGTTCAAATGCTTCTTCTTCTTTTCACATGCAATCCATTATAATTGAGTGGTAGGCAATAGATTGGTCATTAGATGTTATGAAATTAATATGAGCCATAAATATCATTTGAAGAAAAGAATTTATTTGGCCAAAATTCTTCTTAGAAGATTTGAACCTTAAACCTCTCTATACAAAATCAATCATTTTAACTATTGAGCTAAAACAATTATATATCATGATATCAAATAAAATATGAACAAAAAATATAAGATTGTATTCATGAAATTTGATAAGTATAGTAAATTCTCTCCTTATACTCAATTTTTAATGTTACTAGTTACATGTGCGTCTGTGCTACGCACGGATCCGTGACATGATTAATTCAATATATTTTATTATTATTTATAATTAGATTAGTTAGGATTTTAATATATTAATTCACTTTATAAGATTTGTACAACCAAATCTATTCGAATTTACGATCTTTTTCTAAATAATGAAATAATGTATACGAGTTATTCCATTTTACATTACTAATTATGATATTATTAATATAAAATAAGATGAAACAAAATCACTTTGTCAACTTTATAACAACAGTTGTGTAGTTTTATCTCATATCAAATTATTGTACAGAATTTGCTTAAACATTCATTATTTAGGTGTTAATTTATGTGTTATTTAAAGAGTCGGTTTCATTTAAAGAATTAATGGATTTTTACAATGATTTTAAGATGTTTTATTCAAATTTTAAATTTTTATTTTTGTTTATGATTAGACCGGTTGATCTTTCTGATATATTAGTGTAATTTTATAAAATTATGCAAAATCGATATATATCATCACATCACAAAAATTGTATATTTCATCTCATATTCAATTACGTTCTATTTATAAGTGTGTATAAAGTTTATATAGTTTGTTTAATTACAAGTATTATTTAAGAGTTTTTTTAAGAATCAATATATACATCTTTATTATATTATTAGGAATCATTTATACATTATCAATTGATAGGTATGTAAAAAACAATCAAAACTTTGTAAAACAAATTTCAAATTTTGTAAAATAGTTGATTATGAAGGAGTTCTTAACATTTTTTGAGATATTGTCACAAAACAACAAATATTTGCATATTATGATATCTGACATGT
The DNA here is from genome assembly GCA_027886185.1 of Rheum nobile. Taxonomy (NCBI): domain Eukaryota; kingdom Viridiplantae; phylum Streptophyta; class Magnoliopsida; order Caryophyllales; family Polygonaceae; genus Rheum; species Rheum nobile. The sequence goes on along the minus strand of WOAB01000546.1, from coordinate 6,873,163 downwards.
AAAAAAATTAACGTACATATACAATGAAATTATAAAATTATAACACCTTATTATAATTAAAATTGCTTATTTATTACGTTTTTATTTGTATATTCTTATTCATGAATTCTAATTTTTTAGAACTTTTTTTTATAAATATTAACTTTACATTAGCAAATAAAATTGTAAAAATTAAATTATGAACAAAACCATATTAAATAAATTTTAATATATTCTGTAATTTAAATTATTTTTAATTTTTCTATTTATTTAGATCATTTTATAAAAAATACATTTGAATATAAAAAATTACAATTTTTTGAATTTAAATTTCTTTAGTCTCATCATCTTTAAATTATGAAATTTATTAAATTTGGTTGATATTAAATAAGTTTTTTAATTGTAAAATGCTTACTATAAAAAAAATATACTTGATAATGAATGAGTTTATTGGATAGAAAAAGCTAAGTTTTTATGTATTATAGATTATAGATTATTGCATGGGTCGGATATCTATTCACGTAATCTGGATCAATGTTAGTTCAAGTCATTTTGGATAGATGTCGGTTCTTTATAAAGAGTATCACTTTATTTTATATGTCGGGTCAGATTACCTCGGATTAATTAAAATATATCAGTATACTTTCGACCAGAAAATGACTCTTAAGAGTCATTTATGACTTGAATAGTTATCAAGTCAACTTAAACCGTAAAATTGTTTTTTTCCTCATCACGTACCAAAAAAAAGTTGAATTGGTTTTTTGGTACATATTTAAACTGATGCTATATACACGCTAAAATTTGTTTGGACGCACACAATTTGGTTATCCAGAAAATGGTGTGTGCTAAATGCGGGCGCATAAATAAAATTTCTTTTCCGAAAGGCTGAAACTCGTACGCTCATTTATGGCATATGTCAAATTTCGGGGAACCAAAATTTTCATCTCATATGGTGCGTCAAAATTTAGCGTATGCCATAAACTAGCGTACACTAGTATAAAAAATGGGTTTTACCGTACCATTATTGGAGTGGATTTTTTTTTAAATTAATTAAACTCGCACCACGGTTTTAAAATATCAACCGCGGTAAACATAAAACACGGACAACGGTTATAATTTTAACGCGGTATTAAACTTTTTTTATAAAAATTAAGTAAATAACTATCGTGTTTCGATAATAAAGGCTGATGCTATTCGCACTACGTTTTTTGCCTTTTCGCACTACGTTTTACTACGCCAGATGTTGGCGTACACCAAATACCAAATACGAGCGTAGTAGGCTAAAAACGTATAAATACGTGGAAATTTTTAAAAAAAATATATATAAAGGAGCTATGCCAGAATCTGGCGTACGCAAGATTCTGGCGCAGCAAAAAAAAATATTTTTTTTTGCCCCATAATCATGTAGAGAATTTCAATACGAGTTCGTACATATAAAATTCGTCCAAAACGGACATCGTTTGCCCCTCCAAAAGCCCAAAATACGATGGCTGCCCCCATGGTCCTATTTGGGCCTATTTTGGCCCAATTTCTCGTATTTCAGGTTTTCACATGTTTCTTCTATAATTCTTCTTATTTAACCTATTGGAAGGATTATAGAAAAAACAAGTAAAAAACTGAAATACGAGAAATTGGGCACAAATAGGCCCAGTAGGAAGGATTGTAGAAGAAACGGGTGAAAAACTGAAAAAACGAAAAATTGGGCCCAAATAGGCCCAATAGGAAGGATTATAGAAGAAACGGGTGAAAAACTAAAATACGAGAAATTGGACCCAAATAGGCCCAGTAGGAAGGATTGTAGAAGAAACGGATGAAAAAGTGCAAAAAAGAAAAATTGGGCCCAAATAGGCCCAATAGGAAGGATTATTGAAGAAACGGGTGAAATACGAGAAATTAGGCTCAAATATGCCCAGTTTTTAATTATATTTTATATAGTTACACTTATATACTATAGTATTTCATTATATTTTATATAGTTACACTTATATACTATAGTACTTCATTATATTTCATGTAATTACACTTATGTACTATAGTATTTCATTATATTTCCTATAGTTACACTTATATACTATAGTATTTCATTAAATTTCATATAGTTCCACTTATGTACTATAGTATTTCATTAAATCTAGTACACTTAGACTTATATACTATAATATTTCATTAAATCTAGTATACTTAGACTTATACCCCATCGTATTTCATTAAATTTCCTATAGTTACACTTATATACTATAATATTTCATTAAATCTAGTATACTTAGACTTATACCTCATCGTATTTCATTAAATTTCATATAGTTATACTTATGTACTATAATATTTCATTAAATCTAGTATACTTAGACTTATACACCGTAGTATTTCATTAAATTTCATATAGTTATACTTATGTACTATAGTATTTCATTAAATCTAGTACACTTAGACTTATATACTATAGTATTTTTATTAAATTTCATATAGTTACACTTATATACTATAGTATTTCATTATATTTCATATAGTTACACGTATATACTATAGTATTTCATTAAATCTAGTATACTTAGACTTATACCCCATAGTATTTCATTAAATTTCCTATAGTTACACTTATATACTATAGTATTTCATTAAATCTAGTATACTTAGACTTATACCCCATCGTATTTCATTAAATTTCATATAGTTATACTTATGTACTATAATATTTCATTAAATCTAGTACACTTAGACTTATATACTATAGTATTTTATTAAATCTCATATAGTTACACTTATATACTATAGTATTTCATTAAATTTCCTATAGTTACACTTATATACTATAGTATTTCATTAAATCTAGTATACTTAGACTTATACCCCATCGTATTTCATTAAATTTCATATAGTTATACTTATGTACTATAATATTTTATTAAATCTAGTATACTTAGACTTATACATCGTAGTATTTCATTAAATTTTATATAGTTACACTTATGTACTATAGTATTTTATTAAATCTAGTACACTTAGACTTATATACTATAGTATTCTATTAAATTTCATATAGTTATACTTATGTATTATAGTATTTCATTATATTTCATATAGTTACACGTATACACTATAGTATTTCATTAAATCTAATATACTTAGACTTATACCCCATAGTATTTCATTAAATTTCCTATAGTTACACTTGTATACTATAGTATTTCATTAAATCTAGTATACTTAGACTTATACCCCATCGTATTTCATTAAATTTCATATAATTACACTTATGTACTATAGTATTTCATTATATTTCATATAGTTACACGTATATATTATAGTATTTCATTAAATCTAGTATACTATAGTCTTATACCCCATAGTATTTCATTAAATTTCCTATAGTTACACTTATATACTATAGTATTTCATTAAATCTAGTATACTTAGACTTATATCCCATCGTATTTCATTAAATTTCATATAGTTACACTTATGTACTATAGTATTTCATTAAATCTAGTACACTTAGACTTATATATTATAGTATTTTTATTAAATTTCATATAGTTAGACTTATGTACTATAGTATTTCATTATATTTCATATAGTTACACGTATATACTATAGTATTTCATTAAATCTAATATACTTAGACTTATACACCGTAGTATTTCATTAAATTTCATATAGTTACACTTATGTACTATAGTATTTGATTAAATCTAGTAAACTTATACTTATATACTATAGTATTTTATTAAATCTCATATAGTCACACTTATATTATAGTATTTCATTAAATCTAGTATACTTAGACTTATATACTATAGTATTTCATTATATTTTCTATAGTTAAACTTATATACTATAGTATTTCATTAAATCTAGTATACTTAGACTTATATCCCATAGTATTTCATTAAATTTCATATAGTTATACTTATGTACTATAATATTTCATTAAATCTAGTATACTTAGACTTATATACTATAGTATTTCATTATATTTCATATAGTTACACTTATGTACTATAGTATTTCATTAAATCTAGTATACTTAGACTTATATACTATAGTATTCTATTAAATTTCATATAGTTACACTTATGTACTATAGTATTTCATTATATTTCATATAGTTACACGTATATACTATAGTATTTCATTAAATCTAGTATACTTAGACTTATACCCCATGGTATTTCATTAAATTTCATATAGTTACACTTATGTATTATTTTCATTAAATCTAGTATACTTAGACTTGTATACTATAGTATTTCATTAAATCTTGTATACTTAGACTTATACCCCATAGTATTTCATTAAATTTCATATAGTTACACTTATGTACTATAATATTTCATTAAATCTAGTATACTTAGACTTATACACCATAGTATTTCATTAAATTTCATATAGTTCCACTTATGTACTATAATAGAATACTATAGTATATAAGTCTAAGTGTACTAGATTTAATGAAATACTATAGTACATAAGTGGAACTATATGAAATTTAATGAAATACTATGGTGTATAAGTCTAAGTATACTAGATTTAATGAAATACTATAGTATATAAGTATAACTATAGGAAATTTAATGAAATACTATAGTATATAAGTCTAAGTATACTAGATTTAATGAAATACTATAGTATATAAGTCTAAGAGTACTAGATTTATTGAAATACTATAGTACATAAGTGGAACTATATGAAATTTAATGAAATACTACGGTGTATAAGTCTAAGTATACTAGATTTAATGAAATACTATAGTATATAAGTGTAACTATATGAAATATAATGAAATACTATGGGGTATAAGTCTAAGTATACTAGATTTAATGAAATACTATATTATATAAGTGTAACTATAGAAAATTTAATGAAATACTATAGTATATAAGTCTAAATATACTAGATTTAATGAAATACTATAGTATATAAGTGTAACTATATGAGATTTAATAAAATACTATAGTATATAAGTCTAAGTGTACTAGATTTAATGAAATACTATAGTACATAAGTGGAACTATATGAAATTTAATGAAATACTATAGTATATAAGTGTAACTATAGGAAATATAATGAAATACTATAGTACATAAGTGTAATTATATGAAATATAATGAAGTACTATAGTATATAAGTGTAACTATATGAAATATAATGAAATACTATAGTATATAAGTGTAACTATATAAAATTTAATAAAATACTATAGTATATCAGTCTAAGTATGAAATACTATATTACATAAGTGTAACTATATGAAATATAATGAAATACTATAGTATATAAGTGTAATTATATGAAATATAATGAAATACTATACCATATAAGTGTAACTATATGAAATATAATTAAAAACTGGGCATATTTGAGCATAATTTCTCGTATTTCACCCGTTTCTTCAATAATCCTTCCTATTGGGCCTATTTGGGCCCAATTTTTCATTTTTTGCACTTTTTCATCCGTTTCTTCTACAATCCTTCCTACTGGGCCTATTTGGGCCCAATTTCTCGTATTTTAGTTTTTCATCCGTTTCTTCTATAATCCTTCCTATTGGGCCTATTTGGGCCCAATTTTTCATTTTTTCACCCGTTTCTTCTACAATCCTTCCTACTGGGCCTATTTGGGCCCGATTTCTCGTATTTCAGTTTTTTACCCGTTTTTTCTATAATCCTTCCAATAGGTCAAATAGGAAGGATTATAGAAAAAACGGGTGAAAACCTGAAATACGAGAAATTGGGCCAAAATAGGCCCAAATAGGACCATGGGGGCAACCATCGTATTTTGGGTTTTTGGAGGGGCAAACGATGTCCGTTTTGGACGAATTTTATATGTACGAACTCGTTGAAATTCTCTACATGATTATGGGGCAAATTTTTTTTTTTTTGCTGCGCCAGAATCTTACGTACGCCAGATTCTGGCGCAGAAGGCCAATTTCAAAAATTCCCCCAAGTCCCCATAAAGGAGCTACGCCAGAATCTTGCGTACGCAAGATTCTGGCGTAGTTCCTTTATATATATATTTTTTTAAATTCCCACGTATTTATACGTTTTTAGCCTACTGCGCTCGTATTTGGCGTACGCCAACATCTGGCGTAGTAAAACGTGGTGCGAAAAGGCAAAAAATGTAGTGCGAATAGGCGGCTCGCTAATAAATCGCGGTAAAGAAAACCACGGACCACGGTTTGGTTAAACCGCGGTAAATAACTACCATCGTTGTTTTATCGAGCGGGCGCCGCCTGTTACTCTCGTTCGATTTCGCCCCTTGCGATTGGCTGCTCCAGTGCCGGCGCTGACACCCCTGGCGATTCCACCACCGAAATCCTCGCCGCTCCGCACTCCTTCGTCGTCACCGGCCGCCGAAACCCTCGCCGCTCCGCTCTCCGTTGTCGCCACCGGCCGCCGAAACCCCTCTCCATTCGTTGGTGTCGGTTTCCGCCGGTTCTTCTCCCTCCCCGACGCGGTCCGTCGCCGGCTTCTCCCTCCCCGGTCCGACGCGGTCCCAGGTCCCAGGTTAGCACCATACCCTTTCTCTCCATTTGCCAAATAATGACTTTGAAACTAAATGCCAAAAACCCAATTTGTTAGATGTACTTCTGAGCTGCTTCTTTCACTTTTTTGTATCTCTTTGTCATCTTTGAGCAAACACAACTAGCAACATTTATATTGTGACGACTTCTCTGATTTTCAAAGATATAACCCTTATATAATAGAATTAGAACTGAGCAACTACCTGTCATGTGAATTTATCCACTTTAAAGTAATCAGAAGCATGAATAACTTTAGCTATAAAATCCACATGAACTGAGCAAACACAACTAAGCAACTAGCTTGTAAATATAGCGAAAACTTGAGTACTTTTCGATAGATTTTTGTTATAGTAACTACTATGTAGAAGTTGAAATGAAGATGATCCAAGAAAAGAACATCTGCTGATGTGAAAGAACTTGCAGCAGTTGACTGCTCTAGTTGAGTGTTGATCTTGATGAATGATGACTTACTGCTAAATGCTCTTTTGACTGTTCTATGATCATACTTGAAGTCTGGTGGTGGTGGCCAATTTAGAGATAGCGTGAAGTTTGAGTTTAGTTATTATCACAAAAGCTTGAGTTTGAAAGTTGACATAAACTTGTATTGACAATTTGAGATTGTAATATAAATAGGTGTGGGTGATAATTGTTTTTAGGCATCTATACAATACAAATTGTGACTAATTCATCTTACCTTAATGAGTAAATCATGCTATCTGTACATTGCTAAATACTTTATATAGTGAACAAAGTCAAATCTTAGTTAAAAAATGTCATGTGTTTAACCAACTTGATTGCTGATTTATGTGGATGCCTAGCTACTTATGATAATGGAAGACGTTGAACTTATGGTTAAATGATTATAAGATTTTGAATCTCCTGGCATGAACCAATTAATAGTTGTTGATTCTCTTCTAATTATCTCCTAATCAATATATGGCTTAAAATTTTAACCATTTAATAGATAAAGATTTTCAATTTGCTTACCATTAGACTTTCACTTGTCTGGAACTTTGTATTTCTGAATCCGTTCATTTTTTCAACTAGGTTACCTTTGCCCTGACCTTAAGCAAGGTGCCTTCTCCCCTCAAGAGGAAGACCTCATTGTCAACTTGCATTCTCTTCTAGGTGATAGGTAATTATTCATTTATAATTTGATATGGTTACTTTTTCTTCTTGAGCTTCATTTTCTTGCGTTATAGTTGTACATACATCAAGATGATTGATTGATATGAATGGTAAGTTTGGATAAGAAGTGATCATAATGTATATACACCAATCATCAATGTTGAATTCTGTTTTGAGCCTTGTGTTACGTGGCTTGTGATGTTTCCATGCTTCCATGACTATTTGCCTATTTCAAATCTGCTCAACATATCTACACTTTTCAGTTTTAGAACTAGTTTATAAATTTAGCTTTATGTGTGCAGGAACTGAGCCCATAACAAAACAAGTTGATATCAAATGATAAAACACATGGAATGAAGTCTAGTTGATATGCTTTATTTTTTAGACTTGTCTTATAAGGTCATGTCATGAATATACTATAAAAAGATTTGCATTACTTGTTTTAGCCATGATTATTTTTTTAACTTTAGTTGATGTTTTGTATTAACTAAGCTAGTAAGGTATGGATTGAAATTGGATGATTGCTGATCGTTTGACGTCTGAGTACCGAAATGGGGTCACAGAGTTCATAAGGTTTGTTGTGGAGAATGCCAAAAATTCTCAAAAAATACTTTGCCCTTGCAAAAAATGCTACAATAGTAAACGATTAGACGTTGATGGTTTGAGAGAACATTTGATTATCAAGGTTAGTTATATAATCAATGTTCTTTCAATACTTAATAGCTTTGTTGATTTTCACATATCACGTTTCTGTATTAAGAGTTTATATACTTTACATTTTCACTGTCCAAAACAACCAAACAACATCGAATGTGGGTACTACATATGTAGGTACATGTTGGAAATAATTGAAAAAGGTATTGTCAAAATACCGAATACGGTATGCATGCATTCTCTAATGTTTTCAAAAGATCAAAATATAAAACTATCGTTTCGTATGTTTTATCCTCGCTTACCATTCATTTAATATTTGCAGTATTTTAAAGGCTCCCCAAAGTACTATGAAAAGAAACATGTCGATGATGTTCGTAAGGAATGGCTTGACTTTATGGAGCCTTTTATTCAGGATGAAATCAATCAATGGTAGCTACAAACTGGTTAGAGTTTTATAGTTCAGGATATCAGGGAGAACCACGAGTCTTATTGCTTAGGATGTAAGGACAAGTACTACTGATTTTTTTTTTGCAAGTACCTATTTATAGTATGGATCTTCTTGTATGTAGACAATGGCAATGATATGTAAATATCAGGAATATTTTGCTTATGATTGAGTTTGTGTTGTGGGAAAACTAATGAGTTGATTAATTGTGGTATGTATAAGTCGTATAATATACGAATTTTAAAAAAAAAAAATTACCGTGGTTGTATGGAAGACGTGGTGTATTTTATTTATTTTTAAATAAAACTAGACCATGGTTTGAACTAACCGTGGTCGAAAAATTTTACCACGGTTTTAGTGAACCGCGGTCCTCTATTGTTTACCACGGTTTTGGTGAACCGCGGTCCGGTTTGGTAACCACATTTTTGTTGAACCGCGGTCCGGTAATGGTTACCACGGTTTGAAACAACCACGGTTCGACTTACCACGGTTTGAATAACCGTGGTCCGACTTACCACGGATCCTGAAAAACGTGGTCCGAGAGTCGGACCGCGCCGAGAACAACCACGGACAGTAAACCGTGGTTATTTGTTCTAAACAACCGCGGTCCGGCCCTATGTTTTATACTAGTGGTATGCCAAGATTTGGAGTATCGGGTAAGGTTATAAACCCAACATGCACACCTCTTCTTCTTCCTCTGGTTCGCGATGACGGTGACTCTCTATTCCTCCCAGATTTCTCCTTCTCCCCGCCCTTTTCTTCCTCCCCACCCTTTTCTTTCTATCAGTCTTGTTCTCCTCCTAATTTGTTGGATTTTCATGGATTCCGGCGATTTTGTGGTGGGCGGCGTAGTTGGAGCTCGACCGGCGGCAGACGGGTGGCAGGCGACGGTGCACAAGGAGCTCCTCTTGAGGGCGGTGGTGCAGATTCGGTGGCGGCTCCGGTGGTGGTGCCTCCAGTGGTGGTGGCTCGGGTGAATGAACAAGGTGATGCCGGTGGTCGGGGTCGCGGCGTGGTTGGGCTTAGGGTCAGGGCATTCAGACTCATGGCGGGCTCGACGATAGAGGACCGAATGATATTGTTTCACATGTTCCCGCATCATCCGGTGTCGTCCATTTGGATAACCGAAAGGTATGTGTTTTCAAACGAATAAGTTTAGGTTTATATAAATATTTTGGATTGAACATGATAAATTTGTATTGAATTTAGAAAATATTTGGACTTAGACTAGGTTTTTATGACGTTGGACTTAGAAATGGATATTATTTATGAATTTCATAAAATTCAAAATAGTGAATATAGGAAATGTTTGGGCTGAATTGGATGTTGGACTTGAAAAAAAAAATATAAATAAATTAATACAATTAATAATTTAGGGTTTGAAAATGAATGTAGGAATTTAGGGTATGGTATGAACATGAATTTAGGGTATGGTATGGAATTTAGGAAATTTGATTATGTTATCTTGACATTAACGGAATTGTTAATGATATTCTAAGATAATATGTGTCGGTATGAAATTGAACTTAGGAAATTAGGAACTTTGATTATACTATGGTATGAAATTTAATTCTAAAATATTATTTCTATTTTAGAATTGAAAGAATTAATGCTAGAAATAAATTTAAATTGTTTAGGATATTCCAAAAAAGTTAATTTAATAAAAGTGATATGAATGTATAATAGTTGAATTTTTCCAAAGTTCTAACTAGAAATATTAATTAATTAAAAAAACATAGAATATGTTATGTAAGTTGAAACTGTAAAAACAAATGATAAATTAGTTAAGTATAGTTGTTTTATAATGTAATTTGAGTTATGAATTGATCCTATAATTTTGAATAATTTTATAAAAAGGCTTTACAAGCCTCGATGTAATAAATGAGACGTCCTAGACATGGGTCACATCAGTTGGGCAAAGGGAGTGTGACAACATCTACCCGTCGCCGCAATGATGCGGCAAATCTACTTCAGCGATTAAAGGCCACACGAGACGTTGGCACCTGGGATCCATTTTTAAGTAGTAACGGTCTGGAGCCCCCAAACAACCATGGCCCCACATTGAGGATGGTATCGACATCTTCAATCTTGTCAAATCCGAACAAGAAGATCTCATCCCTATTCAAAAGAACCTTAGGTTTGGAGAATACTGACCATCTAGAGGCAACAAACCGTTCCATAACATCAACCGGGATATGAGGGCCTGGAATGTGCCCAACGAGGGTTGTCGACCAATGATGACGGGCCTCCTTGACGTCATCAGTCGATAAGATTACAAGGTTTTCATCAACCCCTTCGACCTTATGCAATTTCATTCCAAGTACTTTAGCAAAATTACTCCTTATTTGAAATACATAACACAAGTACTTTAACAAAATTATCATAAAATCATCGATATAATGATAAACCCATTTTTAACAATCAAAATTAAATACTCTATTCAATATTAGTCACACTTATAAACTAAACATTCAATCACACATCGTTAATGAAGTAAAAAATAAATACACACTAATACAAATTTATTGTTTATATATTATAAAAAATAAAATAATAATATATTCTTTTTCGTGGGTTAAACCATCTTGTAACCTATAAAAAGAAAATTGGTGGAATCTATTTACGTGTTTCTACATTCGATGTTTATACCTATCATATACAATTGTATAATTAATAAAATATTTCTAATACGGAGTGTTGTTTTGTATAATACTCCGTATTTTTTTGGATATTCATTACCGATTCAATTGACGTTATAGTAATTGATGACATTTCTATAATTTATAACATGAATCACGTTGTATAAATGGCCAAAGAGTATATGTGATATAGAAAAAAAAACAAATTACAATCTGAAGTATTGTGTAAGAAAATTCTAAAACAAAGCGATATCACTTTTTCTTTTTTTGCAATATACTGGATGTATAAGTTAAGCTCATAAACGCACCACACAAATGTCTTCATTTTTGTTTGTTGTTGAATAATTAAATTTTATATGAAAATGATTACTAAGATATAATTAGGTGAAGGATGAATTTTGGTAATCATATCACAAATTAGTAAATTACCATCTGAGGTGATTTGGTAGTAATGATAATCACCCTTAGTTTTATGTATATTGGAGAGTTTTAACTCTTAAGATTTTATTTGGTGATACAACAACCAATGAGACTTGCTATCTCTTGAAATTACTCTCAATAATACATTGCTTTGTGTATTAAATATTGCATTATAATGTAAAATTGTGTAAAATAATATATTATTAAGAGAAATTACTCTCAATAATGTAAAATTTGCAAATATGTATCACCACAGGTCCTAACTAACTAAATAAGATAATATCCTTGTAGAAAAATGAAGTAATATATTTCGGTAAGGTGTCCTGCTAGTTTTATTTTAGGGCTAAATGCAGACCATCAAGGTCAGCATTTTTAATGCAAACAAGGGTTTCTCGGGGAGAGGGCATTATTCTTCTTGGGATTGGTGGTTAAATACTAATTAAATTGAGAAGAATATTTGTAAAAACTACGGAGTAATAAAAAGAAGAAAAAAATACAAAATTATTTTGACTATATATACGTACGTGACATAAACATTCATCCTTCCCCGGCCGTAAACCAACACCTCACAAACCCTCATCCTCTTCTCCTTCATTTGTTCTCCGCTCACCCAATCCCAAATTCCCATCAGATTAAATTAGGGTTCTCTTCTGGATGTAATGAATTTGATGCCTCTGATCTCATGAAAAATAAAAAAGTGGCTCTGTTTCTATTTTTCCACAGCTTTCTTGAACTGCACTGAATCTTGAAATCGGAATCTGTTTATAACCAGAGGTCCAAGGGATTCGATTCGATTCGATTGGGTTCCCCGTCGCAGTTCAAGAAAGCTGTGGGAAGATACAAGTAGGGCCAAATCCTCCTTACTTGGCAGATCCGGAGATTCAATTAAACATCGATCTTCAGTTGGTAATGTAGAGCGTAAGATCTATCACCTCTCCCTTATATATATTTAAAAGAAATTCATGCAAGCATACCATAGCTTTATTAATATATTGGAGTCCTAGTGTACATCGATGATGATCCACGAAGTAGACAACAGCGTGAATATCGATGATGAACTAATTCCAGGAACATCTTGGAAGTTTCATAACGGTGCCTTTAACTTCAATTTTATCTTTATGATTGTTTGAATTCTTTTACCATCTCATTTTCCTTTTTCATTGTAATTTCTCTTAGAAAGTTCAAATTTATGAATAAACCAATGTTATTTTCTGTTCCATAGGAAGCAATTACACCGTTATTAACAAAGAAGGAAATCAAACTCATATACGAAGTGTTGGTGCTGAGTCAATTTTGTTGTTTCCAACTCTGCTTAATCATGTGATTCCATCTGCAGATTGATTCATTTTATTTAACCAATGGGCAATAAACACAAATTGATTTACGTCTCTACCATTTATTAATTTGTAAATCAAAAGTCATCTTAATTTCTTACATTATGCCTTGTGAGATCTATACATACCTGTCAAACACTCAATCTGACCATCCATTATTTGCAACGGAGTAGTGATCAGATTCAGAGGTGTTAAATATCATATTAATTACCGAAAAAGCTGGTCTAATTTGGACATGGAATCTACATAAACACTGAATCTGACCATCATATTCATGATTTTTAGCTTTCAACCACACAGACTATACGCGTAAACGGTCATTTACAACTAGTGAATGTAAGATAAAACATGAGTAGCTAGAAAGGACCACGAGATGTATACTATTTTTAGCTTTCTTTTTCAACCTTTTATGTATATTACACATTTACAGCTAGTGAATGTAAGCAGAAAACTTGTGATCAGTTGTGGGTGAGTCATTCACATTTCACATGGAAACTATGTGATTAGTTGAAACCTAGCTTGTAAGGATGGATAACGGAAAGTAATGAGAAGAGATTGGGAAAAAAACTTAGATGATCGATGGATTCATTCAACTGCCTTTTCACACGTCTTACGCATCTTTACTAAAAACCCACACACATGAAACAAGTTATTATATGATCTTCAATCTGCTTCGTGATCTGCCACTCAATCAACTTCCTTTCTGTTACCAAACTTTATGTTATATATCTACCCTCCTTTTTTGAAAATTAATTTCATCTCTCGGTGGTTGTAACAAAACAGTTTACGAGTATTAGATTAGTAACTCAGAACTTTACAGCTAATTGGCTAATCGTATCATAACTTAATTGATTATGACCATTTAATTAATTAATCATAACTTTCACAGCAGGAACTTAAAATACAGGACAACTAAAAGTGATGAGGTTGTTTATCAATGGATCTCCCATCTAGTTGAAGAAAAGTACAGGACAAGTAATAAAAACTTGCGTTGTACGTGTACGTACAAGTATATATGATAGAATAGGCGTGCAGGAACTTAAAATATGTTACACTTATCGTATGAGATTCTCCCAGTGGTGTTTAAAATGAAACTCAATAGTATTAAATTAAGTTATATACGGAGTAGTTATTAAATACTAGGAAAACAGGCAGCTTTATGCATCGACAACTATACATGAGAGACTGATCTCGATTGTTGTAATGAGATTTGTCTGCATCGATCAGAAAGCAAGAAGGGTACTTTGAACACAAATGCATTGGGATCATATGCTTGATTAAGAAGTTGTTTGGCTTTATAAGGGTCATTAAACATGGTTTTGTGCGAGGCTGCTAATGAAAAGCTGAGCACACGCCTATTAATTAGTCGCATCTTGTGAAACTATATTTTTTTTTTTGAAAAAAGGTAAATTAAATATTAGAATAATGGATAGTACTGTACACGGCACAAGGCCAGAACAGGATCAGATCAAAAGCTGAAAGTATAACTTTCAGGAACTAAAGGAAACAAAAGACGCCAAGACATCAAGAGCAAGCGACAGCAGCTAACAACTAGCAACAACAACAAAGGGAGCAATTACATGATCTTCAATGTGCGCACCCAAGCAAGGTTAGCATCATCGAACTTCGACTTCTTGAGCAACAACTTCATGGTAGCTAGTCGAATGATCTGATTAGCACATTCGTCTCTTGATGGATTGAGGTCTTGAAAGATCACTTGGTTACGAATTTGCCAGATGATATAAATGAAGCAAGAAATGGCCATACTACAGGTCAAAAGTTGGACTTTGGTTTGCTGCAAGTCAGGCAAGAGAGTGAGGCAATCCTCGGCAGAGCAGGGAAAGGCGAGCAAGGAGACCCAATCAAGAATCTGCCTGAGAGTGTCTTTGACAAAAACGCAGCTAGTCCAAAGATGGGCGTTGGACTCAACATCAGCCGCACATAACATACAAGAGTCATCAACAATATCCATCCATCTACCAACACGATCCTTGGTAGGAAGTCTTCCATGTAGGGCAAGCCATGAGATGAAGGAGCACTTGGGAATGTGTAAGCCACCCCAAATTATCTCCCCCCCAGGGATGAGAAGTACCAACATTACGCAGGATGTTATAAGCATTAATGCTACTAAAATGGCCAATCGAGTTGGTGAGTTGCAACAAAAGTCCCTGCAGATCAGAATTGAGAAGGAGGTGGTCCCTGACTTTGAGAATGTTCTTCCAAACCCAGCTGTCAAGTAAGGAAGCTTGAGAATCCCAAATGGAGTGATGCGAAAGGAATTGGTGTTCAGCCCAGACAGTCCAAATATTACTAATGGAGGTGGAAGCAATCTCAAAAATAGGCTTCGCCATGGAGGCCCTATTCCATGACAGAAGCTCCTTGAAATCAAGTCCCCCCTCACATTTAGGACGGAATAAGGATTTCCAAGCGATGAGGCTGCGTGCAGAATCCAGATCCCTAGACTAGAGAAAAGAGCGCAAGTAGTGGATTTTCTAGTATCCTTATTACTAGCATAAACAGAATCTACAAAGCCATGTAATTCATTTCTAGAAGTATGTTCAGAGAATACCAAGCACATATTTTTAGTACTACACATGTATCTCAGAACATATTTCATAACAGTCCAATGAAGTTCACCAGGATTAGACATGTATCAACTTAGCACACTGATAGCAAATGCAAGGTCAGGTCTAGTACACAACATAACATACATGACAGAACCAACAACCACATCATAAGGAATTTTAGACATTTTTTCTATGTCAGCACTGGTTTTGGGACAATTATTTCTAGAGAGCTCTAAGGGCCCTCCTAAGGGTATAGATGTAGGTTTAGAATTATCCATATTAAACCTATCAAGTACTTTATGCACATAATCATTTTGAGAGAGCCACATAAGTTTTTTCTTTCCGTCTCTAATGATTTTAACCCCTAGGATTCTCTTAGCAGCACCTAAGTCTTTCATGTCAAAATGCAATTTAAGATCTCTTTTCACTCCAGAAAGAAGCACTTTAGAATTGCACATTAACAGGATATCATCCACATACAGTAACACATACAATGGGGATGAAGACTTAATTAACATTCTTGAAATAAAGACATGTGTCATAACTGCTTCTTCAGAAGCCTAATTTTTTCATGCAAGCTAGCATCAAATTTCAGGTTCCATTGTCTAGGAGACTGTTTTAAACCATAAATTGATTTCTTAAGCAAGCATGCATAGTCAGGTTTTCTTTTATCCACAAAACCCTTAGGTTGTCTCATGTAGATGGTTTCATTTAAATCTCCATGCAAAAAAAAAAAAAAAACAGTTTTCACATCCATTTGTTCCAATTCTCAGTCAAACATAATGCACATAGCAAGTAACAGCCTCATAGTTTTATATTTCACTACATGGACAAAGATGTCATTATAGTCCACTCCTTTTCTTTGAGTGAAACCTTTGGCCACAAAATAGCTTTAAACCTAGGAGGTTCATTAGCATGAGTGCCCTATTTTATCTTATAAATCCATTTACAATCAACAAGCTTAGTTTTTTCAGGTTTGGGCACTAAAGTCCAAGTCTTATTTTTCATCATAGACTTAATTTCATCATGCATAGCACTCAACCTTTTTTTAGCATGCTTGCATTTTACAGCATGTTCATATGTATCATGAGTATAAGAATTGTCAATCACATAAGCAGTTATGAAGGCATATTCAATGAGGTTCACATCAGCAATCAAGAAAACATACTTAATAATATTTGAAGATTTTTTTTTGTCTGGTATTCGAAGTCTAGGAGCTCTATCTCTAGTGAGCTGGTATTGTTTTAAGTCATGACCATCAGATATAGTAACATCATTACTAGACATTACAAAATCATGCATATTAGAAGACTTAGACAAGCTAGAGTTAGATTTTGCTTCCCTGATTTCCCCCATTAATTGTTGTGTAATGTTTTCATCTTCTTGGTCCTCTTGACCATCCTCATTTTCCTCAGTTGAGCCCTACTCAGTGTTGGTGTGATCTTGAGAGTATTGACCAACATCAAACTCTTCCTCTTCATCATGCTCCAAGTGGTCATTTGGTTCATAGAACTGCCTTGGGACTATGGCCTCCCCATCCTCAGCTTTTGTGGTACATGTCTTCTCAGTTGATTTTGTTAGTGCATTTTTGAAATGAAAATAATTTTCATTAAAGGTAACACTTATAGAGATAATCACTTTATACCCATAGGGTTGGATAAGAAGTAATTTATAACCTTTCACACTCTCTGGATAGCCTAACATGACACATTTCTGTGTCCTTGGTTGCAGCTTTCCCTGATGAATCTGGGAGTAAGCTGTGTAGCCAAAGGGCCTCAGATGTGCCAGACTAGGCTTCTTACCTGTCCACAGTTCCTGTGGTGTTTTGAAATTCACCACAGATGAAAGTGATCTATTTATAAGGTAATTGGCTGTCACAACATTCTCACCCTATAGTGAAGGTTTCATACCTGCACTAATCAACATACATCTTGCCTTTTCAAGCAAAGTTTTATTCATTCTCTCAGCTGTACCATTTTGCTGAGGGGTACCTGGCACATTCAAGTGTCTTTTATCCCATTTTCATGACAATAAGTGTCAAAACCAATATTGCAGAACTCAAGGTCATTATCAGTTCTAAGACATTTAAGCTTCATATCAGTTTGCATTTCAACAGAAGTTTTCCAATCCTTAAAAGCATTAAAGGCCTCTTCTTTCGTTTTCAACAAATAGACCTAAACTTTCCTAGAAAAGTGATCAATAAAGAAAATGAAATACTTTCTTCCCCCAATAGTATCTACATGTGCAGGCCCCCACAAGTCAGAGTGAACATACTCTAGTGGCCTCTTATCAACATAGGTAGACCTATTGAAGGCATGGCTAGTCTTTTTGCCAAATATGCAAATTTCACATAAGCTCAAATTAGAAGGTTTTTTTTATCAATCAAACCATGCTTGAACAAATAATGCAACCCTTTGTTCCCAATATGCCCGAGTCTACTGTGCCATATCTTTGTTTGATCCACAATCATATTAGTAGGCACATTTGAGAGATTAAATTCAGGTACAGTTATAACATAGTACAACCCACCCTTTTTAACTCCCTTGATAAGAGTGAGTCCATTTCTGATGACTTCTCTTATGCCATTATGTGTCACAATATGACAATTTGAATCATCAAAGATAGATTCTGAAAGTAGATTTCTCCTTAATTCAGGCACCCACCTGACATTTTGGAGAACTCTAACATTTCCATCATGCATGCGTAAAGGAACATTCCCAACCCCCTTAATAGCAAGAGAACTATGATCCCCAAGCATGACTTCACCCCCATTAGACTCATGCAATGAACTAAAACATGATTTATCAGGAGTAGCATGCATTGTGCAACCAAAATCAAGTATCAAAGCATTTTCATGGGAAGCATGAGCACACATAAGCAATTCACAGTCATAGACAGTTTGAGATTCAAACACAGAAGTAGAATTTTCAGTTCCAGTTTTATCTGCCTCTTCTTTCTTTTTCTTGTAGCAGTCTTGATGCGCTCCTACCCACCATGACTGCCACAGAGGAAGAAGAAGCTATGAGCATGCGCTCACAAGGCCCGATAACCAGATCGCGTGCCAAAGACATCGCCAACGCGATACAATCATTGATTGTGCGCGTCATCGCTAGCCAAGGAACGCAAGTGACCGCATTCTCCCTCAGAAGCCTCCAGCCAAGCCCAGAGAACGCGTTCTCTATCAAGATACTCTCCACCATCATTGAACGCGATCTTTGAGTTGTTTTGTCATTTTAGAACATTAATATTTTGTTAGTTATTTCTTTTTGGGCGTGTGTTCCACGCGTGTCGCGTGGGCTAGCCCATTAAGTGAGACTCGGCCCATCCGAGTCCCGCTATCCCTTATAAAAGGTCATCTCGACCTTCTGTACTAAGTTACGTCAATTTTAATCCAAGCTTTTGTCGAGAGCCTTTTTGCCTCCAACCTTAGATCGACGTCACCCCAAACTCTCTCTTCTCATCTCCTTCCTCCGCCGTTGACGCTACGGCCACTCACTCGATCTTCTCGAGTCTATTCCCTCCGCTGCCGACGCTACGACTTTGCTCACCTTTTTGAGCCACCATCCAGCATCGCGCTCCCCTTACTCGTGCGACGAGACAACACCGCGTTCCACCATTCCCTCCTTGAATTCGACACGCGTGACTCACCACCAAGATCTCGATCCGACATTCGAAGGCAGGAACGCATCAACTGGCATCAGAGCCTTTGATCTTGTAAGTCGCTTGTCAAGTTTTCAATTGTTCACGATTTTTTTTTCTTTCCCATCATACTTGCTTCCGCGATTGTTACATTTTTTTTTCTTGAAACACATGCTAGTCCATTCGGTTTCCACAAGAAAATCTCTTGGCCGAGTAATTGCTTGATCCCCGCGCGAAAATTGTGTGATTTGTTTTGCATGAAATCTGCGTAATTAATTGATTGATTTGCTTAATTAATTGCTTAAATTTCGCTAACATATCTTGCATATCTTCTTGTGAGGCTGTTACAAATCTACAACAATCTTCTCTCTCCTATCACGTAAATCGCGTGATTTCTTTCCTTAAGTTACTTAGCGTTTTATTTTATTTTGTTTAATTCAAATCTTATCCGATATCAATCAAAAGTCAAAGACTAGGATTCGGATTTGAAAATCAAATTTCAAAAGTCAAGTCGAATTAGAAAAAAAAGACGCGACTTATTTAAAAAAAAAAGGAAAGCCAAAATAAGGCAACCTTCTTCCCCCATTCGGCTAGGCTCATCTCTTACATCTCCACCGTCTAGAGTCACACTTGAAGGGTTGTCTTGTGTGTTCGTGTTGTTTACGCAAGAGGTTAGGACTTCATTCTTTTGGTTTCGTTTGCTTTTGTGCTTGCATATCACACTTGCTTTGCTTGCCTTAAGCCGCCCTCATGGCCAAAGGACCTAGAACTCCTACGTGAACACTTGTTACTTGTTAAGTGCTTGCTTGCTCTTTGGTTGTGTTGTTTTTGTTCGTTTTTACTAGCGATGTCGGGCCATATTGTGATAGGTAGCCTCACGGCGCCCACCGGTGGTAATGTCCAAGGAGATGGCAACAACCACCCACCAGAGCAAAACATTGCCCAACATGAAGTTGTCCCTCTCGCCGATCCTCCTCAACAAAACCCCATTTTGGAGCTCTCGGATGAACAACGAGAGATACAAGAACTCATGCGCCAAGTTGCTCAATTGCAGGCCATGCAACGCGCAACGCTAGTCATTCAACGTCGCCATGATCACACCCCAGTGCCATTCGACGTCAACGATCACCTTGGCCATCAAAGCGTGCACACACCGCGTTATGGCTCCGATGGCTATGGATCGACGACGCCGACTATCCATGATGACTTCAATGAGTTCGACGAGGAGGAGATGGAGGACACATGGCTAATCAATCCAGGCTCTTTCCATCCTTCTCTTGGTGACCCCATTGAACTCCAAGATAGGCCCATGGATTGGATTCCACCCCCACTCCAGCCAGTAGGACAACAACATCGCGTTCCCGACGACAAAACGCGTGACACTCGTGGTTAACACCACGAAGACATGGCGCGTGACTTTCGTCGCCAACACGATGCCCCTGTTCAACGACGAAGACAAGGACGCGCTGAGTACAATGCACCTCCTAGGGACTTCGTCGCTGGCGATATCCAGGCTCGCCAAGCTCGTCATCATCATCATCGCGCTCAAGAAGCTGCCCCATACGCTTATGCGCCACAACCTGCTCAACACACACAAAGGCTTAGCCGCCACGAGGTAAAAGTTCAAATTGAGCATTTCTTTGGCGAATATGATCCCGCTGTGTTTCTTGAGTGGGTGCAGGCTACAGAGTATACTTTGCGATATTGTCGCATCCCCACAGAAGAGCATGTTGATGCGGCAACACTATACTTCTGAGGCGCTGCACGCATTTGGTACCACAGGTTCGTGGACGATCGCGTTCGTCGACATCTTGCTCCCATCATGGAGTGGCACCAGCTTGTCTATGTCATGACACAGAAATACGTGCCAACGGACTATAGAAACCATATGCGAATGGAGATCACAATGGCGCGACAAGGTTCCAAAACACCCCTGGAGTTCTTCTCTCAGTTGGAAGACATGTACTACAAGGCCAGCATCAGTGTCGCCCCGTCCACACTGCGGACAAAGTTCTTGAGTGGCTTGAATGTGTCAATCCATGACCAACTCGAGATTTTGCCAATAAAGGATCTCAATACATTGACTCATACCACGATGCAAATACACAACCAACAATCGCGTCGCAAGCAATCCTCTTGGAAAAACCCAGGTCAAAGAAGGTATGATTCTAACTCTGGTCAATCCCCTACTACTAATGTGCGCGGTCCACCATCAGGAACCACCGCGTCCACTCAAATCCGACAGGGGAAGACCGCGGAAACTTCCACCAATGCTCCTCGCGCGACGCCTACAACGGCTTCATCACCAGCTCCTGAGCGTGCGCGTGACTTGGAGTGTTTCAAGTGTGGAGGACGAGAGCATTACAAGAGAGATTGCCCAAACAACAAGAAAGTCCTTTTCTCCAGCATTGCCGCGGGATATGAGTCTTATGAGGAGGAGGACACAGCCCTTGAAACCATCGAGGAAGGATTCGAAGATGACGAGGAGGCTTACACTTGTGAAGCCACCGCGCTACATGATGGCACACCTCTGAGCCTTGTCACGCGCCGTCTCCTCACTGTCAAGGAAGCAACCCTTGTCGACCAACGCGAGAACCTCTTCCACACGCATTGCTTGGTCAAGACCGTGTCCTTGAGTGTCATCATCGATGGAGGCAACTGCTGCAATATCATCAATGAAAAGGTGGTCAACCATTTCAACCTGCCAACCACTCCTCACCCACAACCCTATGGGCTACAATGGATTTCATCGAGTTCTGGTAACACTGTAACTCGTCAATGCCTTAATTCTTTCTCCATTGGCCAGTATTCAGATTCAGTCCTTTGGGATGTCATTGCAATGGACGCCACACATCTTTTGCTGGGGCGCCCATGGCAATTCGACAGGCGTGTTCTTCACGATGGCTATTTAAACACTTATGTGTTTACTTACCACGGGAAACGCGTCACACTCTTACCCATGTCTCCCCATGAGATTTTACAAGATCAGGTTGAGCGTGATAGACAAAAGGCTTTGCAAGCAGCAAAGACAGCATCAGAGCCGACGCGTCCCAAACAAGAAACGGGGCACTCCCCATTTCCAGACACAAATACCAGGAGCTCGCGTACCTCCACAGGGCACAAAGTTGCTACCAGCGACAACGCGTCCAATGATCGAACGCGTTGTAAGGAAGGTCCAAAAGACCGCGCCCACAAGCACCTGTGAGCACATACTGCTTCTGGCACGGCCAAGCGACCTCACTGCCACCTTGGGCGGCAAGGCCCCATGTTTCCTATTGGTGCCAACGCCATGCATGTCAGAGAACCACAACATCGACACTTTGCCGAGAGCGATCTCCCAGTTGCTCAATGAGTTCAAAGACATCTTCCCATAGGAGCTTCCACAAGGCCTCCCCCCATTACGAGGCATTGAGCACCAAATTGATTTGGTGCCTGGTGCCTCTCTGCCGAATCGCGCTGCCTATCGCGCTAGACCAAAAGAAACCAAGGAGTTACAACGACAAGTCCAAGAACTTCTGGATCGCGGCTACGTAAGGGAATCTCTAAGCCCTTGTGCGGTCCCTGTGATCCTAGTGCCAAAAAAAGATGGCTCATGGCGCATGTGTATCGACTGCCGCGCTATCAATCAGATTACAGTGAAGTACAGGCACCCAATACCGCGCCTCGACGACATGCTCGATGAGTTGCACGGCGCGATCCACTTCACCAAAATTGACTTGAAGAGCGGCTATCACCAGATTCGCATGAAGGAGGGTGATGAATGGAAGACTGCGTTCAAGACAAAGTATGGCCTTTATGAATGGCTCGTCATGCCGTTTGGTCTCACTAACACGCCAAGCACGTTCATGAGGCTCATGAACCATGTTCTGAGAGAATTTCTGGGAAAATTTGTTGTAGTCAACTTTGATGACATCTTGGTGTATTTGCGTAGTCTAGATGAACATGTAAAACACCTTAGGCTTGTGTTAGAGTGCTTGAGACGCGAACACTTGTATGCCAACCTTGGCAAGTGTCGTTTTGCATCCGACACTACCAACTTCCCGGGCTACGTGGTCTCCAAAGATGGGCTCCGCGTGGATGAAGACAAGGTGAAGGCCATCCGGGATTGGCCAACACCTACCACTCCAACAATGGTTAGAAGCTTCCTTGGCTTGGCAGGCTTCTACCGAAGATTTATTCGCGACTTCAGTTCCATAGCCGCGCCTCTACATGAGCTCACAAAAAAGGGCGCCGCGGTGAATTGGAAGGACAACCACGCTCACGCGTTCAACGCGTTGAAAGAAGCCTTGTGCAACGCGCCACTGCTACAACTCCCAGACTTCACCAAGCACTTTGAAATTGAATGTGACGCGTCAAATGTGGGCATTGGTGGAGTCCTACACCAGGACAAGAAGCCCATCGCGTTCTTCAGCGAGAAGCTCACAGGGGCAAGTTTGAACTACCCTACCTACGACAAGGAGCTCTATGCTCTTGTCCGCGTGCTCAAGACATGACAACACTATCTTTGGCCATGCGAGTTCGTGATCCACTCGGACCACGTGGCCATCAGCTATCTGAAGAGTCAAGCCCACCTCAGCCGCCGCCATGCTCGTTGGGTAGAGTTCATGGAGACGTTTCCCTACGTCGTTGTGCATAAGAAAGGTAAGGAGAATGTGGTAGCCGACGCCCTTTCTCGCAGGTATGTTCTCCTTACTCATCTTCAATCTAAACTTCTTGGCTTCGCATTGATTAAGGATTTATACTTCACTTATCCATTTTTTACACCAATCCTTGAACACTGCCTTAGGGACCGCGAGTTTGAGACGTACTTTTTACATGAGGGGTACCTTTACAAAGCCGGGCGCCTGTGCATTCCTAGCTCACCCATTAGGAAACTCCTCATCCAAGAAGCACATGAAGGATGCGGTCATTTTGGGGTTCACAAGACACTAGCTGCCCTTCGTGAGCACTTCTTTTGGCCACGCATGACCACACAGGTGACGCGATATTGTAAAAGTTGTGTCACGTGTCAATGCACAAAGGCTAGTTCCCATCCCTATGGCCTCTACACGTCATTGCCCATTCCATTAGGCCCTTGGGAAGATTTGTCCATGGACTTCATCACCGGTTTGCCTCTCTCTCGTAGGGGTAAGGACTCCATCTTTGTTGTTGTGGACAGATTTTCCAAAATGGCACATTTCATCGCGTGCAAGACCACACACACTGCTAGTGAAATCGCCGCGTTGTTCTTTGACAACGTGGTCCGTTTACCGCGTTCCACCATTCCCTCCTTGAATTCAACATGCGCGACTCACCACCAAGATCTCGATCCGGCATTCGAAGGCAGGAACGCATCAAGTCTTTTATAAAATGACCAAGTTTACCACACTAGAAGCACTTCTTCTTTTTCTCATCTTTAGGACTAGGTTTTTCAGATTTCTTGTCCTTTTTCTGCTTATACTTAGCCTTTCCTTTGCCATTAGCCATTAAAGCCTCAGCCTTAGTGTCAGTTTTCTTCTCAGATGATTTAGTCTTAAACACTTTTAAGACTTCATTCTTTTCAGTTATAGCATCAATTTTTTTTTCTTTAGTCAAGGTGTCATTACTATATTGTATAACATCTTTTAAAGTGTCAAACTGAGCAGGCAAGGAGTTAAGTAACAGAACAACTTGATGGGTCTCAACTAGAGTATCCTTGCATCTTTCTAGGTCTTGAGTCATTTTTAGAAATTTATCAAGATTATCATTCAAGGTCAGACTAGTATCCATTTTAAAAGTGAAAAGTCTGCACAACTAAGATATCCTAGAAGACATGGACTTAGTGAGATATAAAGCTTCTAAAGCTTCCTACAGAGTTTTAATAGTAGTGAACTTTACCACTTGTCGAGCAACATCATCTGAAAGCCTTATCATTATTTCAGCATGGGCTTGCTCTTCCATCTCCAATTTTGTAGCAACATTAGTACCCTCAGGATACTCAGCCTTGATGGCCTTGCTACACTTCTCTTTAGTCGGAATTGCTTTCATCTTTACTTGTCACATGGTAAAGTCAATTAAGCCATCGAAGGGCTTCATTCTTATATTACTGTCAGCCAAGAGACACACCAGTCAGTAGGTATTCACAGTATAAGAAATCAAAAGGAAAAATGTATAGACACAACTACACACAATCCAGGTTCATAAAAAAAACCTCAGTTTTCAAGAACCCTAGAGCAACACCAGAGGTTACTCATGCAAGAAGTCACACAGACAGTCAAGGTAACCACGGAATGAATTTTTTTCCCAAGAACCACGAAATCAAGATGCCACAATGTCTCAAGACATCAATATGCAATCACATGCTTACAGTTTCAAGATCAAAGCATCGTTCTCACATTTAGAAAGAATCCAGCGAATCAACAGTAGCAGAAGCAAGAACAAGATCTCATGAGAGCACAAAACCCTAATATGAGCAAGTCTAGAATCACACAAGACCAGATCTACACAAAGAAGGGAACAAAGCTCTGATACCACATTGTAAAACTATATTGCTTAGATTCAAACCAGAAAGAACATGCAAGATCAGCACAAGCAATTTTAACGAGATTCGGACACAGCCTACTCCTCGTGGCCTCAAGTACGAGAGCCAAATCCACAAAGTATGTCAAAGAGGTTACAAGAGAGCAAGAGTTCAGACTCTACACACACAGATCATAAAGACAAGGCAACGACAAGAAGAAACCACTCCCTGAACCAAGAAGATCGCCGTCCACCAGAGAGACACCACCACCGAGCACCTCGAAGGCAAGCATTGCGCCATCTCTGCAGATCTACTTCGCAAGAGCAAGACCACCGTCTTCTCTCTCAATCTCCAAGAGCAAAATCTTTGCTTCAAGGAAGAATGACATAACTCACACAAGCACACGAAGAGCAGGGAGAAAACCCTAGATCTCTCTTTTCTCTCTCTCTTTCAACTGACAAGTGAAGCGGCGAAGAAGAAGACTGAAAGGAATAAGGGTTGTCAAACCCTTATAAACTCAAGCAGCAACGAGACACGCGGAGCCCCAGTTTCCTCAGGCGGGTCGGGTCGAGGCAGCCGGCTTCACTTATGGACAACATGCTAGGCTTCTACAGAATGGGCCAAAACAAGACAATCCCAATAACCCTATCTCTAATAATCTGTTACAAGTGGAGCCCGATTACACAGATAATTGCCAACTTAGGAAATCATCATTACACATATTGGAAAAAGCAACACTGGTGCGGGTGCCCTAACTAGTTATTTCAATATGGAGTATTTTAATTATTATATACTGGATTCTTTTGACAAGATCAAAAGTGACAAAGTCTAGCTAGATGCTAACTAGAGTGGTGTTCTCTGCTTTTTCACTTAACTGTACTCCTGCAGAATAATTTTTCCTTTCCAGCATAGACGAGGAAAATTAGTTTCAAAACAAGCTCAGTTCTGAAGCTAAAGCTGCTTTTCTGGGGATGAAGCATAATCTTTTTGGGGATTATTTCTGCACTAAGTGCTCATCTACTGGATCATCTTTATAGCAGTCTTAACTAGTAGTGCAGTTGCATCATTCCCTTGTATTTGTATATATACATACACTATCATGCAAAGGGTCGCATTGATTGAGATGCAGTGTGTATGGATTGCTTTTCATCCCACTCATCTGTACCCGCAGCTATGACTCCTTAGATGCTCTTGATTGACATTTTCGGTTGCCCACCAAAACCGCTCGCTTTTCATTCCACTCATCTACATTTTCGGTTGCTGTTATGTGTTGATAAGGCCCTTCTTTGTCCCATCTCCTTTCCACTATTTTTCCCTCTAAAAGAGAGGGTGATAAAGCAAACAACCCGAGGAAGAAGATGTGACGGTACGTTCATGCTTTTGAGCTTATTCTCAGATTCCTTTGTGCACTAGCTGAATGACGTCCCACCATTTTCTGCTGATTGTCCACGTACACATGTTGTTGGAGCACAGTTTCCTTTGGGTTTTGATGATAACAAACACACTGCCCCAACGCATATACCTAATACCTCTACATACTCTGCAAGATCATGAGCAACTAAGTCTTCTGTGTGATATGAGAAAGTTCTTTGGTCTGCTGATTTCTCCTCAGATTATATTAGCTGCTTGTGTTGCTTTGATTCAGTTGGGTGCAAGAGAGAAACTAAGCTAAGAGGAAAGAAGATACAAAAGGAAAAAGGCATTATATGTGATAACAAATTAGCTATAAGAATTGGATCAACAATATTAGCTGTAAGAATTATGATCCTATGAGTTAATTGCAGAGCTGCCATTCCTCATTGTCTGGCTCTTGTTTTGAGCTACTTTTGGTGGAACCCATAAAGACAAATACTATTGCAACTGAATCTGAACATTTGAGTCATTTTTTCTTGGAATTGCATTTATTGCTGTGGGTTTATTTTGTTAGCACTTTTGTTCCCATATGAAAATAAAGATTCCCATCATTTACTGGTTTCATCACATGTGCTCAAAAGAATAACAACAACTAGGAAAAAGTGGCTGGAGAAATGTCACGAATAAAGTTTCTATTACATTTCCTCTTATTCTTGTACTCCGTATGAGTATGAGGTGAATAAATTAATTAATTAGTGAGATCAAAATAGAAGATCTGAACCCTTAATCCAAGATTAAAGAGTAAAGACATTTTATACTTTATGAGTAGGATGAAAGTGACTCTTGACTTAACTAGCAACAACAAGGAAACAAGCATCAATTATAATAATAGAGTACGTAGTCACGAGAAGATGACATGTTTACATAAAGAATGGCATGAACTCAAAAGACTAAATAAATCTATGTAGCATCAGAATCCCATTACTTAATCTGATTGATACATTTATATAAATTGGTACTAGTTAATTCCATGTGAACAGAAAAAACCAAAATTATACCATGGAATTTACCTTACAAAGTTAAGAGTGTAGTAGATGTCCTGAATTTACCTTGAAACTGCGCGCAGGAGGTGACACGCACATCTGAGATGATTAATTGCAAGCAAACTCTCACTGCAAAGCCAGATTGGCCAATTGTGTCACCAGCCTACTGTAGTAACTAGTAATCCATAATATTGATAATGTACTGTATGTAACAAAGATCGATAAACAATGGTGCAAAAGGACACATTTTCCAATCTCTTTCACATGATGACAAAAGGATAAAATTTCTTTGGAGGGTGTAGTAAGTAATAAGGTGGGGTTAAGTAGCTAGGGGGGAAAATGCCAACAGAAAGAACAAATATGAAGCATCTCATCTGGTGAAGGTGAAGAGTATGGGAAACGAATAGGCTAGGGTAAATTAATAAGCTCGCTATGGAATCCTCTCTGCAACATAAACTAACCATGAATCATCATTCAATTCCTACAGATCTGAATTTACCAGTCTCAAATTAGAAGAACTAGTAAAAGTAATTACTCAAACAAGGCGAAATTGATCGAGAGTTGTAATTACAGAAGATAAATCGCCGAAGCTCATCATAATTCCAGGAAAGGAAAATTCTCAAAATTACGCGCGCGCTACAACATTGCAATTTGCAATTCACAATTCGACTGACATCGAAGGCATTCTCAATTCAACTTCTTTTCGCAAATCCAAAGAGAATTTAAGGATACACTAACCGCGTGAAAAGAAGCTTCTCGAATCACCGGGAATTATGCACAATCGCCAGTCGCCACCAGAAATTTGTCGGAAGGAGAAGGAAATCCTGAAACAGCCATATCTTCCCACAGCGTTCTTGAACTTTCACTCGAGAAAGCGAGACGATCGATCAACGTTGGAGAAAGTTCAAGAAAGCTGTGGAAAAGCATGGCCAGGATTTTCGATCGATTAATTCGATTCTCGGATTAATTAAGCACTCCGTAAACCACCAGAGTAAAAAATCAACTCAAAATCAAAGAGTTTCGCAAACAGAGGGAGAGTGATTAAAAATGAGAGTGAAAGCGCAGTTTTGCCTTACTACAGAGCTCTCTCTCTAAAAATGGACCACTCTCTGCTGCTTCCATATGCGCACAGTTTTGTCCATCGCCTTTATAGTCATAGAGAGAGAGAGAGTTTGTTTGTAGGGCTCAGCGTTGTTTCGATCTGTTTTCTCTGATCTCGCTCCCAATTGGTGGATTCATTTCCCCCTTTCTTTTTGCATTGTTGATAGTAGATACCCAACGCTAGAATTATCAGCCATACAATTTTATTTATTTTGTCTGCAAATAAAAATCGTATACTATTATCTGTATCCGTATTATATACGTATTTTTTCTAAGTATACAGTATCATCACCCATTCACCCATGCCATACCCATCACCATACATAATACATTTTTTTTTTCTCACATTACAATACAATTATGCATTAAGTAATTGAAATATACAACTCAACTATAAAAGAAAACGCTTTATTACTATTATTAATTTAGTTTGTGAATAAATTAGAGCAATGAGGCAGAAAAAAACATTCACATCCTCATCACATGTATGCATGTGAGGGAGATCTCTCCTTTTGCGTTGTGGAGGTGCAGGTATGGGGTGTTTCTGGTCCACCTAGCCATCCTTTTTTTTATATTTTTTTGCATAAAATAAATATTGGAGTATCATTTTTAATTTTTCTCATCATCCCATGTTCAATTCATTTTGATTTATATGAGATATTTAATTGCTTCTGTTGTTTTCGGGTTGTCGCCATCGATTTTTTCATAAAGCAGCTGGAATTTGGAATTGTGTGTTTTCAAAGAATTTAGACAGATGTTTGGATTCAAAGAATTTCTGAAATCTAGAGCAGTTAAAAGTTGCAGTAAATCGTGTACGAATATGTCAGTTGACAATGACAGGGTCGAACTTTTTACTATCTGCAATGTAACTGTATATATGAAGTAATTTAGGAATCAACTTTGTCATATGGTTTTTTTAACTGTATGTCATATAGTCTGTGAAATAAAAAGATTTCCTACAAAAGAGAATATGTTCTCTAATTTTGATAATGATAAATATTATTAAGTTTTATGATGTGATTGTTTTTATGAATTTCACTGAAAATTAAAGGAAGCAAAATAGCAAAAAGAAAAAAAGACATTAAGTCATCAAGGGAAACAAATACAAAGCCAAGGAACAACACGGCAAAGTTTTCCGTTATGTTGTAGAGCAAAGGAACAACGTTGATAACAAAGTAGAAAACGATGATATATAACGATGAGACTTTGTAAGGAGATTAATTAAATATGGAAACGAGATCTTCGGGCAGAAAGGCTAGAGTTGTAGAATAGCTTTATTAGAGTTTATATATTTATATAAAATGAAAACAATATCTTTGATGTATACATGTGTGCTAAAATCAAATATAGAAATTGCTATCTTTCCTAGTGTTGTATATACTTAGAGTCTAGGGTTTATTCATACACGCAATTTTGGAGTTTTCGAAGCCATAGAGAGAAGAACGAATGTACGGACTTTTAAGTGTTTTAAGTGAGTATTCGTGTTATGGTTGTGTCTTTGCTTGTGTTGTTAGGTTGCTTACACTTGCTTAAGGGTTAAGGCCGGGTTACATCTAGGAACTTTGTGTGAACTAGATTGTGAAGTCCTTGCTCGCAAGATTTTTCTAATCCGATGAATAGTATAAGTAGACGTTTTAAATCCTACTAGATTAACCAACTAGAGGTAGAAGTTTTTTTATGAACTAATTGATTGATTGAGTTTTTCTCTCTAAGAAATTTTGTCTCTACTAATATCTTGTACTGCTATTATATTCCACCGGCCATAACATACACAATATTCAAGAGATTCAATAGTAGATTTTCAATAGTAGTTATAAATAAGCCAAACAATTGTATATTCAATTCAAATGAACACCTCTAATTAGGTCACATTTTACCATGAGTTGTCTATATTTTTCATATTTATTTGTTTGTTTCTTTTTTACATGTCGTTCAGGTGTTATGTCTTTTATATCGATTTGCTCGACTACTAAATTTTTCTGTCTTTCAATTTATCTGGCAAATCTCTTACATCAAATCCTTTCCCATAAAAAAAGTATATAAAAAAGCATTTTACGACACCCGAGAATTCTTTTTTTTTGAAAAAGTAAGAATTAGACTGGAAACAAGTATCAGCTTGAGTCTCAGCCTATAGGATCCTTTCGGATGAGAACACGAAGTTCTGAATTGGTCAAGAGATTCCCTGAGCAATGTACCTAGCAAAATTTTGCAATAAAATCCGCCACCCCATTAATTTCTTGAAAAATATGCGAGATCCGGACTGTCATAAAACATTTTAAAACATCATAGGATGCCAGAGATAATCATCTCAGTCTCCCATAAGCAGTGCCAAATTTTATTAAGAACATTTGCAATTATAAGATTATCAGTTTCAATTTCTAGATTTTGAAAGCCTTGTTCCCTTCCTTTCATTAGTGCGTTCCGTAAGGCTAGCGCTTCTGTTTTAATGGTTGTAGATTTGCCACATTTCTCTCCAAAGGTTAGTAGGGGTTCGCCCTTATGATTTCAGAAGATATAACCGTAACTTGAGTCTCCATTGGTTTTCGTTGAGCCATCAATATTTATATTAATGAATTTGTCCGGTGATTTTTTCCATTTAAGAGATTTCCTGTTTTGAGCCTTACCCAAATGTCGTTTAGCATTGTTAGTCTCTGCTAGGCAGTCCGAATTCCAAGATTTTGTTTTTTTACAATTAGATAAAAGATTGATAATATAAGATGGTAGGTTTTTGATTATCCCAGAATCGTCGTTGTTCATTGTGAATTTTTTTTGGTTTCGTTGGTACCAGATGCTCCACCACGTTGTGATTAGTTCTATGAATAGGTTCCCAGGTAGTTTCGTTCGAATTTCCTCCAATATTTCATGAACTTTTCTATTACCTAAAATTAGGTTACTGATATAGTTTCTCGTTGTCCGATTTATTTTTAAGATCGTATCTAGGGTGTTCTTACATTGGAATATTAGGTGTATAATATCCTCCGTGGTATGACTGCACGCAATATAGCCTGGTGGGAATTCAACACATTTTTCCATTAATTGTTTCTTAGTTTGAAGTCCATTTTAATTATTTTCCACATAAAGTTTTTAACTTTTGGGTAGGTGTCCATTTTCCAGATCCATGAAGAGTCATAGGCAGTGTAATGTTTATTTTTAATAATGAGGTCCATAGCTGATTTAGTTGAGAACCATCCATTTTTGCTAGATTCATAGTACAATCTTTCTTGTATATTGGTATATGGAATAGTTGTTGCGGTGATGGCGGAAACTAGGTCTGAGGGTAATATTTGCTCTAATTTGGTCTTATTCCATTCCTTGTTGGTATCAACGAACTCTTCAATCTTGGTGTTGTGGTTTTGTTGTTGTGGTATATTCAGTGGTTCCTTGAGGACCCATCTTTCACTCCAAAAGTTTAATGTTTTTCCATCGCCGACTTGCCATATTAGTCCTTTCTTAAATTGTGGTTTTATTTCCATCATTCGAGACCATTGCTAAGAGCAGTTTGTTGTTTTTCTATAGTTTAATACATGTTGGTCTTTTAAATATTTCTCTGATACGATTTTAACCTAGAAATTTTCCGGTTCTGCTAGAAATTTTCCGGATCATGATATCACATGCGAACGCAAGAAAAGGAATACGAGTCCCACCTCTTGAGAGTTGGAAACCCAAAGGTTTTTGTTGTCTTATTGAGGCATGTTGTAACTTCCTTGCAAGGATTTCATAGCCCAGAATGAAGAGAAAAGGGGATAGTGGGTCACCTTGTCGTAGTCCTCTCTCAGGTTTGAATATTTCAGTTGGTCCATTATTAACAAGGACTGAGAATGAGACTGTAGTAATGCATTCCTCAATCCATTTGATATAGGTGCTACAAAATCCAAACTTATGGAGAATATCCAGAAGAAATTACCATTCAATACGGTCATAAGCCTTTTTCATGTATAATTTCAGAGCAATATACCCTTCAGTCCCTTTTCTAGTCTTGAAAGAGTGGAAAATTTCATGTGCAATGAGTATATTATCTTGAATTGCCCTATTTTCAACAAAGGCCTCTTGCAGAGGATATATCAAAAATTTCCATTGTCTTCTTAAGTCTCTCCATAAGAATTGGTCGATAGTGATTTGTTGAATTCGGATTGTCGCATTTTGGAATTAGAGAAATAAAAGTGTGATCAATTTGTTTAAGTATTTTCCCAAACATGAAGAAACTTTTTACTGCTTGGAAAACCGATGGTCCGACAATGTCCCATTATTTCTGATAAGATTCAGCTGACATTCCATCAGGTCCTTGTGATTTATCACGGCCAATTGCAAAGACCGCATTTTTAATTTCCTCATTTGTGACTTGTTTTGATAATTCTAAGTTATCTTCATGTGTGATTTCTGATTGGATCAAATCAAGATGTCCACAAAGTATATTTTCATTTATCGGAGTACTTTTATATATTTTAATGAAATCATTTCGAATCTCATTTCAGATGTTTTCTTCACCAATGATCAATGTTCCTTCACTTGTTTTGATTTCCTTGATGATTTTTCTATTCCTTCTTCCACTAGCTATTTTGTGAAAATAACAATATTTGAGTCATTTAGTTTAATATGTTTTGTTTTATCTCTTTGGTTCCAGTATATCTTTTGGAAGTTCAAAACTTGTTCATTTTTCATACAAAGTTTATTTTGTTTTTCTATAAGCGTCATGTTCGGGGAAATACAAATAATTTTGTGAATTTCAAGTAGTTGCTGTTCAATTTTATGTAGTTGAGTAAAGATGTTCCCAAAGGTGTGTTTGTTTCAATCTTTCTCATGTTTTTTAAGTAATTGTGTTTTTTTTTGCAAGGTCATACATGTGTGATCCATGGTAATGTGTTATTCAAGCTTGCTTGATGACATTTCGAAAGTCTTTCCTTGACATCCAGATTTTTTCAAACTTAAAAGATTGACTTTTAAAGGGAGTTGAGTTGTTGAGTTCAATAGATATAGGACAATGATCAGATGATGAGAATATATGGTTCTTTGTGTTGATCCTTGGATACCATTGTAATATTTGGTGTTGTACAATTGTTCTATCCATTTTTTCATAAACATTATTTATTTCTATTTGATTTTTTCTCCAGATAAAGGCATTACCTTCAAATGAAATATCTATTAGTTCGCATTCATTTTTAATATGTATTAGTCTAGAGAATTTGCTAGGAGGTGATGGAAGGCCTCCAACTTTCTCCTTAGGGTCCTGAATTTCATTTAAATCACACATAAGAATACAGGGAATGAGGCAAGATTTAATATAGAGAATGACATCTTCCTAGGAGGCATTATTAGCATATTCCATCGGAGGTGCATAAGCAATAATGATCATAATTTTGTTTTTTGTGCATAGGTTTGTGTATCGTAGACAAATATATCTTGGATTCAGGATGTCAAGTTCTAGTGTCTTATTTATCAACTGATAAGTTTTCCACATGACACATAATCCTCCATAAAAGCCTACCGCTGGTGAGAAGAGGAACTGATCAAATCCCGTTTTTTTTTTCAGATTCTCTCATTTGGTTGTTGATTTGTGCGTAATTCTAGTAGTGCTAGGAGTTGTATTCTATCTATTTTGTAAAATTCCTCGGTGTCAGTCCATAGGCTCTTTTTCCCAATACCACGACAATTGCAGGTTGTAATCTTCATAAAATCTTAATGAGGCAGGTTCTGGACATTGTATTTTTACATTTTGTTGCTTTTGTGAAGCATAAGGGGTTAGGTCTTTTAGTTGTGGATGTTATTATATAGTGAGATGTGTTCCTGTAGGTGTAGCATTGCAGTCTATTTTTCCAGTGATGATTATGCCTTCTAGGATAAGGTATGTTTCACATTTTATTTTTCTGCATTTTTGTTTTGAGTTCAGGGTATAAAGGGATTTTATGAGAATGGTCCATTTAATATTAGAATGCTAAACAAGTTTGACATGCATGGGTTCAGAGATCGCACATAAGATAATTGTTGTTCAGAAAGTGGGGTATGTTTTGTTAGAGAAAAAACCGATAACACATAAGAAAAAAATAAAGAGAGTATTCCAGTAAGAAGATAAGAGGGCAGAAATGAAAGCAATTGTTCAAGAGATATGCATGTCGTTTGTTCTTTGGTCGATTGTAAATTGCACAAGTGTCATACATCTTTTTCCAACCCTAAAAACTCATAAGTTCATCTAAATAGTTTTCCATAGAGCAGCAGTGCGAAGTTTTGCTCTTTCCATCTTGTGCAGTGGTCCTTTTAGTTTCATTGTGTCCTTTCTCATGATGCATATTAATTCCAAGTGAGACCTGCCACCAAGACCACAGAGAAAGGCAATTTAAATTGTTCAAGTTAAGACTAAATATGTATAGGATATGCATAACTTTGCATTTATCATTGCCTATACATGTTTTCATTTTTAAGTAGGGCAATTTGTAGAGCTTTCCACACGACCAAGATGAGGATATCTGAGTATTAAAGATCCATTGCAGAAACTGAACAAGGAAAAAATAAATCTCATAGCAAACATGCAGCCAAAGACAGATAGAGTCCAGAGAAGAATAAGAGTCATTGAAAGAGTAATGATGGAAGTTAAGATAGTTTCCAATCATAAGAGTCATGTAAGCTTTGTTGGGGGTTAAATATAAGGTGCAACAGTCAGTATTCTTGTAGTGGAGATGATTAACAGTACTAAACATATCACATTCCAGATACAAAATGTTCTTCCATTCATTATCATTGATAAGAGTTAAACATCCAATATTTCCATAATTGCCCCATAGGCAATGGAACTATGGAAGACCAAGGAAAGTGAAACAACAACATAAACATCATAACAAAATATCAAAGTAGGGGTGCAAGTAGGGGGTCCAGTCAACAAAAAGAAATACAAAGGACACCAAGGATAATCAGTGAGCATAATTTTGCACAAACCAAACATAAGACCTTGATAGATTGCACTACACATTACTAAGTTTTATTTTTTTTAGCACCCTTCAGGTCAGAGGTAGCGGTATCATCCTCATAGTACATCTCCTTGCGTTTGCTTGACTCGGAGGTAAAGGGTTGAGGCTCCTTGTCACCATGGCTCAAATCATCAATGTTCACAGAGGTAGAGGTAAGCATGCTATTGACAGACTGAAAGGAGTAAGAATAATCATGTTCCTCTCCTCTATCAAGATCCTCATTGATGGTATATTCATTTTCCTCTTGAGAGAGCTCCTCCTCCACAGTATCATCCAACAAGTCATCATTCTCCATAAAATCTTCACTATCATTTTCTGCCTCCATATCTTTCTCTTCATTGTCCAAAGCAAGGAGAGGAGCTATGGGCGCCCCCAAGCTCACCTCTGGAATAACATCATTAGGGTGAGGTAGGTGAAAAGGAGGTGTCAGGTCAAGTGGTAAAGTGGGATTGTTTTCTAGTGTTGTTGGTGGCCGTTTGAATGGTGGCAGTGGTACTAATGGTATTGGGAAGCTGTTCTGTTGGGTTAGGTTCAGTAGGAGTGGTGACATTGGTGTTAGGGAGAGTAATGGTGAGGTTTAGTTCAATAGTTGTGCTGATAGTAGTGGCAATGGAATAAAGTTCAATGGGGTTAGGGTTATTAGGTGCAGGGATACTAGAAGGAGTATCCAAGACCATACCAACAGTAGGGGAGGGGGATATAGTTTGGTGAAAGACAACAATGTCATTGTCTCTGGTTTGACTGGTTTTGGGTGTAGAGGAAGAAGCTGCAAGGTTAGGAATTTTACTTCTTTTTCCATGGGAAACCTCAGTCCAGGATTCAAGGTCCTCCTTTGGTGGGTCAGAATTAGCCTTGACAGAAAGCCTTTGAAAAGTCACTTAGATTGATTGGGGCTTCACATTTCTGAGGGGGCAATGGTCAAAATTATGGGTAAGGGCACCATAGTTGCCACAACCCTCTTGAAATTCCTCAAACCAAATCTTGTATTCCTCTTCACCCCCTTCTTCATTTGGGAACACTAAGGATTTGTGGTGCAGGTTCTTGAGATCACATTTAATACAAATTCTCACATATTTCACAGTGATTTTTCTCAGTAAAGGGGTCAAGTTTGATCAAGGTTCCAAGGTGATTCATTTCAATAATAGTGGATAGTATATTAAAACTGATATACTCAGTGGGAAGTTGTGGGATCCTAATTCACATGTCTATAATAGAGACATGTTCAGTGAAGGGATCCAACTTGGAAAACCAAGGTTTGAGCAAAAGAAGTTTCCTAAAAACATGGTAGGGTCTACTTTCCTTGACCCTTTTCTGGTGTATAGGATTGGCAAAATGTATTTCAAACCAAAGATTGGCTCTTTCTAAAATGTCAAAGCTACCATGGACAAATTTCCAATCATTTTTAAGATGGATTTGAACCTGGACAGTTCAACAGGTTCTTTGAGGACATATCCCACCAGGGAAGACTCACAAAGCTTGAGAATATTTTCTCTTACTCTAGAGATTTTGGATCGAAAGACTTCCATGTTAATGGAAGGTTTGTTCAAGGTGATAGGAGTCTGGGAAGTAGAAGGGGTCCGGTGAGTCATAGTAATTTTAGTTTTGGGATAGTTCAACAGAGAGGGTTGAGAAGGAGTCTTGGTACCAGTATTCACAGACTTAGAGCTAGAGCCAACATCAGGATCAATACACAACACTTCTTTCATGTGTCGCTTCACCTTATCCATTGAGTTGGATATGGAAAGCCAAAACAACACAGGAAGGTAGCACAAAAAGACACACATCCAAAACTTCAAATTTTTCCACTTAGATTTCAGAGAGTGAGTAAGAGGAGGTAGAGTGAGATGGTGATTAGTATTCGAATGCAAGCATTTGTATATATAGTCATTAGCAGGACAAGGATAAGTCACATAGTAGTAGCAGATTAGGTAAGCAATGTAAGAGTCATGGTTCATTATACAAAGAGTAAAGATAAGGTTAAGATGACACTTGAAATTTAGGGAAGTGAGATCTCTATATGACAGTACTTCGATTCTGTAAAGGTACCAGCTCAGGAATA
The DNA here is from genome assembly GCA_027886185.1 of Rheum nobile. Lineage (NCBI taxonomy): Eukaryota > Viridiplantae > Streptophyta > Magnoliopsida > Caryophyllales > Polygonaceae > Rheum > Rheum nobile. The sequence continues at coordinate 6,834,848 of WOAB01000546.1, read as the reverse complement.
CAATCCAGCAAACCAGAGTTCCTAAGAATCCCTCCATGCACAACATCGTGAATAGTTTTCGACTAGAAACCCTAAAGGAAAAGCCAGTCAAAAGTGCCGATCCCATCAAGGGTTAAAGCAAGCCCTAGAAATCTGCTTCAAGCGAGTCAGAGTCGTCAATGGTATTCCACCAACTCCCAGTCCAAACCCGCAGAGGTAAGAGATGACATCCAATTTGTTACATGTTTAGGACATGCATCTGTGTTTAATCTAGGTTGTTTTATGCATTTTGTGTCGCATTTATAGTTAGTTGTATGTTTTTCTTTGTTATGGAGGTCTATACAAGAAAATGTGTGTTTTTAAGTACTTGGGTGGATTTTTGGAGCTGTCTATGGATGTTGCTGGATCCTCGGATGTCATCTAGAGGCTAACGAGACGAACCATAAAGAATTTGGGCCGGATTCGAGCTAAAACGAGAGTCGTGCAGGACACGTATAAGGGCGTGTGTTCCACCACACGACCATGCAGGCGGTGATTTCTCGCAATTGGCCTGTGCGTTTTGCACACGGCTGTGCATTTTCATTCTGCCTGTGCATTTTGCCTATGTGTTTTTCGCATAGGCTGTGCGGTTTCACACTTGTAGCATTTTGGCCGTGCGTTTTTCGCACAGTCAAGGCACGGGCCGTGCATTTTACCCGGATGACTTTATTTTTACAAATACTTTGTTTTAGGTTTTTGGAGGGATCTTTGACCACTTTTTCTAACTCTCTAGACCTAGTTGTTTGCCTCCCTTTGAAAGATTGTAACTTTGGAGATTGTTCTATTAGATTCGAGACTAAGTTCATCTTTCTCTTTAATCTTGTTTATGATTTCTATTGTTATTGCGTTTTATTTGGTTGATATTGAAATTTTGTTTAGCTAATTTCCATATTTCTAGGGTTGGGGTGATCCCAACTATGCATAGGTAGACTTGTTTGATATTTGCATGAATGGAAATATGAGACTTTGTTGATTCATTCCTAGATGCTTTATGCCCATATTAGCTTATGTGAATTGAATCCTATTAGGGTTTGCAACCGAAAGGTAAAAACGTTAATAGGTAGTCAGATAGGGTTTGAGACCGAGAGGTAATAACTTCTATTGGAATCCTAGAAATTGAACCTGAGATTTTATTATTGCGAGAGCATCTTAATTTCTCATGTAGATTAATAACTATCATAGAAACCCTAAGATTAGGTTGGATTTAGCAAGTCACGAGAGTAGATGTTAATTCAATTTAACCTTAGATTCTAAGTGCCCTAAGGGTCTAGATCTTGATTATCAAGTCGTGAGAGTGGATGTTTATTGAATCTAGGCACATTTACTATCATCCGAATTAGTAATTACCTAAGATAGTTACCTCAACAAAGACAGACTAAATTCATACATTTATCTAGTTGAGTTTACTGAAGCATAGTTACGGGGATCCCTTGCCTTGGAAAATTTCCCTCCATTGATTATGATCATCATCTGCATTTGTTTCTTAGTTTTAGTTATTACTTCAACAAAATTTCCAATATTTTGTTATAGCTTACTAGTTACTGGTCAAAGTTACAATCGATACTACATAGTCCTTATGAGAACGATACTTGAAAAGCTACAACTGATCCCATACGCTTGTGGGTAGGTTTTTGTCCTATCAAGTTTTTGGCGCCATCGCCGAGGACTATTGCTAGTATCAGTTGTTTTCCTACAACTGGTTCGACTAAGTCTTTGTTTTATTTTTGATCTTGTTTTTTGTTGCTTTGTTTTCAGGCTTGTTTTCTACAGATGCGAAGAGTCCTGAGCGCTGGTAATCTCAATGACTACAATCCCGAACCTGAGCATACTTTTTGTGTTAGAAGAAGACAACAACTCGATGCCAGAGAACAAGCAACGGGTGACAACAGAGTGGGAAACGATCCTCCTTTGGAAGTTCAAGAGCCACACATGACGTTTGGTGATTATGTGATGCCAAATCACCTTGGTCTTATTTCTAGTGTGGTCCGATCTCCGGTGCAAGCTCGTAACTTCGAGCTGAAACCTTCCCTGATCAACATGGTTCAGCAGAATCGATTTGGAGGTCTACCTTCTAAGAACCCACACCAACATCTGGCTACCTTTATTGAGATAATGGACACTGTGAAGATCCATGAGGTATCCCAAGATGCTCTTTTCGTACGAGCCTTCTCATTCTCTCTGCGAGATAGGGCCAAGGCTTGGTTCAAGGCCCTACCTCTTGGCTCAATAATAACTTGGGATGAGTTAATAAAGGCATTCCTCAACAAATAATTTCCACCAAAGAAGATTGCTGATATGCTCTACTTTATAGTGCATGACTAGGAGTTGTTACTGGATGTTAGGTATCATTTTGTGTGGGTTTAGAACACAATTTAAGAGAATGGAGTTGTAGAGAAGAAGTGGCGGAAAGGAGGATTTTAGTGCATATTGTGAAGACATTGAAGATAGAGGCGAAGCCACAAGAGAAGACCACAAGTGAGAAGTAGAAGACGCTGTAAAAGCTTTTCTGTGGGCACGGAAGGACGAGCCGCGGTCGCGGATTGGACGACAGAAACAAGAGTCAGCAAATGGCATTTCCGCGGGCGCGGAAGCTTGGCCGCGGATATCCCTTCTGGTGCGGAGCGCGTCGACGATTGTCCGAGATATTTTGTTTACCTTATTTCTTTTATTTTATTTCTTTTTATTCCAGTTATTATATTTTAGGAAGATATTATTTCTTATCTTAGGAATTAGGTTTTGTTAGGTTATTTATTTCTCTTCGTTAGCAGCCTTTTAATAATCACATCATCGTTCATTATTTTCCCTTAGAGTTTTATGCTTTCAAGACTATGAAGAACTAAGCAACCATTGCTTAGTCCGACGATTGAAGCCTTCGTTTGTATTTGGTTGTGAGATTATAACTCTATTTCCTTTCCTTTGATTATATTGATTCTCTTTGTGCTTCATCCCATTGATTCTTGCTGATTTGACTAGATTGATCATCTAGTTGATATTAGTGATTGTCTATTGCTAGGGTTTGGATATTTCTGGTTGAAATCTCTTATCTTGTGTAGCAACCACGATTTACAAGAACTAGTTGTGAATGCTTATTGTGAAGAGAATTGATTACATGTCGAGTACTGACTAGTTGTTAAGTATTGCATGTATCCTGCTTAATTCCTATGCTTACTGCTGCCGTTAGATTGAATCTTGATGGTTTCATGATTGTTTAATGGTAAGTATTTTCAGGGCTAGTTGATCTGTCTATATACATAAGATCGGAATAGGAATATTCATTGGTAGGAATTGGAGATAATCTAGGATCAACCAATCAAACTGAAGTGTGGATATTTGTCTGGCTAAGTTACTTCTCACCCATTGATTACATCTTTTGCATTGATTTACCTTGTTACTTGATACAAATCCAAATCCCCCCTTTTGTTACTATTGGCATACAACCTTTGCAATTAGGAAGATTGCTTACCTCCCTATGGGATCGATACTTATTTACCCTACTACGTTAGTTAGGTTTTTGAGTTTATTTGATAGGAGTCTACGACAAACCCCTCATCAAATTTGGCGCCGTTGCCGGGGAGGAAAACGTTTCAATTTTTCCTGTTTGTTTGTTTGTGTGCCAACTATTGTGTGGACCTATCTTATGGTCCACACCCGTGCTACTGATTCTCCAATTTTAGATCTTGATACAGAGATTGAGCAAACAATTTCCAGGAGCCACAGAGAAGTTCGTGAGCAACTTGAGATGGTTGAGGAACAGACTTTGAGGCAGTTGACTACGCCGAATCTAGAGCAGCAGTCGCTTGCTGTGCAGTTTCCAGAGTTGGCGGATGGCGTGAACTTTGAGCTTAAATCTGGGTTGATTCACTTATTACCCCACTTACATGAGATGAGTGGAGAAGACCCCAACAAACATCTCTTTGAATTCCACATTGTCTGCAGCAGCATGAAGCCAATGAACATTACTGAGGACTAGATCAAGCTGAGGGCCTTTCCTTTCTCTCTGAAGGATGCGGCCAATGATTGGTTCTATTATATGGCCCCGGGAAGCATAGATACATGGGCGAAAATGAAGAAAGCCTTCCTGAAGAAATACTTCCCTGCAACGAAGCTCAATAGCTTGAAGAGGAACATTAGCAACATCGAACAACATGCTACTGAGACATTGTACGAGTATTATGAGAGGTTCAAGAGGTTGATATCAAGCTGTCCATACCATGGTTATTCAGACCAAGACCTCGTTCTATATCTGTATGGAGGACTTCTTGATGATGAGCGAAGAATGGTGAACGCAGCCTGTGGCGGTAACATTCTCAACAAGACGCCATCTGCAGCATTCGAGATATTCTTTGAGCTATCTGAGGGCTCAAGACAATTCAGTAAGAGAGCAAGCGCTCAAGCAAGTCAAGTCCTGTGGAATATGCTATGACATGATGCACCCCACTGATGCGTGTCCCACACTGCAAGAACCCACTGTTGAAGTGAATGCTATGGGAGGTTTCGGCCCTCCAAGGCCAAGATATGACCCGTACTCCAACACCTACAATCCAGGGTAGAGAGATCACCCCAATTTGAGATACGGGAACCAACAGGACCCTTTACAAGGCCGTGATGACCACGAGTTCCACCCGAGGCCACAACAGTTCCCACCATGCCAACAATAATTTCAGCAGCCTAGAGGTCAACAACAATTCAGACCGCAATACGAGCCTCGACCACAAGGCCAAAGTTCCAGTTCATCTATGTCTGTTGACGATCAAATCAAGTCTCTTGCGCAGTGCATGACCAGTATTACTCAGACGGTGTCCACCATGCAGAACAACATGATACAATTTCAGCATGAGACCAAGTCCAGTATTCAGAACTTAGAGAAGCAGGTTGGACAGATCTCTCTGCCCGTGAGCAAACTGGAGGCTAGGGATTCGGGGAAACTACCATCTCAAACGGTAGCAAACCCAAGAGAGAATGTCTGTGCAATGACACTGAGAAGTACTAAGCAGCTGAATGTCACACCCTTAGCTGAAAGGGCGAAGTACTGGAGGATGCAGGAGAAGACAACGGAGCTGAAGTTGTAGAGGGCGAGCATCAAGCATCAAGCTTTTCCACGCCCGCGGAAATTCCTATAGAGAACGCTCAGAACGTGCCAAAAATCTGGAGGAACAGAATGGCACAGTTCCGCGACCGCGGCAAGCTTTCTGCGACCGCAGAAATGTCTCTCGACGATGAGAAATTTCCAAAGAAATTCCACAATCGCGGGCCCAAAGCCGCGACCGCGGATTACCTGTTGACGTCGACGACGGCTACGTTCGTCCATACTTTCTTCCGCTCAGTTCGCTGAAGCCACCCGCACCATTTCCCGAAGCATTGAAGGACACCAGAAGGCCGGAAAACGACAAGGAGATCTTTGAAACCTTCAGTAATTGCGAGGTAAACATTCCATTGATCACACTAATTAACAGCATCCCTCGCTATGCAAATTTTTTGAAGGAATTATGCAAGATTAAGAGGAAGAAAACAATGAAAATGAAGAAGAAGGTCGAGGTGAATGAGAATGTCTCCGCTATGCTGCAAAAGTGGATGCCCAAGAAGTGCAGTGACCCAGGCATGTTCAGTATTCCATGCAAGATAGTGACACCACGTTCGATAAAGCCATGCTGGATTTGGGTGCATCTATAAATGTGTTGCCTCTCTCACTGTATGAATCCTTGGGGCTTGGACCATTGCATGAGACAGGGACAATGATTCAATTGGCAGATATGTCTAATGTGTATCCCAAAGGAGTCGTGTAGGATGTTCTGGTAAAGGTTAATAAGCTTATTTTCCCCGCTGATTTCTTTGTGATGGATACGGGACAAGACAAGCATACAACCCCTGTGATGTTGGGTAGGCCGTTTATGAAAACGGCAAACACAAAGATCGATGTGACTAGTGGTTCACTCACCATGGAGTTTGATGGGGTGAGGGTCGAATACAACATTGATGATGCAAAGAGACACCCTCCTGATTGTGATCCCAAGTGTTCGATTGATGTGGACAACCCAAGCTGATTTGAAGGGCACTATGTCGAGCCACGACAGTAACCAAGGCGCTGCTCGGGAGGCAACCCGAGGTATGTAGTTTTTTTCATGTCTTTTCTTTTTAAGTTTTTATTCGTGTTGTTTCATGTTTAGACTAACCTGCAGGTAGGAGACTCGAAGAAAAAAAAAGTTCGAAGACGGTGTTTGCCTCACAGCAGACGCGAAACCGTGACTGCGGAAATATTTCCGCGACCGCGGTTTGACCACTGTAAGTCTCCTCATCTGAAAAAAATAAAAAAATAAAAAAATCGTATAAAAATAAAAATTCTGAAGACACCGCGACCGCGGCCTTAAAACCGCAATCACGGCCCAGCTGTCCGATGATTACTACGAGAGACGGTGCGCATCAAGCTGCCAAGGTGATGCATGAGGATCGGGATGCAGCCTTCAATGCGAGGGAGTCCACAAGAGCCAAAGGAAATGGTGAGACAACACCAAACCGGCAAGGAATCTTGGCGCCAGCGAGAGAGATTTTGAGGGTAACTTTGGGTGCTCCTTATGTCGATTCTTTGGGCGATCTTGAAGTGAACCAGAAGAGGAATGAAGGGAGAGTGAGAGGGCGGAGAGATCGGTCTCAAGTCGAAAGGATATGGACTTGCAAGAGTCGGATATGACACACCTCTTCTTGCAAGAACTAGTGAAGGATTTGCCTTGGATATTACGCACCAAAGGAGATCCTTGCACAGAGGTTGATACCACTCACAACCTGTGTTTTGTAGCTACTAAAAGAGAGAATCAAACACAGAAATTCTGCAGAAAATCCATGGATCAAAACGAGAGAGAAACAAGGGTTTTGTTCAAGTTTTAGCATCCAAAAACAAGGGCCGGATACAACCTATTTATACCCGAACCTTTAATACTGGAATTCAACCATAATATAGTCAAGACTAAGGTAGAAAATGTCATGAAGACCAACACAAAAATCGGCAATAAATGCCCCTTCAAAACAAGCCCTACACGGCTAAGGAATCCTTGCGCCTAGCCCGGTTTTTGCACCAAGGCACACATGGCCTTCTCTTCCATGTGGCTCGGTGCTCCCATGGTCATCATGCCAGCCTGGAGTCCCTCTTGCAATGCTCGAGCCCGAGCTCGAGTGATCCGTCCCGGAAAGACCCGAGCGCCGGCCTCCGTTGCGCCAACAATAGGTGTGCGGCACTTCCTTGCTTCAACTCCAGTTTCGCAGGCGTTCTTGTGCTCAATATCTCCTAGAGGACCAGTGGAGTCATCCCCGAATAGATGGCTCAGAGAGTTGTGAGAATTGCCGGACCAATTTCCATGCCCTAGCTTGGATGCACTAGGCACGGCGGGGACGGTGCTTGAGTCTCCATGGCTTGAATGGCTTGAGTCTTGCTCGAGATGCGACGTAGTCACATCATCCTCCCCTTCTTGAAAATGATTCGCCTATGAATCTTGATCCTGAAATTCATCATCATTGTCAAGAAAGAAAGGTGCAAGATCGGATACGTTGAATACCTCATGAACGCCATAGCTTGGTGGTAACTCGATCTTGTATGCATTATCATTTATTCGCTCCAAAACCTGAAAAGGACCATCACCCCTTGGCTTGAGTTTGGAGTTCCAAAGTGACGGAAAACGCTCCTTCCTCAAGTGCACCCATACGAGGTCGCCGAGCTAAAAAATGACCTCCTTACGCCCCTTGTTGGCTTGACGCACATATTGCATTATGCGCCTCTCCAACTAAAGGCGTGTATCCTCGTGAAGCTTCTTGATCCTAGAAGCATGATCAAGTCCTTCACGGCTCTCTCGGTCCTTAGTTGCATAAGGCATCAAGTCAAGTGGTGTAATGGGGTTGCGCCCATAAACCACCTCAAAATGAGTCTTCTTGGTGGCCGAATGCACCGAGCGGTTGTATGCAGATTCTATGAATGCTAGGCACTCTTCCCACCTGCACAAGTTAGTAGACAAAAGAGAGCGCAAAAGAGAACCAAGGGTACGATTCACTACTCGGTTTGTCCATCCGTTTGTGGATGACAAGTGGTGGAGAAGAGCAACTTTGTGCCCAACTTAGCCCAAAGCGTCTTCCAAAAATAGCTCGGGAATTTGACATCACGATCTGAAACAATTGACCTAGGGACTCCATGCAATCTCACAATATTATCAAAGAAAAGACTAGCTATATGAGATGCATCATCAGTTTTGTGGCATGCGATAAAATGAGCCATTTTCGAGAACCGATCTACCACAACATATATGGAGTCCCTCCCCCTCTTAGATCGAGGTAATCCCAACACAAAATCCATGGAAATGTCTTCCCAAGGAACTTGTGGAATAGGAAGGGGAGTGTACAAACCATGCGGTTATACCCTAGACTTGGCACGCAAACAAGTCACACATGAAGCACAAAATTTCTCAACGGACTTAAGCATGCGTGGCCAATAGAAATGCTCCCTAAGTACATGCAAAGTTTACATTACCCCAAAGTGCCCCATGAGACCACCACCGTGGGCCTCTTGCACTAGCAAATGCCGAATAGATCCCTTAGGCACACACAATCTAGGACCCTTAAACAAAAAGCCATCATGCAAGTAGAATTGGTCCTTACTTACCTTAGCTAAGCATGCTTGAAAAATATCATGGAAATCAACATCATCCACATACAATTCACGCATAAAAGCAAATCCAAGCAACTTAGCATCAAGAAGGGAAAGAAGTGCATACCTCCTAGAAAGGGCGTCGGCGACGACGTTGTCCTTTCCCTTCTTATGCTTGATGACATAAGGGAAGGATTCAATAAACTCGACCCACTTGGCATGGCGCTTGTTGAGCTTGCTTTGCCCCTTGAGATATTTCAGCGCCTCGTGGTCGGAATGGATCACAAACTCGCACGACAATAGGTAGTGTTGCCACACCTTGAGAACCCGGACAAGGGCGAGCAATTCTTTGTCATAGGTGGGATACTTCAGTTCAGCCCCACTCAATTTCTCGCTGAAATACGCCACGGGTTTGCCCTCTTGCATAAGCACGCCGCCCAAGCCAATGCCCGACGCATCACACTCAATTTCGAACATCTTGTTGAAATCGGGCAAGGCAAGGAGAGGTGCTTGTGTGAGCTTCGCCTTGAGGATGTTGAAGGCATCTTCTTGAGGTCCCTCCCACCTGAAGGGGACGTTCTTCTTAGTGAGCTCGGTGAGGGGCGAAGCTAAGGAGCTAAAGTCCCTTACAAACCGCCGGTAGAAGCCCGCCAACCCTAGGAAGCTCCTAACTTGCGTCATGGTCGTGGGAGTAGGCCAATCTCGGATGGCTTTGACCTTTTCTTCATCCACTATCAGCCCATCCTTGCACACCACAAAACCAAGAAACACCACGTGATCCGAGCAAAAATGACATTTCTTAAAGTTAGCAAATATGCTCTCTTTCCTTAGGACATCTAGCACTTGCCTAAGGTGCTCAACATGCTCTTGCAAGTTATGGCTATACACTAGGATATCATCGAATTATACCACCACAAACTTGGCAAGAAAGAAGCGGAGGACATGGTTCATCAACCTCATAAAGGTGCTAGGAGAGTTGGTTAGACCGAAAGGCATAACCAACCACTCATAGAGCCCATATTTGGTTTTAAACGCCGTCTTTCACTCATCCCCCTCTTTCATCCGGATTTGATGATAGCCACTTTTCAAGTCAATCTTTGTAAATATACTTGAACCGTGAAGCTCATCGAACATATCATCAAGCCGCGGAATGGGGTGGCGGTACTTGATGGTTATGTTGTTGATTGCTCGGCAATCAACACACATACGCCATATACCATCCTTTTTAGGGACAAGAATTACCGAAACCATGCAAGGACTGAGGCTCTCACGCACATAGCCCTTGTCGAGGAGCTCTTGCACTTGACGTTAAAGCTCCTTGGCCTCCTCGGGGTTGGACCTATAGGCTGGACGGTTCGGTAGTGTAGCTCCCGGGACAAAAGTCAATCTGATGTTCTATCCCACGAATTGGTGGTAAACCGCTTTGCACCTCATCTTGAAAGAGATCCTCATAATCTTGCAAAAGACGAGAGATAGGTGAGGGAAGATCATCCAACTCTTGAGAAGACAAATATACATCATGATACAAGAGTAGGAGACAAGTGTTACTTCCCCGGATGGCGTGGACAACTTCCTTAGGCTTGGCCAAAAGGAGTTGGTTGGAAGTGCCCACGCTACCACCAATGGCCAGCTTCTTATTCTTCTTCTCCTCACGGCCTTGGTGCTTTTTCCGCTGCTCCTTGGCCACATGATCAAGCATGATCTCATGAGGAGACAAGGGGTGCAAGGTGACCTTCTTTCCATTCTTGTGGAAGGAGTACTCGTTGGAGACGCCATCATGAATAATGCCCCTATCATATTGCCAGGGCCTTCCAAGCAAAAGGTGACATGCGGTCATCGGGACCACGTCACACTCAACCTCTTCCGCATAAGGACCTATGGAAAAAGAAATAACACACCTGTCCCTAACTTGAATAGGAGAGTTAGAATTGAGCCAACACAAAGGGTAAGGCATAGGATGGGCAGAAGTAGGAATGGAGAATCACTTAACTACCTCCTCATCGATGATGTTACAACAAGATCCCCCATCGATGATTACGCTACATACCTTATCCTTGATGGCGCAACGGGTATGGAAGATGGTTTCCCGCTGACTTGGAGTGGTGGAGCTCTCCGTCACGAACAAGGTTCTTTGGATGACGAAGCACTCACCCACGGCTGCCACTACATGGAGCTCTTCTTCCTCCTCTTGCTCCTCGGGCTCTTCTTTTACTTGCTCAGCCGGTTCCTCTTCAAATTCATAATCACCTTGATAATTGAGGAGCACCTTCCTTTGATTAGGGCAGTCCCGGGCATAGTGGCCTCGCCCAAGACACTTGAAGCATTTGAAGCTGCCCGCTCGGTCCCCATTTTCTTGCTTTGGCCGAGGTGGTGGAGCATCTTTCCTAGGCTGCGAGGGTGGCAACTCACGCCTATACTCTTGCTTCCTTGGTAGGTTGGAGGTGGCATTAGGTGTAGAGGAAAGCCACGACCGAGAGGTGGAGCTCGGTTGCCTCCTTTGAGGTTGGTTCTTGTTGACATGATTCGTGTAGTGTAGAACCTTCTCAATACTTGTACCCCGGACGAAATGCTGCATGTTAACAATAGCACGAAGATCAGAATTCAAGCCATTGACAAACTTAGAAATAAAAAACCTGTCGGGAAAGCGGAGGCCGAATCAGAAGATGAGAGTCCGAAGCTCCTTGAAGTACTCATCGGGAGTACGACTTCCTTGGCGCACTTGCTCCAGCTTGGTGTGCACTCTCTCGGTATAGTCCATTGGCACAAAACGCTCCGAAAGAGCATCCTTGAGCTCTTGCCAAGTCTTGATGGGATCATATCCCATGCGACGCCGCTCTGCCTGGTCCTCTTGCCACCAATGATAGGCGAAGTCGGTGAAGTGAATTGCGGCAATGGAGATCTTCCTAGCATCATCATATCCATAGAACTCGAAGATGGATTCAGTTTTGGCCATCCAATCCAGGCATTCATCCCCGTTGGAAGATCCCACAAATGTTTGCACATGGAGCTTAACACCGTGGTGTTGATCCCTCCCTTGTGGCCTTTCTTCATGGTAGGCCGGGGGAACATAACGTTGGGGAGGCATGGGAGGGCGCAAAGCTGCGCAGACTTGAGGTCCTCTCATCGCCATTTGTGGAGGGAAAAGGTTGGCGGTGGGCATAGGGGTAGCTTGAGATCGCCCATAAGAGTCATAGCCTCCAACTCCATAACCTGGAAGGTTAGTGGTACCAATAGCAATATTATTAGGAAATGTAGCAAAATCATTAACCATACCTACCCCCGAGGTCGCTACAAATGGTGGCGCTTCGTACGTCGCATATGCCCCTTGTGACGCCAACGGCACCCTCGGTGCATGAGAAGAGGACACTTCCTTCCAGAATTGCACATGGTCCACATTATTAAGAGCGGACCCAATGACTTCCCTTTGAACTTGTGGCACCACATGGGCGTGGCTTGAAGGGCGGTTAACACTCAATTGTTGCAATTGCTCGGCGGTATCCTCATGGTTGCGCTCCAAAGTTTCCAGCCGTGCATTGATCGATAGCAAGGTTTGTTGAATGTCTTGCAAAGTTACATTCCCTCGTGGAGACGTGGCTAACTCCTTCCCGAGTTGGTTTTCATCCACCATCCCTAGGTCAATTGCAAACAACCAAACACTAAAGCAACAACACAAAACCAAATAAGATGTAGTATAACAAGCCAAACAAAGATAGCCCCAAAACTGTCCTAGGACTCAAATCACAACAAGATGTAAGTGAATATAGGTCAAGGCTAGGAAAAGGTTTGGCTAGGCGAACAAGGACTAGCTAGCTTGCCCGGGCCTATGTCTAGGAAGCTACTAAGTACGCACTTGATTTGGAAAACTCTTTCTCACTCATACAAACTGAGATGAGCTCTTATGTTGACTCACTTTTTTCTATGGCCTCTCCTTTTTAGACCGGGTTTTTCTTGAGCACTTTTTCAAGAGCAAACAACAAACTGAATTGAGCTCACTTTTTCTATGGCCTCTCCTTTTTAGACCGGGTTTTTCTGAGCACTTTTCAATAGCTTCGACTTATGCAATTTTTTTTAATCAAATCGAGACAAGCAATAGCAAAGTCACAATGAGCATGCAACAAAAATCAACCAAGGCAACCGTTCCCGTATCCTAAACACAAGACTATGCAAGCATGCTAGTGAAGATTGCATAAAATGCAAGGTCGGTCCAGTGGATACAAGGTTCGGTTTCTTGACTCAAAATGTTCTATTTTAATGTGTTTAAGGCAGCCAAAAAATCAGGCACAAGTGGTACTAAAGTCGGATCAACAAGAGTCTTAAACATTCATACGCATTTAATGATCAAAACCTTTCAACAAACCACAACTCCCATTTCATTATGGTTGGCATTCAACCTTCATCTTCTACCTTTCCACACTCAGAAATATGCTTAAACGAACCCATAAAATTGCAGCAAGTTTCCAAGCTCACGACACAAATCGCAAGGAAACACAAGGCACAAGACAACAATCGGCTAGAACTCACTTGAAACGGTTGTAACTTTAAATTCTAAGCCAGATTTAGGACATACCTCACGTAGCTCTGATACCACAAGAGCCAAAGGAAATGGTGAGACAACACCAAACCGTCAAGGAATCTTGGCGCCGACGAGAGAGATTTTGAGGGTAACTTTGGGCGCTCCGTAGGTCGATTCTTTGGGCGATCTTGAAGTGAACCAGAAGAGGAATGAAGGGAGAGTGAGAGGGCGGAGAGATCAGTCTCAAGTCGAAAGGATATGGACTTGCAAGAGTCGGATATGACACACCTCTTCTTGCAAGAACTAGTGAAGGATTTGCCTTGGATATTATGCACCAAAGGAGATCCTTGCACGGAGGTTGATACCACTCACAACCTGTACTTTGTAGCTACTAAAATAGAGAATCAAACACAGAAATTCTGCAGAAAAGCCATGGATCAAAACGAGAGAGAAACATGGGTTTTGTTCAAGTTTTAGCATCCAAAAACAAGGGCCGGCTACAACCTATTTATACCCAAACCTTTAATGCTGGAATTCAACCATAATATAGTCAAGACTAAGGTAGAAAATTTCATGAAGACCAACACAAAAATCGGCAATAAATGCCCCTTCAAAACAAGCCCCACACGGCTAAGGAATCCTTGCGCCTAGCCCGGTTGTTGCACCAAGGCACACATGGCCTTCTCTTCCATGTGGCTCGGTGTTCCCATGGTCATCAGGCCAGCCTAGATTCCCTCTTGCAATGCTCGAGCCCGAGCTCGAGTGATCCGTCCCGGAAAGACCCGAGCACCGGCCTCCGTTGCGCCAACAATAGGTGTGCGGCACTTCCTTGCTTCAACTCCAGTTTTGCAGGCGTTCTTATGCTCAATATCTCCTAGAGGACCAGTGGAGTCATCCCCGAATAGATGGATCAGATAGTTGTGAGAATTGCCGGACTAATTTCCATGCCCTAGTTCGGATGCACTAGGCGCGGCGGGGACGGTGCTTGAGTCTCCATGGCTTGAATAGCTTGAGTCTTGCTCGAGATGCGACGTAGTCACATCACAAAGAGGAGGCATTAGCCCGACATTTTTATTTGGCACCAATGATGGCCCGACATTAGACAGATGATGAGGAGGAGCTCCAGAGCCAACTGCATATATGATGATTGATATGGAGCGATAGAGCCCACTACACGATTACACTAGGGATCCAAATCTATGTTCATAGAAGGCTCGTGCAACCCCGTTTCTTTGATGTGCCACTTCACCTTACAGTGGATCTATTTGGTTGCACGTGGATTTTGCTTGAGTAGGACCGCCGCAACACCAGAGACTTGTGTTTTCAATGTTTTATCGCCAGCCCCGACGTCCACATCCAGGCCACCTCGGCGACGGTCGTGAGTACTTTTCTGCCTTCCCCAGTGTTTCATCTTTTTGTCTTTCATTACATTGAGGACAATGCAATATTTAAGCATGGGGCAGTGATCTATACTTGCTAGTCGTCTGAGAAAAAAAAATATATATAAAAGAAAAAAAAAGAAAAAAATTCCTAGGCTAAGCTGAAAACTTGAAAGGGCGGCTTAGGCAATAAGCAAGTGGCTCAGACCAACATTAGGCTGGGGTAATAAGAGGTTGTAGAGTGATGTGAGTTTTGTGAGCCCATCTATAAAAAAATGAAATGAGTGGCTAGGTGAAAACCCGAAAGGGCTCCTGGGCAAAATGAGTGAAAAGAAGAAGAGTGATTATTAGGATTCCTCATTTTTTTCTGGCGTGGTGACTTAAGTGTTGGAGATATAAGGAGGATTCAGGTAGGTCACTTTGGGAGTTGTAAGAAGATAGACTGGAGCTAGGATTATATATTTTTATTCACTCTATGGTGTTCGGGTTAAGCTTGGGAGAAGTACTCTGCTTTCCTTTAAGCTTGTGTGTTGTGTTGATTGTGTTTGTGCCTTGGAGATTCATGAGTAGGTACAGTTCTTAGTGGAGATAGTTTTGTTGTGCTTCCTGAGACCTTGGGTATTTCATTAGAGGAGTAAGTTTCTATTAGCTTACTCGAGGACGAGCAAGGTTTAAGCATGGGGGAATTTGATACGCTCTACTTTGTAGTGCGTAACTAGGAGTTGTTACTGGATGTTAGGTACCATTTTGTGTGGGTTTAGAACACAATTTAGGAGAATGGAGTTGTAGAGAAGAAGTGGCGGAAAGGAGGATTTTAGTGCATATTGTGAAGACATTGAAGATAGAGGCGAAGCCACAAGAGAAGACCATAAGCGAGAAGTAGAAAACGCTGCAGAAGCTTTTCCGCAGGCACAGAAGGATGAGCCACGGTCACGGATTGCACGACAGAAACAAGAGTCAGCAAATAGCATTTCCGCGGGCGCGGAAGCTTGGCTGCGGATATCCCTTCTGGCGCGGAGCGCGTCGACGATTGTCCGAGATCTTTTGTTTACCTTATTTCTTTTCTTTTATTTCTTTTTTATTCCAGTTATTATATTTTAGGAAGATATTATTTCTTATCTTAGGAATTAGGTTTTGCTAGGTTATTTATTTCTCTTCGTTAGCAGCCTTTTAATAATCACATCATCATTCATTATTTTCCCTTAGAGTTTTATGCTTTGAAGACTATGAAGAACTAAGCAACCATTGCTTAGTCTAACGATTAAAGCCTTCGTTTGTATTTGGTTGTGAGATTATAACTCTATTTCTTTTCCTTTGATTATATTGATTCTCTTTGTGCTTCATCCCATTGATTCTTGCTGATTTGACTAGTCTGATCATCTAGTTGATATTAGTGATTGTCTATTGCTAGGGTTTGGATATTTCTGGTTGAAATCCCTTATCTTGTGTAGCAACCATGATTTACAAGAACTAGTTGTGAATGCTTATTGTGAAGAGAATTGATTACATGTCGAGTACTGACTAGTTGTTAAGTATTGCATGTATCCTGCTTAATTCCTATGCTTACTGCTGCCGTTAGATTGAATCTTGATGGTTTCATGATTGTTTAATGGTAAGTATTTTCAGGGCTAGTTGACCTGTCTATATACATAAGATCGGAATAGGAATATTCATTGGTAGGAATTGGAGATAATCTAGGATCAACCAATCAAACTGAAGTTTGGATATTTGTCTGGCTAAGTTACTTCTCACCCATTGATTACATCTTTTGCATTGATTTACCTTGTTACTTGATACAAATCCAAATCCCCCCTTTTGTTACTATTGGCATACAACCTTTGCAATTAGGAAGATTGCTTACCTCCGCGGTCGCGGATATCCCTTCTGGCGCGGAGCGCGTCGACGATTGTCCGAGATCTTTCGTTTACGTTATTTATTTTATTTTATTTCTTTTTATTCCGGTTATTATATTTTAGGAAGATATTATTTCTCATCTTAGGAATTAGGTTTTACTAGGTTATTTATTTCTCTTCGTTAGCAGCCTTTTAATAATCACATCATCGTTCATTATTTCCCCTTAGAGTTTTATGCTTTGAAGACTATGAAGAACTAAGCAACCATTGCTTAGTCCGACGATTGAAGCCTTCGTTTGTATTTGGTTGTGAGATTATAACTCTATTTCCTTTCCTTTGATTATATTGATTCTCTTTGTGCTTCATCCCATTGATTCTTGCTGATTTGACTAGTCTGATCATCTAGTTGATATTAGTGATTGTCTATTGCTAGGGTTTGGATATTTCTGGTTGAAATCCCTTATCTTGTGTAGCAACCACGATTTACAGGAACTAGTTGTGAATGCTTATTGTGAAGAGAATTGATTACATGTCGAGTACTGACTAGTTGTTAAGTATTGCATGTATCCTGCTTAATTCCTATGATTACTGCTGCCGTTAGATTGAATCTTAATGGTTTCTTGATTGTTTAATGGTAAGTATTTTCAGGGCTAGTTGACCTGTCTATATACATAAGATCGGAATAAGAATATTCATTGGTAGGAATTAGAGATAATCTAGGATCAACTAATCAAACTGAAGTGTGAATATTTGTCTGGCTAAGTTACTTCTCACCCATTGATTACATCTTTTGCATTGATTTACCTTGTTACTTGATACAAATCCCCCCTTTTGTTATTATTGTCATACAACCTTTGCAATTAGGAAGATTGCTTACCTCCCTATGGGATCGATCCTTATTTACCCTACTACGTTAGTTAGGTTTTTAAGGTTATTTGATAGGAGTCTACGACAAACCCCTCATCAAATTTGGCGTCGTTGCCGGGGAGGAAAAAGTTTCAATTTTTCCTGTTTGTTTGTTTGTGTGCCAACTATTGTGTGGACCTATCTTATGGTCCACACCCGTGCTACTGATTCTCCAATTTTAGATCTTGATACAGAGATTGAGCGAACAATTTCCAGGAGCCGCATAGAAGTTCGTGAGCAACTCGAGATGGTTGAGGAACAGACTTTGAGGCAGTTGACTGTGCCAAATCTAGAGCAGCAGCCTCTTGCTCTGCAGTTTCCAGAGTTGGCGGATGGCGTGAACTTTGAGCTCAAATCTGGGTTGATTCACTTATTACCCCACTTCCATGGGATGAGTGGAGAAGACCCTAACAAACATCTCTTTGAATTCCACGTTGTCTGTAGCAGCATGAAGCCAAGGAACATTACTGAGGACCAGATCAAGCTGAGGGCCTTTCCTTTCTCTCTGAAGGATGTGGCCAATGATTGGTTCTATTATTTAGCCCCGGAAAGCATAAATACATGGGCGAAAATGAAGAAAGCCTTCCTGAAGAAATACTTCCCTGCAACGAAGCTCAATAGCTTGAAGAGGAACATTAGCAACATCGAACAACATGCTACTGAGACGTTGTACGAGTATTATGAGAGGTTCAAGAGGTTGATATCAAGTTGTCCATACCATGGTTATTCAGACCAAGACCTCGTTCTATATCTGTATGGCGAACTTCTTGATGATGAGTGAAGAATGGTGAATACAACATATGGCGGTAACATTCTCAACAAGACGCCAACTGCAGCATTCGAGATATTCTTTGAGCTATCTGAGGGCTCAAGACAATTCAGTAAGAGAGCAAGCGCTCAAGCAGTTAAGGCCGCATATTCTCAGCCATCGTCCTCACTACTTTTTGAGATGGCTGAGATGAAGGAGATGATAAGGAGGTTTATGATGAAAGGCAACCAGCAGCAAGTCAAGTCATGCGGAATATGCTATGACACGATGCACCCCACTGATGGGTGTCCCACACTGCAAGAACCCACTGCTGAAGTGAACGCTCTATGAGGTTTCGGCCCTCCAAGGCCAAGATATGACCCGTACTCCAACACCTACAATCCCGGGTGGAGAGATCACCCCAATTTGAGATATGAGAACCAACAGGACCCTCCACAAGGCCGTGATGACCAGGAGTTCCACTCGAGGCCACAATAGTTCCCACCACGCCAACAACAATTTCAGCAGCCTGGAGGTCAACAACAATTCAGACCGCAATATGAGCCTCGACCTCAAGGCCAAAGTTCCAGTTCATCTATGTCTGTTGACGATCAGATCAAGTCTCTTGCGCAGTGCATGACCAGTATTACTCAGACGGTGTCCACCATGCAGAATAATATGATACAATTTCAGCATGAGACCAAGTCCAGTATTCAGAACTTGGAGAAGCATGTTGGACAGATCTCTCTACCCGTGAGCAAACTGGAGGCCAGGGATTCGGGGAAACTACGATCTCAAACGGTAGCAAACCCAAGAGAGAATGTATGTGCAATGACACTGAGAAGTACTAAGCAGCTGAATATCGCACCCTTAGTTGAAAGGGAGAAGTACTGGAGGATGCAGGAGAAGACAACGAAGCTGAAGTTGCAGAGGGCGAGCATCAAGCTTTTCCGCGCCCACGGAAATTCCTATGGAGAACACTCAGAATGTGCTGGAAATCTGGAGGAACAGAATGGCGCAGTTCCACGACCGCGGCAAGCTTTCTACGACCGCGAAAATGTCTTTGGACGATGAGAAATTTCCAAAGAAATTCCGCGATCGCGGGCCCAAAGCCGCAACCGCGGATTACCTGTTGACGTCGACGATGGCTACGTTCGTCCATACTTTCTTCCGCTCAGTTCGCTGAAGCCACCCGCGCCATTTCCCGAAGCATTGAAGGACACCAGAAGGCCGGAAAATGACAAGGAGATCTTTGAAACCTTCAATAATTGCGAGGTAAACATTCCGTTGATCACACTGATTAAGAGCATCCCTCGCTATGCAAATTTTTTGAAGGAATTATGCAAGATTAAGAGGAAGAAAACAGTGAAAATGAAGAAGAAGGTTGAGGTGAATGAGAATGTCTCCGCTATGCTGCAAAAGCGGATGCCTAAGAAGTGCAGTGACCCAGGCATGTTCAGTATTCCATGCAAGATAGATGACACCACGTTCGATAAAGCCATGCTGGATTTGGGTGCATCTATAAATGTGTTGCCTCTCTCACTGTATGAATCCTTGGGGCTTGGACCATTGCATGAGACAGGGACATCGATTCAATTGGCAGATATGTCTAATGTGTATCCCAAAGGAGTCATGTCGGATGTTTTGGTGAAGGTTAATAAGCTTATTTTCCCCGCTGATTTCTTTGTGATGGATACGGGACAAGACAAACATGCATCCGCTGTGATGTTGGGTAGGCCGTTTATGAAAACGGCGAACACAAAGATCGATATGAGTAGTGGTTCACTCACCATGGAGTTTGATGGGGTGAGGGTCGAATACAACATTGATGATGCAAAGAGACACCCTCTTGATTGTGATCCCAAGTGTTCGGTTGATGTGGACAACCCAAGCTGATTTGAAGGGCACTATGTCGAGCCACGACAGTAACCAAGGCGCTGCTCGAGAGGCAACCCGAGGTATGTAGTTCTTTTCATATCTTTTCTTTTTAAGTTTTTATTCGTGTTGTTTCGTGTTTAGACTAACCTACAGGTAGGAGACTCGAAGAAAGAAAAGTTCGAAGACGGTGTTCGCCTCGCAGCAGACGTGAAACCGCGACTGCGGAAATATTTCCGCGACCGCTTTTTGACCACTGTAAGTCTCCTCATCTGAAAAAAATAAAAAAAATTGAATAAAAATATAAATTCTGAAGACACCGCAACCGCGGACTTAAAACCACGACCGCGGCCTTGATATGGAGCGATAGAGCCCACTACACGATTACACTAGGGCTCCAAATCTATGTTCATAGAAGGCCCGTGCAACCCCGTTTCTTTGATGTGCCATTTCACCTTACAGTGGATCTATTTGGTTGCACGTGAATTTTGCTTGAGTAGGACCGCCGCAACACCAGAGACTTGTGTTTTCAATGTTTTATTGCCAGCCCCGACGTCCATATCCAGGACACCTCGGCGACGGTCATGAGTACTTTTCTGCCTTCCCTAATGTTTCATCTTTTTGTCTTTCATTACATTGAGGACAATGCAATATTTAAGCATGGGGGAGTGATCTATACTTGCTAGTCGTTTGAGAAAAAAAAATATATATATATATAAAAAAAAGAGCCTAGGCTAAGCTGAAAACTTGAAAGGGCGGCTTAGGCAATAAACAAGTGGCTCAGACCAGCATTAGGCTGGGGTAATAAGAGGTTGTAGAGTGATGTGAGTTTTGTGAGCCCATCTATAGAAAAATGAAATGAGTGGCTAGGTGAAAACCCGAAAGGGCTCCTGGGCAAAATGAGTGAAAAGAAGAAGAGTGATTATTAGGATTCCTCATTTTTTTCTGGCGTGGTAACATAAGTGTTGGAGATATAAGGAGGATTCGGGTAGCTCACTTTGGGAGTTATAAGAAGATAGACTGGAGCTAGGATTATATATTTTTATTCACTCTATGGTGTTCGGGTTAAGCTTGGGGGAAGTACTCTGCTTTCCTTTAAGCTTGTGTGTTGTGTTGATTGTGTTGGTGCCTTGGAGATTCATGAGTAGGTACAGTTCTTAAGGAGATAGTTTTGTTGTGCTTCCTGAGACCTTGGGTATTTCATTAGAGGAGTAAATTTCTATTAGCTTACTCGATGACGAGCAAGGTTTAAGCATGGAGGAATTTGATACGCTCTACTTTGTAGTGCGTAACTAGGAGTTGTTACTGGATGTTAGGTACCATTTTGTGTGGGTTTAGAACACAATTTAGGAGAATGGAGTTGTAGAGAAGAAGTGGCGGAAAGGAGGATTTTAGTGCATATTGTGAAGACATTGAAGATAGAGGCGAAGCCACAAGAGAAGACCACAAGCGAGAAGTAGAAGACGCTGCAGAAGCTTTTCTTTGGGCACGGAAGGACGAGCCGCGGTCGCGGATTGGACGACAGAAACAAGGGTCAGCGAATAGCATTTCCGCGGGCGCGGAAGCTTGGCCGCGGTCGCGGATATCCCTTCTGGCACGGAGCGCGTCGACGATTGTTCGAGATCTTTTGTTTAACTTATTTCTTTTATTTTATTTGTTTTTATTCCGGTTATTATATTTTAGGAAGATATTATTTCTTATCTTAGGAATTAGGTTTTGCTAGGTTATTTATTTCTCTTCGTTAGAAGCCTTTTAATAATCACATTACCGTTCATTATATTCCCTTAGAGTTTTATGCTTTGAAGACTATGAAGAACTAAGCAACCAGTGCTTAGTCCGACGATTGAAGCCTTCGTCTGTATTTGGTTGTGAGATTATAACTCAATTTCCTTTCCTTTGATTATATTGATTCTCTTTGTGCTTCATCCCATTGATTCTTGCTGATTTGACTAGTCTGATCATCTAGTTGATATTAGTGATTGTCTATTGCTAGGGTTTGGATATTTCTGGTTGAAATCCCTTATCTTGTGTAGCAACCACGATTTACAGGAACTAGTTGTGAATGCTTATTGTGAAGAGAATTGATTACATGTCGATTACTGACTAGTTGTTAAGTATTGCATGTATCCTGCTTAATTCCTATGCTTACTGATGCCGTTAGATTGAATCTTAATGGTTTCTTGATTGTTTAATGGTAAGTATTTTCAGGGCTAGTTGACCTGTCTATATACATAAGATCGGAATAGGAATATTCATTGGTAGGAATTGGAGATAATCTAGGATCAACGAATCAAACTGAAGTGTGGATATTTGTCTGGATAAGTTACTTCTCACCCATTGATTACATCTTTTGCATTGATTTACCTTGTTACTTGATACAAATCCAAATCCCCCCTTTTGTTACTATTGACATACAACCTTTGCAATTAGGAAGATTGCTTACCTCCCTATGAGATCGATCCTTATTTACCCTACTACGTTAGTTAGGTTTTTGAGGTTATTTGATAGGAGTCTACGATAAACCCCTCATCAACTGCTGAGATGAGGAATTAGATTCTTGCATTCAAGAAGAAGAATGAAGAGTCTCTCTATGAGGGGTGGGAAAGATTCAAGGAATTGCTGATGCTGTGCCCCCACCATGGGCAACAAAAATGGACCGTGTTGCATGTCTTCTACAACGCTGTTGATAATTCTACAAGGCTAATCATTGATGCTTTAACGGGTGGAAGAATCATGGGTATGGAAGTTGATGATGCTTGGGACTTGATTGAGAGTACTGCTCAGCACTCCCATTATTACAACGATCCCCGATCTACTTCAAGTTCTAAGAAGCTTGCAGGGATGTATGAGGTTAGTTGTGAGACACACCAACAGGCTCAAATAGATTTTATGGCACAAGAGATCAAGAGGCTGAATCTGTTAGTGCAAAAGTCTCAGGCGCAAGGTGTAGGGCAATCCACAGAGGCTGTTTCTGGAGTAGCCTGTTGATAGGCGTTGTCTTGACACCTAAACAAAATAATCCTAACAAACCTAAACAAGTAGTCTGGGCAAGTAAGGGTCGAATCCACATGGAGGAAGTGATCTTTCTAAGTGTTTATAAGGATGCAAGCTTTAGAGGGAAAATAAATATGACGGGTGGAAATATTCCACTAGACAAATATCCACACTGCAAATGAAACAGGTTGATCACTGATAACTATTTTTCCAAGTTCTTTTCACAATCTTATAGCTGTTCCCACCCTGATCTTAAGTACTATCGATTCTCACAGTTGTCGATGGACTTATTACTACGTCAATGGGAAAGTACCTCCGATTCTCACAGTTGTCGGTGTACTTTACCACTAACACAGCAATAGCAATGCACACAAGGATATAAGATACATGCAAATAGAAGGTGCTTTCTTACTACTTAACATGCAAATGATTCTCACTCACGATTGCACGCTCGGAACCCCTATACGCAACAATCGTGTATGCTACTAGATATGCACTCGGAACCCCTATATGCAAATCCTAGCACTATGATAGATGTCGAAAAACCTAGTTAGCTACGCTAGAAGAATCAACATAAACCAATAGACAATATGCTCAAGAGAATTAAACCAACTTTATAAGATATAGAACAAGGAATAGAAATCTCACAACCAATCCATTGCAATGCTTCAATCGTCTAGCAGAACAAAGGTGTTTAGCTCTCCATGGGTTGAAACCCTAGAGGTGGCAAGAGAACGATTCTCTCGATTGTCATCGTGAATGGAGGCTGTGGGAATTAGGTTAAATAGAGTTAACCTAATGCCCAAGATCCCAAACACATCATACAAGGAAATAAAAATAACAATAATAAAATAAACAAACAAAATTGGGAAATTAATCCCGTCCGAACGAATTCAACAGCTCGGCTCACATCCAATCAGCAGCTCATCTTCGTTGCAAGCATCTCGCTTGGCCCAGCAGCGCGCGGCCCATCTCCAAGAAGCGGCCCAACAACACAAGCATCAACGCTGACGTCATGGCTGACGTCAGCCCTCCGCTGCATCTTCCGCTTCACTTTCCAGCTCCAATTCGTGCGCGACATTTCTTGGGCCGAACTCTCCTTGGGCCTAATCTTCTTCACGGCCCATCTCTTCAATTCCAGCATCAGCACGCGGGCTTCAAATCAATTATGCTGCTTTGCTTTGCAGATGGCCGCGGGGCGTCAGCATCCACTGCGGGGCGGTGACTTTCTCTGAGACCCACCGCCGGGTCGCGGTGGCTCTGGCGCGGGGTGGTAGAAATTCGCCCACTCCTTTCTCTTCTTCTCTTCATTACTACCAAGTGTTGGTAGTCTTCTCCAATTAATTTCTAGCAGATCCTCATCCATCTTCATCTTCTCCAAATAAGTTGTAAATCCCTGGATATCTTCAATTCTCTCCACATCTTCTGGATTACAGACTTAACCTCAAATCTAGTCATAAACTCCTCTAAATAATGTTAATAATTGCTAGTTAAGGTGCATGAAATGACACCTATCACCTGTTAGTTTTGTGGAGAGGGTGACCATACTATGTCATCTTGTCAACTCTTTGCTTCCTAGAACGAGTCTTAGGGAGAAGTGAACTACATGAATAACTTCAACATAGGCCCTAGGAATGATCCGTATTCCAAGACCTATAATCCTGGGTGGATGAATCATCCAAACTTCTCCTACAAGAATGATGATGCTCAACAAAGACCACCTCATGGGTTTCAGCCGAGAGTCTCTCAACCGCAAAATCAATCTCACGCTCAGACTTCTGATAACTCTGCACTTGAATTTGTGTTGAGGGAAATGGATAAAATCCAGGGGACCATTGCTTCTCAATTGGAAGCCTTATCTAAAAGGCTGACAACTTCGAGAGCTTCCCTAAGAGGATGGACCAATTGGAGAGCCAGTTGGCCCAAATTGCTATGAATGTTCCTAGGCTGGCTGGTCAACTTTCTGGTCAGCCTGAAGTCAACCCCGGGGAGCATTGCAGGGCTGTCTCTTTGAGTGAAGACAAACAGTTGGAGGAGCATATTCCAAGATAAAAAGAAGCGACAAAGGAGCCTATGGAGAAGCCATAAGAAGAAGAACCCAAGTATGTAGCTCCCCGCCATACAAGCCACCTCTGCCTTTTCCTCAGAGAAGGATTCAGATACAGCTAGAGCACCAATTTGTGAAGTTTAAGGAGATGATGAAGAAGTTGTATGTTGACATACCTTTCACAGAATTCCTCACTCAAATGCCCGCGTTTGCTAAGTTACTGAGAGAGATTCTGATCAAGAAGAGAAGGCTGGAGGATTATGAGACTATGGCCCTGACGATGGATTGTGCTGAGAAGATGCCAAAGAAACTACAAGATCCAGGTGAATTCTTTATCCCTGCATATTTTGGCAATCTAACTTATAATTGTCTTTGTGATCTCGGGTCTAGTGTCAATGTTATGCCTTTGTCAATCTGCAAAGAACTGAAATTGGATGAGCCTGTTCCATCCAAGATGCGTCTCCTTATGGCTGATAGGTCTGTTACTCATTCTGTGGGCACAATAGAAAGTGTTCCTGTGAAAGTGGGAAAAATTTTCATACCAGGAGATTTTGTGATACTTGACATGGAGGTTAGTGATAAGACTCCCATCATCCTTGGGAGACCATTTTTAGCCACTGATGAGGCTAATATTGATGTCAAGAATGGGAAACTTTCATTAATAATAGGGGAAGAGAAGATTGAGTATAAATATTTAAAGGATTACTTCCTTGAGATATACAAAGACACTCCACCAACTCCTATCACATGTACCTGCTGTAAGATCGAGGTTGATCCCGAGCAAGATGAGATCATATCTGACATTGCTCGTTTGCTGGATATGTCTTTAGGAGATCCAGACCTAGATGATGGTGAGAATGCTAAGGCAAAGAAAAGGCAAACTCTGAAGAAAAGGAAGAAGGCCAAAACAAAGGTTGAGTGACGGAGGCTAAAGTCGTATCGCCTTATCAAAGTAATCCTTAAAATCCTAAACTAGTAGAATAGGCAAGCAAGGGTCGAATCCCACAGGGAGGAGTTATCTTTCTTAATGTAAATTTGTATGCCAAAGTAACAAAGGGGGGATTGGTTGGTTGTTTGAATTACAAGTAAACAAAGCAAAGTAAAAACAAAGGTTGTAATCAATTGGGGAAAAATACTTAGCCAGACAAATATCCACCATTCATTTGATTGATTGGTCCTAGATTATCTCTATTCCTTCCTTTGATTATTCCTGTCCCTATTCTGAATTATTTACCAGTCCTACCAGTCCTGATAACCCTAACTATCGAACAGACAAGAAACCATCAAGATTTAGAACAATAGCAGCAAGATGCATAGGAATTAACCAGGATACATACAACACCGATTTTTCGCAGCATTTAACACATAATCAATTCTCTTTCATAATAAACTAGTCCTACCAGTCCTAGAATATCATGGATGCTACAAAAGATAAGGAATCTCAACCCGAAATTTCCAAACCCTAGCAATAGACAATTACTAATATCAACTAGGTGATCAATCTAGTCAAATCAATAAGAATCAATAGGAATAAGCTCAAGAGAAAAGATATAATCCAAAGGAATAGGAAATATAGTTATAACCTCACAATCATGAATCAAATGAAGGCTTCAATTATCGAACTAAGCAAAGGGTGCTTAGTTCTTCATAACTCAAAGGGAAAACAATACTGACTGTAAAACTAAAACTGAATAATCCATGAAAGTGACTGGGAAAATTAGGTTAAATAACCTAACCCAAAACCTAAAGCTAAAAAGATAACAAATCTAATCTAAATGGAAATAATATAATCCTATCGGAATAAAGAATTAAAGAAAAATAAAATAAAATAGAAGTAAAACTTTGAAAAATCCTCGGACGTGTTGATGACACAGATTTCCGCAATCGCGGCTACAGCTTCCGCGATCGCGGAAAATACAATTTTGCTCTCGGCTTTTCCGCGACCACGCACTTGGACTTCCGCGATCGCGAATCTTTGCGTTCTTCACTTCTCGCCTTTCGTTGATTCCCACGACCATGGCCTCCACGACCGCGGTTTTGCTCCTGTAGATCCACTTGGTTCTACTTCTTCGTCTTCTTGGTTAGTTTCCTTCTCTCTTCAATAAATCTTCATTTAAGCTTCTTCAAACCACCATATCTGCACATCTACTCCTCAACTCCGATCTCCACAATAACGCTCTAAACATCTGCAAATGGTACCCAAAACACCGGTAACAACTCCTAGTTAAACCCTACAAAGTAGCGCTGATCAAATTCCCCCATGCTTAAACCTTGCTCGTCCTCGAGTAAGCTAATAGAAACCTACTCCTCCAATCGAATCCCCAAGGTCTCAGGAAGCATAAAAAAACCATCTCCACTAAGAACTGCACCTAAACATGAATCTCCAAGACACCAACACAATAAACACAAAACATATAACATCCAACCAAGCCTAAAGGAAAGTAGAGTACTTCCCCCAAGCTTAACCTGAACACCATAAAGTGAATAAAAATCTAATCCTAGCCTCCATCTATCTTCTTATGCCTCCCAGAGTGACCTACCCGAATCCTCCTTATATCACATCTTCTTATGTCACCACGCCAGGAAAAATGAGGAATCCTAATAATCACTCTTCTTCTTTTCACTCGTTTTGCCAAGGCGCCCTTTCGGGTTTTCACCAAGCCACTCATTTCATTTTTCAATAGATGGGCTCACATAAAACTCACATCACTCTTGACCAATTATTACCCCAGCCTAATGCTGGTCCAAGCCACCTGCTTATTACCTAAGCCGTCCTTTCGGGTTTTCGACTTATCCCAGGATTTCTATTTTTGCCTTTTTTCAAATTTTTGGCTTTTTTCATTTTCTTCATTTTTTTCTTTCTCCTCAGCGACTAGCAAGTATAGAACACTCCCCCATGCTTAAATATTGCATTGTCCTCAATGTAATGAAAGACAAAAAAGATGAAGCACAGGGAAAGGCAGAAAAGTTACTCACAACCGTCGTTGAGTTGGCTTGGGCATGGAAGTGTTGCTGGCGGTATATCAATAAGCACATGTCTCTGGTGTCGCGCCGGTCTTCAAACTCAAACTCTACCATGCAACCAAAAGGAATCCACTGTAAGGTGTAGTGGAATATCAAAAAATCGGGGTTTCACGGCCTTCAAAGAACACAAAAATGGGGCCCAGATGTAATTGTGGTGTGAGCCCGGTGTTCCTCCTCCCCAGCTGTCGAATGTTGGGCCATCATCATTGCCAAATAAAAATGTGGGGCAAATGTCTCCTCCTTGGCAGCATGATGCGCACCATCTCTCAATGTAAAATCGGACAATAAGCTTTGGTAGAACTTTTTTTTTCAGGTCGAGGAGACTTACAGTGATATTTCCGCGATCGCGGAAAAAATTTCCGCGCTCGCGGAAATGTTACTGGTGCGAGAAAACACCTTCTTCAATTTGGCTCGGGTCTCCTACCTGCAGGTTAGTCTAGAACAAAAACAAAAGCAAAAACAAAATAAAACAAAAACAACTAAAAACATGAAACGAAAAGACAAGAAAAGAAATACATACCTCGGGTTGCCTCCCGAGCAGCGCCTTAGTTATTGTCGGGGCTCGACATCGTGCTCTCCCATCAACTTGGGTTGCTCACATCAATTGAACACTTGAGGTCTCCATCAGGAGGGTGTCTCTTTGAATCATCAATGCTGAATCCGACCCTCACCCCGTCAAATTCCATTGTGAGCGAACCACTGCTCACATCAATCTTGGTACCTGCCGTGTTCATAAACGGTCTTCTTAGCATTACTGGGGCTGCATTTTGGTCTTGCCCTATATCCATCACAAAGAAGTCCACAGGGAAGATCAGCTTGTCAACTTCTACCAACACATCCTACACCACTCCCTTTGGATACACATAGGAATTGTCCGTTAGCTGGATCACAATCCCCGTCTTCTCTAATGGCCCGACCTCTAAAGATTCATCAAGTGAAAGAGGCAACACATTGATGGAGGCACCCAAATCTAGCATAGCTTGTTCGAACATGGTGCCACCTCTCTTACAGGGGATAGTGAACATCCCAGGATCACTGCACTTCTTTGGTAACCGTTTTTGCAGTATAGCGGATACATTCTCATTGACCTGGACCTTCTTTTTCTCTTTTACCGCTTTCTTCCTCTTTATTGTGCACAACTCCTTCAAGAATTTGGCATAGCGAGGAATATTGTTGACAAGTTTGAGCAAAGGAATATTTACCTCGCAGTTGCTGAAGGTCTCAAATAAATCTTTGTCGTTCTCCACCCTTCTGGTGTCCTTCAGTGCCTCGAGAAAGGGGGCGTGAGGCTTTAATGTACTGAGCGGAGGGAGATCGGGGCGCACATACGCATCTTGGAAAACTTCGATAGGATTTGGAGAACCAGGGACCTTTCCGCGGTCGCGGTATTCTGTCCGCGGTCGCGGCAATTCATCGTACAAGTCCTCCTCAACAGGAAATTTTCCGCGATCGCGGAATTCTGTCCACGGTCGCGGAAATTCGCCGATTTTCTCCTCTGCTTCAGCGCGAACACCGCGGTTGAGGCCTTCTTGTCCGCGGTCGCGGATTTCTTTCTGTTGTGCTCGGTTTTCCTCCACTTGTGTACCGCTCCTCAGCGTCATGGCGCATACGTTCTCCCTCGGGTTTACTACCATTTGAGATGGTAGTTTTCTCGAGTCTCGGGCTTCCAGCTTGCTCACTGCGATAGAGATTTGCCCCACTTGCTTCTCCAAGTTCTGAATATTGGACCGCATCTCTTGATTTTGCTGAACCATAGTATTTCCCAACGTTGAAACGCTCTGCGCGATTGACTGAAGTTGTTGGGTTGTATTGCTTGTTGATAGGGCATTGTCGTGACACCTATACAAAATAATCCTAAACAAACCCAACTAATATAGTCTGGTAAGTAAGGGTCGAATCCCACAGAGAATCAGGTTATCTATTCTTGTAATGCACGTCACCAACTAGAAACTAGGGGGGGGGGGTTGTAGTGTTTTTCGTAACCAAAGTAAACAAAGCAAGAAAACAGATTCGCAAGTAAAGGTTGTAAATATTATGGGGAAAAGCGCCACACTCAACAGAGATCCACACAACAATAGAAAGGTCGATCACATAATTCTATCAATCTCAAGTTCTTAATATTCCTATAGTTGTTCTTATCCCGATCATAGATAACTATTAGTTCTACCAGCCCTAATAGTACTTATTACCAAATCAAATCCGAAAACCTTCAAGACTCAATAAAGCAATAGCAATCAACCAAGGATTCAACAAGATACATACAATAGAAACAACCCGTTACTATAAGCATGCAATTAACTCTCTCTCACGATGAAGCGCTCGGATCCCCTATATGCAACAATCGTGCTTGCTACTAGATATGCAACCCAAGCTCGGAATCACAAGTCCTAGCAATTAGGAAGATATCAATAAACCTAGGTAGCTACTCTAGATAAATCAACATAAACCAATAATCAATCAAGCACAATAGAATCAATCCAACTAGATAGGAAAACGAACAAGAGTAGAAAACTCACAACCAATCAATTGCTGGCTTCAAACTGTCAAGTGCAACAATGGAGGTTTAGTTCTCCATAGGGTTTGTGAGAGAAAAATGATGAAAGGTGGCAACTAGGGTTCTTGGTGGCAAAACAAAAGGTAACCTAAATAAATTCTTAGAAATAACCTTAAATACTAGGGCAAATAATCCAGAAATAAATAAAAGGAAATAACAAACTTGGAAATAAAGTTTCAGAAATAAATAAAAAACAGATAAAAGATCTCGGAAATAAGCCGAGAAAAGTGTTCAGCGCGTCTCCACCGCGGGTGCGGTGGTTGCCACCGCTGGGTGCGGTGAAGCTTCTGTTGTGCTCGCCGCGGGTGCGGCAATGCCCACCGATGGGTGCGGTGGGACTCCAGTACTTCAGCTTCTATGACACTTCAGTAAAAATGCCATAACGTTTGATTCCCAACTCGGATTGCGCTCATCTTTTGAGGACTTCCAGTAGACTTCAAGATCTAACTCCTCGAATTAGAATCACTCCATTTGGACATCTGAGTAGAGAGAACGAACCAATTGAATTCAGCACAATGTTCTTCTACTCTTCTCTTCACTTCCTTTGCGTCTTCTAGTGGTGACTTCTTCCTCAGTGTCTCCTATGATATGCAAAATAGCTCAAACACCTCCAAATACACCAAACTTCGCCCCCAAACTCCATGCACATGAATGTGTCTAAATCTATCCGAATGGCACCAATAAACCCTCTAATGACTCTTACTTAAGCCCTACAAAGTAGTGCTTATCACTTGTCAACGCTGATACGGTCTGGGTGAGGCTCTGAATCTGGTCATCAATGGACATGGGTGAATTTGAGCTTTGGCCTTGGGGTCTTTGGTCATATGGAGCTCGAAAGTGTTGTTGTTGACTCCCAGGCTGCTGATATTGTTGTGGGCGGGGTAGGAATTGTGGAGGCCTCTGTTGATACTCTTGATTTTCCTGGCCCTAAGGAGTACTCTGCTGATTCCCGTATCTCAGATTGGGGTGATCTCTCCACCCTGGATTGTACGTGTTGGAGTACGTGTCATATCTTGGCCTTGAAGGGCCGTATCCCCCAATAGCATTTACCTCAGCAGTGGGTTCCTACAGCGTGGGACATGCATCAGTCTGATGCATCTTGTCATAGCATATCCCACATGATTTGACTTGCTGCTGACCATCCTTCATCATGTATCTCCTCATCATCTCCTTCATCTCAGCCATGTCAGAAAGTAGTGAAGAGTGTGGCTGAGAGTCTGCAGCCTTGACTGTTTGGGCGCTCGCCCTCCTATTGAACTATCTTGAGCCCTCAGATAGCTCAAAGAAGACCTCATACGCTTCAGTAGGTGTCTTGTTCAAGATGTTTCCTCCGTAGGTTACGTTCACCATTCGACGCTCCTCGTCAAGAAGACCACCGTACAAATAAAGTACGAGGTCTTGGTCTGAATACCCATGGTAGGGGAATCTAGAAGTCAACCTCTTGAACCTCTCGTAGTATTCGTACAACGACTCCGCAGCCTGTTGTTCAATGTTGATGATGCTTCTCTTCAGGCTGTTGAGCTTGGTCGCAGGGAGGTACTTCTCCAAGAAGGCTTTTGTCATCTTGGCCCATGTGTCAATGCTCCCTGGAGGCAAATAGTAGAACCAATCATTGGCCGCATCCTTTAGAGAGAAAGGAAAAGCTCTCAGCTTGATCTGGTCCTCAGTCACGCATTTTGGATTCATGCTGGTGCAGACGGAATGGAACTATGATACCCCGTATTTCTGTAAGGGTATTTTGGAAATTACCTGAACATCTGTTGTATACGTCGATTTAATTTCGGAGACAGAAAGACATTCGGTAATGTTCTTAATCTTTGTAATATTTTTCTAAGTGAAATAATATACAGTCGACGTATTTTGGGACTTAATACTCGTTCGTGTACGGTTATTATTTATCTCGGATTAAGACCTTGTTGTCCCAAGCTTAAACGGACGAAAAATGGGCTTGGCGGCGACCGCCGTAAGGCAGACGGCGACCACCGCCTGACAGGCTCTGACATCGTCATCCTCTTCCCGGCAAGTTGACAAGTGGCGCCAAAAAGCAGCGACCGCCGCCTAGATGCAGGCCTAGCCCTGCCTCGCCGGCTTGACTCTGTGATGGTCGGCGAATCGGGTGACCTCCGATCTTAGCCCTCCACGTGCCCTTGGTTGTCCCTTGGAGTTTTGGCTATTTAAAGGAGGATTTGGGAGTTGAATTGAGCACAAATCCGAAGCTCAATCTCCCTCACAATCATCTCGCCGAAAATTCAAGTTTCGCCGGATAATTCACAATCAATCGCCGGAGCTCCATTTGGTGTTATTCCAGTTGCAAAGTGAAGCTTTTGAGGCCCTTATAAGCTTAGAATCCAAAACAAAGGAAAGGAGAAGCAAAACAATCGAAGTCGGTGAGTTTTGTGCCTCTCGTAATTTTCCCGGTGTTCGTAGCGGCGCCCGCCGTAAGGCAGGCGGCGACCGCCGCCCAGAAGCTCTTGGCTTGTTTCGGCCTTGGCTTATGTGGCTTTCGATCGGGCTTCGTTCCTTTCGATTTCTTCTGTTATTTTTTAGGTTCGTACTCGTTGTTGTCGAATCTAACTTAGGGTTTCTTTATGGGTCGATCCGAAGGAATCTGTGTTGTCAGATCTGTCCCTGCTTCGAGCCCAGAAACCAGTTGTCGTCGTACCTAGCTTCGTTAAGCTTCTGCGGATTTAAGGCAAGTGGCGGTTCACTCTTGCTCATCATTCCATATTTTCATTAATTATCAGTTGTTTAATTGAGTAATTAATTTGGAATGAATAATGTGTTCGTCTGGGAACAGTTTTGTTAATTGTTTTGGAGAACTAAAATATGATATTATAATAGGTTGTATATCTGTTAGAACAACGCTATTATGAATATATATTTATGTTGATAGCCTTGAGGGCGGTTATGTTGATGTTTGTGGACTATTATTGTGCTTGAACTGTTTAGTTAGCACTAGTAGTTAGGAACGTTGGATTCGTTGAGATCCAGTCGTTTCTTTATAATTTGGTAGAGAGGTGGCTAGACCCCACCTAATACCACATGGATGGTCATGACCCAACCTCTGATACACGAGTATAGAGGTGGTGCACTTAGCTAGTGTCACAAACCTTGGGAAGGATTCCCTTCGATATATGTCCCTCATGACGAAACATATATCTAAAAGCTTATATCATGTTGTGCGTTTGAGAATATCATAAGATAAGTGCCGTTGTCGCACATAATTAATATACCTTGGGTGAGTAGTGCAGCTAGGCGCTAGTGCAGCTAGGAAAGCTCGTCTTAACTTTTAGTCGCTCGAATGCGATACTGTAATTTTGTGATTCCGTGTTGTTCCAGACTTTGTCATATCTTCCTATAAGACTCATTTCGTTGGAGTCTTCTTTCGAGTTGATTTCTGGGAAGACTCGGTCTTCCAGAATCTTCTCTCGTGCATACCTTTTGCTGTATTCCAGTAGCATTATGGTGGTTGACTATCATACTCGATTGTTATTCGAAGGACGATGAGTCTAACCTAATACGACTACTTTGAACCTTTTGCTTTGTGCCCTTGCATGGTCTTTCATTAGACTAACCAACCAAAATTGTTCTCTGCATGGTTGGCTGGTGTCATCCGTTCGATTCGGCACATCAGATAGAGCGCAAATATGAGGAGACTAGAATGACTATGAAGACGACGGTGGTTTTTGGATGTTTTTAATGTTTTAATCAGGTTGAGAACCTTGGGCAGGTGATCATGGCGATCACAACCCCTTTTTTGTATATTTTAAGAAAGACTTCCGCTGTATTTTGTTTAACTCTGTATTTAGTCCTATT
This sequence comes from Rheum nobile, assembly GCA_027886185.1. Lineage (NCBI taxonomy): Eukaryota > Viridiplantae > Streptophyta > Magnoliopsida > Caryophyllales > Polygonaceae > Rheum > Rheum nobile. Next base: position 6,800,498 of record WOAB01000546.1, on the reverse strand, counting down.
CGGAATTGGGATGTAATTCCGGGACTCATGCTTTAATCGAATATTATGATGATTTTGTATCATAAGTGTTTCATGGATTGTATTTAAACGGTAAAGCCTTGGGTGACTTTGGTGAGGAAAACCGAGGTCACTGGCGGTAATACCTTTCCAAATGGGTTAAGATTTGGGGGTGTTTTAGTTGTGGTATCAGAGCCTAAGTTTTAGAACGGGTTGGGTATTTGAAAACCAATTACTCGTTTTCAAAATGAAAAGAATTTGAAAATAAAACACCGTTCATAGTCATGTCTTCTATCTATAGTCTGATGTAGTAAGCTTGCTTCTATGTCTAGAAAGACTAATTCCTTCCTTGTTATCCTGTAGGATATGGGTGCGTGTCTTTCTCATAAGAGGGACTCGGTAGATGCCGAGATGGATTCACCATCTCCAGGAAGGCTCGACTTCCCAATACCCCAGGGGTGCTTCGAGGTTGGAGAACCAAGCAGCCCACCTGAGGAGATCAAGCATGTGCTTCCTGAGTCGGTAGTCCTGGTGTCAAGGAATGTTGTAGTTCCTGTGGCAGCACCAGTTGAGCCACCAAGGGAGGAAGCAATGCAAGAAGATGAATCGTCTAGGTACGCGAGAGGGTACTACAATGACGATTACCAGATAGAAATGATTCCTAAAGGGAGCGAGGAGGAAGATGAACAAGAGGACCCCATAGAGGATGACCCCGACGAGGAAGAGGACCCCATCGAGGATGATCCCGAGGAGGATACCGAGATGGACCTCAATGGGCAGAACCAGGAGTCCGATGACTTGAGGCACTTGCTGGTGGATAGTCAGGAACCGGGGATGCAATTTATTCACCCCAGTTCAGAGTTACCACCTGTGCAAGAGTTGCCACTAGTGCCAGAGTACACACTCATGTCTGATGCTGACTGGGAAATACTTTATACCGAGTACGGTATTGGAAGAAGTGGCAGAGAATCTCATACTATCCCTACTCAAAGGAGAAGGAGGACGGAATCTGAACTATGAGAGATCCTTCGCCAAAGCGAGATGATCTCTTCTGAACAGCAATACCAGATGGATAAAATGATCGCTAGTGCTCAGAGAAGGGCTGGGCTAGGAGAGCCAAACGTGGATGATCCATACTTCACCATGACTGAGATAAGGCCAGGGACACCAGAATCATGTGTTCCAGGGCCAAGCAGGGTGCGTAGTCCATCGTCAGAATCCGATGGAGAACCCCGTCCGAAGAAGCCTTGCATGGGAAGTCTACCGTATAGGAAACGTTTCGGAGCACCGTGATAAGGACCGACGTTGCCTGTAGCAGTAGTTTCCTTTTCTTAGTATTTCAGCATGTACTGTGTAAATATTCTAGTATTGCGGCATGTACTTTGTGAAATACTACAATCTCCGAGCAATTTTGACTTGATGCTCGGGAGATCGGCTAATGTGCAGTTGTAAAATAGTTCAAGTTCATCTATAAAAATACCAAGTTGATCTACTTTCAGTGATTTTGCTACATTAAGTATATTGAATAATATTAATGTATAAAATACTTGGAACTGGATCGGTAAACAGATGGTGAACACGAGAAACACAATTCGAGCTGGTGCTGGGACAAGCAATGACCCCAGACCAACTGTAGGAAATGTTGGACAAGACGAGCAGGAGTCAGGTTCCAACAATCATCCTGGGGGCAATGGTCAAGGTCAGACCAACGCTCCAATAGTATTAGATGTTGCTGCAATGGAAGCATTTCGAGGAATGATTATGCAGGCAGTAACTGATATACTGTGACCAGGTGTGCCGCAGGCACATTGTGTGCCAATACCTCCATCGGTTCCCAGATTTGAGGAGCCAGTGAACCGTGTATTCCAAGAGAATGCAGTCAGGACTCGGGACAATTATGGTCGTGCGCTGAAGACCATTAATTCCATGAGGCCTGACAGCTACAACGGAAAAGGAGAACCGGTCAGGGTGACCCATTGGTTTTCCCACATGGAGCGGTTGTTCCACAATGTGGATTGTACTGAAGATGAGAAAGTACATATAGCTTCTCTTCAGTTGAAGGAAGAGGCTAGCGAGTGGTGGAAGAGTACCGGCTTAGCTGAAAGTCCTGTTTTGAACTGGGAGATGTTCAAGACAAAGATGACAGACCGTTTCTTCTCTCGTGCTATGAGGGAGGAGAAACACAAGGAGTTTCTGTACCCTAAAACAGATGGATTGAAGGTAACCGAGCTTGCGACCAAGTTCAATCACCTGTTACAGTACGCTGGACTTGAGATATCCAGCGAGGCACAGAAAATCTGGTATTTCCACGAGTGGATGAGCTCAGATATCAAGCCAATGATGGTGCACCACACATGCTCTACTCTGGAGCAGTATGTGAATGCAGCCTACAAATTGGAGGTGACTCTAGAGGAGTCAACCAAAAGACGCAATCGGCAAAGATCGATGCAAAATCAAGGGAGTGGATTCAAGCGACATGCGCCACCGTCTAACTTTGCTAAGTCTGGTCGAGCAAAGACGGACACGACTCAAGGAGGGTCAAAGCAACAGATGGGCCAGAGCAAGAATCCAGTCCAGTGCTATAATTGTGGTGCTGCGGGGCACAAGAGCATTGTGTGCCCAAAGGAGAAGAAGTTATGCTTTGAATGTGGTCATAGAGGCCATATGCAGAAATTCTGTCAGCGGGGAAAGCAGAGGGGAATGAAGTCACAATATGGGTCAGTTAATCAGAATAACCGGCCCAGGTTCAAGCCAGCTGAGACTCCTAGTCCGTCAATGCAAACAACTGCTCAGAATAAGGGGAAAGCCCCAACTGCTTCTGGAGGTCACGGTCAACGCCTGCACGAGATGCGTGAGGTGGATGGACCTAACGCTCCAATTGCACAAGGTACTTTATACCTTTATTCTACTTCAGTATGCATTATGTTTGATTCGGGTGCTACCCATTCCTTTATTTCAGATAGTTGTGTTAGTAAGTTAGGATTAGTGTGCGACGAAGCTTGTGAGTCTTTCGTTGTAAGTCTTCCTAATGGTGATCGTCTGGTTGGGACGAAACGGTTATCTGAATTTCCAATTACAATTCAGGGTAAGAAATTCGAGACAGATTTGATTTGTATAGCCATGGCTCCATACGACATTATTCTCGGTATGGATTGGCTGACGCATCATGGGGCGGTGATCGACTTTAGTTCAAGGACAGTGTCATCTGGGGCCAGTTCGTGTGCAAGTTGAAGGGTCGGAATGACGCTGATAACGGCATGCTTATCAATGCGATGGCTGCGTTTAAGCTACTACGAAAAGGTTGTGTCGGGTACCTTTGCTACCTGGATCCGCCCGCGAAAGATGAACCTTCAGTTCTTGATATTCCTATGGTTAGGGATTTTTCGAATGTCTTTCCGAAAGAAATTCCTGGATTACCCCCAAATCGTGGTGTGGAATTTTCTATTGATCTTGAGCCTGGTACGACGCCGATTTCTAAATCACCGTACCGGATGGCTCCTGCAGAGATGAAAGAGTTGAAGAAGCAACTCGAGGATCTTCTCGACAAGGGTTATGTAAGGCCGAGCGCATCGCCTTGGGGTGCTCCAGTTTTATTTGTCAAGAAGAAAGATGGATCGTTCGACTTTGTATCGACTATCGCGAGTTGAATAAAGTCACGATCAAGAATAAATATCCTTTGCCAATGATTGATGATCTGTTGGATCAATTACAAGGAGCAAAAGTTTTCTCCAAGATCAACCTGAGATCGGGTTATCATCAGCTGAGAATTCGTAAGGAAGACATTCCTAGAACTGCGTTCCGGACCAAATATGGTCACTACGAGTTCGTAGTAATGCCTTTTGGACTTACGAATGCTCCAGAAGTCTTCATGGATCTGATGAATCAATGTTTTCACCAGTACTTGGATAAGTTCGTGGTGGTCTTCATCGACGACATTCTGATCTATTCTCCGAATGAAGAGGTTCACGAGGAACATCTGTGGATTGCCTTATCAGTCCTTAGACAAAATGAGTTGTATGCTAAATTGTCTAAGTGTGACTTCTGGATGAGAGAAGTGGCTTTCCTAGGCCATGTGATCAATGAAAATGGGGTTATGGTTGACCCTAGAAAATTGAAGCTGTGGCTAATTGGAAGCAGCCTCAGAACGTGAAGGAGGTGCGTAGTTTTCTTGGACTTGCCGGATATTATAGACGGTTCGTAGAAGGATTTTTGAAGATCGCTCTACCTATGACCGGTCTGCTCCGCAAAGTCCACAAGAAATTTGTCTGGAATGACAAGTGCGAGGCCCGTTTTCAGGAATTGAAACGACGTCTGACCTCGGCACCAGTGTTAGCACTTCCAGAAGGGAACGGCGATTATGTGGTCTATAGTGATGCTTCAAAATGTGGTTTGGGTTGTGTATTGATGCAAAGAGGCAAGGTGATTGCTTACGCATCCAGACAACTCAAGACTTATGAAGAAAACTATCCGACACACGATCTTGAGTTAGCAGCGGTAGTTTTTGCACTGAAGATTTGGAGGCATTATCTCTATGGGGTGAAATGCCAAGTCTTCATGGATCACAAGAGTCTCAAATATATATTTACTCAAAAGGAGTTGAATATGAGACAACGCCGCTAGCTAGAGTTGCTTAAGGACTACGACATCGAGTTGCTGTATCATCCGGGCAAGGCTAACGTGGTAGCCGATGCACTAAGCCGGAAGACAACGCACGAGACAGTAGTTGCTCTACTTACTGCTCAGGCTAAACTAAATCAAATGTCATGCGAAGCTGAAGTCTTGTATGATCAACGTAGAGGGTACCTGACTATGCTGGAAATTCAGGCTACGCTACTAGATCAAATCAAAGAAAGGCAAGTCGATGACATAATCTTGGTGAAGTTAAGCAGTGAAGTAATGGACGGGAAGGCTCCCAGTTTTGTGATTCAGGATGATGGATCACTCTGGTTTCAAGACCGGATCTGTGTGCCTGACACAGAAGGTCTTCGCTAGTTAGTAATGAGAGAAGTTCATTCTTCAGCTTATTTTGTACATCCTGGCTCTAGCAAGATGTACAAGGATCTTCAGAAGAAGTTTTGGTGGCCAAACATGAAGTGGGATGTAGCAGACTTCGTGGCAAAATGCTTAACTTGCCAGAAGGTCAAGATGAACACCGCAGACCAGGTGGTAAGTTGCTACCTCTCCCCATGCCAGAATGGAAATGGGAGGACATCGCCATAGACTTCATCACTGGGCTACCAAAGACTCGAAGTCAGAAAGATGCTATATGGGTAATTGTGGACCGGCTTACGAAGAGTGCTCATTTCATAGCCATCAAGACCACATGGGAAACCCATAAGTTAGCAGAAGTTTACCACAAGGAGATTATCCATTTACATGGTATCCCCAAGACCATTATATCGGATCGAGATGGCCGATTCATGTCAAGATTTTGGCAAGAACTTCACAAGGCCATGGGAACTGAATTGAGATTCAGTACAGCGTTTCATCCTCAGACGGATGGACAGTCTGAAAGGACCATCCAGACCTTGGAGGATATACTAAGAGCATGTGTACTCGATCGTCCGACTAGCTGGGAAGACAGCCTGAGTCTGATTGAGTTCACATACAATAATAGCTGGCATGCTACTATCAAGATGGCTCCGTTCGAAGCTTTGAATGGTCGTAGATGCAGATCTACGATTTGTTGGGATGAGAATGCCGACAAGATTCTGCTCGGACCAGAGTTGGTCGAGAGAACAACTTCGGACATTGTTTTGATTAGACAGAGGATGTTGACCGCCCAGAGTCGACATAAGTTTTTTGCGGATCGGAAGCGTAGAACTGTCGAGTTTGAGGTTGGTGACAAAGTATTTGTCAAAGTATCCCCGGCCAAAAAGCAGCGACCACCGCATGCCAAAATGGGCAGCGATCGCCGCCTAGATGTAGGCCTAGCCCTGCCTCGCCGGCTTGACTCTGTGATGGTCGGCGAATCGGGTGACCTCCGATCTTAGCCCTCCACGTGCCCTTGGTTGTCCCCTGAAGTTTTGGCTATTTAAAGGAGGATTTGGGAGCTGAATTGAGCACAAATCCGAAGCTCAATCTCCCTCACAATCATCTCGCCGGAAATTCAAGTTTCGCCGGATAATTCACAATCAATCGCCGGAGCTCCATTTGGTATTATTCCAGTTGCAAAGTGAAGCTTTGGAGGCCTTAGAAGCTTAGAATCCAAAGCAAAGGAAAGGAGAAGCAAAACAATCGAAGTTGGTGAGTTTTGTGCCTCTCGTAATTTTACCGGTGTTCGTAGCGGCACCCGCCATAAGGCAGGCGGCGATCGCCGCCCAGAAGCTCTTGGCTTGTTTCGGCCTTGGCTTCTGTGGCTTTCGATCGGGCTTCGTTCCTTTCGATTTCTTCCGTTATTCTTTAGGTTCGTACTCGTTGTTGTCGAATCTAACTTAGGGTTTCTTTATGGGTCTATCCGAAGGATTCTGTGTTGTCAGATCTGTCCCTGCTTCGAGCCCGGAAACCAGTTGTCGTCGTACCTAGCTTCGTTAAGCTTCTGCGGATTTAAGGCAAGTGGTGGTTCGCTCTTGCTCATCATTCCATGTTTCCATTAATTATCAGTTGTTTAATTGAGTAATTAATTTGGAATGAATATTGTGTTCGTCTGGGAACAGTTTTGTTAATTGTTTTAGAGAACTAAAATATGATATTATAATAGGTTGGATATCTGTTAGAACAACGCTATTATGAATATATATTTATGTTGATAGCCTTGAGGGCGGTTATGTTGATGTTTGTGGACTATTGTTGTGCTTGAACTGTTTAGTTAGCACTAGTAGTTAGGAACGTTGGATTCGTTGGGATCCAGTCGTTTCTTTATAATTTGGTAGAGAGGTGGCTAGACCCCACCTAATACCACATGGATGGTCATGACCCAACCTCTGATACACGAGTATAGAGGTGGTGCACTTAGCTAGTGTCACAAACCTTGGGAAGGATTCCCTTCGATATATGTCCCTCGTGACGAAACATATATCTAAAAGCTTATAACGTGTTGTGCGTTTGAGAATATCATAAGATAAGTGCCGTTGTCGCACATAATTAATATACCTTGGGCGAGTAGTGTAGTTAGGCGCTAGTGCAGCTAGGAAAGCTCGTCTTAACTTTTAGTCGCTCAAATGCGATACTGTAATTCTGTGATTCTGTGTTGTTCCAGACTTTGTCATATCTTCCTATAAGACTCATTTCGTTGGAGTCTTCTTTCGAGTTGATTTCTGGGAAGACTCGGTCTTCCAGAATCTTCTCTCGTGCATACCTTTTGCTGTATTCCAGTAGCAGTATGGTGGTTGACTATCGTACTCGACTGTTATTTGAAGGACGATGAGTCTAACCTAATACGACTACTTCGAACTCTCTGCTTTGTGCCCTTGCATGGTCTTTCATTAGACTAACCAACCAAAATTGTTCTCTGCATGGTTGGCTGGTGTCATCTGTTCGATTCGGCACATCAGATAGAGCGCAGATATGAGGAGACTAGAATGACTATGAAGACGACGGTGGTTTTTGGATGTTTTTAATGTTTTAATCAGGTTGAGAACCTTGGGCAGGTGATCATGGCGATCACAACCCCTTTTTTGTATATTTTAAGAAAGACTTCCGCTGTATTTTGTTTAACTCTGTATTTAGTCCTATTCGGAATTGGGATGTAATTCCGGGACTCATGCTTTAATCGAATATTATGATGATTTTGTATCATAAGTGTTTCATGGATTGTATTTAAACGGTAAAGCCTTGGGTGGCTTTGGTGAGGAAAACTGAGGTCACTAGCGGTAATACATTTCCAAATGGGTTAAGATTTAGGGGTATTACAGGAACTCCGAAAGATGCTTATTGGGGTCTTCTCCACTCATCCCATGGAAGTGGGGGAGTAAGTGGATTAACCCGGAATTCAGCTCGAAGTTTACTCCATCTGCCAGCTCAGGAAATTGTACAGCTAGCGGTTACTGCTACAGATTTGGGGCAGTCAACTGCCTCAACGTCGGTTGTGCGTCAGCCATCTCAAAACAAGGATTGTCAAAACACAAAACTCTGTTTATCATGCGGTTCCTAGAAAGGGTTCTCTCAATTTCTGTATCACAAGCAAGAAGAGGAGAGTCAGTAGCACGGGTGTGGACCATAAGATAGGTCCACACAAAAATTGACAAACAAACACACACAAAGAAAAATCAAAACTTGCCTCCCCGGCAACGGCGCCAATTTGACGGAGGCTAAAGTCGTATCGCCTTATCAAAGTAATCCTTAAAAACCTAAACTAGTAGAATAAGCAAGCAAGGGTCGAATCCCACAGGGAGGAGTTATCTTTCTTAATGTAAATTTGTATGCCAAAGTAACAAAGGAGGGATTGGTTGGTTGTTTGAATTGCAAGTAAACAAAGCAAAGTAAAAACAAAGGTTGTAATCAATTGGGAAAAAACACTTAGCCAAACAAATATCCACCATTCATTTGATTGATTGGTCCTAGATTATCTCTATTCCTTCCTTTGATTATTCCTATCCCTATTCTGAATTAGTTACCAGTCCTACCAGTCTTGATAACCCTAACTATCGAACGCACAAGAAACCATCAAGATTTAGAACAATAGCAGCAAGACGCATAGGAATTAACCAAGATACATGCAACACCGATTTTTCGCAGCATTTAACACATAATCAATTCTCTTTCATAATAAACTAGTCCTACCAGTCCTAGAATATCATGGATGCTACAAAAGATAAGGAATCTCAACCCAAAATTTCCAAACCCTAGAAATTTCCAAACCCTAGGAATCTCAACCCGAAATCTCAACCCGACAAAAAACGCACGGCCGTGCGTTTTTTGTCGCTGTTCGATATTTTATTTAATTTACCCACTTCTTTTGTGCTTGAAAAAAAGTTACCACGGTCTTTTTCCTTTTCTTTTCTTTCTTCCTCTTTAACCTGTATCGCCTCCCCCCGATCTCTCACTCCTCTCTTTGCCCCCCATCTGCCTCACCCCCTAAACATTCATCTCCCTCTCAACCTCACCTCTTCCTCTCACCCACGCACCACCGCACCGAGTCTCGGCCAGCCCGGCTCCCTCCGAGCCTAGATCCGTGCCCAGCCAGCCCCGCAAACCACCTGCTGCGCACCACTACGATCCGCGCGCACCCACCGAACCACCCGCACAGGCCCTCCACCGAGCCCACCCGACCCGGATCCTGCCCCCACTCCATCCTCCCCACCTCCTCTTGCATCAAGGTAAACTCTCCATCTTTTTCTTTGTTTTTCCCTTGAACTTGTTTTTGTTTGTTTCTTCTAGTTTAGTTGATTTCTTTTCTTGTTAGTTTAGTTTAGTTGATTTTAGGTGTTTTTAGTTTGTTGATTTTGTGATTTGCTAGTTTTGGTAATTTAGGAGTTTTTCAATTTCATTTGAATTTTGGGGTTTATATATATTTGCATGAGTGTGGGTAATTTGATTTTACGCGGGAAAATAGATCTGATCTGCATGTTTACTATTTTGTCATTTTCTTGAAATTCTGACGACATATATTACCCCACTTTTTAGTTATAGTAGGCCCTTGGCGGGATTTGTGTAATTTATTACTACGCTGCTTAGGCCCTTGGCGGGAATCTAGTACCTAATTGTTCATTATATAGGCCCTTGGCGGGATAAAAACTCATGTCTTAGGCCCTTGGCGGGATAGTCTATTACTTGGATCCTACCAATTTGTTGCTGGAAGTTATCTTGGGTGTTTCCTTGTTCTTGTGTTTGACGCTTATTCTAGGTCCCCATTTGTTCACCTAGGCATTATGGCTTCACGTCTATCGCGTCATACCCAGCCGCATCAAGGTGTTGATCGTATCCGCTTACTAGATGAGCACAAGGTTGTTTACAAGGAGCTTAATAAGCGGACATGGCAAAGTACTAGGTGGCTCAGTCTTTTCCGCCTTGATGACTTGGGTCTTAATGACGAGTTGATCCGTCTAGCTTCTACAATTTCTGCTCGTACCTTTCTTGATGCTTGCTGGCTTGCATTCAAGGTTCTCACTCTAGAATTTCTGAGTTCCCTCACTGCTAACGTGGACCACAACACTGGCGACGACTTCTTGAATTTTCTCTTGGGAAATGAATGGAGGGAGCTGACCTTGGCTGCGTTGAATGGAATATATGGGTTCTCCCCTTCTGGATGTTGCATAAATCTGGACAAGAAAGAAAAACACTGTTTCTGGTGCACGATTTCTGGGCAAGAAAAATATGAAAGTTAGCGTTCTAAGGGGTCAACCATTGTTCACCCTTGCCTCAGAATCCTCTACAAGTTCTTCTCTCATACCATATTTGCCCGTGATGATGCTGGTAGAGGCGTTAGAAATGGGGAAATTCTACTCCTTTAGGCTATGCTTAGGGGCGTCGAAGTCAATATTGGATATCAGCTGACCCAAAAGTTCCTCTCCTATTAGGGCAAGGATAGAGGCGTTATTTGCATTGGGGGCATGATCATGCCCATTGCCTCATACTTTGGCATAAATTTGTATCATTACACTGCGACCCCTAACAACCTCTGGCTAGACTGTGCTTACTTGCGTAATTGCAAGTGGATTGTGAGCGATCGACCTGGCACTTACTTTCTCACACTCACGCAGTCAGGTAAAAGGCGACGCCTCCCCGATCTTGACCACACCCCCACCACTGATGAACGCAGTTGGTATTCTGGTTGGATTGACAATGACACATCTGATAAGGAGGACGAGTCAGATGATAATGATATGCCTGATGTTGATTCGCTACTCGCTGCTACAGCCTCCCTTCATGACGATGTGGGTTCTTCGCGTCATTATGAGCAGGGCGGCCCCTCCTCATCCTCCACCTATACCATGCCCGACTATGCGTCTGATTTTGCCGATCTGTGCGGGCATGTGACTCCCTGGACACGAGGATGACGAGCTTACAAGTGTCGGTTGACCACCGATGACCGAGTTGATGTACCAAAACATGTTCGGGTACCCTTTCGACCCGAGCGCCCAGTACCCACCACCACCTCCTGAGTAGACTTCCTCGGTGAGTTTCTTCTTCATCTCGTTACTTTCTTTACATTGGGGACAATGTAGATTTTAGCTTGGGGGTTGATACTCATTAGTAGATTGACATGTTTCCATTTGCATTTGCATTTAGTTTTAGTTTTCCATGTCTTTTGTTATGTTTGCATGCATTGCATTGTTGGATGTTGGATTTGACTCCCTTTGCTTCTTTCCCTCTGATTGTTTTCTTTGTGACACATGCTATATGAGTCCTCTCAATATGTTTTGGTTGTTAGTATTGCAATTGCATTATGTGCATGATTATGAGCGCTTGAATGTTTGACATTTGGCTGGAGCATGTGACCTTTGGTTGAAATGTGTTAGGACCAATACTCTAGACAAGCATCCTAGTGAGGTTTTGAGCCTTTTATGGACAATAATCTCATGAGTCCTTTTATTTCTCTTGTGTGTGAATCTCTACTTGCTTGCTATCTCCAGAACTTGCATGAAAATCTTTTTCAAGGCTACGCTTATGATTTATGTCATGACATTTATATGATTGAGGCATTGTTTCATATTAGCCCTTTATCCTTGACCACCCTATATATGTTTACCTCTGCTTGAAGCCCATTTGTGCCTTAATTTCATTTTCTTTGGAAGCTCAACTAAAGCATACCGAGCCTACTTATTCATCCTACCCATCTGGGGATTAGGATAGTCGATTTGTTTTGCTAGAGTGGATTTAAGCCAATCTTGGGGGACTTGCATATGTTAGTGGTTGGATGTGATGTTTGTATTAGGTCTCCCTTCTTTTCCTTCTTCTGCACAAAAAAAAAAGAAAAAAAGAAGAAGAAGAAGAAGCAAATAAAGAAAAGGAAGGAGACAATTCACTATAAAAGGGTTTTGTTGTATGGGTTTGAAGAACAAAATTGGAAGTGAAGGATTGTTCTAAGCTTGGTGTCATCTTGGAAATTATTTTCCCCGGATTTAGCACCACATGGCCTAAATATATCCCTACCATGATCCTATACCTTTGTAACACCCCCAAATCTTAACCCATTTGAAAAGGTATTACCGCCAGTGACCCCAGTATTCCTTACCGAGATCACCCAAGGCTTTACCGGTTTAAATACAATTTAGGAAATACAATTGATACATAATGATCAAAGTATTCAAATCAAAACATCAATCAAATGAAACATGAGTTACGGGATTACATCCCAATCCCGAATAGGACAAATACAGAGTTTAAACAAAGTACAGCGGAAGTCTTTCAAAAGATATTACAAAAAGGCTTGTGATCGTAATGATCACCTGCCCAAGGATCTCAACCTGATTAAAAGAAATTATTAAAACATCCAAAAACAACCGTCGTCTTCATAGTCAATCTAGTCTCCTCATATCTTTGCTCTATCTGATGTGCTGAATCGAACGGATGACACCAGCCCACATGCGAAGAACAATGTTCGTGGGTTAGTCTACTTGAATAGACTAGCAAGGGTAAAAAGCAGAGTGGTTCGAGTGATCGTAACCGTTTACTATCATTGTCCCTCAAATAATAACCGAAGGGACGATACATAACCCGATACTTTCACGGAATAACAACAAGAGGTATGCACAAGAGAAGATTCTGGAAGACTTAATCTTCACAGAAATCGACCCGAAAGAAGACTCCAAAGGAAATGAGTCTTTAAGGAAATATGACAAATCTGGAAAGCTTACAGAATCAAACAACAGCGATTAAAAGCTGACTGAGATGCTTCGGCTCACAACCAACCTCACCGCTTACAGCGAATCTAGATTGGAAAGAGAACGTACTACATTCAAGTCTGGATCTTACAGAACCACATAACGATGATTTAAAAACTGACTAAGATGTTTCGGTTCACGACCAACCTCATCGCTTACAGCGAATCCAGATTGGAAAGAGAACGTACTCTGATCAAAAGTCGAGACGAGCTTTCCTAGCTGCACTATTTACTTAGCTGCACTACTCGCCGAAGATTTATTAATTAAGTGCTCTCGGGCACCTTATCTTATTTAATTCCAAAACGATCAACACATTAAAAGCTTTTAATATATGTCCCTGTCACGCAGGACCCATATCTAAGGAATGAACCTCACCGAGTCCAAACCTCTGAATCTATATCGAAAGAATGAACCTCACAGAGTCCAAACTTCTACTATCGCAGGGTCTTGCTCGCCCTTTAAAAGAATTAACCTCACTGAGTTCAAACTTTAATAATCGTTGGGTCTTCATCACCCTTACAGTTATAAAGGAACGCGCATGGCACTCTCAGTATCTAGGCGTTCCTACAAATACTCGTGCTAACTAACAGTTACAACACAACCACAGTACAGGATAAATCCACATAAATGCCCGGAAGGCGATCACAGATAATAGCGTCGTTCTAACAGATATACAACCTATTATATGATTTTCAAAACAGTTTATCAAAACCGTTTCCAGACAAACAGAGTATTCATTCCAAATTAATTACTCAGATAAACTACTGATAATTAATGTAAATATGGAACGAATGAGCAAGAGCGAACCGCCACTTGCCTGAGTCCGCAGAGATTGAACGAAGTCTAACGACGGGATTCCGGGCTCGACGCAGAGACGAATCCGCCAACTCCGGTACCTTCGGATCGACCCATACAGAAACCCTAAGTTAGATTCGACAAACAACAATACCGAAACTACGAAAGGATGAAAGGAATCGACGGAAACGAAACCCGAACGAAGGCTACGGAAGCCAACACATCAACCCGGCCAACAACAACTTCACGGCGGGCGCCACAACAATCACGGCGGGCGCCGCCTCAAGCACGGCGGGCGCCGCTCCTCCACGGCGGGCGCCGCCTCATGGCTTCCATCTCCGGCGGTTGAGCAAGATCATCACGGCGGTCGCCGTTCACCACTGCAGGCGCCGTTCCTGGCGGTGGTCGCCGTCTCCCTGGCGGCGGTCGCCGTCACTGAACAGAAACTGAAAATACGAGGGGAAATCTTACCCGCGATGCTCGTTTTGGCTCGTCTTTCGCCTTGCTTTGCTTCTAGGCGTTCGAGGGTCTCCAAGGCTTCACTTGGCCACCGGAAATGACACCAAACGAGCCTCCAACGATCCACGAGCCTTCCCGGAGAGAGCATTTTCTTTGAGAGCGTTTTTGAGAGTCGAGAATTTGAGAGTGCTTCCGCGTCTTTCGCACCCTCTTCCACCCTCACCCAACACCTCTATTTATAAAAGAAATTAGGGTTCCTTGCCTCTTGGACAATATCCAAACCCTTTTGCCCCTTGGACAATGGCTCTTGGACAAAAACCTTTGGATAAAGAATCTTGTACTATTGCCCATTAGATAACAACTCTTGGGCAATACACTTGTACCAATCTTAACCCGCGTTAACAAAAGTCGTACACGAACGAGTATGAACTTCCAAAACATCTCGACTGTATAGTTCTTCACTGAGAAAAATATTACAGATACAGAGCACATTACAGAATGTCTCAAACCTTTAGAATTAAATCCGACGTACCAAACTGGCGCTCGGGAAAAATCCATAATTCCTAAAATAGCCTTACAAAATTACGGGGTATCACATCACCTCCCCCTTAAAAGAAGTTTCGACCCCGAAACTTGGCCGAAAAACAACTCGGGAAAGTGTCTGAGCATCTCTGCCTCGGTTTCCCAAGTAACTTCCTCAGTCCTAGACCTGGACCACAAAACTCGTACCAACATTACGATCTTGTTGCACAGTCGCTTCACACGGCGTTCGAGAATGTGCACTGGCATCTCCTCTCAAGTACCATTTGCCTGAATCTCGATGTCCTTATAGCTCAGCATACGAGACTCATCTTGGCACGAATTTCCTTAGCAAGGATACGTGGAACACATTATACACTGGGTATGCCGATGGCGACAATGCCAAACGGTACGTTAGAGATCTTACTCTATCCAGAATCTTGAATGGTCCCATGTAGCGAGGGTTAAGCTTCCCACGCTTACCAAACCTGAAAACTTCCTTGGATGGCGATACTCTGACAAGTACCTTGCCACCAACCTCGAACTCAACACTTTAACGCTTCTGGTCTGCGTAAGACTTTTGTCGACTCTGAGCGGTCAACAACCTCTGTCTAATCAAGCAATGACTGAAACTGTCCTTTCGACCAACTCTGGTCCAAGTAGAATCTTGTCGGCATTCTCATCCCAACAAGTCTGAGATCTACATTTGTGACCATACAAAGCTTCGAACTAAGCTACCTTGATCCGATACAATGGTCTTATGAATGCCATGTACACGAACAATCTTCTGGTGGAAAACTTATGTTGACCTCTGGGTTACCCAAGTAACCTCGGCTTCCAATGCAAACACTATTGCTGCTAGTTCTAGGTCATGTGTTGGTTAGTTTGCTTCATAGGTTTTCAATTGTCTAGATGCGTAAGCAATAACCTTGCCCCTCTGCATCAAAGACATATCCCAACCCATTTCTCGAAGCATTAACTATAGACCATATAGCCATCATTCTTTCCGACAATGCCAAAACTAGTGCATAAGTCAGACACTGTTTCAACTTCTTGAAAACTGGTCTTGCACTTGTCATCCTAGACAACTTCTTGTTGACCTTGCGGAACAGACTGGTCATAGGTGGAGTGATCTTAGAAAAATCCTTCCATGAACCGTCTATAATGCTCAGCAAGCTCTGGGAAACTGCGCACCTCGCTCACACCCTGAGGCCGCTTCCAAACAACTACTGATTCACTCTTCTGGGGAATAACCATAACCTCATTCTTATTGATCACATGGCTTAAGAAAGCCACTTCTAGATCCAACAATCGCACTTAGCCCACTTTGCGTACAACCGACTTGGTCTAAGGACCGATAAAGCAATCCGCAGATGTTCCCTATGAGCTTCCTTGCTCGGGAAATATCAAAATGCCATTGATGAAGACCACTATGAACTTATTCAAGTACTAGTCTAAAACATCGATGCACTAGGTTCATGAAAACTGTTGGAGCACTCGTAGATCCAGATGGCATGACTACAATCTCGTAGTGACCATCTCTCGTCCGAACGCAATCCTCGGAATATCATCCTCACGAATCTTGAGCTGATAAAAACCAGACCTCCGGTCGATCTTGGAGAAAACTGTTGCTCCCTGTAGTTGATCCAACAGATCATCACTCCTTGGCAACATATACTTGCTCTTGATCGTGACTTTATTCAACTCTCGAAAGTCAAAACAAAGTCGAAACGGTCCATCTTTTATTTTGACAAATAAAACTAGGGCACTCCTACTTAAGGTGATGCACTCAGCTTTATATAACTTTTGTCAAGAAGATCCTTGAGTTGCTTCTTCAACTCTTGCATCTCAACAAGAGCCATCCGGTACGGTGCCTCAGAGATCGGCGTGGTACTCGGCTCGAGATCAACGGCAAACTCCACGACACGATTTGGGGTATCTAGGAATATCTTCTGGAAAGACACCCGTAAATCCTCTAACCACAGGAATATCAAAACTAAAGTCTATCACTGCCTTATGACGCTTTCGTCAATCCATACCGAGAATAATTATCGTATGGGACTATGGTTATTTAGGTCAAATCGCTTTGAATTTCTTACCCTTGATGGTAATCGATAATCCGATAGACGATTGGTTCCCACTAAATGGTCACCATCTTGGACCAGCCAACTACATGGTTCACAGACGACTCACTAGTGGCTCCGAGCCCAGGCCCAGCCATTACCAGTGTCCACTGTTGCCATGAGCTGCTGTCCATACATCTCAACCCATCCTTGGTAGCTCCACCTAATTAATAGGCATCCATCTCCTAAGAGGTTGTTGGTGAGTCTCGAATACGAGACCTTACCCCATACCAAGCAACGAAACATTAACTTGGTATAAACCAAAGGTTCATATATAAGAAGAGTTGCAACAAAAGGCTCACAACCTCATTGCACACACAACTTAACTTACAACCATCCAAAATGAAAGTCTGGATAGCACCCACATCAACAACACATTAACAAAAGTAGAACGCAGATACAAAGTACTCTAAGCATTAGGATCATAGGGTCCATCCGCCTCACGCATCACGTAAAGGCGTTGACCCTGACTTCCAGAAGTCACTGGGGCTTTCCCCTTATTCTGCGCAGTTGTCTGCATCGAAGGATTGGAAGTCTCTGTTGGTTTAAACCTAGGTCTGTTGTTTGGATTAACAGACCCCTGTTGTGACTCTGCTCCTTTCTGCATTCCCTACCGACAGAACCTCTGCATATGTCCTTCCTTTCCACAACCAAAACATGCCTTCTTCTCATACCGACATGCAAAACTTTTGTGCCCAGATGCACCACAATTGTGACACTGAATCACTCCGCTGCTCCAACCCGAGCCCCTGGCAGAGTCAGACTGAGTTGTCTCGGTCTTAGCACGACCAGACTTCTCAAACTTGGTAGGCGATGCCGGTCGTTTGAATGAACCAACCTGGCGATCCTATTGCCCACCCTTTCCCTTAACTTGATTCTCCCGCTTATGAGCGGACTCCTCCAGTGTGACTTCCAACTTGTAGGCCGCATCCACGTACTACTCCAGAGTAGAGCATGTGTGGTGCACCATCCATGGCTTAATATCTGGGTTCATCCATTCATGGAAGTACCAGATCTTCTGTGTCTCACTGGATATCTCGGGTTCAGCATACTGTAGCAAATGATTGAATTTAGTGGCCAGCTCGGTCACCTTCAATCCATCCATCTTAGGATACAAGAACTCCTTGTGTTTCTCCTCTCTCATAACACGAGAGAAGAAACGGTCCATCATCTTGGTCTTAAACATTGACCAGGTCAACACCGGGCTATCAGCTAAGCCGGTACTCTTCCACCATTCACTGGCTTCTTCCTTCAACTGTAGAGAAGCTATGTGCACTTTCTCTGCTTCAGTGCACTCAACATTACGAAACAACCGTTTCATATGTGAGAACCAATGAGCCACTCTGACTGGCTCTCCTTTTCCATCGTAGCTGTCAGGTCTCATAGAGTTAATGGCCTTCAGAGCTCGGCCATACTCCCCTCTATTCCTGATCACGCCTCCCGGTAGTACCTGGTTCTCTTGTTCCTCAAACCTCGGAACTTCTGGAGGTACTGGCACTCCTTGTGCCTGAGGTGCGATTGGTCGCATTATCTCGGTGAATGCTTGCATAACAATCCCCCGAATTGCTGCGACTGTTGCTGCATCGAGCACTACTAGAGCGTCGGCCTGAGCTTGGTCATTGCCTCTTGGATTATTGTTGAAGACAGACTCACGCTCTCCTGACGGGTCTGCATCAATCCTCGGGTTTGGTCTGGGGTCATTACTCGGCCTAGCACCAGCACGGATAATGTTCCTCGTGTTCACCATCTATTTACCGATCAAATTCCAATGATTTTATCACATTAATATCATTCTGATATATTTATCGTAATAAAATCAACTTTAGAATAGATCAACTTGGTAATTTCTATTGATGAACCCAAACCGAGAAACTAGGTTCTACAACCTCAACTCACAACGAGCGAACTGGGAATCAAGCCTAACTGGAGATGGCGAAACCACCTCGGCTTCTCCCGGGTTCCTCTGAAGAGAACAGAATGCACCCATATCTAACGGGGCAACGGGGAAGGAATTAGTCTTTCTAGACATAGAAGCAAGCTTACTATATCAGATTGTACAGAAGACATGACTATGAACGGTGTTTTGAAATTCTTTTCACTTTGAAAATTCAGAGCCCTTTTAAAGCATTTTCAAAAACGGATAAATGATTTATAAAATCCCAAACCCGTTTTAAAACCTTTGGCTCTGATACCACAACTGTAACACCCCCAAATCTTAACCCATTTGGAAAGGTATTACCGCCAGTGACCTCAATGTTCCTTACCGAGATCACCCAAGGCTTTACCGGTTTAAATACAATTTAGGAAATATAATTGATACATAATGATCAAAGTATTCAAATCAAAACATCAATCAAATGAAACATGAGTTACAGGATTACATCCCAATCCCGAATAGGACAAATACAGAGTTTAAACAAAGTACAGCGAAAGTCTTTTAAAAGATATTACAAAAAGGGTTGTGATCGTAATGATCACCTGCCCAAGGATCTTAACCTGATTAAAAGAAATTATTAAAACATCCAAAAACAACCGTCGTCTTCATAGTCAATCTAGTCTCCTCATATCTTCGCTCTATCTGATGTGCCGAATCGAACGGATGACACCAGCCCACATGCGAAGAACAATGTCCGTGGGTTAGTCTACTTGAATAGACTAGCAAGGGTAAAAAGCAGAGTGGTTCGAGTGATCGTAACCGTTTACTATCATTGTCCCTCAAATAATAACTGAAGGGACGATACATAACCCGGTACTTTCACGGAATAACAACAAGAGGTATGTACAAGAGAAGATTCTGGAAGACTTAATCTTCACAGAAATCGACCTGAAAGAAGACTCCAAAGGAAATGAGTCTTTAAGGAAATATGACAAATCTGGAAAGCTTACAGAATCAAACAACAGTGATTAAAAGCTGACTGAGATGCTTCGGCTCACAACCAACCTAACCGCTTACAGCGAATCTAGATTGGAAAGAGAACGTACTACATTCAAGTCTGGATCTTACAGAACCACATAACGATGATTTAAAAACTGACTAAGATGTTTCGGTTCACGACCAACCTCATCGCTTACAGCGAATCCAGATTGGAAAGAGAACGTACTCTGATCAAAAGTCGAGACGAGCTTTCCTAGCTGCACTATTTACTTAGCTGCACTACTCGCCGAAGATTTATTAATTAAGTGCTCTCGGGCACCTTATCTTATTTAATTCCAAAACGATCAAAACATTAAAAGCTTTTAATATATGTCCCTGTCACGCAGGACCCATATCTAAGGAATGAACCTCACCGAGTCCAAACCTCTGAATCTATATCGAAAGAATGAACCTCACAGAGTCCAAACTTCTACTATCGCAGGGTCTTGCTCGCCCTTTAAAAGAATTAACCTCACTGAGTTCAAACTTCAACAATCGTTGGGTCTTCATCGCCCTTACAGTTATAAAGGAACGCGCATGGAACTCTCAGGATCCAGGCGTTCCTATAAATACTCGTGCTAACTAACAGTTACAACACAACCACAGTATAGGATAAATCCACATAAATGCCCGGAAGGCGATCACAAATAATAGCGTCGTTCTAACAGATATACAGCCTATTATATGATTTTCAAAACAGTTTATCAAAACCGTTTCCAGACAAACAGAGTATTCATTCCAAATTAATTACTCAGATAAACTACTGATAATTAATGTAAATATGGAACGAATGAGCAAGAGTGAACCGCCACTTGCCTGAGTCTGCAGAGATTGAACAAAGTCTAACGACGGGATTCCGGGCTCGACGCAGAGACGAATCCGCCAACTCCGGTACCTTCGGATCGACCCATACAGAAACCCTAAGTTAGATTCGACAAACAACAATACCGAAACTACGAAAGGACGAAAGGAATCGACGGAAACGAAACCCGAACGAAGGCTACGAAAGCCAACACATCAACCCGGCCAACAACAACTTCACGGCGGGCGCCACAACAATCACGGCGGGCGCCGCCTCAAGCACGGCGGGCGCCGCTCCTCCACGGCGGGCGCCGCCTCATGGCCTTCATCTCCGACGGTTGAGCAAGATCATCATGGCGGTCGCCGTTCACCATGGCGGGCGCCGTTCCTGGCGGAGGTCGCCGTTCACCACGGCGGGCGCCGTTCCTGGCGGCGGTCGCCGTCGCTGAACATAAACTGAAAATACGAGGGGAAATCTTACCCGCGATGCTCGTTTTGGCTCGTCTTTCGCCTTGCTTTGCTTCTAGGCGTCCGAGGGTCTCCAAGGCTTCACTTGGCCACCGGAAACGACACCAAACGAGCCTCCAACGATCCACGAGCCTTCCCGGAGAGAGCGTTTTCTTTGAGAGCGTTTTTGAGAGTCGAGAATTTGAGAGCGCTTCCGCGTCTTTCGCACCCTCTTCCACCCTCACCCAACACCTCTATTTATAGAAGAAATTAGGGTTCCTTGCCTCTTGGACAATATCCAAACCCTTTTGCCCCTTGGACAATGGCTCTTGGACAAAAACCTTTGGATAAAGAATCTTGTACTATTGCCCATTAGATAACAACTCTTGGGCAATAAACTCGTACCAATCTTAACCCGCGTTAACAAAAGTCATACACGAACGAGTACGAACTTCCAAAACATCTCGACTGTATAATTCTTCACTGAGAAAAATTATACAGATACAGAGCACATTACAGAATGTCTAAAACCTTCATAATTAAATCCGACGTACCAAACTGGCGCTCGGGAAAAATCCATAATTCCCAAAATAGCCTTACAAAATTATGGGGTATCACAGCACAATTGGTAATAAGTGGGCGTTAAGGCGCTTGTTAAAGCGTGAGGTCTCGTGTTCGAGACTCACGAACAACGTCCCAACCATGGGGATTTGGTTGGGGTACATGGGCTGTGGCTCATGGATAGAGAAATGGCTGGCCCTATAAGGTCGGAGCCCCTTGACGGGGCTAAAGATACACAAGCAAATGTCGTTGATTAGCCTTATCAAAATAAATTATCCTAACAAACCTACTAAACAAAGTATAGCAGACAAGTAAGGGTCGAATCCCACAGAGAAGGTATGATGTAATATGCAATCGTGAATGACAAGTAACAAGCAACTGGGGGTTTGGTAGTCAAGAGAACGAAGCAAATAAGCATGCAGATTGAGTAAAATCGAGAGAATAATATAAGGCAAAGTAGTCCTGTTAGAGCGAAATCCACAGTACAAAGATAGAGTTTGATCCCTGAAATCTATTCAATCCAAGTTCAATTATTTATCCTTATAGTCGTTCTCACCTTAATCGTAAGTACTATTGATTCTCACAGTTGTCAATAGACTTATCACTATGCCAATGATAAAGTACAACTGATTCTCACAGTTGTCAGCGTACTTTAGCACCAATACAGCAATAGCGATGCACACAAGGATTTAGGATACATGCAAGTAGAAAGACGTACAAGTACTCACTCCCCTACTTAATATGCAATTGATTCTCACACACAAGTATACGCTCGGAACCCCTATACGCACAAACGTGTTTGCCACTAGATATGCACTCGGAACCCCTATATGCAATCCTAGCAATTGATAACAAGCATTCAACCTAGGTGATCAGGCTAAGAAGAACAACTAGAAATCGTAGACGTGGTAAGCAAGAGAATCAATCCAACAATTATAAGGATAAGAACAAGGAATAGAAATCTCACAAACACATCAAAGTACTGCTTCAATCGTCTAACAGAACAAAGGAAAGTTAGTTCTCCATCAAAGGGGATGAAAAACTATAATATGAAATAACGATCAAAAGTAGTTCGATAACAAGATGTGTCTAAGTGTTCGCAGACTGGCTTGGAGGCTGTGGAACATTAGGTTAAATAGAGTTAACCTAAAGCCCAAGATCACAAAACCAATCCAAAAGGAAACAAATAAAATAACAAAGTCTGAAATAGAAATAAAAGGAAATAAATATAATCTGGCGCGAGGCAATAAACACGTCCACCGCGGGGCGGTAAAGATCCACCGCGGGTCTTCTGCTCTCCACCGCTGGGCTTCTGCTCTCCACCGCTGGGCGGTGGCCTCCTCTCACGCGGGGCTTCATCATCACTGAGAGTCATCACCGCGGGGCGTCACTGCTAACACGGGGCGGTGAACTCCAGACTTCAACTCTCATCTTCTTCTCTTCTCCAGCTGCTCTCCAAATACTACCAAGTGTTGGTAGCCTTCTCCATAGATGTTCCAGCAGCTCCATCTCCATCTCTAATCTCCAACTAAGCTGCCAATCCTTGGATTTCTTCACTTCTCTCCATAATATCTGGATCGCAGACTTAACACTAAAACCACTCCAAAACTCCTCCAAATCATGCTAATAGATGCTAGAAAAGGTGTATGAAATAACACCTATCAAATTCCCCCATACTTAGACCTTTACTCGTCCCGAGTAAGCTAAAGAAAAGCTCACCCTCTCAATCAATACCAAGGACTCAGGAAGTACAAGAAAACGTGACTCCAACAACTACAACACATTAACAATACGCCCAAGACAACCAAAACAAGTGATGCAAGAATAATCTAACCTAACTCCCGTCTATCTCCTTATCGCTCCATGAGTGGCCTACCCGACAATCCTTCTATGTCACCCTCCTTCTATGTCACCCTCCTTATGACGCCTCGCCGAAAGATAAGAGAAATCCTAAAATCACTCTTCTTCTTTTTCACTCATTTTGCCAAGGCGCCCTTTCGGGTTTTCACCAAGCACTCATTTCATTTTCCAATAGACGTTCTCACATAAGCTCGCATCACTCTAGTCCAATTTTGCCCTGGTCTAATACCAGCCGGACTACCTACTTTTTACCTGAATCGCCCTTTCGGGTTTTCAGTCCATCCCAGGATTTTGATTGCCTTTTTACTTCTTTTTGGCTTTTTTTTTCTAAAACGGAATCAACACTGCAGAAAATGAATGCAGAAATAAAGCTATGTACACTAGCTAGCAAGAATAGCAAGTCTATATCCCTCCCCCATACTTAAACCAAACATTGTCCTCAATGTGAAAAGAGAACGTCAAATGATAGGGGAAGAGAGAAATAAACTCACTGTGGACCGGAAGGTGGTGGTGGGTACATCCCAAAGTAGTCCTGCAGATGAGTGTCTATAGTTTCCAGACGCTCATCTATCTCATTGTGAAGCTGGGTCTGCCACGTTTGCAGACCGGTCTCTACTCTGGAAGTCCACTGATCATGGCACGTAGAGAAGTTATCCCATCTAGCGTACATCTCCTGCCATGGTGCGACAGGTCCGTACACCGATGAGGACTCCTCAAACTGTGAAGCACTGGGGTCGTCCCCCTCCTCGCGATCAGCAGCAGCATATCCACCACTAGGGCCCTCTCCATAAGGACCCGAAGAAAAAACGGCAGCGGCATCAGCAGCAGGCGTCTGGCCATCGCTATAAATCCACTAGCCCGCGTATGAAGGCGAGTAAGTGAACTCTCGCGGAACACTCAAAATATGGCCCTCGTAAGCCGTCCAAGCCACATCACCATCCTGCCCCAGCGGCTTCACCATAGAGCACACCCTCATGTGTGCGGCATCATATAAAACGCAGGGAACCGGCCGAGCAATCCGATCGCAAGCAATCACATCAGCGCAGAGGAGAGTAATCAAGCTACCCCCACAAATATCTCTAGGCTCGCCCTCACGAATCCTCCGCAGGGAACTCAGGAAAAGAGTTGCCCAACACAGAGTAAGCTCAACCGTTCCCAGGATGCTCAAAAACCACTGGAAGTCCTTCATGGGCACCTTCCCATCGTCAGCATGGCCAAAGAGATCTCTCATCAACACCTTGTGGATCAACCGCAGACACGGGTTCACCAACTTCGAATTCACCTCATGCCCCATCTTGAAAGTCCTCCTACTAGCAGCCCGCCAGAAAGCAAACATCTCGTCCTCCTGAAGCCCATTCGACCATCCAGGGGTCGGTTTCTTCGTAATGCCCAGGGCCTCGTGGATCGCCCTCCTCGACAGAGAATGCTCACGTCCATTGTAGGAGAACGCGATCTTGCGCAGGAAGCTATCATCACCCTCCTCGCGGTTGAACCACCGGAACGAAGAAATGAACTGGAAGCATAGCTCAGGATACGCGGGGGCTGCCTTGCCCAGAAATCCTCCCAGCCCACACTGCGTTAGGCACATCGTCACACACGCGAGCATTCCCATCTGCTCCAGAGTCGGCGTGTGGAAAAATTTAGAAGGCACCACCTTCCTCCCCTTCACAATATCGTACAGCTCACCCTCATCCCTACTCGTCGACGCCTTCTTCTTGCCTTTGGGAGCCATAAGTGAAGAATTGAAATGCTCAAATCAGAAGACAGCAAAGAATACTCACAATCAAGCAAACACAGGTTCTGCAGAGACTCAACGCGGGGCGGTAGCGTCGCGGCGAGAAACTGACAATAGGTCACCGGGTCGCGGTGAGGTCGGCGCGGGGCGGTAGCAACAGAGACGCGAAGCGGTGGCAGCGCGAGGCGGAGCTAAAGCGAGGCGAGACAACAGCGGCGCGGTGGGGGTTGTGTTTGGGCTGGGCTGTGAGGCTAGACTCCAAATGGGGGTATGGGGGCTAGGAAATGCTCAAGGTCGAGAGGGGATTTAGGGAGAGTGAATGGAAAATAGGAGAAGGAGAATTGAGGGGGGGCGGTGGGAATTTTATGTGGGGTTAGGTCAAGGTAGGGTAAGGTGAAAAGAAAGGGTTAATGGGCCGGTCATGTACCATGGCCCATATGAGAAATCTTGGCCCAAAAATGAAGCCCAATCCGTCAAAACCTTAGTAACCACTTAAGAAATAAGCTTTTACTCACCCGTTTAAGGTTTTTTCGGGGCCCATTATTCTTGCTTTTTTTTTTAAAAAAAAAAAGTTGAGAATCGATACCTGACTGTCACCGCGGGGCGGCAGCTCCACCGCGAGGCGGTAGGAAAGTGCCGCGGGACGGTGAGAAAGACTGGGCACTTCATCTCTTCTCGGGTTTACTTTCGTACCTGAAATGTGAGTAACAGGCGAACGAAACAAAGCAAAATAAACTACGAAAATAATCTAATAAAAAGAAAAAGAGATCAAAGAAATACAAACACGGGTTGCCTCCCGGACAGCGCCTTGGTTATCGTCGTCGGCTCGACGTATTGCAGATCAACTACCATTTTGGGTAGGATTCTTTCGGAATCCTCCAACTTGTCTCTTCCTGGTGAGACCTCTCATGGAAAGGTTTGAACCTTAGACCATGGTCTTTCTTCGCCACCCACTCCATGTGCATTCTCTTCGGAGTGTCGCCCCCATACTTAGAACGATGCGGGGGCCGATATGGCTCAACCTGAACATGCTGCACTTCACTAGATAAAGGCTTGCAGCCTTGTGTGGTTAGTGCAGGGGGGCAAGTGCCCAAAGTAGAGGAATCTCCTATATCAACTAATAAGACATTATCCACATTCAAATCATGAAAATCATGCAACTCAATGGGTCCATCACTAGTGGAACACTCAACTACGGCCTCTACTGCATCAATCATAACATTATCATGCACAGAATCATCAAAGTCAATAATGCAGAGAGGAGGAGGAGACTTAATGGAATTAGCTTTATGAATATCATGCTGAAAAAATATTCCATCAAACTCCATAGTCAGGGTACCACTATCAACATCTATCTTAGTCATGGAAGTCTTCATAAAAGGTCGCCCTAGCATAACCGGGGCAACTTTCTCATCATAATCCATATCCATAACAAAGAAATCAGCAGGAAATATCAAAGGACCTATCCTAACAAGGACATCTTCTACAACACCCTTAGGGGGTACACACGATCCATCAGCAAGTTGTATCACAATACTAGACTCACGCAAGGGTCCTAATTCCAATTTCTCAAGTAAAGAATAGGGTAAAACATTAATTAAGGCACCCAAATCAAGTAGGGCCTTCTCAAAAACATGCTCACCTATAGTAATAGGAATAGTAAACGTGCCTGGATCCTTGTACTTCGTAGGTAGACGCTTTTGAACCACAGCTGACACTTGTTCGCCCACTGGACTCTTCTTCTGAGTCTTTTGCCTTTGAGCTTTCTTCACCGTGCAGAGCTCCATTAAGAACTTGGCATATCGCGGGATAGCCTTGATAAGCTTCAGCAGGGGAATGTTCACCTCACAGTTCTGGAATGTGTCGAACAGGTCTCTGTCATCGACAACTCTCTTAGCCTTTAGCGCCTCTGGAAAAGGTGATGGGGGCTTCTCTGAACGTAGGGGAGGAAACACTGGACGAACGTAGGTATCAACATAGACATCGTCAGTAGGAACAGATTTCTGAGGAGCAGCTCGCGGCGAGCCCACCGCGGGGCGTAAATCGTCACCGCGGGGCGGTGGGGTCGCGTTGACATTACTGGGCATAGGCACCGGGTCGCGGCGGGAATTGCCGCGGGGTGGTGCGATGAGTTCCTTTTTCTCGGAAATTTCTTTCTCCTCTTCAGCAATAGGAGACATAACTTCTTTACCACTTCTCAGCGTGATAGCACTCACGTTCTCTCTGGGATTCACAGTGGTCTGGGACGGTAGGGAGTTTGAGGTCCTCTGGTTGATTTTAGTCACCTCGTCGGCTAACTGGCCAATCTGCCTCTCTATATTCTTGATACTCGACTCAGTAGCCTTCACATGCGTAGCAAAGTGCTGAGTCAAGGTCTTCAGCATATCCTCAGTAGAGGCTCCAGAAGTTTGGCCTTGGGGCCTCTGTTGGTACTGAGCTCGTTGCTGGTATTGTTGTTGCTGAGCCGGCTGATATTGCTGTTGTGCCGGCTGTTGACCACCTTGAGGGTCACTCCATCTAAATCCTGGATGGTCATGCCCTCTCTGGTTGTAATTGGGTTGGCCACCATACTGTTGTCTAGGGGCTCCATAGCCTCCTACAGCATTAACTTCAGCAACACCATCCTCTTGCAGCTGAGGACATGTATCTGTGTGGTGGGCCTGGCTAGGACAAAGGCCACACGGTCTGACTTGTTGAGGAGCATTCTGATTCGCCATCTTCATGACTATCTCCTTCAACTCGGCTAACTCAGATAATACCGGACTCGGTCCTGCAGGGGTCACAACATTGACCGCCTTTCTTTGGTAAGTTTTTCCGAAGTTCCGGGTGCTTTCACTCATCTCTTGGATTCGGTCCATGGCTTCCTTCGGTGTCAGATTCAGAATACTGCCACCGCATGCAGCATCGACCATTCTCCTCTCTTGGTCATGTAGACCGTTGTGTAAATAAAGGACAAGATCCTGCTGGGCGTATCCATGGAATGGACAGCTGGAACAGAGCCTCTTGAACCTCTCCAAATAATCATACAGTGTCTCATCACAAGCCTGCTCAATGTTGGCAATTGCCTTCTTCAAAGCATTCGCCTTCTTCGTCGGAAAATACTTATCCAGGAACGCCTTGTGCAATTTCGCCCATGTATCTATGGTTCCTGGTGGCAAGTGATAGTACCAGTCGCTCGCATTGTCGAGTAAAGAAAAGCCAAAAGCTCTCATCTTGAACTGCTCTTCAGTCACGTTCCTGGGTTTCATCGTCATACAGACATTGTGGAACTTGCCCAGGTGAGAAATCGGATCCTCTCCACTCAGATCGTGGAACTTAGGCAGGTAGTTAACAATTCCAGTCTTCAATTCGAAGTTCACCCCTTGATCTAGCACAGGGATGATCACAGCTAGGGGTTCAGCCCCAATATTCGGTGCCGTAAGCTCTCGTAGAGTTCCGTTTCCAGCCATAGCAGCAGCTGGGATAGTAGCAACTTCAGCGGTTTCAGTCTCAGCGTTCTCGGTCGTGTCAGTCTCAGCGGCCAACACAGTCTCAATCTCGGCTTCTTCCCTTCGATCGCGCAGACGTCCAATGAACGATCTTTCAATCTCTGGATCAAAAGCTAAGAGTGGGGAGTCAGTAGCACGGGTATCGACCATAAGATAGGTCTCCACCCAAAAATCAAACACGAAAACACACAACAAACAAAAACCTTCCCTGGCAACGGCGCCAAATTTAACGGGGCTAAAGATGCACAAGCAAATGTCGTTGATTAGCCTTATCAAAATAAATTATCCTAACAAACCTACTAAACAAAGTATAGCAGACAAGTAAGGGTCGAATCCCACATAGAAGGTATGATGTAATATGCAATCGTGAATGACAAGTAACAAGCAACTGGGGGTTTGGTAGTCAAGAGAACGAAGCAAATAAGCATGCAGATTGAGTAAAATCGAGAGAATAATATAAGGGAAAGTAGTCCTGTTAGAGCAAAATCCACAGTACAAAGATAGAGTTTGATCCCTGAAATCTATTCAATCCAAGTTCAATTATTTATCCTTATAGTCGTTCCCACCTTAATCGTAAGTACTATTGATTCTCATAGTTGTCAATAGACTTATCACTATGCCAATGATAAAGTACAACTGATTCTCACAGTTGTCAGCGTACTTTAGCACCAACACAGCAATAGCGATGCACACAAGGATTTAGGATACATGCAAGTAGAAAGACGTACAAGTACTCACTCCCCTACTTAACATGCAATTGATTCTCACACACAAGTGTACGCTCGGAACCCCTATACGCACAAACGTGTTTGCCACTAGATATGCACTCGGAACCCCTATATGCAATCCTAGCAATTGATAACAAGCATTCAACCTAGGTGATCAGGCTAAGAAGAACAACTAGAAATCGTAGACGTGGTAAGCAAGAGAATCAATCCAACAATTATAAGGATAAGAACAAGGAATAGAAATCTCACAAACACATCAAAGTACTGCTTCAATCGTCTAACAGAACAAAGGAAAGTTAGTTCTCCATCAAAGGGGATGAAAAACTATAATATGAAATAACGATCAAAAGTAGTTCGATAACAAGATGTGTCTAAGTGTTCGCAGACTGGCTTGGAGGCTGTGGAACATTAGGTTAAATAGAGTTAACCTAAAGCCCAAGATCACAAAACCAATCCAAAAGGAAACAAATAAAATAACAAAGTCTGAAATAGAAATAAAAGGAAATAAATATAATCTGGCGCGAGGCAATAAACACGTCCACCGCGGGGCGGTAAAGATCCACCACGGGGCTTCTGCTCTCCACCGCTGGGCGGTGGCCTCCTCTCACGCGGGGCTTCATCATCACTGGGAGTCATCACCGCGGGGCGTCACTGCTAACACGGGGCGGTGAACTCCAGACTTCAACTCTCATCTTCTTCTCTTCTCCAGCTGCTTTCCAAATACTACCAAGTGTTGGTAGCCTTCTCCATAGATGTTCCAGCAGCTCCATCTCCATCTCTAATCTCCAACTAAGCTGCCAATCCTTGGATTTCTTCACTTCTCTCCATAATATCTGGATCGCAGACTTAGCACTAAAACAACTCCAAAACTCCTCCAAATCATGCTAATAGATGCTAGAAAAGGTGTATGAAATAACACCTATCACCCCTCTCATTCAAAGTGTACTTTTTTGTAATACCCATACCACATTGGGCCGGCCCATCACAGGGCTACAACCCATACACCCCAACCCATCCCATGTTGGCCCATACCCTTAAGGCAGGAAACCACACCATAGAGGTTGTTCGTGAGTCTCGAACTCGAGACCTCACGCTTGAACAAGAAGTCCAACGCCCTCTTGTTACCAATTGTGCTGCAGTTTCCTGCCTAAAACGAGAGTCGTGCAGGACACGTAAGAGGCTGTGCGTTCCATCGCACGGCCGTGCAAACAGTGATTTCTCACAATTGGCCTGTGCGTTTTCCACACGACTGTGTGTTTTCATTCTGCCTGTGCGTTTTTCGCATAGGCTGTGCGGTTTCACACCTGTAGCATTTTGACAGTGCGTTTTTTGCACAGTCAAGGCACATGCCGTGCGTTTTACTCGGATGACTTTATTTTTACAAATACTTTGTTTTAGGTTTTTGGAGGGATATTTGGCCACTTTTTCTAACTCTCTAGACCTAGTTGTTTGCCTCCCTTTGAAAGATTGTAACTTTGGAGATTGTTCTACTGGATTCGAGACTAAGTTCATCTTTCTCTTTAATCTTCTTTATGATTTCTATTGTTATTATGTTTTCTTTGGTTGATATTGCAATTATGTCTAGCTAATTTCCATAATTCTAGGGTTGGGGTAATCCCAACTATACGTAGGTAGACTTGTTTGATATTTTCCTGAATGGATATTTGAGACTTTGTTGATTCATTCCTAGATGCTTTATGCCCATATTAGCATATGCGAATTGGATCCTATTAGGGTTTGCAACCTAGAGGTAAAAACGTTAATAGGTAGTTAGATAAGGTTTGAGATCGAGAGGTAATAACATCTATTGGAATCCTAGGAATTGAACCTGAGATTTTATTATTGCGAGAGCATCTTAATTCCTCTCGTGGATTAATAACTATCATAGAAATCCTAAGGTTAGGTTGGATTTAGCAAGTCACGAGAGTGGATGTTAATTCAGTTTAACCTTAGATTCATAGTACCCTAAGGGTCTAGATCTTGATTAGCAAGTTGCGAGAGTGGATGTTAATTGAATTTATGCATATTTACTATCATCCGAGAGGAATTAGTAATTACCTAAGATAGTTACCTTCAACAAAGACAGACTAAATTCAGACATTTATCTAGTTGAGTTTACTGAAGCATAGTTGCAGGGATCCTTTCCTTAGAAAATTTCCCTCCATTGATGACAATCATCACTTGCATTTGTTTCTTAGTTTTAGTTATTACTTCAACAAAGTTTCCATTCTTTTGGTTTAACTTACTGGTCAAAGTTACAATCGATACTACATAGTTCTCGTGTGAATGATACTTGAAAAGATACAATTAATCACATACGCTTGTGGGTAGGTTTTTGTCCTATCAGTATGGACGCTTCATAGTTTCTTTTTCTTATCCCAACTTTCACGGGGGTGGGGGGGGGGGGGGGGGGGATCTTCGTAGTACAGATTCATTGTTTGAGTAGGATTTGGCGATTTATGGGTAGTTTGCCCCATTTTTGGTATTGATTTGTAATGTGTCGTCTTTTCCATAGGGGATTTGGGCTTTGTAGATCACTTGTTTTGGGGGATTTGATTGCTCTTGAGAGGAAGATTGAAAAATCACAAGAACATTTGATGGATTTGCAAGCTTTGAATCAAAATCAAAGGAAATAACCAGGGAGGGGGCGGCGGCAACAAAGGGAAAGAGAGTGAGGAAGAGAGCATTTTAGGGTAGTTCAATTTTTCGACACTTGGGAAATCACAGGAACTTTGTGTACGTTTTTGTTTTTTAATCATCTTGAATTTGCTTGATTTAATTGGAGTCTTGTCTTTTTGAAAAACTTTGCTTGGACACCTCGAGATCTTGTATATGAAACTTTTTTTTATCCTTTGCGATCCTTAAAAATATATTTATCATTTGAAATTTGAAATTTTTACACTTTTAAAGATGATTATTAAAAAAATTATCATATTCTTCTTTATTATTGTAATTTTAAAAATCACTACTAATCTATCTATCTATCTATAATTATATATTAAACCTAATTTTTTTGAGCCACCAGAGTATTTTTAGGCTCATGTTGTTGATATTTGATTTTCATTTGTTATTATATTAAATAAATATTTCAACCTATAACATCTATATATAATAAAATATTAAATATCTATTGATTTTCCTTCAATTTTATCAACCTAATTTTTCTTTACATCAGTGATTAATATATGCGGACTTCATCTTCTTCCTCTTCTTCTTCTTTCATTTTTAGTGTGTATATTTTAATTAACTCTTAAAATTCTTAAATTATATATTACTTACATATCACGCGCGTATATTAGTTAGAAATCTTAAAAATTCGTATAGTGTTTTATTATATGATATAGTTATTTTTTTTGATTATATATGATATAGTTATTAGCTGAATCTTTCATCTCAATTTAATTTTAATTGGATATTAATTTTTCTTATAATTTTATTTAAAAAATTATTTTCATTCTCAATTATGGACTTATAGTGATAGAAATATTTCATTATTCTAATGTGTTTTTATGTTTTCTAGCTAATACTACAAGTTCAGATGAAATCTATCTATACATATTCATTAAACCATAAAACATCTTAACAAAATATGAAGCATATAAATATTATGCATTTGGATTTTAATTTCTAATTTAGGTATTTTTTATCGTTTAATCTAAATTATGTAATTTGAGTATCTTGATTTTGTAATTTATTAAATTTATAGTCAATAAATTCAATTTTGTTATTTGTTATTAACAATTCATATGTACATTTATTGTTTATATTTATATAAAAAAATATCTATCATTTACTATGAACTATTAAATAATCAAAACCTTATCCAAAAACCCTAATGGAAAACTCTATCTGCAAACACTCCCATTTCCCTTACCCGACGCCGACCAAAAAATGACCAAAAACCTAACAATCTCCCCATCAAATCTCACCTCCGCAACACCATCTCTGCAAACTGGGAAGCTTTTCCCTTGCTCATCAGCTTCTTCACCAAACTCTTTTTATCCCATGGAAGAAGAGGACAATCTCCAGTCGGAAGCCCTACAAAATCCTCTGCTAAAGTACGGATCCTCGAAGACTTCGCGTGCAAACGGCAATTTCCCCCTAATCCTCAACAAAAAGCGTTGAATCTCTTCTCTATTTGCTTTGGTCGGCGGCCCCTTTTTCTTCCCTGCTTTAGCCTGAAAGGAAAGGTGAGGGTAGAGTCTGCGACCTCTCACATCTATGCGGCTACATCGGTAAGTAGACCATGTCTCTCTCTGGATTCCTATGGATATAACAACCCGCGTGCCAGTGGAAGGAGTGCAACCTAGAATAGCTTCCTCGGAGCTAGGGCCCTCTTCCAATCCCAAGTGTGAAATTCCAACTCCCCATCTCTATATCCCATGTTTCTATTGGATGTTTTGCTGCTATAAATACTATTCTTTGATTAGCTATTTGTATATGCATTCCATCCTCTATAAGCTCTTAAAAATACCAAAATCTAAGTGTGTGAGTGGCTTGCTTGGTCTCTTGTGCTGCTTTGGTGCTTACTTCCCTTGCTTTATCAATCTTCAATCGTTACCCTCTGCCACGATGAATGAAGGTAAAAAACATTCATTGTTTGGGTAGGATTTGGCGATTTATGGGTAGTTTGCCCCATTTTTGGTATTGATTTGTAATGTGTCGTCTTTTCCATAGGGGATTTGGGCTTTGTAGATCACTTGTTTTGGGGGATTTGGTTGCTCTTGAGAGGAAGATTGAAAAATCACAGGAACATTTGATGGATTTGCAAGCTTTGAATCAAAATCAAAAGAAAATAACCAGGGAGGGGGCGGCGGCAACAAAGGGAAAGAGAGTGAGGAAGAGAGCATTTTAGGGTAGTTCAATTTTCCGACACTTGGGAAATCACAGGAACTTTGTGTACGTTTTTGTTTTTTAATCATCTTGAATTTGCTTGATTTAATTGGAGTCTTGTCTTTTTGACAAACTTTGCTTGGACACCTCGAGATCTTGTATATGAAACTTTTTTTTATCCTTTGCGATCCTTAAAAATATATTTATCATTTGAATTTGAAATTTTTACACTTTTAAAGATGATTATTAAAAAAATTATCATATTCTTCTTTATTATTGTAATTTTAAAAATCACTACTAATCTATCTATCTATCTATAATTATATATTAAACCTAATTTTTTTGAGCCACCAGAGTATTTTTAGGCTCATGTTGTTGATATTTGATTTTCATTTGTTATTATATTAAATAAATCTTTCAACCTATAACATCTATATATAATAAAATATTAAATATCTATTGATTTTCCTTCAATTTTATCAACCTAATTTTTCTTTACATCAGTGATTAATATATACGGACTTCATCTTCTTCCTCTTCTTCTTCTTTTTTTTAGTGTGTATATTTTAATTAACTCTTAAAATTCTTAAATTATATATTACTTACATATCACGCGCGTATATTAGTTAGAAATCTTAAAAATTCGTATAGTGTTTTATTATATGATATAGTTATTTTTTTTGATTATATATGATTTAGTTATTAGCTGAATCTTTCATCTCAATTTAATTTTAATTGGATATTAATTTTTCTTATAATTTTATTTAAAAAATTATTTTCATTCATTTCATTCTCAATTATGGACTTATAGTGATAGAAATATTTCATTATTCTAATGTGTTTTTATGTTTTCTAGCTAATACTACAAGTTCAGATGAAATCTATCTATACATATTCATTAAACCATAAAACATCTTAACAAAATATGAAGCATATAAATATTATGCATTTGGATTTTAATTTCTAATTTAGGTATTTTTTATCGTTTAATCTAAATTATGTAATTTGAGTATCTTGATTTTGTAATTTATTAAATTTATAGTCAATAAATTCAATTTTGTTATTTGTTATTAACAATTCATATGTACATTTATTGTTTATATTTATATAAAAAAATATCTATCATTTACTATGAACTATTAAATAATCAAAACCTTATCCAAAAACCCTAATGGAAAACTCTATCTGCAAACACTCCCATTTCCCTTACCCGACGCCGACCAAAAAATGACCAAAAACCTAACAATCTCCCCATCAAATCTCACCTCCGTAACACCATATCTGCAAACTGGGAAGCTTTTCCCTTGCTCATCAGCTTCTTCACCAAACTCTTTTTATCCCATGGAAGAAGAGGACAATCTCCAGTCGGAAGCCCTACAAAATCCTCTGCTAAAGGACGGATCCTCGAAGACTTCGCGTGCAAACGGCAATTTCCCCCTAATCCTCAACAAAAAGCGTTGAATCTCTTCTCTATTTGCTTTGGTCAGCGGCCCCTTTTTCTTCCCTTCTTTGGCCTGAAAGGAAAGGTGAGGGTAGAATCTGCGACCTCTCACATCTATGCGGCTACATCGGTAAGTAGACCCTGTCTCTCTCTGGATTCCTATGGATATAACAACCCGCGTGCCAGTGGAAGGAGTGCAACCTAGAATAGCTTCCTCGGAGCTAGGTCCCTCTTCCAATCCCAAGTGTGAAATTCCAACTCCCCATCTCTATATCCCATGTTTCTATTGGATGTTTTGCTGCTATAAATACTATTCTTTGATTAGCTATTTGTATATGCATTCCATCCTCTATAAGCTCTTAAAAATCCCAAAATCTAAGTGTGTGAGTGGCTTGCTTGGTCTCTTGTGCTGCTTTGGTGCTTACTTACCTTGCTTTATCAATCTTCAATCGTTACCCTCTGCCACGATGAAAGAAGGTAAAAAACCTTCATTGTTTGGGTAGGATTTGGCGATTTATGGGTAGTTTGCCCTTTTTTTGGTATTGATTTGTAATGTGTCGTCTTTTCCATAGGGGATTTGGGCTTTGTAGATCACTTGTTTTAGGGGATTTGGTTGCTCTTGAGAGGAAGATTGAAAAATCACAGGAACATTTGATGGATTTGCAAGCTTTGAATCAAAATCAAAGGAAATAACCAGGGAGGGGGCGGCGGCAACAAAGGGAAAGAGAGTGAGGAAGAGAGCATTTTAGGGTAGTTCAATTTTCCGACACTTGGTAAATCACAGGAACTTTGTGTACGTTTTTGTTTTTTATTCATCTTGAATTTGCTTGATTTAATTGGAGTCTTGTCTTTTTGACAAACTTTGCTTGGACACCTCGAGATCTTGTATATGAAACTTTTTTTTATCCTTTGCGATCCTTAAAAATATATTTATCATTTGAGATTTGAAATTTTTACACTTTTAAAGATGATTATTAAAAAAATTTATCATATTCTTCTTTATTATTGTAATTTTAAAAATCACTACTAATCTATCTATCTATCTATAATTATATATTAAACCTAATTTTTTTGAGCCACCAGAGTATTTTTAGGCTCATTGTTGATATTTGATTTTCATTTGTTATTATATTAAATAAATCTTTCAACCTATAACATCTATATATAATAAAATATTAAATATCTATTGATTTTCCTTCAATTTTATCAACCTAATTTTTATTTACATCAGTGATTAATATATGTGGACTTCATCTTCTTCTTCTTCTTTCATTTTTAGTGTGTATATTTTAATTAACTCTTAAAATTCTTAAATTATATATTACTTACATATCACGCGCGTATATTAGTTAGAAATCTTAAAAATTCGTATAGTGTTTTATTATATGATATAGTTATTTTTTTTGATTATATATGATATAGTTATTAGCTGAATCTTTCATCTCAATTTAATTTTAATTGGATATTAATTTTTCTTATAATTTTATTTAAAAAATTATTTTCATTCATTTCATTCTCAATTATGGACTTATAGTGATAGAAATATTTCATTATTCTAATGTGTTTTTATGTTTTCTAGCTAATACTACAAGTTCAGATGAAATCTATCTATACATATTCATTAAACCATAAAACATCTTAACAAAATATGAACCATATAAATATTATGCATTTGGATTTTAATTTCTAATTTAGGTATTTTTTATCGTTTAATCTAAATTATGTAATTTGAGTATCTTGATTTTGTAATTTATTAAATTTATAGTCAATAAATTCAATTTTGTTATTTGTTATTAACAATTCATATGTACATTTATTGTTTATATTTATATAAAAAAATATCTATCATTTACTATGAACTATTAAATAATCAAAACCTTATCCAAAAACCCTAATGGAAAACTCTATCTGCAAACACTCCCATTTCCCTTACCCGACGCCGACCAAAAAATGACCAAAAACCTAACAATCTCCCCATCAAATCTCACCTCCGCAACACCATCTCTGCAAACTGGGAAGCTTTTCCCTTGCTCATCAGCTTCTTCACCAAACTCTTTTTATCCCATGGAAGAAGAGGACAATCTCCAGTCGGAAGCCCTACAAAATCCTCTGCTAAAGGACGGATCCTCGAAGACTTCGCGTGCAAACGGCAATTTCCCCCTAATCCTCAACAAAAAGCGTTGAATCTCTTCTCTATTTGCTTTGGTCGGCGGCCCCTTTTTCTTCCCTGCTTTGGCCTGAAAGGAAAGGTGAGGGTAGAGTCTTCGACCTCTCACATCTATGCGGCTACATCGGTAAGTAGACCCTGTCTCTCTCTGGATTCCTATGGATATAACAACCCGCGTGCCAGTGGAAGGAGTGCAACCTAGAATAGCTTCCTCGGGGCTAGGTCCCTCTTCCAATCCCAAGTGTGAAATTCCAACTCCCCATCTCTATATCCCATGTTTCTATTGGATGTTTTGCTGCTATAAATACTATTCTTTGATTAGCTATTTGTATATGCATTCCATCCTCTATAAGCTCTTAAAAATCCCAAAATCTAAGTGTGTGAGTGGCTTGCTTGGTCTCTTGTGCTGCTTTGGTGCTTACTTCCCTTGCTTTATCAATCTTCAATCGTTACCCTCTGCCACGATGAAAGAAGGTAAAAAACCTTCATTGTTTCGGTAGGATTTGGCGATTTATGGGTAGTTTGCCCTTTTTTTTGGTATTGATTTGTAGTGTGTCGTCTTTTCCATAGGGGATTTGGGCTTTGTAGATCACTTGTTTTAGGGTATTTGGTTGCTCTTGAGAGGAAGATTGAAAAATCACAGGAACATTTGATGGATTTGCAAGCTTTGAATCAAAATCAAAGGAAATAACCAGGGAGGGGGCGGCGGCAACAAAGGGAAAGAGAGTGAGGAAGAGAGCATTTTAGGGTAGTTCAATTTTCTGACACTTGGGAAATCACAGGAACTTTGTGTACGTTTTTGTTTTTTAATCATCTTGAATTTGCTTGATTTAATTGGAGTCTTGTCTTTTTGACAAACTTTGCTTGGACACCTCGAGATCTTGTATATGAAACTTTTTTTTTATCCTTTGCGATCCTTAAAAATATATTTATCATTTGAGATTTGAAATTTTTACACTTTTAAAGATGATTATTAAAAAAAATTATCATATTCTTCTTTATTATTGTAATTTTAAAAATCACTACTAATCTATCTATCTATCTATAATTATATATTAAACCTAATTTTTTTGAGCCGCTAGAGTATTTTTAGGCTCATTTTGTTGATATTTGATTTTCATTTGTTATTATATTAAATAAATCTTTCAACCTATAACATCTATATATAATAAAATATTAAATATCTATTGATTTTCCTTCAATTTTATCAACCTAATTTTTCTTTACATCAGTGATTAATATATGTGGACTTCATCTTCTTCTTTTTCTTTCATTTTTAGTGTGTATATTTTAATTAACTCTTAAAATTCTTAAATTATATATTACTTACATATCACGCGCGTATATTAGTTAGAAATCTTAAAAATTCGTATAGTGTTTTATTATATGATATAGTTATTTTTTTTGATTATATATGATATAGTTATTAGCTGAATCTTTCATCTCAATTTAATTTTAATTGGATATTAATTTTTCTTATAATTTTATTTAAAAAATTATTTTCATTCTCAATTATGGACTTATAGTGATAGAAATATTTCATTATTCTAATGTGTTTTTATGTTTTCTAGCTAATACTACAAGTTCAGATGAAATCTATCTATACATATTCATTAAACCATAAAACATCTTAACAAAATATGAAGCATATAAATATTATGCATTTGGATTTTAATTTCTAATTTAGGTATTTTTTATCGTTTAATCTAAATTATGTAATTTGAGTATCTTGATTTTGTAATTTATTAAATTTATAGTCAAAAAATTCAATTTTGTTATTTGTTATTAACAATTCATATGTACATTTATTGTTTATATTTATATAAAAAAATATCTATCATTTACTATGAACTATTAAATAATCAAAACCTTATCCAAAAACCCTAATGGAAAACTCTATCTGCAAACACTCCTATTTCCATTACCCGACGCCGACCAAAAAATGACCAAAAACCTAACAATCTCCCCATCAAATCTCACCTCCGCAACACCATCTCTGCAAACTGGGAAGCTTTTCCCTTGCTCATCATCTTCTTCACCAAACTCTTTTTATCCCATGGAAGAAGAGGACAATCTCCAGTCGGAAGCCCTACAAAATCCTCTGCTAAAGGACGGATCCTCGAAGACTTCGCGTGCAAACGGCAATTTCACCCTAATCGTCAACAAAAAGCGTTGAATCTCTTCTCTATTTGCTTTGGTCGGCGGCCCCTTTTTCTTCCCTGCTTTGGCCAGAAAGGAAAGGTGAGGGTAGAGTCTGCGACCTCTCACATCTATGCGGCTACATCGGTAAGTAGACCCTGTCTCTCTCTGGATTCCTATGGATATAACAACCCGCGTGCCAGTGGAAGGAGTGCAACCTAGAATAGCTTCCTCGGAGCTAGGTCCCTCTTCCAATCCCAAGTGTGAAATTCCAACTCCCCATCTCTATATCCCATGTTTCTATTGGATGTTTTGCTGCTATAAATACTATTCTTTGATTAGCTATTTGTATATGCATTCCATCCTCTATAAGCTCTTAAAAATCCCAAAATCTAAGTGTGTGAGTGGCTTGCTTGGTCTCTTGTGCTGCTTTGGTGCTTACTTACCTTGCTTTATCAATCTTCAATCGTTACCCTCTGCCACGATGAAAGAAGGTAAAAAACCTTCATTGTTTGGGTAGGATTTGGCGATTTATGGGTAGTTTGCCCTTTTTTTTGGTATTGATTTGTAATGTGTCGTCTTTTCCATAGGGGATTTGGGCTTTGTAGATCACTTGTTTTAGGGGATTTGGTTGCTCTTGAGAGGAAGATTGAAAAATCACAGGAACATTTGATGGATTTGCAAGCTTTGAATCAAAATCAAAGGAAATAACCAGGGAGGGGGCGGCGGCAACAAAGGGAAAGAGAGTGAGGAAGAGAGCATTTTAGGGTAGTTCAATTTTCCGACACTTGGTAAATCACAGGAACTTTGTGTACGTTTTTGTTTTTTAATCATCTTGAATTTGCTTGATTTAATTGGATTCTTGTCTTTTTGACAAACTTTGCTTGGACACCTCGAGATCTTGTATATGAAACTTTTTTTTATCCTTTGCGATCCTTAAAAATATATTTATCATTTGAGATTTGAAATTTTTACACTTTTAAAGATGATTATTAAAAAAAATTATCATATTCTTCTTTATTATTGTAATTTTAAAAATCACTACTAATCTATCTATCTATCTATAATTATATATTAAACCTAATTTTTTTGAGCCACCA
Organism: Rheum nobile; assembly: GCA_027886185.1. NCBI lineage: Eukaryota > Viridiplantae > Streptophyta > Magnoliopsida > Caryophyllales > Polygonaceae > Rheum > Rheum nobile. The sequence goes on along the minus strand of WOAB01000546.1, from coordinate 6,759,627 downwards.
GAGTATTTTTAGGCTCATGTTGTTGATATTTGATTTTCATTTGTTATTATATTAAATAAATCTTTCAACCTATAACATCTATATATAATAAAATATTAAATATCTATTGATTTTCCTTCAATTTTATCAACCTAATTTTTATTTACATCAGTGATTAATATATGTGGACTTCATCTTCTTCTTCTTCTTTCATTTTTAGTGTGTATATTTTAATTAACTCTTAAAATTCTTAAATTATATATTACTTACATATCACGCGCGTATATTAGTTAGAAATCTTAAAAATTCGTATAGTGTTTTATTATATGATATAGTTATTTTTTTTGATTATATATGATATAGTTATTAGCTGAATCTTTCATCTCAATTTAATTTTAATTGGATATTAATTTTTCTTATAATTTTATTTAAAAAATTATTTTCATTCATTTCATTCTCAATTATGGACTTATAGTGATAGAAATATTTCATTATTCTAATGTGTTTTTATGTTTTCTAGCTAATACTACAAGTTCAGATGAAATCTATCTATACATATTCATTAAACCATAAAATATCTTAACAAAATATGAAGCATATAAATATTATGCATTTGGAATTAATTTCTAATTTAGGTATTTTTTATCGTTTAATCTAAATTATGTAATTTGAGTATCTTGATTTTGTAATTTATTAAATTTATAGTCAATAAATTCAATTTTGTTATTTGTTATTAACAATTCATATGTACATTTATTGTTTATATTTATATAAAAAAATATCTATCATTTACTATGAACTATTAAATAATCAAAACCTTATCCAAAAACCCTAATGGAAAACTCTATCTGCAAACACTCCTATTTCCCTTACCCGACGCCGACCAAAAAATGACCAAAAACCTAACAATCTCCCCATCAAATCTCACCTCCGCAACACCATCTCTGCAAACTGGGAAGCTTTTCCCTTGCTCATCAGCTTCTTCACCAAACTCTTTTTATCCCATGGAAGAAGAGGACAATCTCCAGTCGAAAGCCCTACAAAATCCTCTGCTAAAGGATGGATCCTCGAAGACTTCGCGTGCAAACGGCAATTTCCCCCTAATCCTCAACAAAAAGCGTTGAACCTCTTCTCTATTTGCTTTGGTCGGCGGCCCCTTTTTCTTCCCTGCTTTGGCCTGAAAGGAAAGGTGAGGGTAGAGTCTGCGACCTCTCACATCTATGCGGCTACATCGGTAAGTAGACCCTGTCTCTATCTGGATTCCTATGGATATAACAACCCGCGTGCCAGTGGAAGGAGTGCAACCTAGAATAGCTTCCTCGGAGCTAGGTCCCTCTTCCAATCCCAAGTGTGAAATTCCAACTCCCCATCTCTATATCCCAAGTTTCTATTGGATGTTTTGCTGCTATAAATACTATTCTTTGATTAGCTATTTGTATATGCATTCCATCCTCTATAAGCTCTTAAAAATCCCAAAATCTAAGTGTGTGAGTGGCTTGCTTGGTCTCTTGTGCTGCTTTGGTGCTTACTTCCCTTGCTTTATCAATCTTCAATCGTTACCCTCTGCCACGATGAATGAAGGTAAAAAACCTTCATTGTTTGATTAGGATTTGGCGATTTATGGGTAGTTTGCCCTTTTTTTTGGTATTGATTTGTAATGTGTCGTCTTTTCCATAGGGGATTTGGGCTTTGTAGATCACTTGTTTTGGGGGATTTGGTTGCTCTTGAGAGGAAGATTGAAAAATCACAGGAACATTTGATGGATTTGCAAGCTTTGAATCAAAATCAAAGGAAATAACCAGGGAGGGGGCGGCGGCAACAAAGGGAAAGAGAGTGAGGAAGAGAGCATTTTAGGGTAGTTCAATTTTCCGACACTTGGGAAATCACAGGAACTTTGTGTACGTTTTTTGTTTTTTAATCATCTTGAATTTGCTTGATTTAATTGGAGTCTTGTCTTTTTGACAAACTTTGCTTGGACACCTCGAGATCTTGTATATGAAACTTTTTTTTATCCTTTGCGATCCTTAAAAATATATTTATCATTTGAGATTTGAAATTTTTACACTTTTAAAGATGATTATTAAAAAAATTATCATATTCTTCTTTATTATTGTAATTTTAAAAATCACTACTAATCTATCTATCTATCTATAATTATATATTAAACCTAATTTTTTTGAGCCACCAGAGTATTTTTAGGCTCATGTTGTTGATATTTGATTTTCATTTGTTATTATATTAAATAAATCTTTCAACCTATAACATCTATATATAATAAAGTATTAAATATCTATTGATTTTCCTTCAATTTTATCAACCTAATTTTTCTTTACATCAGTGATTAATATATGTGGACTTCATCTTCTTCTTCTTCTTTCATTTTTAGTGTGTATATTTTAATTAACTCTTAAAATTATTAAATTATATATTACTTACATATCACGCGCGTATATTAGTTAGAAATCTTAAAAATTCGTATAGTGTTTTATTATATGATATAGTTATTTTTTTTGATTATATATGATATAGTTATTAGCTGAATCTTTCATCTAAATTTAATTTTAATTGGATATTAATTTTTCTTATAATTTTATTTAAAAAATTATTTTCATTCATTTCATTCTCAATTATGGACTTATAGTGATAGAAATATTTCATTATTCTAATGTGTTTTTATGTTTTCTAGCTAATACTACAAGTTCAGATGAAATCTATCTATACATATTCATTAAACCATAAAACATCTTAACAAAATATGAAGCATATAAATATTATGCATTTGGATTTTAATTTCTAATTTATGTATTTTTTATCGTTTAATCTAAATTATGTAATTTGAGTATCTTGATTTTGTAATTTATTAAATTTATAGTCAATAAATTCAATTTTGTTATTTGTTATTAACAATTCATATGTACATTTATTGTTTATATTTATATAAAAAAATATCTATCATTTACTATGAACTATTAAATAATCAAAACCTTATCCAAAAACCCTAATGGAAAACTCTATCTGCAAACACTCTTATTTCCCTTACCCGACGCCGACCAAAAAATGACCAAAAACCTAACAATCTCCCCATCAAATCTCACCTCCGCAACACCATCTCTGCAAACTGGGAAGCTTTTCCCTTGCTCATGAGCTTCTTCACCAAACTCTTTTTATCCCATGGAAGAAGAGGACAATCTCCAGTCGGAAGCCCTACAAAATCCTCTGCTAAAGGACGGATCCTCGAAGACTTCGCGTGCAAACGGCAATTTCCCCCTAATCCTCAACAAAAAGCGTTGAACCTCTTCTCTATTTGCTTTGGTCGGCGGCCCCTTTTTCTTCCCTGCTTTGGCCTGAAAGGAAAGGTGAGGGTAGAGTCTGCGACCTCTCACATCTATGCGGCTACATCGGTAAGTAGACCCTGTCTCTATCTGGATTCCTATGGATATAACAACCCGCGTGCCAGTGGAAGGAGTGCAACCTAGAATAGCTTCCTCGGAGCTAGGTCCCTCTTCCAATCCCAAGTGTGAAATTCCAACTCTCCATCTCTATATCCCAAGTTTCTATTGGATGTTTTGCTGCTATAAATACTATTCTTTGATTAGCTATTTGTATATGCATTCCATCCTCTATAAGCTCTTAAAAATTCCAAAATCTAAGTGTGTGAGTGGCTTGCTTGGTCTCTTGTGCTGCTTTGGTGCTTACTTCCCTTGCTTTATCAATCTTCAATCGTTACCCTCTGCCACGATGAAAGAAGGTAAAAAACCTTCATTGTTTGGGTAGGATTTGGCGATTTATGGGTAGTTTGCCCTTTTTTTTGGTATTGATTTGTAATGTGTCGTCTTTTCCATAGGGGATTTGGGCTTTGTATATCACTTGTTTTGGGGGATTTGGTTGCTCTTGAGAGGAAGATTGAAAAATCACAGGAACATTTGATGGATTTGCAAGCTTTGAATCAAAATCAAAGGAAATAACCAGGGAGGGGGCGGCAGCAACAAAGGGAAAGAGAGTGAGGAAGAGAGCATTTTAGGGTAGTTCAATTTTCCGACACTTGGGAAATCACAGGAACTTTGTGTACGTTTTTTGTTTTTTAATCATCTTGAATTTGCTTGATTTAATTGGAGTCTTGTCTTTTTGACAAACTTTGCTTGGACACCTCGAGATCTTGTATATGAAACTTTTTTTTATCCTTTGCGATCCTTAAAAATATATTTATCATTTGAGATTTGAAATTTTTACACTTTTAAAGATGATTATTAAAAAAATTATCATATTCTTCTTTATTATTGTAATTTTAAAAATCACTACTAATCTATCTATCTATCTATAATTATATATTAAACCTAATTTTTTTGAGCCACCAGAGTATTTTTAGGCTCATGTTGTTGATATTTGATTTTCATTTGTTATTATATTAAATAAATCTTTCAACCTATAACATCTATATATAATAAAATATTAAATATCTATTGATTTTCCTTCAATTTTATCAACCTAATTTTTCTTTACATCAGTGATTAATATATGTGGACTTCATCTTCTTCTTCTTCTTTCATTTTTAGTGTGTATATTTTAATTAACTCTTAAAATTCTTAAATTATATATTACTTACATATCACGCGCGTATATTAGTTAGAAATCTTAAAAATTCGTATAGTGTTTTATTATATGATATAGTTATTTTTTTTGATTATATATGATATAGTTATTAGCTGAATCTTTCATCTCAATTTAATTTTAATTGGATATTAATTTTTCTTATAATTTTATTAAAAAAATTATTTTCATTCATTTCATTCTCAATTATGGACTTATAGTGATAGAAATATTTCATTATTCTAATGTGTTTTTATGTTTTCTAGCTAATACTACAAGTTCAGATGAAATCTATCTATACATATTCATTAAACCATAAAACATCTTAACAAAATATGAAGCATATAAATATTATGCATTTGGATTTAATTTCTAATTTAGGTATTTTTTATCGTTTAATCTAAATTATGTAATTTGAGTATCTTGATTTTGTAATTTATTAAATTTATAGTCAATAAATTCAATTTTGTTATTTGTTATTAACAATTCATATGTACATTTATTGTTTATATTTATATAAAAAAATATCTATCATTTACTATGAACTATTAAATAATCAAAACCTTATCCAAAAACCCTAATGGAAAACTCTATCTGCAAACACTCCCATTTCCCTTACCCGACGCCGACCAAAAAATGACCAAAAACCTAACAATCTCCCCATCAAATCTCACCTCCGCAACACCATCTCTGCAAACTGGGAAGCTTTTCCCTTGCTCATCAGCTTCTTCACCAAACTCTTTTTATCCCATGGAAGAAGAGGACAATCTCCAGTTGGAAGCCCTACAAAATCCTCTGCTAAAGGACGGATCCTCGAAGACTTCGCGTGCAAACGGCAATTTCCCCCTAATCCTCAACAAAAAGCGTTGAATCTCTTCTCTATTTGCTTTGGTCGGCGGCCCCTTTTTCTTCCCTGCTTTAGCCTGAAAGGAAAGGTGAGGGTAGAGTCTGCGACCTCTCACATCTATGCGGCTACATCGGTAAGTAGACCCTGTCTCTCTCTGGATTCCTTTGGATATAACAACCCGCGTGCCAATGGAAGGAGTGCAACCTAGAATAGCTTCCTCGGAGCTAGGTCCCTCTTCCAATCCCAAGTGTGAAATTCCAACTCCCCATCTCTATATCACATGTTTCTATTGGATGTTTTGCTGCTATAAATACTATTCTTTGATTAGCTATTTGTATATGCATTCCATCCTCTATAAGCTCTTAAAAATCCCAAAATCTAAGTGTGTGAGTGGCTTGCTTGGTCTCTTGTGCTGCTTTGGTGCTTACTTCCTTTGCTTTATCAATCTTCAATCGTTACCCTCTGCCACGATGAATGAAGGTAAAAAACCTTCATGTTTTGGGTAGGATTTGGCGATTTATGGGTAGTTTGCCCCATTTTTGGTATTGATTTGTAATGTGTCGTCTTTTCCATAGGGGATTTGGGCTTTGTAGATCACTTGTTTTGGGGGATTTGGTTGCTCTTGAGAGGAAGATTGAAAAATCACAGGAACATTTGATGGATTTGCAAGCTTTGAATCAAATTCAAAGGAAATAACCAGGGAGGGGGCGGCGGCAACAAAGGGAAAGAGAGTGAGGAAGAGAGCATTTTAGGGTAGTTCAATTTTCTGACACTTGGGAAATCACAGGAACTTTGTGTACGTATTTGTTTTTTAATCATCTTGAATTTGCTTGATTTAATTGGAGTCTTGTCTTTTTGACAAACTTTGCTTGGACACCTCGAGATCTTGTATATGAAACTTTTTTTTTATCCTTTGCAATCCTTAAAAATATATTTATCATTTGAGATTTGAAATTTTTACACTTTTAAAGATGATTATTAAAAAAAATTCATATTCTTCTTTATTATTGTAATTTTAAAAATCACTACTAATCTATCTATCTATCTATAATTATATATTAAACCTAATTTTTGAGCCACCAAAGTATTTTTAGGCTCATGTTGTTGATATTTGATTTTCATTTTTTATTATATTAAATAAATCTTTCAACCTATAACATCTATATATAATAAAATATTAAATATCTATTGATTTTCCTTCAATTTTATCAACCTAATTTTTCTTTACATCAGTGATTAATATATGCGGACTTCTTCTTCTTCTTCTTCTTCTTTCATTTTTAGTGTGTATATTTTAATTAACTCTTAAAATTCTTAAATTATATATTACTTAAATATCACGCGCGTATATTAGTTAGAAATCTTAAAAATTCGTATAGTGTTTTATTATATGATATAGTTATTTTTTTGATTATATATGATATAGTTATTAGCTGAATCTTTCATCTCAATTTAATTTTAATTGGATATTAATTTTTCTTATAATTTTATTTAAAAAATTATTTTCATTCATTTCATTCTCAATTATGGACTTATAGTGATAGAAATATTTCATTATTCTAATGTGTTTTTATGTTTTCTAGCTAATACTACAAGTTCAGATGAAATCTATCTATACATATTCATTAAACCATAAAACATCTTAACAAAATATGAAGCATATAAATATTATGCATTTGGATTTTAATTTCTAATTTAGGTATTTTTTATCGTTTAATCTAAATTATGTAATTTGAGTATCTTGATTTTGTAATTTATTCAATTTATAGTCAATAAATTCAATTTTGTTATTTGTTATTAACAATTCATATGTACATTTATTGTTTATATTTATATAAAAAATATCTATCATTTACTATGAACTATTAAATAATCAAAACCTTATCCAAAAACCCTAATGGAAAACTCTATCTGCAAACACTCCCATTTCCCTTACCCGACGCCGACCAAAAAATGACCAAAAACCTAACAATCTCCCCATCAAATCTCACCTCCGCAACACCATCTCTGCAAACTGGGAAGCTTTTCCCTTGCTCATTAGCTTCTTCACCAAACTCGTTTTATCCCATGGAAGAAGAGGACAATCTCCAGTCGGAAGCCCTACAAAATCCTCTGCTAAAGGACGGATCCTCGAAGACTTCGCATGCAAACGGCAATTTCCCCCTAATCCTCAACAAAAAGCGTTGAATCTTTTCTCTATTTGCTTTGGTCGGCGGCCCCTTTTTCTTCCCTGCTTTGGCCTAAAAGGAAAGGTGAGGGTAGAGTCTGTGACCTCTCACATCTATGCGGCTACATCGGTAAGTAGACCCTGTCTCTCTCTGGATTCCTATGGATACAACAACCCGCGTGCCAGTGGAAGGAGTGCAACCTAGAATAGCTTCCTCGGAGCTAGGGCCCTCTTCCAATCCCAAGTGTGAAATTCCAACTCCCCATCTCTATATCCCATGTTTCTATTGGATGTTTTGCTGCTATAAATACTATTCTTTGATTAGCTATTTGTATATGCATTCCATCCTCTATAAGCTCTTAAAAATCCCAAAATCTAGTGTGTGAGTGGCTTGCTTGGTCTCTTGTGCTGCTTTGATGCTTACTTCCCTTGCTTTATCAATCTTCAATCGTTACCCTCTGCCATGATGAATGAAGGTAAAAAACCTTTCTATGAAGTCTTATGTACTGATCCCCAACCCTAAGTTGCTTCACAAGCACCCAAAACAACCACATTTTCGGTTGTTATCAACCCTATCAGAAACTCATCCTCTAAGGATGACAACACTGATCAACAATCTAAAAACACAACAACTGCTAAGCTTGACCAAAATGATAAAGGAAAAACTAAGATGGGTCATGAATCTCTGTTCAATAAATTAGCTAAAATTAGAGCTAAGGCCCAAAAGCAAAAAGAAAACACACTTATTGGGTACATCATTGGTAACCCCATTGAACTCCCTAAAATCTTTGCTAAGCTTAAATCTGACTGGAGATTTATGAAAGGAGAGATATCCTTCTATGACAGTCATTATGGCGGGTTTGAGGTTGCTTTCTCTAACCCCCTGGACCTTAAAAAAATATGGGAAGGTCGCCCTTTCCACATCTTTGGCCAACTTCTCCTTCTCAAACAATGGTACAATGGCTTTAACCCCCAAATTGAGTCCTACGCGCAGCTTGACCTTTGGATTAGGATCCCACAACTTCCATCTGAACTCTGCTCTACAGATGCTATTAGCCTTATTCTGGAAGATAACAATATTGGAACCCTTATCAGACTTGATCCCCATGCAAACAAGAGGAAATGGGCAAAATTTACTAGAATCTGCAGCAACATTGACTTTAACAACACCATTGAAAACTATGTACTTGTCCCTGATGCCAATGGTATTGAGGAGAAGTTTACTATATGGTTTGAGGACTGGCCCGAAGGATGTGGTAATTGTGGCAATCCACTACACCTTTTTAATTCCTTCCCCCTTAGAAAGTTCACCCCACCTAAGCTTCAAATCTCAATCAAAAGAGCCAGCCCTAAACACATACCTGAATCTGAAAATGAAGCCCCTGAGTCAGTAGATGGGGCAGAATGGGTCAAGGTTTCATCCAGGAAAGACCAGAAGAAAGAGAAAGAAAACACTAATAGCCATGGCAACAAACCCTATCTCAACAAGAATGGAGGTGTCTCCATTGTCTATGAAAGTGTGGACCATGCCAAAGCACCTCCTAAGAATAACCATGTGCTAAATCAAAAGGCTGAGGGCAGCCCTTCTCCTTTTGTGCACCCAGCTGATTCACCTAAAGGAGTGGAGTCTACAATTCCTCCTATTCCCTCTGTTCATAAGCAATGCCCCACATAAATGACCAAGCCACACTCATATCTGCCTATGATATTTGGTGCTCTTAATCATAGCCCCAAACTGCCAGCTGATATGGATCCCTCCTCTACAGTCCTAGAAACAAACCTCTCTCTGAAAGCTATGCCAGTGGCCACTCCTCCCTCTACTGTGAGTGCTTCACCCTCAATCCCCACCCAAGCCCCTATCAAGCCTTTTGCTGAATCCCTAAGCAACAAAAATGTTACTATCTTGATTGATGCCCCAAAACCATCCCCAAATGATGATAATGCAGCTCCTATAAATGCCCCCTCTTGATGTTGAAGGCCTCGTGGTGGCTGAAGAAGACATTCTGATGGGCAATCCCAATGGAGAGCTCAACATGGAGGAGGATAACCTCCTTGATGAGTCTGACCCCTTCAACCTCATTGATGAAACTGAAGGTAAACCCTTCAATGAAGATGAAATGAATGCTATGCTCACTTCTGAGGCTGAAGATGAGGATGACTTTGAGATTCTCTATGAAGGATCATTTCACTCTACCAACTCTGCCAAGACCAACACATCTAGCTCTTCAATGATCAATAAATTGGGTACTATGAAGGTCCAACAATCAGCTATGTCAACTTTAGGATCCAGCAAGAGGAAACTCCAAGAGGGGGATGATGACACTGCATCATCCAATCTGATGGGGACCAAAAAACCCAAATTCTGAATTCTAAATGTTTTTCATGATTAGAGTAAGAAATCCTCAACTTTTGGCCACTAATGGAAGTCATAAGCTAACCCATTGGTGTGATGATTATGTTGTAACTAGCATCAAATCAGTGGTTCTCTACCCTTGGAGGAGTTCTTATTGTAATCATTTGAATTTCCTTCCTTGTTATTTGAATTATGATGTAACTTGTAAGGCCTTGCAGAGCCATTTCCATCTTGGCTGCATAAGCCCTTTTGATCACAAGCAAACTATGTTTTTGAAATTGCAATCCCATTGGCAACTGCATCATTACCAAAATCTGTCTTCTCAGTTTACCACTTATCTGTTGGCACATGCTATTATGTATCCCATGATGAGCTTCAATTTTTATGGTCTAATCACTCTCTACTTTATGGCTAATTTCTGTATTACAAAGTGTCTCAACCTCTGGCATTTTATGGAACATATGAATCTTATTACTATCACAGCAATCCGTCACAATAAAACTGAACCTACCAGCAGGAATTTCTTCTTGCTTATAAAAACTGCTTACTTGGGTCTTCCTCTGGCCTGACAGGTAAATATTATCTCAAGGATTTCAATCTGACCATTTCAGTCCACGTGTGGGAAAAATGGTTGCTCCATAGTATGGTAAGACTATTTAACCTTACAAAATGCTATACAACAATCAATAACATATGTCATACTAACCTTGGTTTGCCAAACCCTGTTGTTTAGCTTCTGTTTTAATGCTCGGATCTGATCACAAGTTTTCTCACCTCATCACATTTGTTGTTGATTGGAGAAGCTTGGGGATTTCAGGTGGTAAACCTCCTTTTTTGGCACGTTATAAGGTGCTCTGGACCTCCCCGAAAAGTAAAACCAAGATTCATTGGCTGTTGGATCTCTGCTACTGTAACTATCCCATGTACCTGGGCAAGAGAAAGGGCCTCTGGTCTCATTATCTTTGTATCGTAAATCCCCTTATAACTTTAAATACCAACTTGGCATTAATTAATGACTGGAACTGCTTTCCACCCTTTGTTTCTAAGTGTCATCCTAACTCTTCCATTCATCTATTGTTTACCAGGTGGTTTCCTTTTGACAATTTTGTGTGTAAATCTTGTTTGGGATTTGGTTTATCACCTTGTACTGACAAGATACCAACAATTGTACTTAAATCATGTAAAACATGTTATGTTAATACTCACAGTGGCTCTCCCACTCATAATGGGCCTATAACACTTCAGGGTGTCTCAACCCCTCTTCCATATATTACTAACAAGAAAATAATGAACCTCTTTTGGGGTCCACAAACTGGCAAAATAAAACTCATTAGCAGGATAATCAAGCACTATAATTGCTGCTTAACCCTTTATGTGTGTGTTGCTGCTAATACCTAGAAACTGTGTATTTCTCGATATCTCAATCATTTAATATACAATACCAAAACAACACTACTCGGTCATCTATATGATTCGAATTTCAGAATAAAGGTTTGGTTAAATGACCTTGGAAAACCAATTGATCTAAACCCAAATGAGTATACCAACACGAAAGTGAAAAAGAAAAAGGGGAAAAAAAGGTACCAAATTTTTAACAAAAATATCCAATCTATGGCAAGACCAACTTCACTTGCAAAATCTTTTCCTTGTTAATGCACACAAGATTGGGGAATTCCCTTTTTCTGATTGATATTCACAGCAAACAATTACAACCAATTTATAATACAGAAAGCTAATGAAGAAACTAATCCTATCCTATAAACAAGGAGATATATCAGAAGTGGAGGAAGAGGTTACAACGTTACACATAAAATCAGGAAATTAATTAACTCACTAATTTGACCTATTCTATCGGATGACCTATTCTTGTGCTGGTTGTTACCCCCCGGCAAGACCAAGACCGGGACGGACTTGGAGCTTGGAACGAAGAAAGGCAACCCGGTCCTTGGAAAGAGGCTTGGTGAATATATCTGCAAGTTGATCGTTGGAGGAGACATGATGAACTTTGAGAGTCCCTGATTCAACTTGTTCACGAACGAAGTGAAAATCCAACTGAATATGCTTGGAGCGGGCACTTATAACCGGGTTTTTGCACATGAAATTAGCGCCGATGTTGTCGCACAGTAGCTTAGGAGGTTGCTGCAGAGGAGCACCAAGATCGCACAGCAGTTGCTTGATCCACAATAATTCAGCAGCGGTGTAGGCGAGGGCTCTATATTCCGCTTCTGTACTCGATCTTGCAACCACTTTTTGCTTGCGAGAAGTCCAGCTAATCAGATTGGGACCATGGAAAATGGCAAAGCCATATTGTGAGCGACAATCTTCGATGTCTGAGATCCAACCAGCGTCGGAATAGGCTAGGAGAAAGGGTGAGTCGGTTTGGCGAAAACTAAGGCAGTGAGACAAAGTGCCATTGAGATACCGAAGGATGCGTTTGACAGCTTGCCAATGTTGAAGGGTTGGCTTATGCATATACTGACAGACCCTATTAACGGCGAAAGAGATGTCGGGGCGAGTTATGGTGGCGTATTGGAGGGAGCCTACAATACGTCTATAGAGGGTTGGGTCGGGGAAGGTTTCGCCGATTTTGGATAGTTTGGTTGATGGGTCTGCAGGGGTGGGAATGGGTTTTGAATCTGTCATGTTGCTCCTAGTTAGGATATCTTCAATGTACCGACTTTGGGAGAGAAGGATAGTGGTTGGGGATCGGGTAATTTGAAGGCCAAGGAAGTAATGGAGGTCTCCAAGGTCTTTGAGAGCAAAGGTTGTGTTTAGGGCGGATATGAAACGCTGGATGGCCATCGGATTGTCACCTGTAATGATAAGATCATCAACATAAACAAGAAGATAAATAGTGGCTGATTTAGAGGAGTGCACAAAGAGTGATGTGTCGGATTGACAAGCTCGAAAACCATGAGTGACTAGATAGGACTTGAGCTTATTGAACCAAGCCCGTGGAGCTTGCTTGAGGCCATACAGGGCTTTGTGTAACCGACACACATGTGATGGGCGAGATGCATCTTCGAACCCCTTTGGTTGTTCCATGTACACTTCCTCCGTTAAGTCACCATTGAGAAAAGCGTTGTTTATGTCAAGTTGCTTAATGGACCATCCCTTAGAAAGAGCTATGGACAACACAAGTCGGATTGTGGTAGCTTTGATGACGGGACTGAATGTGTCGAAGAAGTCTATTCCCTCCTCTTGACTGAACCCTTTGGCAACCAACCGAGCTTTGTACCTTTCCACCGAGCCATCCGAATGTCGCTTTATCCTGAAAATCCACTTACACCCTACAAGATTAGTGTGGCTAGGACGGGGAACAATAGACCAAGTATTATTTCGAATCAAAGCATCATATTCTTGTTTCATCGCAAGTCGCCAACACTCATGTTTAAGGGCCTGGGAGACAGTTTTCGGCTCAGTTGTAGATGGGGTCGATACGGTTAGAACTCTTGGTTTTAGGGAATTTGTACTAGCCCTAGTTGACATGGAGTGTTGGTTGTTTGCAGCTGGGCGAAAATAGCTAGGGACGGTGGGAGGATTAGGGGTTTTGGCTCGGGAACTAATGGTGGGTTGTTGGTAGTGGGGTGGGGAAGGGGAAGGTGGGTCTGTTGACGGAGGGTTAGGGGGCGATACAGGTTCAGCAGGGGCTGATGCGAGGTCAAGCAGAGCCGAGGAGGTGGGCTGGGGCGTCGGCAGCGGCGAGGAGCACTCTCGTTCGGTCTGTGCAGAGGCGAATGGAAACAAGTCTTCGTTAAATACTACATGTCGGGAGATGTATATCCGAGAAGTGGGTTTGTGAAAGCAAAGGTAGCCTTTGTGTGTGGAACTATACCCAATAAAAACACAAGGAAGTGAACGAAAATCCATCTTGTTGTTATTGTATGGGCGTAGGAATGGAAAACACAAGCACCCGAAAGTTTTTAAGAACCCAAAATCTGGAGTTTTATTGTAGAGTTTTTGGTAGGGAGAGATGAAATTGAGAGTTGGGGTGATAGTTCGGTTGTGGAGATAAGTTGCGGTTTTGAAAGCATGTTCCCAAAACTCCTTCGCAAGGGAGGATTGAGCTAAAAGAGTTAGACCTTTTTCAACGATTATTCTGTTGCGACGTTCAACCGCACCGTTTTGTTCTTGAGTATAGGGGCAAGATATTCGATGTTTGATGCCATAGGATGTGAGGAGGGTTGAGACGGTGCGAAATTCACCCCCCCCGTCGGTTTGGAGGCTTTTTATGTCACAATCGAATTGTGTTTTGATCATAGTACGGAATTGGATGAATGTGGGAAGAACTTGGGATTTTTGTGACAAAAAATAAATCCAAACGAATTTAGTGCAATCATCAATGAACAAAACAAAGTAGCGGTTGCCATTCATAGAAAACATGGGGGAGGGGCCCCAAACGTCGGAATAAACAAGATCAAAAGGTCTTTTAGAAGCAACATGCAAAGCGGGAAGATTAAATCTATGACTTTTGCCTAATTGGCAAGAATCACAAACATTAGGAAATTTATTTGTAGTAATTGGAAGATTGAAGCTTGAGACCAAACGCCGGAGAATAGACTCGTGAGGGTGCCCTAGCCGACAATGCCACCGATGAAGCGAGGTACGGACAGTTGTGAGAGCAATGGTTGATGTGGTGGAGGGTTCGGTTGTGGGCAGCCTATAGAGACCATTACTGACGTCCCCTTGGAGGATTGTTTTGCCCTGAAAAGTCTTAATACAACACAAATGAGGCCAAAATTCCATCATCACATTATTGTCTCTACAAAGTTTAAAAACGCTAATGAGATGTTTGGTTAATCGGGGAACAATAAGAATGTTTGGCAACTTTAGATTACTTAAAGAGCATGATCCGATGTGCGAAATTAATAATTGGTTACCGTTCCCGACTTGTAGCTTGTCGGTGCCCGTGTACTCATCGGATATAGCTAACTTTCGGAGGTCGGGGGAGACATGATCCGTTGCTCCGGTGTCGAAGTACCAAGACGGGTCAATCGAGGAGGGGCTGTTGAACTCCGACATATGGGCTTGCTTCTGGGAATCCCTCGGGTTGGGACGTCGTGCAGGATAGTCGGTCAGATTGGTCCTTTGCCAGCAGTCAACGGCCTCGTGTCCTGGCTTGTTGCAAAGTTGGCAATGAGAGCGGCGGCGTCGGGAATCTTGGGGACGAGTTTCCTGTTGACGATTTCCAGAAGAAGAGCCATGAGAGTCCTGTTGAGAGCGAGAATTATACCTTCCTCCAGAGCGGGACATGGTGTTGGCAGAGGGTGCAGCAGTCGGTGGTGGATCAAGGGAGAGCGGCGCTGGTGGCTGCGCAGCAGACTGGCGAGCGAGGTCACGCTCAATCCGGTCCTCTTCCTGGAAAAGCAGTCCAATAAGCCGATCTACAGTCATGCTATCGGCGTGCATCATGAAGGAGGTAATGAACGGGTTGTACGACGCATCAAGGCCATTGAGGATGTGCCCGATTAGATCTTCGTCGGACACTGGTTGGAGGTTCTCCTCCAAGGAATCAGCAATTGACCTCTTGCGCTGAATATAATCCACCATTTTTGAAGAGCCTTTGACAATGGATTGAAGGTGGTGCTTCATGGTGAGACGATGGGCCGTTGTTTGAGCCTGGTAATTGGACTCAATGGCCGTCCACGCCATGGATGACGATGAAGAGCGAGCAACTAGGGCTAGGGCCCTTTCTGACAGCGTTGATTTGATCCAAAGAAGAACAAATCTGTCACGCTTTTTCCAGGCTACATAGGCTGGATTGGGAATGGGTGCAGCAGCCGGATCTGGGGCGGGGATGGTCTCCGAAGGTGGTGTGGGAGACAAAACGAAACTTTCAAGTTCAAACGTCTCTAGGGCAGAGATGATGGTAGTGCGCCATAGAGGGTAGTTCTCTCTATCGAGCTTGATGCTGATAGATGGGATCTGGAAGTGAAGGTTTGGTGTGGCCATGTCGCCGGCGGCTGCAAGCAAATGCTGGGTAGTGTTTGCCATTGAAGGGAAGGCAGGTAGGTTTGTGTGTTTGACAGAGAGGCGGGAAAAAAAAAAGGCTTAAAGCTCCGATACCATGTTAATGCACACAAGATTGGGGAATTCCCTTTTTCTGATTGATATTCACAGCAAACAATTACAACCAATTTATAATACAGAAAGCTAATGAAGAAACTAATCCTATCCTATAAACAAGGAGATATATCAGAAGTGGAGGAAGAGGTTACAACGTTACACATAAAATCAGGAAATTAATTAACTCACTAATTTGACCTATTCTATCGGATGACCTATTCTTGTGCTGGTTGTTATTCCTAGGTTTTTATGAAGATAAGCCTCTTGAACTGTCGAGGTATTGGTCGTAAAAACCTATAGACTGATATTGATGCTCTATGCAAAATTGAGAAAATCCAAATCATGACACTTGTTGAAACAAGAACGAACCAAGAACCGATAAAAGGTCTTTGGCTAAAAGCCGGATTCGACACCTTCCACTTTTTGCCCGCTACGTGTTTCTCTGGTGGATTATGCGTCATGTGGAAATCGTACCAATTTCAAAATGAAATATATGAACTAACACATATCGATAAAAAATTCATAGCTGTCAAATATAAAATCATTGATAAAAACTACTCTATGATGATTATATTCTCATATGCCCCACCAAAAAAAATGAATTCTGGAACCGACTCACAAACTTTATCTCACAAACCCATATGCCATGCATCATCAATGGCGATTTTAACGAAATTGAATCACCATCGGAAAAAATGGGTGGTAGCAATAACACCCATTCCAGATTCGAAAGACTCCACAATTTCAGAAATAACTGTGACCTCCTAAACATTCCAACTCAAGGTGGTGTATTCACCTGGCGAAAAAATCGAACAGAAATAAATAACATTTATGAAAAATTAGACCGGGTTCTTATTCACGATCAAACCCTCCCATGGTTCCCCAATATTTTCACCAAAAATCATGCTTTCACCTCTTCAGATCATTGCCCCATTTCAGTGGAGCTTGAAAATCCTAACCCTATAAGGGCACAGCCTTTCAAATTTGAAAGAATGTGGATAACAAGAAGAGACTTTGAAAATCTAGTTAAACAAGCTTGGCGAATCGAATCTCAAGGTTCCCATATGTATAATCTTGTTAAAAAAACCTTGCACTTAAAATAAGTGTCAAAAAGTGGAACAAAACTACATTTGGCAATATCTTTAACCAAATTAAAGAAACAGAATTGGAACTTTCTAAGATCCAAAAATATATCATTTGCAACCCAAATCAAACCTTAATTAACAAACAAAATATACTCATTAATAAAAAAGAGTGCCTACTATCATTTCACAAAAAAATATTGGAGCCAGAGAGCCAAAACCAAGCATATTAACACTACTCAACGTGGATGGAGCAGCCTTGACGCCCATGGCAACAACCACTCAGAAACGTCACCCAATCTACTGGTATGCTTCAAACTCATACAGTCACTCTTATCACGACTAACGTGCCAATTCCTATAACCGAGCCTCCAGAAGCTCGAGTAGTCCATCCATAGGTCACCACGCCAATGGATCTCCAAGCCCTCATACAGCAAGCTATCAACGAGCATATGAAGACCTTGGACGATCGCATCGCTCGGATCCCGGGAGTCCTATAGCCGATCGAAAAGGAAGCGATCGACGGATATGAAGACTCACCTTTCGTAGAGGCGATTGCACGCGTCGAGATCCCTAAGAAATTCCATGTCCCCAACATGCCCAACTACGATGAGACTGGGGACCCCGACGATCACTTCTCAATTTATAAGCAAAAATTGATGACCATTTTGATCCCAAGAGGGAACCGCGAGGCAGTCATGTGCAAAAGCTTTGGCACGACCCTCGCAGGACCTGTACTAACATGGCTTATGCATTTGCCACAGGGCTCCATCGCCTCCTTCGCGGACCTGGTCAATTCATTCAAAATCCAGTTTGCCAGCAGCCATAAACTGGAAAAGCAATCAAGAGGTTTGTACATGATCGTGCAAAGGTATGGCGAACCCCTAAGGGACTATCTTAACAGGTGCAACAAGGAGAAGGTCGCGATCCCACATTGAGACATCCCAACATCCATCGAGGCCTTCGAAGACGTGCAGGCAAAGACCATGGCCCATGCCGAAAGGGCCTTCGAAAACGTGCAGGGGCAACGAACTCTACTGAATACCCATGTCGAAGCTTTGAAGACGTGCAGGCAAAGACCATGGCCCAAGTAAGGTTAGATGAAGACGAGGAACCCTCAAAGGCAAGCAAGAGTCCAGATCGAGTCGATCGAAGGTCATCTTCAGATCATCGACGCGATCGACGACACCAACCCTATCCCAAGGGGCAGAGCGACCCCAATCAGGTAAGCAACTCATATGACAGGAACCAAGACTGAAAGAACAACCCCACTCTCCCTCCGAAACTCCACTCTTACAACTTTAACATCTCCGTGTCGGAACTCATTAAAAGTATCGACATATTCGGTAAGGAAGTAGGGTGGCCTAGGAAAAGCGGCAAGCCAGACGCCAATAAGGACATGAGTCGATGGTGTAAGTTCCACGGAGACCATGGTCATTCCACAGATGAGTGAATAGCCCTCTACAAGGAAGTCGCAAGAATCCTCGCACAGGGGCTACTATACGACATCATATCCGATAAAGCAAAAGCGACCCTTGATCAAAGGGACCAGGTAACATCTGATAAACCGTCCTCTCCAATTTACACTAAAGTCGTTAATACCATTTCAAGAGGGTCGGAAGTATGTGGAAACACATATTCGGCCGCCAAAAGATACGCCAGAGAAAGCAAAGGCGACAGGACAATCCAATCGTAAGCAAGGCAATTGCAAACCCCTGATGCACATGCCATCACTTTCGACGATTATGAGGCCGAAGAGTTGGGCGACCATCACAACGGTCTGGAGGAAATTTGCACCGGAGCGGAACAAGATCGTAGACGAGGTCAAAAATCTGCTCGAAACAGGTAAAATTAGAGAAGTTAATTATCCTGATTGGCTAGCAAACATCGTCGTGGTCCAAAAGAAGAATGGAAAGTGGAGAGTCTGCATCGACTTCACGGATCTGAATAAAGCCTGCCCAAAAGACTCATTTCCACTACCACACATCGATGCAATGGTCGACGCGTCTGCGGGGCACGAAATGCTCACATTCATGGACGCGTTTAGCGAGTACAACCAAATCCTGATGGACCCTGACGATCAAGAAAAAAATGGCCTTCATAACCAGTCAAGGTACATACTGTTACAATGTTATGCCTTTCGGACTAAAAAATGCATGGGCCACATATCAAAGGCTAGTAAACAAGATGTTCAAAGATCAGATCGGAGACACCGTGGATGTCTACATCCACGACATGCTCGTCAAGTCAAAAGTAGATGAGACCACATTAAGCACCTAAAAGACGCATTCGAGGTACTAAAAAGATATACCATGAAATTGAATATGACTAAATGCTCTTTTGGAGTGTCTTCAGGCAAGTTCTTGGGATACATGGTGACGTTAAGAGGGATCGAAGCCAGTCCAGACCAAATCAAAGCCATCGTCAACCTGAGATCTCCCCGATGCGTCAAAGACGTCCAGAAACTGACAGGACGGATAACAGCATTAAACAGATTCATATCCAAATCATCAGACAAATGCAAACTTTTCTATGAAGCTTTGAAAAAAACAAGTCGTTCGACTGGACATCGGCAAGAGCAGGCCTTCCTGGATCTGAAAGCATACCTGGCAAGCCCCCTCCTACTAGCCAAACCAAAAGACGACGAGCCACTACCACTATACCTGGCCGTATCAGAATCGGCAGTCAGCGCAGTCCTGACAAGAGAATAAGACGGAAAGCAATCCCCGGTCTACGAGGTAAGCCGATCCTTACTCCCTGCCGAAACAAGGTACACGTCGCTCGAAAAGTTAGTCCTAGCTCTGGTAATGGCCTCGAACAAACTTAGACCTTACTTTGAGTCACATGCTATTATTGTAAGAACTAACCATCCCATGAAGGCCATCATGAGGAAACCATAATTTACAGGATGAATGGAGAAATGGGCAATACACCTGAGTGGATTCGACGTCGAATACGAGCCCTGAACATCGATCAAAGCTCAAGCTTTGGATGACTTTGTGGCCGATTTCAGTCCTACACTGGAACAGGAAGCCATGAAAGAAGTCGAACAACTGAAAACTGAATAGGATAGGGGCACTTGGCAACTCCATACAGACGGAGCGTCGAATGTAAGAGGAGTCAGGCTAGGTGTCGTACTAAAATCGCCACAAGGGGACCATATATCCCAAGCTGTAAGATCTGAATGGGATGCGACCAACAACGAAGCAGAGTATGAAGCCCTCATATTTGGGATGACACTCGCACAAGATCTCGCAAGGGTCGTATGCCACCAAAGACGACATGATGATGGCCTATCTAGACGTCGTCAAAAATCTAGCGGGCAAATTCGAAAATTTTACTATCCGACAAGTCCCAGGCGATTTCAACACACATGTCGACGCTCTAGCAAACCTCGGCTCCGCCTTGCAACCCGATGATTTCCGCAACATCGCATTAGCACACATCGCAACTCCAGCAATCCCTAAAACACTCAAGATGACCGGTCCTGACAACACTCAGCCAACGGACGAATTACCTTTAGAAGAAGTCGTCTCAGCAGAGGTAGGAGAAAACACAGAATATGACCTCATGAGCTACTAAGACGATTGGACCATACCCTACATCAAGTGGTTAAAAGAAGGCATACTCCCAGCAGACAATGGAGAAGCCAAAAGACTCAAGATACAAGCCATAACCTTTGACATAAAAGATAATGTTTTTATTCAAAAAATCTGTCACATGCCTATACCTACGCTGCCTTAAAACATTTGAGGTAAGACGCGTCCTGCAATCCTTACACGACGGAGAATGTGGAAACCATACTGGGGGATGCAACCTATCCGGCAAAACTCTCAAGACAGGTTACTACTGGCCAACAATGAACAGGGACGCGACCGACTACATCAAAAAATGTGATGCCTGCCAATGACACGCACCTGTCATACACCAGCCATCAGGAATGCTTCATCCAACCCTAGCACATTGGCCCTTCATGCGACGGGAAATGGACATCGTGGGAAAACTACCACCAGCATCAGGACAACGTGTCTTCTTCCTTTCTATGACTGACTATTTCTCTAAATGGATCGAAGCCGAAGCCTATCGATAGGTAAAAGAAAAACACGTCATTTCATTTATAAAGCGTAACATTCTATGCAGATTTGGCGTCCCTTTAGAAATAGTATGCGACAATGGCTCCCAATTCATCAGTAGCAAGACGCTATCCTTTTGCAAACAATGGAACATCATATTGGTCACGTCCATACCGCAATATCCACAATCCAACAACCAGGCTGAGTCCAGTAACAAGATCATCATAAACAATCTCAAAAAATGCCTCACAGGGGCAAAAGGGAGATGGGCCGACGAACTCCCTTTAATATTATGGTTCGACAAAACCACCCCAAAGAATGTGACTGGACAAAGTCCCTTCTCACTAGTCTACGGGAGCGAGGCAGTCATCCCCGCCAAGCTACTCGTCCCAACTACTAGATACGGGTTGCAAACCCCAGAACAAAACGATGTCGAGTTGGCCCATAATCTCGACACTGCAAACGAGATCAGAGAAAGAGCCAGGATCCGAATGGTCCAATACCAACAACAAGTCGCTAGGAGCTATAACAAGAATGTCCGTGTCAAAGTCTTCAAGTAGGAGATTGGGTCTTGAGGAAGACATTCCAAAATACCCGAGATCCAGCCGGCGGAAAGCTAGCACCTCAATGGAAAGGACCTTACCTCGTCAAAGAGAACGTCGTACAAGGTGCATATCGATTGAAAACAAGAGACGGACAACCACTTCCGCGAAGTTGGAATGTGACACACCTAAAGTTGTACCAATTCTAAATCTTTGTACTTTCTCATGTTTCCATTACATTCATTCAATTACATTTGTTTAGTTCATTTCACTGAATTAATTATCGGAGGGCCGTTGGGCTCACATCCAACGGTCACCCCTTGATCTTTTCTTTTATATTTTAAGACAACTCAAACAGGAACAAGAGGCCTCGAAGATAGACAAGGCATTCAAACATACAAACATTTCCATTCACAAAAGCGCTTACAAAGTACACGATCGATCGGCACACAAGGAATAGAGTAACATATACTAAACATTTCATTTACAAAGACTTGTCCCGCATAAGGTACTCGTCTATACTTAAACGTTACAATTGCTCTTCCCTAGAAATGCAAAGCATGCTACACTAAACACTCAAAAGTACAGGTCGCTTCGATCAATTTCCACGCATCTCGGCCAAGGCGCAACTGACAAATCAACCTGCAAAATAGACAAACACAAGGTACGCAAGATACGCAAACATTTCAAAAAATACGCGACCCGCAATGGTGGATGGGTCGCCAAAACAATGTCCATCCCATCTCCACGATGGGGCACAATACTTTACTAAAACATCTAAAGTCAGAATGTTCACAACCACCATACACACGACATTGTCATCACATTAACTAAGACTCGTCTGACTTCTCATTGACATCCGCAGGGATGACCTCCTTACCCTTGGTCACTTCAGAGAGAGCCTTTGATGCATCCTCGACAGCCTCTTCGGTCGCTATAGGGTCGGCTTTCTCCCTTGGCTCATCTTCACCCAAGCCGACAAGCTTGAACAGATTGTCGCCAGGGTTACCGTTGGGGTACAAGAGATCCATGTTATCTCTCTCGTCCTCGACCTTACAATCTACTTGAGCCCCCGCAGAAAACTCCTCCATCATCTCAATACGCGACTTCATGCAGAAATATGTCCCTAAATCACTAGCAGTTCGGGCATCCTTTTCACGCATCTTTTCAGCATTGACCTCCAACTCTTCGAGGCGAGCCTGTAACTTCTTCTTAGCCGATGATAACTCATTTTCAACAGCCTTCACGCGATCCTTGGCGGCCTTCAGTTGACCATCTGCTTGTGCAATTCGCATATCAGCTATGTCACTCAACTCCAGTATGGTTGAGAAAGCAACCATGGAGTATTGGAAAGCCTACGGATGTATCTTTACTTACCTTCCAGGAAGCGGCCCCGGCCTCATCCATACAATCCATGGGGTGCAGGTCACCGATTTCTTTCTTGGCCTCTAGATCTACAAAATGAAGTAGATCACTCGTTGACCTATCCCTCAGCATGCCTATCGATGGGTCTGGAGCAGTCGCGGCCTTCCTCTTTGCTCCTGATGTTTTAGACGAAGAAGAATCCAAAGCGATGATCCCAACAGATGGGGGAGCCTTGGCAGGGACTCTTTTCGAGGAAGACGCCTTAGCAGCCGACAACTTTTGCTCTAGAAGGCTCTTCCCGGACAAGCGAGCACTAGATCTCCCACCTCGAGATGCTGATAATAGAGTACAACAGAATAAGCAAACAAAGATTCCAAAAACCAACCAAATGCATACCTGTAGGAACGAACAGGTGCCTTTGGTGATGGGCGCAGAAGGAGTCGACATATCGGCGGGATCGGGTAGCAGAAAGTTGACGTTTCTAAAAGATTTGTCCGCTTTAGGGAGAGCGAGCAGAGTAGCGGTCACAACTTCAAATCCTTCAGGTTCCTCTACGTTAGGTGCTGCAACAAAACACATGTAAGCAAAGGTTTAGAAGATATCCGACGAAAAGAATGAAAAAGAACAAAACGATACCTGTCTTTCTCCAATCCGAAAGAAGGAAAGAGTAATCGACACCCCTCTCAAGAGACCTACGCTCTACAAAGAAAAATCGGGATCTCCATCCATGGTCATTGACATCTAAGCTCAAAGCTATGGGATTCCTGCCCCGACGGAGGCGCAATTGGAACCTCAAAGAACCACGACTGCTCAAGTAGTACGAATACCATAGAGCATCGAAATCAAACTCGACATTGACACCAGCAACTAAAAGATCGACCGCCATGAGCAAGCGCCATGTGTGGGGCATAACTTGGCAAGGTGCAAACAGCCAAAAAATTGCAAACATGATGGGAAAAAGGATAAGAATGGCCAATTTTGAAAGGGTACTTGATCAGCGCTACTTTGTAGGGTTTAACTAGGAGTTATTACCGGAGTTGTAGGTACCATTTGGATGAGTTTAGAGCACAATTGTGGAGAATGGAGTTGAAGAGTAGAAGTGTGGATTTGGTGGTTTTGAAGAGCTAAAATGAAGACTTAAAGAAGATGGAGAAGAAAGCCACGAGAGAAGACGAAGGAAGAGCTGAAGAAGCTACAGGAGCTTTTCCGCGGTCACGGAAATCAAAGCCGCGGTCGCGGAACAACACGGAGCGAAGAGAGAACAAGAAGACGCGAGAGCTTTACAGAGACTTTTCCGCAGTCGCGGAAATTCCTCCGCGGTCGCGGAAACTGTTGTCAGACGCGCGCGAGAAGTTTTATCCGAAGATTCTGTTTTATCTTTATTTCCTTTTTCTTTTATTTCGTTATTTCCTTTTAGATGTTATTTGTTATCTTTTTAGCATTAGGTTTTGCGAGGGTTTTATAACCTAGTTTCCTAGCAGCCTCTTTTGATTATCGAATTACTTATCGTTCAGTTTTTCCCTTTGAGTTTTTGTGTTTCAAGACTATGAAGAACTAAGCAACCTTTGCTTAGTCCGACGATTGAAGCCTTCGTTTGATTTGATTGTGAGAATATAACTCTATTTCCTTTCCTTTGATTATATCTCTTCTCTTTGTGCTTATTCCTATTGATTCTTGCTGATTTGACTGGTCTAATCAACTAGTTGATATTAGTAATTGTCTATTGTTAGGGTTTGATTATTTCTAGTTGAAATTCCTTATCTTGTGTAGCAAACATGATATTCTAGGACTAGTTGGACTAGTTTATTGTGAAGAAAATTGATTATGTGTTAAATGCTGCGAGTTGTGGTGTTGCATGTATCCTGGTTAATTCTTATGCTTACTGCTGCTATAGTTCTAAATCTTGATAGTTTCTTGTGCGTTTGATAGTTAGGGTTACCAGGACTAGTTGGACTGATAACTATTTTAGAATAGGGACAATAATATTTATAGGAAGGAATAGAGATAATTTAGGATCAATCAATCAAATAAATGGTGGATATTTGTCTGGCTAAGTTACTTTTCCCAATTGATTACAACCCTTTGCTTTTTATTACTTTGTTATTTGCAAACAAACCAAAACCCCCCCCCCTTTGTTACCTTTGACATACAACTTGTTGTACTAAGAAAGATTGCTACCTCCCTGTGGGATTCGACCCTTGCTTGCCTACTATATTTGGTTAGGTTTTTAAGGTTTTCTTTGATAAGGCATAACGACTTTAGCCCCGTCAAATTTGGCGCCGTTGCCGGGGAGACAAGTTTTAATTTTTCTTTGTGTGTGTTTGTGTGCCAATTTTTGTGTGGACCTGTCTTATGGTCCACACCCGTGCTACCGACTCCCCATTGTTAGATTGTGATACAGAGATTGAACGAACACTTTCTAGGAACCGCAGGATAAACAGAGCATTGTGTTTTGATAATCTGTGTTTCGAGAAACTGACTGCCCCGAATCTACAACAACAACCGTTTGCTGTGCAGTTCCCTGAATTGGCTGATGGCGTAAACTTTGAGCTGAAATCTGGGTTAATTCACTTACTACCCCACTATCATGGGATGAGTGGACAAGACCCCAACAAGCACCTTTCAGAATTCCACGCTGTTTGCACCAGCATGAAGCCACAAGGCGTTACTGAGGACCAGATCAAGCTGAGGGCCTTTCCTTTCTCTCTAAAGGATGCGACCAATGACTAGTTCTATTTTTGGGCCCCAGGAAGCATAGACACATGGGCTAAGATGAAGAAAGCCTTTCTGGAGAAGTACTTCTCTGCGACCAAGCTCAACAACCTGAAGAAGAGCATCAGCAATATCGAACAACAGGTTGTTGAGACGTTGTACGAGTACTACGAGAGGTTTAAGAGGCTGATTTCTAGTTGTCTCTATCATGGGTATTCTGACCAAGACCTCGTACTTTATTTGTACGGTGGCCTTCTTGACGACGAGCGTCGGATGGTGAATGCAGCCTGTGGATGAAATATTTTGAACAAGATGCATGCTGCAGCTTTTGAGGTATTCTTTGAGCTATCTGAGGGCTCAAGACAGTTTAGTAAGAGGGCGAGCGCCCAATCAAACAAAGCTGTAGACCCTCATACATCATCTTCACTACTTTATGAGATGGCTGAGATGAAAGAGATGATGAGGAGATACATGATGAAGGGTGGCCAGCAGCAAATCAAGTCTTGTGGGATATGCTATGACACGATGCACCCTACTGATGCATGTCCCACGTTGCAGGAACCCACTGCTGAAGTAAATGCTATTGGAGGTTTTGGTCCTCCTAGACCAAGATATGACCCGTACTCCAACACTTACAATCCAGGGTGGAGGGATCACCCCAATTTGAGATACGGGAATCAACAGAACCCTCCTCAAAGCCAAGATAATCAAGAGTATCACTAGAGGCCACCATAGTTCCTACCGCGCCCACAACAATTTCAACAACAACAATTTAGAGCTCAATATGACCAAAGACCTCAAGGCCATAGCTCAAGTTCATCTAAGTCCGGTGATGACATGATCAATTCTCTCACCCAAAGCATATCGATGTTGGCTAGTACTGTGACCTCGATGGGGTCACAAATTCAAGCGGTGGTCGGGCAACAGAAGTCTCTAGCTCATAATGTAACAACGTTGGCCAACACTATGGTCAAACAAAATCAAGAGATGCGGTCAAGCATTCAGAACTTGGAGAAGCAAGTGGGGCAAATCTCTATCGCAGTGAGCAGACTAGAAGCCCGTGACTCGGGAAAACTACCATCTCAAATGGTAGTCAACCCGAGGGAGAACGTATGTGCAATGAAGCGGAGAAGCGGAACACAAGTGGAGGAAACTCGAGGCCAACAGAAAGAAATCCGCGACTGCGGAGAGGAAGGCCGTGACCGTGGAATTGTCCCTGAAGACAATGAGAAAATTGGCAAATTTCCACGACCGCGGATAGATTTCCACGATCGCGGAAAAGTTCCTGGGGAAGAGGATTTGCTCGAAGAAAATCCGCGATCGCGGAAAAGTCACTGGAGCCCAAGAATTTCCAGATGAAGAACCGCGACCACGGGTCCCAAACCGCGATCGCGGTTTTGCCTCGGATGTTCATGATGATTATGTGCGTCTTGTTTTCCCTCCGCTCAGCTCACTGAAACCACCCGCACCCTTTCTCGAGGCTCCGAAGGACACCAGATGGCTGGAGAATGATAAGGAACTCTTTGAGACCTTGAGCAACTGCGAGGTAAACATTCATTTAATCAAGCTCGTTAAAAGCATTCCTCGCTATGCCAAGTTTTTGAAGGAGTTGTGCAAGATAAAGAAAAAGAAATCGGTGAAAGAGAAGAAGAAGGTCCAGGTCAGTGAAAATATCTCCGCTATGCTGCAAAAGCGGTTGCCTAAGAAGTACAGTGACCCAGGCATGTTCACTATTCCATGTAAGATAAATGGCAACATGATCGATAAAGCTATGCTGGATTTGGGTGCCTCTATCAATGTTTTGCCTCTCTCGTTATACGATTCTTTAGAGGTTGGGCCATTATAGAAGACGGGGATTGTGATCCAACTGGCGGATAATTCCTATGTGCATCCCAAGGGAGTTCTGCAGGATGTGCTGGTAGAAGTTGATAAATTGATTTTCCCTGCGGACTTCTTTGTGATGGATACGGAGCAAGACAAAAACGCAGCCCCTCTGCTGCTGGGAAGGCCGTTCATGAACACGGCGAACACAAAGATTGATGTGAGCAGTGGTTCGCTCACAATGGAGTTTGATGGGGTAAGGGTCGGTTTCAACATAGACGATGCAAAGAGACACCCTCCTGATGGTAACCCCGAGTGTTCGGTTGATGTGAGCAACCCAAGTTGATCTGGAGAGCACTATGTCGAGCCACGACAATAACCAAGACGCTGCTTGGGAGGCAACCCGAGGTATGAAATTCTTTTCTTATCTTTTCCTTTCTAGCTTTCATTATTGTTGTTTCGTTTTTGTTTTAGACTAACCTGCAGGTAGGAGACCCGAACCAAATTTGAAGACGGTGTTCAACTCGCACCAGAAACATTTCCGTGGGCGCGGAAAATTTTCCGCTACCGCGGAAATATCACTGTAAGTCTCCTTACTTGAAAAATCAAATCTAAAAAAAAAAGTTTTACCGAAGACCCAGCTGTCCGAGTTCTACTTTGAGAAGTGGTGCGCATCATGCTGCCAAGGAGGAGACATTAGCTCGACATTTGTACTCGACACAGATGATGGCCCGACATTCGACAGCTGATGGGGAGCAACACCAGAGCCCACACCACGATTATATTTGGGCCCTAATTCTGTGTTCGTTAAAGGCCTGTGCAATCCCGTTTCTTTGATATACCACTACACCTTACAGTGGATTTATTTGGTTGCACGTGGAGTTTATTGGAGAAAGACCGCGCAACACCAGCGACATGTGCTTTCATTGTTTTACCGCCAGCCCCAACATCCACATCCAGGCCACCTCGACGACGGTTGTGAGTACTTTTTTTGCTTTTCCCCGTGCTTCATCTTTTTGTCTTTCATTACATTGAGGAGAATGCAATGTTTAAGAATGAGAGAGTGTTCAATACTTGCTAGTCGTCTGAGGAAGAAAAGAAAAAATTAATGAAAAAAGAAAAAGTCAAAAATTTTAAAAAAAGACAAAAATAAAATCCTAGGATAAGTCGAAAACCCGCAAGGGCGGCTTAGGTAATAAGAAGGTGGCTTGGACCAGCATTAGACTGGGGTAATAAGAGGTCAAGCGTGATGTGAGTTTCTGTGAGCCCATCTATTGAAAAATGAAATGAGTGGCTTGGTGAAAACCCCAGAGGGCGCCTTGGCAAAATTAGGACCCCTCATTTTTCCTGGCATGGTGACATAAGAAGAGATAATATAAGAAGGATTCGGGTAGGTCACTCTGGGAGGCATAAGAAGATAGATGAAGGCTAGGATTAGATTTTTATTCACTCTATGGTGTTCGGGATAAGCTTGGGGGAAGTCATCTGCTTTCCTTTAAGCTTGTATGTTTTGTGTGTTATGCGTATTGTGTTGGTGCCTTGGAGATTCATGTTTAGTTGCAATTCATAGTGGAGATAGTTTTACTGTGCTTCCTGAGACCTTGGGGATTTGATTGGAGGAGTAGGTTTCTATTAGCTTACTCGAGGACAAGCAAGGTTTAAGCATGGGGGAATTTGATCAGCGCTACTTTGTAGGGTTTAACTAGGAGTTGTTACCGGAGTTTTAGGTACCATTTGGATTGAGTTTAGAGCACAATTTTGGAGAATGGAGTTGAAGAGTAGAAGTGTGGATTTGGTGGTTTTGAAGAGCTAAAATGAAGACTTAAAGAAGATGGAGAAGAAAGCCACGAGAGAAGACGCAGGAAGAGTTGAAGAAGCTACAGGAGCTTTTCCGCGGTCGCGGAAATCACCGCCGCGGTCGCGGAACAACACGGAGCGAAGAGAGAACAAGAAGACGCGAGAGCTTTACAGAGACTTTTCCGCAGTCACGGAAATTCCTCCGCGGTCGCGGAAACTGTTGTCAGACACGCGCGAGAAGTTTTGTCCAAAGATTCTGTTTTATCTTTATTTCCTTTTTCTTTTATTTCGTTATTTCCTTTTAGATGTTATTTGTTATATTTTTAGCATTAGGTTTTGTGAGGGTTTTATAACCTAGTTTCCTAGCAGCCTCTTTTGATTATCGAATTACTTATCGTTCAGTTTTTCCCTTTGAGTTTTTGTGTTTCAAGACTATGAAGAACTAAGCAACATTTGCTTAGTCCGACGATTGAAGCCTTCGTTTGATTTGATTGTGAGAATATAACTCTATTTCCTTTCCTTTGATTATATCTCTTCTCTTTGTGCTTATTCCTATTGATTCTTGCTGATTTGACTGGTCTAATCAACTAGTTGATATTAGTAATTGTCTATTGCTAGGGTTTGGTTATTTCTAGTTGAAATTCCTTATCTTGTGTAGCAAACATGATATTCTAGGACTAGTTGGACTAGTTTATTGTGAAGAGAATTGATTATGTGTTAAATGTTGCGAGTTGTGGTGTTGTATGTATCCTGGTTAATTCTTATGCTTACTGCTTGATAGGTGTTTTTTCATACACCTTTACTACCAACTATTAGCATGATTGGGAGGAGTTTTGGATGAGTTTTGGTGCTAAGTCTATGATCCAGAAGTTATGGAGAGAAGTGAAGATATCCCAGGATTTACAGCTTAGATGGAGATGGAGCTGCTGGAGCATACTTGGAGAAGACTACCAAACACTTGGTAGGATTGAAGAGCAGCAGAAGAGAAGAAGAGGAGTTGAAGAAGCTGAAGGAGTGAGCTCACCGCCCCGCGCCAGATTCACCGCGGCCTGACGGTGACTCTCAGAGAAGATTGACGCCCCGCGGTGGAAAGCCTGACGCCCCGCGGTGGATCTCAACGCCCCGCGGTGGCCGTGTTAAGTGTCGCACGTCTGAAGACTTTTATTTCCTTTTATTGTTTTCAGATTTTATTATTTTATTATTATTCTGTTTCCTTTATTGTTTGCATTAGTTTAACCTAGTTTCCTAAGACTATTTAAGTCCTCTTTCTAGGTTAAGAGGCATAGACTTTTTTTGCCTATACACGATTTTTCAGACGTTATTTCACATTAGAGTTTTTCATCCCCTTTGATGGAGAACTAACTTCCCTCTGTTCTACTAGACGATTGGAGCAATATAGTTGATGTGTTTGTGAGATTTCTATTCCTTATTCTTATCCTTATAAGTGTTGGTTTGATTCTCTTGGTTATATTGAATATTGATTTCTTGTTGTTCTTCTTAGCCTGATCAACTAGGTTGAATACTTTTTATCAATTGCTAGGATTGCATATAGGGGTTCCGAGTGCATATCTAGTGGCATACACGATTGTGCGTATAGGGGTTCCGAGCGTACAATCGTGAGTGAGAGTCAGTTGCATGCGAGTATTAATACGTCTTTCTATTTGCATGTATCCTATATCCTTGTCGGTATTGCTATTGCTTTGTCAGTGGTAAAGTATACCGACAACTGTGAGAATCGGAGGTACTTTACCAGTGACATAGTGATAAGTCTATCGACAACTGTGAGAATCGATAGTACTTAAGATCAGGGTGGGAACAACTATAAGGATAGTAAAAGAACTTGGATTACATAGATTTCTGTGATCAAATTATATCTCGGTATTGTGGATCTCGCTCTAGTAGGACTACTTTCCCATTATATTTTCTCAACTCAACCAAACTTGTTTGCTTTGCTTTGCTTTGCTTTCTCGTGATAACTAAACCCCCCTTGCTTGTTACTTGTCAATCACAATTGCATACTGCATCAGACCTTCCCTGTGGGTTCGACCCTTACTTGCTTACTATACATCTGTTTAGTAGGTCTGTTAGGACTTTTTACTTTGATAAGGCTAATCAACGATATTTGCATTGCGCATCTTTAGCCCCGTCACTGCTGCTATTGTTCTAAATCTTGATAGTTTCTTGTGCGTTTGATAGTTAGGGTTACCAGGACTAGTTGGACTTATAACTATTTTAGAATAGGGACATGAATATTTATAGGAAGGAATAGAGATAATCTAGGATCAATCAATCAAATGAATGGTGGATATTTGTCTGGCTAAGTTACTTTTCCCAATTGATTACAACCCTTTGCTTTTTATTACTTTGTTATTTGCAAACAAACCAACACCCCCCCTTTGTTACCTTTGACATACAACTTGTTTTACTAAGAAAGATTGCTACCTCCCTGTGGGATTCGACCCTTGCTTGCCTATTATATTTGGTTAGGTTTTTAAGGTTTTCTTTGATAAGGCATAACGACTTTAGCCCCGTCAAATTTGGCGTCGTTGCCGGGGAGGCAAGTTTTAATTTTTCTTTGTGTGTGTTTGTGTGCCAATTTTTGTGTGGACCTGTCTTATGGTCCACACCCGTGCTACTGACTCCCCATTGTTAGATTGTGATACAGAGATCGAACGAACACTTTCTAGGAACCACAGAATAAACAGAGCATTGTGTTTTGATAATCCGTGTTTCAAGAAACTGATTGCCCCGAATCTGCAACAACAACCGCTTGATGTGTAGTTCCCTGAATTGGCTGATGGCGTAAACTTTGAGCTGAAATGTGGGTTAATTCACTTACTACCCCACTTCCATGGGATGAGTGGACAAGACCCCAACAAGAACCTTTCAGAATTCCACGTTGTTTGCACCAACATGAAGCCACGAGGCGTTACTGAGGACCAGATCAAGCTGAGGGCCTTTCCTTTCTCTCTAAAGGATGCGACCAATGACTAGTTCTATTTTTGGGCCCCAGGAAGCATAGACACATGGGCTAAGATGAAGAAAGCCTTCCTGGAGAAGTACTTCCCTGCGACCAAACTCAACAGCCTGAAGAGGAGCATCAGCAATATCGAACAGCAGGCTGTTGAGACGTTGTACGAGTACTACGAGAGGTTTAAGAGGTTGATTTGTAGCTGTCCCTATCATGGGTATTCTGACCTAGACCTCGTACTTTATTTGTACGGTGGCCTTCTTCACGACGAGTGTCGGATGGTGAATGCAGCCTGTGGAGGAAATATTTTGAACAAGACGCCTGCTGTAGCTTTTGAGGTATTCTTTGAGCTATCTGAGGGCTCAAGACAGTTCAGTAAGAGGGCGAGCGCCCAATCAGTCAAAGCTGCAGACTCTCAACCATCATCCTCACTACTTTCTGAGATGGCTGAGATGAAAGAGATGATGAGGAGATACATGATGAAGGGTGGCCAGCAGCAAGTCAAGTCTTGTGGGATATGCTATGACACGATGCACCCTACTGATGCATGTCCCACGCTACAGGAACCCACTGCTGAAGTAAATGCTATTGGAGGTTTTGGTCCTCCTAGACCAAGATATGAACCGTACTCCAACACTTACAATCCAGGGTGGAGGGATCACCCCAATTTGAGATACGGGAATCAGCAGAACCCTCCTCAAAGCCAAGATAATCAAGACTATCACCAGAGGCCACCACAGTTCCTACCGCGCCCATAATAATTTTAGCAGCCTGGGGGTCAACAATAACAATTTAGAGCTCAATATGACCAAAGACCTCAAGGCCATAGCTCAAGTTCATCTATGTCCGATGATGACATGATCAATTCTCTCACCCAAAGCGTATCGATGTTGGCTAGCACTGTGACCTCGATGGGGTCAAAAATTCAAGCGGTGGTCGGGCAACAGAAGTCTCCAGCTCAGAATGTAACAACGTTGGCCAACACTATGGTCAAACAAAATCAAGAGATGCGGTCAAGCATTCAGAACTTGGAGAAGCAAGTGGGGCAAATCTCCATCGCAGTGAGCAGACTAGAAGCCCGTGACTCGGGAAAACTACCATCTCAAATGGTAGTCAACCCGAGGGAGAACGTATGTGTAATGAAGCGGAGAAGCGAAACACAAGTGGAGGAAACTCGAGGCCAACAGAAAGAAATCTGCGACCGCGGAGAAGAAGGTCGCGACCGCGGAATTGTCCCTGAAGACAATGAGAAAATTGGCGAATTTCCACGACCGCTGATAGATTTCCACGATCGCGGAAAAGTTCATGGGGAAGAGGATTTGCTCGAAGAAAATCCGCGATCGCGGAAAAGTCACTGGAGCCCAAGAATTTCCAAATGAAGAACCGCGACCGCGGGTCCCAAACCGCGATTGCGGTTTTGCCTCGGATGTTCATGATGATTATGTGCGTCCTGTTTTCCCTCCGCTCAGCTCACTGAAACCACCCGCACCCTTTCCCGAGGCTGTAAAGGACACCAGATGGCTGGAGAATGATAAGGAACTCTTTGAG
Source organism: Rheum nobile (assembly GCA_027886185.1). Taxonomy (NCBI): domain Eukaryota; kingdom Viridiplantae; phylum Streptophyta; class Magnoliopsida; order Caryophyllales; family Polygonaceae; genus Rheum; species Rheum nobile. The sequence continues at coordinate 6,725,717 of WOAB01000546.1, read as the reverse complement.
ACCTTGAGCAACTGCGAGATAAACATTCCTTTGATCAAGCTCATTAAAAGCATTCCTCGCTATGCCAAGTTTTTGAAGGAGTTGTGTAAGATAAAGAAAAAGAAAGCGGTGAAAGAGAAAAAGAAGGTCCAGGTCAGTGAAAATGTCTCCGCTATGCTGCAAAAGCGGTTGCCTAAGAAGTGCAGTGACCCAGGCATGTTCACTATTCCCTGCAAGATAAATGGCACCATGTTCGATAAAGCTATGCTGGATTTGGGTGCATCTATCAATGTTTTGCCTCTCTCGTTATACGAGTCTTTAGAGGTTGGGCCATTACAGAAGACGAGGATTGTAATCCAACTAGCGGATAATTCCTATGTGCATCCCAAGGGAGTTGTGCAGGATGTGCTGGTAGAAGTTGATAAATTGATTTTCCCTGCGGACTTCTTTGTGATGGATACGGAGCAAGACAAAAACGCAGCCCCTCTGATGCTCGGAAGGCTGTTCATGAACACGGCGAACACAAAGATTGATGTGAGCAGTGGTTCGCTCACAATGGAGTTTGACGGGGTAAGGGTCGGTTTCAACATAGACGATGCAAAGAGACACCCTCCTGATGGTAACCCCGAGTGTTCGGTTGATGTGAGCAACCCAAGTTGATTTGGAGAGCACTATGTCGAGCCACGACAATAACCAAGACGCTGCTCGGGAGGCAACCCGAGGTATAAAATTATTTTCTTGTCTTTTCCTTTCTAGCTTTCATTATTGTTGTTTCGTTTTTGTTTTAGACTAACCTGCAGGTAGGAGACCCGAACCAAATTCGAAGACGCTGTTCAACTCGCACCAGAAACATTTCCGTGGGTGCGGAAAATTTTCCGCTACCGCGGAAATATCACTGTAAGTCTCCTTACTTGAAAAAACAAATCCAAAAAAATCCAAAAAAAAAAGTTTTACCGAAGACCCAGCTGTCCGAGTTCTACTTTGAGAAGTGGTGCGCATCATGCTGCCAAGGAGGAGACATTAGCTCGACATTTGTACTCGACACAGATGATGGCCCGACATTCGACAGCTGATGTGGAGCAACACCAGAGCCCACACCACGATTACATTTGGGCCCTAATTCTGTGTTTGTTGAAGGCCCGTGCAACCCCGTTTCTTTGATATACCACTACACCTTACAGTGGATTTATTTGGTTGCACGTGGAGTTTATTGGAGAAAGACCGCGCAATACCAGCGACATGTGCTTTCATTGTTTTACGGCCAGCCCCAACATCCACATTCAGGCCACCTCGGCGACGGTTGTGAGTACTTTTTTTTGCTTTTCCCCGTGCTTCATCTTTTTGTCTTTCATTACATTGGGGGACAATGCAATATTTTAGAATGGGAGAGTGTTCTATACTTGCTAGTCGTCTGAGGAAGAAAAGAAAAAATTAAAGAAAAAAGAAAAAGTCAAAATTTTTAAAAAAAGACAAAAATAAAATTCTAGGATAAGTCAAAAACCCGCAAGGGCGGCTTAGGTAATAAGCAGGTGGCTTGGACCAGCATTAGGCTGGGGTAATAAGAGGTCAAGCGTGATGTGAGTTTCTGTGAGCCCATCTATTGAAAAATGAAATGAGTGGCTTGGTGAAAACCCGAGAGGGCGCCTTGGCAAAATTTGTGAAAAGAAGAAGAGTGATTATTAGGACCCCTCATTTTTCCTGCCGTGGTGACATAAGAAGAGATAATATAAGGAGGATTCGGGTAGGTCACTCTGGGAGGCATAAGAAGATAGATGGAGGCTAGTATTAGATTTTTATTCACTCTATGGTGGTCGGGATAAGCTTGGGGAAGTCCTCTGCTTTCCTTTAAGCTTGTATGTTTTGTGTGTTATGCGTATTGTGTTGCTGCCTTGGAGATTCATGTTTAGTTGCAATTCATAGTGGAGATAGTTTTACTGTGCTTCCTGAGACCTTGGGGATTTGATTGGAGGAGTAGGTTTCTATTAACTTACTCGAGGATGAGCAAGGTTTAAGCATGGGGGAATTTGATCAGCGCTACTTTGTATGGTTTAACTAGGAGTTGTTACCGGAGTTTTAGGTACCATTTGGATTGAGTTTAGAGCACAATTGTGGAGAATGGAGTTGAAGAGTAGAAGTGTGGATTTGGTGGTTTTGAAGAGCTAAAATGAAGACTTAAAGAAGATGGAGAAGAAAGCCACGAGAGAAGACGAAGGAAAAGCTGAAGAAGCTACATGAGCTTTTTCGCGGTCGCGGAAATCACCGCCGTGGTCGCGGAACAACATGGACAGAAGAGAGAAGAAGAAGACGCGAGAGCTTTACAGAGACTTTTCCGCGGTCGCGGAAACTGTTGTCAGACGCGCGCCAGAAGTTTCGTCCGAATATTCTGTTTTATCTTTATTTCCTTTTTCTTTTATTTCGTTATTTCCTTTTAGATGTTATTTGTTATCTTTTTAGCATTAGGTTTTGCGAGGGTTTAATAACCTAGTTTCCTAGTAGCCTCTTTTGATTATCGAATTACTTATCATTCAGTTTTTCCCTTTGAGTTTTTGTGTTTCAAGACTATGAAGAACTAAGCAACCTTTGCTTAGTCCGACGATTGAAGCCTTCGTTTGATTTGATTGTGAGATTATAACTCTATTTCCTTTCCTTTGATTATATCTCTTCTCTTTGTGCTTATTCCTATTGATTCTTGCTGATTTGACTGGCCTGATCAACTAGTTGATATTAGTAATTGTCTATTGCTAGGGTTTGGTTATTTCTAGTTGAAATTCCTTATCTGTGTAGCAAACATGATATTCTAGGACTAGTTGGACTATGTGTTAAATGTTGCGAGTTGTGGTGTTGCATGTATCCTGGTTAATTCCTATGCTTACTACTGCTATTGTTCTAAATCTTGATAGTTTCTTGTGCGTTCGATAGTTATGGTTAACAGGACTAGTTGGACTGATAACTATTTCAGAATAGGGACATGAAATATTCATAGGAAGGAATAGAGATAATCTAGAATCAATCAATCAAATGAATGGTGGATATTTGTCTGGCTAAGTTACTTTTCCCAATTGATTACAACCATTTGTCCGAATATTCTGTTTTATCTTTATTTCCTTTTTCTTTTATTTCGTTATTTCCTTTTAGATGTTATTTGTTATCTTTTTAGCATTAGGTTTTGCGAGGGTTTAATAACCTAGTTTCCTAGTAGCCTCTTTTGATTATCGAATTACTTATCATTCAGTTTTTCCCTTTGAGTTTTTGTGTTTCAAGACTATGAAGAACTAAGCAACCTTTGCTTAGTCCGACGATTGAAGCCTTCGTTTGATTTGATTGTGAGATTATAACTCTATTTCCTTTCCTTTGATTATATCTCTTCTCTTTGTGCTTATTCCTATTGATTCTTGCTGATTTGACTGGCCTGATCAACTAGTTGATATTAGTAATTGTCTATTGCTAGGGTTTGGTTATTTCTAGTTGAAATTCCTTATCTGTGTAGCAAACATGATATTCTAGGACTAGTTGGACTATGTGTTAAATGTTGCGAGTTGTGGTGTTGCATGTATCCTGGTTAATTCCTATGCTTACTACTGCTATTGTTCTAAATCTTGATAGTTTCTTGTGCGTTCGATAGTTATGGTTAACAGGACTAGTTGGACTGATAACTATTTCAGAATAGGGACATGAAATATTCATAGGAAGGAATAGAGATAATCTAGAATCAATCAATCAAATGAATGGTGGATATTTGTCTGGCTAAGTTACTTTTCCCAATTGATTACAACCATTTGTTTTTTATTACTTTGTTATTTGCAAACAAACCAACCCCCCCCCCCCCCCCCCCTTTGTTACCTTTGACATACAACCTGTTGCACTAAGAAAGATTGTTACCTCCTTGTGGGATTCGACCCTTGCTTGCCTACTATACTTGGTTAGGTTTTTAAGGTTTACTTTGATAAGGCATAACGACTTTAGCCCTGTCAAATTTGGCACCGTTGCCGGGGAGGCAAGTTTTAATTTTTCTTTGTGTGAGTTTGTGTGCCAATTTTTGTGTAGACCTGTCTTATGGTGCACACTTGTGCTACTGACTCCCCATTGTTAGATTGTGATACAGAGATCGAACGAACACTTTCTAGGAACCGCAGGATAAACAGAGCATTGTGTTTTGTTAATCTGTGTTTTGAGATGGTTGAGGAACAACCGACTTTGAGGCAGCTAACTGCCCCGAATCTGCAGCAGCAACCGCTTGCTGTGCAGTGCCCTGAATTGGCTGATGACGTAAACTTTGAGATGAAATCTGGGTTAATTCACTTACTACCCCACTTCCATGGGATGAGTGGACAAGACCCCAACAAGCACCTTTCAGAATTCCACGTTGTCTGCACTAGCATGAATCCACGAGGCGTTACTGAGGACCAGATCAAGCTGAAGGCCTTTCCTTTCTCTCTAAAGGATGCGACCAATGACTAGTTCTATTATTTGCCCCAGGAAGCATAGACACATGGGCTAAGATGAAGAAAGCCTTCCTGGAGAAGTACTTCCCTGCGACCAAGCTCAACAGCCTGAAAAAGAGCATCAACAATATCGAACAGCAGGCTGCTGAGACATTGTACGAGTACTACGAGAGGTTTAAGAGGCTGATTTCTAGTTGTCCCTATCATGGGTATTCTGACCAAGACCTCGTACTTTATTTGTACGGTGGCCTTCTTGACGACGAGCGTCGAATGGTAAATGCAGCCTGTGGAGGAAATATTTTGAACAAGACGCCTGCTACAGCTTTTGAGGTATTCTTTGAGCTATCTGAGGGCTTAAGACAGTTCAGTAAGAGGGCGAGCGCCCAATCAGTCAAGCTGCAGACTCTCAGCCATCATCCTCACTACTTTCTGAGATGGATGAGATGAAAGAGATGATGAGGAGATACATGATGAAGGGTGGCCAGCAGTAAGTCAAGTCTTATGGGATATGCTATGACACGATGCACCCTACTGATACATGTCCCACGCTGCAGGAACCCACTGCTGAAGTAAATGCTATTGGAGGTTTTGGTCCTTCTAGACCAAGATATGACCCGTACTCCAACACTTACAATCCAGGGTGGAGGGATCACCCCAATTTGAGATACGGAAATCAGTAGAACCCTCCTCAAAGCCAAGATAATCAAGAGTATCACTAGAGACCACCACAGTTCCTACCGCGCCCACAACAATTTCAGCAGCCTGGGGTCAACAACAACAATTCAGAGCTCAATATGACCAAAGACCTCAAGGCCATAGCTCAAGTTCATCTATGTTCGGTGATGTTGGCTAGCACTGTGACCTCGATGGGGTCACAAATTCAAGCGGTGGTCAGGCAACAGAAGTCTCAAGCTCAGAATGTAACAATGTTGGCCAACACTATGGTCAAACAAAATCAAGAGATGCGGTCAAGCATTCAGAACTTGGAGAAGCAAGTGGGGCAAATCTCCATCACAGTGAGCAGACTAGAAGCCCGTGACTCGGGAAAACTACCATCTCAAATGGTAGTCAACCCGAGGGAGAACGTATGTGCAATGACGCGGAGAAGCGGAACACAAGTGGAGGAAACTCGAGGCCAACAGAAAGAAATCCGCGACTGCGGAGAGGAAGGCCGCGACCGCGGAATTGTCCCTGAAGACAATGAGAAAATCGGTGAATTTCCGCGACCGCGGATAGATTTCTGCGATCGCGGAAAAGTTCCTGGGGAAGAGGATTTGCTCAAAGAAAATCTGCGATCACGGAAAAGTCACTAGAGCCCAAGAACTTCCAGATGAAGAACCGCGACCGCGAGTCCCAAACCACGATCACGGTTTTGCCTCGGATGTTCATGATGATTATGTGCGTCCTGTTTTCCCTCCGCTCAGCTCACTGAAACCACCCGTACCCTTTCCCGAGGCTCTGAAGGACACCATAAGGCTGGAGAATGATAAGGAACTCTTTGAGACCTTCAGCAACTGCGAGGTAAACATTCCTTTGATCAAGGTCGTTAAAAGCATTCCTCGCTATGCCAAGTTTTTGAAGGAGCTGTGCAAGATAAAGAAAAAGAAAGCGGTGAATGAGAAGAAGAAGAAGAAGGTCCAGGTCAGTGAAAATGTCTCCGCTATGCTACAAAAGCGGTTGCCTAAGAAGTGCAGTGACCCAGGCATGTTCACTATTCCCTGCAAGATAGGTGGCACCATGTTCGATAAAGCTATGCTGGATTTGGGTGCCTCTATCAATGTTTTGTCTCTCTCGTTGTATGAGTCTTTAGAGGTTGGGCCATTACAGAAGACGGGGATTGTGATCCAACTGGCGGATAATTCCTATGTGCATCCCAAGGGAGTTGTGCAGGATGTGCTGGTAGAAGTTGATATATTGATTTTCCTGGCGGACTTCTTTGTGATGGATACGGAGCAAGACAAAAACGCAGCCCCTGTGATGCTGGGAAGGCCGTTCATGAATACGCGAACACAAAGATTGATGTGAGCAGTGGTTCGCTCACAATGGAGTTTGACGGGGTAAGGGTCGATTTCAACATTGACGATGCAAAGAGATACCCTCCTGATGTTAACCCCGAGTGTTCGGTTGATGTGAGCAACCCAAGTTGATCTGGAGAGCACTATGTCGAGCCACGACAATAACCACGGCGCTGCTCGGGAGGCAACCCGAGGTATGAAATTATTTTCTTGTCTTTTCCTTTCTAGCTTTCATTATTGTTGTTTCGTTTTTGTTTTTGTTTTTGTTTTTGACTAACGTGCAAGTAGGAAACCCGAGCCAAATTCAAAGATGGTGTTCAACTCGCACCAGAAACATTTTGGCGACCGCGGAAATATCACTGTAAGTCTCCTTACTTGAAAAAAAAAATCCCAAAAAAAAAGTTTTACCGAAGACCCAGTTGTCCGAGTTCTACTTTGAGAAGTGGTGCGCATCATGCTGCCAAGGAGGAGACATTAGCTCGACATTTGTACTCAGCACAGATGATGGCCCGACATTCGACAGCTGATGGGGAGCAACACCAGAGCCCACACCACGATTACATTTGGGCCCTAATTCTGTGTTCGTTGAAGGCCCGTGCAACCCCGTTTCTTTGATATACCACTACACCTTACAGTGGATTTATTTGGTTGCACGTGGAGTTTATTGGAGAAGGACCATGCAACACCAGCGACATGTGCTTTCATTGTTTTACCGCCAGCCCCAACATCCACATCCAGGCCACCTCGGCGACGGTTATGAGTACTTTTTTTGCTTTTCCATGTGCTTCATCTTTTTGTCTTTCATTACATTGAGGAAAATGCAATTTTTAAGAATGGAGGAGTGTTCTATACTTTCTAGTCGTCTGAGGAAGAAAAGAAAAAATTAATGAAAAAAGAAAAAGTCAAAAATTGAAAAAAAAGACAAAAATAAAATCCTGGGATAAGTCGAAAACCTGCAAGGAAGGCTTAGGTAATAAGCAGGTGGCTTGGACCAGCATTAGGCTGGGGTAATAAGAGGTCAAGCGTGATGTGAGTTTCTGTGAGCCCATCTATTGAAAAATGAAATGAGTGGCTTGGTGAAAACTCGAGAGGGCGCCTTGGCAAAATGAGTGAAAAGAAGAAGAGTGATTATTAGGACCCCTCATTTTTCCTGGCGTGGTGACATAAGAAGAGGTGATATAAGGAGGATTTGGGTAGGTCACTCTGGGTGGCATAAGAAGATAGATGGAGGCTAGGATTAGACTTTTATTCACTCTATGGTTTTCGGGATAAGCTTGGGGGAAGTCCTCTGCTTTCCTTTAAGCTTGTAAGTTTTGTGTGTTATGTGTATTGTGTTGGTGCCTTGGAGATTCATGTTTAGGTGCAATTCATAGTGGAGATAGTTTTACTGTGCTTCCTGAGACCTTGGGGATTTGATTGGAGGAGTAGGTTTCTATTAGCTTACTCGAGGACGAGCAAGGTTTAAACATGGGGGAATTTGATCAACGCTACTTTGTAGGGTTTAACTAGGAGTTGTTACCGGAGTTTTAGGTACCATTTGGATGAGTTTAGAGCACAATTGTGGAGAATGGAGTTGAAGAGTAGAAGTGTGGATTTGGTGGTTTTGAAGAGCTAAAATGAAGACTTAAAGAAGATTGAGAAGAAAGCCACGAGAGAAGACGAAGGAAAAGCTGAAGAAGCTACAAGAGTTTTTCCGCGATCGCGGAAATCACCGCCGCGGTCGCGGAACAACACAGAGCGAAGAGAGAACAAGAAGATGCGAGAGCTTTACAGAGACTTTTCCGCGGTCGCGGAAATTCCTCCGCGGTCGCGGAAATTCCTCCGCGGTCGCGGAAACTGTTGTCAGACGCGCGCGAGAAGTTTCGTCCGAAGATTTGGTTTTATCTTTATTTCATTTTTTTTTATTTCGTTATTTCCTTTTAGATGATATTTGTTATATTTTTAGCATTAGGTTTTGCGAGGGTTTTATAACCTAGTTTCCTAGCAACCTCTTTTGATTATCGAATTACTTATCGTTCAGTTTTTCCCTTTGAGTTTTTGTGTTTCAAGACTATGAAGAACTAAGCAACCTTTGCTTAGTCCGACAATTGAATCCTTTGTTTGATTTGATTGTGAGATTATAACTCTATTTCCTTTCCTTTGATTATATCTCTTCTCTTTGTGCTTATTCCTATTGATTCTTGTTGATTTGACTGGCCTGATCAACTAGTTGATATTAGTAATTGTCTATTGCTAGGGTTTGGTTATTTCTAGTTGAAATTCCTTATCTTGTGTAGCAAACATGATATTTTAGGACTAGTTGGACTAGTTTATTGTGAAGAGAATTGATTCTGTGTTAAATGCTGTGAGTTATGGTGTTGCATGTATCCTGGTTAATTCATATGCTTACTACTGCTATTGTTCTAAATCTTGATAGTTTCTTGTGCGTTCGATAGTTATGGTTAACAGGACTAGTTGGACTGATAACTATTTCAGAATAGGGACAGGAATGTTCATAGGAAAGAATATAGATAATCTAGGATCAATCAATCAAATGAATGATTGATATTTGTCTGGCTAAGTTATTTTTCTCAATTGATTACAACCCTTTGCTTTTATTTACTTTTTTATTTGCAAACAAACCAAAAACCTCCCTTTGTTACCTTTGACATACAACCTGTTGCACTAAAAAAGATTGCTACCTCCCTGTGGGATTCGACCCTTGCTTGCCTACTATACTTGGTTAGGTTTTTAAGGTTTACTTTGATAAGGCATAACGACTTTAGCCTCGTCAGTACTCGAAGAAACAGACCCAACCTTCCCTATACAAGTCCGTGCGTTCGCAAGGAAGGGGAAGACGTGCCATGGTACCCTATGGAAACTGACCGACCTCCAAAATCCAACCGCCATATCTCTGGCCAACTTGGAGACCCAATCACTCGTTGCCATGTCATCCAAGCGACTTCAGGAAAATCAGGCAGAAGATCTTGCACGGTTTAAAGACCGAACCGTCCCATCAAAACTGCTTCCACCCTTTTTCCGGCCCATTTTGGTCTTGGGTCAATTGTTGGGCCGTGGGTCATCCGGTCCAGGTAGATATTAAACCAGGTTTAAGTTGCATGCCTAAAGAGACGAGACGTGAAGATGAATGTTGGAGGCGTTGGAGAAAATATCGGAGACCGGTGGACGGTTCAACGATTTCCGAAGAATCCGGGAAGACGGCTGGATTAGTTACCTCAAAGATTAGCATATATAGGGATTTCGATTATGCTTTGTATCACACATAATCATTCCACTGAATACAAGCAAGAACTCATTATTTCTCATCCAAAATCATTCTCTGGTTCGATTCTTTATTCGAATATTGAAGCGACCGACAACCGAATTTCTATTTTACGCCGCTCTCTCATTACTGGGAGATAAGCTTGATTTATATTCAATCAGTCTTGTTCATTATATTGTTAAGTTGATTTTATTATTTTAGATATATCTAATCTTATCATTGTCTAGTTGCCCTTCTTAAGGCGATTCAGATCGGTTCGATCTTTTCTCCCCAAAACAGATACACCGGTCAAAACGCTTGGTACCAATAGCATCAATAAATATAATGCAGGGTGACTTATCTTTAGCAAACTGAAAAGCATCACGCACAAGATTTGCTTCATCTCCAATGAACATCTACAATCAGACAAGTGAAACAATTTAGATGACATCCATAATGCATAAAAAGAACTCTGACAGTCACATGGTTGGATATTGTACAACACTTCACTTTTATGACTCCGTTTCCATGGTTAACCAAATGACCATCGGTCAAGTCAATCAAAATGGGCAGTGTTTGACTCAATAAATAATTTTCTTTTCTAGAGGACTGATACAGAAAGCGGTGGAATGATATGAATAAAACTAATACCTAAGGAAAAAGCATGTTTGATATGCACATCAAGTTAGAAACCAAATGCCCGAAGCAAATGCCTAAAGGCAAAATTTGCCTTTCATGTCTAAGTTAAAATATCAAGTAAAACTGACATTCAACAAACAACATTAGCATATGAATCACATCTTCATCCAAGCTCGTATAAGTTTTGAGCTTTTCCCGTTATGAAAATTGTTGGTGTGTAAGGTACTCCCATATTGACTGTACAAGAATGTTCACAAATTCTGATAATTTTTCAGGTTATCACACTATATAAGTTAGAGCTAAGAAGCTCAACATGCTTCAATGAAAGTAGGGTACACAACTATATTGCAAGACAATGTGTTTTGTTACTACTTCTGTACTTTTTTAGTGACATTAAAATCAAGTTCGTTTTCAATCCTCACTGTTTACCTTTCTCTCCCTCAATGATAGAATAGTAAGTTTGACTATGCAAGGTTTAAGCAAAGCAAACCTAAACAAGCTGAGGACTAACAAGTTTCAGGAAAGTAGCATTTGTTTGTGCAATACAAGCATGGGCAATAAATGTTTTCCCTTCACCTGGTTACCCAGTTACAAGCAAAGAAAACATGAATATCGTCAAATATATGTTTGCATATCTATGTTCATCATAGGATGATAGTGAAGTATTCTGATGTGAATATAGTAAATATGGCATATACATAAACGAATATAAATGTATAGTGGATCATAAACTCTAAAAGTCATGAATATCACAACTTAATGATATGAATATTCCCACTCAATTACATGAATATGACCAACCACTATAATGAATATCACCAACAATGACATCCAAAGTGGTGTATACAAAGTGAGAAATATTTTATTTCGCAATTCACAACTCTTTATCTATCAGCCTTCCTTACTTTCTTTGATCTGGTAACCTTCTTCCATCATCTTTGAGCTTCTTTACATTCTATAACCTTCATATGAACACAAATCACATAATAATGAATATAAAATAATTCAACGTAAATATCAATCAACCTCAAATGAATATCAAACAAATCAACATGAATATCAATCAACCTCTAACCAAAGAAACAAAGAATAATCCATATCTTCGTCGGACATTCAACAAAGAACCTATGGTTAGATCCACTATACCGGGTCGCAAACCACAAATTAAATTCATTTATGGTATATAAGCATCCATTTTAAATCAACAAATGAATTTTTCTTAAAAGAATATTCTTTATCAACTATGCCTACATATTAGCTTACTCTCACTAAAGCATCAACTAGGCAAATTCCACCATGACATTACGCAACCTAAAACATATATTAAAAACAAAATTAGGACTACAGTATGTTGATTGGACATTAACTTTGTGTATAGAAGGGTTGAAATCTGATTGGATTGATGTTGGTCATGGCGATTTCAAAGGTGGAGTCGCTAGAAGTGGAGCAGAGGCGGTCGAAGCGGAGTATACTAAAGCATATTCGACGAGATTTTCTATTACTCATGCATTTCAGACACCAGGTCGTTACAGAAGACTAGTTGGCAAGTTGATTTACCTCACTAGTACTCGTCGAGATTTTCTATTCTGTCCACACTCATGCTTAGTTTATGCATCCCCCAACTACTCAGCGCTATGATGCCGCTTTGCATGTTCTTCGCTACCTCAAGGTCCACCCTGTCTAAGACGTATTTCTCTCTCGGACGAGTTCTCTGTAGTCGATGGCTTATTCTGATTCTAATTATGCGACTTGTCCTCTCACTCGTCGCTCTATTACAACATATTCTGTGTAGTTAGGGGACTCTCCCATCTCCTAGAAGACAAAAAAGCAACATATGTTTCCAAATTGTCTGTTGAAGCTGCGTATCGGGCCATGACCAGCACTTGTTGCGAGCACCTATGGTTGAAGGCCTTGTTGCGCTCCTTTGGAGTTATCCATATTGTCCTAATGCTACTTTTCTATGATATCCATACAACTTTTCACATTGCTGCCAATCCAGTTTTTCATGATCGCACTAAGCATATTGAAGTGGATTGACATTTCATTCAAGATCTACTCTTGGCCGGCACTGTTGCGACATCACATATCCGCACAAACTTCCAACTAGCCGATATCCTCACCAAGGCCCTCGGTTCACAACTGTTTCATCAATTAGTGAGCAAGTTGGGCATTCGTGATCCCCATGCTCAAACTTGAGGGGGAGTATTGACATATATTTATGTATATTCTTATCTTTTGGATATGCTTTTTCTCTTTATGTTTTGGATATCTTTTATTTCCTTATCTTTTATCCTTTTTTTGTATAGCAAGCCATGTACTTTGTATATATAGCTTTTAGTATTAGAAAGGAGGCAGATCATTCTTCACAATCTAATTCTTTAATGTACCTAGACTTGGAAATCGGGTCGGGCGGGTCGGGTTTGGTTCGATCGGGTTCCAGTTAAATCGGGTTCGGGTCAATCGGGTCATTAACAAGTACGGGTTGGTTAGGTTTGGTCATGCCGAGTTTGGTGCCAGTTTGGGTCGACCCCACGAGTCCAAAGTGTAAGTTTTTTTAAAGATTTTTTACATTAACTTTTATAATAAAATCATAATTTAATAATAAAATAATATTTTTAATAATAACATAATCAATATTATATCACTATTTAGTAAAAAATAGTATAATATTCATTTTAAATGAGGTAATACATATGACTGGATCGGGTCGGTTAACCCAACGAGTCGGGTCGTATCAAACCCATAATTCTTTGGGTCATCGGGTTTGGGTCTTTCTTGACCTATTGATTTTCGGATCGGGTCTCAACCTAAAAATATCAGACGGGTCGGGTTGTGTTTTGCCAGGTCGAAATGTACATCATTGACCATTGTTAGGGTTGGAAATTTCCCTGCCTCGGGGAACATTCACACGGATAAGGGTTGGGAAATTTATTCCCCATGCGGGGATAGGGAAACTCACGGGAATTTCCACCAAATACATAATTTTCTTCTGATTTTTCTAATCTCAAACCTATATTTTATACTATGTATTTCCTAAACACCGTATTCTCTAGCCTTAAATCCTATATCTCAAATCTTGTAAATATATCCTACATCCTAATATATATATATATATATATGTGCATTACAATAAAATTAACAATTTTCCGTATGGTAATACGAGGACGGGAATCTTGACAAGGAGCGGGGCCATAGGAAGGACATGGGAGATTTGGATCCCATATCAAAAATAGGGATGAGAAATGGAACTGTAAAAAGGAATAGAGACGGAAAAGTTTGTCCGCGAACCCAATCGGTTTGTATGCTAACCTAGAGCTGGACACGGTTCATGAACCGCCGGTTCAGGTTCATGAACCGCCAACCGCAGAACCTGAACCGGAATATCCCCGAAACCGGCGGTCCGGTTCCGGTTCAGATTTGAGCGGTTCCCCGCCCGTTCGAAACTCGATCCACGGTCATGTTCACAACCTGGTTAAAAAATAAAAATAATTTAAATAAGAGGGTTTTTAGGGGTTCACCTGGTTCAGAACAACTAATTCTTTTCCTTTTAAAGAGATTTAGCATTTTATTTTAAGGTTTAATTAGGGTTTAATGAAAAAAGGGTTTTTAGGGTTAATGGTTTTTATTTGAAGGTTTTGTAGAGTTTATGGTTTATGGTTTAGGTTTTTTTAAATATAATTATTTGAATCTTTTTTAATGTGTTTATGAATTTGGTAGCTTTTTTAAGATTTAAAGGGTATTGTAAGTTGTAACATTATATGATCTAGGTTAGAATTTATAGTTTAGGGTTAAGGGTTTGTATTTTAAGGTTTTGTATAGTTTATGATTTATGGTTAGGTTCTTTTAAATTTAATTATTTTAACGTTTTTTAATATGTTTATAATTTTTGTAACTTTTTTAAGATTTAAAGGGTATTATAAGTTGTAACATAATATGATCTAGGTTAGGGTTTAAAGTTTAGGGTTAAGGGTTTGTATTTGTAAGGTTTTTTATTTTTTGGTTAGGTTCTTTTATATTTAATTATTTTAACGTTTTTAATGTGTTTATATTTTTTTATAACTTTTTTAAGATTTAAAGGGTATTGTAAGTTTTAACATTATATGATCTAGGTTAAGGTTTATAGTTTAGGATTAAGGGTTTGTATTTTAAGGTTTGTAGAGTTTATGGTTTATGGTTAGGTTCTTTTATATTTAATTATTTTAACGATTTTTAATGTGTTTATGATTTTTGTAGCTTTTTTAAGATATAAAATGTATTGTAGGAATTAGGACTCTAGGTTAGGATTTATAGTTTCGAGTTAAGGGTTTTTTTTTGAAGGTTTTGTAGAGTTTATGGTTAGTTTTTTTTTTATATTTAATTATTTGAATGTTTTTTATTGTGCTTATGATTTTTGTAGCTTTTTTAAGATTTAAAGGGTATTGTAAGTTGTAACATCATATGATTTAGGTTAGGGTTTATAGTTTTAGGATTAAGGGTTTCTATTTTAAGGTTTTGTATAGTTTATGGTTTATGGTTAGGTTCTTTTATATTTAAATATTTGAACGTTTTTTAACGTGTTTATGATTTTTGTAGTTTTTTTAAGATTTAAAGGGTATTGTAAGTTATAACATTATATGATCTAGTTTAGGGTTAAGGGTTTGTATTTTAAGGTTTTGTAGAGTTTATGGTTTATGTTAAGATTTTTTGTATTTAATTATTTGAACGTTTTTTATTGTGTTTATGATTTTTGTAGCTTTTATAAGATTTAAATGGCAATGTAATATTATTTAGGTTAGAGTTTATAGTTTTAGGGTTAAGGGTTCGTATTTTAAGGTTTTGTAGAGTATGGTTTAGGTTTTTTTATATATAATTATTTGAACATTTTTTAATGTGTTTATGATTTTTGTAGCTCTTTTAAGATTTAAAGAGTAATATTATTAATGTAGGATGTAGCAGGATTATAGTTTTAGGGTTTATAGTTTTCGGAGGATTTAGGGTTTTAGGGGTTTAATGGATTTTTTTTAAAAAAAATTTTCCGAATTGAATCGCCGGTACATGAACCGGTTTACAAACTTGGTTCAACCGCCGGTTCATGAACCGATTTACAAACCCGATTCATGAACCTCCGGTTCAATTGTCGGTTGAACCTCCGGTTCTAAACCTTGGCGGTTGAACCGCCGTTTCACCGGTTCAAATATGTCTTGGACCAGAACCTGAATCGGCCGAGACTTTGAACCGTCGGTTCGGTCCGATCTAGTCCAATTCAGGGTTTGACCCTGTCCGATTCCGGTCCGGTTCCCCGATTCACCATTGTAAATGGAGAAGTGCGTTTATATATGGCCAAGCAAAAAATTCAACAAATGGTTGAACAAAAAGAATTCCATGTCTGTCAATTTTTGTTTTGTTCGTTAGGAAAAGATGCGGATCGAACTGACATCAAATAGTTATATTTGTAAGCTACTTTTTTTTCATCACCATAGTATTTCCCTCTTGTTTATAAGGAAGGAAAAATGAAATTGTTGAACCGACTGATTTATGATTCATAAGCTTTAGCATCTTATTCTCTTCTCTCTTTATTCGTGGTGAGTTAAGTAAATAATTTTTTGATATTTATTTTTTTAAATTAATAGATTCTTAGTAAAAATGGACCATTCTTCCTAAACCCTACTCTCTACTCCTTAAATCCTACATCTTAAATCCTTAAAAACTAGTAAGGGTCCATTTTATTAATTAAAAACTCTTAAAGGATCAATGGGCCCAAAACCCTCCCTTACTCGTGGCTGAGCTAGTTTTCAGTCGAAATGCTCTAGCCGGCCCCAGTTTAGGCCCACTACAAGAAGTAAGCCTTGGTTACACACAAGGCCCGGTTGTGTTTTTAAATTGGTCCAGCACCACGTAGAACATGAAACTCATTTCTTCTTATCATTTAAGGAATAATCGCGGAAAATACCTCAATTATGGGTACGTTGCGAGCTAGTTTTCGTTTCTTCTTAAAAAAAGTTAAATATCATTTGATTCATTTCATACGTAATAAGAATTATATACATAAAATCATGTTATTGGTTATTTATGAAATTTCTTATATGGTCATATCTCAATATGCTATAACATATTGAATTTTCATGGTAAGTCCGTGTTTAGTCTTGACATATTAAAATAATCATTCAAACACTATATTATGTTGATTCGTAACTTAAAGTCATGTAACTTGTGAAAATATGTGGTCAATGTTGGAAAATTATTTTCTTCTATACTTTGTAATAAGATTAGATTCTTTAATTGTTTATACTAGTGTAATACCCGTGCCTTGCACGGGATTTCTCTATTTTATTTTACATTTGTAAAAACCCGGGCCTTGTACGGGATTTGTCTAATTTATTTATACATTTGTAAAAATCGTATCTTTTTATTATCGAATAAGCATTGTTTCAATATATATTTGATTAGTGATGTAAATTAAAAATGATTAATTGACTAAACAATTGGGAGTACGTTCATTAACGAAACAATTGGGAGTACCTCCAAGTCTAGATCCTGCATAATTAGTATAGTAGATTTCTGTTATAATTATAAACATATTTAACTTTATTTTAAACATTAATTATTTTCGACACAATTCAATTAAACATATATTGTATTATTGAAAATCAAAAACTGATTACAATAAAATGAAAAAAATCAAAGTAAATAGAAAATCTACTAAAATAACCATTACTAACCATTTGAAATGTCGGACATTGGGATACGATCATTAACGAAAGAATTGGGAGTACCTCCAAGTCTAGATCCTGCATAATTAGTGTAGTAGATTCACGTAAGTATTTATGTTTATTAGAAAAAATGTCTTAAAAATAAATGCAAATATTGACCCGATCCATTTGAATTTGTCCGTTGTCGTTTCTCTCTAATAACAACCAATCTAAACTTTCTGTTATGTCGGGTTAATTCGTCCATAACAAAATCAACCTGACAAACTAACATATAAACATTTAAATAAATCAATCTACATACCAACATTTATTTTAATATTATAAAAATACTTAAACATGTTTAGCTACTTAATTTAAGTATTTAAATATAATTCAATTATAAATATTGATTTTAGTATTATAAAAAAAATATTTGTAAATACTAAAATTGACTTATTGGCCCAAAGAATATTTGTATAAATTGTAAATTATTAATGCAAATTTGAATTGGTTTAATGTGCTTTAAGGATCAATTAGAATAAATGCATAACTGAAATAGACGGCAAACTATAAAATCCCAAATTAT
The DNA here is from genome assembly GCA_027886185.1 of Rheum nobile. Lineage (NCBI taxonomy): Eukaryota > Viridiplantae > Streptophyta > Magnoliopsida > Caryophyllales > Polygonaceae > Rheum > Rheum nobile. The sequence goes on along the minus strand of WOAB01000546.1, from coordinate 6,708,147 downwards.
ATAAAAAGTTATTATTTATATTAAAAATAATTTATCCCTTATCATGTATATCTAATATCACCAAATCTCAACATTATATTATTTTTGTTTTTATTCATACATATAATAGTCAATGGAACTTTTCAGTTATATTTTACAAAGAAAATAAATAAAAGTACAAAATTAACATTTAATATAATTATTTAATTATATGTGCACTATACCCTAAATACAAACAACAACAAAATTGAATCGGCCAAGCCCATAACATTAACCTCGTTTCTTTGATAAACGAAGCCCATAACATCATCTGAGTGAGGAATTGGGCCAAGCCCATAACGCGTGGTTTGGACATTTTACAGACACCTAAACCTAAACCCTACCTCACTCCCTCATTTCCTTTTCACTTCGGCGCCGCCATTCGATTTCGCTCTCGTTTTCTTTCTCCTTTCAATCTTTTCAGTTCGATCCACATAGTTTCTTTCCTCTTTCAATCTTTCTAGATCTAGGAAACTTTGAATTTCATCTTTCTGGAAATATCGTCCAAGCCTTCGTTTTGTTTTTGTTCAAATCTTCCAGATCCAAATTGGTTTTTTCACAAAAAAACCCTCTGAGCTACATGTTCCAAATCCGATTTATTCTACATCAAAATTAGTTTATCAAAGATCCACAAAAAAATTAGGTAATCATATATGGACTTTAAATTATACTACACTGGATAAAGATTTCTATAAGTTCATATAATTTATGAATTCAGACTTTTAAGCACATATGATTTATATAAGTATATAAATGAACACTTAACTGGTGTTAGAAGATTGGCAAATATAGTCTTATAAGTTAGGGTTTTAGAAGTTAACATAAACCCTAGACGCAACCTAGATATTATACATGAACCCTAAGAAGGAAAATAAAAATTGTGAAATAGAAATACTTAAACACACTGCTACAAAGGTCACTTTTATTTTGTGCAATTACAGATATTCCAATACTGAACTGATTTTCCATTACTGCGCCACATAATAGAAATATCCTTTATTTCTTGTTGTTGTTTTGACATTGCTACAAAGGTCGTACACAAAAAAAATATACAAATAACAGTTTAGTAGTGGAAAATCAGTTCAGTATTGGAATATCTGTAATTGCACAAAATATTTGTTGTTCAGTATTTGCTGTTATGTAAACAGAAAATCAGTAATGGACAAAATACATACGAAAATCAGTAATGGAAAATCACTTCAGTATGTGCTGTTCTGTAAATGCACAAAATACATAGAAAAATCAATAGTAGAATATCAATTCTGTAATTGCAAAAACTCAGTGGAGATGGGGAGAATTTCCGAACCCCTGGAAAAATGTATGTAGCATGATCGTATTATTATTATTATGAATTGCAAAAACATACCTGCTATCTCAAAGGAAGAATCGATATTGTTTAGGCCTGCGCAAGAACTCACAAAGTTTTCGAATGTAATTGAGGAAGATGCTCTCTATTTATAAGCCATAATTTTTATTGATTATAATGGTTGATTTTATTTGATTGTGCACATATTAAACTGCCATAATCGATGCAATTTATTCTGTACATGTATTGTATACATCTTCAAATTGGAACAAAATCTTGCCTTGCAGATTACAGATTGCAGAAAAATATATGCACCGGGCCCAGATCATTTTCTTACTATGTATGGCCTTGCAGATTAGCATTTTATTTTTGGTTTAAGCAATTCATTTTTTGGGTTTAAGCAATAATTATCCATTGATGTAATTTTGGTACGTATGCTTATGTTGTTTTTTAGGTCATTTGAAGAAGCAGCTTCATTGTTGTATTCTTTGCATGGATGTAATTTTTGTCATTTTTGTGTTCTTTGCATATATTGCAGGTTTGTATACATGTATTATTTTGCAGGTTGGATTTTTTTTATGCCTGCCCTAATTGCATTAGGGTTATTAAGATTATTTTTCATGTTATTCAGACATTTGCAGGGATTTGCATGAAATTTAGACATACATATAGTACTGTTGCCTATGTTATTTTGCAGGTTTAAATTTAGACATACATATAGTACTGGTGCCCTAATTGCATTAGGATGAAAAACTTATGGTTTAAATTTATACATACATATAGTACCGGTTAATGATTAAGGTCCAATTTTAGCCATTTATAGTATGGCGGTTCATATATTGACGATTTTCAAAATATTTTTGAGATTCTGTAATATGATTTGTGAAAAAAATAATCACAAAAATAGAGTAGCAGATCTTAATTTATGAATATGGAAAATATAATATTTACACATATTCTGGAAGATTCAAATTGAAAGATAGAAATGGCAATAATCGGAATAAACGGAATTAATGACACGTGGACAAATTGCTGTAAAGATGCCACATGGCAGGAAAAAAATCGATGCATTGTAGGAGTGCCACGTGGTGTAGCCGGGCCTTTGCGTTTAGTAGATATATAGTAGATTCTATATAGAATAATAAAGTTGTCAAATATAGTTTCTTGTATAAATTTTAAATATTTACCACGGGGAATAATACACCTTTAGAAAACTTTGTAAACAAAAAGAATTTTAGTTGATTAAGCTTTCAAGATATCTCATAACTCTTTACGAATAATATTATTACTTTCAAGAATATGTAAATGGAAATATAAATATAATTATATGTTATTTACCTCTAAAGTTAACAACCAAAATCAACTGTATCAAAACTCACGATGCCCTATATGAACCGATTATCCCCGTCTTCTTGGATGAGTTGGACATTTTTTAAACTCAATTCTAAAGTTAAGCTCCATCATATTTATAACTATTTTCTCCAGGATTTGTAAATATATTCACCCTATGTACTATAAAAAAATTATGATTTGTACTTATGTATTTTTTTTATACAAGTATATATGATGAAAAAAATTCAACTACAATTGAAAAAGAAATAATTTAAATAGGACATTATATTATCCAACTCCGTGCTAGACTATTGTATAATGAAGGAAGATATTTGCTTCAGACAATAAATCAAATATTTTAGGAGAAATGTTAGAAAAAGGAAAATGATATTTTTACGTACCTAAGCAATTTTCCACTGAGCTTCCCACTTGCCCACACTAAAATTTGCAAACTACTATATTTATATTGTCGATTTCAAAGAGCAATGCAAGAGGGTATCTTGAAGGATTTTCAACAATAAAAAGGATAACTATCATTTAATCTCATTTACTTTGAATTCATTATTTTGATATAATAATGGTCAAATCTAGGGGTGGGTGTGGGCGGTTAACCGAACATCGGTTAACCGGAATTTTGGTTAGTGAATTATGGTAACCGTAACTGTAACGTAATTTTCGATTAACCTACACCGGTTAACCAAATCTTTCGGTATGGTTAATCGGTTAACCAATTTTTATAAAAACTAAAGAATATTGTTTTTAAAAATTAAAACTTCTATAAAAGAGCTTGTATTTCTTTCCAGCAAGGGTTTGAAGGGTTAGGGAACTCGTATTTCTTTCCAGCAAGGCTGTCTGGAGTAGAATTTGTATGGAATCTTATATTGGCTGTGATAGATTGATTGATTATCGAAAGACCAATTTGCCAATTGTGGTTAGCAACAGGCCGCACATGAACAAACCTGCAAATTGCGAAAGTGTCGGACTTTGCGGCGCCGGCGACCTAGAGGCAGTCACTGAAATGATAGGTCAACATCTCTCCCATTCACTCGAACATAACACTAGGGGCGGCGACTAGCGGCGCCGGCGACCTAGAGGCGGCAGTGTCGGACTTCGGACTCGCCCCAACTTAGCCGTGTCCGTGCTTCCTAGATTGAGAGAAATGGCGTCGGTATCTCTCTGTGGATTGGTTCAGTTGAGACATACTGGAATCCCGTTTTCTTCTACTCCATCTCTCGTCTCTCTTCCTCGTTTTCCGCTCCTCCTGCTCCCTCCCAAGTAAGTTCTTTCTCTTCTCTTCCTCACAATTTATGCTCTAACCATACAAAATCTCAATCAAATTCACATCCTTTAAATTCAGATTTCACTGTTAACTATTTGATGTCCACTAACAAAACTATTATATAAAAATCTGAACTTCATATTCATAATCAGGGGCGGACCTACGTAGGGACGAGTGGGGGCACGGGCCTCCACTCAATTTTTTTTTTCTTACTTTGCATCGCTTCCTATCTGAGCGTACTTCCATTCCTTTTTTTTTTTCCCATATTCAATGTAATGTTATGTTCAATTCAATTTATAGTGTATGTGATATGAATAGGGTGTTGAGATTATATAGTTTACCTATAAGTTTTTGTTTCTCTATATACGAAATGAATTAGATTGGGTGCTTAGAGAAACATCCTATGTCGAAAGTGAACTAATCCAACAATCAGAGTACTAGATGATATCATCTTTAATTTTTATTTTTCGATAAGGGTTAAATTGAATTGATATAGGATAGAACATATAAAGTTTATGTTTACCAAATATAAAGCAAATCTAACCATGCCATGTAATTCGACAATATAAAAGAGAGCACTCCTAAGTAATGTTTAGTTACCTAAACCACTGATTATTCAACTAATCTCAACTTATCATTCTTGTCCCCATTGGTATGAAGAGAACTTTTATTATGAATATGTTATGTTCACTCAGTCTCGATTAATTCTTGCTTTGTTGATTTTTTTTACATATCTTCCATGCATTGTTGAATCATTGTTTTGTAATCATGTATCCCTCATTGGAAACTCTTTTAATTTGCTATTAATAATAATTGCATCGGGTTATTCCCGTCATATTAACTCAATTTTTTTAAAAAAATTATATTTTAAAATTGATTTTTAGTCACGCAGGATTTGTGCCCCCACTGGGCGAAAATCCTGCGTCCGCCCTGTTCATAATAATCTCAAATTTCTGCTATCGGTCTTTGATATTTCTTGTTCTCGTAGACCATTTACATACGCAATCCGTCTTGGTGTGGTCGAAGCTTGACCGAATCCCGCCCTTCCACGCCATGGAGGAGATTGCGGTTCCTACTGCAGCACACTGGTCAGACAGGTACAGTGCCAGAGGTTCGAACTTGTGCCCACATGCTCCTTTTAATAAAAATCAGCCTTCTACCACCAGGCTACTTAAGTTAGCTTGTCTTCTTTCTAAAAACATCTATATTATCCTCTCGGTTATATGGTTAATCGGGAAAAAAAAATAGCGAACCATAACCGAACCGATTGACCGTTAATATTATCGGTCGGTTAATTGTAATCGAAAATATTTTTTTTTCGGTACAGTTAACCTAAAAAATGAGCGGTTTTTCAGTTCGGTTTTGGTTTTTTTATGCCCATCCCTAGTCAAATCCCATTGATTTCAAATATTCAAGGCTTATTGCGGTTACATTTTTTCTCAATTGTCTTCTTATTTATTTATGTGAAAATTTAATGCATTTATAAGGATATTAATGTTGCTAATAAATTATTAGACCATTCCGAAATTGATATTGTTCAAAATCTAATAAGCTATAAAAAAAAAAGGTGCATAGTCCACAGAGTGGAAAAATAATAAATTAATAATAAATTCTTAAAGCAATTTTAGCACGATTCAAATCATGCTTGTAATGTGCACTTCATCTTTGAATTTACTAAACCAAAATTTTGACATAGACATAAAGATAGTCTAAAAAGATGATAATAATAATATAAATGTGATTAAAATTGAAGATAAAAAAAGTTTTGTTGGCCAAAATGATCTCCATAAGATTTGAACCTCAATCTTAATTTTATCACATAAACAAAAATTTTAACCATTAAGTTAAGAATATAATAGTAATATTAAATGAAATATAGCCAAACAAATAAGACTAATATCGTGAACTAAACATGTATAATAAATGTTTTTTGATCTTTTGTACACAATTTTTTATATATATAGATAGATAGATTATTATAACTTAAAATGATTTTATGAAATTAATATGTATAAATAACCAATTAAAAAATAACATTGGCATGGATTGTTCAAAGTAACATTGGCATGGATTGTTCAAAATAACATTGGGTAAAAGCCTAAGATTGCTGATTTTGGGTTGGCCAAGATTGCTCAAAGTAACATTGGCATGGAAGCAACCTATGTGATTGCCGAGACGCATGGTTATATCGCTCCAACTTCCAAGTAACAGAATTTTCGTTATGACTTGTGTTTTACTAGTGCTTAGTTATGCTTTACTGGTTTCTTATTCATTGTCTAAATTTGTATTCAGAGTACGGCTACACGTACAAGGTGAATGAGAAGAACGACATATACAACTTTGGAGTGGTTTTGATGGAGCCGGTGACAAGTAAGTGGCTGGTAGAAGCAGAGTTTGAGGAGAGCAAGGATATAGTAAGTTAGGTATCAAGCAATCTAAAGAGCAAAGAGAGTGTGATGAGCATGGTGGACACTAGTGTTCCTGAGCCTATTAAGGAAGAAGCGATCAAGGTGTTGAACATCGCCATTTTGTGCACCACAAGGCTTCCGAATTTCAGGCCATCAATGAGAACCGTAGTTCAAATGCTAAAAGATGTTGATCCGTGTAGGTTGGAAGGTATCGTGATTGGAAAATAGAGCTCGATAAAGAAAGGAGAAAGCCCATGAATAGTAAAAAACGTATTTGAAATCTCTTTGTTGTAAGGAGGAAGCTGGCCCAGATCCTTGATGAATTTGGCATGACATTTTAATGTCATATCACCTACCTTATTAGCTAGTTTATTAGATGTTCTTTGCGCAAAATATCATATCAACTAGCCATGAATGACACACCCTCATATATTTAGGGAAGAGGATCATTGTGTGTATCCCTTCAATTCCAATTTTGAAATTCAAAATCGGAATTGAAGGGTCATTATGTGCATCCCTTATGCGGATCTTCTTAGTTACTCTTCGCATAAGTGTCAAAAAGAGATTATGCTGGAATGATTTGTGGAGACCCACTTGAACAATGCGCACTCGAGTGACCACATGGCCAAGCCTTCGCTAATGCTTCGCGAAGCGAAGGGCTTGGGGATTGGTTGTGGGAACCAGAGTTTAAGAAATGGGCCAAGAGAAGAAATGGGCTTTTCCAATCTAGCCCATTAAAGAAAAACTCCTAAATAGAGACTATAAAAGACGTAAAGAGGGGATAATATTAGGATCCTTTTTTTGCCTCTCTTCCATCAACAATCCAAAAATAACAACCCTGAGAATGTCCACAATAGTACAGAGAATCAGCTCCAACAAAATTCTCTTGTCCAGAACTGAATTTATCTTTTTCTTCTCTACTCTCCTTCTTTCTTTTGTACTTGATTCATGCATGTTTTCTTCTCGAATACTCGCCTGACTTGGGCATCGGAGTGTCCTCCCAGGGAAACACCACTCCCTGGGTTGTTTCAGGAGGAAATCCAGAGTAGAAAATTGAAGCCAGAAGTCCATCGGAGTAGAATTTCAAAGTCCTCAAGTCCAGATTTCAGTTGCATCGAGGGTATCCGGTGGAGGAAGACAAAGAAGGAGCAAAACCGAGATCCTTAAGGTGTTTAGTGAGGATTGTCATTTTCAGGTTTCAACATTGGTGCCGACCATAGGGACCTTCTCATACAGCTAGATCGGAATCTGGAACATGGACGAAGAAGGTACATAAGCAAACAAGTCCAACGAGGCCCAGTCGCAACCTCGCGCACCGCGTGTCACTCCATCGATGATGAGTACTCTTCAACCTCACGCACGCAGGCGCATGGTAGACGAGGAAGAGTACGAGTAGCTTAAGCAATTTCAGGAATGGCAGCAGTATGTACAGGAGTACCACTAGCGCAAACAACAACAAAATGAGCACCCACAGGGTGAGAATCCTCAAGAAGGACGTGTAGAGAACGTGCCCCAGGCAGAAAGAGCTTCAGTTTCACCGGAATACCCATGTTATCCCCGCGAAGAGAGTTCTCGCTGTAGCAGCCTGTAGTCGTGGCACCTCCTTACGACAGGAACCTAGGGACATTTTTGACACTCTACAACCCTACTGCCTTCGCGAAAAACATCCTTATCGCTCTACCCCCGCCTGACTTTAAGTTGCCCACCCTGAAGGACTACTGCGGGGAGGATGACCCAGGTGCTCACCTGTCTAAGTATCGCTACACGATGCTTGTAAGCGGGGCTGATGAAGCTACGATGTGCAAGTCCTTCCCAAACACCTTGTCGGGGCCGACTCTAAATTGGATGATAAACCTGCTATTTGAGAGCATCAAAACTTTCAAGCAACTAGAAGAATCCTTCATGGCTCACTTCGGCAGTTCGAGGTGGAGACAAAATGGGGATGCAAGAAATTCTGACGATTAAGCAACACGGAGGCGAGAGTCTGGCTTCTTACGTGAGGAGGTTCATGACTGATGTGGTACAAGTTCACTATTGACGAGAAGATTGCCTGAATGGCTTTCATTCAAGGGCTAGTCGACTCATTCTTCAAGTTCACTGTGAGCATGGAGGCTTTCGAGTCGTATGCTAAGTTATTTGTCTGAGCCAACTTACACATCAGAGCAGAAGAGTTGTCGCGTGGCGGGATGCCACAACCCGTTCCCGCACACCATGGAGGTAAGGGAAAGCAGGGCTCCTAGAAGAGAGAAGTACACAACTGGGAGCCCCGCCGACATCAGAACAATGAAAATGCCAGGATCCCAGAAAATGTGCCATGAACTGTAGAGATGAACGCCCGGGAAGTCAAGAATGTTGATCCGCCAAGAGCGCCACCCAGACCACCTACTCCACGACCAAACCCACCGCTCCATGTTCCGTGAAGGAGAGGAGGAAGGTTCTGCTCGTACCATCAGTCCTCCAGTCATGACGCCTACAAGTGTCATGGATATGGGCCTCCAACAAAGAAGCCTACGCCCGCTCCCAGACCACTGCACCAAGGGCCACCACCACAACGAGGAGGGCCGAATCTTCTACGGCCTAACGGGTATAAAAACACCATAGTGGGTGGCCTTATCTTGGGAGCGCCGAGTAGACACGAAGCAAGGAGAATAGAAAATTCCCCTCCATTGCACAGAGGATGATCCATCATGATCATTGCAAAGGGCCTCCACGAGCCACTTTGAATCGTCTTTACAGAGCAGGATGTGGTAGAATCCACGAAACCTAGTTGTGATCCCTTGGTGATTCACGTACAGATGGAAGCTAAGGTCGTGAAGAGAGTATTGGTGGACACGGGAAGCTCCGCGGACATACTTTACTGGGATGCTTTCCAACAGTTAGGGTTGGCCCCCGAGCAGCTCAAGCCGATAGACTATACACTCGTAGGTTTCGCAAGAGAGAAGGTCAAGGCAGTGGGGGTTATGAGCATCAATCTCATTCTAGGCGATGAAGGGGGACGAGGAGGTCAGCGAGGTTGGACTTTGTAGTGCTAAAAACACCATCTGCATACAACGCCATCATGGGGAGGACTTTCCTCAACATATTCCAAGCAACCATCTCGATCTATCACTCTACGGTGAATGTCCCAACCTTGACGGGAACGAGGATGTCGCGAGGACATTAGGCTGAAAGTAAAGCATGATACGCGATGACCCTCAAGGGAGGTGGAGGCCCATTAATGATGGTGCAACGAGGGGTGTCAGATCCACCCGTTGAGCCAAACACGGTGCGCAGGGAAGAAGCTGGTTTTGAAGTAAGGAATCGTCTCGAGGCGGCCACCTCGGAGGAAGAAAGGAGGTGCATCAGTCCTTTCGGCAGTGATGAAAATAAGTTGTACATGGGCAAGACGTTAAGTCCGTAAAGCTTGGAAGAGATTAAAACCTTGCTTACCTAATCAAGGGACGTCTTCGCGTTCACACCCATGGATCTCAAGGGGATCCATGTAGAGCTCATGACCCACTTGCTCAATACTGCACCAATCGCAAAACCAGTGAGACTGAAGAAGCAAAAGCAGGCAGGCGAGAGGGCCTAGGGCTCGAAGGAAGAAATCGCCAAGCACCTAGGGTTCATTCGTGAAGTGCGGTACCTAAAGTGGCTAGCGAATGTGGTTATGGTTCACAAAGCCAATGGAAAATAGCACATGTGCGTAGACTTTACATATTTGAACAAGGCTTGCCCTAAGAACAACTACCCGCTCCCTTCCATAGACCAGCTAGTGGAATCAATCGCGGGCAATGAAGCTCTAAGCTTCTTGGACGCGTACTTGGGCTACAATTAAGTGAAGATGAACCCAGAGGATGAGGAGAAAACTTCTTTTATCACGGAGAAAGGTACCTTTATCTATACGGTCATGCTATTCGGGTTAAAGAACGTTGGGACTACTTTCCAGCGGCTAGTCGATGCCATCTTCTATGAGCAGATAGGGAAGAGAGTGGAAGCGTATGTTGATGACATCGTAGTCAAGAGCACACATGAGGCAGTTCACGCAACCGATCTTCGTGAAGTGTTTGACATACTACGGAGCAATGGGATGCGTTGAATCCAGACAAATGTTTCTTATGAGTAAAGGCAGGGAAATTTATGGGTTTCCTTATAAGCTCGCGGGCATTGATGTCAATCTCGAAAAGGTGGAGGCTGTCTTGGCGATGTCACCTCCGCGGAACGTGAAAGAGGTACAAAAGTTCATTGGCTCAGTAAACTATTTGATGTGTTTCTGCTTAAAGCTTGCCGAGATAAGCTTGCCGTTTTTCAATACCCTTCGCAAACCATAAAACTTCGAGTGGACACCGGCCTGTGATGAGGCATTTGCGGAATTGAAGAGTCATTTAGCACGGCTTTCGACACTAGCATCTTCCGTAGTGGAAGAAGACCCCCAACTATACATCTCTGCCAGTTCGCGGGCAATAAGTGCAGTATTGGTGAAGCAACGAGAAACTCTAGTTTATTTCGTAAGCAGGGCGCTCATTCCCGCAGAAACCAGGTACACGCTGATGGAGAAAATAGCTCTGGCTTTCATCATGTCAGCACACAAGTTAAGACCTTACCTTTAGGCACACCCTATCCACGTGCTATCCAATCTCCCCCTACGAAGTTTACTTCACATGCCCACTGTGTTAGGCAGGCTCACCAAATGGATGGTCGAGTTGTCAGAGTTCGAGATCGACTATAAGCCCAAGCCAGCATTCAAGGCACATGCTTTGGATGAATTCACCGTGGAGACAAGTTTTCGCGAATTGAGCAATCAGGGAGTGCCGGAGGATCAGGCTATTTGGGTGCTATTTGTAGACTAGGCTTCAAATGAAGAGGGAAATGGGGCTGGAATAGCCTTAACCTCGTCGGGAGGAGATGTAACACCCCTAAATTACCATAGGAATATTACCGCCAGTGACCTCGGAACACATATCCAAAATCACCGAAGGCTTACAGTAGTGATCGCAAATGTAACACCCATAAATCTTAACCCATTTGGAAAGGTATTACCGCCAGTGACCTCAGTGTTCTTTACCGAGATCACCCAAGGCTTTACCGTTTAAATACAATTATGAGATACAATGGATACAAAATGATAACTTTATTCATATAAAACATGAGTCCCGGGATTACATCCCAATCCCGAATAGGACAAATACAGAGTTTAAACAAAGTACAGCGGAAGTCTTTTTAAATACATCACAGAGTAAATAAGTTACAGCGGAAGTCTTTCTTGAAATCTTACAAAAAGGGTTATGATCATAATGATCATCTGCCCAAGGATCTCAACCTGATTAAAAGATAATTATTAAAACATCCAAAAACAACCGTCGTCTTCATAGTCAATCTAGTCTCCTCATATCTTCTCTCTATCTGATGTGCCGAATCGAACGGATGACACCAGCCAACCATGCAGAGAACAATTGCGGTTGGTTAGTCTACTGAATAGACTATGCAAGGGTACAAAGCAGAAGGTTCAAAGTAGTCATATTAGGTTAGACTCCTCGTCTCTTGAATAAAAGTCGAGTACGTTAGTCAACCACCATACTATACTTGAATATGACAAAAGGCATGCACAAGAGAAGATTCTGGAAGACTGAATCTTCACAGAAATCGACCCGAAAGAAGACTCCAACGGAAGTGAGTCTTAAGGAAATATGACAAATCTGGAACGTTTAAAGAATCAGACATCAGATTTAAAAGTTGACTTAGATGTTTCGGTTCACAACCAACCTCACCGCATACATCGAATCTAGATTGGAAAGAGAACGTACTATGATCAAAAGTCAAGACGAGCTTTCCTAGCTGCACTATTTACTTAGTTGCACTACTCGCCAAATGTATATTAATCTTGTGCACTCGGGCACATTATCTTATTTATTATAAAACACACGCCACTGAAATACATTAATATTATTAAGAGCGGCTACAACGCTTTAAATCTCAGGGTGACCATTATGTCGACCCAAACTAAAACAACACACAAACATACACACACGAGGCTTAATATTATTCCGAGAACAATAGAAGTTATTATTACACAGGGTGACCTTACGTTCACCCAGATTACACTGCCACAATGCTTACACTTTAATTTACAGGGTAACAGTTACATCCATCCCAATTGCACTAGCTAGGTGCTTAATACACAGGGTGACAATTATGTTCACCCAATTGCGCTAGCAAGGCGCTTAAACACTTCAGATCCTTAAAGATGGATATGAAACATAGGTCATGACCCTTAAATTATTATTCGGAATTATTCCGAGAAATATTACGTTATAAAGAAACGACTAATCCTTACTTGGATTAGCGTTCATACGAACACTCATGCTAACTAAACAGTCTAACACAACAATTATTCACATTAAAGCCATCCAGGCAAACGACTTAAACATAGAGATAATAGAAACGACTAATCCTTACTTGGATTAGCTTTCCTATTAATCCACATACTATTCTAGCATTAAGATTAAATTCACAACAATACCATCATGGTAATTATCACATATAATTGCATTGTTCTAACAGATATACAACCTATTATAATATCATTATTACAGTTTCCAAAACAGTTTATAAAATCATTTCCAGACAAACACAATAATCATTCCAAATTAATTACTCAGATAAACAACTGATAATTAATGTAAATATGGAACGATGAGCAAGAGCGAACCGCCACTTGCCTTAATCCGCTGAATTGGAATAAGCCTAACGACGACGGGATTCCGGGCTCGATATGGGTATAGCTCCGACAGCACAACAACCTTTGAGTCGACCCATAAAGAAACCCTAAGTTAGATCCGACATAACAACAGTACGAATCTAAAGGAAGACAAAAGGATACGAAAGGAACGACGCCCGAACAACGACCACCCAGGGCCGAGGCCAAAAGAAGCCTCGACCTTCTGGCGGCGGTCGCCGGGTTCATCACGGAGGGTGCCGCGTTTATCACGGCGGTCGTCGCCGAGAACACGACGGTCGCCGCGGTGAACCCAGGACAGAACGGCGAGGGCAGAAAACTCACCAAACACACGCGAAACGCTCCCCTTTGGCCTTGCTTGGGTTCTGACCTTCAAAGGCAACCAATAGGCTTCTCAAGGGCTACTGGAACACACCAACAACACCCCCGGCGATCACCACTAAACTCCGACGAAGCAAGCTTTTCCGGCGAGAAGAGATTTGAGAGATTTAGGCTGAGGTTTGTGCCCAATGTGACCCAAAACCTCCTCAATTTATAGCCAAAGCACAAGGGGACACCATGATGGTCTACAACGAGGCGGAGCAGGGCTAAATCGGCGCGTCAGAGGCTCGCCGGTGACTTCTGGGTTTTACCCGCTAGCTAGCTCGCGGCGGGCGCCGCCATTCACCCGGTCGCCGCCTCACAAAACCACTACGGCGGGCAACTTACGGCGGTTTCCGCCCTTAATGCGGAGGTCGCCGTTTTTTGGTCTTCGCGCCCAGCTAGAAGACGAGGGCACTGTTGCCTCGAGCCCTTCGCGGCGGTCGCCGCCTTAATTGGACGATATTGACTTAACTCGGGATAAAAATAATCGTACACGAACGAGTATTAACATCCAAAGCACGTTGTCTGTATATTATTTCACTGAGAAAAATATTATAGATAGAGAGAACATTACAGAATGTCTTAAACTCTCTGAATTAAATCTGACGTACAAAACGGGTGTTCGGGAAAATTCCTAAAATTCCCAAAATAACCTTACAGAAATACGGGGTATCACATCACCTCCCCCTTAAAAGAAGTTTTGACCCCGAAACTTGCATTAAGCCAATGAGGGTCCTGCCTCAATACCAATCTTACCACCTGGATCCAATATCCTTATTCACTTCATCCCTGAAATGGATCACAAGAGATATTACTCTTAATTCCTTAGGATATCATTCTGAAAATGATTCGCTCATCTCGATGCTTATAACACAACTCACTTATGAGAGATAGCTCTTAGTCTCTCCGAACATAACTCCACAAGTTCATCCTTTATATCTTAAGAAAGCTTGGAAGAACTCAGCGTATGGGATACCGCTTACCACTTTATTCCTTAGATGTATATAGACAATTCTCTTTACTGAATCTTTAATACATCTAGATCATTAACATATCCCGGTCTTCAACTGAAACCTTTCTTCTTAACACAACAACTCTTACAACTTAATCTTCCTCAAAGAGTTGTACCCAGCCTTATAGATGACATACTCTATGTATGAAGAAGAATCTTAGGAATGGATTTAGATTTAAACAGTAGAGTCGACCCTGTGATTAATCATATAGGGGACGAACATCTAAGTTTCCCATAATACTCCACCACCATAAGTCCGACAGTCTTTATCCTTACTTGGCATAAGCTGTTCTCGACACTTACGAGGTTTCGTATGAACAACTAATTCGTAACGACAACGCATTCTGAAATTTCAAAAACGAGGAAACACTTCATTATCATTCAAACCTTACATTACTGACAAAAGTTGAACAACCAGATCACAATACCACGGAGATTATCGACACACATCGTTACTCCTTAATCTTAAAGAAAGACTTAACATAAATACAACTCAATGGATCAGGGTTCTTCTTCGTTGGCTTGGCTCATTACAAAGAGTCTTTGCCCTCGGCCTGAAGACCCCATAGGCGCTTTACCTTTATTACGAGCCATAGACTGCTCAGGAGCAGATACCGCTGGCCTTGGGTTCTGCTCACCGCCAACATTTGACGCCTGATAAGACTACATTGGTCCCTGACCCTTCAGTCTGCAGTATGTTTTTATGTGGCCTTCTCTCCCACAATTATGACATACTCTCTTGTCCTTTTGGCAAATAAAACTTTTATGCCCAACTTCACCACAGTTGTGGCACTGAATTACTCCGCTGCTCCAACCTGAGCCTCTGGCAGAGTCAGACTGAGTTGTCTCGGTCTTAGCACGACCAGACTTCTCAAACTTGGTAGGCGATGCCGGTCGTTTGAATGAACCAACCTGACGATCATGTTGCCCACCCTTTCCCTTAACTTGCTTCTCCCGTTTATGGGCAGACTCCTCCAATATGACCTCTGTCTTGTAGGCTGCATCCACATATTGCTCTAACGTAGAACAACCGTGACGCAACATTAGAGGCTTGATTTCTGGATTCATCCATCCATGGAAGTACCAGATATTTTGTTCTTCGCTTGACACCTCAGGTCCCACGTACTGCAACAAGTGATTAAACTTAGCCGCGAGCTCAGTCACCTTTAACCCATCAGTCTTTGGGTACAGAAATTCCTTATGCTTCTCATCCCTCATAGCAAGGGAAAAGAAACGGTCAGTCATCTTTGTTTTGAACATGGTCCAATTCAGCTCGGGATGATCTGCCAGCCAGGTGCTCTCCCACCATTCGCTAGCCCCATCCTTGAGTTGAAGGGAGGCGATGTGCACTTTCTCAGCCTCAGTGCAAGTAATGTTCCGGAGCAACCGTTCCATATGTGAGAACCAATATGTCACCCAGACTGGTTCTCCAGTACCGTCGTAGCTGTCAGGCCTCATTGAACTCACTGATTTTAATGCTTGACCGTAAGCTCCTCTGTTCCTGACAACATTGATCTGAGGTATTTGCTCCACTGACTCCTCAACTTCAGGAATAGCCTGAGGAACTGGACCACCTTGTGCTTGTGGTACGACTGGTCGCATAACATCTGTGATTGCTTGCATGACAATTCCTCGAATTGCCTCAACTGCTGCAACATCAAACATTATCGGTGCGTTGGGCTGATCTTGGTCATTGCCTCTTGGATTATTGTTGAAGACAGACTCACGCTCTCCTGTTGGATCTGCAGCATTCCTCGCATTTGGTCTGGGGTCATTACTCGGCCCAGCACTAGCACGGATAACGTTCCTTGTGTTCACCATCTGTTTACCGATCAAATCCCAAGGATTTTATCATATTAATATCATTCTGATATACTTATTGTAATAAAATTAACTTAGAATAGATCAACTTGGTAATTTCTATTGATGAACTCAAACCGAGTTACTAGATTCTACAATCTTAACTCAAAACGAGGGAACTAGGAATTCAAGCCTTATTGGGTATGGCGAAACCACCTTGGCTTCTCCCGGGTTCCTCTGAAGAGAACAGAATACACCCATATCTTACGGGGCAACGGGAAAGGAATTCGTTTTTCTAGATATAGAAGCAAGATTACTATATCGGACTGTATAGAAGACATGACTATGAACGGTGTTTTCAAATTCTTTTCACTTTAAAAATTCAGAGCCCTTTTAAAGCATTTTCAAAAATGGATAAATGATTTATAAAATCCCAAACCCGTTTTAAAACCTTTGGCTCTGATACCACAACTGTAACACCCCCAAATCTTAACCCATTTGGAAAGGTATTACCGCCAGTGACCTCAGTGTTCCTTACCGAGATCACCCAAGGCTTTACCGTTTAAATACAATTATGAGATACAAAGGATACAAAATGATAACTTTATTCATATAAAACATGAGTCCCGGGATTACATCCCAATCCCGAATAGGACAAATACAGAGTTTAAACAAAGTACAACGGAAGTCTTTTTAAATACATCACAGAGTAAATAAGTTACAGCGGAAGTCTTTCTTGAAATCTTACAAAAAGGGTTATGATCGTAATGATCATTTGCCCAAGGATCTCAATCTGATTAAAAGATAATTATTAAAACATCCAAAAACAACCGTCGTCTTCATAGTCAATCTAGTCTCCTCATATCTTCGCTCTATCTGATGTGCCGAATCGAACGGATGACACCAGCCAACCATGCAGAGAACAATTGTGGTTGGTTAGTCTACTGAATAGACTATGCAAGGCCGGGTACAAAGCAGAAGGTTCAAAGTAGTCGTATTAGGTTAGACTCCTTGTCTCTCGAATAAAAGTCGAGTACGTTAGTCAACCACCATACTATACTTGAATATGACAAAAGGCATGCACAAGAGAAGATTCTGGAAGACTGAATCTTCACAGAAATCAACCCGAAAGAAGACTCTAATGGAAGTGAGTCTTAAGGAAATATGACAAATCTGGAACGTTTAAAGAATCAGACATCAGATTTAAAAGCTGACTTAGATGTTTCGGTTCACAACCAACCTCACCGCATACAGCGAATCCAGATTGGAAAGAGAACGTACTCTGATCAAAAGTCAAGACGAGCTTTCCTAGCTGCACTATTTACTTAGCTGCACTACTCGCCAAAGGTATATTAATCTTGTGCACTCGGGCACATTATCTTATTTAATTATAAAACACACGCCACTGAAATACATTAATATTATTAAGAGCGACTACAACGCTTTAAATCTCAGGGAGAGTATTAACATCCAAAGCACGTTGTCTGTATATTATTTCACTGAGAAAAATATTATAGATAGAGAGAACATTACAGAATGTCTTAAACTCTCAGAATTAAATCCGACGTACAAAACGGGAGTTCGGGAAAATTCCCAAAATAACCTTACAGAAATACGGGGTATCACAGCAAATATGTAAAATAATATGAATAATTATAAATTAATCCAAAATTGTCTTACTAATGACGTTCCTAAACATGACAACTTACTAATGTATCAAAAGCAACAGCGGAAGACTTAATAGAAATACAAAAATTCCATAAACAGGATCTTGAACCTTATTGTCAACAAAATATTAAAATACTAAAATAGCTGCCTTCAATGTCGACGTCCCGCGTCTTTAACTTGGGAAGCTTTACCTGATGTGCCGTATAGGACGGATGACACCAGCCAACCATGCAAGAAAAGAGAAAGGTTGGTTAGTCTAATGAAATACTAAACAAGGGAACAAAAGGATTGGTTCTATGTGATTGTATCCAATTACTATCATTGTCTCTCAAATAATAGTTGGTAGACGACATAACTCGAATACTCTCACTGAAACGATAGAAGACTCCAATGGACTGAGTCTTATAGGAATTATGTATGTTTGTTTGGAAACACTATACTTATCACACAATGTTGGAAAAATGACTACTTGAATAGTCCTCTACCAACCTCACCGCATGATGCGAATCCAGATTGGAAAGGGGACTTACTTTAAACAAGAGTCTGGGCGGGTTTCACATTGTACTTCTCTCCTGAAGGTATATTAATTATGTGCATAACACACTAATCTTATTTAATTTCGAATTGTGCATTAATGTTAAGGCTATTAAATCCACAACAATCTCGATACGAGATATAGAATGGGACAAATCCTGAATAACGGCACTAGCTAAGTACACCACCACTTATATTCGAATAAAGGTACGGTCATGACCAAAAGTACTAGGGCAATAATCCTCATAATACCAAGTTATAAAGAAACAGCTAAACCTCGCAAGATAAATAGCGTTCCTACGAATACTCGTGTTAACTAAGCAAATAAGTTCGCACAAAATCCACACCAAGTTCATCTAGCACCCTATAATAATAATAATATATATAAATGAGGGTCGTTGCTAATAAATATACAACCTAATATATAAGGTTCATTTTCACACCAATTATAACACAAGTTCCCAAACACAATTTTCAATATTATTTAGGGGTTTTTGCGCCAAACCACCCGTTATATGGCCGATTTTGCACGAAACCACCCGTTATATCGATAATTATTTTAAACCATCCATAAATGGCCCTCCGTTAAGAACGAGCCACCCACGAGCTTCGTCCATTAGTTTCTCCGTTAAAAAGTGTAAAAAAACCGTAATACCCTTGTAAATATATCAAATTTTCACAAAAATGCCATTCTTCCTCCACCAAATTATAGAAAATTTTTTAAAAATTCCCAATTTTTTTTCCAAAATACCCTTGTAAATATATCAAATTTTCCAAACTCCATTGGATCTCTGTCAGAGCTTTATATGTTATAAGTTTCCCAAATTGCTGAGTTTGAAGTGTTTGTGGTCAAGGTGTTGTGTAAACTATGACTTTCCATGTGTTGGAAGAGATGAATGTGCTGAGATGCTGGCTTTGCAAGTCGTTGAATTCGAATAGCTTCACCTGGAACATATCGGCTTTAATAGACATTTTTTGGGGAATTTTTATTTTATTTTATCTATAATTGGGTGGAGGAAGAATGACAATTTTGTGAAAATTTGATATATTCACAAAGGTATTTTGGTCTTTATACACTTTTTAACGAAGAAACTAATGGAAGAATCTCGTGGGTGGCTCGATGTTGACGGAGTGCCATTTATGGGTGGTTTAAAATAACTATCGATATAACGGGTGGTTTCGTGTAAAATCGGCCATATAACGGATGGTTTGGCGCAAAAACCTCTTTTATTTATCCAAACTTAATAGCACAATTGATTCATTGTCAAATAAGATCAATATGGAATAAATTGCAAGGGCGACCCGCCACTTGCCTTGAGTTACGAAGAATTTGGATGGTGTAACGGAGATGGTTGCTTTCGAATAGCAAATTGGCTCCCTGCTTTATTCTTGTTCCAAAAGCGATTCCGAGATGTACCCAAATCACAAAAAATAAATAAATTATAATGAGATAATTTGTTAAATATCGAAATTTGAAGGATACAAGTCTCGGTTTTTAATTGAATTTATTTAACTCTAAATAGATCATTTTCAAGGCTTTTCAATAAAACGATTATTTATACGGTACTAAAAACTATTTAGTCGTATATTATTAAATAATCATAGCATAAATAAATCGATCCAATAATTTATTTATAATCCTACTAATTTCTAACTCAAAATATTATCTATATGAAATGTTATAATTTAACAATTCATAATACAAGATAATACCCAAAAAAAAATATTTAATTTACTTTTAATACAAATAAAATTAATTTAGCCTAATATAATTTTTAACTAATACAGATTAATGTAATTAATCAAAATTAATAAAAAACAAAAATAAAAAATCATAATCGGCTAAAACCTCTATCGGACGTTCGCGCAAGACACCGGCTGAAAGAAGGGGAAATTCGCCTTCGTCGGAGCATCACCGGGGCTGGGACCAAAGGTCTTTTGAAGAGGACTTCTTGGTGGATCTAGGGGTGACACCAATTTGGCAAAAATGTGCAATCCGATCTTGTTTGGGGATGAATCTACCCAATTTTAAGGTGTATGTGAATGATTTAGTGTTACCTAAATTGCCCAAGCCTTAATTTCCAAAAATGCACCAAAATCATGGATGAAATCCTCCATGGAAGGTAAGTTTCCATGTGTGAAGCTAGAGGTTGAAGACAACCTATTAATTGCGCATGGCCCCCTTAATTTTTGCCAAATTGCACATCTTTGCCCAAGTTTTTAGAGTTGTGGCAAAAGTGCCCTTATTTGACTATTCAAAAAATCCAAAAATTACCCAAACTTCTTTATTTTATTATTCTAAGATTATATAATTATTTGAACCCAAATTTAAAATGTAAGAACTTTTAAATTAGGCTAAACTTAAACTTAAGTCACAATTTCTTATGAAATTAACCATATTTAAATCTTAATTAACACTTTGCTAATCTTGATTCAAATAATCTAGGTTAAAATTGATAAGTTTAATTTAAATTTAAATTAACATAATGTTAGAATAATTTTAAATAACCCATAACATAAAGTTGTAACAACTTAGGGTAAGAATAACTAATCTATTTTCCTTTTTAGAATAATGAAATATATACCACAAATTTCTTTATTAGAAATAGAGTTGGAAATTACATAAATACCATTAATTAAAAATGAGGGATATTGCAGGAGAGAGCTTCGAGTATGCATTGGCCCTGAATTTTTAGGCAACCAACAATGAGGCCGAGTACGAAGCATTAGTCAAGGGGATTAAGCTTGCCCTCGCGAACAGAGCTGGAAGAGCGACTTGTTACAAAAATTTTGAAGTCATCGTGAAGCAGGTTCAAGGAGACTATGAGTCTAAGACGGGGACTTTGCCTGCGTATTTTTCCAAAGTGAGAGCTTTTTCCTCCGCGTTAGACCATTTTAAAATCCATTCAATTCCGTGAAAAGAAAATGCAAGGGGAGATGAACTGGCTAAGCTGGCGTCTCGACCTAAACTACAACTAAAGGCAGAGTATGGCTACTAGAAAAGCAAAAGTGTGGACCCGAAAGTCATGGGTATTGAAGTTGAACAATTAGAGGAAAGAGACTAGCGAGCCCCGATCCGTGAGTATCCAGAGAAAGGCACAGCTCCATCTGACCCTAAGCAGAGGAGAAAACTCCATGTCTGAGCTTCCTGATTCTACAACGCGAAGGGAGGGGTGTTGTACAAGAAGGGGTATATGATGGCTGGTTTGAAGTACCTTACTCTCGAGGACGAGAACAACATGATGCTAGAGGTCCACGGAGGAGTCTGCGGGAACCATTCCGGTTGGAGGATGCTCTCCACATAGCCTAGTCATGCCAAGCATGTCAACTCCATGCCCCAACTTCGCATCAGTCGGGGTTAGAGATTCAAGTCATGAGCGTGCCTTGCCCATTCGCGAAGTGGGGGATGGATCTCTTTGGCCCGTCTCCCAAAGCTCCAGGACAATTGCAATATATCCTAGTGGCCATTGATTATTTCACAAAGTGGGTGGAAGCAGTGCCTCTATCCTCCACCACCGTAGAGCAGGTCAAGAAGTTCATTTGGCAGAACATAATTTGCAGATTTGGCCTCCCGCAAGATATTGACACAAACCGCGGACCCCAGTCAATACAGAATAGCTCATCAATTTCTGCGAAGGGTTGGGTATACGACAACGCTTCGCATCGGTCTCCCACCCACAAACCATCAGGCAGGTCGAGAACGCAAACGGGAAGATTCCGCATGGATTGAAACGATGCTTGACCGAGGCTCAACGAAGGTGGGCGGAAGTTCTCCCGTTAGCCCTCTGGACCAACAGAATTACCTCCAAGAGAGGAGCGGGAGAGACGCCCTTCGCAACGTATGGGGTCGATGCCGTGGTGCCAATCGTGTAAGATCGGAGGCCTTATAAGCGTCATCTCATGCCAACTTGAGGACTTCCAAGGAGGTCACCCATCCTGGTACTACTCCTGCCCTAGCACGCTTAACTTCTGAGTTCTTTGTCCTCACTTGAACCCTGAAAAGGAAGAGCTCTTGTTGACATGGGTAGCACTCTAATCCTTATAGTGGATTACAAATCTGGGGTGTTACAAGTTGAACATATTTTCCCAAGTGAGCGAATCCTACATTATGATGAAGAGGACAACACTGAGAAAATGAAACTTGAGCTCCAGCTAAAGGAAGAGGTCCGCGAGATGGATGAAGTCCGCGGAGGAGAGTACAAGCGCCTCTTTGCGGCATATTACAACAAAGGGGTGTGACGGACGGGTTTTTAGTCGTCCTAAACCCGGTCAAAATAATTCCTAACAAACCTAAACAAGTAGTAGAGGCAAGCAAGGGTCGAATCCCACAGGGAGGAAGTAATCTTTCTAAATGTTGATTAGCATGCAAAAGACGTGTAACTGACAAGTAACAGGGGGGGTTTGTATGATCGCAGAGTAACAAGGATGCAAGCTTTAGAGAAAGAATAAGTATGATGGGTGGAAGTATTCCACTAGACAAATATCCACATTGCAGATAAAACTGGTTGATCGATCACTGATAACTATTGTTCCAAGTTCTTTTCACAATCTTATAGTCGTTCCCATCCTGATCGTAATTAACTATCAATTCAGACAGTTGTTGATAGTACTTACCACAATATCAATAGAAGAAAACCTTACTATCAATAAAGCAATAGCATTCAAACAAGGATATAGGATACATGCAAATAGAAGAAAACCTTATTACTTAACATGCAAATAACTCTCTCTCACAATTGCACACTCGTATTCCACTATATGTAACAATTGTGTTTGCTACTAGATATGCACTCGCATTCCGCTATATGCAAATCCTAGCACTATGATAAATATCGATAAACCTAGTTAGCAACTCTAGATAAATCAACACAAACCAATAGACAATATGCTCAAGAGAATTAAACCAACTTAATAAGATATAGAACAAGGAATAGAAATCTCACAACCAATCCATTGCAATGCTTCAATCGTCTAGTAGAACAAAGGTGTTTAGTTCTCCATGGGTTAAAACCCTAGAGGTAGAATGAAAAACGAGAGCGACTCCTATCTAAGACATGGAAAAGATCTTAAATAGGCTAACGAAATAAACTTGACCTAAAAAATAATACTAAAGGAAATAAGAAAATAAAACTAGAAAATCCGAAATTGCAAAATAGGAAATAATATCTCGCTGGCCGCGAGGCGTTAACAAGCCCACCGTGGGGCGGCGGCTTCCACCGCGGGGCGTCAGTTCCTTCTCTGAGATCCACCGCCGGGTCGCGGTGGCTTCTGGCGCGGGGCGTCAGACGGTGTCTTCTTCAGCTTCTGCGACACTTCCGTAAAAACGCCATAACTTTTGATTCCCAACTCGGATTGCGCTCATATTTTGAGGACTTGCAGTAGACTTCAAGATCTAACTCCTCGAATTCGAATCACTTCATTTAGACATCTGAGTTGAGATAACGAACCATTTGAATTCAATACATTGTTCTTCTACTCTTCAATACACTTCAAACCTCTATAAATCCCATGATTTCTTCACTTCTCCACTCTAACTCCATAATCAACGATTGTGCTCTAAATCCATCCAAATGGCGCCTCAAACCTGGTAATAACCCCCAGATATGCACTACAAAATAGCACTGATCAAATCCCTCATGCTTAAACCATGCTCGTCCTCGAGTAAGCTAAAGTCAACTTACTCCTCCAATCAATCCCCAATGTTTCAGGAAGCATAGAAAACTCAATCTCCAAGAGTCATACCCAACAATAAACTCTAAGCAGCCAATACAATATAAGCCTAGCACAATAAACTACAACATCAAATCAAAAATCTCAACACCCCATACAATCAAGCCAAAAGGAAAGCAGAATATTTTCCCCAAGCTTATCCCAAACACCATAGAGTGAATATAATCTAATCCTATATCTCATCTATCTTCTTATACCTCCCAGAGTGACCTACCCGAATCCTTATTATATCACCTCTTCTTATGTCGCCACGCCAGAAAAAATGAGGATTCCTAAAATTCACTCTTCTTCTTTTCACTCATTTTGCCAAGGCGCCCTTTCGGGTTTTCACCAAGCCACTCATTTCATTTTCCAATAGATGTACTCACATAAGCTCACGTGACTCTTGACCACATATTACCCCAGCCTAATGTTGGTCCAAGCCACCTGCTTATTACCTAGGCCGCCCTTTCGGGTTTTCGACCTATCCCAGGATTTCTAATGTATGCCTTTTTTCAATTTTTGGCTTTTTTTCATTTTTTAATTTTTTTCCTCAACAACGTAGCAAGTATAGACTTGAGTTCTCCCCCTCAAGCCTCTCAATCTTAGACTTACCCTTATTAACTTCACTCGCTTGTGCCCTAGCCAAAGCGCGAGCAACCCGGCGATGTGAATAGCCTAGGAAACGATATGGAGTATAAAGACTCTAACAAAAAGCAAGGGGAACACGTAGAGTAAGAAGCAAAACAAAAGAGAGAAAAAGCAAGGGACTGACCGAGTTCATGAGGCAACATATTTCACCCAAACTTCCTCCCGGGGCTCTTGATGGAAGGCTTAGTTCCCTAGAGCCCGAACCCAGGCCGCAAACTATCCCCGTAAAGAGAGTGAAAGTGAGATTTCTTCATGACATACAGGTTTGTGAGAAGTTGATAGAGGCTCCAAATCTATATCATCGCTTGCTTCGTGATTTCCTTCGAGCAAATTATTGCGACCACCCACTTCGCTTGGGGCAAGAGGAGTCATATCTTCTTCTTCAATAGGGTCGTGAGCTTGTGCTGATGGAGCTACCTAATCGACCTCTTGATCATCTGCACCTTTCGGGAGCTCATCCTTGATGGGCGTAAGGTCCTCCAGGTCGGGCAGAGCGTTGACAAATTTGCAGAAGCTCATACCTGCAAAGTAAAAATCTGACGGTTAGTAAGCCCGATTGAACAAGTAGAAAGAAAAGGGCCTCACGTCACAAAGGTCACTGATCCATTAGAGGCAAAGAGGAAGGGCACTCTGAACTAGAATCACGAAACACTAGGGCAATCCTACGCGAAATCAACCATGTAGCCTCAAGTTTTGCGTGGGTGACATAAGTGTCAAAATTGAAGATATCCGTCCACTTGAACTTAGCCACAAGTGCCTTCTTCTCCGCTTGTTTTTTATTCCCAGACACCTTGCATCGCAGAGATAGCCCGGGGCGAAGAAGTATATTTACCCCATAGTCACCCGCTAAGCTGAGCAAGAACCATCTGTTTTTCCATTTGTCAAGGCGGGAAGGTTTGGTGAATTTATGTTCATACGCCACCTTTAGAGACCAATACCCATTACCAGGCCCCGCGAAGTAAACAAGAACGTTATGAGCTCAAGGGTAGGGGTTATCCCCATTTCGAGGAATTGGTGATACAAACAACACAAACTGCTCTACGCATTAGGATGAATTTAAATGGGGCTCACTCCAATCACATTTAGAAATCTATAGATAGTGGTGGGATAGGTACACGAAATCCTCCTTGCAAAGCCGGGCTACTCACAACCATGAAATTTAGGAAAGAATGCAATGAATGAGACCCCTCCTCCGGGAAAGCTAGGACATACCCCTTAGGAACGGAAAACTCGCTCTTTATCCACCTCAAGTCATTGCGCGTGAGAATCGATTCATCCCCATGTTTTCCCAAAAGGCGGTGTCCTTCGCTAAAGGTAGTTGTCGAACAACTTTCTTCAAAATTTTAGGTTTTAGCTTGTCCGGAAGACGTCGTAAAGGATCATCCATGGCAAGAGGATGCTCTCTGCGCAATGATGATGTGCCTGCCCTATTTTCGAGAAGGGAGTTTGAAGGAGCCCTATCGTGCATGCGTTTAGTGCGAAGCTAGTCAATTGGGTTAGACGAGGAATGATAGTCGGAATGCTCAAAATCACTCATTATGACAAATCTTTGGTTCATTCACAGGTGAGAAAAATACAAAGGTTTAAATCATGTGTAACACCCCCAAATATATCCTTGAAAGGTATCACCGCCAGTGACCTCAGATTCCACATCCGAAGCCACCCAAGGCTTAACCAGTTTATACAAATCATAAAACAACATTTATAATACGAAATGTCATAGTATTGGATTAAATCAAAGTTTCGGAATTACATCCATAATCCAAATACAACCAAAATATATTACAGCGGAAGTCTTTTTAAAATAAATGACACAAAAGTCTTGATCTAGCGATCACACGCCTAGGATCTCAACCTGATAAAATTCTTTAAAATTCCATCTACCTTCCTCGTCGTTTCTAGCCTTCATGGAACTGCAGTTTATCTGATGTGTCGTATGAGACGGATGACACCAGCCAACCATGCAAGGGAATATAACCGGTTGGTTAGTCTAATGAAAGACTATGCAAGAGTAAAACAGAAAGGTTCTAAGTAGTCGTACTAGGTTAGACTCATCGCTTCTCAAATAAAAGTCGATGACGATAGTCAACCACCATACTCCTACTGAAAAAATACGAAAAGGTATGATCAAGAGAAGACTCTGAAAGATTGAGTCTTAAGGACACATATGAAGAGAAGACTCCAACGAATTGAGTCTTATCGGAAAGTATGACAATGTTTGGGAACATTATAATTCACACAAGCGTTTTAAAACTGACTTGACTATTTAAGTCCACGACCAACCTCACCGCACAATGTGAATTCATATTTGGAAGGTGGACTTACTCTAATCGAAGTCCCGGACGAGTTTCCAAGTTATACTTCTCGCCCTAAGGTTCATTAATTATGTGCATAATGACACTTATCTTATTTAATTCCAAAACGTATATTCACGTTATAAGCTTTTATCATAATCATCTCATCCCTTAGGATATAGAGATATATAGTCGGGAATAAATCCCTAAAGGTTTTACGCCGGCTAAGCGCACCTCCCCTATATTCGGATATGGGATAGTCATGACTAGAGAAACGGTGTTAGGGCTTGAACATCCTATCCACCGGGTTATAAACAAACGGCTACCTCTCAAGGTAAGCAGCGCTCCTATGAATACTCATGCTAACTATATCTCAAGTGCACATAAAATCCACTGCTAACTATATTTCAAGTTTGCATAAAAATCCACAACAATACCATCATGGTAATAACAGATATAATAACGTTGTTTCTAGCAATATATACAACCTATTATAATATTCATTTTTAATCGTATCCTTTTCAGAAAACTATTCCCAACGAAACCAGTAATTCATCCCAATTTAATTAACAATTAAACAATTGATAATTAATAGAAATATGGAATGATAAGCAAGAGCGAACCGCCACTTGCCTTAGATTAGACGAAGCTCAACGAAGCTCAAAGACAATGGGTTTTCGGGTCCGGAACGAGGACAGAACTCGGATTTCAGATCCCTACGAAACGACCCATAACGAAACCCTAAGTTAGATTCGATAATAAAATATACGAATCTAAGGAAAGACGAACGAAATCAAAAGAACGGAAATCCCAAACGAGATCACAAAGCCCAAGCCACAACCACGAGTGCCCAGGCACACCGCAGGTGCGGCGGCCTTGACCGCGGGTGCAATCAAGCCACAGCGGCGAGACGACGACGATGACGAAAACTCACCGGGGAAGTCGACGGGGGTTCGACTCGTGGTGGCTCCGACTTCTGGATTCCTTGGACTTCCAAAGGACCACCTTGAGAGCACCTCCTCCTCCTATGGTAGCTCCGACGATGATCTTGAAGAACTCCGGCGAAAGCTTGCAACTCCGGCGACAATGGAACGAGAGAGAGATTTGAGAGAGAGAGCTTGGGATGCCTTCCTCCTCCAAGTCTCCTCCTTATATAGGCCAAGCAAGTAGCTCTAGCTGGCTCCCCCACCGCCACTGCTTCAGCTCCGACAAGATCGGCAAGCAACTCAGGCAAAGTTCGGCGGGGTAGAAAAGGTAATCATGACGGCGCGGGTGCGGTGGGTCTCACCGCGGGGTGCGGTGAAGGCCACTTTCTGACCGCGGGGTGCAGTGGGTATGACCGCGGGTGCGGTCAAGGCCAATCTTGTGCCTTTTGCCCACTTTTGCCCGGGAAGAATAATGGGTATGGGTTTTAACCCCGGATTAAATATATTCGTATTCGAACAAATATATCTAAACCCCAAAAATACGTCGAATGTATTTTATTCCACTCAGGGAATTATTACAGAGATCAAGCATTTTACAGAATGTCTGAACTTCTCTGAAAATAATCCAACTACAGTACGAGAGTTTGGAAAATTACAAAAATGACCTTACTAAAAATGAGGGGTATTACATCACTTCCCCCTTAAAAGAAGTTTTGAACCGAAACTTGGCCGAATAACCTAAAAAAAGCGAGGCGTTACAACACTACCCCCGTAAAAAGGTTTCGACCGCGAAACTAGGCCGAAAATAGCTCGGGAAAGCGTCTAAGCATATCCTCCTCAGTCTCCCATGTTTCCAAAGTAACCTCCTCAGTTCCTGACTTGGACCACAAAATCCGTACCAATGGTACCACCTTGTTCCGTAACTGCTTCTCACGGCGTTCGAGAATACGCACTGGTATCTCCTCGTAGGTACCATTTGTCTGAATCTCGATGTCTTCATAACTCAGCACATGAGACTCATCAGGCACGTACTTCCTTAACAAGGATACGTGGAACATGTTATGCACTGGATGCGCCGATGGAGGCAATGCCAAACGATACGCTTGAGACCCCACTCTATCAAGGATTTCAAATGGTCCCACATAGCGAGGGTTAAGCTTCCCATGCTTACCAAATCTAAACACACCCTTTGATGGAGATACTCTAACAAACACTTTGTCACCAACCTCAAACTCGACATTCCTGCGCATCAGATCTGTATAAGACTTGTGTCGACTCTGAGCGGTCAACATCCTTTGTCTTATCAAAGCAATGTCTGAGGCAGTCCTTTCGACTAGCTCCGATCCGAGCAGAACCTTGTCGGCATTCTCATCCCAACAAATCGGAGATCAGCACCTTCGACCGTACAAAGCCTCGAACGGAACCATCTTTATGGTAGCATGCCAACTGTTGTTGTACGTGAACTCAATCAGACTCAGGCTGTTCTCCCAGCTAGTCGGACGATCGAGTGTACAAGCTCTTAGCATATCTTCCAAGGTCTGGATGGTTCTCTCAGACTGTCCATCCGTCTGAGGATGAAATGCAGTACTGAATCTCAACTCGGTTCCCATGGCCTTGTGTAATTCTTTCCATAATCTTGACATGAATCGGCCATCTCGATCTGATACAATGGTCTTTGGAGTACCATGCAAATGAACAATCTCGTGTAAAAACACTTCTGATAGCTTCTGGGTTCCCCATGTTGACTTGATAGCCACAAAGTGAGCACTCTTCGTGAGCCTGTCAATGATTACCCATATAGCATCCTTCTGGCTTTGAGTCTTTGGTAGCCCCGTGACGAAATCCATAGCAATATCCTCCCATTTCCATTCTGGCACTGGAAGAGGTAGCAACTCACCACCTGGTCTACCGTATTCTATCTTGACCTTCTGACAAGTCAAGCATTTCGCCACAAACTCTGCTACATCCCATTTCATGTTGGGCCACCAGAATTTCTTTCTAAGGTCCTTGTACATCTTGCTAGAGCCTGGATGTACAGAATAAGCTGACGAATGGGCCTCCTTCATCACCAACTGGCGAAGACCATCAACGTCAGGCACACAGATCCGGTCCTGAAACCAGAGCGATCCATCTTCATGAATCACGAAACCGAGAGCTTTCCCATCCATCACTTCACTGCTTAGCTTCACAATGACTACATCATCAACCTGCTTCTCCTTGATTTGATCAAGTAGCATAGCTTGAATCTCAAGCATACCCAGGTATCCTCTACGCTGATCGTACAAGACTTCAATCTCGCACAACCCTTGGTTCAGCTTGGTCTAAGCAGTAAGTAGAGCCACTACAGTCTCGTGCGGCGTCTTCCGGCTCAATTCATCGGCTACTACATTAACCTTGCCCGGATGATACAGCAATTCGATGTCGTAGTCTTTGAGTAGCTCTAACCAGCGACGTTGTCTCATATTCAGCTCCTTCTGAGTGAACACGTACTTTAGACTCTTATGATCGGTGAAGACTTGGCACCTCACACCATAGAGATAGTGTCTCCAAATCTTTAGCGCAAATACTACAGCTGCTAGTTCTAGATCATGCGTCGGATAGTTTGCTTCATAGGTTTTCAATTGTCTAGATGCGTATGCAATAACCTTGCCTCTTTGCATCAACACACATCCCAAACCACTCTTCGAAGCATCACTATATACCACATAACCATCATTTCCTTTCGGTAGTGCTAACATTGGTGCGGAGATCAGACACTGCTTCAGCTTCTAAAAACCGGCCTCGCACTTGTCATCCCAGACAAACTTCTTGTGGACTTTGCGGAGCAGACCGGTCATGGGTAGAGTGATCTTAGAAAATCCCTCCATGAACCGTCTGTAATATCCAGCGAGTCATAGAAAACTGCGCACCTCCTTCACATTCTGAGGCCGCTTCCAATTTGCTACCGCTTCAATCTTCTGAGGATCAACCATAACCCCATTCTCATTAATCACGTGGCCTAAGAAATCCACTTCTTTTATCCAAAAGTCACACTTAGACAACTTTGCGTACAGCTGATTCTGTCTAAGGACTGACAAAGTAATCTGAAGATGTTTCTCGTGAACCTCCACACTCGGGGAATAGATCAGAATATCGTCGATGAAGACCACTACGAACTTATCCAAGTATTGGTGGAAACATCGATGCATTAGATCCATGAAGACTGCTAGAGCATTAGTAAGTCCAAATGGCATGACTACGAACTCGTAGTGACCATATCTCGTTCGGAACACAGTCCTCGGAATATCTTCATCACGAATCATGAGCTATTGATAACCAGACCTCAGATCGATTTTGGAAAAGACCTTTGCTCCCTGCAGTTGATCCAACAGATCATCAATCCTCGGCAATGGATACTTATTCTTGATCGTGACTTTATTCAACTCTCGATAGTCGATACAAAGTTGAAACGATCCATCCTTCTTCTTGACGAACAAGACCGGAGCGCCCCAAGGTGATGCACTCGGTCTTATATATCCTTTCTCAAGAAGATCCTCGAGTTGCTTCTTCAACTCTTGCATCTCAGGAGGAGCCATCCGGTACGGTGCCTTAGAGATCGGCGCGGTACCAGGCTCGAGATCAATGGTAAATTCTACGTCACGATACGGGGGTAAACCAGGAATCTCCTCCGGAAAGACATCCGGAAACTCACGGATGACCGGAATATCAGGAATTGAAGGTTCATCTTTCTTGGGCTTGTCCAGATAGCACAGGTACCCGACACATCCTTGTCGAAGTAGCTTAAACGCAACCATCGCATTGATAAGCCTGCCTTTATCAGTGTCTTTCCGACCCTTGAACTTGCATACATACTGGCCCCCAGATGACACCGTCACAGTCCTTGAGCTAAAATCGATTACCGCCCCATGACGCATCAGCCAATCCATATCGAGAATAATGTCGTATGGAGCCATGGCTGTACAAATCAAATCTGCTTCGAATTTCTTATCCTGGATGGTAATCGGAAATTCTGACAGACGCTTGGTTCCAACCAAATGTTGACCATTAGGAAGATTTACAACGAAAGGTTCACAAACCTCGTTGCATACTAAGTCTAACTTACTGACACAACTCTCCGAAATAAAGGAATGGGTAGCACCCGAATCAAACAGCATACATACAGAAGTAGAATGAAGGTATAGAGTACCTTGATCAATTGGAGCATTGGGTCCATCCGCCTCACGCATCTCGTAAAGGCGTTGACCTTGACCTCCAGAAGCAGTTGGGGCTTTCCCCTTGTTTTGTGCAGTCGTCTGCGCTGAAGGACTAGGAGCCTCCACTGGTCTAAACCTGGGTCGATTGTTCTGACTAACAGACCCTTGTTGTGATTCAGCCCCTTTTTGCCTTCTATGCGGACAGAACGTCTGTACATGGCCCTCCTTTCCACATCCATAGCACGTCTTCTTCTCCTTCGGGCACGCATTACTCTTGTGCCCGGGTGTACCATAATTGTAGCACTGGATCAGATTCTTGCCTTAACCCGACTGTTGCGTAGACCCTCCATGAGTCATATCCGTTTTTGCTTTGCCAGACTTGGCAAAATTAGACGGTGGCACAGAATGCTTGAATCCACTCGCCTGAGACTGGTTCTGCATTGACCTCTGGCGATTACACTTCTTCGTTGACTCCTCCAGAGTCACTTCCAGTTTGTAGGCAGCGTCCACGTACTGCTCCAAAGTAGAGCATCTGTGACGTACCATTAGTGGCTTAATATCTGGGTTCATCCACTCATGGAAATGCCAGATCGTTTGCTCTTCGTTGGACACCTCCGGCCCAGCATACTGCAATAGATGATTGAACTTGGTTGCAAGCTCGGTCACTTTAAATCCATCCGTCTTCGGATAGAGAAATTCCTTGTGCTTCTCTTCCCTCATAGCTCGGGAGAAGAAACGATATGTCATCTTGGCCTTGAACATCCCCCAGTTCAAACCAGGGTGACCAGCAAGACCTGTACCTTCCCACCATTCACTGGCTACTTCCTTCAGCTGAAGGGAATCAATGTGCACCTTTTCAGCTTCAGTGCACTCAACGTTTCTGAATAATCTTTCCATGTGTGAGAACCAATATGCCACCCTAACTGGCTCTCATTTCCCGTCATAGCTATCAGGCCTCATAGAGTTTATGGCCTTCAGTGCTCGGCCATAGTCACCTCTATTCCTGACCGCGTCTTCTCGGGGTACATGGATATTTGTCTCCTCGAATCTAGGAACCGTTGGAGGAACTGGCACAGATTGTGCCTGAGGCACGATTGGTCGCATAATGTCTGTGAATGCTTGCATCACAATTCCCCGAATAGCCTCTATTGCTACTGCATCAAATACCATTGGAGCGTTGACCGGAGCTTGGTCATTGCCCCCTAGATTGTTATTAGAAGCAGTCTCGTGTTCATCCACAGGGTTCACAGTGTTCCTCATATTTGGTCTGGGGTCAATGTTTGGCCCAACACCAGCACGAATGGTGTTCCCTGTGTTCACCATCTGTTTATCGATCAAATTCAAAGTATTTTATAACATTAATATCATTCCAATGTACTCAATGTAATAAAATCACTTAGAATAAATCAAACTTGGAAATTTTCATTGATAAACTCAAACTGAGCTAATAGGTTCTACAAAAGGGATCTCCCGAGCGTCAAGACAAAATTGCTCAGAGATTTAGGTTCTTAACAAAACAAACACTGAAATACAAGAAAAGAAACTGCTAATCAGCACTGGCCCAATCATGGCGCCCTGAAACATTTCCTGTAATCACAGCTCCTCATACATGGCTTCTTCGAACGGGGTTTACCATCGGAATCTGGTGATGGACTTCTCACCATGCTCGGTCTTGGAGCACATGGCTCATTCCTTGGCCTTGCCCTTCTTCGAACATGCTCAACCGCCTCATCCATCTGACGGCGCTCTTCAGGGGAAATCATCTGACTCAGGCGAAATACCTCTCGCGAGTCAGGGCTCAACCTCAGCCTCCTCTGAGCAGGAATAGGTTGTGAGTCCTCAGATGCATTTTGTGGATCACTCTTTCTTCTGATGCCAAACTCAGCATAGAGTGTCTCCCAATCGGCCGGAGTCAATGGCGAGTACTCTCGTTCAGGCGGCAACTCCGGACTTGGATAGATAAACTCCATCCCCGGGTCCTCACTACCCACCAATAAGCGCTCTAAGCCATCAGACTCGTGACCCTGATCCTCGAGGTCCTTTTCGGGGTCCTCCTTGGGAATCGACTTGATCATAAAGTCATCATCGTAGTACCCTCTTGCGTACTCTGACGGATAACCATCATCCTCAGTGTCCTCCCTTGGCTCCTCTTCGGGCTCTACCACAGGAACCTCAGTTTTATTGGATACTAGCACTACCGACTCAGGGAGTAGGGTCTTCACCTCCTCGGGTGGACTACTAGATTCTCCGATCTCAAAGCATCGCAGGGGAACTGGAAACTCAAGCCTCATTGGAGATGGCGGAGCCACCTCGGCTTCTTCCGAGTCCCTCTGAAGAGAAAAACATGCACCCATAATCTGTGGGTGACGAGAAGAGAGTTTAGTCTTTCTAAATATAGAAGCGAACTTACTATATTAGACTAAAATGAAGGCACGACTAGAACAGTTTGAAAAAAAACTCTTTTTCATTTCAAAACAAGTAAACGGTTTATAAAAGTTTTGTTTCCCGCAAAACATTTTAAAACCCAACCCGAAAAAAAAAATTCGGCTCTGATACCAAATCTGTAACACCCCCAAATATATCCTTGAAAGGTATCACCGCCAGTGACCTCAGATTCCACATCCGAAGCCACCCAAGGCTTAACCAATTTATACAAATCATAAAACAACATTTATAATACGAAATGTCATAGTATTGGATTAAATCAAAGTTTCGGAATTACATCCATAATCCAAATACAACCAAAATATATTACAGCGGAAGTCTTAATACAGCAGAAGTCTTTTTAAAATAAATGACACAAAAGTCTTGATCTAGCGATCACAAGCCTAGGATCTCAACCTGATAAAATTCTTTAAAATTCCATCTGCCTTCCTCGTCGTTTCTAGCCTTCATGGAACTGCAGTTTATCTGATGTGTCGTATGAGACGGATGACACCAGCCAACCATGCAAGGGAATATAACCGGTTGGTTAGTCTAATAAAAGACTATGCAAGGGTAAAACAGAAAGGTTCTAAGTAGTCGTATTAGGTTAGACTCATCGCTTCTCGAATAAAAGTCGATGACGATAATCAACCACCATACTCCTACTGAAAAAATATGAAAAGGTATGATCAAGAGAAGACTCTGAAAGATTGAGTCTTAAGGACACATATGAAGAGAAGACTCCAACGAATTGAGTCTTATCGAAAAGTATGATAATGTTTGGGAACATTATAATTCACACAAGCGTTTTAAAACTGACTTGACTATTTGGGTCTACGACCAACCTCACCGCACAATGCGAATTCAGATTTGGAAGGTGGACTTACTCTAATCGAAGTCCCGGACGAGTTTCCAAGTTGTACTTCTCGCCCTAAGGTTCATTAATTATGTGCATAACGGCACTTATCTTATTTAATTCCAAAACGTATATTCACGTTATAAGCTTTTATCATAATCATCTCATCCCTCAGGATATAGAGATATATAGTCGGGAATAAATCCCTAAAGGTTTGACGCCGGCTAAGCGCACCTCCCCTATATTCGGATAGGGGATAGTCATGACTAGAGAAACGGTGTTAGGGCTTGAACATCCTATCCACCGGGTTATAAAGAAACGGCTACCTCTCAAGGTAAGCAGCGCTCCTACGAATACTCGTGCTAACTATATCTCAAGTGCACATAAAATCCACTGCTAACTATATTTCAAGTTTGCATAAAAATCCACAACAATACCATCATGGTAATAACATATATAATAGCGTTGTTTCTAGCAGTATATACAACCTATTATAATATTCATTTTTAATCGTATCGTTTTAAGAAAACTGTTCCCAACGAAACCAGTAATTCATCCCAATTTAATTAACAATTAAACAATTGATAATTAATAGAAATATGGAATGATAAGCAAGAGCGAACCGCCACTTGCCTTAGATTAGACGAAGCTCAACGAAGCTCAAAGACAACGGGTTTTCGGGTCCGGAACAAGGACAGAACTCGGATTTCAGATTCCTACGGAACGACCCATAACGAAACCCTAAGTTAGATTCGATAATAAAATATACGAATCTAAGGAAAGACGAACGAAATCAAAAGAACGGAAATCCCAAACGAGATCACAAAGCCCAAGCCACAACCACGAGTACCCAGGCACACCGCGGGTGCGGCGGCCTTTACCGCGGGTGCGGTCAAGCCACAGCGGCGAGACGACGACGACGACGACGAAAACTCACCGGGGAAGACGACGGGGGTTCAAATCATGGTGGCTCGGACTTCTGGATTCCTTGGACTTCCAAAGGACCACCTTGAGAGCACCTCCTCCTCCTATGGTAGCTCCGGCGATGATCTTGAAGAACTCCGGCGAAAGCTTGCAACTCCGACGATAATGGAACGAGAGAGAGATTTGAGAGAGAGATCTTGGGATGCCTTCCTCCTCCAAGTCCCCTCCTTATATAGGCCAAGCAAGGAGCTCCAGCTGGCTCCCCCACCGCCATCGCTTCAGCTCCAACAAGATCGGCAAGCAGCTCAGGCGAAGTTCGGCGGGGCAGAAAAGGTAATCATGACGGCGCGGGTGCGGTGGGTCTCACCGCGGGGTGCGATGTGTAACACCCCCAAATCTTAACCCATTTGGAAAGGTATTACCGCCAGTGACCTCGTTTTCCTCACCAAAGTCACCCAAGGCTTTACCGTTTAAATACAATCCATGAAACACTTATGGTACAAAATCATCATAATATTCAGTCCCGGAATTACATCCCAATTCCGAATATGACTAAATACAGAGTTAAACAAAATACAGCGGAAGTCTTTCTTAAAATATACAAAAAGGGGTTGTGATGGCCATGATCACCTGCCCAAGGTTCTCAACCTGATTAAAACATTAACAACATCCAAAAACCACCGTCGTCTTCATAGTAATTCTAGTCTCCTCATATCTGCGCTCTATCTGATGTGCCGAATCAGACGGATTACACCAGCCAACCATGCAGAGAACAATTTTGGTTGGTTAGTCTAATGAAAGACCATGCAAGGGCACAAAGCAGAAGGTTCGAAGTAGTCGTATTAGGTTAGACTCATCGTCCCTCGAATAACAGTCGAGTACGATAGTCAACCACCATACTGCTACTGCAATACAGCAAAAGGCATGCACGAGAGAAGATTCTGGAAGACCGAGTCTTCCCAGAAATCAACTCGAAAGAAGACTCTAACGAAATGAGTCTTATAGGAAGATATGACAAAGTCTGGAACATCACAGAATCACAGAATTACAGTATCGCATTCGAGCGACTAAAAGTTAAGACGAGCTTTCCTAGCTGCACTAGCGCCTAGCTGCACTACTCGCCCAAGGTATATTAATTATGTGCGACAACGGCACTTATCTTATGATATTCTCAAACGCACAACACGTTATAAGCTTTTAGATATATGTTTCGTCATGAGGGACATATATTGAAGGGAATCCTTCCCAAGGTTTGTGACACTAGCTAAGTGCACCACCTCTATACTCATGTATCAGAGGTTAGGTCATGACCATCCATGTGGTATTAGGTGGGGTCTAGCCACATCTCTACCAAATTATAAAAAAACGACTGGATCCCAACGAATCCAACGTTCCTAACTACTAGTGCTAACTAAACAGTTCAAGCACAACAATAGTCCACAAACATCAACATAACCGCCCTCAAGGCTATCAACATAAATATATATATTCATAATAGCGTTGTTCTAACAGATATACAACCTATTATAATATCATATTTTAGTTCTCCAAAACAATTAACAAAACTGTTCGCAGACGAACACAATATTCATTCCAAATTAATTACTCAATTAAACAACTGATAATTAATGGAAACATGGAATGATGAGGAAGAGCGAACCGCCACTTGCCTTAAATCCGCAGAAGCTTAACGAAGCTAGGTACGACGACAACTGGTTTCCGGGCTCGAAGCAGGGACAAATCTGGCAACACAGATTCCTTCGGGTCGACCCATAAAGAAACCCTAAGTTAGATTCGACAACAACGAGTACGAATCTAAAGAATAACGGAAGAAATCGAAAGGAACGAAGCCCGATCGAAAGCCACAGAAGCCAAGGCTGAAACAAGCCAAGAGCTTCTGGGCGGCGGTCGCCGCCTGCCTTACGGTGGGCGCCGCCTGCCTTACGGTGGGCGCCGCCTGCCTTACGGCGGGCGCCACCTGTTCGTGGCGGCGGTCGCCACCTGCCTTACGGCGGGCGCCGCTACGAACACCGGGAAAATTACGAGAGGCACAAAACTCATCGACGACGATCGTTTTGCCTCTCCTTTGCCTTGCTTTGGATTCTATGCTTTCAAGGGCCTCCAAAGCTTCACTTTGCAACTGGAATAACACCAAATGGAGCTCCGGAGATTGATTGTGAATTATCCGGCGAAACTTGGATTTCCGGCGAGATGATTGTGAGGGAGATTGAGCTTCGGATTTGTGCTCAATTCAGCTCCCAAATCCTCCTTTAAATAGCCAAAACTCCAGAGGACAACCAAGGGCACGTGGAGGGCTAATATCGGAGGTCACCCGATTCGCCGACCATTACGGAGTCAAGCCGGCGAGGCAGGGCTAGGCCTGCATCTAGGCGGCGGTCGCTGCGTTTTGGCCTGCGGCGGTCGCTGCTTTTCGGCGCCACTTGCCAACTTGCCGGGAAGGGGATGACGATGTCAGAGCCTGTCAGGCGGCGGTCGCCGCCTGCCTTACGACGGTCGCCGCCAAGCCCAGTTTTCGTCCGTTTAAGCTTGGAACAATAAGGTCTTAATCCGGGATAAATAATAATCGTACACAAACGAGTATTAAGTCCCAAAATACGTCGATTGTATATTATTTCACTTAGAAAAATATTACAGATATTAAGAACATTACAGAATGTCTTTTTGTCTCCGAAATTAAATCGACGTACACAACAGACGTTTAGGTAATTTCCAAAATACCCTTACAGAAATGCGGGGTATCATATCACCTCCCCCTTAAAAGAAGTTTTGACCCCGAAACTTAGGTCGCAAATAACTCGGGAAAAAAGTCTGAGCATATCTGCTTCAGTTTCCCATGTTTCCCAAGTAACTTCTTCAGTCCCTGACTTGGACCACAGAATTCGTACCAATGGTACGATCTTGTTGCGCAATTGCTTTTCACGACGCTCGAGAATGCGCACAGGCATCTCTTCGTAGGTACCATTTGCCTGAATCTCGATGTCCTCGTAGCTCAGCACATGAGACTCATCTGGTACGTATTTCCTTAGCAAGGATACGTGGAACACATTATGCACTGGGTGTACCGATGGCGGCAATGCCAAGCGGTACGCTAGAGATCCCACTTTATCAAGAATCTCGAATGGTCCCACGTAGCGAGGGTTAAGCTTCCCACGCTTACCAGATCTGAACACACCCTTGGATGGGGATACTTTGACAAATACTTTGTCACCAACCTCGAACTCGACAGTTCTACGCTTCCGATCCGCGTAAGACTTCTGTCGACTTTGGGCGGCCAACATTCTTTGTCTAATCAAAACAATGTCTGAAGCTGTTCTCTCGACCAACTCTGGTCCGAGCAGAATCTTGTTGGCATTCTCATCCCAACAAATCGGAGATCTGCATCTATGACCATACAAAGCTTCGAACGGAGCCATCTTGATAGTAGCATGCCAGCTATTATTGTATGTGAACTCAATCAGACTCAAGCTGTCTTCCCAGCTAGTCGGACGATCGAGTACACATGCTCTTAGCATATCCTCCAGGGTCTGGATGGTCCTTTCAGACTGTCCATCTGTTTGAGGATGAAATGCAGTACTGAATCTCAATTCAGTTTCCATGGCCTTGTGAAGTTCTTGCCAAAATCTTGACATGAATCGGCCATCTCGATCCGATATAATGGTCTTGGGGATACCATGCAAACGGATAATCTCCTCGTGGTAAACTTCTGCTAACTTCTGGGTTTCCCATGTGGTCTTGATGGCTATGAAATGAGCACTCTTCGTAAGCCGATCCATAATTACCCATATAGCATCTTTCTGACTTCGAGTCTTTGGTAGCCCAGTGATGAAGTCCATGGCGATGTCCTCCCATTTCCATTCTGGCACGGGAGAGGTAGCAACTCACCACCTGGTCTGTGGTGTTTGATCTTGACCTTCTGGCAAGTTAAGCATTTTGCCACGATGTCTGCTACATCCCACTTCATGTTTGTCCACCAAAACTTCTTCTGAAGATCCTTGTACATCTTGTTAGAGCCAGGATGTACAGAATAAGTTGAAGAATGAGCTTCTCTCATTACTAACTGGCGAAGACCTTCTGTGTCAGGCACACAGATCCAGTCTTGAAACCAGAGTGATCCATCATCCTGAATCACAAAACTGGGAGCCTTCCCGTCCATTACTTCACTGCTTAACTTCACCAAGATTATGTCATCGACTTGCCTTTCTTTGATTTGATCTAGTAGCGTAGCCTGAATTTCCAGCATAGTCAGGTACCCTCTACGTTGATCATACAAGACTTCAGCTTCGCATGACATTTAATTTAGTTTAGCCTGAGCAGTAAGTAGAGCAACTACTATCTCGTGCATTGTCTTCCGGCTTAGTGCATCGGCTACCACGTTAGCCTTGCCCGGATGATACAGCAACTCGATGTCGTAGTCCTTAAGCAACTCTAGCCAGCGGCGTTGTCTCATATTCAACTCCTTTTGAGTAAATATATATTTGAGACTCTTGTGATCCGTGAAGACTTGGCATTTCACCCCATAGAGATAATGCCTCCAAATCTTCAGTGCAAAAACTACCGTTGCTAACTCAAGATCGTGTGTCGGATAGTTTTCTTCATAAGTCTTGAGTTGTCTGGATGCGTAAGCAATCACCTTGCCTCTCTGCATCAATACACAACCCAAACCACATTTTGAAGCATCACTATAGACCACATAATCGTCGTTCCCTTCTGGAAGTGCTAACACAGGTGCCGAGGTCAGACGTCGTTTCAATTCCTGAAAACTGGCCTCGCACTTGTCATTCCAGACAAATTTCTTATGGACTTTGCAGAGCAGACCAGTCATAGGTAGAACGATCTTCTAAAATCCCTCTACGAACCGTCTATAATATCCGGCAAGTCCAAGAAAACTGCGCACCTCCTTCATGTTCTGAGGCTGCTTCCAATTAGCCACAGCTTCAATTTTCTGGGGATCAACCATAACCCCATTCTCATTGATCACATGGCCTAGGAAAGCCACTTCACTCATCCAGAAGTCACACTTAGACAATTTAGCATACGGCTCATTTTATCTAAGGACTGATAAGGCAATCCGCAGATGTTCCTCGTGAACCTCTTCATTCGGAGAATAGATCAGAATGTCGTCGATGAAGACCACCACAAACTTATCCAAGTACTGGTGAAAACATCGATTCATCAGATCCATGAAGACTGCTGGAGTATTCGTAAGTCCAAAAGGCATTACTACGAACTCGTAGTGACCATATCTGGTCCGGAACGCAGTTCTAGGAATGTCTTCCTTATGAATTCTCAGCTGATGATAACCCGATCTCAGGTCGATCTTGGAGAAAACTTGTTCTCCTTGTAATTGATCCAACAGATCATCAATCCTTGGCAAAGGATATTTATTCTTGATCGTGACTTTATTCAACTCGCGATAGTCGATACAAAGTCGAAACGATCCATCTTTCTTCTTGACAAATAAAACTGGAGCACCCCAAGGCGATGCGCTCGGCCTTACATAACCCTTGTCGAGAAGATCCTCGAGTTGCTTCTTCAACTCTTTCATCTCTGCAGGAGCCATCCGGTACGGTGATTTAGAAATCGGCGCCGTACCAGGCTCAAGATCAATCGAAAATTCCACATCACGATTTGGGGGTAATCCAGGAACTTCTTCCGGAAAGACATCCGAAAAATCCCTAACCACAGGAATATCAAGAGCTGAAGGTTCATCTTTTACGGGAGGATCCAAGTAGAAAAGGTACCCGACACAACCTTGTCGTAGTAGCTTAAACGCAGCCATCGCATTGATAAGCCTGCCGTTATCAACGTCATTCCGGCCCTTAAACTTGCACATGAACTGGCCCCCAGATGACACCGTCACCATCCTTGAACTAAAGTCGATCACCGCCCCATGACGCGTCAGCCAATCCATACCGAGAATAATGTCGTATGGAGCCATGGCTATACAAATTAAATCTGCCTCGAATTTCTTACCCTGAATGGTAATCGGAAATTCAGACAACTACTTCGTCCCAACCAGACGATCACCATTAGGAAGACTTACAACGAAAGACTCGCAAGCTTCGTCGCACACTAATCCTAACTTACTAACACAACTATCCGAAATAAAGGAATGGGTAGCACCCGAATCAAACAGAATGCATACTGAAGTAGAATAAAGGTATAAAGTACCTTGTGCAATTGGAGCGTTAGGTCCATCCGCCTCACGCATCTCGTACAGGCGTTGACCGTGACCTCCAGAAGCAGTTGGGGCTTTCCCCTTATTCTGAGCAGTTGTTTGCATTGACGGACTAGGAGTCTCAGCTGGCTTGAACCTGGGTCGGTTATTCTGATTAACTGACCCATATTGTGACTCTATTCCCCTCTGCTTTCCCTGCTGACAGAATTTCTGCATATGGCCTCTATGACCACATTCAAAGCATAACTTCTTCTCCTTTGGGCACACAATGCTCTTGTGCCCCGCAGCACCACAATTATAGCACTTGACTGGATTCTTGCTCTGGCCCGTCTGCTGCATTGACCCTCCTTGAGTCGTGTCCGTCTTTGCTCGACCAGACTTAGCAAAGTTAGACGGTGGCGCAGGTCGTTTGAATCCACTCCCTTGATTCTGCATCGATCTTAGCCGATTGCGTCTTTTGGTTGACTCCTCCAGACTCACCTCCAATTTGTAGGCTGCATTCACATACTGCTCTAGAGTAGAGCATGTGTGGTGCACCATCATTGGCTTGATATCTGGGCTCATCCACTCGTGGAAATACCAGATTTTATGTGTCTCGTTGGATATCTCAGGTCCAGCGTACTGTAACAGGTGATTGAACTTGGTCGCAAGCTCGGTTACCTTCAATCCATCCGTTTTAGGGTACAAAAACTCCTTGTCTTTCTCCTCCCTCATAGCACGAGAGAAGAAACGGTCTGTCATCTTTGTCTTGAACATCTCCCAGTTCAAAACAGGACTTTCAGCTAAGCCGGTACTCTCTCACCACTCGCTAGCCTCTTCCTTCAACTGAAGAGAAGCTATATGTACTTTCTCAACTTCAGTATAATCCACATTGCGGAACAACCGCTCCATGTGGGAAAACCATTGGGTCACCCTGACCGGTTCTCCTTTTCCGTTGTAGCTGTCATGCCTCATGGAATTAATGGTCTTTAGCGCACGACCATAATTGTCCCGAGTCCTGACTGCATTCTCTTGGAATACACGGTTCACTGGCTCTTCAAATCTGGGAACTGGTGGAGGTATTGGCACACCTTGTGCCTGCGGAACACCTGGTCGCAGTATATCAGTTACTGCCTGCATAATCATTCCTCTAAATGCTTCCATTGCAGCAGCATCTAATACTATTGGAGCATTGGTCTGACCTTGACCATTGCCCCCAGGATGATTGTTGGAACCTGACTCATGCTCGTCTTGTCCAACATTTCCTACAGTTGGTCTGGGGTCATTGCTTGTCCCAGCACCAGCTCGAATTGTGTTCCTCGTGTTCATCATCTGTTTACCGATCCAGTTCCAAGTATTTTATACATTAATATTATTCAATATACTTAATGTAGCAAAATCACTCAGAGTAGATCAACTTGGTATTTTTATAGATGAACTTGAACTATTTTACAACTACACATTAGCCGATCTCCCGAGCGTCAAGTCAAAATTGCTCGGAGATTGTAGTATTTCACAAAGTACATGCCGCAATACTAGAATATTTACACGGTACATGCTGAAATACTAAGAAAAGGAAACTACTGCTACAGGCAATGTC
Source organism: Rheum nobile (assembly GCA_027886185.1). Taxonomy (NCBI): domain Eukaryota; kingdom Viridiplantae; phylum Streptophyta; class Magnoliopsida; order Caryophyllales; family Polygonaceae; genus Rheum; species Rheum nobile. The sequence goes on along the minus strand of WOAB01000546.1, from coordinate 6,663,957 downwards.
GGTCCTTATCACGGTGCTCCGAAACGTTTCCTATACGGTAGACTTCCCATGCAAGGCTTCTTCGGACGGGGTTCTCCATCGGATTTTGACGATGGACTACGCACCCTGCTTGGCCCTGGAACACATGATTCTGGTGTCCCTGGTCTTATCTCAGTCATGGTAAAGTATGGATCATCCAAGAGTGGCTCTCCTAGCCCAGCCCTTCTCTGAGCACTGATGATCATTTTATCCATCTGGTATTGCTGTTCAGAATAGATCATCTCGCCTTGACGAAGGATCTCTCATAGTTCAGATTTCATCCTCCTTCTCCTTTGAGTAGGGATAGCCTGAGATTCACTTCCACTTCTTCCAATACCGTACTCGGTATAAAGTATTTCCCAGTCAGCATCAGACATGAGTGCGTACTCTGGCACTAGTGGCAACTCTTGCAAAGGTGGTAACTCTGAACTGGGGTGAATAAATTGCATCCCCGGTTCCTGACTATCCACCAGCAAGTGCCTCAAGTCATTGGACTCCTGGTTCTGTCCGTTAAGGTCCATCTCGGTATCCTCATCGGGATCATCCTCGATGGGGTCCTCTTCCTCGTCGGGGTCTTCCTCTATGGGGTCCTCTTCTTCGTCTTCCTCCTCGCTCCCATCAGGAATCATTTCTATCTGGTAATCGTCATTGTAGTACCCTCTCGCGTACCTAGACGATTCATCTTCATGCATTGCTTCCTCCCTTGGTGGCTCAACTGCTGCTGCCACAGGAACTACAACATTCCTTGACACCAGGACTACCGACTCAGGAAGCACATGCTTGATCTCCTCAGGTGGGCTGCTTGGTTCTCCAACCTCGAAGCACCCCTGGGGTATTGGGAAGTCGAGCCTTTCTGGAGATGGTGAATCCATCTCGGCATCAACCGAGTCCCTTGACAAGGCCGGAAACCGGTGTCGTTTTCCTATCAAAGAAATCCTAATTCACCTACTAAAGAGTATATCAAGCAAGTCAGGGTCGATCCCACAGGGAGTCGGTTATCTGTATACAATTAACGTGTGACTAACAAGTAGCAGGGGGGGTTTAGAATATTCGCAGAGTAACAGAAATGCAAGCTTTAAAAGAAGAAGAAATATGATGAGGGGAAGTATTCCACTAGACAAATATCCACACTGCATATGAAAGAGGTTGATCACTGATAACTATTGTTCCAAGTTCTTTTCACAATCTTATAGTTGTTCTCATACTGATCTTAAGTACTACCAATTCTCACAGTTGTTGATAGACTTATCACGATATCAATGGAAGAAAACCTTACCACTAACAAAGCAATAGCGATGCACACAAGGATATATGATACATGCAAATAGAAGAAAACCTTACTACTTAACATACAAATAATTCTCTCTCACAATTGCGCACTCGTATTCCACTATATGCAACAATTGTGTTTGCCACTAGGTAAGCACTCGTAATCCACTATATGCAAACCCTAGCACTATGATAGATACCGATAAACCTAGTTAGCAACTCTAGATAAATCAATACAAACCAATAGACACTATGCTCAAGAGAATTAAACCAACTTTATAATATATAGAACAAGGAATAGAAATGTCACAACCAATTCATTGCAATGCTTCAATTGTCTAGCGAAACAAAGGTGTTTAGTTCTCCATTCGTTCAAACCCTAGATCTGGAATGAATAAAGAGAGAGAACGTCCTCTTCTCTAAAACTAGAAAAACTCTTAAATAGGTTCAGAAAAGATAAGCTAAACCTAGCAAATAAAAATAAGGAAATAAAATAATAGAAAGTAGAATATCCGAAAATGCTAAAATCAGAAACAAAAGAACTGATGGCCGCGAGGCGTCGACCTCCACCGCGGGGCGGTGAGTTCCACCGCGGGGCGGTGGCTTCCTTGTGTCGCCTTCTCTGAGATCCACCGCCGGGTCGCGGTGGCTTGTGGCGCGGGGTGGCAAAGACCAGCTTCTTCAGTTCTTCATCTTCTGCTCTCCTGTACTACCAAGTGATGGTAGCCTTCCTCCATGAATCCTGAGCAGATCTTCTCCTCCATCTTCTCCATCCTTCATTAAGTTGTAAATCCTATGATATCTTCATTTCTTAACTCTTTTTCTGGATTACAGACTTAGCCTAAATCTACATTGAAACTCCATCTAAATCATGTCAATAATCACTAGTTAAGGTGCCTGAAATGGCACCTATCAAATTCCCCCACACTTAGACCTTTACTCGTCCCGAGTAAATCAAAACTAATCATACTCCAATCATCAAAACTAAGGCCTCAGGAAGTGCAGGCAAACATGATACCAGTGACTACAACAACTCAACAATCAGCTCCAGACAACCAAAACAAGTGATGCGAGATAAATCTATTCCTAACTCCTGTCTAGCTCCTTATCGCTCCAGAGTGACCTACCCGAACTCCTTATATCACCTCTGCTTATGACACCAACCTCTAGAATGATCCTAAAATCACTTTTTTTTTACGCTCATCTTGCCTAGGTGCCCTCTCGGGTTTTCACCTAGCCACTCATTTCACTTTGCTAGACATCTCACATGTACTCACATCACTCCAGTCTACTTTTGCACCGGGCTATACCAGTCGGACTACCTGCTTATTACCTGAATTGCCCTTTCGGGTTTTCAGCTCATCACAGGATTTTGATTGCCTTTTTCAAATATTTTTGGTTTTTTTTTTTTTTTAAAACAAATGCTCGAATCTGAAATGCAAATACGAATTGCATAAACAAACTATGTACAATAACTATGATAAGCAACAAGTCTAAATCCCTCCCCCACACTTGAAACACACATTGTCCTCAATGTAGAGACGAAGACAAAACGAAATAGGGGAGAAAGAAAATAAACTGACTGGAAAGGTGGATATGGTGGATAGCCCGGCGGAGGTGGGTACCGCCCAAAGTAGTGCTCCTGCAGAGATGCCTCAGCTGAACTCAACCGGCTCGTGATATCCCTCTCAATATCAGTCTGCAAAGTCTGCAGGCGAGTTAGCATCCCCTCATTTGCAGCGTGTTGATGCAGTGTGAAATCATCAAAACGAGCAAACACCTCATCCCAAGGAATCTCAGAAGTCGATGCAGAGGAGGAGGCAGCAGCATACGCAAGGGCAGCAGCCTAGAGACTATCCTCAGAATCGGAAGGAACGACCTCAGCGTCAGATGTAATGAACCACTGCGTGAAATCCCGCGGGTAGGTAAAGGGGCAAGGAAGCCGCAGCACGTGACCTCCATAAGAACACCAAAGAATTGCTCTGGTGAGTTGTTCAACATACCACACTGTCGCAGACATGGCATGTCGTAGCGAACAGGCATGATCGGCTAAGGAATAGTGTCAGTCTGCACTCTGGCGGCCGCAACCAAAGTGATCAGACCACCTTGAACAATATCTCGCGCTTCACCCTCGCGAATCCTCTGGAGTTCGCACGCCCATACCAAAATCCAACAAGGAGTCTCCTCATCCAAAGGGTCGAGCATCGGAGAGAACAAACCAAGACGCTTCAGAGAAATCTTCCTATCCTCCGCACTCCCACAAAATGATTGCACCAGCATAGAATGAATTAAGCGTAGACAGGGGTGCACAAGCTTGTTACTGGTTTCCTTCCCTTTCTGATAAGCAGACATTCCCGTAGCGGTAATCCAGAATTATTTAGTGTCCGCCTCATCGGGTCCCTTCTTCCACCCAGCAGTAGGTGGTCTAGACACTCCCAGAACATCCCTGACTTCCTCAACTGGCATCTCGTAAGCCCGTCCCTCATACTTGAATCTTATACCCGCAAGCACCTTGCGTACCTCACCATTAATAGTGCGTCTCTCAATATATCTTGACATGGTGGCGATAAACTGGTAACAAAGCTCAGGGAACGCAGGGGCATACTTGCCTAGGAAGCCACCCAATCCTAACTTATTCAAGCACAGCTGGACCATCTCTAGCATACCCAACTCAGCCAAAGTCCCACTATCAAAGAATCGAGGCGGAAGCACAGTCCTCTCCGTAACCACATCATAAGCCATATTCTCCTCTACAGTCATGCCAACCTTCCTAGCTCTCGGCATAATGAAAGAATTGGAAACTTGGAGTCAAAGAGCTAGACAAAGAGGACTTACAAACCAAAGACGGGGGTTCACCAAGGGTTCACCGCGGGGCGGTATGCTCCACCGCGGGGCGGCGACAAAGACCAGTTACTCCACTGAAGGCTGCCGCCGGGTCGCGGTGAGGACTGCCGCAGGGCGATGACTGTTCAACCTTCTTCTCCAAATCAAAATTCCCGACTCGCGTGAGGTGGTGAAACTCCAACGCGAGGCGGCGACTGTATGATCAACCCTATCTCGACCTCCTACGAGCCTAGACAAAGCCCAACTTCCTCCAATCACACCTCCAAAACTTCACAACACCTCCCTTCAACTAATAGACACCACGGGGCGGTCGGACAAGTATAATGTGATGGCTCGGGTATGGGAATCTCAAATTGGGTTCAAGGATCTTCCACAGACAAGGCTTAGAGCAAAGGATGGATAGCGATTATGGGATTTGAGGTTGAGGACGTGAGGGGAGAAAGAAGGGCGCGGCAGAAAGAGAGAGAGAAAGAAAGAAAGAGTGAGGAGGTTAGGGTTTGGCGGGAGTGTCTAATGGGTAATGGGGGTAAATACTAGGAACCGGACCAAGGGATGATCCAAATAACGCCGTCAAATCCTTCGTATCCAACTTGGAAAATGTGTTTGAAAACTAAACATTTTTATTTTTTTTTAGAAAATTAGAGTTGAGTGAAAATACCCAGGCTTCACCACGGGGCGGTGAGGTTCACCGCGGGGCGGTCGTGTGTTTCCTGGAGAGTTAAACTCGCCTCCATTTACTTTCGTACCTGACACGTTAGTAGCAGGCGAACAAAACAAAGCAAAAGAAGTACGAAAAAGGGTCTAAGGAAAGAAAAGTCAAAGGAAAAGAAAAAGAAAAATACCTCGGGTTGCCTTCCGATCAGCGCCTTGGTTAACGTCGTTGGCTCGACGTAGGCTGTGGCCTATCAGTTTTCAGCTTCAGGGACTTCAAAACTCACTTCATCAACTCGGTTCGGGTTGAAGCCTTCGTGGTAAGGCTTCAATCTTTGGCCATTCACTTTGAAAATGTTGTTTGTCGTGGGGTTAATCAATCCAATGGTACCATGGGGGTGTACTTCAGCAATTTCATAAGGACCCGTCCACTTGGATTTCAGCTTCCCAGCAAAAAGCTTAAGCCGAGATTGAAATAGGAGGACCTTATCCCCTGGCTTGAAATCTCTTCTCAAGATGTTCTTGTCATGCCACTGCTTGGTCTTCGCCTTATAGCTAACAGAGTTCTCATAAGACTCAAGGCACAATTCCTCTAGTTCTTGCAGCTGCAGCTTCCGGAAATCTCCCACTTCATCTAGTTGCATGTTGCATTTCTTTATTGCCCACCACGCTTTATGTTCGAGCTCTACAGGGAGGTGGCATGCTTTTCCGAATACTAACCGGAAAGGAGACATTCCTATTAGAGTTTTGAAAGTTGTGCGGTATGCCCACAGCGCATCATTAAGTTTAGAACTCCAATCCTTCCGATTAGCTACAACCGTTTTCTCCAGGATAGATTTAATCACTCTATTGGAATTTTCGGCCTGCCCATTAGTTTGAGGATGATAGGCCGTGGAGACTCTCTGGGTGACGTGATACTTCTTCAGTAGGGAAGTCACTGTCTTGTTGCAGAAATGGGTTCTCCGATCACTAATTAAAGCTTTGGGTATCCCAAATCTTGAGAAAATGTTCTCCTTAAGAAAACCTGCCACAACTTTAGAATCATCAGTCCTGGTGGCCTTCACTTCCACCCATTTGGAAACGTAATCCACCGCAAGCAATATATAGAGATTCCCATGAGAGTTAGGGAAGGGTCCCATAAAGTCAATGCCCCAAACATCAAAGACCTCGCAAAAAATTAATGATGATTGCGGCATCTCATTCCTCCTGGAGATATTTCCAACCCTTTTGCATCAGTCACAGGATTTACAGAAGGCGTAAGCATCCCGAAAGATGTGTGGCCAGTAAAATCTTGCATCCAATACTTTTCTAGCGGTCTTATTTGCTCCAAAATGACCCCCACATGCTTGAGAATGACAAAAGTTAAGGACATATTGTACCTCATTGTCCGGAAGACATCGGCGCACTACCTGATCGACACAATGTTTCCATAGGTAAGGATCATCCCAAACATAGTGACGGGCTTCTCTTCGTACCTTCGCCTTTTGAGCTCTAGTGTAATCCGGGGGTAGTTCCTCTCGAACCAAATAGTTCATGATATCTATGTACCATGGTCTGAAAGAGCGGAGTCTGAAGACGGTTTCGGCTATGTGAGGAGGGGGTTCAGAGGTACTTACAGAGCAAAGTGTGAGTCCGGAGATGTTACCGCGGGGCGGTGCTGTCGACGCGGGCCGCGGTGAGCTTTCCTGGTTCTCTGTTGAACCTGCCGCCGGGTCGCGGTGGATATTGCCGCGGGGCGGTGGAGCCTTAAGTTCCACACTGGCTACAGATTGTCGGGTCGTGGTGGTGCAGACCGCGGGGCGGTGGGCATTACCCGAATTTCCTTTGATCATAAAGAGTGTGTCATCTGGAAAAGTTCCGTGAATGGGGCTTTGTGCTCCGGGCTTATCTTCCTCATGTACGAGCCTACTCAGGTGATCAGCTACTAGGTTCTCTGCTCCCTTTTTATCTTGTATCTCAACATCAAATTCAGTGAGCAGGAGAACCCATCGGATTAATCTTGGCTTTTCTTCCTTCTTCGTCATTAGGTAACGAAGGGCAGCATGATCTGTGTAGATGATCACCTTCACTCCCAAAAGATATTGCCTGAATTTTTCCAGGGCAAAGACAATTGCCAGCATTTCCTTCTCAGTGGTGGAGTAGTTCCTCTGAGCTCCATTCAGAGTCATGGAGGCATAATGAATCACATGGGAGGCACGTCCCACTTTCTGGCCTAGAACCGCTCCAACCGCATAGTCGCTGGCGTCACACATGATCTCAAACGGGCGAGACCAGTCAGGTGCCTGAATGATAGGTGTACTTGTCAGGCGTTCTCTTAAGCAATCAAACGCCTTCTTGCAGTCATCGTTGAACTCATAGGTCACCTCTTTCTTCAATAGCTCGCATAGGGGTGAAGAGATCTTAGAAAAGTCCTTGATAAATCTTCGGTAAAAACCTGCATGACCTAAAAAGGAATGCACTTCAAGCACATTAGTAGGATAAGGCAAAGACTGAATCACATCAATCTTCGCCTTATCGACCTCAATACCCCTAGCAGAGATAATATGATCGAGCAATATACCTTGTTCTACCATAAAATGACACTTTTCAAAATTCAAAACCAAATTGGTTTCAACACATCTTTTAAGTACAAGTGCCAAATGGTTCAAACATGAATCAAAGCTAGTCCCATGCACTGTGAAGTCATCCATGAATACCTCAATAAATTTCTCAACATATTCAGAGAAGATACTAACCATACATTGTTGAAATGTACCGGGTGCGTTACACAAACCAAATGGCATTCTGCGGTATGTAAAAGTGCCAAAGGGGCATGTAAATGTGGTTTTCGCTTGGTCCTCTGGTGCTATAGCCACCTGAAAGTATCCTGAATACCCATCTAGAAAACAGTAATAGGGTCGTACAGCAAGGCGTTCTAGCATTTGATCAATAAAAGGTAGGGGAAAATGGTCTTTTCGAGTTACCGCATTCAGCTTACGGTAGTCAATGCACACCCTCCATCCTGTAGTGGTCCTTGTAGGAACCAAATCCCCATGTTGATTCTCCACTATAGTGATGCCTCCTTTCTTAGGGACAACATGGGTCGGACTTACCCATTGGCTATCGGAAATAGGGAAGATCATATCAGCTTTGAGGAGTTTCAGCACCTTCTTCTTGACCACTTCCATCATTGGAGGATTGAGTCTTCTCTGTGGCCGCCTGGATGGCTTGACTCCATCTTCAAGTAAAATTCTATGCATACAAGTAGAGGGACTTATCCCTTTTATGTCTGCAATGGTCCATCCAATTGCAGTCTTGTACTCCTTGAGCACGCCTAACAGCTTTATTTCTTGGTCTTCAGAAAGCTTACTAGACACAATGACTGGCAGAGTGTCGTTGGCTCCAAGAAAGGCGTACTTGAGGTGATCTGGCAACGGCTTCAATTCAATCTCGGGGGCCTGTACAACAGAGGGAACAAGCTTCTCGCTTGGATTTAGTAAATTGGGGCCAACGCCCAAAGGATCTATAGGAAACTTACCATACGCATCCGTCTGAGCTATGATTTCCTGCATGTTAGATGGTAAAGAGTATTCCTCATGGGACAAATCCAAATTATTCTCAACAATGGACATCAACTCATCAGGACCAGATATATCAAATACATCCTGTGTAATAGAGTCAATCACATCAATGGAGCATAAGGAGTGGTCTTCATTGGGGTGTTTCATAGCTTCATATATGTTATATTCCACCTTCTCCCCCATCAAATTCCATAGAAAGTGTCCCACTTTGCAAATCAAGTTTAGTCTTAGCAGTTTTCAAAAATGGTCTACCTAACAGAATATGAGTTGCCTTTGTATCCGTTTCCATATCTAAAACAAAAAAATCTACAGGGAAAATCAATTTATCAACCATAACAAGAACATTCTCTACTACTCCTCTAGGATAGACACTAGACCTATCAGCTAATTGAATTACAATTCCTGTTTCCTGCAGAGGTCCAAGTCCAAGAGATTCATAGAGGGAATAGGGCAAAACATTAATGGAGGCACCAAGATCAAGCATAGCTCTTTCAAATTTAGTGTCACCAATAATACAAGGAATGCTCCACATACTTGGATCGCCGCATTTCTTTGGCATACGCCTCTGGAATACAGCGGATACGCGTTCGCTGACCTTAACTTTTTCCTTGCCCTTCAGCTTCTGATTTCTCTTGATGGTGCATAGCTCCTTTAAAAACTTAGCGTACCTAGGTACACTCTTTACAAGCTTGAGGAGGGGGATGTTAACCTCACACTTACTGAAGGTGTCGAAAAGATCCTTGTCGTCGATTACTCTCATTTCCTTTAGTGCCTCCGGAAAGGGGGCAGGGGCTTTTCAGAACCAAGAGGAAATTTTGGACGAACATAGGAGTCCTCTTCTTAATCATGATCAAGATTTGGGCTCGCACCGCGGGGCGGTGGATTCACCGCGGGGCGGTGCTCTTGGCCGCGGGGCGGTGGTATTGACTCAGGACAACTGGGAGATGCCGCCGGGTTGCGGTGGGTGTCGCCGCGGGGCGGTGGAACTTGCCCATCGTCAATTTTTGCCCTGTCATCCTTTTCAGCAGTAGGAGCGACTTGCAATTCCTTGCCACTTCGGAGGGTCACCGCATTTACACTTTCTTCTGCGGCCCTTTTGTCCAACCTAGTGACCACATCTGATAAATGAACCACTGTCTCCTTCATGCTCTTGATGTTGGCCGCAGTTGTTTGTACATGAGTTGTGAAGTGCATTGTTAAGGCCTTGATCAAGTCTTCAGCTGAAGGGGAGCTACTAGCTTGGGGAGCAGCTGGTGGCTCATCAAAGTGAAGTTGTGGTGGTGGTTGTAGCTTCTATTGATCAGGTCGAGGTCTAATAGGCTTGTAACCTCCAGCAGCGTATACTTCAGCAGTAGTGGCATCCTAAAGTTGGGGACAAGCGTTGGTGTTGTGAAATGGGTCAACGCAAATTCCACAAGCATTGTGTTGTTGGGGTGCTTCTTTTGTACTCATCTTCACAATAACCTCTTTCAATGAAGCAATTTCTTGCATTAGATGTGCATCATTGGAGTTGACAGCATTATTAACTCCTCTGGTCGTTGGGGCTTCATCAAAATCTCTTGTGCTCTCAGCCATATCATGGAGTTTAATCATGGTTGCATCAGGGGTCATATTCAAGATACTACCACTACAAGTAGCATCTATGATTCTTCTTTCATCATCCAGCAGCCCATTGTAAACATAGAGTACTAGAGCTTTCTTGTCAAAACCATGAAACGGGCAACTAGAGCAAAGTCGTTTGAACCGCTCACAATAGTCATAAAGGGTCTCCTCTTCTCCATGTTCAATACTGGCTATCGCCCTTTTCAAGGCATTCGCCATCTTGGTTGGGAAATATTGTGCGAGGAAGGCCTTATGTAGCTTAGCCCATGAATCTATGCTTCCGCCAGGCAGATGATAATACCAGTCCTCAGCATCGTCCTTAAGAGTGAACCCGAAGGCTCTCATTTTAATCCGATCTTCAGTGACGTTGGCTGGTTTAATGCTCATAATGACGTTGTGGAATTTACCCAAGTGAACAATGGGATCCTCTCCACTTCATCCATGGTATCTCGGGAGCAACCGTATCACTCCTGTTCTGAGATCAAATGTCACACCATCTGTAAGGGGTGGAATGATTACAGCCAATGGCTGTTGTATTAGATCTGGCACAGTCAACTGTCGGAGTGCCTGAGTCATTCGTACCTGTCTCTGTATCAACTTCAACAAGTAATGAATCAGTAGCAAAGGTGTGAACCGTAAGATAGATCCACACCGCAGTCAATCACAAATAATCACAAACAGAGTATTTGACTCCCCGACAACGGCGCCAAATTTGATAAGGCCGGAAACCGGTGTCATTTTCCTGTCAAAGAAATCCTAATTCACCTACTAAAGAGTATATCAAGCAAGTCAGGGTCGATCCCACAGGGAGTCGGTTATCTGTATGCAATTAACGTGTGACTAACAAGTAGCAGGGGGGGTTTAGAATATTCGTAGAGTAACAGAAATGCAACCTTTAAAAGAAGAAGAAATATGATGAGGGGAAGTATTCCACTAGACAAATATCCACACTGCAGATGAAACAGGTTGATCACTGATAACTATTGTTCCAAGTTCTTTTCACAATCTTATAGTTGTTCTCATCCTGATCTTAAGTACTACAAATTCTCACAGTTGTTGATAGACTTATCACGATATCAATGGAAGAAAACCTTACCACTAACAAAGCAATAGTGATGCACACAAGGATATAGGATACATGCAAATAGAAGAAAACTTTACTACTTAACATGCAAATAATTCTCTCTCACAATTACGCACTCGTATTCCACTATATGCAACAATTGTTTTTGCCACTAGGTAAGCACTCGTATTCCACTATATGCAAACCCTAGCACTATGATAGATATCGATAAACCTAGTTAGCAACTCTAGATAAATCAATACAAACCAATAGACACTATGCTCAAGAGAATTAAACCAACTTTATAAGATATAGAACAAGGAATAGAAATCTCACAACCAATTGATTGCAATGCTTCAATTGTCTAGCAAAACAAAGGTGTTTAGTTCTCCATTCGTTCAAACCTTAGATCTGGAATGAATAAAGAGAGAGAACGTCCTCTTCTCTAAAACTAGAAAAACTCTTAAATAGGTTCAGAAAAGATAAGTTAAACCTAGCAAATAAAAATAAAGAAAATAAAATAATAGAAAGTAGAATATCCAAAAATGCTAAAATCGGAAACAAAAGAACTGATGGCCGTGAGGCGTCGACCTCCACCGCGGGGCGGTGGCTTCGTTGTGTCGCCTTCTCTGAGATCCACCGCCGGGTCGCGGTGGCTTGTGGCGCGGGGTGGCAAAGACCAGCTTCTTCAGTTCTTCATCTTCTGCTCTCCTGTACTACCAAGTGATGGTAGCCTTTCTCCATGAATCCTGAGCAGATATTCTCCTCCATCTTCTCCATCCTTCATTAAGTTGTAAATCCTATGATATCTTCATTTCTTAACTCTTCTTCTGGATTACATACTTATCCTAAATCTACATTGAAACTCCATCTAAATCATGTCAATAATCACTAGTTAAGGTGCCTGAAATGGCACCTATCATCCCTCTTATGAGAAAGACACGCACCCATATCCTACAGGATAATGAGGAAGGAATTAGTCTTTCTAGACATAGAAGCAAGCTTACTACATCAGACTATAGATAGAAGACATGACTATGAACGGTGTTTCATTTTCAAATTCTTTTCATTTTGAAAATTCAGAGCCCTTTTGAAAATAATTTTCAATTGAAAATGAGTAATTGGTTTTCAAATACCCAACCCATTCTAAAACTTAGGCTCTGATACCACAACTGTAACACCCCCAAATCTTAACCCATTTGGAAAGGTATTACCGCCAGTGACCTCGGTTTTCCTCACCAAAGCCACCCAAGGCTTTACCGTTTAAATACAATCCATGAAACACTTATGATACAAAATCATCATAATATTCTATTAAAGCATGAGTCCCGGAATTACATCCCAATTCCGAATAGGACTAAATACAGAGTTAAACAAAATACAGCGGAAGTCTTTCTTAAAATATACAAAAAGGGGTTGTGATCGCCATGATCACCTTCCCAAGGTTCTCAACCTGATTAAAACATTAACAACATCCAAAAACCACCATCGTCTTCATAGTCATTCTAGTCTCCTCATATCTGCGCTCTATCTGATGTGCCGAATCGGACGGATGACACCAGCCAACCATGCAGAGAACAATTTTGGTTGGTTAGTCTAATGAAAGACCATGCAAGGGCACAAAGCAAGAAGGTTCGAAGTAGTCGTATTAGGTTAGACTCATCGTCCCTCGAATAACAGTCGAGTACGATAGTCAACCACCATACTGCTACTGGAATACAGCAAAAGGCATGCACGAGAGAAGATTCTGGAAGACCGAGTCTTCCCAGAAATCAACTCGAAAGAAGACTCCAACGAAATGAGTCTTATAGGAAGATATGACAAAGTCTGGAACATCACAGAATTACAGTATCGCATTCGAGCGACTAAAAGTTAAGACGAGCTTTCCTAGATGCACTAGCGCCTAGCTGCACTACTCGCCCAAGGTATATTAATTATGTGCGACAACGGCACTTATCTTATGATATTCTCAAACGCACAACACGTTATAAGCTTTTAGATATATGTTTCGTCATGAGGGACATATATTGAAGGGAATCCTTCCCAAGGTTTGTGACACTAGCTAAGTGCACCGCCCTTTCGGGTTTTCAGTCCATCCCAGGATTTTGGTTGCCTTTTTTACCTCTTTTTGGCTTTTTCGGTTTTTTTTTTTTTAATTTTTTTTTTTTACAATGTAGAAACAAACAACGACAAATGCAGAAACAAAATTATTTACACTAGCTAGATGGAAAGCAAGATAGCAAGTCTATATCCCTCCCCCATACTTAAACCGAACATTGTCCTCAATGTAGAAAAGAGAACATCAAATGAAATAGGGGAAGAAAAGATAAACTCACTGTGGACCTGAGGGAGGTGGTGGGTACATCCCAAAATAGTCTCTCATATTGGCGTCCATGGTGTCCAGACGCCCATCTACATCAACACGGAATTGGGTCTGCCAAGTGTGTAGACCGGTCTCTATCTGAGAGTTCCACTGATCCTGGCGCATTGAGAACGCATCCCATCTAGAATACAACTCCTGCCAGGGTGCGACGGGACCTCATGAAGACGAAGGCGCCTCAAACTGGGTAGACATGGGGTCGTCCCCACCCACGGAATCAGCGGCAACAGCATCACAACCACCACTAGGGCCCTCCCCAAACGGACCTAAAGGAGCAACAATAGGGGCATCATCGGTCGACATCCGGCTATCATTGGGAATCCACCAACCCGCGTATGAAGGCGAGTAGGCAAAATCCCGTGGAACAATCAAAATGTGGCCCTCATAGGACGACCAGACCAAATCGCCATCCTGTCCAAGTGGTTTCATCATGGAGCACACCTTCATGTGCGCTGAATCATACATCGCGTAGGTAACAGGCCGAGAAATCTGATCGCAAGCAATCACGTTAGCACAAAGGAGTGTAATCAGACCACCCCCACAAATATCACGTGGCTCGCCATCACGAATCCTCTTCAAGGAACCCAAGAAAAGGGTAGCCGAACACGGCGTATACTCGACAGTCCCCAAGATGCTCATAAACCACTGGAAGTCCTTCAAAGGGACCTTCCCATCGTCTGCATGGCCAAAGAAATCTCTCATCATCACCTTGTGGATCAACCGCAGACACGGGTTCACCAACTTGGAATTCACTTCCTGACCCTTCCTGAAACTTTTGCCCATAGCAGCCCGCCAGAACTCCATCATCTCGGACTCGTGAATACCACCAGACCACCCATCGGTTGGGTTCTTCGTGATACCCAAGGCTTCATGCACCAACTTCAGAGATAAGGAGTAATCACGCCCATTGTAGGTGAACATGATCTTGCGCAGATGCCTATCATCCGAGTCATTGGTGAGCCTCCTGAAAGAGGCAATAAATTGGTAGCACAGCTCTGGATACGCAGGGGCCGCCTTGTCCAGAAAATTTCCTAACCCACACTGTGTCAAGCACATGGACACACATGCCAATAGTCCCAATTGCTCCAAAGTCGGCTTATGGAAAAACTTCGAAGCCAACACCTTCCTCTCCTTCACCACATTATAAACCTTACTCCCATCCCTAGTCGACACTTTCTTCTTGCCTCTAGATGCCATAAGTAGGAAATTGAGGTGCTCAAAGCAAGGCAAACTAGAGAACTTACAAACAAGCAAACACGCAGCCTGGAGAGTCTCAGCGCGGGGCGGTAGGGTCGCGGTGAGAAACTGTGAGCTATGGCCGGGTCGCGGCGAAGTCGGCGCGGGGCGGTAGCAGCAGCGACGCGAAGCGGGGGCAGTGCGAGGCGGAGCGACGGCGAGGCGGGATTAACGCGACGCGGTGGGGTTGTGTTTGGGCTTGTTTGTGAGGCTAGACTCCAAATTGGGGACTTGGGGCTAGATTTGGCTCAAGGTCGACAGGGATTTGGGGGAGATAGAGGGGGATAGATGTGGGAGCTTGAGGGAGGCGTTGGAATGGGGGAGGTTAGATAGTGGGGTTAGGTCAGGGAAAGAGAAAGGAAAAAGGGATGATGGGCCGGTCATACACCATGGCCCAGAAGAGAAATCTTGGCCCACCAGAGGGAACTCAATCCGTCAAAACCTTAGTTACCACTTAAGAAATAAGCTTTTACTCACCCGTTTAAGGTTTTTTCGGGGCCCATTATTCTTGCTTTTTTAAAAAAAAAATAGTCGAGAGGTTATACCTGACCTCCACCGCGGGGCGGTGAACTCCACCGCGGGGCGGTAAAGGACGCCGCGGAGCGGTGAGACTGGCTGGGTACCACATCTCTTCTCGGGTTTACTTTCGCACCTGTAATGTGAGTAACAGGCGAACGAAACAAGGGAAAATAAACTATGAAAATAATCTAATTAAAGGAAAGAAATCAAAGAAGGACTAACACGGGTTGCCTCCCGGACAGCGCCTCGGTTATCGTCGTTGGCTCGACGTAGTGTAGATCCTTCAGCATTTAGAATAGGTTCCCCTTGGAATCCTCCTACTCGTCTCTTCCTGTGGAGACCTCTCATGGAAAGGTTTGAACCTTAGACCATGTTCCCTCTTTGCCATTGACTCCATCTGTGCTTCCTTTGGAGTGTTTCCCCCATACTTAGAACGATGTGGGGGTTGATATGGCTTGACCTGAATATGCTGCATGTCACTAGAAAGAGGCTTACAGCCTTGTATAGTTAGTGCAGGGGGGCTAGCGCCCATAGTAGAGGGAATAGAACTTCCTACATCTTCTAGCAGAACATCACCAACACGCACTTCGTACAACTCAATAGGTCCTTTATTAGCGAAACACTCAACTACGGTCTCAACTGCATCAGTTTTAACATTTTCATGCACAAAATTATCAACATCACTAAGGCAGAGAGGAGTGGTCAATTCAATGGAGTTGGCTGTATGAATATTATGTTCAAATATAATTCCATCAAATTCCATAGTCAAAGTTCCATTATCTAC
This sequence comes from Rheum nobile, assembly GCA_027886185.1. NCBI lineage: Eukaryota > Viridiplantae > Streptophyta > Magnoliopsida > Caryophyllales > Polygonaceae > Rheum > Rheum nobile. The sequence goes on along the minus strand of WOAB01000546.1, from coordinate 6,648,031 downwards.
ATCAATCTTTGTCATGGAAGTCTTCATAAAAGGTCATCCGAGCATAACAGGGGCAACTTGTTTATCATAATCCATGTCCATAACAAAGAAATCAGCAGGAAAAATCAAAGAACCTATCCTGACAAGAACATCTTCCACTATATCCTTAGGGGGCACACATGATCCATCAGCAAGTTGTATGACAATGTTAGAATCATGCAAGGGTCCTAATTCCCATTTTTCAATCAATGAATAGGGTAGAACGTTAATTGAGGCACCCAAGTCTAGCAGTGCTTTCTCAAAAAGTTGCCCATCTATGGTGATAGGAATCGTAAAAGTACATGGATCCTTGCATTTTGCGGGCAGACGCTTCTGAACTACCGCTGAAACTTGTGCACCCACTGGACTCTTCTTCTGGGTCTTCTGCTTTTGAGTCCTCTTCACCGTGCATAGCTCCTTTAAGAACTTGGCATATTTCGGGATAGCCTTTATAAGCTTGAGCAGGGGAATGTTCACCTCACAGTTCTGAAATGTCTCGAATAGGTCACTGTCGTCGACAACTCTCTTTGCCTTCAGCGCCTCGGGAAAAGGCGTTGGGGGTTTCTCCGAACCGAGAGGCGGGAACGCGGGGAGAATGTAATCATCATAGGTCTGTTCAGCGGAGACAGATTTTTGTGGGCCAGGTTGTGGCGAGCCCACCGCGGGGCATGAGTCAATGCCGCGAGGCGGTAGGGTCGCGGTGGCTTTACTGGGTTCAGGTGCCGGGTCGCGGCGAGGGTCGCCGCGGGGCGGTGTCAATGGCATTCCTTTACTGGCTTCCTCCCATGTTTCTGGCCGGGTCGCGGTGGAGTCTGCCGCGGGGCGGTCGGTGATTTCTTCGTTCTCTAACTCGTTCTCCACTTCAGCATTGGGAGCAACGATTAACTTCTTACCACTTCTGAGCATGATGGCACTCACGTTCTCTCTGGGGTTCACCGTGGTCTGGGATGGTAGGGAATTTGATGCCCTTTGGTTAATCTTGGTCATCTCATCGGCTAACTGACCAATCTGCCTCTCCATGTTCTTGATACTCGACTCAGTAGCCTGCACATGTGTGGCAAAGTGCTGAATCAGAGTCTTTAGCATGTCCTCAGTAGAAGCTCCAGATGTTTGGCCCTGGGGCCTCTGTTGATAAGGGGCTCTCTACTGGTGTTGTTGTTGCGCCGGCTGGTACTGCTGTTGCTGCACTGGCTGTTGACCACCTTGAGGGTCACTCCATCTAAAGCCTGGGTGGTCACGCCCTCTTTGATTGTAATTGGGCTGTCCACCGTATTGTGGTCTAGGGGGTCCGTAACCTCCTACAGCGTTTACTTCAGCAACACTTTCCTCTTGCAGCTGGGGACAGGTGTCGGTATGGTGGGACTGGTTAGAGCAAAGTCCACACGCTTTAACTTGTTGAGGGGCATTCTGATTCGCCATCCTCAGCACCAACTCTTTCAGCTCGGCCAACTCGGTCAAGACCGGGCTTGGTCCTATAGGGGTCACAGCATTGACCGCTTTTCTCTGGTACGTCTTCCCAAAGCTCCTGGTACTCTCACTCATCTCCTGGAATCTCTCCATGGCTGCATCCGGTGTCAGGTTCAGAATACTTCCACCGCATGCGGCATCAACCATTCTCCTCTCTTGGTCCAGCAGACCGTTGTGCAGATAAAGAACAAGATCCTGCTTGGCATACCTGTGGAATGGGCAGCTGGAACAGAGCCTCTTGTACCTCTCCAGATAATCATATAGCGTTTCATCACCAGCCTGCTCAATGTTGGCAATTGCTTTTTTCAAAGCATTTGCCTTCTTCGTGGGAAAATATTTGTCCAGGAATGCTTTATGCAGTTTAATCCATGTATCTATGGTCCCTGGTGGCAGGTGATAATACCAGTCGCTCGCAGAGTCGAGTAGGGAAAAACCAAAAGCTCTCATCTTGATCTGGTCTTCCGTCACATTCTTGGGCTTCATCGTCATACAAACATTGTGGAACTTGCCCAGGTGAGAGATCGGATCCTCTCCACTCAGCCCGTGGAATTTAGGGAGATAAGCAACAACTCCCGACTTCAATTCAAAGTTCACCCCTTCTCCTAGCGCAGGGATGACGACAGCCAGGGGCTGCGCCCCTATATTCGGCTCAGTAAGCTCTCTCAGGGTTCCAGTTCCAGTCATTGCAACGGCTGAGGTGTTGGCAGTCTCAACGGTTTCAGTCTCAACTGTCTCTATTCCTTCTTCTTCGTCTTCCCTTTGATTGCACAGGTCCCTAAGGAAAGATCTGTCAACCTCTGGATCAAAAGGAGCTAGAATAGGGGCAGTACTACGGGTGTCGACCATAAGATAGGTCTCCACCAAAAGTCAATCACGAACACACACAACAGACAAAAACCTTCCCCGGCAACGGCGCCAAATTTGACGTGGCTAAAGATGCACAAGCAAATGTCGTTAATTAGCCTTATCAAAGTAAATTATCCTAACAAACCCACTAAACAGAAGTATAGTAGACAAGTAAGGGTCGATCCCACAGAGAAGGTTTGATGTAGTATGCAGCCGTGAATGACAAGTAACACAAACGGTGGTTTAGTTATCAAGAAAGTAAACAAGTAAGGCAAACAAGTCTGATTTATGTAGGAAGAAAATATAATGAGGGAAAGTAGTTCCACTAGAGCGAAATCCACAATACAGAGATAGAGTTTGATCACTGAAATCTATTTCGTCCAAGTTCTTTTAATTATCCTGATAGTCGTTCTCACCCTGATCTTGAGTACTATTGATTCTCACAGTTGTCAATAGACTTATTACTACGCTAATGATAAAGTACCACTGATTCTCACAGTTGTCAGCGTACTTTAGCACCAACACAGCAATAGCAATGCACACAAAGATATAGGATACATGCAAGTAAAAGACGTACAAGTACTCACTCCCCTACTTAACATGCAATCGATTATCACTCACAGTTGTACGCTCAGAACCCCTATATGCACAATTGTGTTTGCCACTAGATCTGTACTCGGAACCCTTATATGCAATCCTAGCAATTGATAAAACGTATTCAACCTAGTTGATCAGGCTAAGAAGAATAACAAGAAATCAAGATCAATATAACCAAGAGAATCAATCCGATACAAATAAGGATAAGAACAAGGAATAGAAATCTCACAAACACATCAACTGTACTGCTTCAATCATCTAGCAGAACAAAGGTGAAGTTAGTTCTCCATCAAAGGGGATGAAAAACTAAGAAAAGTAAAAACGATGATAACAAATAGTCTAAGTCTCCGTAATAGTGTGTCTGTCGTAGTGTGTCCTCCTCTTAACCTAGAAAGAGGGCTTAAATAGTCTTAACAAACTAGGTTAAAACTAAAGCAGAATTTAAAGGAAACAGAATAATAATAAAATAAAGTCTCAAACATAAAAGGAAAGAAAATCATCTCTGGCGCGAGGTCATTAAGCAAAGCCACCGCGGGGCGGCGAATTCCACCGCGAGGCGTTGAACTTCCACCGCGGGGCGGTGGCATCCTCTGGCGCGGGCTCCATCTTCACTGAGAGTCACCGTCGGGCCGTGGTACTTCTGACGCGGGGCGGTAAGCTCAATTATCTAGCTCTCTTCTTCTCTGCTCCTGCTGCCCTTCAATCCTACCAAGTGTTGGTGGTCTTCTCCATGAATGCTCCAGCAGCTCCATCCATCCTCATGCTTCATCTAAGCTGCAAATCCTTGAATTTCTTCACTTCTCTCCATAACATCTGGATTGCAGACTTAGCACCAAAACTCATCTAAAACCTCTCCAAATCATGCTAATAATTGCTAGTAAAGGTGTATGAAATAACACCTATCATATATGTTTCGTCATGAGGGACATATATTGAAGGGAATCCTTCCCAAGGTTTGTGACACTAGCTAAGTGCACCACCTTTATACTCGTGTATCAGAGGTTGGGTCATGACCATCCATGTGGTATTAGGTGGGGTCTAGCCACCTCTCTACCAAATTATAAAGAAACGACTGGATCCCAATGAATCCAACGTTCCTAACTACTAGTGCTAACTAAACAGTTCAAGCACAACAATAGTCCACAAACATCAACATAACCGCCCTCAAGGCTATCAACATAAATATATATATTCATAATAGCGTTGTTCTAACAGATATACAACCTATGATAATATCATATTTTAGTTCTCCAAAACAATTAACAAAACTGTTCGCAGACGAACACAGTATTCATTCCAAATTAATTACTCAATTAAACAACTAATAATTAATGGAAACATGGAATGATGAGCAAGAGCGAACCGCCACTTGCCTTAAATCCGCAGAAGCTTAATGAAGCTAGGTATGACGACAACTGGTTTCCGGGCTCGAAGCAGGGACAGATCTGGCAACACAGATTCCTTCGGATCGACCCATAAAGAAACCCTAAGTTAGATTCGACAACAACGAGTACGAATCTAAAGAATAACGGAAGAAATCAAAGGAACGAAGCCCGATCGAAAGCCACAGAAGCCAAGGCCGAAACAAGCCAAGAGCTTCTGGGCGGCGGTCGCCGCCTGCCTTACGGAGGGCACCGCCTATTCGTGGCGGCGGGCGCCGCTACGAACACCGGGAAAATTACGAGAGGCACAAAACTCACCGACGACGATCGTTTTGCCTCTCCTTTGCATTGATTTGGATTCTAAGCTTTCAAGGGCCTCCAAAGCTTCACTTTGCAACTGGAATAACACCAAATGGAGCTCCGGCGATTGATTGTGAATTATCCCACGAAACTTGGATTTCCGGCGAGATGATTGTGAGGGAGATTGAGCTTCGGATTTGTGCTCAATTCAGCTCCCAAATCCTCCTTTAAATAGCCAAAACTCCAGGGGACAACCAAGGGCACGTGGAGGGCTAAGATCGGAGGTCACCTAATTCGCCGACCATCACGGAGTCAAGCCGGCGAGGCAGGGCTAGGCCTGCATCTAAGCGGCGGTCGCTGCCCATTTTGGCCTGCGGCGGTCGCTGCGTTTTGGCCTGCGGCGGTCGCTGCTTTTCGGCGCCACTTGCCAACTTGTCGGGAAGGGGATGACGATGTCAGAGCCTGTCAGGAGGCGGTCGCGGCCTGCCTTACGGCGGTCGCCGCCAAACCCATTTTTCGTCCGTTTAAGCTTGGAACAATAAGGTCTTAATCCGGGATAAATAATAATCGTACACGAACGAGTATTAAATCCCAAAATACGTCGATTGTATATTATTTCACTTAGAAAAATATTACAGAGATTAAGAACATTACATAATGTCTTTCTGTCTCCGAAATTAAATCGACGTACACAATAGACGTTCGGGTAATTTCCAAAATACCCTTACAGAAATACGGGGTATCACACGGTGAAGGCCATTTTCTGACCGTGGGGTGCGGTGGGTATGACAGCGGGTGCGGTCAAGGCCAATCTTGTGCCTTTTGCCCACTTTTGCCCGGGAAAAATAATGGGTATGGGTTTTATCCCCGGATTAAATATATTTGTATCCGAACAAATATTCTAAACCCCAAAAATACGTCGAATGTATTTTATTCCACTCAGGGAATTATTACAGAGATCAAGCATTTTACAGAATGTCTGAACTTCTCTGAAAATAATCCGACTATAATACGAGAGTTTGGAAAATTATAAAAATGCCCTTCCTAAAATTGAGGGGTATTACATCATGTGCAACCATTAAAGAGAAGGAGATTAGGCGAGGTGCAATCTAAAGACCAGGCCCAAAGGGAAAATAAAGCAGAGAGGGTATGAAACCATCGAACGCCAAAATCAAAGACAATTGTCCTAAAAAATTTCACTGAACAAGAGAAGTTTTTACCTAAAGTAAGAAATTGGACCAATAACAACCTAGGAAAAGTCACTAGAAAAGTATCTGGACATAGAAAACGCCGGAGAGACGGCCACCAAGGGCAAAAACTACACTGCAAGAAAAGGTTCAAGTCGGAAGAAAACTGATGCGTTCCTGCCTTCGAGTGTCGGATCGAGATCTTGGTGGTGAGTCGCGCTTGTCGTTTCCAAGGGAAAATGGGTGGAACGCGGGGTTGTCGCCTCGCGTGAGTAAGCGAGCACGATGATGGTATTGAGTCGAGAGACGAGCGAAGCTGTAGCGTCAGCAGCGGAGGAGATAGACTCGAGGAGCTCGAGTGGGTGGCCGTAGCGTCGGCAGTGGAGGAATGGGGATGCGAAGTAAGAATTGAGATGAGGCCGATCTAAGAGATTGGAGGAAAAAGCTCTCGACAAATGGTCTTAGATTAAAATGAAGCGTAACCTAATACAAAAGGCTGAGATAGCCTTTTATAGGGGATAGCGGGACTCGGATGGGGCGAGTCTCGCTTAATGGGCTAGCCCACAAGACACGTGTGGAACACACACCCAAAAGAAAAACACTGAAAATATTAATGTTCTAAAATGACAAAACATTCAAAGATCGCGGTCAATGATGGTGGAGAGGATCTTGAAAGAGAACGCGATCTCTTGCAATCCTTGGCTAGCGACGACGCGGACAATCAATGATTGTGTCGCGTTGGCGATGGCTTTGGCACGCGATCTGGTGATAGGGCCTTGTGAGCGAATGCTCATGGCTTCCTCTTCCTCAGTTGCAGTCATGTTGGGTAGGAGCGCATCACCCACCCCCACCCGGCTGTGAAGCGTCCCCACTTCACCATCACCGAACTTTGGCTCAACATAAGGCTCCAAGTCGGTGACGTTGAACGTCGCGTGGACACCGTAGTCGGGTGGCAGCTCTAGCTCATAGGCATTGTTGCCAATGGCCTTCACAACACGGAAAGGACCATCACCGCGTTGTGCCAGCTTGGATTTTCGCTTAGCTGGAAAGCAGCCTCCTGGGGCAAAGATGACGCGGCGACGTCCACGATTGTATTGTGTGGCATATTGTATGGCGCGGCGTTCCAGCTGCTCCGGCGTTCGCTGATGCAGATCCTTGATCATCGCGGCACGGTTGGCCGCGCTAGTGTGCTCATTGTCCTTCAGAGGCCACGGTAGCATGTCGAGTGGTGTCAATGGGTTTCTTCCATAGACGACCTCGAACGGGATGAGCTTTGCCGCGAAGTGCCTGGACCTGTTGTAAGAAAACTCAGCAATAGCAATTAAGTCTTCCCAACGCTTGGTGTTGGATTTGAGCATGGTCCTAAGGAGGGCTCCTAGGGCTCGATTGGTCACCTCTGTTTGGCCATCGGTTTGGGGGTGGTAGCTAGTGGAAAACAAAAGTTTTGTACCCAACTTTCCCCAAAGTGTTCTCCAAAACAGCCCCACAAATTTGGTGTCGCGATCACTCACAATAGACCTTGGGATCCCGTGCAAACGTACCACATTGTCAAAGAACAACGCGGCGATTTCACTAGCAGTTGATGCGTTCCTGCCTTCGAGTGTCGGATCGAGATCTTGGTGGTGAGTCGCGCGTGTCGTTTCCAAGGGAAAATGGGTGGAACGCGGGGTTGTCGCCTCGCATGAGTAAGCGAGCGCGGTGATGGTATTGACTCGAGAGACGAGCAAAGCCGTAGCATCGACAGTGGAGGAGATAGACCCGAGGAGCTCGAGTGGGTGGCCGTAGCGTCGGCAGCGGAGGAATGGGGATGAAAAAAAATCCGTGAACAATTGAAAACTTGACAAGCGATTTACAAGATCAAAGGCTCTGATGCCAGTTGATGCGTTCCTGCCTTCAAGTGTCGGATCGAGATCTTAGTGGTGAGTCGCGCGTGTCGTTTCCAAGGGAAAATGGGTGGAACGCGGGGTTGTCGCCTCGCATGAGTAAGCAAGCACGATGATGGTATTGACTCGAGAGACGAGCAAAGCCGTAGCGTCGGCAGCGGAGGAGATAGACTCGAGGAGCTCGAGTGGGTGGCCGTAGCGTCGGCAGCGGAGGAATGGGGATGCGAAGTAAGAATTGAGGTGACGCCGATCTAAGAGATTGGAGGCAAAAGCTCTCGACAAATGGTCTTAGATTAAAATGAAGCGTAACCTAATACAGAAGGCCGAGATAGCCTTTTATAGGGGATAGCGGGACTCGGAAGGACCGAGTCTCGCTTAATGGGCTAGCCCACGCTACACGCGTGGAACACACACCCAAAAGAAAAACACTGAAAATATTAATGTTCTAAAATGACAAAACATTCAAAGATCGCGGTCAATGATGGTGGAGAGGATCTTGAAAGAGAACGTGATCTCTTGCGTTCCTTGGCTAGCAACAACGCGAACAATCAATGATTGTGTCGCGTTGGCGATGGTTTTGGCACACGATCTGGTGATAGGGCCTTGTGAGCGAATGCTCATGGCTTCCTCTTCCTCAGTTGCAGTCATGTTGGGTAGGAGCGCATCAAAAACCCCCGATAATATCCCAGGGTATGATTCCAAATAGAAGAGAGAAGTCAGTAGAGAAAAATCACATTGATAACTAGAAGAATCTGAGCAAAAGGAAGAAGAAGTTACCGTTGCAAGAGGAAAATCGCCGGCGGTGGAAACTTGAAAGGTTGGGGACGAAGATTTCCTAAGAGAGAAGAAGCGATAATTGAGGAGAAGTGAAGATACTTCATAAAATAAGACCCGGATGTCGAGATAAACAAATGGATGCCTCGATACTCGAATCGTCACACGCAAATTCGCCACATCACTAGAGTTAGGCGTGCCAAAGCATCTGAAAAGGAATGGAACATTTTGAAACTCAAAATCGGAATTGAAGGGTCATTCTGTGCATCCCTTATGCGGTTCTTCTTAGTTACTCGTCGTGTAAGTGCCAGAAAGAGATTATGCTGGAATGATCCGCGGAGACCCACTTGAACAATGCGCACTCGAGTGACCACATGACCAAGCCTTCGCTAATGCTTCGCGAAGCAAGGGCTTGTGGGGCTAGCTATGGGAACCATATTTTAAGAAATGGGCCAAGAGAAGAAATGGCTTTTTCAATCCAGCCCTATAAAGAAAAACCCCTAAATAGAGACTATAAAAGACTTAAAGAGGGGATAATTTCGGGATCCTTTTTTGGCCTCTCTTCCATCACCAATCCCAAAATAACAACCCTGAGAAAGGCCATAAAAAGTACAGAGAATCAGCTCATGCGAATTCCCTTGGCCATAACTGAATTTATTTTCTTCTTCTCTACTATCCTTCTTTCTTTCGTACTTGATTCACGCATGTTTTCTTCTTGAATACTCGCCTGACTTGGGTGTTGGAGTGTCTTCCCAAGAAAACGCCACTCCCTAGGTTGTTTCAGAAGGAAATCCAGAGAAGAAAATCGAAGCCAAAAGTCCATCAGAGCAGAATTTCAAAGTCCTCACCTCCAGATTCTAGTTGCATTAAGGGTATCCGGTGGAGGGAGACAAAGAAGAAGCAAAACCAAGATCCTTGAGGTATTGAGTGAGGATTATCAATTTCGGGTTTTAACAAATGAGAAGAGCGACATGTACAACTTTGGAGTGGTTTTGATGGAGTTGGTGACGGATAAGTGCCCGATAGAAGCAGCATTTGAGGAGAGCAATGATATAGTGAGTTGGGTATCAGGCAATCTGAAGAGCAAAGAGAGTGTGATGAGCATGGTGGACACTAGTGTTCCTGAGCCTATTAAGGAAGAAGCGATCAAGGTGTTGAAGATCGCCATTTTGTGCACCACAAGGCTTTCGGATCTTAGGCTAATAATGAGAACCGCAATTCAAATGCTAGAAGGTGTTGATCCGTGTAGGTTACAAGGTATTGTGATTGGAAAAGAGGGCTCAATAAAGAAAGGAGAAAGCCCGTGAATAGTAAAAAGCGTCTTCAAAATCTCTTTGTTGTATGGAGGAAGCTAGCTCAGATCCTTGATGGATTTGGCATGACATTTTAACGTCATATCACCTACCTTATTAGCTAGTTTTTTAGATGTTCTTTGCACAAAATATCATATCAACTAGCCACGAGCGACACACCCTCATATAGTTATGGAAGATGAGATATAACATTAATGCTTTTGCAAGCAAAGCTTCCAAGGCTCTAGATATTTGTTTGTAAGTTTTAACCAAAGCAGCACAAGAATTTGTATGTCTTCTGCTATTTGTAAACTTCAGCATAGTGGTAATTGTTTTTTTCTCTAAGGAACAAAAGATTCATCTATAATCAAATTTGACACCTTTGGAGCTAAATCAACCACACACTTAGGATTGAAGGAGAAGTAAAACCTTCAGTGATCTGCCCCCTGAGGAACAATGACGTATATTTTTATGTGATTAAGAATAAATAAAGGGATAAATTAATTTTCTCGTTCGGTCTAGTATGATGCAGTTCATACGAGATTAGGGTTAACAATGACGTATCATTTTAACCCAGCCTCATAAGTTTTTAAGTGTTACATAAATGTATTTTTTTTTTTAAATTAATTAACCAAGCACATGAACACCTATTGTAGGTTGTTGGTTTGCTTAGACAGACTTGATGTTCATTTTGACTTTGCTCATTGTGCATTTTGGATTTGCTCATATATATTTCTCGTTCGGTATGTTATAACGTGTAATTTCTCATACGATATTAGGTTTAATAATGACGTATTAATTTTACCCAATGTGATAAGTATTTATAGGTTGTACGAACAATAAAAGATAAATAGTGAACATATTTAAAATAAATAATATTTAACCCATGCACGTCAAAACGTCTTGTGGGTTGTTGGTTTGCTTAGACATGATTGATGAGCCTAATAGCTTTCCTCATGTATAGTTCATCTGCTTATTTGAATAGCATATCACCGGATGACATGCGTGTGCTTTTTTTTTACATGTCAATATTGTCTATGTTTTCCTGATTTGCACATCCGTAGTGTCTATGCATTTGTAGTTTGCACAACCAACATGTATGTGCATTTATGTATTGCACATACAACATCGATGGGGGCCGATTTTATAATTTTTAATAATTTAAAAGCTTCATATTATTACAAAAACCTGCATACATTGTTGTTAAATCTGCGATCCGAGACGTAGAATCGTAATATTCTTTGACCCGAAACATACAAAACGACTCAAATCGTATGGAAATAGTCATACATGGTAGAGTCGTACTAGGATCATAATAGGATCGTTAGAATCGAGATTCTACGTAGAATCGTAAGATCCCAGGGAAACTTGTTTTTTTGCTTAAATCTCTCAAGTTTTGGGTTGTTCAATGAACTTGGGACAATTTTCGCATCTTATTGATAGACTATTGGACTCACTAAGACATTTACTTAGTCCATTTACATATTTTTAAAAAGTAAAAAAAGTTGAAACTGGTTCATCCTAATGTGCAGATGATTGCTCGTTGACGTAGGAAACCCTCTTCTTTCCACCAATGAGGGATTTTCCAATATTCTTGGAAGGGATTAAAATGAGGAGGATATACATAATATACTTTTTTTAATTATTTCTTATTCATAAAGTGTTTAAGTTTTGCATCACATAATATTTTAAGTAATCTTATATTACATAGTTTTTCAAGTAATCTTACATCACATAGTTTTTATTTGTCAAAACATGACATAGTTTTTAATAATAACCTTACATCACATAGTTAATTATGAACATTAATTTCGTATTTATAATATTCAGTTGATAGTATATCTTAATGTGTTAGTAGTTGCTTAGCTATTATGTGAAATATATCTTACTAAGTGTTTGGATATTTTCTATAATGGATAATTTTGGATATTAGATCTTCCAACTAATACTAATTTGTTTTTATTAATTTATCAAGCCTAAGATTTCGCATTTTATTAATCAAGAGATGCAAGTGTTGGATCCAATAAAAATGTTGGCGTAAATGAATATAATATTAATATTACGTCAGATGATGTGTTCGTTGTTGAAAACAACATTTGGATTAATTGTGATGACTCTCCTTTCCTACATAACTTTATTGTTTTGAAATGTAATCATTCTAATATACTACTTTATATTCGATTTTGTTGTTGTTATGATGTAATTATGGATAAATTTATCGTTTATGGATGATAATATGCAATAGTTTATGGTTAATGAGAATGTTTTTTCTTTATATAACCTTACATTTGAGTAGCATGTAACATACTTAAATTAGAATTGCTATAATTCATTGATTCAATAGGATCTTAAGATCCTACGATCCGATTTTACGATCTGATTCTGCACCCCTCTTACGATCCGATCCAAGAATCCCGATTTTAACAACATTGCCTACATAGCGCTTTTTTATTATTATTGTCATGTAGCAATGTCGTTTATAACTTTTAAATATTGCCTGATTGTTATCAATAAAATATCTCGGTGTTGAGAATATTTTAGCTAACGGTTTTTTCGCCTGGTAACCTTGAGGTATCGCTTAATTCGTGCAGTACTCCAAACTTTGGTATATTTCGCGAGGTAAACCTGATGTTTTTTTTTTCCGGCAAATACCCAACCGAAAAATCAGTAACTGTTAAGATAATTTAAAAACAAAAAAAAAAACCCAAAAAAATTAAAATAACCCCAAATGCCTTTCTATGTATTCAGAACATGAGCTTCCATCAAAAAAGAAGAAGAAAGAAGACGAGCCTTTCTTTCTCTGTATTCCACACTTACGTTAGGTCACAAATTTTTATAGGTAGCCAAAGCTTCAGAATACGAAGTAGATCTACATGTTGTAAACTTAACAAATCTAGGAGATCCAATTCAATGTGTTATGCTACACATTATGTAGAGCATGGTACAACAAACTGATAAAAGGTCCATCTAGTTTTTCATGATATCACGCCTTGAACTACTAAATAATCCAAGTTGAAGTAAAAAATAATCCAAGTTCAATGTGTTATGCTACACACATTAATTTCAATTTTCTTGGCCAATGTCTAAAATCCCCCAAATTCATAAAAAATCCTAAATCCTTAAATTCCTATAATCTTTGAAGTCTATTAATAAATGAATCCAAGTTAACATTCCTTAACCACAACGAACCACCTCGTCGGACTCCTATTCAACCGGACTTCACCATGACGAACCACCTCCTTGGCGCTCGCCGCCCGCCACTTGCCGGCGCTCGCCGCCCAGCCCAGGTATCGCTCGGAGATGGCCAAGGAAGTGGAATACAAAGAAAGAAAGGCTCGTGTTCTTTCTTCTTCTTTTTGATGGAAGCTCTTGTTCTGAATACAGAGAAAGGCATTTGGGGCTTATTTTAATTTTTTTAGACTTTTTTTTATTTTTAAAATTAACGGAAATTGTTATTCATTTAATAGTTGTGTATTTAGTGAAAAACAATCCTTAGGGTTACCTCACAAAATATATTAAAATTTAGGATACCGTGTAGATTAATTGATATCTCAAGATTACCAGACGAAAAAACCGTTAAGCTAATGTTTGCGACTCAGTTCATATATTGTAGTGATCTTTTGCAACTACATTTCGTAAGAGTTATATTCTACTGTTTTTCGTCATCATAATTTTATTATTTGTGGTTATCTTTTGCAACTACAGCTTAAGTAAGGGTTATTTTCTACATATTTATTTATTTGTGGTTAACTGAGAATATGTTCTTTGTGGAGGAGTTAAGGAGGGGCCTTGAAGTTGAATTACAACTTCTCAATATAGATTTCTCCATCTCTTGCCCTAAATTTCAAATGGACAATTATTATCACATTATCATATTTTTTGGGTGAATTCCCTCCGTAGTACTTATCATTTCACGTTTGTACGTTTATTATTGGTCTCTAGTCCATAATCTTTGATAAAGTGTCATTTTGTGTTTTTTTATACTTTATCATTTATTGCATTCAAGTTACATTCCTAAACCACAGGCTCCCTTTGTTGATTTATCATCACCTCATATAGGGATCTATACAGCCACTGGCGGATCTAGGTGGGGGTTTGGGAGGGCTCTCGTCCCCCGCTTCAACCCCAAATTTTAAACAGATATGAATAAAACGTTCCATATAAAATACTCCTTGACCCTAGTTCAGCTGGCCCAAGAGTTAAATTTAAACCCCCTGCTGCATGTGTTCGAATCGAACGGCCAGCCCCCTTCCTCCATTTTTTTCGCGTGGCCCCGCTCCTTTCTCCTTTGTCCTTTCTCTTCCTTATATTCTTATTTTGTCTTTTTTCATTTTTGAAAGTAGAATGGAAAACATATAATAACTAATAAGTAGATTTTAATTTAAGAAATAATTAATTTTTTAATACAGGGGTATAAGGTACTTAAATAAAAGTAAATGATTATAAATTTATCTATAGTTTCATTTGTCAGATTCAAAATTTGAAAATTATCATATAAAATATTTTAAATTATATTACAACAAAATATAAAATTTTATCAACTTACTATACGTACTTATAGTGTACTTAATTAGTAAATATAATGAAAATATTGAACATTATGAATCTTAAACGTACATTAGTATTATAAGTATTTTGTTTCAATGGACAAGCTTCATATATCAAAGTATATAATTTTGTTCTTGGAGAAAAGATTGAAAAATAGTTGAGGATAACTAAATGCATATGTCAATGATGTTTGCCTAAAACAATTTCCCAATTGCTAAGTGGTGGGGTCCTGCTGTGAAGTAGTTGCCACGTGGAGCATATGTATTAAGTGCTATTTTTATTTCAATGGCAATATTTGCAACCCAACGCCCCCGTTACAATACACACCAGGCAACTTGTCAAGCCATGGCCACGTGGACCATATTGAAGACAAAGGTAACGGCTTAAAGGTTTTAAAGAAAAATGTAACCGCCATACAGTAACCATGTAATCAGATCATGGCTGTTACAACTTAGCCCTCATTCAAGGCCAACGTAACCGGCGTACAGTTGCCCTCCTTATATGTCATCCATTCTTGCATTAGAGCCTCCTTACGAGAGCCACATTTCCGACACCAACACTAAAATGGATTTAAGTTCTTCGAAAAAAACCTCTATCCCCAGCTCCTCCGAGCAAGCCATCCGTAAGGGGACGATGAAGGCGATCGATGATTTTTTGGCTTCTTCGTACATCCCATTTTCTGAGCTTGCTGTCGGGGTGGACCGCACTGTGAAGGCGATGGTGATCTGTAGGTTGGATGCCACGACCCTGCAAAAACATTACATAAGCACCGATTATATCTTGGTCGACCATGAGGTAGTAACAAATTGTTTTATCTTACTTCGCCTACTCTCTTAGGTGGTTGTCGTGCTTACATTATTTGCCTTGTGTGCCAGGGAGGCGCTATTCACTGCATGGCCAGGGCAAACATCAGCCACTGCTTCATGGGCAAGCTCTTGGTCGGGGAGGTTTACGCCATTAGCAGCTTCATTGTTGCCCAGCCAAAGCCCAGGTATCGCCTCCGCAACAGTGACCCATTTGTATTACACTTGGAGGGCGACTGATATGGGTTGTCGTGACACCTAAACAAAATAATCCTTAAAAACCTAACTAAGTAGAATAGGCAAGTAAGGGTCGAATCCCACAGGGAGGAGTTATCTTTCTTAATGCAAAGTAGTATGCCAAAGTAACAAAGGGGGGTTTGTTGGTTTGTTTGCAAATAATAAAGTAAATCAAAAGCAAAGGGTTGTAATCAATTGGGAAAAAGTACTTAGCCAGACAAATATACACCATTCATTTGATTGATTGATCCTAGATTATTTCTATTCCTTCTTATGAATATTTCTGTCCCTATTCTGAAATAGTTACCAGTCCAACTAGTCTTGATAACCCTAACTATCGAACACACAAGAAACTATCAAGATTTAAAACAATAGTAGCAAGAAGCATAGGAATTAACCAGGATACATGCAACACCACAACTCGCAGCATTTAACACATAATCAATTCTCTTCATAATAAACTAGTCCAACTAGTCCTAGAATATCATGTTTGCTACACAAGATAAGGGATTTCAACTCGAAATATCCAAACCCTAGCAATAGACAATTACTAATATCAACTAGGTGATCATGTCAGTCAAATCAGTAACAATCAATAGGAATAAGCTCAAGAGAAAAGATATAGTCAAAGGAATAGGAATAGGATTATAACCTCACAATCATATATCAAATGAAGGCTTCAATCGTCGGACTAAGCAAAGGGTGCTTAGTTCTTCATAGTCTTGAAACAAAAAACTCAAAGAGAAAAACAATGTTGAATAATAGTCTCAATGATCTGAATGATAATGAAAAGTGGATGCTAACAACTAGGTTATAAACCCAGCAAAACCTAAAAACTAAAGATAACAATTGAAATCTAAAAGGAAATAAAACAAACTAATCGAAATAAAGGAAAAGGAAATAAAATATAAAAAGCAGATCTTCGGACGAAACTTCTCTGCGCGCCTGATGACTCGTTTCCGCGACCGCGGAAATATCTCTGTAAAGCCTCGTTGTCTTGCATTTTTCCGTGATCGCGGCTTTGGCTTCCGCGACCACGGATTCTTCACTGTTGCTCTTCTTCGCCTCGTAATGTTCCGCGACCACGGCGGTGAATTCGCAACCGCGGAAAAGCTCCTGTAGCTCTTCTCCAGCTCATTTCTTCGTCTTCTCTGGTCTTCTCAAGTGGCTTTCTCCTCCATCTTCATAATCTTCATTTAAGCTTCTCCAAACCACCATAATCATACTTCTTCTCCTCAACTTCATACTCCATAATAACGCTCTAAACACATCCAAATGGTACCTAAAACTCTGGTAACAACTCCTAGTTAAACCCCACAAAGTAGCACTGGTCAGCAACACTATTGTCCGGCATCTTCGCTGCTCACCGGAAGGATTTACCAAGTATCTGCTCCAGTTGGTGCCCATATAGGATGTCGAGGACAGCGGCTCAAAGTTCCTCATAGGTCAGTGTTACTTCAACTATTTATTGCTCCCCCTTCTGTTGAAACATCCAAAACACACCACAACTAAGGTACTTTAACACCGCGTTAGGAAATGCAGAGAAAGGGAAATTCAAAAAAGCATGAATTCAAAGACACTTCACCCACGCATAATCAACACTCATAACACAAAGCACTAAAATACATGACGTCAACATTAGATTTATGGGTATAGGAAGAGATAAACTAAAACAAATGTAGCGGTGCAGCACCACAAAACTGAAATCAGAGGAAATAAGCCTGCGGCATTGCGCAGTTGAACTGAAATTAGATGAAAATAGACAATGATTATGTGCAGTCCACCTGAATGCAGAGGAAACCAGAGACTAGACTGGATGTCAATAAACTACAAGAATGGGACAGAAAATCTGCCAATACAGAGAACTAACAGGGTCCTCCAAACTTAAATCTAAAAAAGGCTACACAGAGAACTAACGGGCGCAAGGTGATTGGCCGGGAAAAAGAGTAACTGACATGGCTAGATAAATATCGACTATACAAATTGATCAAGGGATGATATTGTCTCAAATTATCCACTATAGTGCCACTACAAATGCTTATCAAGAAATTTACTGAACAAAGTCATAGGCTATTTCATCATGTCAAGTAGAAACAAAAGAGTCCAACGAACGCAGTTTAGTTGTTCAAGCCACAAGTGGAATATGCTCAACCAATCCCTTACCTCATCCATAGAGCATTTTTATCCACTTCTGCTGATGCAGCAATAGATGCCATAGCCTAGGAACAGAAGAAGGGAAATTTCAGCCAAGCTCAATTTTCAATTCGTTGCAGCAACAATTAACCCATCCGCGAATTGAGTAAAATATCCAATAACAATAACAACAAAATCCATGAAACAAAACTTAGACAACAGATCTGCAAAGAAATACGCGTGGAGATGGGGAGGGATATTAGACGGGACGAAACCTCTTGAACTGTGGTGGAATCCAATTGGCGGTCTTCGGCGCATTCCGTGGTGTATCAAATGCTTTGCTCTGCTGTTGCGAGCCCCTCCAGTCGACGAGTCCCTCGAATCCTTCATCTTCGGCCTCCATTGTGGCAATTCCACGGCGGCCCCCCTCTCTCTTTTCCTCTCTCAAAACCACAGACCTAATTTGTCCAAATCTATTACAAACTTCAAATTGCAATTACAAGAACCCTAACTTCTACAAGTTCTAATCTCACCGTTGAACAAAATTTGAGAAGGTCAATTTACAGAATTGGCCCTTCGCTGGATTTTCGGCACCTGTAGCTCAAAAAGGAAAACTGATTAGCCCCCCATCCTATGTATAACAATTTGCATATACGTGGCCCAAAAAAAGCAATTATCAATTCAGTAAATAAGACAGTATTAATTTAATAATGTTAAATAAAATAATTATCTGATACTATTTACTACCTAATTTTAACAATTTGTACTCCCTGTAAAGATATACTCCCTCCTTTTAGTTTTAATTGACCTTCTAGCAAATTTCAGACTAAATAAGAAATCAGTTTTTCCCGAGATTACCCTTACAATTAGTGATTATACTGTTTTATTATTGATCAAGAAATCTAACAAAAAAAAGTTAGATAAAGCAGAAAATCAAAAGCTAATCTCATTCGCTTACTGGGAAAGAAAATTTTGAATTACCAAAAGAAAGATTCGAAATTGCCACCAAAAAACAGAAAATCAAATGCTTTATTATTGATCATGGGGGGAAGCAGTTAATAAATAATGGAGAAAATTAAAAAAAAAAAAAAAGGATTACTAACATGATGGCAAATCTGGGAAAAAGGTTAAAAAGTCTAAATCGACAATTAAAACTCACCAAAGACTTAAGTCTAGAATGTCAATTAAAACTAAACGGATGGAGTATTTGTGAATGGAATGCAATGCCTTTATTACATGGGTACCTTTTTGGGCATAATCAATTGCACAACTGCTCTGTTTCCCGTTTTTTGGATTTCCTCTTTTTTGACGCACTATATCTTAACTTAATTCAAGTACTAATGTTGTTAACTTGGGTGCGCTAACGTTTAATAATAGCGTAAAATAATACCATCCTTTAAAAATATTCCCTTAATACTGTAATAGATTAAAACAAAGCCCTTAAAATTACGCAAATTAGGCTCCATGTTGTACATAGACAATTAATAATTCCATGCCCTATTCCAGACTGATGTGCCTCCTTTGTGCCAGATGTTGTAGGGTGTCCTATTAATATTGGGGCGATGAAAACTACTCCTACAGGCGCTCAACTGCTCGAGTGCCACCTCATTAACGAGAGGTAAAGCTTACATGTTTCCCCTTTTCATGCTATCCATCACATACTTCAAGAAAATGTTGCACTTACCCTGCGTTTGGCCTCTATTATACGCACCAGGGGCAAACCCGATTGAGCAACTAATTGACAAAGTCTTTCCAGATTTTGCTGCAAATGGAACCAACCCGTCGTACATCCAAGACAAGGCTATCCTGACCCCCTTAAACGAAGATGCAGCAGATAAACAGTTACATGTTCAAACGTCTGCACGGGCAAATGAAGACATACAAAAGCACGGATGAGATTTGCAAGGCATCTACCGATGTGGCTGCACAAGAGCATTTGTACCCACCCGGATTCTTAAACAGCCAGGATTTCCCCGGTACATTACGATAACACCTCCATACACTATGCCTAATAAGTTATAAAATCAACAATGGATGAAATAACATGGAAACCAATTTACAGGAATCCCACCACACGCGTTGGAACTAAAGGAAGGGTTGTCAGTGATGCTTCTAAGGAATGTCAACCCGTCACAAGGGCTGTGCAACGGCACCCGGCTCATCATTACGCATTTGGGGGAGTGGATTGTTGAGGATGAGATTATAACAGGAACGTGTGTAGGGAATAAAGTACTAATTCCTAGGATAACACTAAGCACCACCCAATCAAAATGGTCATTCGTAATGAAGCGTCGTCAATTCCCTCTAAAAGCTTGATATGCTATGACTATCAACAAAAGCCAGGGGCAATCACTAAAACATGTGTGGTTGTACTTACCAAAGCCAGTTTTCTACCACGGTCAACTCTATATGGCAATATCTCGAGTAACAGACCCACAGGGACTCAGTGTATTGTTACTACACACGTGAAGAGAGCCGGCAAACTACACACGGAACATAGTCTTCCAAGAGGCATTCAACAACTTGGTCAACGAAATGAATGTAAGTACTAAAACCAATTTTGCTAATAATACAAAACACGCACAAAACTACAAATCAGTGAGAAATGATTAGAAAGCAAGATTTTGACGGGAAAAACACTTTCGTGGTACACACTACGACCAACATGTTATAACGCTTTTAATAGAGCTTGCTCAAATATGTGACATCATGTTCCAGGTCTAGCACCACAGGGTACTATACATTTGACACCATTGGAAAGCATAAAGTGCATATCAAACGGTCTAACAAACTTGAGGTAAGAGAAAACATTATTTTCAACAACCATGCGCTTTGAGGATCGTTTGATACTCAAGAATTAAAAAAGCTCTACAAGAATAGCTTCTTTGGTTTAACCAAAACGCCTTTATCTTTTGCAGGGTTTGTGGCTTCAGATATTCCTCAACTGCTTCATTAGCCAGCTACCATGGAGAACGACATGCCCTTTCAAAAGGGTGCATTGCCAAAGGAGACCCCATTGACCAACCAAGCAAGCCCCCACCAAACATAAAACGCACGAGGCTCCGATTTCTAGTTTGTTATATATTTTTTACCCTCCTTTCAAAAAATCGTGGGTCCGCCAATGTATACATCCAAATAGATTGATATTACTTTGAGGCTTTATGGCAGCCGTTTACCACACAAGAGATGAACGGTCCCCATTAATTATATGAGCAATGATTCTCATATTTACCTTCTTCTATTCTCCCGTTTTTTTTTTTTTTGTTTGATTCCTTCTGCAGATAAAGGTTTTTCATCTCTCAATTTCATGATGAACAATAATGAAACTTATCAATTATCCATCATATACCTAAATATTGTGGGGGTTGAGGTTCGCATCGCGTTTTACACGGAACGGCGTTACGTACAAAAAAAATCCCTAGGGCGCCATAAGGTGGTGCCCAAAAAAAACAAAAAAATCCCTTGGGCGCCACAAAATCTTTTTTCCTTGGGCGCCACAAGATCTAGTTTATTTTTTTATTTTTGAAAAATGATTTTTTTTAAATGTTGAACCGGTTCATGAGAACCGGTTCAACACTTTGGCGCTACATAGTAGCTTCCAAAAAGTTATCGTTGGATTTAACTATAACCCTTTGGGCGCCACTATGTGGCGCCCGAATGCTGTGAGAAAGAATCCAATTTGGTTTTCTTAAGGTTTAGGGTTTATGGTTTTGGATTTAGGGTTTTTGGGTCTTTGTCATTACAGTACAAAGTTTAAGATTTATATTCGAAGTTGGCTTTGTAACTTGCAATATATGGATATGGTCCGAATGATTACGTTTTGTAATGTAATCTACAGAAACCAAATTCAAAAGAAGCATTAATGATTAGTTCAGAACTTAGAATCTGAAACCCAATTTATATAAGTACGTTAAGGTTTGTAATGTATATTATTCGATTTATGATACTTTCCTATAGTATATAACCATATGGTATAACTACAGGATATAACCATATGATACAACTATAGGATATAATCATAGTATATAACTATAGAATATAATCAAGGGATATAACCATATGATATAACTATAAGATATAATCATAGTACATAACTATAGAATATAACTGTATGATATAACTATAGGATATAATCATAGTATATAACTATATAATATAATCAAGGGATATAACCATATGATATAACTATAAGATATAACCATAGTATATAACTATAGAATATAACTATATGATATAACCATATGATATAACTATAGGATATAATCATAGTATATAACTATAGAATATAGCCATATGATATAACCAAATTGGATAAAACTATAGGTTATAATCATAATATATAACTATAGAATATAACTTTAGGATATAACCATATGATATAACTATAGGATATAATCATAGTATATAACTACGGAATATAACCATAGGATATAACCAAATTGAATATAACTTTAGCTTATAATCATAGTATATAACAATAGAATATAACTATAGGATATAACCATATGATATAACTATAGGATATAATCACAGTATATAACCATAGGATATAACCAAATTGGATATAACTATATGATATAATCATAGTATATAATTATAGAATATAACCATAGGATATAACCATATGATATAACTATAGAATATAACCATAAGATATAACCAAATTTTTTTTGGGGCTTTTTAGGGTTTAGAGTCTTTATCATTACAGTACAAAGTTTAAGATTTCCATGTTTAAGTTGGAGAAATAACTTAGAATATCTAGATATTGCCTAAATATTTTGGTAAATTATTTAGGACGTAGAACTTTGTGTTGGTGGTTGGGGCAAGGACATGGGGCTCGTTAGTATAAGTGTATTTATTTCCTATAATATCAAATCAAATAATGAATCTTAGACTTTATACTAGAATATACTAAACCCTAAACCCTAAAAACCCCAAGACAAAACTCCACCTACACCTTTTAGGCGCCACTAGGTGGCGCCCACGAGGCTACAGTAGAAACCCTTTGGGCGCCACCTAGTGGCTCCCAAGAGTTGTGTGGGGATTTGTTTTGGGGTTTTTTAGGATTTAGGGTCTTTATCATTACAGTAAAAGTTTAAGATTTTCAAATTTAAGTTGGAGAAATAACTTACAATATCTACATAATAACTGACTTAGGGTATAGGGTTTAGGGTTTGGGCGCCGCCTAGTAGAGCACAAGGGGTATAGCATAAACCATTTGTGCTCTAACTAGTTGAGCACAAAGGCTGGATGTGAGTTCCTATGTCCAGCTTAGGGTTTAGGTATATAGGGTTTATGATTTCTTACATTACAGTACAAAGTTTAAGATTTCCAAGTTTAAGTTGGAGAAATAATTTACAATATCTAGATATTGACCGAATATTTTGGTAAATTGGTTCGGACCTTGAAATGTGTGGGCGATTGGGGCAATTCCTCCGGTTTAGGGGATCGTTAGGATAACCGTATTTTCCCCATAATCTCAAATCAAATAATGACTTAGAGTTTGGGATTTGCCTATGAATTGTTATACTAAACCCTAAACCCTAAAAATTATGGTTTAGGGTTTGGGCGCCACCTAGTAGAGCACAAGGAGTAACCGGTTTTTTTTATTAAAAAAAATTACTTCTTGGGCGCCACCTAGTAGAGCACAAGGAGTGACCCATTATTTAAAAAAAATATTTTACTTCTTGGGCGCTACCTAGTGGCGCCCAAGAATTGACCCGTTTTTTTAATTAATTTTTTTTTTATAAACCAGTTCATAAAAAGCGGTTCACTTCTTGGGCGCCACTAGGTAGTGTCCAACGGGAAAAAAATTTGGGCACAACGCTATGGCTCCCAAGGCAAAAAAAATTGTTTTTTTGGGCGCAACACTGTGACACCCAAATTGCGATGCGGGGCATAAAAAACCTAATGCAAAAAATTGTCCTCGAATATTGAAGGCTAACTAGATTATTTTTACAAATCGATCCTCTCGAAATGGGTAGGCCCAATTTATCACAAATTTATGGCCCATTGATCAATTTGGCCAAAGACTAAATCATAAAAGGCCATATTGCCATTTTAACCTTATGTCAATTTTTAACATCATGATTAATTGAAAATATAAAAATTCAGCCTTCAACATACAACGTTTGTAAAGACATTAGGTCTGAGATCCAACGGGTCGATATCCTTAATGTCGAGTACTTGGCGGCTCAAGTCATTGAGATGGTAAGTTTTTATTTATTGTGTGTAACTTGTATCTGCTAATATTTCTCGCTTTAAGCTTTCTTGTTGTAGCATCGATTATTCTCTATAGCATGTTGGGCCGAAATCAAAATCTCATGGGAAAAAATGAGAAGGATGCTGAGAGCAAAGAGGAAGAGATTGTTGAATTCAAAAACCAAATTGAGGTCCAATAGGCAAAGGTTACACAAAATGAGAAGAGCTTAGAGACCACCCGCAAAGAAAAAGAAAAAGTCTGAGTTTGCATGGACCGCCTCAGAGGAGAAAGTAGAGCAATTATCTGGAAAAAGATGAAGTGATCAAATAAAAAGAAGGCCTACTCAAACAAAGGGAGGAATTACTCAAAAGAAGGGAGGACTCGCTCAAAGAAAGGGGGGATATGCTCAATCAAATGAACAAAATTCTCAAAGAGAAAGATGACGCGTTAAACTCTTCTCATCTTGCTCGGGAGGAAATTGAGCAAGTGAAGACTGAATTATCTAAACAACAGGCTTCAAAGCAAAAATCTTGTGATGACGCAGTGGAAGCCTACAAGAATGATCCTCGTAGGGAAGAAGCAATGGCTGAAGAGTTGGTGGACATTTGGTGCCATGGTCAATGTGTTGGTGCTCGCAAAGCCATCTTGAAACATCGAGAGACATATCCCGATCATCCCTTCATCACGTTCAATTCTTTTGACAATTATCATGATTTGGATGGTGAGCCTGAGTTGGAGGAGCACACAATGGAGACCGGCTTCGTCGCGCTGGCACAACAAACTGTTCCAGAGCAAGAAGAGAATGTGGATGGTGCGGCTTTGGAGGCTAGCTCAAACACCTCGATGTTAGCGCATGATATCCCTCTTAGAATTTTATCCTTTTTTTCTGCAGATTTTTATGATTGTGAAACTACAATAAGGATTTGTCCCTTTCTCTTAGGACTATTTTACTAGTTTGTACTGTTTATTTCCTAATCGAAAGTTTCATTCGTTTACATGATTTATCATATAATTTCCAGTTTTAAGGTAGCAAGATGGTAAACAAAGTGCGTTTCTTGAAGGATCTCATCCGCTAAAAGTCAAAGTAGCGAGTTGGAAGCCCCAAGCGCGTTGCTTGAGGGATCTCATCTGCTAACAGTCAAAGTAGCGAAATGGCAGCCCCAAGCGCGTTGCTTGAGGCATATCATCCGCTAAAAGTCAAAGTACCGAGATGGTAGTCTAAGTGTGTTGCTTAAGGGATCTCATGTACTAACAATCAAAGTAGCAAGATGGCAGCCCCGAACGCGTTGCTTGACGGATCTCATTCGCTAAAAGTCAAAGTAGCAAGCTGGCAGCCCCAAGCGCATTGCTTGCGTGATCTCATAAGCTAACAGTCAAAGTAGCGAGATGGTAGTCCTAAGCGCGTTGCTTAAGGGATCTCATCCCCTAAAAGTCAAAGTAGCGAGATGGCATGTAACACCCCATACTTACGTCGGTAGTGCCACACGCTAGTGACCTCACACTGTAAAGTCCAAAATCACCCAAGGCTAATCGGAACAATTATACTTAAATGAATAAATAAACATTATATAATAAAAGGGTAGCGGAAGACTTTTGAAATAAATATCAAATCTTTATTAATATTCCCTTCATAAATTGAGGACATAAGTTTTACAAATGATATTGAAATCTACAGCGGAAGGCTTTAAATAAATCCAAATTACATGACTAGGATATACAACTTCACCTATTACATTAATTAGAAAATTAAATCTTATATTTAAACGACCTTGAAATTCTTCAAACTAAACTTCAACTGCAAGCATTCGTCTTCGATTTGTTACTTCAAGGTTGTCTGAAACCAACCACTGATGTGTTGTATAGGACGGATGACACCAGCCAACCATGTAAGAAAAAAGAAGGTTGGTTAGTCTAATGAAAGACTAAACAATGACTTAAACAGAATGGTTCTTGTGATTGTATTTGGTTACTATCATTGTCTCTCGAATAATAGTTGATAGACGATATATAACCCATATATTCTCACTAAAATGAAAGAAGAGATATGCGACAAAAGAAGACTCCAAAGAGGGTGAGTCTTGCATTCTAAGTTAAAATTTGATAAGTTTATTTAAATTATAATTAACATAAGGTTAATCATAATTTAGACCACCCATAACTTACAGAGATAACATACTTAAGGTATTTATTATTTTATCTCTCTCATGGATAAACATAATAATTCTTATCCCCTTTATTATTAGTATATTTAAAATTCTAAAACTACATTTATTATTATACTTATTTATTTGTTTCTACACCAACTATTATATCCCATTTGATAATTTATATAAAATTATCTTAACCTAACTTTTGAACTTAAGTTAACAAAAATTTAAATTACTCCTCTAAAAGAATAAAATAAATTTCATAACTTTTATTTTTATGAAAATAAAATTACTATATTACCCTTATAATTTAAGTGGGATATTACATGGCAGCCCCAAGCACGTTGCTTGAGGGATCTCATCCGCTAAAAGTCAAAGTAGCGAGATGGCAGCCCCAAGCCTTTTGCTTGAGGGATCGCATCCGCTAAAAACTAAATGGAAGCCCCAAGCGCGTTGCTTGAGGGATCTCATTCGCAAATAGTCAAAGTAGCGAGAAGACAACCCTGAGCGTGTTGCTTGAGGGATCTCATCCGCTAAGAGACAAAGTAGCGAGATGGCAGCCCCAAGTGCGTTGCTTGAGGGATCTCGTCCGCTAACAGTCAAAGTAGCGAGATGGAAGCCCCGAGCGGGATGCTTGAGGGATCTCATCCGCTAATAGTCAAAGTAGCGAGATGGCAGCCCCGAGCGCGTTGCTTGAGAGATCTCATCTACTAATAAATGCATATATTCGAATACATGCCAAGTCTTCATTTAATTCAAACTTACATCCTTACATGAAATACTTAATGTTCATGACATTCCAAGTCTTTGGCAAAAATTTTCCTTCTTGATCACGAAGTTTAGAAAGCTCCATTCACGACCTCTTCGCCAAGTAGAAAAGGGACCTTCCCACTTCGGGTCAAGCTTGCCACCATCAACGGGTCGCAAAACGAGGTCTCTAGGTTTGAGTCCTTGGGGACGTACCTTCTTATCATGGTAAGCCTTGAGTCTTCTTTTGAACTCTCTTGCCTTGAGAGCGGCCATCTCGCGCTCTTCTTCTCTGAGCTGCATTGCTATTTTCAAGGACTCCTTATTTTCTTCCTCATCAAAATTTAGGACACGTGAAGACGGCATCAATGTCTCAACTGGAACCACGTCATCCATGCCATACCCATGCGTAGATTGAGATTCTCTCGTTCCTTTTCTTGGAGTTGTTCGGTATGTCCAAATGACCAAATGTAATAATTCTGTCTTTTTTCCTAGTCAATCTCTTTTTGAGGTGGTCAAGGATCCTTGCATTAACATTTTCCACTTGGCCATTTGACTGAGGGTGAGATACTGACGAGAACTTGAGATGGATGCCCATTGGCACTCAAAATTCTATAATCTCCTTCGAATAAATATGTGGGCCATGATCAATCATGATTGCATGAGGTACACCAAAATGACAGATGAGCGATTTCCAGAAGAAAGAGCGCACAAAATGCGATGTTATCTTTGTAGTGCCTCTTCCCTAACCTACTTGGTGAAATAATCCACAATAATCAAGATATATTGCACCTGTCTAGCAGCTTTAGGAAAATGTCCCAAAATGTCAATTCCCCACATAGAAAATGGGTATAGGGAGCAGCTTCATTGGTATTGCAGGTTGATGAAGCAAGTTCCCGAACCTCTGACATTTATCGCACTTCTCCACATATTTCTTATAATCAGCGCACAAAGTTGGCCAATAGAATCTCGCACGAAAAATCTTTTCAACTAAAGTCCTCCACCTTGATGACCACCATAAATTTTTTCACGAGTCTCATTAAGAATCTTTATTGCTCTGGCAGGGTCAACACATAGAAGATTAATATCTTAGTAACCCTTCTTATATAGTGTATCTCCAAGAAGGCAGAAACGCGCTGCAGACACTTTCAACTTCCTCGCAACTTTTAGTACATCTAGAGTGTGGCCATCACGAGTATAAGAAATGAGTGGAGCCCTCCAATCACCTTCCTCTACCAACATAACATATGGGACACCTCTAAAGTATCTCCTCTCCAGCACAACCCTTTCTCTTACTTCTGGAGGCACTTAAGCCTTAAGCATAGCTAGAGCATCTAAATTTGAAGATTTGGGCATAACCTCCAAAGAGAAAGAGTCAAGTGATGAAGCCAACCTCTGAATCAGTGAAAGCGTTAACCTTTCACGCGTCGTTCAACAACGCCATCTCCAACCTTGCGATCAGTGCCTCATATTCAACTTCATTGCTCGTCACATAGAAGATAAAGTTTAAAGCGTATCTAAATTCAACTGCAACTGGACCTTGGAGGATTATTCCTGCTCATCCACCAATTTTACATCTAGACCCATATAATCCTCAGTTATTCCCTTTGGAAACGTCAATTCCACAATAAAAATCAACCAACGCATGTGCTTTGATAGTAGACCTGGGTAGGAAAGAGATATCAAACTCTGAAAACTCTACCGCCCGCTTGGTCATTCTCCCTGACAAAGAGGGTTGATGAAGAATCGGCTTGAGAGGCAAGTTGGACAACACTTCAATAGAGTGAGCTTGAAAATATGGATGCAGACGACGCGCTACTGACACCACAATGAACGCCATTTTCTCAATAGGTGAGTAATGTTGCTCTACATGCTGAATGACTCGGCTCACGAAATAAACTGGGAAAGAACTTTCTCTTACCAACATCGCGCTAATAGTCTGGGGACTCACAATGACATATAGCTGAAGTTCTTCGCCCCTCTTTAGTATTGAAAGGGTTGGAAGTTTGGTCAAATAATTCTTCAAATCTTGAAAGGCCTGCTCCATTTTAGTGATCCACTCAAAGCTTCCTTCTTTTTTTAAGACTGTAAAGAAAGGAAGTGCGCGATCCGCCAGTCTTGCACAAAACCGACTTATATAATTAACCGCACCGTTTAACTTTTGTACTTCCTTCTTGTAGCGAGGTGATCTCATCTGAATGATAACGTCAATTTTGGTGGGGTTGACATCAATCCCTCGATCGCTGATCATGAAACCCATAAACTTCACATACTATACTCAAAATGCAAATTTTTCTGGATTAAGACTCATACGATGCTCTCGCAGAACACACTAAACACTTCTCGCAAATTAGCTAAATGTTGTTATTTCCTTACACTTATATCATCAACATAAGCAGGAACATTTTTGTCAAGCTGTTTTCTAAAAATCTTATGTACGAGGCGTTGAAAGGTGGCGCTCGGTTCTTGAGACCAAAAGGCATGACTTTGTACCAAAAAGTCCCTTGATTGGTGATGAATGAAGTGCTTTCTTCATCGCGCGGATCCATCTTTATTTGATTGTACCCTTATATGCGTCGAGAAAACTCAACACTACGGCTCCTATAGTAGCATCCACCAACGGGTCGATAGACTACAATGAAATATTGTCTTTTGGGCAAGCCTTGTTCAAGTCTTTAAAATCCACATGCGCCACTTGCCATTTGCCTTCTTAACCAAGAAAACGTTTGAAAGCCACTTTACTGAAATTCACTTATAAATCCCGCCTTCATCAACTTATCCACTTCAACTTTTACAGCTTCAGCTTTCTCCTTTGTCATCTTTCGCCTCTTCTGGATCACAAGTTTAACAGAGAGATCAATATTCAAGTAATGAAGTACAATGGAAGGCAGAATACCTTTTAAATCTTGAGTGGATCAAGCAAGCACATCACGTGTTCCTGCTAAGAGACGTGTCAGGTCCTCGAAATGTTCTCTTTTAAAACAGCTCCCAACAAACAACTTTTCATCAGAATGGGAAAAGGAGAAATAGGTTTCTTTTAAAACTCATTTTCTTCACTTGGCCTCAAAGCGCGTACATCAAGCTCCGCTTGTTTCTCTTGTTCAACAACACACACATGTGCTTTCCCCTTTGTCTTCGAAGAAGTCAGATAGCAAGATCGACTTTCCTCCTAGTGGCCTTTAGCCTTACCAACATACTCTCAGCTGGGAACCTCAACTTAAAATGGTAAATGGAAACCTCCGCCTGAAAGGATAAATAAAGGGCTTTGGGTCTCCACTTCATCAAGGAAACTCTCCCAATAATCGCGTTGTACAAATATGGCAGTCTCACCACTGTGAACTCAATATTCTCCATGCTCCTAATTGGACTCTCCCCCAATGTGAATTTTAACTCAATTGTTCCTGCTATGTACTGACCTCCTCACCTGAAAAGGTGATTATCTTCCTAGCATAATGTAGGAACATAATTTTCCATATGCATACGAAAGCGTTAAACTGCAAATATACGAACATGGATTAAGGAAATCTAAAGTTTAGAAATACCGAACGAAGAACGGATGCAGAGTCGAGACCGAAATCTCTTTCCTTAATTCTGAAGACTGCCATATGTGTACAACTGCGATGATCTCTTGAACCGCACAACCCAGTAACAAGAGCTAACGAACCCACGGATCTGCGTGTACTCTCAGACCCAATTTTCGGAAGAAAACAGAGAGGAGGAAGAGAAGGATCGTTGTGTTCGATATCTCGAATGAGAGAGCTATCACTCGTTTTAAAGAGCTTCGGAAGTTACGTTACACAAGAGGAGGGAGTTACAAATCTGCTAGTTAACATTACAGATCTTATGTCATAAATGGGTCAAAGCCCATTAATGGACCTTCTGGATCGGCCCAAAAAGATAGGGCGTTGGCTGGCCAGCCCGATCTGATCTGATCTGATCCAACCCGACTCGACTCGGCTCGGCGCGCGTGTGGGCTTGATGAGCTAGGTCCTCTCCCCATTGAAAATGGGTAATGACCCAAGGCCACGGATCTGCGTGTACTCTCAGACCCAATTTTCGGAAGAAAACAGAGAGGAGGAAGAGAAGGATCGTTGTGTTCGATATCTCGAATGAGAGAGCTATCACTCGTTTTAAAGAGCTTCGGAAGTTACGTTACACAAGAGGAGGGAGTTACAAATCTGCTAGTTAACATTACAGATCTTATGTCATAAATGGGTCAAAGCCCATTAATGGACCTTCTGGATCGGCCCAAAAAGATAGGGCGTTGGCTGGCCAGCCCAAGCCCGATCTGATCCAATCCAATCCGACTCAACTCGGCGCGCGTGTGGGCTTGATGAGCTAGGTCCTCTCCCCATTGAAAATGGGTAATGACCCAAGGCCACGGATCTGCGTGTACTCTCAGACCCAATTTTCGGAAGAAAACAGAGAGGAGGAAGAGAAGGATCGTTGTGTTCGATATCTCGAATGAGAGAGCTATCACTCGTTTTAAAGAGCTTCGGAAGTTACGTTACACAAGAGGAGGGAGTTACAAATCTGCTAGTTAACATTACAGATCTTATGTCATAAATGGGTCAAAGCCCATTAATGGACCTTCTGGATCGGCCCAAAAAGATAGGGTGTTGGCTGGCCAGCCCAAGCCCGATCTGATCCAATCCAATCCGACTCAACTCGGCGCGCGTGTGGGCTTGATGAGCTAGGTCCTCTCCCCATTGAAAATGGGTAATGACCCAAGGCCACGGATCTGCGTGTACTCTCAGACCCAATTTTCGGAAGAAAACAGAGAGGAGGAAGAGAAGGATCGTTGTGTTCGATATCTCGAATGAGAGAGCTATCACTCGTTTTAAAGAGCTTCGGAAGTTACGTTACACAAGAGGAGGGAGTTACAAATCTGCTAGTTAACATTACAGATCTTATGTCATAAATGGGTCAAAGCCCATTAATGGACCTTCTGGATCGGCCCAAAAAGATAGGGTGTTGGCTGGCCAGCCCAAGCCCGATCTGATCCAATCCAATCCGACTCAACTCGGCGCGCGTGTGGGCTTGATGAGCTAGGTCCTCTCCCCATTGAAAATGGGTAATGAACCAAGGCCACACCCTTATGTCCATATTCCTCTTATATATATTAGGAGATTTGTCTCCAAACTTCCAATGTGGGATACACTTTTATCCCAACATTTTATCCAAGTCTTGCACTTCATGCAAGCTACTTTGGGCCTCCATTTCTCATTCAAACGGAAATCATTTTTGTCGTATGAGTACACTACGAGAATGTACTCATGTAGACGAAGCCAATGCTTCCATTTTCCGGTGTTGAAAATGGCCGGAGCCCACCGGAATTGTGCCCGGAAAAGTGACCGGCGCCACATTCAAATAATGAGTTCCAACACATAAGACTTTAAAGAACTTGGCGCGATCCCCAACTGGTCAAAGGCGTCCTAGTATAGAATGTCCACTAAAGAACTCGTACCCACTAAGATGCATTTCACCGGCTTCGTTGCGATCTGCGCGTGGATAACCAGGGGATCTGAATGAGGGAAATGCAGCCCCTCTACATCAGTTGCCACATAAGTGAGATTGGGATGCCAATGCGATGCTTGTGCAATGTTGTACACTAATGGAGACTAACGCCCTTCCCTCGCAGCATACCTCTTGACTTCTTGATTACATGATCCAACCAAAGAGGGACCAACAACAATTGTACTAGTGCAACCATTAGGGTCAGGAGAGGGATTGTGTGGTGCTTGCTAAAACCTTTTCTTGTACGACCCCACCATTTCTTTGCTGCTCCTCCAGCTTTCTTGAAAGTCCCCTTCACACTAGAGGATGTCATATCCTTAGACTCCTTCAGTGACTCTGATGTTGCCTCGTAGGCTTGAGGTTTTTTTTTATTTTGAGGATAATTAACATGGCGCTCTTGTTGCCTAACATGTGCGGGATGTTGATGCTTCCCCCTATGTTATACATCAAATGCCTCCTTCCCCAGTGGTTTACTGCCACCAGCACCATCAACTTTCCCAATATCAAGCTTCTTATCAAATTTACTCTGATGTCCCTACCCTCTCCCTTGATTATTTGACAAATAACTTGTTCCAAGAGCTTCTTCAGCTTCAATATGCTTCATGATTTTCAGACACAAGGCTTCATAGGTTTCAGGATTCTTCTTATAGACTAATAGCTTGAAAGGACCATCAACCAAGTTACCCATCAAGGCCGCGTGAGCTACTGCATGATCAAATTTGACAATTTCCACTGCGACATCTATGAATCTAGCAAAGAACGCAACAAGGGACTCGTCGTGCCTCTGCTTTACTTGGAAAAAATCTCTCATTGTCTTTTTGCTATTCCTTAAGCCACTAAAATGAGAAACAAATAATTTGGTCAACTAAGTGAAGGAGTGGATTGTCCCTGGAGCCAAATTGGTTATCCAAGAAAACGCCACACCCTTTAGAGTGGAAGGGAACGCGCGATAGAAAAGCGCGTCATTATATTGATTCAAACCCATATGAATTAGAAAAGCTTTCACATGGTCATCTGGACCAACGAAACCATCATATTGCGACATAATTGTATGGTTGAA
Organism: Rheum nobile; assembly: GCA_027886185.1. Taxonomy (NCBI): domain Eukaryota; kingdom Viridiplantae; phylum Streptophyta; class Magnoliopsida; order Caryophyllales; family Polygonaceae; genus Rheum; species Rheum nobile. The sequence goes on along the minus strand of WOAB01000546.1, from coordinate 6,614,891 downwards.
TTATTTTGGAATAGGGAATGTGCAGAATTCTCTAGAAAATATGGAAAAAGCATCCAACACAATGTTTGGATCCACACCAAGGCCTTAATTAGTGATAGAAACTGACTTTCTTGCTGACGATGCATGCTAATGATCCATCATAGAAGACCCTTGTTCCATGACATATTGTGACCGCCGAAGAGGGACATGTTGAGGCATGCCTCCCTGATTATAGCCTGGAAAATCTTGTGGAATTTGAAGTTCTGGTATTGGCGGTGTCGGTGCATGCATGTACTCCAGCACATATGAAGGATGGTTCAAATGCCCATGAGACATCATAAACTGGTGAAATGCAGGCGGGTATTGTGGTGGTGGTGCATATAACCATGGTTGATGAGGATGTTGGACTGGTGGTGGAGGAAACCACCAAGGAGTTGCTTCTCCACCATAGTGGTAACCCTGTTATTGTTTTGGGGCGAAAAGATCGACCTGATCTGAATCGCCTTAGGAAGGGAAACTAGACAGCAACAGTTTTGATTATATCTGAATGATCCAAATCAAACAAAGATCAAGACTAAATAGGACTAAAAAGACGTAGAGACAAGCTTATCTTCCCTGAACGTGAGCTTGGTCGAATCAAAGAATTCAGTCGGCGGTCGCTTCAACACTGAAACAAGGATCCGAGCTTGAGAATTCTGATGAATGCAAGTAGGAGTGTCTTCGTATGTATTATGTCTAATTCGTCCCCCTTTTACAATGATCTCTAACCCCTTTATATACACATTTAATTTCCCAAAGATATAGCTGAACTAGCCGTTTGGCCTCCGTGATCTTCGCTCACTAGCTTTTATTGCCTGATTACCATGATCTTGTGATATTTATGGTTTGATTATGTGGGTTTTGTAACTGCTATATGGAAGGATATATCAACCTCCATGATCTGGGTTTTAGTAACGTCTCTGATCACATCGTTGTCGTGATCTTTGCTTGTCGTCTAATCACTGGTCGCTTCAAAACGGAAAGATCACTTCAACCACTGGGCCGCTTCCTTTGAGAGTCCATTAAGAGTGAGGCCCAACAGTTACCATGCATTAGGGTATTGGTCCGCCAATCTTCTCAAAGGATATGACCGGGGTGTCTTAAGGGAATTGAGTCCCCACAAACGGAACCAATGACGATTCCCGGAGTTCAGATGAATGTCAAATTTCATGAACAAAGAACAATCGATCGTTGATGGAAGAGAGATTTTTTAGAAGACAATAGGAAAAATGATTAATTTTATCCCACCACCTAACCGCTGACTAAATTTCATCGGATCACTCTAATGTCTTGAGAACTCACCGAGATAGTGCTACTCTCTTTCCTCATATCGAAAAAAGATGCATGTTTCACCTTGTTCCCTATTACTTATGGCTTTGTGAGTTGTATTTCTCTTTCCGATGACATTTGTCAACCTTCACTTTCCACTTTCGTGTGTGCATGCACACACATGCTTGCCACATGGTGTTAGAGAAGAATACAAATGATTCTGTTGTCTGTCACTATCTTTCAGTCGTTTAATTAACACACTATATTTGTGTTGAGAATAAACTTACCTTATTTTGGATTTTTCATCATAACACTTTTGTGACTTTGTTTAGCGGTCTAATGGTATGAAGCAACAACGCACTATGTGTCATATGGTTCAAGCAATATCACTAATTAACGCATTATTGACCAGAAAGTAGCGCTAATCAATTTATTAAATAGGTTGATCTCATCATCACGTTTCAATTATAAAATATCTCAGACTCGTCACACATAATATTCATCACATTTTTTACATTGATTTTGTAAAAAAAAAATCGAACATTATAATTTATTTATTTTTCTTCAAATTACTAAAAAATTATGGACACAATTATTGAAGGCCTTGTTTGGCATATTGATGATAAAGACTTTTTTATAAAAAAAATACTTTTTTTACTACTTTCACAATTTCCTATAACATTCAAATGTTAAATTTCAAAAATAACTTTTTAACAAAAAAAATATTTATAAATATACTTATCAAATAAAAAAATTCTTTATAAATATACTTATCAAACAAACCCGACAAACCCGATGCTTTTAGAGATCAAATTGAGTGTTGTTTTGAAGGAAATACGTGATGAGAATGATATGAAATAAAATGAAATGAATGCAAAATGCAGAGAATGGAATTGACGTTTCAGATACTGTGTCCTTTTTAGTAAATTTGTGTCAGTATGCTTCTGTCACAGCCGTATTCCTGCTTCCTCCTAAAGCATTTCCAAATTACTGTTCTACCCCCAACATCCCTACTTTTATTATTACTTTTCCCATATTTTATTTTTGTTCTGTTTTTTTCCCAGCCAAGCCAGCCTGTTATTGCTAAAAGTGGGAAGCAGTAGCAGATTCCAAGGGTCAAGGTGGTATGTTATCAATTTTATATCCCTCTTCTAAATTCAATCCAATCCAATCATAGGTTTTTGTTTAAATAAATGGCAGTAATTCATTCATTTAAAACTGTTTTTTTATTCGTTTAAAATTTAGTGTCCTTTTTTTAAAAAAATTATTAAAAAATATTTTTTATTTAAAATATTAGGATAATGATTTATTGATTAGTTGGAAATGAAATCGATAATTATTAAATTGAGTATTTTAGAAGAAGTTTAGATCTAAAGCGTGTTTTACTCAGATTATTGCATTTTTAGTAATTATCTCAAAAGTAAATTAAAAAATATTGCTCTAGTGAGATTTTTTTTCATGTTCTCCTTATGTTGAAATATATAAATGTCACACATCTAAAGTTGGGACATAATTTGTTTAATATATAAATTTGATGGACTATTCATGTTATTGTCAATTAATTTTAGAATGAAACTCCACTGGACTTATATACTAGGCCTATCTGTACCTATGCGCTCGTGCACTCGTGTCCGCACGATCCACAGTCTATTCGCTAAGGAACTTTCACACCTTATTCAAGTTAATTTGTTTTATATGCTCAGTCATACAGTCAGTTGTTAAGACTTTATTTTGTCATAGTCAGTTGTTAAGACTTGGGAGTCAGTTCGATTGCAATAACAGTGCGTTTGCCATTTTAAATGGCTGATACTATATACACGACATTTTTCACCTATATACACGATAATCTGTATGCCAAGACATGGCGTACGCCATGTCTTGGCGTACAGGTGAAAATACGTATAATTGTAAGATTATACGTATTTTTTTTATAAAAAAAGTATAAATCTCTACGCCAGAATCTGGCATACAGATTGGGCCAGCCCATATTAGGGTCGGCCCAACTTCTAAATTTGATTTTTTTTAATCTTCTGTACGCCAGAATCTGGCGTACGCCAGATTCTGGCGTAGGATTAAAAAAAAAAAAAAAATCTTTTTCCAGGCGCACCCAAGTGAACATTTTTTTTAAATCTGTATTTGACTCTAGTAATAGACGTTTTCAAGTAATCAGGGTTACATGGCAATAAATTCGGTTGTATCATGAGGTTTCAATATACTTTTATTCATGTACGTTTCTCCACCAATTCATTTGATATTAACTGTTTGTTATTATTATTCTCGAAAATCACATATAACTATGGTTATATCTTATAGTTATATCCAATTTGGTTATATCTTATAGTTATATGCTACAGTTATATTCTTTAGTTATATACTATGGTTATATCCAATTTGGTTATATCTTATAGTTATATACTATGGTTATATCCAATTTGGTTATATCTTATGGTTATATCCTATGGTTATATCTTATAGTTATATCCAATTTGATTATATCTTATCGTTATATCCTATAATTATATATTATGGTTATATTCAATTTGGTTATATCTTATGATTATATCCAATTTGGTTATATCTTATAGTTATATACTATGGTTATATCCAATTTGATTATATCTTATGGTTATATCCTATAGTATATAACTAAAGGATATAACCATAGTATATAACCATAATATATAACTATAGGACAATAGTATATAACTATAGGATATAACCATAGTATATAACTATAGGATATAACCATAAGATATAACTATAGGACAATAGTATATATTTATAGGATATAACCATAGTATATAACTATAGGATATAACTATAAGATATAACCATAGTATATAACTATAGGACAATAGTATATAACTATAGGATATAACCATACTATATAACTAAAGGATATAACCATAGTATATAACTATAGGATATAACGATAAGATATAACCAAATTGGATATAACCATAGTATATAACCATAGTATATAACTATAGGATATAACCATAGTATATAACTAAAGAATATAACCGTAGTATATAACTATAAGATATAACGAAATTGGATATAACTATAAGATATAATCATAGTATATAACTATAGGATATAACCAAATTGGATATAACTATAAGATAAAACAATAGGATATAACCATAGTATATAACTAAAGGATATGACCATAGTATATAACCATAAGATATAACCAAATTGGATATAACTATAGGACAATCGTATATAACTATAGGATATAACCATAGTATATAACTATAGGATATAATCATAGTATATAACTATAGGACAATAGTATATAACTATAGGATATAATCATAGTATATAACTATAGGATATAATCATAGTATATAACTATAGGACAATAGTATATAACTATAGGATATAACCATACTATATAACTATAGGATATAATAAGAGTATATAACTATAGGATATAACCATAGTATATAACTAAAGGATATAACCATAGTATATAACTATAGGATATAATCATAGTATATAACTATAGGATATAATCATAGTATATAACTATAGGACAATAGTATATAACTATAAGATATAACCATAGTATATAACTATATGATATAATCATAGTATATAACTATAGGACAATAGTATATAACTATAAGATATAACCATAGTATATAACCATAAGATATAACCATAATATATAACTATAGGACAATAGTATATAACTATAGGATATAACCATAGTATATAACCATAAGATATAACTATAGGACAATAGTATATAACTATAGGATATAACCATAGTATATAACTATAGGATATAACTATAAGATATAACCATAGTATATAACTATAGGACAATAGTATATATAACTATAGAATATAATCATACTATATAACTAAAGGATATAACCATAGTATATAACTATAGGATATAACGATAAGATATAACCATAGTATATAACCATAGTATATAACTATAGGATATAATCATAGTATATAACTATAGGACAATAGTATATAACTATAGGACAATAGTATATAACTATAGGATATAACCATAGTATATAACTATATGATATAATCATAGTATATAACTATAGGACAATAGTATATAACTATAGGATATAACCATAGTATATAACCATAATATATAACTATAGGACAATAGTATATAACTATAGGATATAACCATAAGATATAACTATAGGACAATAGTATATAACTATAGGATATAACCATAGTATATAACTATAGGATATAACTATAAGATATAACCATAGTATATAACTATAGGACAATAGTATATATAACTATAGGATATAACCATACTATATAACTAAAGGATATAACCATAGTATATAACTATAGGATATAACGATAAAGATATAATCAAATTGGATATAACCATAGTATATAACCATAGTATATAACTATAGGATATAACCATAGTATATAACTAAAGAATATATCCGTAGTATATAACTATAAGATATAACCAAATTGGATATAACTATAAGATATAATCATAGTATATAACTATAGGATATAACCAAATTGGATATAACTATAAGATAAAACAATAGGATATAACCATAGTATAAAACTATAGGATATAACCAAATTGGATATAACTATAAGATAAAACAATAGGATATAACCATAGTATATAACTAAAGGATATGACCATAGTATATAACCATAAGATATAACCAAATTGGATATAACTATAGGACAATCGTATATAACTATAGGACAATAGTATATAACTATAGGATATGACCATAGTATATAACTATAGGATATAATCATAGTATATAACTATAGGACAATAGTATATAACTGTAGGATATAATCATAGTATATAACTATAGGATATAATCATAGTATATAACTATAGGACAATAGTATATAACTATAGGATATAACCATACTATATAACTATAGGATATAATAAGAGTATATAACTATAGGATATAACCATAGTATATAACTAAAGGATATAACCATAGTATATAACTATAGGATATAATCATAGTATATAACTATAGGATATAACCATAGTATATAACTATAGGATATAATCATAGTATATAACTATAGGATAATAGTATATAACTATAGGATATAACCATAGTATATAACTATATGATATAATCATAGTATATAACTATAGGACAATAGTATATAACTATGGGATATAACCATACTATATAACTATAGGATATAATAAGAGTATATATGTAATACCCCGTGCCAGAGGTGCTACAGTGCCATAGTCCCTAAGGACTATAATGCGGTTTTTTTAAAAGAAAAGAAATCCAAAACTTTTCCCAATACATAAAATTAACAACATTAAAATTCCCTGCTCAAGTTTGAAACTACCCTTAAACATTTCATCCAATTCAGTGCATTAGTTATATCCAAAACAACAAATAGAAATGCCACGATTTCAAATCCGATGCAAAACTAAATCTTTAACTGTGAAGATCAATCTGTGATTCAGAACCCGCTTGTTGCTGCAAATCTGCAAAGCCAAATTGACTGGGGGACCCGATATCCCAGCCAACCGCGGCACGTAAACCGAAGTTGGTCAGTCTTCCATCAAGACTGGCAAGACTCCTCAAGCCAAAACAGTTTCAAAACACATATATTTATCACCAATCAACTCATATCAAAAGACAACACACACACAATATATACATATATATATATAATATCATAACTACACTATCATATCAACCAACCAATATCGACCACACATCAAAGCATAAACACACACTATCACATAACCATTCATTACCCCTCTTATCCAACTCTTCAATATACTAACATCACTTAATCCAACCTCAACCTCACCACAAGTATAGACGACTAAAATGATCCAATCCAACTTTTCTAACACATCCAATCCATCTTTCTCTCTACTACTAACACCTCAATTATCAACTTTACAAAACATATATACATATATTACGATCAACACGTAACCAAGGCTAACCAAACACAACTCACTACTGTACTAACACGTCCAACTAATCTTCGCATCAACAACACTTAAGCATAATCAAGACAATTATCACATTATATAAACATGACAAAAATAACGACCCAGGCCAGCCACCCTTCCGGTGCCGCCTGTTCGTTAACATGGACCGTAACCCATACACCTCAACCCAACCCATATTGGCCCACACCCTCAAGATGGGAAACCAACCTTCACAAACATCCACATAACCAACCTTCATAATCAATCAACATAACCATATTTCCTCAACTAGCTGCCACCAATAACCACACCAACAGAAATTCACATCACAACTAGCTACAAAAACCAATATTTGACAACAAGTCAATAACTAGCCAACAATCAACATCCAACACAAAACCAATAACCAAGCACACAACCAATATTCACCAACACAATCACTTAATCAAGTGCACAACCAATATCATCACAAAACCACTTAAATCAGATACGCAACCAACATCCAACACCAAAACCACTTAATCAGATACACAACCAACACCCAACACAAAACCACTTAATCCGATACACAACCAACACCCAACACAAAACCACTTAATCAGATACACAACCAACACCCAACACAAAACCACTTAATCAGGTACGCAACCAACATTTAACACATAATATCTCCTCCGTCTCACCACCACATCACCGGGTGAGACAATTCTTCCTCTCTATCCGGATAGGCGGATGGGTCGCATACCATCCGAGTTCCTGGCCCTAACCACCATAGGCATTCCCCCTACGTGATTGAGTGAGGCTTTCATCACTCTGGCCCACCGACCACCGGAGGTCACACCCTCCGAGGCCCTGAATCAACACTCTTCCGGATGGGACTTTCACCATCCAACCATAGCCTTTACCAACGCGGGGTCATACCCTCACGTGGTCGGATGAGGTCACACCCTCACCCCGGCTCCACCACCAACCAACAACAATCAATCAACATCAATCATACTTAGTCACAATTGACTACCACATCAACATTTAATCAGACACAACCCGAGACAAATACTAACACACGCACACACACATGCACACACATTTTCACACACTTTTAAACAATCACAATTAATCACCATTAGTCACGAATAAATACCACATCAATATTTAATTAATCTCAACACAGGGTCACGACAACTAACACATTCAACCATATCAACACAAAACTAACCATCCAGCACATAATCAAAATATACCCACGACCATCAAACAAGCCAACAATCAGTATCCACACACCACCATTTAATCAATTTAATACACATTCAATCATATATATCTACCTCTATTAATCTAGATTAACATACTAGATAATAGTAAAATAAATTTATAAAACAATTACGATACGAAATTACGTAAGGGTTAGCAAGATTTATCTTGCCTCAAGCTCGACAACCACGACCTCAGAGATCTCCAACCAACTCGAACGAACCTGCGAAATCAATCCGAGCAAATCCCTGACATTAATTACTCATACAATCCACTACTAACAAAACCCCCAAATTCAAACCCTAAAATTACACCTTCAATTCACCAATTTCAGCAATCCACACACAATTAACCAAACTCCCTGAAATTTCAAACCAAATTTGCCCAAAACCTAATTCAATCCAAGCAACCAAATCTGCCCAATTTAACAACGATTACCAACCAATTCAACCCCAAAAATTAGATTGGGTATTACTGTTCAAAACTAACACATCCACAGTACCTCATCGGCGATCGAGCCCGTGACGCCGGAGCTGGGTTTCTCGTCGTCGGCGGTGCAGTAGCAGCAGTGGCGACTCAATTAACAACAACAACAGCACGCGGTCCGGCTCTTGCAGCTGGTTCGCGGCTCGCTCAGCAGCTCTCGGATCTCGCTCCAACAGTGGTGGCTCACACAACAACACGCACAGCAGTTGGTTTGCACCGCAGTTAACTCGGCTCACCTCAGGGAAGGGAGTGGCCGGCAATAGCTGGGGTCGAGCTCACCGGCGAAGGCTTGGCGGAGCAAGGAAAGGAGTTGGAGAAGAAGATGCGAGCTGCCCAGCTGCGTGACCCCGAAGAAGAGATCGGTTTCTGCCCCCCTTGCTTTACCCTTCTGATATAATAAAGTCCCCAAAAATCTTTATTTACCATTTTGCCATTTATATATTTTGGGGTATTTCAATATAACTATAGGATATAACCATAATATAACTAAAGGATATAACCATAATATATATAACCATAAGATATAACCAAATTGGATATAACTATAGGACAATCGTATATAACTATAGGACAATAATATATAACTATAGGATATAACCATAGTATATAACTATAGGATATAATCATAGTATATAACTATAAGACAATAGTATATAACTATGGGATATAACCATAGTATATAACTATAGGATAATAGTATATAACTATAGGATATAACCATACTATATAACTCTAGGATATAATAAGAGTATATAACTATAGGATATAACCATAGTATATAACTAAAGGATATAACCATAGTATATAACTATAAGATATAACATAAGATATAACCAAATTGGATATAACTAAATGATATAACCATAGTATATAACTATAGGATATAACCATAAGATATAACCAAATTGAATATACCTATAAGATATAATCATAATATATAATTATAGGATTTAACGATAAGATATAACCAAATTGGATATAACTATAAGATATAACCATAGTATATAACTATAGGATATAACCATAAGATATAACCAAATTGGATATAACCATAGTATATAACTATAAGATATAACCATAAGATATAACCAAATTGGATATAACCATAATATATAATTATAGGATATAACGATAAAATATAACCAAATTGGATATAACTATAAGATATAACCATAGGATATAACCATAAGATATAACCAAATTGGATATAACCATAGTATATAACTATAAGATATAACCAAATTGGATATAATCATAGTATATAACTAAAGAATATAACCGTAGCATATAACTATAAGATATAACCATAGTTATATGTGATTTTCGAGAATAATAATAACAAACAGTTAATATCAAATGAATTGGTGGAGAAACGTATATGAATAAAAGTATATTGAAACCTCATGATACAACCGAATTTATTGCCATGTAACCCTGATTACTTGAAAACGTCTATTACTAGAGTCAAATACAGATTTAAAAAAAAATGTTCACTTGGGTGCGCCCAGAAAAAGATTTTTTTTTTTTTAAATCCTACGCCAGAATCTGGCGTATGCCAGATTCTGGCGTACAGAAGATTGTAAAAAAATCAAATTTAGAAGTTGGACCGACCCTAATATGGGATGGCCCAATCTGTACGCCAGAATCTGGCGTAAAGATTTATACTTTTTTTTATAAAAAAAATACGTATAATCTTACAATTATACGTATTTTCACATGTACGCCAAGACATGGCGTACGCCATGTCTTGGCGTACATATTGTTGTGTATATAGGTGAAAAATGTCGTGTATATAGCAGGCTCGCTTTAAATTGGTTAGTTTTGTGTCTGGTGTATTTTCTGTAATTATAATGTTATTACTTGTCTTTTTATGGATTCGTTTACTTCAGGTCCTCAAATGTAATAGAATCGTGTATGTTAATTTATGAAATAGTAAAATGTATCATGTGCAGTGAAATATTAATAATATTAAAGATAATAGTGATGTAAATTTTTATAAGGGAAATTATGTCAATTTGTTGGACTAAGAAAAACTTCTACCTATAAATGGTTAGCTTACTAGGATTTCCAACGTCTACTTGTTTTATTAATGGTTTACAAACAATCAAGAAAGTGTAAGCAAATCAAACCTTAACAAGCAAACTCAAGCCTAACACAAAGTACTCACAAAGTTCGTATATTTCTTCTCCCTCTCTATGCCTTCAGAACCTTCAAATTGCGTAACCGACTTAATCCTAGATTTTATGTATAAGTAGCACTAGAAAAAATCTCAACTTTTATCTCTAATTTCAACTAACAAACGATAAGAGTTTTCAAAAATAAGACTCAATTAAATACTATCTAAAATTCAAGCCTTGAGGTCGTCTTCACAAAGATCTTGTTTCTATATTTTATTTATCTTGTCTCGAAGTCTCAACGATGTTCTTCTACGTTTCCCACTCTGTTCCCAGCATTGCTCTTTCGTTTCACAACACAGAAGCTCAGGTTCTTCATTCTTAATTTCGCACATGCGCTTGTCTCCTTTGTTGACTCGTTGTTCCTAACCTTCTCTGTTTTTCTTCTTTTGGGTTACATGGTTTTCTAACATATTCTTTAACTTGGAACTCAATGGAACAAACAAAGTATAAAACCAAATGGTGTTTATCGTTATCAAAATTATAGGAAACCCTCTCGTTCCAACAGGAATAATTGTGCCAAACACGCCCTTAGCTTGCACTAGCGCAAATCAAATACAAGCTCTTTAATTGTAATGGGGAATTAATTTCTTAGCAGATGATTGTTGTGTCATGGCATTTTTCTCTTCTGGTGCACCAAGAATTGTTAAATGTGAAATCCAACTAATATACTAATTTGCATATAAAATACGTGCCCAAGCCGTAATATGAAGCTTGGAATTGGCATGCCCTCTTTTGATAGGAAAATTATAATACAGATTTGTCCATTTTTGTGGTCCGAGGATCAGTTGCATCATTAAATTTACACGATTTCTATTTCACGCACCGGTAAAATTGCTATTTCACGCACCGGTTCGTCGTGACGTACCAAATGAAGCCGTCCGTGACAAATGAAATCACTCCGTCCGTGACGGACCACAGTAAACCGTCCGTGATGCACCAACCCCATCAGTGCGTCACGGATGAACATGCTGATTTGTGACACAATTTTGGAATCGCCATAACTTTTGATTCCCTAGTCCAAACGCGCTAAAATTTGGAGGAGTTATAGTTGACATCTTGATCTTTAATATGACGTTGGAATCACTCAATTCGGAGTTACGTAGAAAAATGTATACTTCTTCAAAGACAGGACAAAGAAATAGAGATCTCTTAAGCACCAATGCGAGTACAATATCATTTAAGCCAACTTACAATATCATTGCAATCATGGATCACAATAGCATTACAATGTGCGAGTACAATAGCATTTAAGTTTGCTTGCGACCTCGTCTCTTTCTTGTGCAAGAAGGTCTGAATGCCATCAGCTGAGATGGCCTCAAAGGAGTGGTAGGAGCTTTAGGGTTTCGTGAAGGTATACTAGTGGGCATTGTTGGCCTACCTCGTTGCTTCTTGGGAGGTGTCCCTTCTGTATCTTTGTCTGTGTACTCCAATGAAGAAGGATGTCTTTTAGTGGTATCTTTGTTTAGAACTCCCATTGGTCGTCCTTTATGCCTCACAATAGCCGGCTTTTTGCAGACTAGTCCCCTCGGGGCGAGCTATGTCGTAAAGTCGTGAGACACATTTTTCTTGATCATCTGCTGACAGATTGAGGAAATAATCCGTATAAAACTGATCCATCAAAGATCTCGCAACTTTGCGCTTCACCTCAACCTCACCTTCGTCTTGCACTTCTGACAAACTTAATCGTCTCCAAAACGGACTTAAATGCTATTGTACTATTGTACTCGCACATTGTAATGCTATTGTACTCGTACCTTCTTCTACAAGAAAGAGACGAGGTCGCAAGCCGACTTAAATACTATTATACTCGCACATTGTAATGCTATTGTGATCCATGATTGCAATGCTATTGTAATCCGACTTAAATGCTATTGTACTCGCCTTGGCGCTTAAGAGATCTCTGTTTCTTTGTCCCGTCTTTGGAGAAGTATAACTTTTTCTACGTAACTCCGAATTGAGTGATTCCAACGTCAGATTAAAGATCAAGATGTCAACTATAACTCCTCCAAGTTTCAGCGCGTTTGGACTATGGAATCAAAAGTTATGGTGATTCCAAAATCGTGTCGTGGATCAGCATGTTCATCTGTGACGGACAAAACATGTTCATCCGTCACAGATGAAAATGCTTCGTCCGTCACGGATGAACATGTTTCGTCCGTCACGGATGAACCAAGGCGTTAAATTAAATTTCTTTTATTGATGTTAACATCAATAAAGTAATTGTTTATAAACTTATTCTGATTATGTTCAGTTTTTGAATTATATGACTTGATAGATTTTGCATTATAATTCAAAACAAAGACCTAGATAAACCGGTTTTTGAAAAGAAAAACAATTATTAGAGTATGTTAATAGTACATAACTACTATATGTCCACGTGTCATGTACATGTTTACATAAATATAAACTATATATTTAACGGTATATCAATTGATAATATAAGATGCTATTGACTAACAAAAAATATTATAATAATTATATTGTTTCAGCATGCTAAAAAATTAGAGAAGGATTATGTAGCTCAAGTAAATCATATGTTATTAAAGTAATAATTAGACGGTTAAACAAATTAAGTTTCTTTTATAAATATACATGAGAATGATTTATTCCATAAAGGTAACAAAACTTTAAGTAATATATTCATGAAACAATATAAAATATATTTTATTTTATACATTTTATGTATATATTGCAAAAAATACTATGTGACAGTTTAATTAGTGGCTTAATAAATCTAAAAGTATAGTGTAAGTAATATACACACCGACATTAAAATGAACTATGTTTGGCCAAATTAGAGTCTTGATAATGCTTAAAATTTCAATAAGATTGGCCATACATAAAGATAATAGAAAGCGTCTTCCATCTCGATTGTCAAATGTTTTCCATTTGTTTTCAAGCAATCGTATCCCTTCTTTCTAATGGTTTGAGATATCTCTACTCGCCTTGGCGCTTAAGAGATTTCTATTTCTCTGTCCCGTCTTTGGAGAAGTATAACTTTTCTACGTAACTCCGAATTGAGTGATTCCAACGTCAGATTAAAGATCAAGATGTCAACTTTAACTCCTCCAAATTTTAGAGCGTTTGGACTAGGGAATCAAAAGTTATGGCGATTCCAAATTCGTGTCGCGGATCAGCATGTTCATCCGTGACGCACGGATGGGGTTGGTGCGTCACGAACGGTTTACTGTGGTCCGTCACGGACGGAGTGCTTTCGTTCGTCACGGGCGGCTTCATTTGGTACGTCACGTATGAAATAGTGCGTGAAATAGAAATTTTACCCGTGCGTGAAATAGTAAGGGCCTAAATTTATTACTACAACGATAACACATGTATATATACGTACAAGTATATAAGTTTTTTACCCATTTCTGTGACCTATTATTTAATTTGTTTCTACGCCCTTCTCCCGATCTTTCCGCGTTGATCAGCTGCTGCGCAGCATGTACGTAATTCACGTGATCATATTTGTTGCACTACAGCCACTACTCGATCAGCCAATTTATATTTGGTCTATTTTGTGTTCACTCGATCATCAATCAACTTGTGACAATCAAATATTAGGCTTATATAACTAAGGGATTTAAGAGATCAAATGGATGTTGCTTATAACTTGCTTCATATATAGCGAATTTATTAAGCTGATTTTCAGCTATATGCTGTGGATAATTATATATAACCCTGGTAATTTGGACCCTCTATGCATATCAATATATATATCATGCACATTTTGATATGTTAGGTTTTGATTGGAAAAAACCGTAATTCATTCTCTTAGCATTTGTTAACTTTTGTAGCCCCTTTTTGGGAATTTTGATGTCATGTAATCTTTGCATTTCCAGTTGTGCTCAAGAAAAAGGAAATAGGGCTGAACTTTTGACCGTATGTATATGTATATATAAATGAGTTAGCCTGTGGAAATTCAAGTGTGTTGGAACCTTGACGTTCCCTCTGGTTTTGATGATGATAAATACCATTAGATTTTATGTTTTCTTGTTGTTCCTATGAGTTTCAGGTCTTGTGAAAGAATTAGGGAACAATGGAAAACGCATGAAGAAGAGAAAGCAGAGGAATGCAATGGAACGTGTGGAAACACGGAACAGTTACGCGAGAAACAAATTGGAAATCTGAAGCGCGTGGTTCCTATACAAGAAAACTTTTATATATGGAAACGACGTTCGCGGAACGATGCAAACGCAGAGATGTGCCAGCTGTTCCCAGATTGACTCCATTATACAAGGAAACAAGATTTTGAGTTTTACTTGGAAAAGAAGAGAAAGATAATGAGTCTTAGGAAAGTTTATAGATGGAAACTATGTGTTTATGAGCTGAATTGTTTAGTTGGAAAGAAAATCTTTTATCGTTACCTTATATACATAGCGGGGTTGCTAACTATTTGATAATTTGGTAAGAGATCTTTTCTACCACTATATATAGATGAGTTTACCTTGGGAAAAGGTATCTCAGCTATCACATTGAAAACTAGAAGGAGCTTATTGCAAAGTTGAGATTGGAGATCCAATGCAAGGTACGGGTTTGTACTTGATTGCTTAGGGTTTTCTTTATATTCTTGTGTCATTGAGAGTTGATTGCACTCAAAGTCTTGTAACCTAGGGTATAGGTGGAGAGAAGACTTGTGAGATTGTACAATTCTTAATAATAGAAGTATACGTTTGGGAACTTTGTTGTGACTGTTCCCTGTCTAACACACTACGATTCAACAATTGGTATCAGAACAGGTTTGCTCTAGATTGTGTGTTCTTTTCAGATTCACAGGTCACAATGTCTTCCACTCATGAAGTTGGGCTTGGGAACAACAAACCACCGTTCCTGCCTATCGGTGGAAAGTTCCAACACTGGAAAGACCTCTTCACGGACTGGATGAAGAGTAATGATTACCAATGCTGGAGAGTCATCGAGGTTGGTGAAGAAAAGGTTGCTGAAGATGTAATCAAAGGAACAACACCTTGGAGCCAAGATGATTTCAGAATCATTGAGAAAAACTCTAAGGCTCGTATGTTTATCAACAACGCAATCAGCATTGAAGATGCATCCAAATTACACTCTTGTGCAACTGCCAAAGATATGTGGGCAGTCTTGGAACAGATGTACATGAGAAGTTCGGATCTTAAAGAGCTTGATCGTTTCCAAGCAAAGAAAGACTTCTACAACTTCGCCATGATTGATGGTGAGACTGTCTCCTCTTATCAATCTCGATTTGAGGAAATCACCACCAGACTCGCTGCTCATGATATTGATGATAAAGAAATTCTCCCTAAAGAGAAAATCTTTGTCATTATTGATGGACTTCCTTCAAGACACAAGATGACTAAAGCAATTCTCAAAGAGAATCCCAATACCCTCAAACTCACACTTCATGAGGTATTTGGAAAAATCAAAAAGTATGATGAAGAAGACAAGTATGTCAAACCTAAAGGCATTGCCTTGATGGTTGAAAGAGTTGTTGAGATGATAGAAAACAACAAATATGACAACTTGGATGGTGTAGATCCAGAAACTACTCTCCTCACCAAAGCCATGCGAACTCTCTATCGCAAGGGTCGATCATTCAGGAATGATGGGAACAATGGTGAGAAACGAGACATCAAGGATGTCACTTGCTTCAACTGCAAGGAAAATGGTCACTATGCCAATAAGTGCCCTAAAGCGAACAACTCAGACAACAATGGTGAAAATTCTGGGAACGATAAAAAGAAGGCTTTCGTTGCTGTCTGGGGAGATGAATGTGCCAACTCTGATGATGACGAGCCAGAGGCGTGGGGGAACAACCAGATGTGTGCCATGACCCTCAAATCATCCAACGAGGAACAAGAGGTAGATCCTGAAACCCTTTTTGAGTCCTTTGTTAATTATGATAAAAAATCATTGATTTCTCTCATTAAGAGCATGTATAATGAAAATCTAAAAACTCAAACTGATCTTATTGATGCTGAGGATAAATGCACTGAATTAAATGAATCTCTTGCTAAAATTGCTAGTTCCTTTGATGTTCCTTGTGTTAGAAGTGATGCCACTCACAGTGAACCTAGTTCCTTTAGCACTGTTAGGGAACTGTATCAGATGAAAGCTCACATTGATAAAATTCACTCTATATTAATTGAGCAAAAGCTTAAGGAAGAAGAAATTAAATTTGTTGAGCCCAAGTATGGTCTGGGGTACAAAGGAGAAAAACAAGAGAGTGAGGAACATGAGTTAACCATACCTGAGCTTAGAGAGCTAAAAGATAGGAAACTCTAGAGTACTAAGGATAGGAAATCTTACTTAGAAGAGTGTGTGAAGACTTTGGAAAGTGGGCTGAGTGAAAGCCAATCCTGGTACAAGAATCAACATGCCCATAAGATGTAACTTATCCAATCTCAGGGTAATTTACCTAGTACACCTGACCCAATTAGAGCCAAGCAATGTAGAATGTATGTCCCAAACCATAAGTACACCTTGGGGGATTATTATAAGATATGTTGGCATTGTGGGAACAACGGCCATGTTGTGAAAACCTATGCTAAAAAGCAAAAGTTCACTGAAGAGCACACTCAGCGCATGAACAATAGAAGTAACAATGTTGATTTGAATGATTATGATGCATCTCCTGATATGTTCCATGCTAAGCCTATAGAATATCACTTTGTCTCTAAGCGACCAGGTAAAGCCAAGCTTGCCTGGGTCGTGAAACACTAACTTTCTAAATGCAGGATGAAGTGAGGGGGAACAACAGGTGGTTCATTGATAGCGCATGCTCATGCCATATGACGGGAACTAGAGATCACCTCACTTCAACAACACTATAAGGGAACCGTTGCCCTTGGAGACAAGAGTTGCTGAGAAATAATAGGAACAAGAGAAGTTGTGTTGATCTCAAAAATCAAGGAACTGTTGAAGAAACATGAATGGCAAAGATGTAGATGCTACAATGTATAGAGGCATGATTGGTTCATTACTCTATCTAACGGCAAGTAGGCTAGATATTATGTTTAGTGTGTGTCTTTGTGCTAGGCTTCAAGCAAATTCTAAGGAGACACACCTAACTGAGGTCAAAAGGATCTTGCGATACTTGAAAGGGAACGACAATCTCTGTCTTTGGTATCCAAGGAACAGTGGGTTTGAACTTGTGGGCTTCACTGATGCTGACTTTGCTGGTCACCTTGTGGATCGCAAAAGCACATCAGGGACGGCACAGTTCTTTGGCCCATGTCTTGTCTCTTGGGCATCAAAGAAACAAAATTCTATTGCTCTTTCAACCGCCGAAGCTGAGTACATAGCTACTGCCTATTGTTGTGCCCAGGTATTATGGCTCAAACAACAATTGGAGGATTTTGGACAGAAGATCAAGTTGCATATATCTTCACCAAAGCACTGGATAGAAAACTCTTTGAGATTCTTAGGTTGCTCCTTGGGATGATCTCTCTAAATTGAGAAACTCCACTTCCACTATTCCCTCAGTGATTGGCTAGATCGTTCAATCTTAAACTAGGGAACAACTTCTATGTGGCATGTTATTTGCAAATGACTTATTTATTATTCTTGCTATGTGCTTTGTGTTACACTATATCAAAAACTTCTTGCAACTTCTATTCTTGATCATATGTGCTTCACTTTTACATGATAACATCTTCTTTCAAGCTCAAAGCGACCGCCTTGATTATCTGCACCCTCATTACAAGCCAAAGTGATAGTCGGTTGCACAGCTGTCCCAAGCCTTGATCCAGGTAAACGTTCCCTATGAACTTCTCTTATTTGCCACATTTTACTGTGAATCATTATCTGGATCTTCATTGTTCCCTACCATATTTTTGTTTGGATATATCTTTGTTATTTTGTGTGAACCCCATAAAATATCAAAACCGGCCTTTCCATCCACTCAAGTATTTTGGAATCTTCTAGATGGGACTTGGCCTGAGGGGGAACAGTGAACAGGAACGTCAGTACTGGGAACGTTAAGAGGAACGTTGAGAACTACAGAAGAACGTTGCTTCGCTGAGAAGGAGAAATTAAATCTTGATCTGATGGAACTACATAGAGGAACAACTACTTTGATGCAAAAAGAGTTAAAAAAAAGGAGGAATATAAGAAAGAAAGAAAGAAAGAAAGAAAGAAAGAAAGAAAGAAAGAAAGAAAAGGAAAGAAAAGAAAAAGAAGGTCTACAGAGAAGAAGACGAGGTTCCCATGGTCACTGAGCTCGACATGGTGAACATCAACAAAATGAAGTATCAAGGGGATGATAAGGGAACGTTGCCCCCTTCCGAAGCGCTGAAACGCGAGCCTCGCGAGGGAACTTCAAGGAACAGCTCTGTGCAAGGCCAAATGATGGCTGAGCTGCGCGGAATTAAGAATATTATGTCGCTGCTTCTTCAACACTTTCTCAGCAAGGACAAGGAACGGAAGGAAGACTCTGAGTCTTGAGTGGACACCTTCTCTTATCCAGCCCATCTTACCCTCTTCTCTTGGCTTTCTAATATGTTATCTTGTTTAAGTGTTTGCATTTTGATCTTTTTGTGCTTGTTTGCCAAGTTGTCTTTTGATTTTTGTAATCAATTCCCTACAAGTTAAATGAACTTTTCTTTGCTAGTAACTGCTGCTTAGTCATGTTGTTCCATTGTTTGCTTTTGATCTTTTGATGATGCCAAAAGGGGAAGTGTGGAAAATTGTGCGAAGAACTCAGTTAAGAGAGGTAACAGTTTAATTGTTCCTAATTCTTTATGAATTTCTGGACGATGCTAGTGTTGAGGGGGAACGATGATGCAACTTGGAGGTATGAATTACAATTATTCATTTGACATAGAATTTTGCTTATACATTTAAACTAAGATACATGTTGATTAATATTGCCTTGCTTATTACTCTGTTTTGATCGAACAATTTTTGAATGGGTTTGGCATCACCAAAAATGGGGAAATTGTTGGAACCTTGACGTTCCCTCTGGTTTTGATGATGATAAACACCATTAGGTTTTATGTTTTCTTGTTGTTCCTATGAGTTTCAGGTCTTGTGAAAGAATTAGGGAATAATGGAAAACGCATGAAGAAGAGAAAGCAAAGGAATGCAATGGAACGTGTGAAAACACGGAACAGTTACGCGAGAAGCAAATTGGAAATCCGAAGCGCGTGGTTCCTATACAAGGAAACTTTTATATATAGAAACAACGTTCGCGGAACGATGCAAACGCAAAGATGTGCCAACTGTTCCCAGATTGACTCCATTATACAAGGAAACGAGATTTTGAGTTTTACTTGGAAAAGAAGATAAAGATAATGAGTCTTAGGAAAGTTTATAGATGGAAACTATGTGTTTATGAGCTGAATTGTTTAGTTGAAAATAAAATCTTTCACTGTTACCTTATATAGCGGGGTTGCTAACTATTTGGTAATTTGGTAAGAGATCTTTTCTACCACTATATATAGATTAGTTTACCTTGGGGAAAGGTATCTCAGCTATCACATTGAAGACTAGAAGGAACTTATTGCAAAGTTGAGATCGGAGATCCAATGCAAGGTACGGGTTTGTACTTGATTGCTTAGGGTTTTCTTTATGTTCTTGTTTCATTGAGAGTTGATTGCACTCAAATTCTTGTAACCTAGGGTATAGATGGAGAGAAGACTTGTGAGATTGTACAATTCTTAATAATACAAGTATACGTTTGAGAACTTTGTTGTTATTTTAAATCTTTGTTTATTTCCACTGTCCAGGGAACAGTCACACTGTTTAGGGAACAGTCACACTGTTTCCTGTCTAACACACTACGATTCAACAAAGTGGGTGTTGAATGCATTTAAGTGCGGTGTGTAGTGTCGCCATCTCTATCTACGTATCTTAGCTTGGTGGTGCTTTTGGTGGAAGAGGAGGACCATATATATTATATTATAGAAGCACCGAAAATGGTGGTCCTCCTAATTTCCCCTCTTTTTAATCCCCAAAGCTCTTGTTTTTATTATAATGAGCTCTGCAGGTTTTATATATGCTTGGACAGAAGAACCCTTTTCCTCAGATATCTCTCGCTTTTGTGAACGACCCAATTTACTTTTATAAATTCCATCTTCACAATTCACCAACCTATGCCACCTTTTAATTCGTCTTCGTACGTACAATCATACCGCTTGCCCTGATACGTATACTTAATTAGCTTCTTGATTTCTTACGCAACTCATAGATTAATGTGAGATCGATCATGTCAACAAGTTCCTATATAACCTCTAACTTGTATCAAACATTAATTACGTAGTCAAATCTTGATATATCATCCGAATTATATATACTCTAGGAGTAGGTATCCTAATTATACGCAATGTACGTATATGGATCATGGATGGTTGCTAGGGGAATATCCTGCACATAACAGACCATTCGATCTTTAGCATAACGAAATACGGTTCACAGGCGTTGCTTTCGGATTTGTCGGCCATCTATGACATACAAATTACAAGATAGACCGTACCATATATGTTCTAATTAATCTTAACTCATTGGTACATATACCCGACCTCCAATATGTTAATTAAGGTGCCAACTTGCGCGCCTTCCACTCAATTTCTTCTTGTGTCGACAAATGTGGATGAGATCGAATACTCACAATCGAACTATTCGGGGGCCCTCACCTTCGAGCTGCATGTGGTCTATATGTAAGCTGGAAACACAAGCTTCAACGTCTTCTCCTTGTTGATAAACATCTATAATGAACTTTATCCCGTATTCATTTCACAACTAACATAAGCTTCAATTTGATTAATAATATATATGATCAGTCTTCAACTTGTTTATGAGCAAAAACGGTGCAAATGAGATATGGTTCTTGCCCTCATAATCCTAATTTGACAATTTTAATAGGACTCTAGACTCTTAGTGCAACACTAGGGATTCCTCTCCTGTCCGTCATAGACCCATTCCACATCTCAAGTTACATCATCGATGTGGAGAACATTCCTGCAAAAGACAAACTTGTTAGTAGGGACAATTTTTGTTCCAAAATCTGCAGGATTAATGTCATCTTTTGTTTTTTTCGTAGAAATGACTTGTTTTTCAACCATATCTCGAATAAAATGAAACCTGATATCAATATGTTTTGTTCTCTCATGGTACACATGATCCTTACACAAGTACATGGCACTTTGACTATCCATATAGAGTATGGGTAAGTACTGTTTACCTTCAATTTCTTGCAGAATCCCTTGTAACCAGGTAGCCTCTTTAGAGGCTTCAGTGGCTGCTATATATTCAGCCTCAGTGGATGAAAGAGCAACAATAGGTTGTTGTTGACTCTTCCAAGAAATGCAATTTCCTGCCCAGGTGTAATAGTATGCAGTGGTAGACTTTCTATTATCTTTGTTGCTTGCATAATGTGAGTCCACATACCCTTGAAGTTCACTTCTAGAGCTATGCTCACAATACACAAGCCCCATATTCTGGGTGCCACACACATACTTGAGAAGATATTTCATGGTTTGCCAATGTCTATCTCCAGGGTTAGACATACATCTACTCAACACACTGATGGAAAAAGCCAAATCATGTCTAGTACACAACATTGCATACATTATAGACCCAACTGCCACATCATAGGGCACATTCTACATTTGTTTCTTCTCAGCATCTGTCACAGGATATAATTGTTTAGAAAGGTCCAAATGCCCTCCTAATGGGATTGGGGCAGGTTTTGACTTGCCCATAGCAAACATGTCAAGAACCTTGCACAAGTAGTCAGTTTGAGACAAGTAAATTTTCTTCTTATCCCTATCCCTTATGATCTTAACCCCAAGATTTTTCTAACCAGGACCTAAGTCCCTCATGTCAAAATGAGTTTTCAAATCATTTTTAACACCAACAATCACAACCTTAGAACTGCTAATAAGCAAGATGTCATCAACATAGAGCAGAACGTACATGGGATGCTTAGATTTTACATTCTTTAAGTACAGACAAGTGTCATACTGGCTTCTATGGAAGCCCAAAGAAAGCATGCAAGCATCAAACTTTTTATTCCATTGCCTAGGAGATTGTTTAAGGTCATAGATAGATTTCTTAAGCAAACACACATGCTCAGGTTTATCTTTATCAATGAACCCTTTAGGTTGATTCATATTTATAGTTTCAATGAGATTTCCATGCAGGAAAGCAGTTTTAACATCCATTTGTTCTAATTCCCAGTCAAAGACAGCAATCATGGCAAGCAAAAGGCGCATGGTTTTATACTTCACAACAAGGGCAAAAATATCATTGTAGTCTACACCTTCTTTTTTAGTAAAGCCTTTGTCTACAAGCCTGGCCTTAAACCTAGGTGCTTCATGAATATTAGCAGCCTCTTTTATTTTGAAGATCCATTTACAGTCTATAGTTCTAGACTTAGCCGGTTTGGGCACTAATTTCCAAGTGTCATTAACATGCATAGACTGAATTTCCTCATGCATAGCCTTAAGCCATTCATTAGCATGCTTACTTTTAATAGCTTGTTCAAAAGTTTCAGGGGTATAAGATCTCACAACATCAGCAACAATGAAGGCAAACTCGACAATTTTATCATAACACTCAACCAAATTCAGATCAAACAACAATCTTCTATTAGGGATTCTAACTCTAGGTTCTCTATCCCTAACAAGTTGGTAGTCGACCAAATCATGCTCATTCTCATTTATTATGACATCATTATTCACATTTTCAGAGAAGGCATAAGTAGACTCAGCATGTGAATTAGGGTTAGAGTCAATTACTGCCCCACCTAATTGGTGAGGTTGCAGAGCTGCAATATGACTCAAGGAATCATCTTCATTTTGTTGTTATGTGGACTGACTTTCAGTGCTAATTTCAGCTTCAATTTGCTGACCACTCAGGGAGTGACCAATGTCAAACTACACTTCATCATTGTGGTATTGGTCATTTTGCTCATAGAACTGCCCTCCAGGGATGGTTGTCTAAGGTGTAGTGTGGGTGGTACCTGTATTCTCAGTTGAAGGCATTAGTTTTGACTTAAAATGAAAATCACTTTCATTTAATGTCACTGATCTAGAGGTTATAACTTTATACCCTCCAGGTTGGATCAGCAACAATTTATACCCTTTAACTCCATCGATCTAGATAACCCAACATCACACACTTTAGGGCCCTATGCTGTAGCTTGCCTTGCTTTACCTGAGGATAGGCAGTGTATCCAAATGGCCTTAAGTGTGAGATGTCAGGCTTTTGACCAGTCCACATCTCCTGTGGGGTTTTGAATCCAATCACAGAAGATGGGGATATGTTTATGAGATAAGTTGTTGTGATAACAACCTCACCCCATATAAATTTTTCATTCCAGAACTAAAGAGCATGCATCTAGCTTTTTGAAGTAGAGTCTTATTCATCCTCTCAGTAGTGCCATTCTGCTGAGGGGTGTTAGGAACAGTCAAATGTCTTTTTATGCCATGCAACTTACATTACTCATCAAAGGCTTTATTGCAGAATTCAAGGCCATTGTCATTTTTTAGACATTTCAGTTTATGACTAGTTTGACTCTCAACCATTATTTTCCATGACTTAAAATTCTCAAAGGCTTCATCCTTTGACTTTAGTAAATATACCCACACTTTCCTTGAGTAGTGATCTATTAGAGAAAGAAAATAATTTCTTCCTCCAATAGTTGCTACTTGAGCAGGCCCCCAGAGGTCAGAGTGAACATACTCTAGGGGCTTGCTGGCAGTGTAAGTAGATTTGCTAAAGCTGTGAGTAGTTTTCTTACCCAAGACACAGTTCTCACAAAAACTCAAGTCATAAGGTTTCACATCAATCAAACCATTCACAAAAAAGTAATATAGACCTTTATTCCCAATATGACCAACCCTAGAATGCCAAGTTTTTGTCTGATCTGAACTACCACTCTTAATCACCCTACTAGAGACATTTAGTTCAGGAGTGGCAATAACATAGTAAAGCCCTCCTTTCTTAATGCTCTTTATAAGGACAGTGTTATTCCTAATCACTTCCCTTATACCTTTGTGAGTGTTAATGTGACAGTTTAAATCATCAAAAACAGACTCAGAAAGTAAATTTCTTCTCAGATTAGGCACCCACTTAACCTTTTGAAGCATCCTTATCTTACCATCATGCATTCTAAGAGGTACATTACCAATCCCTTTAATAGGTAAGGAGGTATAGTCACCTAACATGACTTCACCCTCATCACATTCATGAAAAGAATTGAAATATTCTCTATGAGGAGTAGCATGTATGGTGCAACCAAAATCAAGGATCCATGAATCACAATCAGAATGAGGGGCAACCATAATAAGTTCATTACAATACCGAGGGCAAGACTCACACACATTTGAATAACCATTAGAGTTATCTTTATCCTTGTTTTTCTCTTTATTCTTTTCATCCATTTTCTTTTTATGACAGTCATTAGCATAGTGACCAATTTTATCACAGTAATAACATTTGACATTATTATCACCATCATGTTGTTTGTCAGAGGACCCATTCTTAGGCTTCTTACCTTTGTTTTTGTTCTTACTCTTTCCTTTAGCCATCATGACCTCATTCTTGTTATCAGCCTTAGTCCCATTTTTCAGTTTAAAGACCTTAAGGGTCTCATTTTTCTGAAGTATAGACTCAGTAATTTTAGGCAGAGTCAAATTATCACGACCATACTGTATAACATCTTTCAGAGTGTCAAATTGAACAGGTAAAAAGTTCAACAGTAAGACAGCTTGATGGGTTTCTTTTATCCCATCATCACACCTTTTCAAATCTTGTGTCATCTTTAAGAATATATCAAAATTTTCTTGCACAGTCATAGACACATCCATTTTAAAGGTAAACAACTTGCACAGAAGGGAGATGCGACTAGGCAGTGACTTAGTAAGGAAAGTAGATCCAAGAGCAACCCACAGGGCTTTAGGTTGAGTATGTAGACTCACCACCTGACGAGCAACGTCGTCAGATAACCTTATTATTATCTCAGAATGCGCAAGTTCTTGCATTTCTTTCAGAGCCTCATCTGTTGTTCCAATTGGCCATTCTTCTGAGACTGCCCTTCAACACTTTTCCCTTATCAGTATGGCCTTCATCTTGACCTTCCACATGGCAAAATCGCCATTCCCATCGAAGGGTTTCAATCTCATATTATCCGACATAGTGCCCTAACAACAGAATGTAGAAGTTAGGTCACAAGATAATAAAATGCACAACACTGGAAACACAGGAACACAATGTCACACACAATCAAGAACACAGTCAGTTTCCAAAGAACCAAGTCAGTTCCTCAAGAACAAAAAACAAGATTCACAGAAGAGGAAACCCTAGGACGAAACTTGCTCGAATACTAACAAAACGAGAAACAATCATAAAATCCAGTGAACTCAACATAGCGGAAGCTACAGAGCACAAATCGCAAATCATGCTCTGATACCAATTTGTAAAACTGATAGTCAACCAATCCAAACCCCAAAGATCTCAAGATTCGCAAGACGCAAACGATAGAAATCAAACATGCAAGGGACACACAGGATTATTGACGCAGTTTGGGAAACCCTACTCTGCGGAGTCTCAGGAGGGGAGACTCACCCCAATATTGCACTAAAATCACAAGTTCAAATGTGGTTACAAACCAAGAACAGAGAACGGCAAACCAAAGGGAAAAATGCAAACAAGCAAGACAGAGAAGAAGAACTAGAGAAGAAATAGTACAGGATTTCGGCCTCCTTCAGGCAAGAAACGCTTCAGGACTAAGCGTTTCTACTGCGCCACCACCGGATCTCCACGTGCTCTCTCCGAAAACCACCAGCCACCCGAAGCACCACCGCGTGCGTAGCGAATCTCTCTCTTCTTTCTCTCTCCCTTAAGTTTTCTCTCTTTTGTGAAATGGCGTAGGTAAGGAATGACAGCAACAGTGAAGGCCTAAGGCTTTTATACTTAGGTCAAGCTGGAGCCGTGAGGTCAAACGCGGTGTTTCATTAAACGCGAGAGAAGCAGGCTTCAGTAAGCAACTAACGGGGCCAATCCACCAAGATGGGCCTGTCTTCACCAGCTGGGCCAACAAATGCCAAGCATCAGCAAAACCTGACAAGCCTCCAACCAAGCCAAGCTTGGGTTGGCTTAAACCAGTTCAACTCCAACTTGGCCAACTAGCCCGGTTCACCCTCGGTCTACCCAAGCCCTCTATTACATGGAATGATATACCAAACATTATGACAAAATTACAACTTAGGATTACAAACATTACAGTTCTCAACGTACATGTTGTCTATTGATCTCGGCACTCCTACTTATCTAGCTTCAAAGCCATGCCATTGTCAAAAAACGTATGACGAAATTATATATATTTCGATCAAGTAGTCATTTAGTTTCACTTAGACAACGGGAGCATATACATCATCCTTTTATTTTTATATTTGATCATGTGTAAAATGAAAACACAAATTGATTTGGGTTCCCGTGCGAAATGCGAAGCGATCTCGGCCGTACAATTATTTTTTTTATTTTTTTTGGTCAACAATTATTTTTTTTCGTCCTCTGATCATTCTGGAATAACCTATATAGAAGGTTCATCAATAAGCTCTTACCGTTCATTTATTTGTGTACTGAAGTTCACATATAAGCTCTAAATGTGCAAAGACATGTGTTTGAACATGAACATGTTATATACGAACTTTACGGCATAGAATAATGAACATTTAGTACTTATATGTAAACATCAATAATTGTCTATTCTAGAACGATCAGAGACGAAAAATAATAAAAAAACTCTTAACGTCCCCTGATCATTCTGGAATAACCTATATAGAAGGTTCACAAATAAGCTCTTAATGTTCACTTATTTGTGCACTGAAGTTCACAAATAAGCACTAAATGTGCAAAGACATGTGTTTGAATATGAACATGTTATATGTGAACCTTACGGTATAGAGAAATGAACATGTAGTACTTATATCTGAACGTCAATAATTGTCTATTCCAAACCGATCAGAGACAAAAAATATAAAAAAAAAAGAAAAAGTTGTTGGCCGGAAAAAAAAAAATCGCCGTATTTACGGTTATACCACCACGTCACTATTCATTCTTTTTCACCCCTTTTAATCTCAGCCCTCCATCTCCTTGATCCAATGGTCCATAATATTTCGCATGTTGTACCATAAGAACCAAATATATATGGGAAACTCACTCAACACAAATTAGCACTAAGCCCTGTTAATTTGAATCAAGCACAAAGGAATCGAAGATTTATTACAATCATTACCATAAACGTACGAGTAAGATCGAGATCCGATGTCACACATCACATATATGATCGATAGATAAAGTGATCATCATAAACAAACCACACAAATAAGCATATACAAGCAAGAGCAACCGTATCTATAATGTTGAAGGCATCAATCTTCTTAGATTGGAGCTTTCATCATACACAGCTTTAGCTCGATTGCTTTGTTAATTGTAATCCCACCATATTCATTCATTCATTCGTCATACCGGAATCGAAGGGACTCGAATGAGATCCCTAGCTATTTGTTGAGTAAAGCAGTTCTTGCTAGCAGATTCTTATCATGCCCCTGAAATCCAATCAATTATGTTAACGAAAGGAAAAAGGGAGGATGGAAAACATACAAAAGAAATATATATCAAGAGATATGATGTGGGAGGATAAGGATAGGGCAGTTAATTTGGAAGCATATACATTGCGAAATTAAGCTTGCTCATTGGCATTTGAAAGTAATTAATTATAGATTTGTGGATCCAATATATACAGATGTCAATGTAGCTAGAATAAGTAATCATAAGTACACAATTTTCGCGATATGAAGCAATTTAATTACTTGCCTCATTCAGCTTAGGTTGGTTGTTGGTGTCCAGCATCAGTCCAAAATGAATATGGGGGAAATGTGCCCACTGCCATGGAATACATATAGGGGAAATTAAAGTTAGTAATAACATACATTTCGGTAATTACATATGTTAATGTATAAATGGACTAATTAATTGCATGTATAAATAAATAGGGCAGGGCCTAATTACATTCTTGGCAGCAGTACTGAAGGCTTCCCTGTGGGTGATATGAGGATTGTTCGCCTTGATCCTCTGAATCTCCTCCCTGCACGTAATTGATTCATATTCAATTCATTTGAGAAGCATACATAATGTATTATGTATCTGTGGAATAATAAAAGCAAGTTCAATACTGAATTAAACATGCATGGCATCAATGCATCACACATTCACACACATATATACATATATATATATATAAGTACTTACTTTATGAACTGATTATAAGCAGAAGGCACTCGCTGCCTCTTCTCCGGAGCTGAAACAACAAAAACACAGACAAGTACGAAGTTGCAGTTTTCATATTATGAAAAATGAAACGGTTATGAATAAAAATGAGCTTAATTAGTTAGATATGGAAGTGGTTTACTAACGACGATTAACGACTCTTTCGTCGATAGCAGGCGCGGTTCGAGTTGCAGTCTTGTGGGTGTGATATCTTGAAGATGAAGCCATGACATTGTTGGCCCTCTGGGTTGGGTTGTTATAGTTGAATGTCTGCTGCGCGCATAAATAAATGTTGAAGCATGCATAAACAATTAAACATGTTACAGTTAGCATGATCGAAAGGAATTACTTACTTGAAAAAGTGTTCTTAATCCACACACACACACACGTATATATATAGTCATGTAGATATAAAGAAGAATCAAGAGACGGTTGACATATTTTGGGAAGTGATCGAGAGAGAGATGATCGAAGTGATGGTTGTAAAAAAGAGAGATATGGATATGACTGTTTGTGAGTATGCAATTAGGCCTAGCTAGGTAGGTAGGTAGTGTGGTGCCGCATGAAAAAGACTGTTCCTCGCTAGCTAGAATAGAGGACCAAATTAAACCTCCTAGCTAGGCTGTGAAATTGAGAGTAATCTTTTTCAGACTTCATAAGCTTTCATGTCAATCAAATCAAGATATATCAGTGAGTCAGCAGAAATAACAATTTGATATATACTAGAGTGAAGTACTCCGTAGTATATATAGGTAAGGAAAACAAATTAAGAAGAAGACAAGGCAAGGCAAGGCATGCATATCAGAAAAAGAAAGAAAAAAACAATCTTGTGAGTGTGATGTGGGTATGGTATGGCGGCTGACAAGCAGATCCGGCGATAGAGAGGGCAGGGCAGGGCAGGGGTAAAAAGGGAAAGAGATACCTGAAGAAGAGGGTGAGGGGGGTGTTGGGAGAAGGCGGTGGCCATGTTCACAGACCAGAGATGAGTGCAATGCCCACACCTCACCCTCACCATTTCCAACATGCTGTTGCATGGCACGCTCACCTGCACCATTACATACAATCATACTAGCTCATTCATTACATACAATCTAGGGCAACTCAAATTTGCCCTAATCAAAACATCATCTTTTTTTGGATCTCCCCTTTATTCAGTTTCACATCAAATTGAACAAATTTTGTCCCTCACTAAAAAAAAGGGGCGGGGAATTGAAAGAAACAAGGAGAAAACCAAATCAAAGATGTGTATACACATATCACTAAAATTTAATTATGGTGCATGTCCATCTGTGTACAGGACTCAGAAGCACCAGGGTATCACTTTATTTTGACACCAAAAGAAGAAGATCCAAGAAGAAGAAGAAGAAAACACTCAAGGCATATCTGAAAGATTTTTGGGGAAACAGAAAAAGGGTTTTGAGGATGGAGACTTGACTCTACACAGATACAACCAAATCCCCATCCCACAGATTTACATCTGCAATTCAATTTTCTTTTATTTTTGTAATGTTTCATAATATAATTCAAGAGAAAAAAGAAAGATGTATGCATTTTAAGACCTATAGATCCAATTATGTAACGACTCAGTGATCCAGTGCTGCTTTTTTTTTCTTACAAGATCGAAAACGCCAATATCACATTATATATAGGGTGATTAAGAAAACATATGTAAATATATTATAGTATATGATTGCAGAAAGATAAGATAAGATGAGACGAGATTAGAAAGTACCGCAAGAACTATGTTGCAAAAATTGCAAGGGATATAGCAGAGTTGCTCGGAGGAAACATCCACACCGCTGCTTGACATCTTAATTTCTCTTGCAACTAATATTAAATTAAGAAGATTTTATTTTATATATATATATATATATATAAGATGGAATGAAATTAGGTAGCTTGCTTTGAAAGCGGGGGAAATATCGATCCTATATATATGTACATGTATGATCCCTTTCCCTTAGCTTGCAGTAGATGGGAGAGTATGTGAAAGAGATGGAACTGGGATTTAGTTATATATAGAGCTAGCTAGTAGCTACGCTACGCATCATATCCGGGAGATCGATCGAGGGGTAAAATTGATACAGCCTGCAGCTAGGGTGATCACAGATCCAGAGGGCATATTGGGGAGATAGGGTTTAATAATTACATTACAGAGAAAGAGAAAGAGAAAAATTGAATTATTGAGAGAATTGCAATAAACCAACTAAAAACAAGTGGTGTGTAGTGGTGCTCAAAGGGAAGGGAAAAAATATCAACGGGCCCTTTACTTGAAAGCGAATTCGGTGCATACAACTAGAACAAATGTATATAGGGCTGTGCAGATTCGGACCGGACCGGAAAAACGGATCGGACTGGACCGAAAATGCCCGGCCCGGACCGGACCGGAGAAATTACAGTCCGGTCCCCGGTCCACATATTTTTAAAATTCCGGTTCCGGTTCCGGTCCGGTCCAAATCCGGCCGGTTTCCGATCCGGATCGGATGGACCGGTTTTCTATTATTTTAATTTATTTTTATATATTAATATCTCATAACACTATTAAAAATTGGTTTTTACTATAAATATAAATAAATAAATAAAGATATTGTCTAATATTATACACAATAGTTATAAAAATAGGAAACATATTTAATTTTTCATTTATATAAAACTAAAAAATAAAAAAATATGTTTATCGGTCCAATCCGGTCCAAGACCGGACCGGAACCGGACCGAATCATACCGGTCCGGTCCGGTCTCCGGTCCAAGGATTATAAAAATTCCAGTCCATCGGACCGGATGTACAACCCTAAATGTATATACATAGAGGCGGTTCAGGTGAGAACGATTAGCTACGAGAAAATTGAGAATAATCTTTTTGCGTTATCGTGCACGTGTTTGTTCACCATATTTAATATAAGCGATGTTCATCGCTTTACAACTAAAAACTACATTTTTCTATATTGTTTGTATGCTTGTGTTTGTGTTTTATAAACTCTTAAATCTTATAAAAGTGA
This sequence comes from Rheum nobile, assembly GCA_027886185.1. Lineage (NCBI taxonomy): Eukaryota > Viridiplantae > Streptophyta > Magnoliopsida > Caryophyllales > Polygonaceae > Rheum > Rheum nobile. Next base: position 6,582,477 of record WOAB01000546.1, on the reverse strand, counting down.
AATCCAGGTTTACCACATTTGATCATTGCATGTTTATAAGACATAAATTGATAATCTTTTATGCAAAATTAAGTCTAAAGTAAGTAAGAAAGTAGGTTTTTTTCTTGGATGTATTTTCGAATTCTAATGCACATATAGGCATGAAGATATTGGCATAAACAAGTAGTACACATATAGGCATGAAGGTAATGAACATATACGCATAAAGAAATGATGCACATATACGCATAAATGTGATAAATATATAGGCATACAAGGGGATGAACATATAGTCATAAAAGTGATGAACATACATCAAACATAAAGTGGTGAAAATATAAGCATAAAAATGATGAACATGTAGGCATAAACGTGAGAAACATCTAAGACATGTTCACAGTTAAAAGTGATGAACATCTAGGTATGAACATCTAGGTATAAAACTGATAAACATCTGTGCATAGACTTGTGACATCTATGCACAAAAATGTTGAACATTTAAGACATATTCATAGCAAAAAGTGGTGAATGTTTGGAAAAAAATGACGAACATACATGCATGAAAGTATGATGAACATCTAGGTATAAAAATGATGAACAACTAGACACATGAGTGGTGATCATCTATGCAAAAAATAATGAAAATAAAAAACATGTTCATAACAAAGCGCACACACATTTTTCCAAAAACTGCATTATATACAATAAAAATTCGACTGTGCCGTTTTTTCATGTTTTAGAAAAGTGTGACCCGGGACCTTTATTTCTCATATTTGAATGGCTCAAAAAAGTTCGCATTTCACTTTTAGGTAACGGTTGTTGTATACATAAGTACAACAAGTGTAGGTTGTTACAACGGAAAATAAGTAGAACAATTGTAGGTAGCTGTGTGCATCCGGTCTAGACTAGGTCGGATCAGACCTTTTTTCCGGTCCAGTCCGATGGAGCGGAATTTTTCCGATTCTTGGACCGGAGACTGGACCGGACCGGACCGGTATGATTCGGTCAGGTCTTAGACCGAAATGGACCGGTAAACGTATTCTTTTTATTTTTTATATTTATATCAATTAAAAATTAATTATTTTTTATACTTTTAAAACTAATATTTGTAATATTGAACAATATATTTGTTACTAGTTTATTTTTATAATAGAAATTAAAATTTAATAGTGTTATGAAAAATTAATACATAATATAAAAAAAAAAAATAGTCTATCCGGTCCGGACCGAAATCCGACCGGATTTGGACTGGACCGGAATCTTCAAAATGATGGACTACGGACCGGACCGAAATGCACCCGGTCCAGGCATTTTTGGTCTAGTCCGGACCAATTTTGCACACCCTAAGTGTAGCTGTGTAGGTATATGAGTACAACAAGTGTAGGTATATATGTATGTAGGATTGAATTATCCTAAATTTTCATTGTCGAAAAAAGTATAGTTCATTACAACGGGAAAAATGAATCAAAATTATATGGTCGGAGTATCTCTTATGATAGCTGGTGAATGAATGAGTAAAACGTCAATAATGGGTATTGTAATTTACAAGTGGAGGAAATGAATTAGGTAGTTAATTGCAATAGTAGGGCGCTAGTACGTAGCATTGGATTTGGATCCATCTCCCTCAAAAGAAGGGAGAGAGGTTGAGAGCGACAATTCCACTGGAGGTTGCAGGCAGGAGCAATGACATCAGATTAGCCTTTAAGGGGGCCAATTCCAACCTTATTATTATCATGCATTCATTACAATTATATTTATATACATACATCTTTTTTTATAAAATTGTTAAATATATTTTCGTATGTACCAATGTATAAAATAACCCGGCTTTACCGGGGATGAGACATTGTTGCACTACATAAGAGCCACGAACAAGGGTCATGCTTAGTTCACCTAACAACAGAGGTTCCACATACACAAGGTAATCAAGTTCACAATATCAAAATAAGATAGGAGACATACATTGTTCCACCATTTCCCTAGATTAAATTTTCAAGGATTGAAACCATAGTTTCGTTCTCCTGTCATTACCTTTGATCCTCCCTCTAAGCCGTAGCTTCACTTCCTGGATGGCTCTTGTTGCGCAATCCTCCTTGGTTATAATGCTGCCATTCCAGCACTTCTAACTCATGTCTTTCCAGATGTTGTAGGTTGCACATGTGAAGGCTGTAATTCTGATTTTAAAGATGATGGACGACTTTCCTGAGCTGCTACAAAACCAATGGAGTCACTCTTCTAAAGTCTCTTTGCTTTGGCTAACACCAGTCCATTTCATGACAATGTCGATTACACCCTTTGAGAAAACACACCTGAACCATCTATGCTCGCTGGATTCTGACTCCCCATTGCACATCATACATGCGTTGTCAACGCCAATGTTCTTTGCTGTGAGCCATTTAACAAAAGATCACCGTGGGATATTAGCTGAAGTCGTGATGAGCTCACCCCATTCAGTCACTTCCCCGGGAGTTCTCCATGCATCATACATACTTGACCTTTACGATCGCCATTCCATACTTGAGCCCAATCATCCTCACTCATTTGTTGCCTCGTTCTGATGAGTTTATCCCTAATTGTAAGGATACTTCTCCAAGCCTAGTAATCATTCTTTTTCTTTGAAATGTCCCAAATACTTCTTCCTTTTAGGATGCTCACTGATGCCAATTCATTCCAAATATTAGGGGTACCGTGATCGATGTCGTGAATGAGACTTACCATTTGTGCTCGGTTCCATGCCAGTAAGTCTTTAAAGTCGAGGCCACCTTCAATTCTTGGCCTTGCTACTTCTTTTTCAAGCCACGAGAGAGCAGCGTGAGCTACTTGTTCCACTCCAAAGAAAGCTGCGAAGCATTCCCTGAATGACTCTAATGACCTTACTTGGGAGATACAACACTTTATCCCAGAAATTTTGGATCCCCATAAGCACTCATTAATCAGTTGGACGCGACCGGCGTATGACAAGGTCTTGGATGGCCTTGAATTGATCCTCATGCTGATTTTTTCAGTGAGGGCGCCATACTCATTCACTTTAAGCTTCTTTGAGTGGAGAGGGAGCCCGAGGTAAGTGACTGGTAATGAACCTTGTCAATTTACAGGGTAGAAAGGATACATGTCTTTGTGTAGTCATCCATGCCGGTGAGATAAACTCTGGATTTTCCTTGATTACATTGAAGCCCTGAAACTTTTGAAAACATAGAGAGCACCTCATTTACAATAACAGCCGAGTTAACATCACCTTTTGCGAAGACAAAAAAGTCATCTGCAAATGCAAGGTAGGCTGTCTTGGACCTTCTGCACCTTGGATGGAATGAGTAGATGGCCGAGTTAGTGGCATGATCAAGCAATCTGCCAAAGTACTCCATCCCGAACGCAAACAAGTACGAGGCCATGGGGTCGCCCTGTCTCAAGCCTCGTTTCCCTTTGAAGAATCCCACTAGACTGCCATTTAGTCGGAAATCCAACACCAGCCAACATGTCCAGGATAAACTTCCAGTTGATTGAGTCATATGCTTTCCAGAGATTGACTTTTATAGCACACCTCGGGGTGGTTTTAGACCTGCCATAATGTTTCAAAATACCTTGACACACTAAAACATTATGCCAAATACCTCTTTTCGGTAAAAAAGCGCCCCGTTTGGTAGAGATAACTTTTCCAGCTACCCTGCTCATTCTAGCTGCGAGGATCTTGGAGATTATTTTGTAGAGAGTTGAACAACATGAAATAGGTCGATACTCCCTGATTCCTTGAGGCGACTCGTTCTTTGGCAAAAGATGAATGGTAGTGACATTGATTTGTTTCAGCAGCTTCCCTGTTGCAAAGAATTATTTGACAGCTTTGATCACATCTTCACCAACCACATTCCATGCCTTCTTGAAAAACAAAGTATTGTAGCCATCCGGGCCGGGAGATCTATGATCTGGAATGGAGAAGAGGGCGTCACGAATTTCCTTACTACTCTCATGTCAAACAATAGCTTCTTGTTCAGATTGGTTCAAGCATGGTCCATTGTGACAAATGTTGTTATCAATTGCTTCTTCCTCAACCTCGGTACCAAGGATGTGCGTATAATGGTCAAGGATGTGAGATTTAATCATACTGGAGTCATGAAGGGTTGACCCATCATCCTTTGTCAAAGAGAAGATATGTACAACTGAGGCTTTACGCTTGATGGTAGAGTGGAAGAATCGGGAATTATATCACCTTTGACAAGCCAGTTGCCCTTTGCGATAAATCGTAGAGAACCAACTTCTGAACTGAATTGACTCTTTCCTTAATCTCCTTTTCTTTAGAAATAAGGTATGCATCAAACAGATTCATTTTGAGTTGGCTCTGAACCTCTTGGAGCTCCGCTTTGAGACCCATTAATTCTTCTTCGATATTCTGGAATTTGCTCTTGTTCTATTCCTTGAGCTTGACTTTGAGGGATTTGAGTTTCTGTACTATAGATAACATGGTGAACCCATGGACAAAACCTGCCTACACATCTCTGACGAGGGGAATTGAGAACCTAATAGGTCAAGATCAAAAGAAATCGAAGAACTCAAGAACCGGAGAAAAACTCCATTGATGAAGTAAAGAAGCTCTCAAAGGAGCACCGAACTCATTCTGTTACAACTGATTGAATTGCCCATATACAAAGAATCAGAAAGCTATTTATACAAAACGATAATGGCCTAACACGTGGCACTAAGCCAAGTCAAACTTAAAACAGAATGAAAATATCTATATGGCTCTCTCCATAGGCCCCCCTCAAGCTGGGACAGGAGGCAAATGCAAAAGTCCAAGCTTGGAGACAAGAAACTTGTGTTGTACTTCACCCAAAGGTTTGGTAAAAATGTCTGTAAGCTGAAGAGCAGATTTGACATGGATAGGATGAACAAAGCCTTCTTGAAGCTTATCCCTGACATAATGGCAATCTATCCGGAGATGCTTAGTCCTCTCATGGAAGACTGGATTTTGAGCAATATGGAGAGCTGCTTTGTTATCACAGTGAAGGGGAATTGGAAGAGGAATGGATAAGTGAAGATCATTGAGCAAACTGTGAAGCCACACTAATTCCCTAGTGGTTTTGGACATACTCCTATATTCAGCCTCAGCTGAAGACTTGGCCACAGTGTTTTGTTTCTTGGTTTTCCAAGAAATCAGAGAGTGTCCAAAGAATACACAGAAATCAGTTAAAGATCTGCCGAAATACAAACAATTACCCCAGTCAGCATCACAAAAAGCAGATAGGGAAGAAAAATTTGCAGAGGGAAAGAATAAGCCCATATCTTGAGTTCCTTTGAGGTATTTGAGAATGTGAATTGCTGATGTGTAGTGAGGGACTCTTGGTTGGCTCATGAATTGACTTAAGTGCTGAACAGCATAAGAAATATCTGGCCTTGTCATGTTGAGATATAAGAGACGACCCACAAGGCGCCTATAAGACTCTGGATCTGGCATGATGTCTCCCTGATCAGTGGAAAGGTTTAATCCACGAGGTAAAGGAAATGGAGAGACTTTGCAATCACCCAGATTTGCATCAGCCAATAAATCAGCAACGTACTTCCTCTGGTTGACAATAGTTCCTCTAGCAGTTCTTGATACTTCAAGTCCCAAAAAATATCTGACTAGCCCAAGATCTTTAATAGTAAATGCTCGATGAAGCTCTGCTTTCACAAACTGAATGGTAGATTCACTGGCACCAGTAATCAACAAATCATCGACATAAACCACAGTAATCACAAGACCATGAGGAGAATCCCAAATGAATAAGGAGTGATCAAACTGAGATTGACGAAATCCCAATTTCAGCAGGAATTTGGTCAATTCCAGGTTCCATTGTCGTGAGGCCTGTTTAAGGCCATAAAGAGATCTAGATAGTTTGCAAACTTGATAAGGACGATCAGTAACATAACCATCAGGGGGAGTCATGTAGACATCTTCATCAATAAAGCCATGGAGAAAGGCATTATTGACATCAAGTTGATGTAGAGGCCAACTGTGCATTGTAGCAATAGCAAGGACTATTCTGACAGTAGTAAACTTTGCAACAGGGGAAAAAGTATGTTTATAGTCTTTGCCTTTAATTTGATTGTATCCTTTAGCAACTAACCTTGCTTTGTATCTCTCCACAGATCCATCAGCTTTGAACTTGATCTTGTATATCCACTTGCAACCTATAGCTCTTATTCCGGGAGGAAGTTCAGTGAGTATCCAAGTCTTGTTATCATCAAGAGCTTTGATCTCCTTAGCCATTGCATCAACCCAGAGAGGATCAGTACAAGCCTCCTTATATGTAGAGGGCTCTTTGACTGACATAACATGTGCCAAAGAAGCAACATAATCAGCACTGTAATAAGTGGCATCAGTAAGATGAAGGGCAAGGCATGAATTGTGAGTGGAAGTGGGTAGGGTAGGACAAATAAAGTCCTGTAAGTGAGAAGGAATAGAAGTGGATCGAGTAGACCTCCTTATAGGAGGAAAAATATTGTCAGAAGGTGGTGGTGGGGATGGTATTTGGTCAGGAGTAATTTCAGGTGGTGAAGATAATGGTGGTGTAGTTGGTATAACAGGTGGTAAGGGAAGTGAAATAGATGAGGAGGCAGGATTAACAAGAGGTAATGAAGTGATAGGAGAAGGATTGGATAAAGAAGCTGGTGGATCTTTAAAAGGAAAGATATGTTCCTGAAAGAGAACATCTCTGCTTACAAAAACTTTCTTAGTGTCCCAGTCAAGTAACTTGTAAGCTTTCTGACCATGTGGATACCCAAGAAAAACGCATCTGCGAGCTTTAGGAGCAAATTTGTCCTTTGAGGGACCTCTTACTAAGGCAAAGCATTGACAACCAATGACTTTCAGTTGGTCATAACAAGGTGGGGAACCATGCAATCTTTCATAAGGTGTATCCCAGTTGATAACTGAAGAAGGAAGCATATTGATGATATAAGTGGCAGCTAAAATGCAGTCTCCCCAATATCTAATACGTAAATCAGCTTGAATACGCAAGGCTCTGGCAATGTCAAGAAGATGTCTATGTTTCCTTTCAACACGACTGTTCTATTGAGGCACATAGGGTACTGATATTTGATGAACAATACCTTTAGCAGCAAATAAATCTGTGCAGAATCTCTGAATAAATTCAGATCCATTATCAGTTCTGATCTTCTTCACTTTAGCATTGAATTGTGTTTCTACCAATGCTAAGAAAGACTGAATAACCTTTCCAACTTGATCTTTACTCTGAATTAGATGAGTCCATGTAGCACGGCTGAAATCATCTAATATAGTTAAGAAATAATAGGCTCCAGAATATGTTGCTGTTTTGTAAGGACCCTAGAGGTCCAGATGTAGCAATTCAAATAAACAATCAGCTATTGAGTCACTTCTGTTGAAAGGAAGAGCATGTTGCTTTGCCATTATGCAAATTTCACACTGAGCATTGGATGAAGCAATAGAAGAGAATTGACATATATGTCTCAGTTTAGAACTAGATACATGACCCAATCGAGCATGAATAAGCTCAAAACTATCTTTAGTTGATGGTAGTTGATCAACATGATCATTATTTGTACTATTAAAAGCAGTAGAAAAACTAGATTGTAATCCAGGTGATGACAATTCAGCTTTGTAAAGTCCTCCAGACTTCCTCTTAGCTCTCAGAACTAACCTGCCAGTTTTAAGGTCCTGAAATAGACAAGCATTTTTGTCAATCTGAACTGTCAACAAATCATCATCAAGAAGCTTCCCAACATACATCAAGTTTTGTCGAAACTCAGGCACAAGAAAAACACCCTTTAAACAGAATCCTGTAGCAATATCAACATCTCCTATTTCAAATACTTGCTTGATAGAACCATCAGGCAAACAAATATTCACAGGTTTTGTCAATTTTCTGCGAGATCTTAATAAGGAGGGATTGCTTGTCATATGATCAGACGCCCCGGTGTCAATGATCCAAGAAGAAGGCAATATAGCATCATCTGATCTATTAGAATTAAGAACAAAGACCATACCTGAAAACTCTGCTGAAGCTTTCCCTTTCATAAGTTTCATCATCTCCTGGCATACAGCATTGACCAATGCTGTGTCAACTGAAGTGGAAGAAGTATCTGCCTCAAAGTCAAAAGGAGTATCTGCCATCTCGACAACATTAGCTTGATTTCTCGCATCAGTGTTTGCAATTCCCTTGCTTTTCAATTCCTTGAACCAATCAGGAAATCCATGGATTTTGAAGCACTGTTCTACTGTATGTCCCCTCTGATTACAATGTGTACATTTCTTCTCCATCTTAGCCCTTTTAGCTGCTTCTTTTCTCTCAAGATAACTTCCAGAAGCATTGGATGTGCCTCTCCCGCTGCCAAAAGAACTTGTGCTCCTACCAGCATGCAAGGCACTATGATCTTGATTGTTTCCATTTCCAGACGTAACAATTTTTTGTCTCTCTGCTTGCTGTACAAGATAATATGCTTGACCGAAGGAGCTGGATCCATGGCCAAAAGATTGCTTCGAACAGTCTCGAAGCCTTCGTTGAGTCCCATAAGGAATTGTTGCAGCTTCACACTGTTATCAAGATTCATAATCTTCTTGTTCACATCACAAGTGCAATTTTTACATATGCAACCTGGAAATTCTTCCAGATTCATCACATCATCCCAGATTCGCTTCAACTTCCCAAAGTAATCTACCAGAGGATCGTTTCCCTGTGTGAGATTAGCCAACTCTCTTCTCAATTGGTATAACAATGGACCATTCGATTCACCAAATCGCTCATTTATTTCGTCCCAAAGTTGTTTTGCTGAAACAACGTTCGTGAAACAATTCGAGATCGATTCCTTCATGGAATTGATAATCCAGCATCGAACCATGTAATCGGCTCGAATCCATCGCTCCGCCTCCTCTGTTCCAGCTACTGGTTGATCAATTGTTCCATAGATGAACGGAAGCTTGTTCTTCGCTCCGAGTGCAAGCTTTACCGTTCGACTCCAACTGAGAAAGTTGTTGCCATTAAAAGTGCTTGCTACAAGCTGTGCACCTGGATGATCAGAGTTCGAAAGGTCAACAGGATTGCTCTTGCTTCCTCCACGGTCCCGTAGTTCGTTCAGTAGTCCTTCCATAGTATTTGGAAGTTTCGGTGAAACGAAAGAGAAATCATAATATCTAGATCAACGATCGTTTCAAAAAACACCTACAGCTCTGATACCATGAGAAACTGATAGGTCAAGATCAAAAGAAATCGAAGAACTCAAGAACCGGAGAAAAACTCCATTGATGAAGTAAAGAAGCTCTCAAAGGAGCACCGAACTCATTCGGTTACAACTGATTGAATTGCCCATATACAAAGAATCAGAAAGCTATTTATACAAAATGATAATGGCCTAACACGTGGCACTAAGCCAAGTCAAACTTAAAACAGAATGAAAATATCTATCTGGCTCTCTCCATAGGAATAAACCCCTCATCCTCAGTCCAAACATTCCTGAATTTGAAAGGAGTACGTTTCTGGCCAGGCTCCCCAAGTTTGACAAGGCATGAGGAGTGGTCAGATGTTCTTGTATGGTCAAAGAATCCGGATGAGGCAGAAAATGTGTTCAACCTTAGAGAGTTATGAAGAATTCGGTCGATATTTCTGTAAATTATGTTGCCACCTTGTTGGTTATTGCTCCACGTGAAGTAGCGTCCATCACCCCTCATATCAGCCATATCAGTATCACACAAAAGATGATGAAGCTGTCTGCAACCTCTGCCAATGGAGTTGTTGGCATTCAAGAGTTCAGATGGGTATAGAATGGCATTAAAGTCTCACATGACTAGTCATGGTGAGTTAATATTGTTGTGGAGATTGCGAATATCATGCCAAAGCTCAGCTCTTCTACTCTCATCATTACACGCATAGATAAAGGTAGTAAAGAATATAGTGTAACTTCCTTTATTTCGGCAACAGTAGTGGATGAATTGTTCCTTGCAATGAATAAGGTCAATGTCAAAAATAGAAGGGGTTCCAGGTTACCCAAATACAACAATTGTGACTTAGATGCGCATTGTGTATGTGGTTCCATTGCTTCAAAAATTTTCTAGTGATGCTCTGCATTTTATCTTCAGCTAATCTAGTTTCCAAAATGGCCATACAATTGACCATGTGCTAAAAAATAAAGTCTAAGATAGAAGATCGTCTAGAGGAGGTGTTACATCCTCTCATCCTCTCACGGGTTTAAAAGATGTATGTATCGACTAATTCCATCCATTACAATTATATACATACATCTTCTTATATACATATAAGATTGGGTTGTTGCCTCATTGATTTCATTCATTAATCATGTTATAACTATACCTATATAATTAATATTGGAAAAAACAAAGAAATGAAGTACGTATAGCTTAGTGGTAATAGTGTTACTCTTCAATCCATAGGTCATAGGTTCAAGTATATTTGGCTACATTGTTCCTTTTTCCCTCTAAAACATATATTACACAACTTAATTTGATAAAATGTTTTTTATATCACATCTTGTATATCTTTATATATATCTTATCAATCATTGATCATCAATATCAATATATTAAAACTAAAAACTCATAAACAAGTCATAGATTTTTTTATTTTTTTCTTCTAAAAATGATTATAAACCTAATGGAATTTACTAATGTTTCATACTTTCTCTTTTTGAACTTGAATACTAATTTGTTAAGATATTTATACATATGTTAAAACTATAAGTATATATATGCACATACAATGATACAAAGATGGTTTGTACCTATATATTTTATCATTATGACACACTTAAAAAGAATGAATTCCCATTTGACAAAAAATAATGAATAGATGACTCATATGGTCATATGCATAAAACGGTCATGACTTATATAAATGGAATATGACGGGTTTGAAAAATTAATACACCAACAAATATTTCTCATTTAAATCAATAAAATTGTAATACTATTTTTCTAAAAATGAATAAAAAATTAATGAATTTTGCTAATATTTATATTTTCTTATTTGATGTTAAAACTCAGGTACATAATTTGTTAAGAAATTTGTATATATATATATATATATATATATATATATATATATATATATATATATATATATATATATGAAAACTATATAGTGTATATGCACATACTATAATGTAGAGATGATTTATACCTTTCCACTTTATATATTTTCTCATTATGACAAATTTAAAGAGAGTAAATTTCCATTAAACTAAAAATAATGAATAGATGACGATCCATATACATAAAAAGGGTCATGAGTCATTACCTACGGAGTATATAAATGGAATATGAACGAGTTTGAAAATTAATGCTCCAAAGTAAACATTTTCACATTTAAATCAATATGAATGACAAAATAATAATAATTATTTATAACTGGTATCTTTAATGATAAACAAGATAGATTCTCATATAAAACACAACATACGAGACAAGTGGACGACATATTGGTTATCGAGGAAAGTAATAAAAGAAAGGAATATTGATGGGTATTAGCTAGCTCAATTATCATAGAAGGGTGATTTTGAGTAGAAAAAGAGCAATTTGGGAAAAGTTATACAAAATAATCAAGCATGGGAGAGAAGTTGAGTTCAATCAGATCAGGAGATACTACCTTGCTAGCAAGTATCATCTTTCAAAAATCTATGTATACATAAGGTAAGGTTTAAATTAATTTTTTAATGTGTTTTGCTTCTCATTTAAATATAAAAGAAATTCTATAGTCTAAGAAATACGACATTAGTACTCAAATTATAAGCTACGAGGATACATTTTTATCAAATAACAATTTTCTATATATTAGAAATTTATACTCTTTTCAATTGAAGCTTAATTATATACCCACTGATCTAATTTTCTATTAGAGATTGACAAATATTCCTATATCAAATTATTCTTTCTTATTTTATTGATGCTAACTATAATCATAGAATTACGATAAAATCAATAATGACCTTAGGTTCAAATCATATGGGTTGCGATTTGCCATAAAGAGTCAATTCCTTGGGAGGTTTCGGGAAGGAATTGGATGGAATCACTAGTGGAAAAAAGGCTTTTTACCACGGTTATTTTGCAAAGCTTTCCACGGTTATGCAACTGTGGTAAACTTGGCCGTGGTAAACATGTTTACCACGGTTGCATATTTACCACGGTTCAAGAACCGCGGTAAATATGCAACCGTGGTAAAAATGTGAAGATTCAATAGTAGAATAGACCGTAGTAAAACTGTATAACCGCAATAAAATTAAATCCTAATAAATTTATTTGTAAGCGTGGTAATTTACTTTCCCCGTAGTAAACTTGTATCGCTATGAATTTGATTGAATTGTGCTAAATCGTTACAACCGCGGTAAACATGGATGTGGTAAACATTGTTTCCATGGTTAATTTTGTTATCACAAATTCCTCTGCACATCCATTAACATTGTAAATTAGTCAGTTACCAATTCACAGAGATTACACAAGTCATAAACCAAACCAGTCATTTATACATGAACATACACATAACTGAGACGATATGCAAATCCATTGTTGTAAGAAGCCTAATGCTAAAGTTGTAGCACAATACATTGGTTGTTGATTAAGGGAAAGATGTTAGCTAAGATCAGATACAAAGGATGAGCCTCTCAATCATATTTCTTGTAGGGACGCCGAGTTGCATTCCAAAGCGTACTAGTGTCACCAGTGATCTCTAATTGTATTCCAAGAGATTGTCGTCAATCTTGATAACACCTAGCAACAAAATTCATGATATGGAGTAACTCTAGAAATTAATTATTGCTAGCAAGCAGACTATAAAGACTCCCATGTGTTCATACCTTCTCAAAGACACAAATGATAGTACTTCCACCAAATGACAAGTATCCAAAGTGCGAAACACCATGAGTGAAAGACGTTCTTTTATGGCATTCCAAAGTTAAATCTAAATATATATGAGTCGCATGAAACTACAATGAAGAAAGAGGTAGACAAAAGATATTCAGGATGGACTAGTATAGACTTTCTCGCTTAATGAAAGCATCCCTCTAGAAGTTCACAAAAGGGTATATTCATACCGCGTACAAGCAACCAACTACATCAACAAATTTCTCTACCACACCCGAAACCGGAAAATGAAAAAGATGATAGTCATGCTGCAAATTCAACATTATAAGGAAGATGAGCATTACAACAATGTGGAAAGATGCAAAATATTGTTACCTGCGGTGCCAACTGCCAATCGGAATATGACCAAGGTTCCATCAAGAAAAGCATCAGAGGAAACTCTGTTGGTCAATAATCCTTGAATAGATAATTTTCTACCCTGCATGGTCACAAAGATAAGTTAATATCATAGCCTTGGTGAAAGTAATAGAGAGCAATGTGTGATTCAGTATAGTTGTATAAGAAGAAGAGGCTGATATAGAAGCAGTAGACAATGGAGAGCAACATGTGAAAGTTGTTAAGGTGTGTGTTTGGGGAAAGATGAGACAAAGACGGAAAGTAGTCAAATTTTAATAATTCATGTAGCTTAAGCAAGCTAGACTTGGCTATCCTCCAGTTTCCTAATACAAAGATGAGAATTATTGTTTGATTTTAAAACTCAAACTAAAGTTATGGGTTTGGCCCCCCAAGTATAACTTGCATATACATAATGGTGATTAACTAAATAAAACACCAGTGAATAAAGTTTTTCATAGCATAATTTCCCCAATTTCCGTATAACTCTCTCCACTGAGCTTATTTAACTCATTTTATTATGAAGCTGTATCATTATGCATCTAATTTATCCTCTAATCAGTTAGGTATATCCTTATGAACTCATCATTCCTATTCGTTTATACAATATAGTCATATTCATTTAGAATTTATATATGATCCTGACAATTCTACTCTACATTCAGCTCTATAATTTTTTACATGATTGTCTCTATAAGCTATTAATTTTATAGAGTGCGGTTCCGGTGCGGAGCACTCTTCCCGTGCGGACGTGCGGACATGCACTATAGGGCCTTATTTGTGCACTTTTGGGCCTTATTTGTGCACTTTTGCAAAAAAATTGAAAAATGCTTGGAAAAAAATTTGAAAAAGAAAATTTTTTTTATTTTTTTTTGAAAAAGTGCACAAATAAGACGTTAAAGTGCACAAATAAGACCCAAAAGTGCATGCTCCGCACGTCCGCACGGGAAGAGTGCTCCGCATATGATCCAAACTCTAATTTTATATAAGCCACTAAACAAGATCAATGGTGAAAGGGGAAAAGTGAAAACAACTTGAGCACAGAAGTAAGAAACACATAAATACCTATTTCTACACAAATTTTCATTTGTCAAAAAAATAGCAGAACACGGAAAAAAAAATCATGAACGGCTGAACAATGAACACTACCAAAAAAATTCCATTTGTCTCCCAAATATGACATATCAGATGAGAAGCTCACAATTAATCCATTACTAAAATAAAAAAACACTGAAATTTCACTAAAAAGTCTAAAATCCCTAAATTACAAAAAATTGAAAGCAAGGAAATTTGTAGCATACCTGACTGCGGGGGCTGAAATTTCTAGCATCACCACGAATGCACCACGCCACCACCACGTTGAAGTTGTACCACTTCACCGTCCTTCCAGTTCCAATCGTCGCCTTGTCGCCACAGCACCACCTCGCCGTCCTCAATCCTTCCAACTGTCGCACACCTTGTCGTCCAGGCTATTGCGGAGGTCTACCGGACTAAGGTCAGTGGGGTGGGTGTGACTCCTGGCCGGGGTGTGAATTTGATTTTGAGGATGAGGAGAAAGAAAATGGGGGCGGCTTGGTAAGGGGTATGTGTTTAGGGTTGGGGCACAAATGAGGAGGTATGTGTTCAGTTAAAACTTCAGTAAAAAAATATTAGAATTGTATAGACAACGGTTGTATTTAACCGTGGTAAAATAACTTTACTACCGTTGTCAAAGAAACCGAGTTAAAATTGGTTATAGAAATACCACGGTACCAAAACAACCGTGGTAATATAACCCATGTGATTAAATTATCTCGAAAAAAAACATAACCGAGATAAAACACACAACACTATTACTTCGGTTCTTTATGAACCATGGTATTTTCGCTATCGTAGTAAATAAGTATGTACAAATACACCGGTTTAAACTTAACCGTGGTAAAAATATCACAAAATTACCTCGGTTGTGCATACAACCGTGGTATTTTTGCTAATGATGTACAATTACCACGAAAAAATACGGAACCGTGGTAAATGTAACAGTAGCCAAAGCCTATTTTTCTACTAGTGAATCTAATAATATCGATTCATACAGAAAGTTCTCTATTGATTTAAATGTTGTACCTCTTTAGCCTTTAATCATTCTTATCATACTATGAAACTCCCCTATAAAAATATCATACTATGAACACAATATATAATATTAGGAAAAATATATAAATATTTTTTCTATTATTCATAACATGGTAGTTAGTACTAAATTCACAAATTACTATCTTACATCCTCATATATTTATAGTAATTATCACATATATGTGTAGGTGAGGAATGGTTGATGGTTCACATTTTATAATAATGAGAACCACATATTTAGATCTCTTAATGTGTTTGTCTAATAAACATGTATCTGTTGCATTGCTCAAACAACACGCGCTTAAAAATTTCTCCATAAAACTAAAATGCAACATTTTGTAATTTTTTTTTCATATGTTGTAATTTGTTGGTCAATCTAAGAAAAAAAATGTGTTTCTTCTATCTATAGTATTGAAGAGATTTAAGAACTAGAAATATAGTACATCTAAATTTGGATTTAAAAATTTCAATAAACTTAAATAAAAAATAATTTAACTATAAAAAATTAAAAACTGTTGAAACAAAATAAGACACTTTAATTATTTATATGAAAATAAAATAAAAAATGCACCATGCGTAGCACGGGCATAAAGACTAGTTTATTGTATTGGTGTCTGGACACCGTTCTAGTCTTAATTACCCCTCTTTTCTATGTTAATTTCTTGATATCAATTTATGTCATCTCATTCATGAAATGGTAGTGCCATATACCACCCCCATCTTAATATGTAAAACCCGTGAGGAGATGATATGATCAAGGATCGAGGGCCTTCGGTGCAAGGAATTGCTCTTCAACGTTTTCAAGAATCGACAACAATTTTCCAGCAAATCGTCCTGACTTCAACAGGGTCGTTCTCTTAGCTCCGAACTCCAAATGGGATGATTCTAAATCGAGGAGTTAGATCTGGAAGTCTAGTATAAGCCCTCCAAATTTCAGAACGAACGGATCTGGAAATCAAAGGTTATGGCATTTTAACTAAGAGGCCGCTGAGAGTTCCGGGAAGGAACTCGACGAGATGAATGTTGTGGATGTGGATGATCGAATGGTTGATGAAGATGGACGAACAAGTGAAGGATAAGCAGTCTTCAACAAGTGGATACAACTCACCACTTAGAGAAGAAAGAAATGATCTTCTACGAAGGGATGTGACTCACCCTAGGCAAATGATCAAGGTGTTTGATCGATATGACTCACGATCAAGGATAAGTGTTCGATACTACGCACGAACAAGGTGAAGATGAAGGAGTTCTTGATTAGAAAAGCTCTCTATTGGATATATTTCAACGTGTGTTTACAAATGAAGGGAAACGCCTCATATAGGCTGCAAAAACTAATAAAAGAAAATGCTAAAATAACACAAATTCTAGCCACTACTTCCTAGCACTACTAAGCCATGTTCTCAGCCTTTTTTAGGGAATTATAAATGTTTTAAAAAAAATAAAAACTGAGCTGAAATGTCTCAAAATAATTCCAATAATTATCCAACAAATTCGGCATTTAATAACCAAGTGAGCCGCGGTCGCAACGCCTACACATTCGGACGCGTCACAAGTAGAATCACCGGCG
Source organism: Rheum nobile (assembly GCA_027886185.1). Taxonomy (NCBI): domain Eukaryota; kingdom Viridiplantae; phylum Streptophyta; class Magnoliopsida; order Caryophyllales; family Polygonaceae; genus Rheum; species Rheum nobile. Next base: position 6,565,612 of record WOAB01000546.1, on the reverse strand, counting down.
CACTTGGACCTTGGCTCGGCGCTCCATGTGTCAAGTGTCCCTTCTTGAGTTGGTGGTGCAGTTGCTTGGCTCAGGCTCGAGTGATGACTCCTGGAGGTAGCTCATCCTCGGTTTCAAAGGAAGTGGCCGGGGCTATGGCCGCGGTTGCGGCCGAGAGGTCTTCCTTGCCTTCACTTGATGGGACCCAAGGTCACATCACCCCCCCCCCTTGAAGGGATTCGTCCTCGAATCAAGACGCACTGCTAGAAAGAGTCTTTACTCACATGAATTTAGATCTACAGAATGTCCATGAATGAACCTTCATGCACAAGTATTGCCCAATCTCTTTCTAAATATGTGCTTAATGATGGAACATGATATACACATGACATATTTGTCTACAAAAGTAATGCATTGAACATGATATCTCACATGCAACAAGAATTGAGAATGAGAGCTATGGTGCACACATGCGTATCTAGTTCTACATGCAAAAACAGAATTTAGCACATGAGATTCTCTACCCCTAGAAAAATATTCATATTCAAGCAAATGAGAAGGAATACGAAAAGTAGAGACAAGTGATACTTCCCTTAGATGTGTCTTCTCCTTTTCAAGGCCAAAATGAGTTTCCTCGGAAGGCTTAACATCCATGGCATGGGCCTCTTCTTGGAGTGAGAATGGTAAGTACGAGGGAACCATAGGTGTTGCATCTATCCAAGGAGTAGCCAAAGAATTTGGGGAGCTACGCGTAATAGTGGGTCGATGCTTGCTCCTTGTAGGTGAAGGAGATGTTTCTACAACGTCCTCCTGTTTTTCCTTTGGTTCAAGCTCTTCTTCTTTGGCCATTGAAAAAGAAGGTTCAGTAGCAAGAACATCCTCGTCTTTGGGCTCTTCTTCAACCAAGTCCTTGTCCAAAATGTCTTTTTCCTTAAAAGCAGTAACCAAGACGTCACTCTCAAGGAACCCTTCGTCCTTATAAGTGTAGTATTGGTTAGGACAAATGTCGGCTAAGTGGCCTCTCCCTTCACACATGACACAGACGATGTCACGTGATCTAACCCGGGGCGGTGGGGGCACTCTCTCTCTTCTTTGGGGTGTGCTAACATGCAGATTAGGTGAGCCATAGGCTCCCTTAGGCTGCACATAATGGTTAACCAAATGATATTGAGAGTTGTAAAAATAAGGATTAGGCTCGTACCTCATGTATGGCTTGGCTTCTTGTTGAGCAAGATAGTGAGCCTCCCTATATGATGCTCCATGTGCCCGAAAGTAGAAGAAGTCATTTCGGGGAATGTGACCCATGCTGGACCTCCATTCGCTCTCCTTACAAGGTTAGTATCCAAAGCTAATACCAAACATAGAAGCTCCCACAGAAACAAGATTAATCAATGGAACCTAAGCTAGTAAGAAAGCTTAAATTCTTGAATTAAATGTCAAGTTTTTTGCAGCTGAGCAAGCTTGCTATGTAGGCTGGTTTTGGCTTTCTAAATGCAATGAAAGAAAGCAAGGAAAACAGAAATGCACACAACAAAATGAACCCAAAGTACTTGTGCAAATTTTAAGTCAAGAAACGCCAATGCAGGTACTAAACTTTCTTGCACTTTTACAATGGATGCTATGTTGTTATCTTGCAAAATTTCAAGCTACACAACTCGGCTGACTTCTTCACTCTTAAGCAAAATGATGAACCACTTTTTCTATGGCTTTTTCTTTTGTAATTAGCCAAGTATTTCTGGTTTCATCCACTTTTTCTTGCCTTGAAAACTTTTCTGAATTCAATTCCTTTTTTTTGTATATAGATGCAGTTCTTGCAGATTACAAATGAAAAAGAAGAACACTCTACATAATGCACAATTAACTAGCAACACTTAAGAACAAGCAGCCGTTCCCACGCCCTGAGGTTCAAGAATTAAGTTTTGCACTTGTACTTCTGAATTCAAATTGTTTTTATGCTAAAATAATAAAATAAAGACTCAAACTAATAAACTAGATGCAGCTAATAGGCAGGGATTAAGGTTGACTCGTTCAAATCAGTTCAAACAAGCAGATATGGAGTGCTAATTCAATTCCTAATTTGTATGATCTACTAACAACCTTGCCTAGGAATTAATGATTGCAAATCTAATCTTTTATGACTCTAATGGACGAAAATTCAGTAGAATAACAATATAGACGACTCTCTAACTCATATGCAGAACTCACACAATCAAAACACAGAAGAAAAACACAACAGCAAGACTCGGAAATGAACAAGACGCAAACAGAATGGAAGGCACGAAATCTAAAGCTTGCAAATCTAAAAATCTTTCAATTCAATCCAAGAAATCGAGCAATTACTTACGTAGCTCTGATAACACATGATATGATCAAGGATCGAGGGCCTTCGGTGCAAGGAATTGCTCTTCAACGTTTTCAAGAATCGACAGCAATTTTCCAAAAAACCGTCCTGACTTCAACAGGGTCTTTCTCTCAGATCCGAACTCCAAATGGGATGATTCCAAATCGAGTAGTTAGATCTGGAAGTCTAGTTTAAGCCCTACAAATTTGAGAATGAACGGATCTGAGAATAAAAAGTTATGGGGTTTTAATTGAGAGGTCACTGAGAGTTCCGGGAAAGAACTCGGCGAGATGAATGTTGTGGATGTGGATGATCGAATGGTTGATGAAGATGGACAAACAAGTGAAGGATAAGCAGTCTTCAACATATGGATATGACTCACCACTTAGAGAAGACAAAAATGATCTTCTACGAAGGGATGTGACTCACCCTAGGCAAATGATCAAGGTGTTTGATCGATATGACTCACGATCAAGGCAAAGTGTTCGATACTACGCACGAACAAGGTGAAGATGAAGGAGTTCTTGATTAGAAAAGCTCTCTATTGGATATATTTCAACGTGTGTTTACAAATGAAGGGAAACGCCTCATATAGGCTGCAAAAACTAATAAAAGAAAATGCTAAAATAACACAAATTCTAGCCACTACTTCCTAGCACTACTAAGCCATGTTCTCAGCCTTTTTTAGGGAATTATAAATGTTTTAAAAAAAATAAAAACTGAGCTGAAATGTCTCAAAATAATTCCAATAATTATCCAACAAATTCGGCATTTAATAACCAAGTGAGCCGCGGTCGCAACGCCTACACATTCGGACGCGTCACAAGTAGAATCACCGGCGCACTTGGACCTTGGCTCGGCGCTCCATGTGTCAAGTGTCCCTTCTTGAGTTGGTGGTGCAGTTGCTTGGCTCAGGCTCGAGTGATGACTCCTGGAGGTAGCTCATCCTCGGTTTCAAAGGAAGTGGCCGGGGCTATGGCCGCGGTTGCGGCCGAGAGGTCTTCCTTGCCTTCACTTGATGGGACCCAAGGTCACATCACCCCCCCCCCCCTTGAAGGGATTCGTCCTCGAATCAAGACGCACTGCTAGAAAGAGTCTTTACTCACATGAATTTAGATCTACAGAATGTCCATGAATGAACCTTCATGCACAAGTATTGCCCAATCTCTTTCTAAATATGTGCTTAATGATGGAACATGATATACACATGACATATTTGTCTACAAAAGTAATGCATTGAACATGATATCTCACATGCAACAAGAATTGAGAATGAGAGCTATGGTGCACACATGCGTATCTAGTTCTACATGCAAAAACAGAATTTAGCACATGAGATTCTCTACCCCTAGAAAAATATTCATATTCAAGCAAATGAGAAGGAATACGAAAAGTAGAGACAAGTGATACTTCCCTTAGATGTGTCTTCTCCTTTTCAAGGCCAAAATGAGTTTCCTCGGAAGGCTTAACATCCATGGCATGGGCCTCTTCTTGGAGTGAGAATGGTAAGTACGAGGGAACCATAGGTGTTGCATCTATCCAAGGAGTAGCCAAAGAATTTGGGGAGCTACGCGTAATAGTGGGTCGATGCTTGCTCCTTGTAGGTGAAGGAGATGTTTCTACAACGTCCTCCTGTTTTTCCTTTGGTTCAAGCTCTTCTTCTTTGGCCATTGAAAAAGAAGGTTCAGTAGCAAGAACATCCTCGTCTTTGGGCTCTTCTTCAACCAAGTCCTTGTCCAAAATGTCTTTTTCCTTAAAAGCAGTAACCAAGACGTCACTCTCAAGGAACCCTTCGTCCTTATAAGTGTAGTATTGGTTAGGACAAATGTCGGCTAAGTGGCCTCTCCCTTCACACATGACACAGACGATGTCACGTGATCTAACCCGGGGCGGTGGGGGCACTCTCTCTCTTCTTTGGGGTGTGCTAACATGCAGATTAGGTGAGCCATAGGCTCCCTTAGGCTGCACATAATGGTTAACCAAATGATATTGAGAGTTGTAAAAATAAGGATTAGGCTCGTACCTCATGTATGGCTTGGCTTCTTGTTGAGCAAGATAGTGAGCCTCCCTATATGATGCTCCATGTGCCCGAAAGTAGAAGAAGTCATTTCGGGGAATGTGACCCATGCTGGACCTCCATTCGCTCTCCTTACAAGGTTAGTATCCAAAGCTAATACCAAACATAGAAGCTCCCACAGAAACAAGATTAATCAATGGAACCTAAGCTAGTAAGAAAGCTTAAATTCTTGAATTAAATGTCAAGTTTTTTGCAGCTGAGCAAGCTTGCTATGTAGGCTGGTTTTGGCTTTCTAAATGCAATGAAAGAAAGCAAGGAAAACAGAAATGCACACAACAAAATGAACCCAAAGTACTTGTGCAAATTTTAAGTCAAGAAACGCCAATGCAGGTACTAAACTTTCTTGCACTTTTACAATGGATGCTATGTTGTTATCTTGCAAAATTTCAAGCTACACAACTCGGCTGACTTCTTCACTCTTAAGCAAAATGATGAACCACTTTTTCTATGGCTTTTTCTTTTGTAATTAGCCAAGTATTTCTGGTTTCATCCACTTTTTCTTGCCTTGAAAACTTTTCTGAATTCAATTCCTTTTTTTTGTATATAGATGCAGTTCTTGCAGATTACAAATGAAAAAGAAGAACACTCTACATAATGCACAATTAACTAGCAACACTTAAGAACAAGCAGCCGTTCCCACGCCCTGAGGTTCAAGAATTAAGTTTTGCACTTGTACTTCTGAATTCAAATTGTTTTTATGCTAAAATAATAAAATAAAGACTCAAACTAATAAACTAGATGCAGCTAATAGGCAGGGATTAAGGTTGACTCGTTCAAATCAGTTCAAACAAGCAGATATGGAGTGCTAATTCAATTCCTAATTTGTATGATCTACTAACAACCTTGCCTAGGAATTAATGATTGCAAATCTAATCTTTTATGACTCTAATGGACGAAAATTCAGTAGAATAACAATATAGACGACTCTCTAACTCATATGCAGAACTCACACAATCAAAACACAGAAGAAAAACACAACAGCAAGACTCGGAAATGAACAAGACGCAAACAGAATGGAAGGCACGAAATCTAAAGCTTGCAAATCTAAAAATCTTTCAATTCAATCCAAGAAATCGAGCAATTACTTACGTAGCTCTGATAACACATGATATGATCAAGGATCGAGGGCCTTCGGTGCAAGGAATTGCTCTTCAACGTTTTCAAGAATCGACAGCAATTTTCCAAAAAACCGTCCTGACTTCAACAGGGTCTTTCTCTCAGATCCGAACTCCAAATGGGATGATTCCAAATCGAGTAGTTAGATCTGGAAGTCTAGTTTAAGCCCTACAAATTTGAGAATGAACGGATCTGAGAATAAAAAGTTATGGGGTTTTAATTGAGAGGTCACTGAGAGTTCCGGGAAAGAACTCGGCGAGATGAATGTTGTGGATGTGGATGATCGAATGGTTGATGAAGATGGACAAACAAGTGAAGGATAAGCAGTCTTCAACATATGGATATGACTCACCACTTAGAGAAGACAAAAATGATCTTCTACGAAGGGATGTGACTCACCCTAGGCAAATGATCAAGGTGTTTGATCGATATGACTCACGATCAAGGCAAAGTGTTCGATACTACGCACGAACAAGGTGAAGATGAAGGAGTTCTTGATTAGAAAAGCTCTCTATTGGATATATTTCAACGTGTGTTTACAAATGAAGGGAAACGCCTCATATAGGCTGCAAAAACTAATAAAAGAAAATGCTAAAATAACACAAATTCTAGCCACTACTTCCTAACACTACTAAGGCCATGCTCTCAACCTTTTTTAGGGAATTATAAATGTTTTAAAAACAATAAAAACTGAGCTGAAATGTCTTAAAATAATCCCAATAATTATCCAACAAATTCGGCATTTAATAACCAAGTGAGCCGCGGTCGCGGCGCCTACACATCCAGACGTGTCACAAGTAGAATCACCGGCGCACTTGGACCTTGGCTCGGCGCTCCATGGGTCAAGAGTCCCTTCTTGAGTTGGTGGTGCAGTTGCTTGGCTCGGGTGATGACTCCTGGAGGTAGCTCATCCTCGGTTTCAAAGGAAGTGGCTGGGGCTGTGGTCGCGGTTGCGGCCGAGAGGTCTTCCTCGCGATCTTCCTTGCCTTCACTTGATGGGACCCAAGGTCACATCAGGAGATTATCTTACCCCTTCATTCAAAATATTGGTGCGAAGAGGGTTCGACAAAACGAGCATGACCTCTTACATATGAGTACTACAAAATTTTCTTCATCTATACATGTTATTTATGCAGAACTGTAGATTAATATTCCGAGGTGTCCGTTGAATTCCTATTTCGATTGATCTCCAGTCGATACTCCAGGGGTCTCCCTTCACTGGACTTCAAACGATCAACTAGAGATCTGGACAAGATGGACCGGAGGCTTGCGTCGTCTTCCTTCGATGCTCCTCAAACAACCCAAGAAAGGGTTTTTCTCGGGGAAAATTCTCCTACGCTCAAGTCAGAGAAGTAATCGACGAAACAAGATGAGAAGAAGAAACATAATTCATGACAAAGAGGTGAAGTCCTGGGGGTTAGAAGTGTTTTCTGGATTGCGAAAATTGCTCCGGCAAGGGGAAAAGAGTTGAAACATCCCATACCGGCCAAGGATTCTCTCAGTGGTTGGTATTTTGGGAAATGTGTGATGAGAGGCAAAAAAAGAGTCCCTTTAGGCTTTCCTCTTTAATTTTTTTATACCCCATTTCTAGGTATTTCTCTTTTGACAGACCAAACTTTGATGCCCGATTCCTTTTGGTCCAATATCCAATTCTTGCTCCCACAGCCAGCCCCCAGGCCCTTCGCTTTGCAAAGGCATGGTCTCTGCAATAACTGGTTTTACCCTTTTCCCTTTGGCCCTCGTGAAGATATGGTGGGTTTCTTTGTGGAGAAGTAAAATGGTCGACTTTTGAATTTCCTCTTTTCAGATTTCGAAGTTTTCTCCCCTTCAAAATTATTGGTGCGTTCGACTTTGTTGACATGGTGGATGTCCAATCGATCTTGTGACGATTCGACTTCAAAGGCCAAGCTTTGCATATATATAAGGGGTTCTGGTTTTGATCTTGGTACTTCTTCTCTCTCTCCAGTCACCGCTTCCTTCTCTTTTTATGTCCTTTAACATCGACGCTCCAGATCCTATACTCCGGTTGTTTCGTTCATACCACGGTAACTTTTTCCTCTCTTTTCTCTCCTTCTTGGTTACTTTACTGGCATCCCCTCTGACTCTCTGGTTTTAGGTATTTCTCCAGCGACTTCTTCGAATTGTTTTGACCAAATTTGGTTTCCTTGAGTAGCGGTTTCGTTTCTGATTCGCTGCCAGATAGTTTCATACCCTCTTTTTATCCATCCGTAACTGGATTTATTACGAAATTTCTAACTTATTTGATCTTCTCTGCATTTGCATGAAGGATTTTTCGCCACATTTCTCCTATTTCCTTTGCTAAACGCGGCGTGATGAGTGACCCTGAGAATTCCAACAGTTATTCTTCGTCTACTCCCTTAGCAGAGCTTTATTCCAAACTATGACACGACATAGCACACACCACCATCCTCCACCAGAAAGGGTTGAGGCATCTTCATTTGTAATGTCCCCTTTGCGTTGAGATCCTCTCTCGGGGCCCGCTCCCCGCGAATTCGGTCCTTCGCGTAGCTTGCCCGAGTCGGTCCTACCACGCATCTATAAGGGAAGGGTTGCAAGGCTTCCCTTCAAGAAGGACTCCATCTTTAAGGAGGGGCACAGGGAGGAGACCCTCCTTACCTGGATCGATCTAAGGAGGATCGCGGGGGAGTTTCCCCTCCCTGAAGGGTCTATATTGGCACTGTTTGAGGATGGGGCTCTCTGCCTTCACTCCTTCCCGGATTTTATAGCTATCAGTCTTCCTGCTTTGGAGGGAGGATTTCGTGAGCCTATGCCTCAACCAACTGTTGATTTGCTAAACGCTATGGGGGTGAGGCCCATTCAGCTTCATCCTAATACTTGGAGGAACCTAAGCTGCTTCTACCTCCGCTGCCATGAGATGGGGCTGACCCCTTGCCTTGAGTCCATACAGTTCATGTTTTCTTCGCATGATATGACTCTGGGGTTCTAGTCTTTAAAAATTGAATATAATCAAAATAATCTCAAACCCATCCGACTTGATCGATAAAAAAAGGCGTCGACAAATTCACATACGGTAGGGTAGGAATGTCGTGAACATAACTTCATCCTTTTTGGGTTTATTCAGATAACACAAATATCCGACACAACCTTATCGAAGTAACTTAAATGCAGACATCGCATTTATTAACTTTCCGTTATCGAGGTCATTACGACCCTTAAACTTACACACAAGCTGGCCCTCAGATTAAACTGTCACAGTTCTCGTATCAAAATTGATCACCCCTCCCCCGTGATGTGTCAACTAGTCCATCCCGAGAATAATTTCGTATGGAGCCATGGCTACATAGATCAAGTTAGCTTCAAAATTTCGACCTTGAATGGTCACCGAAAATTCCGACAACTGCTTGGTTCCTACTAAATGTTCCCCATTGAGAAGATTCACAACAAATGGTCCACAAACTTCATTGTATTTAATCCCTAACTTATTCACACAATTCTCCGAAACAAAAAAAATGCTTAGCACCAAAATCAAATAATATCCAAACTGACGTAGAATGTAGGTATAAAGTACCTTGAGCAATATGAGCATTTGGTCCGTCGACTTGAGGCATTTAATATAGATGTAATATCCCTCATTCTTAAGTAAGAGTATTTATGTAATTTCCAACTCTATTTCTAATAAATGAATTTTGGTATTTATTTCATTATTCCAAAAAGGGAAATAGATTAGTGATTCTTACCCTAAGTTGTTACAAGTTTGAGTTATGGGTTATTTAAATTTATTCTAACATTATGTTAATTTAAATTTAAATAAACTTATCAATTTTAACCTAGATTATTGTGTTAATCAAGATTTAAATATGGTTAATTTTATAAGAAAGTGTGACTTAAGCTTAATTTTAACCTAATTTAATTTTCTTACATCTTAATTTTGGGTTCAAATAATTATATAAGCTTAGTATAGTAAAATAAATAAGTTTGGGTAATTTTTGAATTCTTGAAAAGTGAAATAAGGGCACTCTTTCCACAACTTTAGAAAGTTGGGCAAAAATGTGCAATTAGGCCAAATAAGAGGGGCGTGCGTAATTATGGGAAAAGTGGGTTGTCTTCAACCTCTAACCTCCATACATGGAAACTTGCCTTCCATGGAGGATTTGGGCACAATTTTGGTGCATTTTTGAAGATTAAGGTTTGAGAAATTTAGGTGACACTATATCATTCACACACACACACACACTAGAATTGGGTAGATTCATCCCCAAACAAGATCGGATTTTCACCTGAAAGGCAAGTGTACATTCACGAACGAGTTTTTGCTTTTTATGGAAAATTTGATCCGATTCGGGATCGTTTTGGGCCACATTTTATATCAATCTGTAGGATTTTGAGAGATATATTGAAGCCCTATAAATAGAGCCTCACTCATGGATTATATTTGTCCAATTTTGAAGCCAAAGTCACGAACCCTAGTAGAGAAATCGCGGCTGTTCAACAACGAAATTCGTTCACTCCCTTCATTTGTTTTTGCAATTGGTGCCACCCATAGATCCACCAAGGAGTCCTCTAACCTTTTCCCTAATGGTGCTCCGACGAAGGCGAATTTTCCTCTTTTCCGGCGAGTGTTCATCCGAATTTCCAGTAGAGTGTTTCGACCGAATTTTTAATTTTGATTTGTTTTGTTTGTGATTAATCTTGATTAATTACAATAATCTGGACTAGTTAAAAATTATGGTAGGCTAAATTAATTTTATTTGAATTAAAATAAAATTAATAATATTTTTTGGGTATTATCTTGTATTATGAATTGTTAAATTATAACACTTCATCTAGATATTGTGTTGGGTGAAAATTTATTAGGGTTATAAATAAATTATTGGATCAATTTATTTATGTTATGATTATTTTGAATATACGACTAATTGATTTTTAGTATTATATAAATAATTGTTATGTTGAAAAGCCTTGAAATTGATTTATTTAGAGTTAAATAAATTCAATTAAAAATCAAGACTTTTATCCTTCAAATGTCATTATTGAATAAATTATCTAATTATAATTTATTTATTTTTGTGTGTTTCAGAATCGCTTTTGGGACGAAAATAAAGCAGATAGCCAATTTGCTTTTCGAAAGCAACCATCTCCGTTACGCCGTCCAAATTCTTCGTAACTCAAGGCAAGTGGCGGTTCACTCTTGCAATTTATTCCATATTCATCTTAATTGACAATGAATCGATTGTGCTATTAAGTTGAAAAAAATATTTTTTATTTTTGTTTGGAAACTTGTGTGTAAATTGGTGTGTAAATGAACCTTATTATTAGGTTGTATATTTTCTAGCAACAACCCTCATATTTATATATATTATTATTGTAGGGTAATATATGAACTTTGGTGTGGACTTGTTTGCTTAGTTAACACGAGTATTCGTAGGAACGCTATTTACCTTGTGAGGTTTAGTTGTTTCCTTATAGCTTGATATTAGGAGGATTATTGCCCTAATATTTATTGTTCATGACCTACCCTTATTCGAATATAAGTGGTGGTGCACTTAGCTAGTGCTCACATTCGGGATTCGTCCCATTATATATCTCGTATCGAGATTGGTTGTGGAATCAAAATCCTTAACGTTAATACACGTTTTGAAATTAAATAAGATAAGTGTCGTTATGCACATAATTATTATACCCTTGGGTGAGAGGTACAACGTGGAACCCGCCCAGACTTTTGTTTAAAGTAAGTCCCCTTTCCAATCTGGATTTGCATTATGCGGTAAGGTTGGTCGATGACCCAAATATTCAAGTAGTCATTTTTCAAACTTTGTGTGATAAACATAATGTTCTCAAACAAACATACATAATTCCTATAAGACTCAATCTTTTGGAGCCTTCTCTTGGTGCATACCTCTTTCTATCATTTCAGTGAGAGTATCCGAGTTATGTATCGTCTACCGACTATTATTCGAGAGACAATGATAGTAATTGAATACAATCACATAGAACCACTCCGTTTGTGCCCTTGTTTTGTCTTTCATTAGACTAACCAACCTTTCTCTTTCCTTGCATGGTTGGCTGGTGTCATCCGTCCTATACAACACATCAGGTAAAGCTCCCCAAGTTGAAGATGCGAGACGTCGACGTTGAAGGTAGTTGTGTTTTTTTTATATTTGATATTTGTTTTGACAATATGGTTAAAATCCTGTTTTTGGAGTTTTGATATTTTATAAGTCTTCCGCTGTTACTTTTGATACATTATTAAGTTTCCATATTTAGCAACGTCATTTGTAAGACAATTTTGGTTTAATTTATAACGATTCATATTATTTTATATATTTTCGATCAATACTGTAAGTCTTGAGTGATTTCGGATATGTGTTCCGAGGTCACTACGGTAATATTCCTAAGGTAATTTAGGGGTGTTACATTAGCCGCTAACCCTGACTACCTGATGCAATCGGGGCTTCCTTTTATTTTGAGCAGTCGACTGCATATCAGTATTAGCAGTCCTGACATGCCTTTGCTGAGGTCGGTTACAATGGCTAATCGACCCTTGCTGGAATTCACTCTTCTAATGTCTTCACTTGCGGCAATGTTTGGAAGTGCTCCTCTTTCCCACATGTGAAGCACGTTCTCTTCCATTTCGTGCACTCGTTGCTCTTATGTACATGTGTCCCACAATTATAAAACTGAACATAGCCCTTACTATGACCCGAGTATTGCGTGGAACCAGACTGGGTCGTCTCAGTCTTGGGTCGACTAGACTTGGAAAAATGTGACGGTGGGGCTGGCCGCTTGAGCTCACCATTCAATTGGTTGCTACTTGTCGACCTCTACCGATACTGTTCCAGGATAGTGCAGCCATGACGCACCATCAAAGGCTTAATGTATGGCTTCATTCACTCATGGAAGTGCCAAATTTTCTACTCTTTAGAAGCCATCTCAGTTCCTTCATAGTGCAGCAGGTGGTTGAACTTAGCAGCCAGTGCAGTTACGTTCAATCCATCAGTCTTTAGGTAAAAGAACTCCTTATGCTTCTCATCTCTCATAGCTCGTGAGAAGAAATGAGCAGTCATCTTGATCTTAAAAATGGACCAAGTCAGTTCGGGGTGATCAGCCAATCCTGTGCTTTCCCATCATTCGGTAGCCCCATCCTTTAGTTGTAATGCGGCAATGTGAACCTTCTCAACTTCAATGCAAACAATATTCCTGAACAGTTGTTCCATGTGCAAAAACCAATAGGCCAGTTTGACGGGTTCACCAATACCGTCATAAGAGTCAGACCTCATAGAACTGATCGATTTCAGCGCTCAACCATAACTCCCTCCATCTCTCTAAATAGGCATTGGAGGCGCAAGATATACTAGTTCCTCAAGATCAGGAGCAACCTGAGAAACTGGAATTCCTTGGGCTGGCTGTACTCATGGCCTAACCATTTTTGTAACAACTTGCATTACTATCTACTTAATCACCTCAACGACAGCAACGTTAAAGACAGCCAGAGCAATATGAGGAATATGCACCCTTCCCCTTTTACTTGAGGGTTAGTCTAGTGCGAAACATTTTCAATTGGGTTGTTGTGGGATCCATACCCAGTCTCAGCATCTTGGTTATTCGCACTCCTCAGTTGAACTCGGGAGGCATTACTTGGTCCAGCACCTTGACGAGTTGTGTTCCTAGTGTTTGCCATCTGGTTGTATTCAAATATTATCAGATATAATCCAATCAAGTATTATATCATTTGCAGATATACTTTAAATGCATTAATTTAAGAATAGACATTTAATAAAACTTGCTAATTTTTTTAAGAGGGAAAACATAATGTACTACCAAAACATCCTAAAAGATACAACACGGAAAGAAACATTAGGAGAGTACTGCTCTGTTATTGTTCATAATTGGAAAACACCGAAACAGTCGACTAATAAGCTAACAAGTATTGCTTTTTCTTGGTATCTCGAAACAAGTCCCTATATGCCTTAGCTGACAAGGTCTTCTTTGGAGATGGCTTCTCCTCCGACTCTGTCGTTGGTCTTTTCGGTTCCTTGGGCTTTGGAACAGTTGACCCTTCCACTGGCACTAGTGTATAGCAGAATTTGTCCAAAAACCCTGGCTGAAACTCCGATGCGCTCAAATTCCGCTTTGAATTGGGATCTTTCAGCATCCTTGCTTGATCGATGTTCTGCAGTACCGTACGAACGTCTTTCAGCATCTACCCCTCTGTATGCTCATCCAACACTTGGATGTTCACCTTGGATCTATTGCGACACAGTGTCTTAGAAGCAATGTATGCTTCCCATGGTCTAGCCCTCATTCTCATCTATTTAGTCTTTTTCTCGACCAAATGACAGACCTCCGAAGGACTCTTCCCCCCAAACACATCCGGAGTAACTAGACTCCTTCTGAGTTTGCTAGGTGAGTAAACCAAAGAAGGAACCAACTCCACTAGGTGTCCTTGGGTCGTACTCCTCCCATTTAGTATTTGAGAACCCATTCGCCTCATATGTAGCTGGAGACCAAGGTGTGTACGGTGGTTCCATAAAGTTGGGGAGTTGAATTTGCTCAGGCTGCAACCTGCTCCCCCTCGCTCACATAATCGGGATCCTCAATTGGATCCTCCTCAGTGGTCTCCGAAAGAGGATATTGTTTGGATTGCACCTGGTCCTCTCCTTCACTCTTGTATTCAGGATCCTCACTCAAGTCCTCCTTAGTGGTCTCAATCAGCACCATTTCTATAGCTTCCATCGATGTGGTGAATTGGAATACAGAGGCGTCGCTCTCATCGGTATTGAAGGAATCAGACTCGAACTTGAGTGTCAGAGTGATCTGAGACTCCTCCAAAGCTCTACGCTGAGATCTCGTAAAGACCATTGTTTGAAAAGAGACAAGAAAATGTCATAACTTTTCCAAATATAGAAATCATACTTTCTGTAATTAGACAAGAGTAGTTAACACTACTATTGTTGGCATAAGTTTTTATAAAAACTCACATAGAAACAAATTGTCATTGTTTGTCTCGTCTTTTTAACCTGACCTTGTCTTCCATTTCGAAACCCCTTGATAAGAAATTATAGAATTATACTTTTGAAATAACCTTCACCAAATAGGTGTTGCACAATATAAACTTTTATAAAAAAAATTACCTATGTCATAACTTCAGTTTTATAGAAAGAAAAATCTCACATCAAGTTTTGTTTTGTAAAAACTCAGTTAAACTCAAAGTGGTTTAAAAATTTTGAGTTTTAAGCAAAACTTTTAGCTCTGATATCATAATTGTAACATCCCTAAATAACCTTAGGAATATAACTGTCAGTGACTTCGGAACACATATCCAAAATCACCCAAGACTTACAACATTAATCGCAAATATAAAATAAGACGTAAACATTCATAAATTAATTAAAAAAATTGTCTTACAAACGACGTTGCAAAAAATAGCAACTGAATCAAATATCAAATATAGTAGACTTAATCGAAAATACCAAAATTACATAATAGGTTATAAACCTAAAATATAACTTCAAGATCTTCAACCTTATTGTAAACAAAAGATCAAAAACAACAGCTATCTTTAACGTCGGAATTCTACTTCTTCACACTTGGGAAGAATTACCTGATGTGCCGTATGAGACGGATGACACCAGCCAACCATGCAAGGAAAATGAATGGTTGGTTCTCAGTCTAATGAAAGACTAAACAAGGGTATTTGTGAGAGGTTCTATGTGGTCATATCTAGTTATTATCATTGTCTCTCGAATAAAAGCCGATAGACGATACATAACTAAAATACTTCCATTGAAACAAAGGAAGATGCACGATTCAAGAGAAAACTCCAATGAATTTGAGTCTTATATGAATTATATGTATTTGTTTGGGAACATTTATATTTGTCACAACAAGATTTTAAAAACGACTCCTTTGAATAATTGTGTCATTAACCAACCTCACCGCATGCGTGTTGTACAAATTCAGAATGGTAAGAGGACCTTCTTAGACATGATCCATAGTAGTTTCCACGTTGTACTTCTCGCTCGAAGTTTATTAATTATGTGCATAAAAGCACTTATCTTATTTAATTTCAAAATATGCATTACGTTAAAGCTTTTAATCCACATCATCTCGATACGAGAATTTGGCATGGGACGAATCCCGAATAATGACACTAGCTAAGTGCACCACCACTTATATTCAAATAAGGGTACGGTCATGACCAAAAGTATTAGGTCAATAATCCTCATACTAAAAAGTTATAAAGAAACAATTAAATCTCGCAAAATATATAGCGTTCCTATGAACACTCATGTTAACTAAGCGTACAAGTCCATACCAATTTCCCCACCAAAAGTCCAACTAGTACCCTATAGTAATAATAATATATACAAGAGTCATCATTAACAATATATACAACCTAATATATATATATATATAATTTATTTTCCACACAATTATATCACATAAGTTCCCGAACACAATTTATCAAAATTTATCCCAACTTAATTAGAACAATTAATTACTTGTCAATTAAGGTAGATATGGAATAAATGCAAGAGCAAATCGCCACTTGTCTCGAGTTACAGAATAGGTCGAACGGCATCACGGGAGAAGTTGCTCTTGACCAATAGATTGGATTCCTGATTCATTTCCGTTCCCAATAGCGATTCTGAGACCTACCCAATTCACACAAAAATAAATTATAATTAATTCAATAATGGAAATTGAACGTTACTCGTCTCGGTTTCTAATTGGATTTATGTAAGTCTAAATAAATCAATTGTCGAGGTTACACAATATAACGATTATTTATACGATGCTAAAATCATTTAGTTGTATATTCTAAATAATCATATTACAAATAAATTAATTACTTAATTTATTTACAACACCAATTAATTATTTAACCAAATATATTATCTAATTGTAATGTTAAAAATTATTATTCTATAACCTAAGATAATACCATAAAAATTCAGTTTAATTTAATTTTAATATCAATAAAATTAAATTAACTCAAATTATCACTAACTAGTCTCAATTAATATTTATACGAATACTATTAATTAAAGCAATATTCATATTATCCTAGTATATATAATATATCATTTGGATGAGATATTTATGATTAGATTGAATTTTAAATATAGAAAAAATGAAATAACAAAAATGATTTTTGATTTGGATATTTAACTAACAAATAAATATTAATTTAAAAAATGCATGAATTTTGATATTGTTTTACTTTATTTGGAAAATATTCGTTGTAGATATCATATTTTTCAATCTTTGATTTTATCATATATGTTTTATTTACTCTTTTTTATACAAAAATTCATTGTAACCAAATCTTTTGATATATCATACTGATTAGTTAAAATGAAAAATAAGTTAGTAGTGTCTAAAATTGTTCGGGTTAATCAAGAACCATAAAATAAATGGATAGTAACAAAATTGAAAGAAAAAATCAATCTTAAATCTGATATCCTAAATTAGTTTTAGATATTGTTTTTTTCAATCTCATATAAAATATCTTTTAATTATTTTTCTAAAAAGTAGCTATAGCCAAAACTCACGATCCTCGATTTTCTATGACTTTTATTTAGTGTACACTTATATATCTACAATTATGTAGCAATTGTAACACCCCGTCCAGACACCCGTGACGTTACATGATAGTGGATCACACATGGGTCCACCAGACCTAGCCTGACAACAAAATTACTAAATTGGACCTTCCAACAAAGGCAGGACGAGAAAACAATGAAAAATCTCCAACTTATATTTATTAATTAATGTCAATGAAAACCCGCATGTATGCAATAACCAAAGTATAACTAGAGAAGCGATGCGGAAGAGTGAAACTATAAAAATATCTCAACTAGGACCAATGAAAGGTTCCTAGACAACCCAATAAACTCTAACAAGCTCAAAACAAACTGAGCAACCCATCCTAAGGCACATCATGTTGAGGTTGGTCACCATCATTCGAAAAGAGTCCCTCCAATGCACCAAAGACACCAACAATATTACCTAAAAACCACAACAATTATCACGTTAGCTAGCTATTCTGATATGAACCAAACAAGTAGAAGAAAACATGCAAAGCAAAACCAAAATACGAGATATCTGTATGAACGTACATATATAACTTTCTGTAGTAGTAGGTAGTGAAGCTATCAATATACTCAATAACTGAATTGTGATAAAAAAGACAAACATTAAATGTACAAAAGTTACAAGCATATATCAACTCGCATTCATCATCAAACATTTCACATCTTCAATCAGTTAACTATCATATCATAACACAATTTGATCTATAATTACATCGTAAGTTAGATCATTTAACAACAATAACTCGGATCAATCACTAATCATGGCACCCTCCGGCCTCAATCGAGACACAACGGTCAATGCGCAACTCTACTCGTTGTCCATTTCCAAACAATTAACTTCTCACCTTGGCTAAGTCTCTACTAGAACACTTGCTAAAAACATTTAATATTTCGAGAAGGGTCCCCACCTCGCCGTATGGTTATACCCGAGGGTCACTTTCTCAACTACTTACCTTATGCTCATAACCATACCAGTGGAAACCAAATTGAAAACAATAATAAAATCATTTTAATACACACTTATCAATTATGATCGTCTCCCAAAATACGGCCTCACATACCCCGTCTACAAGTCTAGCGCATACAAGAATCGAAAGTAAAGTAAGTCCATAAGAACTTACCTCCAGGAAGAACTTTCAACACCAAATGAAAAGGAGTAGGAATGAACAGGATTATGAACCTAATGATTAGAAATCAATCACAATTAATCCCCAAAATACTTAGGACACCCAAACATGTACAACTAATCAACAACTTATATATAAGCTAAGATCTTGAATTTCTGAACTCTGCAGTTCCTTATAAACTCAAACAAATACATAACGACTTCAAAAAATTACATAACTAATTTTTCCATAAACTTAACTTCATTATCTTTCTATTGTCATAAGTTTCATATCATTTCGAGTTCTAACTAATACACAAAAATTCATGCAAGTCAGGATATTTCAGGATTCAACATTCAACCCTCAATCCCGATTTTCCTCAGTTTTAGCATCTAATAGATCCTACAAAATTCTATAAAAAATACCATGATACAGTACATAATATGAGCTTTCTAACGACTACTCATGAGTTTTGTAACTCCTTATATACACATAGTTATAAATTTTTAAAGTTCAACATGCAATCCAGAAATCCGAAAAAACGGAATCAACATTCACGAATTTTAAATCTTGTACATAACTCGCCTAAATCTAAATATTTTATATAATGTTCAAGACTCATTTTAGAATCATCATAGATATTTTCGGAAATGTAAATGCTTCAGAACTAATCCTAATCACCTCATGAAATTTGCGCAATTAATCTTCGAGAGTAACTCGTAATCTAACGTAAACATATCCTAATTTGACCAAGGTAGCCGACACTAGTATGCTCTTGATCATAGTCTGATTCCACCTACTAAGTAACCTAATTATGACAAATTAAATCGAGGAGATGAAAGGATAAACATGAACTTACAACTTGAGTTTAGAAGAAGACGGTGAGGTCACAAATCAACTATGTGGGACGTGCAAGAAAAGAGACGAGAGTGAATTGAGAGAAGACGAGGCGGCATAAACTTTTTTTTTTTTGAGAGCAAGAGAAAATAATTATTACACAGCTACAAAGTTCAAGTTAAATGTCAAAGAAGAAGGCGGCCATAAACTTAATTATATAAGAGTAGGGTATTATGGTTTGGTTAGGATTAGAGCTAATTATTAACGCATTATTAAATATAAATTATTAAATTTGTTCATCTAAAATAAATTATTACAAATCTTCAAATAAATTTAACTATGTCAAACCTAGCCTCAACGCTAGAGGTCAAAGTAACCTAAAGGGTAATTTTGCAAACTATAGAACCTTATAATATATGAAAATTCTCTATATAAGGAACATAATAAAAACTTAGATATTACATATATCTCCCCTTAAAAAATAGTTTTGTCCCCAAAATTAAAGAAAACAAATGAAATGATCAAAATCTAAATCATAGAGTAGTTTCAAAACTTTAGAGGGTCTCACAAACACCCCCTCCAATAAACAGGACGAACCTCATTGAAATAATCAAATCCACGTGCTCCAGGAGCATCATACCATCAACTCTCATCAACCATCCTTCATTAACAAGATCGACCAAATAGGCATAACATCATCAAGCTTGTCAATGCTCACACAACGATCAAGGAATTCATAACATCAAACAAACACACAACGGAATAAAAACTTTCACACAAGACTAAAATAGTAACCATCTATCCAAAAGCTGCCAATAAGCTAGGATATAACTCAAGATAATTCTCTTGAATGCTCATCTCAGTCTCCCAAGTGGCCTCCTCGACTCCACGTCGAGACCATTGAATCAATAGTAACGAATCTCCTTGTTTCACAACTTCTTGATTCGGCGGTCAAGAATCGCTATCGGCTACTCAACAAAGGTATAATCGGGCTCGACTCTCAACTCATTATAATTGTGTATATGACTGGGTCTGGTATATATTGTCTCAATTGAGACAAATGAAATACTTGATGAACTCCCTCTAACGACAGGGGAAGTGCCAAACGGTACGCAAGTTCCCCAACTCTCTCTAAGATCTCAAACGGACCGATGTAGTGAGGACTCAACTTTCCTTTAATCCTGAATCTCCGAACTCCTCGAGTAGGATACACCCTCAACCAAACATGTGCTCACACCTCTAACTCCAAGGGTCATCGTCGTCTATCAGCATACGACTTTTGACGACTCTGAGCTGCAAACATCCACTCTCTAATCAAGGCTACCCTCTCTATAGTCTCTGAAATCACCTGAGGTCTCTCATCGACCTTATCGGATGGGTCATCCCAACATAAAAGAGTCTGACATCTCCGACCATACAATGCCTCAAGGGGCCATCTGAATCGACGCGAGCCAACTATTATTGTACGCAAACTCCACTAACTCTAGGTGCTCCGACCATCCTCCACCCTAGTCCAGAACACAAGCTCTCAACATATCCTTGAGTGTTTGAATCGTCCTCTCCTACAACCCATCAGACTGTGGGTGGTAAGTTGTAGTAAAGTGGACTCTAATGTCCAAAGCCTTGTGCACCTGAAGTAAAAATCTTGATGTGAATCGACCATCTCTGTCAAATACAATGGTCTTTGGAACCCCATGCAATCTCATGATCTGCCTCAAAAATACATCAACTAATCGACTCACCGTCCACATTTCCTTAATCGGAAGAAAACGCACGGTCTTCGTCAATCTGTCCACCACCACACAAATAGCATCATGCTCACGACTATTGTGCAATCCCGTAACGAAATCCATAGATATATCCTCATACTTCTACTCTGAATAGGAAGTGGTTGTAGCCTTCCTGCTGGCCTCTGGTGCTCAATCTTGACCCGCTGACAGGTTTGGCATCTCGCAACAAACTTAGCCACATCAAGCTTGAGACACTCCCACCAGAAATGTTGCCTGATATCTTTGTACATCTTACTTGACCCTAGGTGGATCGAATAAAGTATAGCATGAGCCTCTTGTAAAATCCTCTGTCTGATATCATGATCTCGAGGTACACAAATCCTCCCTCGGAGTCTCAAAATCCCATCATCACGAATCTCATACTCTGAAGTCTCTCCTTGGTGCACCTTTTGACTTATCCCTAGAATCATCGGACATGTCCTCTGCTTTTGGTGGATATCCTCTACTAGAGTAGACTGAATCTCTAAGGAATGCAATTGACCCTGATATCTCTGAATTATCTCCTCAATCCCACTCGTAATTAAATCTCGCTGTAAAGCCGGTTGAGTGGTAAGATGTGACAACATGTGCTCTTAGGTCGTCTTTCGACTAAGCGCATCAGCTATAACATTTGCCTTGCCAGGGTGATAAAGAATCTCCAAATCATAATCCTTAATTAGTTTGGCCATCTTCTCTGTCTCAAGTTCAACTCTCGCTGAGTGAAGATTTACTTGAGACTTTTGTGGTCCATCAAGATTTGGCATGTCCTCCTATACAGGTAGTGTCACTAAACCTTCAATGTGTGGACCACATCTGCTAACTTCAAGTCATGGGTCGGGTAATTATGCTCAAACGGCTTCAGCTGATGAGATGTATAAGCAATCACATGATCCCTCTGCATCAAAATACAACATAACCCCAGTTTTGAGGTATCACTATAAACTACATATCCCTCAGAACCATGTGGAAGAGCCAAAATAGGTGCAAAAGTCAAGCTTCTCTTCATCTCTTCGAAACTCCGTAGGCAAGCCTCAGTCCAAACAAACTTTGTGGTCTTGCGAAGCAAGTTGGTCAATGGTTGGGCTATGCTAGAGAACCCCTCCACAAACCGTCGATAATACCCCGCTAGGCCCAAGAAGCTACGTACCTCCTTCATATTCTTTGGAGGTACCCATGATTCCACTGCCTCGATCTTCATCGGGCCGACTTTCACTCCTTCAGCCGAGACCACATGACCTAGAAATGTGACCTCACTCATCCAAACGTCACATTTGGAAAGCTTAGAAAATAACTGGTGCTGCCTTAGAACTCCCAATACAATTCCCAAATGTTCAGCATGTTCCTCACGACTCTGAGAGTAGACCAAGATGTCATCAATGAACACCACTACGAATCGGTCTAAGTACTCAATAAAAATCCAATTCATCAACTCCATGAACATGGTTGGCGTATTTGTCAATCCAAACGACATCACTATTAACTCATATTGTCCATATCTGGTCCGAAAAGTCATCTTTGGAATATCCTACTCGCGAATCCTCAGCTAGTGATATCCAGATCTCAAATCAATCTTGGAAAACACCACTGCCCCTTCAAACTGATCTAACAAGCCGTCAATGCGAGGAAGTGGGTACTTGTTCTTGATGGTGTTCCGATTCAGCTATTGGTAATCGATTCACAACCTCATCGACCCATCTTTCTTCTTCACAAATAGAACTGAAGCGCCCCAAGGTGATGCACTTGGGCGAATATAACCCTTTTCTACCAACTCTTCCAGATGCGACTTCAACTCTTGCATCTCCACTGGTGCCATACAATATGGGGCTCGGGAAATCGGTCGTTTCCCTGGCTCCAAATCAATGCTGAAATCTACCTCTCTTCGAGGCGGGATTCCTGGCAGCTCATTAGGGAACATATCCTCAAACTCTCGTACCACCAAAATATCAGTAAGTCTCGGGTTCTCCTTGCTCTCTTGGAGGGCGTAACACCAATAACCGATACATCCCTCGTTCAACAGCTTGACCGCTGTCATAACACTAATCACTGCCCTAGACTTCTTGGGATCACGTCCCCAGAATACATGTTGGCTCCCATTATCAATTGTCACAGTCACTGTATGACTGCTAATATCAAGGACCGCTCAATATCTTGTCAACTAGTCCATGCCTAGAATCACATCATCATTTGGCAGTGCCATCACGATAAAATCTACCAACCAATCCTGATCTCCTATACGAATTGGGCACTGTAGGATCTCTCTATCCCCACCCACTTTACTACCATCAGGTAGACCCATAGCAAACGGCGTACCAATAGAACAAGTCAAATGCCATCTATCTACACATGATGCGGCAATAAATGAATGGGTAGCGCCAGTATCAAAGAGAATCTTCACCGGTTCAGTTCAGATCCAAATCGTACATGTAGTTGTAGGTGTATTGGGCTCATCCGCCTTCCTCATCTCTAAAACCCGGGGTGGGTTAGCTATTGAGCTCCCAGCTCCAGTGCCACAACCTCTACAACAACCCTGTCCCGGAGGAACAAAATTCTGAGGTAGAGGTGGTGGTCTAAATCCTCCTGTCACCCCATGAGCTGGTGAAGAACCCTAAGACTGAGCAACTCCCTTGCTACGACAAAAAATAGCACGGTGTCCATTTTGCCCCCAAGTATAGCAAGTGATCGGTGGCTTATTGCAAGCACTCCTTAGATGATTTAAACTACCACAGCTATAGCACCACCTTTGTCCACCAAAACCCCCAGGATGAAAAGATTGGCTCTACTGACTCTGAGACTGGCCCTGTCTTTGTCTTTAGTTTACGTTTCCATGTGGCGAGAAACTCGGCTTCCCATCACCTTTGAATCCTGACGGCGTCTTCTGCCTCTTGACATTTCCCTGAGCATCATTAGGACGCCTAACTGCGGGTTGGCCATCTCATATGCCATAGCTTTATTCTGGTACTCTTTTAGTATAGAGCACCCAAATCCTGCAAAATACTGATGGATATTTGGTCTAATCCTCTTAGAAAATGCATGAATACACTGCTTTTCTGATTTCACAACATCAACTACATACATCGGTTCTCTCTTGAAATTTATGAAAGCCTCCGCAACAGATGTGCTCCCTCCTTCAACATTATAGAAATCTTTAACTCGAGCATCCCTGATAGGACTGGGACAATAGTCGTCCCTCATCATCTCTGAGAACTCCTCAAAACTCACCTCATGATCCATAATCTACAAGGACCACCAATCAAAAGCATTATCCCTAAGCAAACTCTAAGCTAGCGACACCTTCTGATCCTCTAGTGCCTTGATCATGTTAAGAGAAGAGGCGACATGTCTCAACCACAACTCCACATCTTTCCCATGAGCTCCCGTGAAAAAAGGAAGCTTCAAGTAGCTAAACTCACGAAGCCATCTATTCGAACTCGAATCCCTCTGATCTCTCTCAGGTTGGACTGACACCTCAAATCTCCCTTGGGCCGATGGGGGTGGTCCAAACACTATCGGAACCCTAGGAGCATGTGCTGGATGAATTGGTGCCCTAGAACCTGATGCTTGAGGAGCAACATTAGAAGGAGTCGATACCTGACTTTCCCCATAAAGGTTTTGCATGAAGGACAAAACCGCCTCCTAGACTAAGGTACGCAACTCGGGTATCCTAGTAGGTGGAACCCCTATAGGTTTCCTTGATCTAGCAGCACTCTGGGCAACATCACCATGAGAGGCACCTTGTCCTCGGTGGACACTCAAAATTAGTCCTTGACTTTCAACAGTATCTTCAACTTGGGGCTCAGCAGCGACCCCTCTTCCCATTCCTCTTCCTCTATCTCTCCCTCTATGATGCGCTCCTGGCTAGTCCTAAACCAGGCTTTGGCGAGCCGCCGAAGACCAAGACCGTGGCATCCCCCGTGGCATCCGACAAGCCTATTTAATTAGCTTTTCTATGTATTTCAGTACTTTTCGTTTTTAGTAGTTCCTTATTTGTAGTTACTAGTTTTAGCTTAATTCATGTTTTGGTGTGCGAGCCCATCTGGGTATGGACTTGGCCCATTAGGTTAAATAAGATCCATCAAGGTCGTGCACTATTTTGACTATATATAGCCAAAACTTGTAATCGTTTTAGTTACGTTGAAATTTATGTCTAAACTTCGTAGTTGAGTTGAACTCCTCCCCTTAGGCCTCGGCGTCAAAAAAATTGGTTAGACCCGATTGAACCACGTCACGGTTCACAAACACAACCTTCACTCTCGCCCCACCCTCGCCCAAGCGAGCATAAGAGAGTCGCGGACCATCACCTCTGTAGTTCGTACTTATCCGGTTACCAAGAGAAGGATCCAAGACCATTTCCTACCTAGATCCGGCTTCAGACGAGATCCGAGCCATCGAATTTGTATCACTCTACCTCTTCCTCGTGCCATAAATGAATTGCACGAATGGATTATTAATTACATGCAAATCTACTAAAATTTATCTAGAAGGCAATAAAATAAAGCTTACAGGGTTTCTCTCATCTAATGATGGTGTCTCAACATGCCTTTCTACCCAACATGCAAAATGCACCGTAAAACCAATTTTCCAAAAGTTTAAAGCTCGAGCATTTTAAAATCTAAGTTAGACCTCTTGTGCTCTAATGTTAGGACCTTGTAACCTTGTTATCAACCTGGCTCTGATACCAATTTGTAACACCCTGTCCAAACACCCGAGGTGTTACATGGTAGTGGACCACACATGGGTCCACCAACCTAGTCTGACAACAAAATCACTAAATTGGACCTTCCAACAAAGGCATGACGAGAAAACAATGAAAACTATCCAACTTATATTTATTAAATAATGTCACTGAAAACCATCATGTATGCAATAACCAAAGTATAACTAGAGAAGCGATGCGGAATAGTGAAACTATAATAATATCTCAAGTAGGACCAATTAAAGGTTCTTAGACAACCCAATACACTCTAACAAGTTCAAAACAAACCGAGCAACCCATCCCAAGGCACATCATCTTGAGGTTGGCCACCATCATTCGGAAAAGGGTCCCCCTAGTGCACCAAACAAACCAACCATATTACCTAAAAACCACAATAATCATCACATTAGCTAGCGATTCTAATATGAACCAAACAAGTAGAAGAAAGCATGCGAAGTAAAACCAAAATATGAGATATTTGTATGAACATATATAACTTTTAGTAGTACTAGGTAGTGAAGCTATCAATATACTCAATAACTGAATCATGATAACAAAGACGTACATTAAATGTACAAAAGTTCACAAGCATATATCAACTCACATTTAGGGCTGAGCAAATTCAGACCGGACCGGACCGGGGGAATTACGGTCTGGTCCCTGGTCCACATATTTCTAAAATTCCGGTTCCGGTCCGGTCCGGTCCAAACCCGGCCGGTTTTCGGTCCGGACCGGATGAACCGGTTTTTTATTGTTTTTAATTTTATTTTATGTATTAATATCTCATAACACTATTAAAAATTAATTTCTACTATAAATGAAAATTTATAACAAAATATGTTGTCTAATATTATACACAATAGGTATAAAAATAGGAAAAATAATTAAAATTTAATTTATATAAAACAAAAAAATACGTATACCGGTCCAAGACCGGACCGGACCGAAACCGGACCGGACCGAATCATATCGGTTCGGTCTCCGGTCCAAGGATTGTAAAAATTCTGGTCCGGTCTGGACCGGATGCATATCCCTACTCACATTCATCATCAAACATTTCACATCTTCAATCAATTAACTATCATATCATAACACAATTTGATCTCTAATTACATCGTAAGTTAGATCATTCAACAACCATCTCATAACTCAGATCAATCACCAATCATGGCACCCTCCGGCCTCAATCTCAGCACAACGATTAGCGCGCAACTCTACTCGTTGTGCATGTCCAAACATATAACTTCTCACCCTGGCCTCAATCTCAGCACAACGATTAGCGCGCAACTCTACTCGTTGTGCATGTCCAAACATATAACTTCTCACCCTGGCTAAGTCTCTACTAGAGCACTTGCCAAAACATTTAACATTTCAAGAAGGGGCCCCTCCTCGCCATATGGTTATACCCGGGGGTCACTTCTTCAATGACTTACCCTATGCCCATAACCATACCGGTGGAAACCAAATTGAAAATAATAATAAAATCATTTTAAAACACACTTAACAGTTAGGGTCGTCTCCCAAAATACGGCTTCACATAACCAGTCTACAAGTCTAGCACATACAAGAATCGAAAGCTAAGTAAGTCCATAAGAACTTACCTCTAGGAAGAACTTCCAACACCAAAGAAAAGGAGTAGGAACGAACAAGATTATGAAACTAATGAATAGAAATCAATCACAATTAATCACCAAAATACTTAGGACACCCAAGCATGGACAACTAATCAACAACTTAGAAATAAGCTAAGATCTTGAATTTCTGAACGCTGCCGTTCCTTACAAATTCTCAAACAAATACATAATGACTTCCAAAAATTACATAACTAATTTTACCATAAACATAACTTCATTATCTTTGTAATGTCACAAGTTTCATATCATTTCAGGTTCTAACTAAGGCTCCGTTCGGCAAAGCTTTTTTGAGATTAACAGAGCTTGATTTTCTCTTTAATCTAGTTAATGAGTGTTCGGTAAAAAAATGTCAATCTAGCTTAGGAAGCTTATAGTAGATTAATGTAGCTTACATTTTCCATTTTTTAATGTGACCCCTCTAGATTGTTGAAGATTAACAAGCTGGAATTTATATTTATCTCATTTCAGCTTGTAATACCGAACACCAACTATATTTTTTAAATAATTAAGCATATAAACTCAGCTCCAGCTCCAACTTCAACTTCAGCTACTCATTCAGCTCCAACTTCCATTTCAGCTAGATTTACCGAACAGAGCCTAATATACAAACAATCATGCAATTCAGGATATTTCAGGATTTAGCATACAACCCTCAATCTCGGTTTTCCTCAGTTTTTACCATCTTACAGATCCTACAAGTTCTATCAAAAATACTGTTTTGGGGCAAAAAGATCGAACCGACCTGAATCGCTTTAAGAAGAGCAACTAGACAATAACAATATTGATTCTATCTGAATGATCCAAATCAAACAAAGATCTAGACGAAATAAGATTAGAAAGATGCAAAGACAAGGTTATCTCCTCCGAATAAGAGACTGGTCGAATCAAGGATTTAATCGTCGGTCGCTTCGATACCGAAATGTAGGATCGTTAGAGTTACGTCTGAGGGAACAAAAGCTTTGTTCCCACAGAAGATGCAGCGGATTAAAAACAGCAAGAAAGATAACGAACAAACTCACGATGTATAGTAGAAACCCTGATTAGCAAAACTAGCTCCTCAAGGAAAAACCACTACCTTCAAGCTTCCGCTTGAGAGGATTTTGAAGCGTGTACTTGTCTTATTGATTTCTTGTTCGATTACACTTGTATCCTGAAATTCGACCTCTAAACAACCAGCTAGACTCGAAGACTCTTCTACAACGATGAATCGAACTTAACCCTCAAAGACTTACACACACCTCACTTCTTTTCTTTCTCTTTTTCGTTCTCTCTGTTTTCCGTCGTCGTGGTTACTTAGAAATGAATCCATACTTCTAATAAATACAACACGGCAAAACCCTAATTGTAACAAGATAAGATCTTTCCAAATAAGGTTATAACAAGATAGGATTTGCTGGAGGAATAATATCCCAACCGTCTATATTAATCAAGGAAGGAATTCCCGAAATTAATATAATCGGATGAGATATGATTCTTCTCTCTCCAATTCACTTATCTAAGGAAAGATTCCCTAAGATAAGGAATCGGGCTTCTCTCTCCAAATCTTCTCCATCGGCTAGATCCTTCCAGCCGAAGTCTTCAATCCTTGACCGCGTGATTCTTCTTTGATTTGTTTCCATAATTGTCACGCTGGATTTCTTCTTTCCATCCGCAGCTTCGATCTCGTTCGTCGCTTCAGTTCCTTGCTGGGTAACAAAGCACATGAACAAAGCTTTATTCCTCCCCGCGATCCTTTGCTGCAATGGTTCCCTGAGACAACTGTCTTTGTTCCTGAAACACTTAGTACCCAGATTAGTTGAATGTTTGTCACTTATCAAAACCTAAGGAATTCAACAAATTCCCCCTTTTTGATGGTGACAAACATCCTTGACAATAAAGCATACACAAACGAGATAAAGACAGTTGTATGGGGAAAGGTTCTCCACACAAGACCATAATAGTTCCCCCTCAACACAGCAACATATCAAACCATGTACTGTTCCCCCTCAACCAAAACTACCTGTCATTTTCCCCCTTTTGGCATCATCAAAAGCATAAGTAAAGAGTGAGAGAGAAAAAGACCACAACAAGATAAGCAACATTCCCATTTGCATTAGATTGAACCGCACAAACCTAAACTACATGTAAGTACAACAACAAGGTGAGCAAGAATAACATACATGATCACCATGCCAGTCAATGCAAACACATGAAGCAGAAGCAAAGAAGTTTGAAGAGTAAGGGATAGATGTGCTAGGGAACAAAAGAGGGATTGGTCAGCCAGAGAAAGACGAATTAAGTACCACTGGGGCCAGCAGCTAGAGCTGAAGTATGAATAGCAATGGAGTCCATCTTCTGTTCCCACTCAGAGTTTGTACTTCCTCATTTACATCAACTTCCATCACAGGCTCAACAAATAGAGGAAAGAAGTTTTGGTCTCTTCTTTGTGTACCTTTTTTTTTTTTTTGGGAACAGGAACACCACAACCTCTTGCTTTCCTCATTTAGCCAAAGAACACAACCAGGAAGATACTTTCAGAAAGACCATGTAGCAGATGCAATCCAAAACCCTAAAGGCTCACACGACCGTGAGCATAGCAGCCGTCACACCATCATACCATACCTGTCAAAACTATCCACAGACCACAGAGGCGACCATTCGTATTCTCGACTTTCGAAAAAAGTAGAAGAGTGTGATGCAGGGGTAATGTTACCAGAGAGGGTACAAAGAACATCACACATAAATATATACGAGAATTTTTAATAATGTTTATCATGAATGAGAGGCTCCCAGATATGGATGATTAGAGGGGCTCATAGGGAGCATCAAGCATGATGGCTAAGGTAAGTTGTAGAATCAACAATCATTTGGGCTTATGATGGGGGAACTGAGCATCAAGTTGACTCTTTTGGGCTGAAAGAAGGCTGAATCATGTATAGCCAAGATATCATGGATGATCATGCATGAAAATTTGCACATAAGTGAAGTATTAGCATGAGTCTAAACAAATTGTCCAACTAATGAGCAAGAAAATGGATGCAGACGAGGACATGATGATTAACCTTGCACACTTTACCAAGTAATTTAGCCAATCATCGAGGGAACAGAACAAATAGACATTTAGTTTAGAGAGATCTTACCTAGTTTCATACGGAACTGTTCGAAGGGTTCCCTGTTTAGAGCCTTGGTGAATATGTCAGCAATTTGATCCTTAGTTCCACAGAAGTACATTGTCACCAACCCTTTCTCCACACAGTCACGTAATAAGTGGTGTCTTATCTCGTGCTTGGTACGTGAGTGTTGCACCGGATTCTTGGAGATATTTATGGCACTGGTATTGTCACAGAGAATGGGAATAGAGTTAAGAAGAATACCGTAGTCGCTGAGTTGTTGTTTAAGCCATAGGAGTTGTGTGCAACAAGCAGCGGCGGCTATGTATTCAGCTTCTGCAGTGGATAGAGCAACAGAGTTCTGCTTCTTTGACCCCTAGGAAACTAAACACGGCCCAAGGAACTGAGCCATTCCTAATGTTGATTTTTTATCCACTTTGTTCCCTGCGAAGTCAGCATCTGTGTATCCGACTAGATCGAGGCTTCCTCCCCTTGGATACCACATACATAGATCATCTGTTCCCTTCAAGTATCTCAGAATCCTCTTCACTGCTTTGAGATGTGTTTCTTTGGGATCGGCCTGAAAACGAGCACAAAGACATACACTATACATAATATCAGGTCTACTAGCAGTGAGATAGAGAAGCGAACCTATGATTCCTCGGTAGAGAGATGGATCAATTCCTTGTTCATGTTCGTCTTTTCCCATTGGGTTGTTTGGAGAGATGGGAGTGGTGAAGGGTTTTGCGTCAGACATTCCAAACTTTTTGACACATTCCCTTAAATACTTCTGTTGATGCACTTTGGTTCCCTCATCCCCCTGAGAGACTTGAAGACCTAAGAAGAACTTGAGTTCTCCAACCATGCTCATCTCGAATTCACTGGCCATTAGGTTAGAGAATTTCTAAACCAGTTTATCATTTGTAGAGCCAAAGATGATATCATCCACGTAGACTTCTACCACCAGAATATGCTTCCCTTCCTTCAAAAGGAACAATGTCTTGTCGACCTTTCCACGAACGTATCCGTGCGTCAGAAGGATCTGTGAGAGCCTTTCATACCAGGCCCCCGGGGCTTGCTTGAGACCGTACAAAGCTTTGTCTAGAATATAGACATGGTCGGGTTGGGTGGTGTCCTCAAAGCCGGGAGTTTGCTCCACATAGACTTCCTCCTTGAGAGCTCCATTCAAGAAGGCGGTCTTGACATCCATCTGTTGCAGCTTGAATCCATGGAAAGAAGAATAGGCAATTAGGAGTCTTATTGCTTCTAACCTGACAACTGGAGCAAAGGTCTCATCATAGTCGATGCCTTCCTGCTGATTGTAACCTTTCACCACCAGCCTTGCTTTGTTCCTTGTGACTTGACCTTGATCATCCAGCTTGTTCCTGAACACCCATTTGGTTCCTATCACTGTTCTGTTCCTTGGACGAGGAACTAACCGCCATGCCTTCTTCCTTTCGAACTGATGAAGTTCTTCTTGCATGGCATTTATCCAGTCAGGATCCTTCAATGCTTCTCCTACGGTTTTATGTTCTTGTAAAAAGAGAAAAGCATTGAAAGCACAAAAGTTATGTAGGGAAGAGCGAGTGCTTTGAGGTGCTCCCTTTCTATAGTCTGTAACGATTAGTTTGACTGGATGAGCCCACTTTTGCTGGTAGTTTGGAACTTGGAGATTGTTGACGTCGAACTCCTCTGAATTAACGTTGCCAGCGTTTGAGCTTTCACCAACAATTTCATCAGTATTAGGACTGACATCTCCAGTTCTGTCAGTATTAGAGTTGTCCTCAGAGGGCTCCGCTGTGCCGTGACTTGGGCTCTGTTCCCCCTGAGGTACCTGAGGTGTTTCTGGTGGGTGAGCATTTTCTTCATTTCCATCTGAGTTGGCGGAGTTGGGAGTTCTCGGTGTTGAAGGATCATTCTGAGTTTCTTGATCTTGAGAGATCCCATCACCGACATTGCTTTCTACAAGCTGAAAGAAATCATCTTCGGATAGCTCGGTATTGGAGGGAACACTGCCTGATTGTTCCTGCACATTGTTACCAGCCATAACTGATTCATCAAACACTACATGAATGCTTTCCTCTACCTTTCTGGTTCTCTTGTTGAATACTTTGTAAGCCTTGCTTTGCTGAGAGTATCCTACAAAAGTTCCTTCATCACTCATGGGATCGAACTTCCCAAGAGAATCTTTCCTGTTGTTGTGGACGAAACACTTGCAACCAAATGTGCGCAAATGAGACACATTAGGTTTCCTTCCCTTAAGAAGCTCATAGGCAGTTTTGTTCAGGAGAGGACGAATGGTTGCTCTATTTAGAACGTAACAAGCAGCATTCAGAGCTTCGGCCCAGAAACTCCTAGGAAGACCACTTGAGATGAGGAGGGTACGCGTCATGTCTTCCAGAATCTTGTTCTTCCTTTCCACAACCCCATTTTGCTGTGGGGTCTTGGGAGCAGAGAAGTTGTGGTTAATACCTCTGTTCCTACAGAGGGATAGGAACTGAGAGTTCTCGAATTCTGTTCCATGATCAGTGCGAATAGACCCCAAGGAATATCCAGTGCTCCTTTCGGCTGCCTTAAGCCAGGACTCAAACTCAGCGAACACTTCATCCTTTGATGAGATAAATAGAGTCCATGTGTACCTGGAATAGTCATCAAAAATAACAAAGACATATGCATTTCCCCCAAGGCTCTTCGTGCGCATTGGCCCACAAAGATCCATGTGGACTAATTCCAGAGGACGAGTAGTACTTACATCCCTTTTTGACTTGAAAAAGGATCTGACTTGTTTTCCTTTGATGCATGCATCACACACATCATTTCGCATAGCTTCAACCTTAGGGAGACCGTTCACCAGCTCTTGTCTGTGAAGTTTGGAAAGGAGTTGAAGGCTAGCATGTCCAAAGCGTTTGTGCCACAAGTCTGTTGTCCCAGCAATAGACGACAGACAAAGGTCCTTATCATGGATGAAAGCAGGGTCGACCTTGTAAACGTTGTTATCGCAGATCCCTTTGAGTAAGATTTTCCCTGTACTTAGACACTCAACATGACAATCATCGGTGGTAAAGACTACTCTATTTTTTCTGTTTTGGCATAGTTGAGCCACACTAAACAGGTCAAATTTGATATTATTCACTAGATTTACGTCATTCACAGTGATGTGTTTAGAGAGTCTTACTTTACCGATACCACAAACCTTACCCTTACTTTTGTTTCCAAAAGTTATCGATGCCCCTGAGGTTGGCTGAAGAGAGGTGAACCACTCATTGTTCCCTGTCATGTTACTTGAGCACGCACTGTCAAGGTGCCAAGAGCCTTTCCTTGCTTCCTCCTCGGATTTATGAGCACCATCTTCTGATATGTTGTGATCTTTTGAGCTCATCAAACAGATATCCTTTGAGAGAGGAGATGATTCATCATCTGAGTTGTAGTCACCCCACTTCGCACCCTTTGCTTGTTCCTCTTTCCGGGTCTAAGGAGAACCTGCCGCTTTGTTGAGGCAGTTTTTGGCGAAGTGTCCGTTGTCATAACAGTGGAAGCAGACAACCTCCTTCATGTCATTGTGAACCATGACCGAACCCTTAATGCCTTTGTTTCGAGACCATATCTTCTTCATGGCTTGAGTGATGAGAACCACATCTACATCACCTTCTCGAGAGTCTCCATCCAAGGCATTTCCTGACGACATCTTTCCTGCAAAATTTGTAACTAAAAACGAACAATCTAGAGCACCAGGCTCTGATACCAATTGTAGAATCGTTAGAGTTACGTCTGAGGGAACAAAAGTTTTGTTCCCACAAAAGATGCAGCGGATTAAAAACAGCAAGAAAGATAACGAACGAACTCACAATATATAGTGGAAACCCTGATTAGCAAAACTAGCTTCTCAAGGAAAAACCACTACCTTCAAGCTTCCGCTTGAGAGGATTTTGAAGCGTGTACTTGTCTTATTGATTTCTTGTTCGATTACACTTGTATCCTAGACTTCGACCTCTAAACAACCAGCTAGACTCGAAGACTCTTCTACAACGATGAATCGAACTCAACCCTCAAAGACTTACACACACCTCACTTCTTTTCTTTCTCTTTTTCGTTCTCTCTGTTTTCCGTCGTCGTGGTTACTTAGAAATGAATCCATACTTCTAATAAATACAACACGGTAAAACCCTAATTGTAACAAGATAAGATCTTTCCAAATAAGGTTATAAGAAGATAGGATTTGCTGGAGGAATAATATCCCAACCGTCTATATTAATCAAGGAAGGAATTCCCGAAATTAATATAATCAGATGAGATATGATTCTTCTCTCTCCAATTCACTTATCTAAGGAAAGATTCCCTAAGATAAGGAATCGGGCTTCTCTCTCCAAATCTTCTCCAACGGCTAGATCCTTCCAGTCGAAGTCTTCAATCCTTGACCGCGTGATTCTTCTTTGATTTGTTTCCATAATTGTCACGCTGGATTTCTTCTTTCCATCCGCAACTTCGATCTCGTTCGTCGCTTCAGTTCCTTGATGGGTAACAAAGCACATGAACAAAGCTTTGTTCCTCCCCACGATCCTTTGCTGCAATGGTTCCCTGAGACAACTGTCTTTGTTCCTGAAACACTTAGTACCCAGATTAGTTGAATGTTTGTCACTTATCAAAACCTAAGGAATTCAACAAATTCCCCTTTTTTGATGGTGACAAACATCCTTGACAATAAAGCATACACAAACGAGATAAAGACAGTTGTATGGGGAAATGTTCTCCACACAAGACCATAATAGTTCCCCCTCAACACAGCAACATATCAAACCATGTACTGTTCCCCCTCAACCAAAGCTACCTGTCATTTTCCCCCTTTTGGCATCATCAAAAGCATAAGTAAAGAGTGAGAGAGAAAAAGACCACAGCAAGATAAGCAACATTCCCATTTGCATTAGATTGAACCGCACAAACCTAAACTGCATGTAAGTACAACAACAAGGTGAGCAAGAATAACATACATGATCACCATGCCAGTCAATGCAAACACATGAAGCAGAAGCAAAGAAGTTTGAAGAGTAAGGGATAGATGTGCTAGGGAACAAAAGAGGGATTGGTCAGCCAGAGAAAGACGAATTAAGTACCACTAGGGCCAGCAGCTAGAGCTGAAGTATGAATAGCAATGGAGTCCATCTTCTGTTCCCACTCAGAGTTTGTACTTCCTCATTTTCATCAGCTTCCATCACAGGCTCAGCAAATAGAGGAAAGAAGTTTTGGTCTCTTCTTTGTGTACCTTGTTTTTTTTGTTTTTTTTGGGAACAGGAACACCACAGCCTCCTGCTTTCCTCATTTAGCCAAGAACACAGCCAGGAAGATACTTTCAGAAAGACCATGTAGCAGATGCAATCCAAAACCCTAAAGGCTCACACGACCGTGAGCATAACAGCCTTCACACCATCATACCATACCTGTCAAAACTATCCACAGACCACAGAGGCGACCATTCATATTCTCGACTTTCCAAAAAAGTAGAAGAGTGTGATACGGGGGTAATGTTACCAGAGAGGGTACAAAGAACATCACACATAAATATATACAAGAATTTTTAATAATGTTTATCATGAATGAGAGGCTCCCAGATGTGGATGATAAGAGGGGCTTATAGGGAGCATCAAGCATGATGGTTAAGGTAAGCTGTAGAATCAACAATCATTTGGGCTTATGATGGGGGAACTGAGCATCAAGTTGACTCTTTTGGGCTGAAAGAAGGCTGAATCATGTATAGCCAAGATAGGATGGATGATCATGCATGAAAATTTGCACATAAGTGAAGTATTAGCATGAGTCTAAACAAGTTGTCCAACTAATGAGCAAGAAAATGGACGCAGATCAGGACATGTAAGGCGGAGCCAAGATTTGCTAAGGCGTCAGTTTGTGTGTTGAGGTCGCGTGGGACTTGTCGGATGGTGAAGTTCTGGAATTTGCTTGCCAATTTTTTGACGATATCTAGATATGCCATCATCCTGTCGTCTTTGGCAGCGTACGAACCTTGTACTTGGTTGATGATTAGGAGAGAGTCGCATGTTACCTCTATGCTTAAAATCGCGAGATCGTGCGCGAGTGTTAATCCAAATACGAGGGCTTCATATTCTGATTCATTGTTGGTCGCGTCCCACTTGCATCTCACAGCTTGGGCTATACGGTCCCCTTGTGGTGATTTTAGCACGACACCTAGGCCGACTCCTCTTACGTTCAACACTCCGTCGGTATGGAGTTGCCATTTGCCCCTATCTTCTTCAACTTTCAGCTGTTCGACTTCCTTTATGGATTCTTGTTCTAGTGTTGGGCTGAAATCGGCCACAAAGTCGGCTAGAGCTTGATATTTGATCGCCATTCTTGGCTTGTACTCGATGTCGAATCCGCTGAGGTGTATGGCCCATTTGGCCATTCGTCCTGTAAATTCTGATCTCCTCATGACTGCTTTCATGGGATGGTTAGTTCTCACAATAATAGCATGTGATTCGAAATAGGGTCGTAACTTGTTTGAGGCCATAACTAATGCCAAGACTAATTTTTCAAGTGATGTGTACCTGGTCTCGACGGGAAGCAAGGAACGACTTACATAGTAGACCGGTGATTGTTTACCGTCTTCTTCCCTTGTTAGGACTGCGCTGACGGCTGATTATGATACGGCTAGGTATAGTGGTAGTGGCTCGTCGTCTTTTGGTTTAACTAGTAGGAGTGGACTTGCCAGATATGCCTTTAGATCTTGGAAGGCTTGTTCGTGTGCTGCCATCCAGTCGAATGATTTATTCTTTTTCAGGGCTTCGTAGAAGAGCTTGCACTTATCCGAGGATTTGGATATGAATCAGTTTAATGCCAATATCCATCCTGTCAGTTTATGGACATCCTTGACACATCGAGGGGATCTGAGGTTGACAATGGCCTTGATTTGGTCTAGACTGGCTTCGATCCCTTTTTGAGTGACCATGTATCCCAAAATTTTTCCTAAAGACACTCCGAAAGAGCATTTAGTTGGGTTTAATTTCATGTTATATCTTTTCAATACCCCGAAAGCCTCCTTCAGGTGTTTGATGTGGTCCCCTGCCGCTTTGGACTTGACGAGCATGTCATCGATGTATACTTCCATGCTATCTCCGATCTGGTCTTTGAACATTTTGTTTACCAACCTTTGATATGTGGCCCCCTGCATTTTTTAGTCCAAAAGGCATTACCTTGTAGCAGTATGTTCTTTGGCTTGTTATGAAAGCTGTATTTTCTTGGTCGTCAGGGTCCATGAGAATCTGGTTGTATCCGCTGAACGCGTCCATGAATGTCAGCATTTCATGTCTGGCGGTCGCGTCAACCATGGCGTCGATATATGGTAACGGGAAATAATCTTTTGGACAGGCATTGTTTAGGTCTGTGAATTCGATGCATACTCTCCATTTCCCATTCTTCTTTTGAACCACGACGACGTTTGCTAACTAATCGGGGTACTTGACTTCTTTTATTTTACCTGTTTCGAGTAAATTCTTTACCTCATCGTCTACAACCTTGTTACGCTCTGGCGCGAACTTTCTCCTTTTTTGCTTGACTGGAGGGTATGTGGGATCTATATTCAATTTGTGAGTAATAATATCTGGGAGATCCCTACCATGTCTTCGTGTGACCAAGCAAAACAATCAGAGTTGGATCGTAAAAAAGAAATTAAATCTGCCCTAGTCGAATCGTTTAGATCTGATCCGACCTTCACTGTTTGTGTTGGCTTCGAAGGATCCAGTGCGATCTCGTCGAGTTGTTCCATTTCTGGTTCGATGTATCGCGTGGTTCCTTTGCCACACTGTGATTGCTATGCGGAAGGTTTGTCGAATGCCCCTTTCATTGAAGTGAAGTAACACTCCTTAGCGGCTCGCTGGTCGCCTCTTATTTCTTGTACCCCCACTTAGTAGGGAACTTTATTGTCTGATGGTAAGTGGAAGGTACAACTTTCATGGAGTGGATCTAGGGTCTGCCAAGGATTGCATTGTATGGAGATGGGCATTCAAGTATCAAAAAATTTACCTGTTGATTGACTCCACCAGCGTACATTGTTAACACGATCTCGCCTTGGGTATACTTAACTTCCCCGCTGAACCCGACCAGCGGAGTAGAGTTTCTGGTTAAGTCATCCTCGCTTAAACCCATACCCTGTAAGGCGTCTAGTGTCAACAAGTTGGTGGAGCTACCTGTGTCAATTAGAACACGATGGATAAGGCAGTTGCTAATTGAAAGAGAAATTACCAAACTGTCATGGTGGTCGCCTAACTCTTGAGCTTCCGAGTCGTCGAAGGTAATGGCAGGAGCGTCGGAGATCTGCAATTGTCTTGTCTCCGTCTGAATCGGCTTGTTGCCTTTGCTCTCTCAAGCATGTATTTTGGCGGCCGAGTATGTGTTTCCACATACGTCTGACCCTCCTGAAATGGTGTTAACAATTTTAGTGGGAACCGGAGAAGATGGTTTGTCGGATGTTACCTGGTCCCTTCGATCGAGGGTCGCTTTAGCTCTATCTGAGATGACGTCCTTGCGAAGGGCTATGCATTCGTCCATCGAGTGTCCATGGTCTCCGTGGAACTCACACCACCGGTCCATGTCCTTCTTGGCATCTGGTTTGTCGCTCTTCCGAGTCCACCTTACTTCCTTTCCATATTTGTCGAAACTCTTTACGAGCTCCGATATGAAGATATTAAAGTTGTAAGAGTG
Source organism: Rheum nobile (assembly GCA_027886185.1). Taxonomy (NCBI): domain Eukaryota; kingdom Viridiplantae; phylum Streptophyta; class Magnoliopsida; order Caryophyllales; family Polygonaceae; genus Rheum; species Rheum nobile. The sequence goes on along the minus strand of WOAB01000546.1, from coordinate 6,526,686 downwards.
AAGCTTCGGAGGGAGAGCGGGGTTGTTTCGCCAATCCTGGTTCCTGTCATAAGAGTTGTTTACCTAACCGGGGTTGCTTCGCCCCTTGAGGTACGGTTGGTGTCGTCGATCGCGTCGATAATCCGAGGATGCCCTTCGGTCGACTCGATCGGGACTCTTGTTTGCCTTGGAAGGTTCCTCATCTTCTTCGAGTCTGACTTGAGCCATGGTTTTGGTCTGTATGTCTTCAAAGCTTCGGCATGGGTATTTGGTCAATTCACGGTAGAATTCACTACCCCTGACCAGGCCCCGATGAAACGCTTCGATCGATGTTGGGACGTCACAATGTGGGATTGCGACCTTCTCTTTGTTGTACCTGTTAAGATAATCCCTTAGAGGTTCGCCATACCTTTGCACAATCCTGTATAGGTCGCTTGACTGCTTTTCTAATCGTCGACTGCTAGCAAGTAGAACTTTGAACGAATTGATCAAGTCGGCGAAGGAAGCGATGGAACCCTGTGGTAAATGCATAAGCCAATTTAGTACAGGTCCTGCGAGGGTCGTGCCAAAGCTTTTGCACATGACTGCCTCGCGGTTCCCTCTTGGGATCGAAATAGTCATTAATTTTTGCTTATAAATTGAGACGTGATCGTCGGGGTCTCCGGTCCCGTCATAGTTGGGCATGTTGGGGATGTGGAACTTTTTTGGGATTTCGACGCGTGCGATTGCTTCCACGAAAGGCGAGTCTTTGTATCCGTTGATTGCCTCCCTCTCGATTGGTTGGGGAACTCCCGGGATCCGTGCCATATGATCGTCTAGAGTCTTCATATGTTCATTAATGGCTTGCTGTATGAGGGCCTGGAGGTCGGCCGGAGCCGTCGCCTGTGGATGGGTTGATCAAGCCCTGGGAGGCTCGGCTATAGAGTTTGGCATGTTGACAAAAGTGACCGGAGGGGTCTGAAACATACCAGTATGATGGGAAGCATTGGTCTCCACTGCGGGCGTCATGTCCACTCCATCTAGGTCGAGTCGTATGGGTAATCCTTCCGTATTTACCATGCGTCTTGAGCTTCTGGGAACCGATACGGACGAGTGTACCTGCGATCTTAGAAACTCATTATCACGGGTTAGTCGAGCGATTTCGGATTCAGATTGAGCGCTTAGCGTTTCGGTCTTGGTACGTTGTGGAACTAGTTCTTCTTGAAGGACGTTCATGGCTTTTGCAAGTTCTTGTATTTGTGAATCCGCGAATGGCTGGGCGTTGACGTTCTCTTCCCGGTTTTCAATTTGGACGTAGTCTTGGGCCGAATCTTTGACAGGGACCACGGGGTTTCCCATGCCGGTCATGATGGGATGAGTGTCGGATTGATGATTGGATCGCTGATTGGCTAGATGTCCCCACGGTGGGCGCCAAATTGTTTTGGGGCAAAAAAGTTGAACCGACCTGAATCGCCTTAAGAAGAGCAACTAGACTATAACAATATTGATTATATCTGAATGATCCAAATCAAACAAAGATCTAGACTAAATAAGATTAGAAAGATGCAAAGACAAGCTTATCTCCTCCGAATAAGAGACTGGTCGAATCAAGGATTTAATCGTCGGTCGCTTCGATACTGAAATGAAGATTCGAGCTTGAGAGCTCTGATGAATGTAAGCAAGAAAGTAGTAGATAGTAGTCTGTATTATGTCCAATTCATCTCATTTACAATGATCTCAAATCCTCTTATATACACATTTAATTTCTAAAGATTTAGCTAAACTAGTCGTTTGGCCTCCGTGATCTTCGCTCGTCAGCTTTGATTACCAGATGGCCATGATCTTGCAGTATTTATGGTTGATTATGCGGGTTATAACTGCTATATGGAAGGGTATATTATCCTCCATAATCCGGGGTTCAATAACTTCTCTGATCTTGTCGTTGCCGTGATCCTCGCTCGTCGTTTAATCAGACTATCACTCCAAATGGGAAGGTTACTCCGTCCATTGGGCTTCTCTCTTAAAGGTCCACTAAGGGTGAGGCCCAACAAATACCATGATACAATACATAATATAAGCTTTCTAACGACCACTCATGGGTTCTGTAACTCCTTATACACACATAGTTATGAATTTTCAAAGTTCAGCATGCAATCCAAAAATCCAAAAAAACGGAATCAACATTCGCGCATTTTAAATCTGTGTACATAAACTGTCTAAGTCTAAATATTTTATATAATGTTCAAGATACGTTTTAGAATTCTACCTTAAAATACGATACGTTTTAGAATCATCATAAATATTTTCGGAATTGTAAATGCTTCTGAACTCATCATAATCACCTCATGAAATTTGCACAATTAATCTTCGGGAGTAACTCGTAATCTCACATAAACATATCCTAATTTGACCAAGGTAGCCGACACTAGTATGCTCTTGATCATAGTCTGATTCCACCTACTAGTAACCTAATTATGACAAATTAAATCGAGGAGATGATGAACTTATTGATACAGTCTGGAATGCTTCCACTACCTCGCAGTCAATCTGTGGTAGACTCCTTTCAATTCAAAAAGCTCTTGTTAGATGGAAGTTGACAGAGTTTGGAAATATTGATACAAAGCTGAAGATCTTACAGGATAAGATTAGCAATTGTTTTTCATCTCCTCTTTCATCTACTGAGTCTAGTACTCTGCATGATCTCAGAAGACAGGAAGAATCTCTCTTATTACAGCAGGAAACTATGTGGTACCAGCGATCCAGAGTGAATGAGCTTTGTTGGGGGGACAAAAACACAAAGTTCTTCCATGCAAAAGCTTCAGGCAAGAAAAGAAAGAATTTTATTCAGAGGTTGCAATGTCTTGATGGTTCAATGGTTTCAAGCCACTGTCAGATGGAGGAAGTAGTGACTGCCTACTTTTCTACTCTTTACTCGCCCAGCTTAATTGAGGTTCCTCATCAGTTACTGAGTGGTATCTCTCCAAGCATCTCAGTTGATCAAAATGAAGCGCTCTCTGCAAACTTTTCAGCAAATGAGGTCCTTCATGCCCTTAAAAACATGCACCCTTCAAAGTCTCCAAGTCCGGATGGATTGCCTGCGCTCTTCTACAAATCTCACTGGATCAAGATTGGTAAGGATGTTACTGATGCAGTCCTGAACATTCTAAATGGTGCTGAGATACCTCTGTTATTAAATCACACTTACTTGACTTTAGCTCCTAAGATTGCAAATCCTTCAAAGATGACTGATCTTAGGCCTATTAGTCTATGTAATGTGATTTACAAATTGGTTTCTAAATGCATAGCCAATAGATTAAAGCCTCTTCTTGATGAGATTATCAGTAGTAACCAGAGTGCTTTCATTTCTGGGCGAGCTATTACTGACAATGCTTTAGCTGCAACAGAACTGTTTCACTACATCAAGAAGAAGAAAACAGGGAGAAGAGGCTACATGGCTATTAAGATTGATATGTCTAAGGCTTTTGATAGAGTTAAGTGGGGTTTTTTGCTTGCTGTTATGCAAAGTATGGGTTTTGCTTAGAGATGGATTGCTTTAGTGATGAAATGCATCTCTTCAGTCACATTCTCTTCTCTCCTAAATGGATTGCCTACACCAACTATTTATCCTTCGAGAGGCCTTCGACAAGGGGATCCTTTGTCTCCTTATCTTTTCCTCTTTATAATGGAAGGTTTATCCAGTATATTCAAAAAATTTGAATCTAGGGGATTGATTCATGGTATAAAAATTGCTCCCTCAGCTCCTATTCTCTCACATCTTCTGTTTGCAAATGATTGCATAATCTTTGCAAGAGCAAATTCTGTTGAATGCAATCATATTAAGGAGTTGTTAGCCATCTTCAGCCAAGGCACTAGACAGATGATTAATGCCAGCAAATCACAAATCTCTTTCACTCCAAACCTATCTAGAACTCAAAGAGATGTATTGCTCCAGTTTTTTGATTTTCCTGAAGTTACTGCTTATGAAAAATATCTGGGAGTTCTTGCTGTTATTGGGCGATCTAAGAGAACTAATTTTTCGCAGATTGTTGACAAAATCAGGAAAAAGGCTCAAGGTTGGATTGTGTCCTCTCTGTCTCAGGCAGGAAGGGAGGTTCTCATCAAAGCAACTCTTCAAGATACTCCTTCCTATGTCATGAGCTGTTATAAACTTCCTTCTTTAGTCTGTAATGAACTGGATAGGATCATGGCTAGTTTTTTGGTGGGGCTCACAAGATCAGAAGAAGATTCACTGGGCCAAGTGGTCTTTTTTGTGTATCTCCAAAGATCTTGGTGGTATGGGATTCAGAAACTTTGAAGCTTTCAATCTGGCTTTGCTGGCTAAACAGGTTTGGAGGATTATAGATTTTCCAGACAATTTTTCTTCAAAGCTCCTTAAATCAAGATATTTTCCCTCCACTGATATCTTTCACTCTTCACTTGGTTCAAGACCCAGCTACACTTGGAGAAGTATTTCTCAAGCTATATGGGTAATCAAGAAGGGTATTTACTGGGAACTTGGTAATGGAAAAGCTGTTAAATTCTAGGGAGATCAGTGGATTCCAAGGCCATATACTTTTTCACTGATCTCTCCGGCTTGTCCAAATGAAGAAAATTTGATGGTTTGTGATTTCTTTGATTGGGACTCCTTTGATTGGAAGACAAATGACATTAGACAAAGAGTCTTTGATCTGGATGCCTCAAAGATTGAAAAGCTTCACTTAGTTTATCGCTCATATACAGACTTCATAAGATGGTATTATTCAAAGAATGGGCATTTCTCTGTCAAATCTGCTTATAAACTCATTGTTCAATCCCTTGCCAGTGGTGAGTCGTCTTCATCTTCTCATCAGAATGATTTCACAACACACTGGAGGCATGTTTGGGATCTGAAGATTATTCCAAAGGCAAAGAATTTCCTTTGGAGAGCTCTTAAAGGTATTATTCCTTGTCTTACAAACTTAGAGAGGAGAAGAATTGTTCCTTCTAGCTACTGCTCTTTATGTCCTTCCAAGCATGAGAATGAGATCCATATTTTCAAGACTTGTTCTGCTGCTAGATCATATTAGGAACTACTTCATGAGCTTCATCAAGCTATTTCTTTTAATCTTGTTTCTCTCTGGGATTGGTGGTGCTCTATACATTATGTGCTCTCCCACAGCTTGACAGAATTATGGTGTGTCTCTATCTGGGCTTTATGGATTAATAGGAATGCAAGGATCTTCAATGAACTTATCAGGAACTGCTCTCAGTTGCTGCAACTCGTCCACCAGCAATTCTGTTGCACCAGGAACATGATTTGTTCATCTCGAATGCTTAGTTTCAGCTCTGAAGATCTTCTTCCAACAACATCAGTATGGGGTATATCAGTCTCTCCCTGCCTTCAGTTATTTTGTGATGCCAATCTTTCTTCTTCAGGGTCTGCTGGTCTTGGATTTGTACTTTTGGATTCCAATAGACCATTAGTCTTACTTGAGAGTAAGAGATCAAAACCAAGCAAGTCTATTGATCTTCTGGAAGTCAAAGCTGTGCTTTGGGGCCTCTCCTCCTCTATGTAGTTTGGAGCAAAGAGAATTCAGGTCTTCACGGATTGCACTGCTGTCTCCAATGGTTGCTCTTTTGGAAATCTGGACAGAACCTCCACAGCTTTGTACATAAGGCTTATTATGGATGCTTCTTCTTCTTTAGATTGGTGCTTTGTTTCTTATATTTCTAGATCTTCTAATGTAATAGCTCATACTTCTGCAAAGTTTGGTCTGTCTCTGCCCTTTGGAGCCCCTGCTTTGTTTTCACATGTTTATAGTTTACCTTCTAGATTAGCTGCTGTAATGTTCCCTTCTTATGTTTAATATAGTTGGTCTGTTTGATCAAAAAAAAATCGAGGAGATGAAAGGATAGACATGAACTTACAACTTGAGTTTAGAAGAAGACGGTGAGGTCACAAATCAACTATGTGGGACGTGCAAGAAAAGAGACGAGAGTGAATTGAGAGAAGACAAGACGACCATAAACTTAATTATATAGGAGTAAGGTATTAGGGTTAGGTTAGGATTATAACTAATTAAAATTAACGAAAAGAGTATAATAGAAAATACCAACTAATTATGAACACATCATTAAATATAATTTATTAAATTAGTTCATCTAAAATAGTTATTACAAATCCATAAATAAATTTAACTCTGTCAAACCTAGTCTTAACGCTAGAGGTCAAAATTATCTAAAGGGTAATTTCGCAAATTATAGAACCTTATAATATATGAAAATTCCCTATATAAGAAACATAATAAAAACCCGGATATTACATCAATTAGTGACCTCGATGCATACCACAATTTTCTGTAACTGTTATTTAAATTTTCAATTGATCATTAATCTTTGTTGTTAAGATTTTTCAATATATGATCTTCAATAAGTCTTGTTGGATCGTTAGAGTTACGTCTGAGGGAACAAAAGCTTTGTTCTCACAGAAGGCACAACGGATTTAAATAGCAAGAAAGATAACAGAACGAACACACGGTATATAGTGGAAACCCTGATTGGCAAAACTAGCTTCTCAAGGAAAAACCACTACCTTCAAGCTTCCGCTTGAGAGGATTTTGAACTGCGTACTTGTCTTATTAGTTTCTTGCTTGATTACACTTGTATCCTGGACTTCGACCTCTAAACAACCAGCTAGACTCGAAACCTCTTCTACAACGATGAATCAAACTCAACTCTCAAAGACTCACACGCACCTCACTATCTTTCTCTTCTTTTCTTTTTCTCATTCAAAGTCGTTCTCTGCCGTGTCGTCGTCTTAAAGAAATAAATCCTTACTTCACTTAAATACAACTCGGCAGAAACCCTAATTGACACAAATTAGGAAATACTAGAATCGGATTACAAAGATATGATTTTGTTTGGAAGATAAGATATCACAACCGATTATATTAATTAGGGAAGGAGTTCCCTAATTAATCCAACCGATTGGATATTATTCTTCTCTCTCCAATCGCCTTATCTTAGGAAAGATTCCTAGGATAACACGATCGGGTCTTTTCTCTCTTTCCATATCTTCGCGCAATCCGACTTGATCCTTGGAGCCGAAGTCTTCATCTTCTACCGCGTGGCTTCTTGATTTGTTTCCTTATTTCTGCACGCTGAATGACTTCTTTCCTTTTGCAGCCTCGATCTTGGTCTGTCACTTCAGTTCCTGGAGAGGTAACAAAGCGCTAAGCAAGCCTTTGTTCCCTCTGAGATCCTGTGCTGCAAAGCTCCCTGGGAAAACACTTCTTGTCCCTAAGACACTTGGTGCACGTATTAGTTGAGTGTTTATAACCATCAAAACCTAAGGAATTCAACAAATTCCCCCTTTTTGATGGTGACAAACACCCTTAACAATAAAGCATATACCAACTAGAACAAGACAAAACTGACAAGAAAGTTTCCCACTAAAAACACTGTTAGTTCCCCCTTAGTTCAGCAATACGTTTTACCTGTTCTGTTCCCCCTCAGACAATGCTACCTGTCATTTTCCCCCTTTTGGCATCATCAAAAACACAGTAAAGAGTTAGAGAGAAAATTCACAGCCAGATAAACACAAGCACCCCTTGTCATTGATTAAGAAAAAACAGAAAACATGCAAATACCACCAAAACAGACAAAACATCAAACATTTTCAGAATGCCACACAGGGCACATAAACCAGATAACAAGAAAACAGAACAAGGAGGGGTAGACAGCAAGGGAACAAAAGGGGATAGGATGGCAGGTAAGCGATCAGGCACCACTGTGACCAGCCGATTGAGCCGATGCATGGTGAGAAATAAGCGCGCGCACATCTGCCATGAGGAGAGTCTACTGAGCCACCAGGTCCTTCACTGCTCGGCACAGACTCCTCACATCATTTCCCAGCGAGGGATTTGTATTCTGTTCCCCCTCGGAGCTATCAGCTTCAGAGCCCTCCATTTCCTCAACATCCTCTACGACCACAGAAGCTGCAGGAGCGCCCTCGACCTTCACCCAGCCTTCTCCCTCTAGAAGAGCAAACTGCATCTTGTGCAGATTGCTTGCATTGAAGGGACGGGAGAAGACACTCACATCCTCCGACGCATTGTAGACTTTGTGGTACTCCAGAATCTTTTTGACGACACGAGGGAAGGGAAGAGCATGCTGAGTGGTGTTCCGGGCATGGGCCATATGTTGCATCAAGATCATTGGGAGGCAGACGGGTTCCTTTTTCAGCAGAAGGGACAGAAGGACAATGTCAAAGATCAGAAGGCGGTTCCTCTTTTGTCCCCTTGGTGTGATGTTGCTGATGAGGAAGTGGTATAGAACTTTGTTAACAGCAGACATCTCAGAGATGTCGAGATCGGCACTACCTTGAGCGTTCTCAATTCCTGCAACAACCAGCACAGACTCTGAGTAGACGAAATCTTTTGGCCATCTGCCCTTTGGGTATTCTCCATACCCTTCGTGAGGAACTCCCAGATCCATGCCTAGTTCGATGCTTGAGAAGACATGAACTTCCCCATTCAACTTGTAGCTCCCCAGAACAGCATGGGGCCTCACTTCCATAGCAAACGTGGAATAGAATTCCCTTAGCAACTCCTCATCCATCTCAACTTCCTCCACAAACAGCCTGCTCCACTTCTGTTCCTCCAAGACGTCAAGCACCCCTTCCAGAAAGTTCTCCTTGAGGAACTCAGGGTCCAGCAGCAGCTCCTTCACCACAGACTTGTGGCTCATGTCTTTGACATCATCAACCGCCACAGCCTTTCCTTTGGTTTTGGCCGGCAGACGACGCTGGCTTTGTCGAACGGGAGCGGTGGACATCTTGGCTTTCTTTGCTTTGTTCCCTGAGAGGGGCACCGACTCCTCATCGGAGCTCACCGTTATCGCCTTCTCAGACTTCCTCTGAGAGTGTGTCTTCCGCTTAGAGGAAGTAGGCAGTCTTCACCCTGCCGGACGCCTTAGGGGCCTTTGGGGGCTCCTCCACGTCTTCTTCCTCAGCGAGCTCCCTGGAGAGGTCTCTCATCACTGACTGAATCTTCTCCTTGATGGCCAGGTGCTCCTCCACCGTGACCGGGGTCCCTTGACCGGGCAACTCCTCTGTCTCCTCCTCAATGGGATCGGGATGGGTAGGCGAGGAATGTACCTCCTCTAAGTTAGTAGAGGAGATGGCTGTGGGGACGGTAGGAGAGGTGTTAGGATTAGGGTTTTGTGGAGCGGGGTCTGAGTTTGGGGCGATTGGGGCTGTGTAGGGGACCATGGCGAGTTGGTCCTGGTTGGGTGATGGTGGAGGGGTAACAGTGGTGGTCGCTGGGGTGGTGGAGGTAGAAGGTAGGGACTGGGTAATGGCGGCGAGGAGAGCGGGGTTTGTCCCCATGGAGGACATTTTGGCAAGTAGGTTTTGGAGATCTTGGGCAAGGTTAGTGTTTGAGGCCATTTTTTAGAGAGAGAGAGAGAGAGCACTGGGAAGACGAGAGGCAGAGAGGAAGAGGAAGATAACTTGAGGAAGATAAGGAAACAGTGAGGAGGAGACTTACCCGGAAGCCACAATATATAGCCCTCACAAGATCTTCAAAAGTTTTCAAAGATAATGCCGAATCTGATCTGGTTCCAAGAGATAATCATCGCAATCTTCCAACTTCCCAAAATAAAATCAATATCTCGTTCAAATCCTACTAATCCAGCCGAAAACCCTCTTCCCAACTTCCTTCCATCAAATCAACCCTTAATGCACGGCGCGTCCCGACACAAAGTTTTCATTATTACATTCTGCCATACACACGTCATCTCAGACCTGCAAGTCACAGAGGCCGAACCATTTTCCCGCCAAAACAAAACGTAGTAGGGTGTGATGCTGGGGGTTAGATACCAGAGAGGGTACAAAAGACCATCACACCAAAATATATAATATTTGCGATTGATTTTTACTTCATGCCTGAGGGGTCTCCAGTTGTGGATGATTAGATGGGCTCATAAGAGACATCAAGCATGGCGGTTACGGGTGAGCTGTAGAATTAACTATCATTTGGGCTTATAATGAGGGAACAAATCATCAAGTTGATTCTTTTGGGCCGAAATAGAGCTGATTCATGTGACATATGATAACATAAACGACCATGCAAGACATTCAGTATATAAAGGAAGTAAAAGCACATAGTCAAGCCTTTCGAAAATTAATACCCAAGGAAGCTAATGCATAATAAGGCATGAAGATTCGACTTTCACAGTTTACCACGTAATCTAGCCAATCATCGAGGGAACACAACACATAGACATATAGTTAGGGGAACAAACCAGACTTCGTATGGAATTGAATGTAGAGTTCCGCAACAGGTGTTCCAATGAGAAGATTGGCGTTTGATCCCCCGTTTGCCAATCTTTCTTGACACAGTGATGTCCTTCCTAGATGTACATAGTACTTGAAATTTTCACACAAGGTACAGATTTAGTCATTAAGTCCTTGTCCATATCAATTTTACCTCTGACACCAGGTCTTTAAGTCTCAAGTGTTCCATGCAGAAGTGAGGTGAGACTCGCTTTGTTCCCTGTCAAATAACTGACCCTTGAATGAATGAAACACTAGGAACATTCCTCACTTTATCCTGCACAGAAAGGATTAGTTCTTGCGAACCCAGACAAGCTTATACTTTCTGGGTTTGGGAGCAACATATCTAATCTTAGGAGGTTCAACTTCTATATGCTTCCTAGTAGTGCGAGCAATCTCCTCATTATGTTGCTTCAGCAGGCACTCTTGCTTATAATGACCAGAATGCCCGCAATACCAACAGACCCTTTGATACTTCAGATCTACATACTTGCTCTGTCCTGGCCAAGTTGTTTTGTTAGCAATCCTTGACTGAAAATCAATATTATTGGACTTACTGCTTTGGGATTGCTTCAGCCAAATAGCATGAGCCTTCTGTCCATGATACCAAGCCTTGCCTTCCTCAGTCGAATTAGAACAGTCTTTGTCTTTGTTCCCTCCGGAGGAACATTCTCCCTTTTCTTTTACAGACTGTTTTCCTTCGACTTTGGAGCCTTTTTTCTTAGTGTCATCAACAGGAAGCTTAGGTTGATAGCCAATACCAAAGCGAGATACTTCCTTCTTTTCATATTTCTTTTCATTCTTGGCTGCAACAAAGACAATACATTTTGGCTCGTCCTTCTATTCCTCACTGAGTTTGGTTAGATCACTAGAAAGTTTTGCATTTCCTAGTTTTAACATTAAAGACTCAGCCTCGAGTGAGGAAACAGTGGACACTAGAGACTTAATCTTTTCAGTGAGTTCTGGACACTCGGAGCATGTGTTTGAAGAGGAAGATGAACCTTTCTCAAGCATGAGCACTTTTTCAGCCCAAACCTGATTTTCTTCGATCAGACCTGAGATCGATTCATCTTTCTCTTCGAGTTGCTCGCTGAAAAGATTACTCTCGCAAACGAGATTCTTAATGAGAGAGGTCAAGCTTTCTTTAGATTTGCATCTTAAGCTTGATAAAAGATCAGATTCAGTTACCTCATCGTTGATTACCTCTCCCTTTGTCTCGTTTGGAACTTCAACGTCCATTAAGCATACATCCCTGGAATGTGACGAATCTTCGTCATCTGAGTCTGATTCTCCCCAGGTGGCAACCATTGCTTGCTTCCCTTCATTTGCTGGAGGCATTCCTGCCTTCTTCTTGAAGCAGTTTCTGGCCATGTGTCCCTTGTTCTGACAGTGATAACAAACCACATCTTTCATGTCTCTGTTCCCTTCAGAGGAACTGGGCGAGTCCTTGTTCTGAGACCATATCTTCCTCATTGCCCTTGTGATAAGAGAAACATCTTCATCGCCATCCTCATCTTCATCGCCTGTTTGAGACAGATCAAATGCCCTTTCTACCTTCAGGGCAATGCTCTTCGCCTTCTCCTCTCCTTTCTTGTTTATCTTGTGGTTATAGACAGAGGTGTTGCTTTCCAGCTTAGCAACCACCTCTTCCATAGTAAGAGTCTTGACGTCTATTTGAGAGTAGAGGGAAAGAGCAATGGCATCCCACTGAGTGTTGAGACCTTGCATGAAGTGATGAGTCAGCTTCCGGTCTGACATTGTTTCACCAAGGTACTGAAGCTGACCAACTAGCCCATGGAACCTGGAGTAGTACTCTTGAATGTGTTCATCTTTCCTTGAAAAATTTGGTCGTACTCCTTGAACATGGAAAAGATCTTGTTCTTCTTTGAATCTTCATTTCCTTGATGAAGACGTTTCAGGGCATCCCAGATCTCCTTGGCAGTCTTATAGCTCATGACTTTCTTGAGATCGGAGGGAAGAAGGGCCATGTGAAGGATCTTCTTAGCCCTGCTGTTTTTCTCCAGTTTCTTCCAATCCTCATCGGTGTAGTCGACCTTTGGTTTTGGCTTTGTCTCATCTGTCTCGTTCTTGATTACAAAAGGTCCGACTTCAATAACTTTCCAGAGCTGTCCATCAAGGGAACAGATATGGGACTCAATTTGCTCCACCCACCAGCTATACTCACCAGACTTCAGAGTTGGTGGTTTCCAGAACGAATCACCGATTGCATTGCTTGACGACGACATCTTTCCTGCAAATTCTGTAACAAAAACAATGTAGAGCACCAGGCTCTGATACCAATTGTTGGATCGTTAGAGTTACGTCTGAGGGAACAAAAGCTTTGTTCCCACAGAAGGCACAGCGGATTTAAATAGCAAGAATGATAACAGAACGAACACACGGTATATAGTGGAAACCCTGATTGGCAAAACTAGCTTCTCAAGGAAAAACCACTACCTTCAAGCTTCCGCTTGAGAGGATTTTGAACTGCGTACTTGTCTTATTAGTTTCTTGCTTGATTACACTTGTATCCTGGACTTCGACCTCTAAACAACCAGCTAGACTCGAAACCTCTTCTACAACGATGAATCAAACTCAACTCTCAAAGACTCACACGCACCTCACTATCTTTCTCTTCTTTTCTTTTTCTCGTTCAAAGTCGTTCTCTGCCGTGTCGTCGTCTTAAAGAAATAAATCCTTACTTCACTTAAATACAACTCGGCAGAAACCCTAATTGACACAAATTAGGAAATACTAGAATCGGATTACAAAGATATGATTTTGTTTGGAAGATAAGATATCACAACCGATTATATTAATTAGGGAAGGAGTTCCCTAATTAATCCAACCGATTGGATATTATTCTTCTATCTCCAATCGCCTTATCTTAGGAAAGATTCCTAGGATAACACGATCGGGTCTTTTCTCTCTTTCCATATCTTCGCGCAATCCGGCTTGATCCTTGGAGCCGAAGTCTTCATCTTCTACCGCGTGGCTTCTTGATTTGTTTCCTTAATTCTGCACGCTGAATGACTTCTTTCCTTTTGCAGCCTCGATCTTGGTCTGTCACTTCAGTTCCTGGAGAGGTAACAAAGCGCTAAGCAAGCCTTTGTTCCCTCTGAGATCCTGTGCTGCAAAGCTCCCTGGGAAAACACTTCTTGTCCCTGAGACACTTGGTGCACGTATTAGTTGAGTGTTTATAACCATCAAAACCTAAGGAATTCAACAAGTCTCACTTTTAGAAAATGCACAAGTATTTATTTTTCATTTTCTAAATTAATGTTTATATGAATACTATTAATTAAAGCAACATTCAAATTATCCTAGTATATTTATAATATATCATTTAGATGAAATATTTATGATCATGTTGAATTTTAAATCTAGAAAAAAACTAAAAGAACAAAATTGAATTTTAATTTGGATATTGTACTAACAAATAAATATTAATTTAAAATACGCATGAATTTTGATATAGGTTTTATTTTATTCGGAAAGTATTCGTTGTAGAGATCATGTTTTTCAATCTTTGATTTTTATAATATATGTTTTATTTACTCTTTTTTTTTTACAAAAATTCGTTATAACCAAATCTTTTGACATATCATACTGATTAGTTAAAATTAAAAATAAGTTAGTAGTGTCAAAAATTATTCGAGTTAATCAAGAAAACCATAAACTAAAATGGATAATAACGATATGAAAGAAAAATCAACCTTAAATCTGATATCCTAAATTAGTTTTAGATATTGTTTTTTCAATCTCATATCATATATCTTTTAATTATTTTTCTAACAAGTAGCTATAACCAAAATTCACGATCTTCGATTTTCTATGACTTTTATTTAGTGTACACTCATATATCTACAATTATGTAGCAATTAGTTACCTCGATGCATACCTCGATTTTCTGTAACTCTTATTTAATTTTCAATTGATCATTATGTAACACCCCCGACTTATGTCGGTAGTGCCACACGCCAGTGACCTCAGACGTTACTGTCCAAAGCCACCCTAGGCTTTAATCGAAACAATTAAGCTTAAATAAGTATATTAAATAACGAAAGATTAATCAGCGGAAGACATTTTTAAATGAAACACAACCTTTTATTAACAGATCTCTCATTAAATGAGAGAGACGATTTTACAACAGGGTGAAATTACAGCAGAAGACTTTTATATTAAACCCTAATACATGACTCGTTTATAGGAACACATGTAAAAATAATACTTAATAACCTTAAAACACTGCCACTTAAATCTTCAACTGCAAGCCTCTTCTTCGATTGGTTACTTCAAGTCTTCGGGGACCAACCACTGATGTGCCGTATAGGACGGATGACACTAGCCAACCATGCAAGGAATAAAACCCGGTTGGTTAGTCTAATGAAAGACTATGCAAGGGTAAAAATAGAGTGGTTCAAGTGATCGTAACCGTTTACAATCATTGTCCCTCGACTAATAACCAAAGGAACGATACATAACCCGTAACTTTCACGGAATGATTTTTATTAGACATGCACTGAAAAAGAAGACTCCAAAGGAATTGAGTCTTATGGGAAATGTATGACAAATGTTTGGGAACGTTAAGTTTTCACACAACTTTTAAAACACGACCTTGACAATTTGGGTCAACGACCAACCTCACCGCGCAATGCGAATCCAGATTGGAAAGAAGACTTACTCTAGTAAGAGTCCGGGCGGTTTCCACGTTGTACTCCTCGCCCGAGGGTTTATTAATTATGTGCATAACCGCACTTATCTTATTTACTTCCAAAACGCACATTAACATTGAAGCTTTTAATACAATCTCGAATAACTACGAGAACAACACAGGGTGACATTACGTCCAACCCAATTGCACTAGCAAGGTGCTTAAACACCTCTTATCCTTAACGGGTGGATAAGAAGCAATGGTCATGACCTTAAAAGTATTAGAGAATTATTCCGACTAATACCGAGTTATCAAGAAACGACTAATCCTCGTAGGGAATTAGCGTTCCTACGAATACTCGTGCTAATCTAGCATTTAAGTCCACATATAAATCCACACAAAAATCCATTTACTGTAATATCATATCAAACTATATAATAGCGTTGTTTCTAGCAATATATACAACCTATTATAAAGTCATAATTTAACACATCGTTTAATTAAATCTGTTCCCAAACAGAAAACAACAACTTTTATCCCATCTTAATTAACAATCAATTAATTGATAATCAAGGGAAACATGGAATAGTGAGCAAGAGCGAACCGCCACTTGCCTTAATCTAGACGAACGAAGATGTCGGGTTTTGAGATCTAGAAACTGGAATCTGAATATGGATTCCTACGACGACGTCGAGACAAAAGACGGAACCCTAAGTTAGATTCGATATAAACGAACGATACGAACGAAAAGAAACAAAGGCCTAAGTCGTGACCGTGTTTGTCCAAGTCACGATCGCGCTTGCTAGAGCAAGCCGCGGTCGCGGAATTCATCCCCGCGGTCGCGGATCTCCCTTCCGACGATGGCTCAACTCGGCTTCGAGGCTTACCGACGATGAAGGCGACAACTTCTTGATTTCGGACGAAGGCTCACCACGACCACCACCACCTCGACACCTCTAAGGCACTTCCGGCGACACCAAAACTCCGGCGAAGCTCCGACGATCTCCTAGAACTCCGGCGATGCACTAAACGAGAGAGTGAGGGCTTGAGAAGGTGTGGATGATTATTTCTGAAGCTGAAGACGCCTATTTATAGGGTGAGGGGGAGCTCAACGCCGAGAACACCAATCGATCGGCATCCCCATCGGCTTAACGGCGGCACACGAACCGGCGAAACGCGGAAAGAACGAAGGTGACGAAGAATAGTGTTTCCGCGGTCGCGGAAATGCCGCGAGCGCGTTCGGGACTTTTAGGGGTTATTACACATTAATCTTTGTTGTTAAGATTTTCTAATATATGATCTTCAATAAGTCTCACTTTTTGAAAATGCACAAGTACTTATTTTTCGATTTTTAAATTAATATTTGAATGAATACTATTAATTAAAGCAAGATTCAAATTATCCAAGTATATATAATATCACTTAGATGAGATATCTATGATTAGGTTGAATTTTAAATCTAGAACAAAAATTGAAATAACAAAAATGAATTTTGAGTTGGATATTTTACTAACAAATAAATATTAATTAAAAAAATGCATGAATTTTGATATAGGTTTTACTTTATTTGTAAAGTATTCATTGTAGATATCATGTTTTTCAATCTATGATTTTATCATATATGTTTTATTTACTCTTTTTTTTTTACAAAAAATCGTTATAACGAAATCCTTTGACATATGATGCTGATTAGTTAAAATGATAAATAAGTTAGTAGTGTCGAAAATTGTTCGGGTTAATCAAGAACCATAAACTACAATGGATAATAACGAAATTGAAAGATAAAATCAATAATAAATCTAATATCCAAAATTAGTTTTAGATATTGTATTTTCAATCTCATATTAAATATCTTTTAATTATTTTTTTAAAAAGTAACTATAACCAAAACTCATGATATTCGATTTTCTATGACTTTTATTTAGTGTACAATCATATATCTACAATTATGTAGCAATTAGTTATCTCGATGCATACCTCGATCTGTACCTGTTATTCAATTTTCAATTGATCGTTAATCTTTGTTGTTAAGATTTTCCAATATATGATCTTGAATTAGTCTCACTTTTTGAAAATGCACAAGTACTTGAATTGTTTATTTCAGACAATGGCTAGTACTACAACTTTAAGGATTTTTTGGTCAATTAAAGGTCCAAAGCCTTCACTGAAACAAACGTCGTGACGGACCAAGGATTCCAAGATGGTGACGTGGCAGGGGATGTGTAGATCGGCGCTCACCGGTGATGTGCAAATTAGTCCAATTCTGAGTTGTTTAGTATTGTGAAAGTTTTGGATTTGAAATCTTTTGTTATTGATTTGTAATCATTGTAATTGATTTACGATCTTTATAATTTACTTGTAATTAAATCATGAAAAAATTACTGCTAGATTTAGGATAAAATTTTTTGATATACAATTAAAATTTATTTACAAAAAGTGAAAAAGGAGAAGATGACACGTGGAAGATTTAATAAGGGGGTATCATGTGACATAGTTAGGTTCTAATTTAGTATATATATAGTATATTAGGATGATTTAAGACTATGAGTCTATTTGGAAATGATACGGTAACTAGTGATAGAGGTACCTTTTAATATTTAATAATGTTTGAAATGCTACTTTTTTCAATGCTATTCTCATTAGCGTTTAGATTTAAAATAGTTTGAACCGCTACTTCCACCGCTACCGCTACAACTATGTCAACCGATATCTCTACCACTTGACATGTCAAACAGGGCCTATCTTAGGACATTCGATTGGATGAGTTTAAGTGTAATAACTCACCTTAAATTAGAAAGGTATTATTGTAACTTTATTTTTGATAATAATAAAAAGTCAGGAAATCTATTTTATTTCTTTTATAAAGGAGTAATTTATATCTTCAATAACTTAAGTTTAAAAATCAAGTTTAGAATACTTTTTGTACAAATTATCAAAAGGGTTACAACGATATAGTGTAGAAATAATAATTAAGTGTAACAATGGTCATAAAATAAAGTTTGAACTATATAATAATTTTGTAAAATAGGGCGTTTTTGCCTCACTTTGGAAAGTTTGAGCAAAAACTTGCAATTTATCCTAATAATAGGGGGCGTGAGTAATTAGGCCAAAATTTTGGGTTGCTTCTTCTTCCTTTGTTTTGCGGGTTAGGGTTTGAATTTCAAAGCCGAAACTGGAGCGTTTGAGATCAAATTGATACGTTTTGTTAGGGGTGTGCAGATTCGGCCCGCACCGGAAAAATGGACCGGACCGGACCGAAAATGCCCGGACCGGGGGAATTACGGTCCGGTCCGCGGTCCACATATTTTTAGAATTCCGGTCCGGATCGGATGGACCGGTTTTTTTTATTTTTAATTTAGATTTATATATTAATATCTTATAATATTATTAAAAATTAGTTTTTAGTATAAATATAAATAAATAACAAAATATATTGTCTAATATTATACACAATAATTATAAAAATAGAAAAAATAATTAATTTTTCATTTATATAAAACTAAAAAATAAAAAAATTTGTAAACCGGTCCAAGACCGGACCGGAACTGGACCAGACCGAATCATACCGGTCCGGTCCGGTCTTCGGTCCAAGGTTTCCAAAAATTCCGGTCCATCGGACCGGATCGAACCGGAAAAAGCGGTCCGGTCTGGACCGGATGCATAGCCCTACGTTTTGTCAATTAGGCAATCAAGATCTATAAATCCTCTATTAAAGCCCTCAAATTTCGGTTTGATTAATGTAAAGATTGCTCGAAATCAATCTTGGAATTTGGTGTTGCGTTTGTAAGTCAATCAAACGAAATTGACGAAATTCAATCAATTCTAAATCAATTGAGAGGCGAGAGTTGCGCAATTATGTTGGACGATTTATGGGTAGCATTATCCCTAAAAATACAAGGCCATTCCGTGCATTTTTAACACCGAATTCACAACCAAAAAGTCCAAAAATCACCACGGTTCTTTTGTTTTGTTGAAGCTATTGTTGTGGTGTTTCCCGCAATCAGTGGTCTTCATCCGCAACCATTAAGCATCCTCGGTGATAGCTCGTAACGTCAAGAATCCATAGCCACCGACCTTGCTTGATTTAGACTGCATTTGAGCCACCAACGATTCTTCCAAAGTAGGCTTGTCGAAATTCTCTTCGATCTTACTCTGCGCAACTTCACCCCTGTAACTGGAATTTTATGACGCCGATAGCCACCAAACGCCACCTCCAGTCGTTGCCGGAGATAGCCTGCAACGCCACAAGTCCGACTTCACCGGTCCCGCTTGATTCCGTCGACGTTTGGACTCCAAACAAGCCGCTCAAAAACCCCTCGTTGATCAACTTGGTATGTGATTTGCCCAGAATTTTGTACAAAGTTGGTTTCTTTCCAACTTCATAGTCGTCGTTAGCAGTCTTAAGCCTCTTCATTGCAACTGAACCTCCACCAAGGTCTTCCCCACACTTTGTGAACCGGTTCGCGCCGGACCTGAGCCCAAGAGAGCACATCTGAGCCCCTTTCAAACAGTTCAAAGACCCTTCGCTAACCAGCCTGGGTTGTTGCTCAACATCTTTAAAATCTGATGTCGTTAATTAACAAAGTCAATACTTTTGGAATCAAGTCAATGCCAATCTTTGCGTTGTCTTTTATTTTAAACTAATTTAAGGAAAGTGGTAGGGGTGGTTGGCTCTTATCATTTCAGTTGATCATTTGACTGACAATTAAAATTGAAATTAATTGGATAATTTATAAAACCTAATTAATGATTGAAAAGACTTGTGTGCTTAAAAACATTTCGTATCTAGGTTGATAAATATTATCAATATCTATATATACAGTTATATAGGTGTGCAGTTTTAAAGTTGTATTGTCTTAATGAAGATATTATGTGTGAACTTTATAGTCATTAAGTGTGGACTTTAATAGTCGTGTGAGTCAGATATATTATGGTCTTGCTATGCATAATAGTCTCTTTATAATTTGGTATTAGGAGGCGTAATTTCTTAATATACTTGTTCGGTCATGACCATGCTTCTTATTCATTGTGAAATAAGAAGTGTCTTGGACACCTAACTAGTGCACTGTGTGGGTTGACAATTAATCATCCGTTTTGATTTAGATTTTCAAGTTTGTGTTAAAAGATTTAAGATAATATGTGGCGTGTTTAAACTAAATAAGATAAGTTTTGCGTTCACATAATTAATGAACCAAAACGAAAAGTATAATTTAAATACCGCTCTTTCTCCAGTTTAAATGGGTGGTCTTTCCAATCTAAATTCGCATATGGGATGAGGTTGGTCGAATCCAACTATTCAATTGAATTTTTTGTATATATTGTGTGATGATTGTAAAACATTACCAAATAAATCATATCTTTTTTCCATAATTTTCACATTCATTTCGAGGTGAAGAAGAACAGAACTTTGCGGACGGTCTCGATCTCGGCCCCGACGTGACGAGCGGCGTTGACGGCCTTCTCATCCTTCTTGGCGGCGGCGGTGCGCATAAAGTATAAGGAATGAGGCCCTGCGGAAATGAAGAAGTGATGCCGGAGAGGCGGAGATGGTGGCGGCGGGGAACGGTCCTGATTATGGAGATGCCGTGTCGGATCGGAGACTATTCGAGCAACCGGTGAGGCGGCAGATGCGAGTGAGTAGAGGCGGCGGAGTACTTGGGAATCTTTTAGATTATTCGAATCCTAGCAAACAATCAAGAGTGGGATCCGCGAAATTAGGGTTTTTTAAAATTGGGGAAATTAGACTTCACGTTTTCAGAGTGGGAACTCCAAGCGGGAGGCGGTGGTGGTTGATCTTAGCAAGCTGATGGAGATGGAGGCGGTGAAGAGAATCGAGAGGTACAACAGAAGAGAATCAAGAAGTACAAAGGCAGGTGGAGAGAAGCAGATGAAATCATGGAGGTTTCAGAGAAGCTCAATGGAGACGGTGGAGGTAAAAATGAGGGATTAGGGAAGGTAAGGCATAAACGGGCCCAATTCAAAAGCCCAACCCAACAACAGATAAAAACATAATAAGGGATATTGTTCATTTGAAGCAGCTTCCCTTTTATATAGATATAGATAGATGCTTCAAATCAATCATATAAACTGCTAATTGTAAATTTAGAAATATAAGATGTGACAAATTATTTAAAAGATATAATAACACGTAGTCTTTTAAAAATATTTAAATTACTTTTAGAATAATATTTTTTCACAAACAATAAATATTTACTAATTTTTTTGAGATATCTATCTATATACTAATACTAAAGCCCAATTTCTCTATCCTACCTGTAGCCTTATAAGTTATGCCACATAGGCAAAATTAAATAGTCATTTACTCTTTCGCCCTTCTTATTTATAGCAATTTACATTAACCCATATTTATATCAAATTCCTTATTTAACAACTGTTACTTAACTTATACATAAATTCCTTATTATTTCAAGAATATATTTTATAAAGATTCTATTACCTTCTTTTATTACCAAAATATAGTTATGTGAAAATTATAATTAGGTAATGTACGTGGACTTTATAAACGAAAAATAGGGTTTTTTTAATCCATGTTTTTATTTGTTTAAAATATTGTTTTTAAGAATTATCCCCTAAACCGTCTTGAATAGCTAATTTTAGTGAATAATTTATAAAAAAAATTCTTAACCAAGTCTTTAACCGAATTATATATAAATTTTCTAACACAAATTATGATTGACCATCCAAAGTTAATAAAAACAAAATATAATAAATAACTTCATTCTGTTAAGAATTCGACCAACATATTAATTGTGAAATAAGTTTGTGGTAATCTATTTAATATTATTTATTTCGAATCTACATACTTTCTAATCACTAACATAAAAATTTTAATATATAGGAGCTTCACTTTATTGGTATAACAGAAATTTAACATATTATTATGAATTATCTTTTTGGTTTATAGACAATAATTCTCTTTTACATATTACCTACTATTAATAAACAATAATTCTCTTTTACATATTACATACAAATAACACGTAATCCTTTAAAAATCATGTGTGATTTTATATAGTTGAAATTAATTCAGTGCTAAATATATAATTTGTACTTAACCATATCGTGTAGGATACGGTGACATATGCTAGTTTGTATACAAAAAAACATTTAAATTATTCCAGTATATATATATATAATATATCATTGAGATGAGATAATTATGATTAGATTGAATATTAAATCTAGAAAAAAATTAAAATAACGAAAATGAATTTTGATTTGGATATTGTGTTGACAAATAAATATTAATTTAAAAATTCTTGAATTTATATATGGGTTTTTGTTTATTTGGAAAGTTTTCGATGTAGATATTATGTTTCTTAATCTTAGATTGTACCAAATATGTTTTATTTACTCATCTTTTTATTTACAGAAAGTTGTTCTAATCAAATTTTTTGACATATCATAACGATTAGGTAAAATGAAAAATAAGTTAGTAGTGTCAAAAACTATTCAGATTAGTTAAGAATTATAAACTAAAATGGAGAATTACGAAATTGAAAGAAAACATCAATCATAAATCTGATATCCTAAATTAGTTTTAGATATTTTGTTTTCAATATCATATCTAATATCTTTTAATTATTTTCCTAAAAAATATTATAATCAAACTCATGATCTTTGATTTTCTATAACTTTTATTTAGATTACAATCATATATCCACAAATATGTAGTAATTAGCTACTTCGGTACTTAACTTAATTTTCTATGACAAATATTTAATTTTCAATTGACAATTAATCTTTCTTGTTAAGATTTTCTAGTATATGATCTTCAATTAGTCTCATTTTTTGAAAATACACAAGTACTTGAACTATTGTGTTCCCATTAATGGCTATTGCAGCTTTAAGGGATATTTGGTCAATTACAAGGTCGAAAACCTTTACCGATACAAACACCATGACGAACTAGGTATTCAAGACGGTGATGTGACAAGAGATGTGCATATCGACACTCACCGGAAATGGCGAGATCGGAAGATCAACCATGAAGGAAAAAAAGAGCGACGCTCACCGGAAATGGCGGCTGAACTTTGAAAATGCATTCTAAAACGGATTCGATCATATTTTGACGCCTCTAAGCACAATACATTCCTAAACATATATAAACTGCATCGATAATAGATTGATTGGCGTCCATATATGTTTGTAGTATATACGATGAAATTAGTATAATTCTCATGCATCTATATATATATATATATATATATAATAAACTATAAAGTTCGCTTTGAAAATGCATGTCAAAATATGTATTGCATTCGGCTTAATGATTTATATAAGCAAATGTACGTATCAAATGAGCTATACGTACGTACAATTAATATGTGTGCATCATACTACTAATTGCTAAAGCCATAAATTAAAGTGAAATTATCAACCTAAATTAGCTATATATTTCTTTCAATATAAATTAATAATAGTTTATATTATAGTATAATAAAAGTTCCTAATATCTATATATTATTTTATTCTTATTATATTACGTAATAATTTAATATAACATGATATAATAAAATTTTCTTATTTAATATGTAATACATATGATAATACAATTTCTTACGGTTATGAGCTATATACAATGTTCTAAAAGTCGATAGGCGGGAGTTGTGCGGTGAAGGGGGACCTAGCGCCTAGGCGACTAGGCGGGGGCCTAGGTGGATTAAAAATTAATGTCTAATCCATATAATTATTTTACTATGTTATCTCAAATCCATTAATGTTTATAAAACTATGTTGTGATGGGGCTTGATATTTTATTAAGCGCCTTATTTTACAAAGCATTACCCAAAATTATAGTTTATGCATTCGTCATCTCCTAAGATGTTGTTGCTTTCACAACATCGAAAGCTTTTTCTCACCTAGGTGGCCTTAGGAAGGGTCTTAGGCGAGAGATAATTGCCTAGCGCATATGCAAGGTCTAGGCGGAGATTTTTAAAACATTGACTATATACACTAAATTCAATCACTAAACACTGAGTGATATGTTTAATCTTAATTGAGTCAATGATCGGAAATTGATTTTTTTATACCAAAATTGACTTATTTGTCTTTGAAAATGATCAATATTGCATTGGTTCTTGTTTTGTAAATGATAGATTGTTTTATACTTAATTATGGGGATTGCTACTTCCACCGGTTGAAAAATGTGCCCAATTTGTTGATTTGAACGGTTTCAGAAACCGTTCGTTTTTTGTTGTTGTTGTTGCAACGGCTTCTAAAGCCGTTTGGTTTTTTTTTTAGTTTAGAGTTTTTTTTTTTGGGTTTATTTGGTTTAAAAATGGTGTAAAGTTTAACCCTATAAAATATTCCCTAATAGAGAATGGATAAACCCTTAAAAAAAGATTAAACTAGTGGTTACAATTGTAAATTATGAAACCCTACAAAATATTCCCTAATAGAGAATGGATAAATCCTTCAAAAAGATTAAACTAGTGGCTAAAAAGATTAAACTAGTGGCTAAAATTTTAAATTATGAAACCCTACAAAATATTCCCTAATAGAGAATGGATAAACCCTTAAAAAAATTAAACTAATGGCTAAATAAATTAAACTAGTGATTAAAAAATTTAAACTAATGGCTAAAAAATTTAAACTAGTGAATAAAATTTAAACTAGTGGCTAAAAAAAATACAATTACATAAAATAAGAAGTTTGGAACGGTGATAATCACCGTTCCAAAATTAAAAAAAAAATCGTTCATTTGAACGGTGACTATCACCGTTCAAATGAACGGCCCTGTAGTGGTGTCTGCAGCACCACTGCAGGTGCAATTAGAGGGTGCCTTAATTATGCTGCTTCCAAATTATATTCCTAAAGATCCTAAGATGCAACTTTCTGTAGTATGGTTTTGGCTTATTCCATCAGTGGTTTTTGTAAAGTAAAATTCTGGACAAAGTTTTAGTTAATAAACACATTCATTTATATAAGGCAGAATTGCAAAAAATACCAAGTTTTCAAAGGTCGTTTGTAAAAATATTGGATTTTGAAAAGTATTGCAAAAGTACAAAAAAACAGCAAAACTTTTTAAAACAAAAAAAGATAAAATCATATTTTCATTTACCTTTTCTTTTGTGAAAATTATACTTTTAACAACTGCTAATTACTTCTTAACAATCGATTAATAATAGGGTTTACTCTTCTCCCCCACATGTACCGCTTCACCTTCCCCTCATCCCCGACGGCCTCCTCCGACAACCTTGTTTGCTGGCTCTCCGACCAGCCCGGTCCCAAGACGCTCTTCCTCCACAACCATGATAGCATGATTCATGATTTAACGTCAACATGGGTGTTAGAAAACGTTCTTCTTTCGGCCCAAAGAAATCAACTTGATCTTTGAACCCTCATCATAAGCCGACATGATAGTTGATTTCAAAGACCCACCCTAGCTGAGTCCAATGATGTTGCCTCTATGAGCCCTTCTTTGTTGAGTCCACAACTGAGGTAAAACATTGGATGGTACAAAAGGCCTACCGAATTTTGATTTCGACTTCTTTGTTGAATTTTCTTAACCCTGAAAATACATAGTCCAAATATACCTTTATATCTGTTGGATATGCCATTAGGTTGTTTCGGTTGAGGATTTTGAAGATTGCAAGAGCTTGGGTGAAAGTTCAATTCAAAGGGAACACTACCCATTGAACATTGAAGATTAGCTAAAGTTGCAGAAGAGGGACCATTCCCTCAGCAAAAAAAAAGGAGGAAAGAAAAAATATCAGAATGAAGAAAAGTTCCAAAAGGAACAGTATGAAGATGTGTAAGAAGATGGGAACAGTGCGACAAAAGAAGTCATGAAAGGAAGTTTTGCTTGAAGATGGAACAGTCCAAGTGTGGAAGGTAAAGGTCTTCAACTAGGGAACTTTGTGGCATGTCTAACACATCCCTTCTCAAAAGAACCGAGCAATTAATATCTTTATCTCTTGATTCTTTTGCAACGTTTTCTGATATTTGTGATGAAGTTGCTTCTTGATGATTGTGATTATATGTTTTATCACTCATTGCATGCGTAGTAACTTAAATGAAAAACTCTTGATGAAATTTATGTTTTATGTGATAATCTAATGTTCCGTTCCTTTAAGGTTTTTCAAGGTCTTTTTGATGATGTCAAAAGGGGGAAAATGTGGAAGGAATTCAGATTAGGAGGTTGAAGAGTTTGTTACTGGATATATTTCTTAGGGGGGACTTATTCATGTTTGTTGATTGTGCATGTGCATATCTCTTGTTTTGATATCGCTTTATTGTGTATTTTTTAAGATGAGTTTGTCATCATCAAAAAAGGGGAAATTATTGAAAGAAAGTTCCCTCAAGGAACCTTAGGTGTTTTGATAATAATAAACACCATGCATTTGATGATTTGTTCTTAAGTATTGTTTCAGGGAACAACAGAAAGCATGTGAGCTATCTGGAGAAGTTCTAGGGAACAATGGTTGTGACTAATGGATCAGTCATCCTAGAGAACAGTAGGAACAAGAGCATCAAAGCTCAAGAAGAAGAGAAGGAATGGAGATTCCAGGGAATAAGGAAAACAGAGCAGAGAAGTTGTCAACGTTCCCAGCGAAGAGGCAAATCGCGAGATATTGCGTCTAGGGTTTCGAATGTTTACTTGGAGCACAAGGAGACGTTCAAACAATGAAAGTGAAGATTATATCTTGCAGATAATGGGTCGGAATTATCATGGAGAGATAAGATCTATTTATGGAAACAAGATAATGTCAAGTTGGAAGATATTGTTTGTGGTATTTTAGGAAGTTGTTTGATGGAAATATATAATGTTATTTATGGGATAATATATCAGATTAGACCATAAATAAATTATATTTTCGTCATTCTTTTGAGGCCTATAAATACAAGGCATTATCAACCTAGTTTGACATGCTTCCAAGAGAGAAAGAGGAGCATCCAAGAGAGACGGCATTAGGAGCTTTGGAGGTTTCTAAGTAGCCATTGGAGAGCAAGAACACAGCTTGGAGTTCAAGAGATGAGTTTCAAGGCTGTTGGCTCAAGGGAACGACAGAGTTGTTCCTACGTCAAGGAGAGTTGCGATCTTTAGGAGCTTCGTAGGGGAAGTTTCTGAGGTGAAGAAGGTAACTTTTCAGTGATTTTGAGTTTGCTGTGAGTTGATAATACATGCTAAGGGTTGTTAAGCTTAGAGAGTATTCTAGTAGGGAAATCTAGTTTACGTTTGATCTTTGCTTGACTTGTGTAGCTCGTGTTTATCAATAAAAGAAGTAGACTTTGAAATCCTGCTAGGGTAACACCTAGAGGTAGAGGTTTTTCCTTGTCAACAAGTTGGTTGATTTGGTTTTTCTCTCTACGTGATTGTGTTGTTATTTGTGATATTCCGTTGTGCAAATGTATAGGAACAATACTTTACTTTGTTACTAACACTTGGTTTTGATCCAACACACTCTACGTCCAGACCGGGGTACTGTTGGCACACGAAGTGTTAGACCTCTCCCAATATTAATATCTTTATACACGCTTTCAGTAGGAATCAAACTCGAGATCTCTAAATAGAACGCTTAAGGGAGTCTAGCGCCAAACTACTAGACCAACTAAATGTTGGTAATAACTATTATCCCTATGGTATAGAATGAATGAGGTAAAAAAAAACTATATAATAAACGAATAAATGAAGTAGGCTTATTAAACCACATGATATCAATCTTTGTTCATCCCTACAGGCTACAGTATCTTATACAATACACATATCTTTAATTACTAAATATTTATATAAAATAATTTAATGTCCTTTTGTAAAGAAAATCATCCTTACGTTAATTTAGCTGGTAGACTTTTATACATGCCATATGAATGTGTTAATTTTTTTATTCGTCCAACATGTCACTTCTATTACATTTATTGTATATTTTTATAGGAAAGACATGATTAGTTGTACTATGTGGGATCTTATGCTGATCAATTTGCATCTGATCAATTTGCATCTTATGTCAAATCTATAATAGAAGACTCGATTATTGTCATAATTCAATTTGTCAAGTTCAAAACCTATCAAAGTATAAGTGCAACTAGATATATGTTTGTTCATTATCTTTTTGATTATTTTTAATCGTTTCAATTAAAAAAAAGAAAGTTGTTATATGTATTTCTTCAGATTAATACAAGTTGGTTAATGCCTCTGGTGGTGGAACTCAGATCATTACTAATGATCCTTTTATTCCAGAAATCATTGATTTTAAGGAGAGTTTAATATTATGTTTATTTTAGTTAAGATTATTTATTTTAGCTACATTTTTTACTACTAATATTATCTAATTTTTTTAAAGTCTTCACACCTCCGGTGTTCATGTTGGTATGAACAAAATTACTTCAATTCCAAGTAGACCTTCATATTCTTTATCTGATCAATTCTTAGATATTGCATTGTTTAATCCGGTTGATGAGATTTTAGATTTTAGTAGTTATAATATTTAATTTATTTATAAATTTATTTCTAGATATTAGTAGATATCAACAAGGTAAATTTATAAATTTATTTATATTTTGATATTAGTAGTTATAATATTTAATGTTAGAATCTTATTGGTTTCCCTCTTATGTTATCCTATTTTGTAGCCATATCAATGGATCACTATTGCTACGGTAGAGAACATTGACAATACATTTGAATGTTATTATTATTCGTGCAAGCAATGCAGATAGAATGTTCGACCTGAAGGGGATCAATTCCATTGTGGCAAATGTGAAAGCATTGTCAAATTTGTCATTCATATGTATTTACTATAACATTAAAATAATATATATAATAATAATTGTATTATTATTCTTAAAATACATTCATTGTCATGCATGTTTAAAGTTACATTAACAATAAAAGATGATTTTGGCATGACATCTTTTGTTATATTTTATAAAGACGCCAAAGAGTGAGTTAACAAATCTGTAACTGAAATGCTGAAATCGACTGCTAAAGTATTAACATATATACTTATTTTGTACATAAGTTATACACTAATTATATTGTGCAATCTTACATACATACTTTTTATTAAAAAATTAACTTCGTTGTGTACAAAATTAGCATAATATATAATACATGTTTAAAACTACAATCATAAATGGTACAATTTTATATAGAGATGATCATGAATTTGACTCAAATTTTAATGTGTATTACCATGAATCTGTACATGATGTGTTATAGATGTGTATTTACGGTTTTATGCTCAACATCATTTAAAACATTAGGAAATTTTACTTTTATATTGAAACAACATTATGACCTTATTTAGTTTGTTTAGATTTCTACATTTACTTGCCTAATTTGTCATATACTTACCTTACTATTTTGTATCTATTAAAATTATTTCCTAATGTACAAGTTATGGATGATAGCACCACACCTGAAAAAATTCAAGTGTTCATTGGAAATACTTTTTTTATTCAGGATTAATATTGATGAGTTCAAGTTGTATGAACATAGTCGTTGATTCACTGTTTCCAATATGATTGACGATTCAACTTTGATTGTTGAACTCAAAAAGTTGATTACGGAAATTCATGTATTTACTAATGACTTATACACTTATATTCAATATTTCATAACAATGTCGAACCACTGTCGTCTGAGCTCAAACACTTCACTGTGTCATCCAATGAAATGCTTACTCTTTTCAAGCGCTCCAATGAAAGCCTATTGCTTGACGATGATAATGAAGAATATGGTACACAAGACCAACTTTCTACTTCACGTACCATGAAATTGGTGAAGAAAGAGAAGGAGGACTAAGTTTGTTGCACGTGACATACAAGCTATTAATTATTAAATAAGACTTATTATATGATTTCTATTTTATAAACATTATTATCATACAAAGTTTTCTTATTTTGGGGATTTATTTGATATTCATCGTTATTATTATATGACATTATTGTTAATTTTATTGGTTTTATTTTATAATAATTAATTACAATTATTTATTTAATATTATTACATATGCTTCTTTATTACAAGAATCCATGCAAGGCATGGGTCAATCAACTAGTTTTACTACAATTTAGAAGACAAAACTAGCTTAATTCCCATACCTTGTACAAGTAATTTAATTTGTGTGTCCTACATAAATTCAAATGTATAATCTACATAATTAATTATCATACCCAAATGAAAATTAAATGAAAATAAAATATCAACTTAAGAAAGATGTTGAAAGATGTATTTGTAAGTGAATATGATTATAAAAAAAAACTATCTAAAAAGTCAATAAATATTTGCTTCAAAAAAGTATAAATCTTCTATATGTTTTCTCCTCTTAAAGGTGAGTTATGTAAGTATCATTATGACTTTTGAATGACTAATTCTTATGCTCATAAAATTTATCCAAATTTGTGCCACATTCAAACTTTTGTGGTCTTATTTGCAACAACACTAAGAAACTTAGAAATAAATTGATTGTTGTGAAGTTTGAAAATTTTGTTTTGATATTTATCTCAGTTTTTTTACTCTTATTTGATTTTATTTTAGATATCTAAATCAAATTATAAAAATAGTATTTTAGAAAGATCTAAAAATATTTTGAGAATATTTTCATAATATTCTTGTTGTTGAATATGAAAACAAAGAAGATATAGATTCGATTTTAAAATAAAGTAAAATGATGTTGAAAATTAAAGTGATAACATGTGGAAAAAAATGATGTGACTTATTCTGATGGTCACACGTAATCTTATAGTAGATTGTCAAGGACTAGTCAAGAAGAACTAATCAAGTGCCAAAATTTACCTCATAAGTATTAGTTATTATGATTTCACTAGGAAAAGATAAAGCAATCAAGAACTGAAGGATTTTAAGACTTACAATCTCAATAATGTGGTGATATATTAGTAATGCCTCCTCATTATCTCCCAATAATACCAAATCCAGTGATTAACACGTTACATTTGGTTCAATACCATCAAGTTATGCCAATGATTAAAGAGAAGTATCAAACTACAAAATTCGTTGTTTATCAAATGTGAGAGATTTGTACAGAATAAACACTCTCACACAAGATACATGTATATAATTATCATTTAGTTTAGTTAGAATATGCTTGTCTTACAAATCAAAAGAAAATTAAGTAATGAAGTTTAGGAAGGTCACTGTCATAAAACAATCCAATTTTTTAAGGCAATATACCGTGTACTATCAATATTCAGTCTCAATCAAATTTTGAGAAAATGATATATTACTTGACCTGAGACAATTCTCATCCTGTCGCATGTGTAATATTTTATGAAAAATTAATATTGTGATCGACTTTATTGCTAAATTATATCACATATCAATTTCACCAAGATAAGAGGAGTCCCCTAATCACTTTATTGATCAAAATTTTTTTTGAGAAAATGATCAAATAGTTAGGGGCAGACCTACGTAGGGACTAACAGGGGCACGGGCCTCCATTGGAAAAAAAAATTGTTTTTCTTACTTCCCATCGCCTCTTACCTGAGGCTATTTCAATCGCCTCATTTATCCATGTTCAATGTTATCTTATGTTAAATTGAATGCACAATGTGTGTGTGATATGAATATGGTGTTGAGATTATACAGCTTATCCATAAGTTTTTATTTCTGTACATACTAAATGAATTAGATTGGGTGCTTAGAGAAACATCTTATATCGAAAGTTGACTAATCCAATAATAAGAGTACTAGAGGAGATTATCTTTAATTTTTATTTTCGATAAAGGATAAATTGAGTTGATATGGGCACTACTACAAAAACCCCAAATAACCCGGGCATTTATAAGCAAATAACTCGGACTAGGTCAGGGTTAAAGGTTAGCGCGGCATTTGCCCTGGACCAAATAACCCGGACCTAAATTTGACACGCCCGGGTTATTTGCCTCCCAAAATTTCCCCACATAGTTTTGACATCCGGGTTATTTTGGTACTATATAACTCGGATATATATACATCCGGGTTATATAAAACACATACAAATTCGGGTTATTTGATAATGTAGGATTGTGATTGTTAGATTAAGAACAAGAGAACTGAGAATACAGATTACAGTTCCCTTCGCAGCGGAAATAAACAATCAAATATAAATGAACAAGTTCCTTATAGTGGAAACCTTTGATTACCAACTAGCAATCTAGGATAAAAACCATTACCTTTCTTTCGAAATGATTTCAAGGTCTACTTCTTGATTTCTTATCACTTCGGTTATAGGTTACTCTATGAACAAACATACCGTTTCTTTGTCGTACACACAGTTAGACAATCCTAGATAAACTTAACAGAAAGTATAATCAATCCAAGAAGCAGTCCTAAGCACTAAGGAACTAACTCACTTACAGTCACAAAAACTAGCACACCGCTCTCGGGTTCCTTGACTGTTCCTCTTGATCTTGGTTTGAGTTGATGATCTTGTTGAGAGTTCACACTTTGATGTTTGTTATGAAGTGTGATTCTTGTTGTAGTACTTGAGAATAACACTGAAGCTTGTCTTCCTTATATAGTGTATTCTCGAGGTTGAGTCTTCTCTCGGTTCCCATAGAGCAAGCTTGACCTAGGTTGTGTGGTGATCCTTGATTCACGCTGACTTAGACATGTACCGATAACCTAGGTAAATCAGAATCCACATTGGTTGGTCAACAACTTCAGAAGAATCTGTCATGTCATTGTCAACCACCTTTCGTCCGAGGTTCAGCAGCCTAGATACTTTGGAACTTTGCTCTGGATGGTGACAAGCTCTTTGACATGTCGCTTTCACCGACCAATGTCTGAGGTTCAGCGTTCTAGACAACTTGGAGCTTTCCTTTGGATGGTGGCAGGCTTTAGAAGCTTTGCTCATGTCGCTTTCACCATCTTTTGTCCGAGGTTCAGCGTTCCCAACTTTATCGGGAAAAGCAAAGTCACGTGTTGCACTTCTGGGTTCCTTTGGCTTGCTTGTTTGGTTTCTTTGTCTTGTTTGGCTTCCATGGTTTCAGTAACTGTCCTGTGGTTCCTTTAAACACATCTTTGAGATAAAACATTAGTATCAAAGTATTTGTCATCTTTAAAAGTAGAGAAACTGAGGAAAGGAACTCTCATGGAAACTGAGGTTCCTGAGTTCCGTTTCCTAACAATTTCCCCCTTTTTGATGATGACAAATATAAGGAACCTGACAACATAATAAGGACATGAAATTCATGAGAACAGTTGAGCTAAGAGATTTACAACTTTACAAAATAATGAAAGAACATTCAATAGTTGTAAATTCCCCCTAAGCAAAAGAACTAAGTTATTCGAGTTCCCCCTCAGAAATAGAACGGGTTTAGATTTCCTATAAGTCCAGTAGTTCCAAGAGTTCAAGGTTCCTATCCATTCTCCCCCCTTTTGACATCATCGAAAAGATCAATTAACTTGTCAAGTGTAGGGTATCAATGTGAAATAAACAATTGCTTTAAACCCATGACAATTACCATAATAGAAACTGAAGGCAAAGACAAATGATGCATTAAAAACATACCCAGAAAAGTTCATTAGACATTAAATCCAATACAGTGTCCATGATGCATAGTGGAAAGAACAACAAAAGATCACAAATAACTTGAAACACATAAGAGAGGGAGATGGGAGGCAGGTAGGATCCTAAGGAACTACTAGCACAATGTGGCGTTATAGCACTGAGAACTAGGAGAGACGTTCCTATGGCTTCGTAGTGTCCTCCTCCTCTTCAGCATCCTTCTGTTCCTCAGTTTTCTCTTCTTTGCCTGCTTGAGCTCCTCCAGTTGCAGCCTCTAAGGTTTGTTGAATCACACTCATTAGACCGGATATTGCATTCCTGGTCTTCCCCATTTCTGTCACGTGATCACGGATGGTAAGAGAGATAGCATTGGTTCCATCCGTGATAGCTTTTTCAATATGACCCAGTGAAGCTAGGATCACAGAGGAGTCTTGGACATGGTAGAGTGGAGGCAGAGAGCTTGGAGTGGCTTGGGAACTTGCCTTTTCCTTAGGCAATTCCGCTTTTACTTCAGAGGGAGCATCCAGGTGGTCTTTGGTTTTGAGCTTCTTCACCGTTGCCATGGTGAGGAATTTGCTGTAAGCAGTTTCATTGAGGTCGGTTGGATACAGGTTCTGCATTGAGAGAAGGTTTTTTATGAGGCGAGGAAAGGGCAAGGCATGGGATTCATGGGATTGACAGAATTGCATGTGGGCTAGCACCAGCTTAGGCAGATCAACTTGTTCCCCATATAGAATTTTCTCCATAAGGATGGCATCTGTGATGAGAATTATGGCTCTGTGCTCTTGCCTGGGAACCAGATTCCGAATGATCCAGAAGTGCAGCAGCTTGTTGGACAGAGAAAGCCCCTTGGTCAGCAGATTCCTTGAATTGTCGCCATCATAAAGCATGCTTACTACCTCAGACTTGGTTTTGTACCCTTTTCCCTTTGGCCAAGTCTTCTTTTGATACAGAATGCCAAAGCCAAACCTGTGCTCAATCCCTAAGGCAGAGGCAATGATGCTTGGGGACAAAGGAAACATAGTTCCCTTCCATTGAACGATGGCATCGTTGCAGGGAGAATCCGCCTTGGCTGGCCCAAAGGTCATATTTTGGTAGAAGACTCGAGCAACTTCATCTGAGACGGAGAATGGTTCCACCAAGATCTGGTCCCACCCTTGGAACTGGAGCAGAGAGTGAAATGCGCTGAGGGCATCACTGAATTGAGCTTCATCCTCCTCTTCAAGGGGTTAGGCCCAAAATTCCTCACCAATGATGAGGGCTTTGAGAATCTTCCTCTTAGCAAAGGAGGAAGACACTTTCCCCAGGGTGGAGGTGGAGGTTATTGCTCTGGTGGACAAGGAAGAGAGAGCTGCTGATTTTAGCTTTTTGGAGGGGGTCGGCTCTTCTGGGGCAGGGTTGAAGGGAACCAGGGCCTGGGAACTCCTCTTGCGAAGCTTGAACCTGGTTGCAACTGAGGGAGCAGGCTTGGATTTGAGGCTGATAGGCGAGGGATCGGAGTTGTGAACCTCCAGAGTATCCTTGTCTGGAGATGAATCATGGGAACCGCCATCAGAGACGATGTGAGTAGCTGATTCAGATTCATGATGGAGTTCATTTTCCACCTCTTCTGTTTGCTTGGGTAAGGGGTTTTTTGTGGGGGTTATATCAAGGGATTTGGAGGATGAGGCGGCTCTCTTTTCTCTGAAGGCTCTGAGGAGAGCAGCTTCTTCCTCATCTTGAGCAAGGTGAGGGTTGAGGTCTTTGTTGGCCATTTGAGGAGTTTGGTGTTTTTGAGAGAGAGAAATGAGCAAGAGAACGAGATAAAGCGAGAGGATGAGAAAGCTAAAGGGGGCAAGGGAAGCAGAGTGCTCGGCTCATTCAAACAGGAGCCCCTAAATAACCCTTGAGCAGCGTTTGAAGCCGTTGAGAATCAAGCCGTTGGGGAGAGAGATTTCTGGGAACTCTGATATTTGGAAACGGCTCTTTTACTTGCAGCATGTTCGGCTTTGCAACGGTCACAATTTCAAAAAGCAAATGATAAAAAATGGCAACAATGCAGGGCTGATCAGAGTCTCTGACGCTGTTGATTTGCAATAAATGCCGTCTTGGGAAGAGCGAGTTTCTACTAGCCGTTTGGAGAACTGCCTTACCTAGTTCCTTTCTGGCGATTTTTTCATTGTGCTAGAGAGATATATGGGAACCTTTGATGTGGGGATTTAAGACATAGAACATGAAAGTACGTTCCCATAAAAGAAATCGGGGAAGACCATTTATTGCATCACACATTAATTTCCAGAGAGGGTTAAGAGATGGATCATAGGAAATTAGATTGTGCAATGAGGCAAGGGAGGGTCATAGTACACAATCATCATTTCGGCTTGTATTATTGGGTTAGAATATGATCAGATTGTGACTTTTGGGCCAACAAAGAAACTTGGACAATGATTGAGTTAAAATGAAAAATGAACATTTAAGGAGAAGAACTAGAAAAATTTATCAAAGCCTTTTGAGTAACCATTATGGATATGAGGGTCGATCTATTGCAAAAGAGATAGCACAATGATTCCAAGACAAAAGGATCTGAACTAGTCAATCAAGGGAACTGTAGAGTAACTTTAAACTAAAGGAACTGCTAGTTTATAGGAATCATTCCCAGTTCTAATCTAAGGTTCTCGAAGGGAACTCTATTCAAAGCTTTGGTGAATATATCTGCAATCTGATCTTCAGTCCTACAAAATTCCATAATGATGTTCCCTTTCTCAACATGATCTCTAAGGAAGTGATGCCTTATATCTATATGTTTGGTCCTAGTATGATGCACAAGATTCTTAGAAATGTTTATAGCACTAGTGTTATCACAAAGAATAGTGAGAGGACCATAAGACATATCAAAATCCGCGAGTTGTTGCTTTAGCCATAAGAGTTGGGAACAACAAGAGGCAGCTACAATGTACTGACAGGGCTAAAGTCGTGATGCCTATCAAATAAATCCCAAAATACCTACTAAGTAGTATAGTAAGCAAGACAGGGTCGATCCCACAGAGAGTTAGGTTATCAATTTGTGCAATTCGTTATCACCAACTAGGAACTAGGGGGGGGGGGGGGTTTGTTTGTGTTTCGTAACAAGCAATAAGAAAGCAAATAAACAGTCCGCAAATAATGGTTGTAAATAATAAGGGAAAAAGCGCCACACTCAACAGAGATCCACACAACAATAGAAAGGTCGATCACAGAATTCTATCAATCTCAAGTTCTTAATATTCCTATAGTTGTTCTTATCCCGATCATAGATAACTATTAGTTCTACCAGCCCTAATAGTACTTATTACTAAATCAAATCCGAAAACCTTCAGAACTCAATAAAGCAATAGCATTCAACCAAGGATTAACAAGACACATGCAATAGAAACAACCCGTTACTATAAGCATGCAATTAACTCTCTCTCAGAATTATGCGCTCGGATCCCCTATATGCACAATCGTGTTCGCTACTAGATATGCAACCCGAACCCGGAATCACAAGTCCTAGCAATTAGGAAGATATCAATAAACCTAGGTGATCAATCTAGATCAATCAACATAAACCAATAATCAATCAAGCACAAGAGAATTAATCCAACTAGATAGGAAAACGAACAAGAGTAGAAAACTCACAACCAATCAATTGCTGGCTTCAAACTGTCAAGTGCAACAATGGAGGTTTAGTTCTCCATTAGGGTTTGTGAGAAAAACGTAGAAAGGTGGCAACTAGGGTTAGAGAATAGATGATCCTCTAAAAGAGTCTTAAACCTAACTTAAATACTAAGGAAATAAAAAAAGAAAATAAAGAAAAGAAAATAACAAACTTGGAAACAAAGTCTCGGAAATAAAATAAAATGGGAAATAAAAACTGGGAAATAAATCCGGAAAAGGTCTTCAGCGCGTCTCCACCGCGGGTACGGTGGCTCCACCACCGGGTGCGGCCATTTAACAGAAACTCCAGTTCTCTGACGACCTCGCCGCGGGTGCGGCAGTGCCCACCGCTGGGTGCGGTGGGATTCCAGTACTTCAGCTTCTGCGACACTTCAGTAAAAACGCCATAACTTTTGATTCCTAACTCAGATTGCGCTCATATTTTGAGGACTTGTAGTAGACTTCAAGATCTAACTCCTCGAATTGGAATCACTCCATTTGGACATCTGAGTAGAGAGAACGAACCATTTGAATTCAGCCCACTGTTCTTCTACTCTTCTCTTCACTTCCTTGGCGTCTTCTCCTTGTGGCTTCCTATGATATCCAAAACAGCTCAAACACCTCCAAAAACACCAAACTTCGCCCCCAAACGCCATACACATGAATGTGTCTAAATCTACCCGAATGGCACCAATAAACCCTCTAATTACTCTTACTTAAGCCCTACAAAGTAGTGCTTATCAAACTCCCCCATGCTTAGACCTTTGCTCGTCCTCGAGTAAACTAAAAGAAAGTCCACTCCTCCAATGCAACACCCAAGGTCTCAGAAAGCATATCCTCCAACTAAGAGTCACCTAGCCCATGCCAAAACTCCTGGCGCCAATCTCATCTACAACACATCATACTTGACAAGCTTAAGGGGCAAGCAGAGTACTTCCCCCAAGCTTAACCCGGACATCCAATAGTGTGAGTAACCTCTAATCCTAGCCTCCATCTATTGCTCCTTATGCCTCCCAGAGTGACCTACCCGACAATCCTTCTTTGACTCCTCTTCTTATGATGCCTCGCCAAGAATAAAGAGAAATCCTAAAATCACTCTTCTTCTTTTTCACTCATTTTGCCAAGGCGCCCTTTCGGGTTTTCACCAAGCCACTCATATTTTTTTCATAGATGTGCTCACATAAGCTCACGTCACTCTTGACCTCATATTACCCCAACCTAATGTTGGTCCAAGCCACCTGCTTATTGCCTAGGCCGCCCTTTCGGGTTTTCGACCTATCCCAGGATTTTTATGTATGCCTTTTTTCAATTTTTGGCTTTTTTCTTTATTCTTTTTCTCCTCAGCGACGTAGCAAGTATAGAACTCTCCCCCATGCTTAAACATTGCATTGTCCTCAATGTAATGAAAGACAAAAGAATAAAGCATAGGGAAAAGCAAAAAATAACTCACAACGTCGCTGAGCTGGCTTGGACACTTCCTTTGTTGCTGGCGGTCTTCAATATACGCACAGGTCGCGGGTGTTGAGCGTGCGTCTTCAATACGCCATGATCTTCATCTACCGTGCAACCATACGAAGCCACTTTGGTGAATAGTGGTAATCAAAGAATTTGGGGCTGCACGGTCTTCAGCGAACACAAAAAATAGGCAAAGATGTCATCGTGGTGTGGGCTCTAGTGTTCCTCCTCCTCAGCTGTCAATTGTAGGGCCATCATTGTTGTCAAATAATGTGTAGGGTAAGTGTATCCTCCTTGACAACATGATGCACACCGTCTCCATGAGAAACTCTGGACAGCTGGCCTTGGTACAACTTTTTTTTTTTTTTTTCGGATTTTTTTTTTTTTTGCTCCTCGTTTAAGGTTTTTTCGGGGAGTTTATTAGTGCAGGGAAGGAAGAGACTTACATTGGTGTGGAAACACCTTCTTCAATAGGCATGGGTCTCTTCCCTGCAGGTTAGTCGGAAACAAAAACAAGAACAAAAACAAAGCAAAAACACACTAAAGAAAATGCAAAAACAAAGAAAGAAAAGCAAAGAAAGAAAAACATACCTCGGGTTGCCTCCCGGACAGCGCCTTAGTTATTGTCATGGCTTGACATACTACTCGAACAACCTTAATCCACAGCATCGGGTTCCTTAGGAACCCTCTCATTCAGCACCTCCTTCCTGAACCAATCATGGAAAGGTTTGAACCTTAGACCATTCTTCTTCTTCAGTGGCTCCTCCACCTTGACCTTCGTAGTCGCCTTCCCCCCATACTTAGATCGATCAGGGGGGTGTTTCACCTCAACTTCAGGGGCCTGCACAATAAAAGGGAACAACTTCTTGCCCTGTGGAGTTAGTAAGGTGGGGCCACTGCCCAAAAGAGAAGCAGGAGACTCACCCTTCTCATCCAATAAAGTCGTGACTTCCTGCAGATTAGAAAATAAAGGAATACTAACAGTCAAGTCAACTATGGGATCCTCTATTATAGGTTGCAATTCATCCAAAGGGTTAGGACTCATTACATCAACAAAGTTCAAAGAGGTGTAAATGAGGGGTTTCATATCATATATGTTGTATTCAACTCCGTCCCCATCAAATTCCATAGTTAATTTCCCACTTCTGACATCAATTGTGGTGTTAGCAGTTTTCATGAAAGGTCTACCTAACAGCATATGTACACCTGTACCACCACCCATATCAAGAACATAAAAATCAGTGGGAAAAATCAGCTTATCTACCATAACAAGGACATCCTCAATAACCCCTTTCGGGTAGATATTGGTTCCGTCAGCTAATTGAATAACTAGCCTAGTGTCCTGTAATGGTGGCAGGCCAAGAGACTCATAAAATGACAATGGTAAGACATTAATAGATGCACCAAGATCTAGCATAGCTTTATCAATTTTTGTCTCACCAATGACGCAGGGGATAGAGAACATACCTGGATCACTCCACTTCTTGGGCATACGCCTTTGAAATACAGCGGATACTTGCTCGCTCACCTGGACCTGCTTCTTTTGCTTCTTCTTCTGGTTCCTCTTGATTGTACAAAGCTCCTTCAAGAACCGAGCGTACTTGGGAACACTCTTAACAAGCTTGAGCAAATGGATGTTAACCTCACACTTGCTAAACGTCTCAAAGAGGTCCTTGTCATCAACTACCCTTCTCTCCTTGAGCGCCTCTGGAAAAGGAGCGGATGGCTTCTCGGAATCGAGAGGAGGGAAGTATGGACGAACGTAATCGTCGACGTAAGGCTCATTAGCAGTCCCAGAAGACTCACCGCGGGTGCGGTGAGACGTCACCGCCGGGTGCGGCTGACTCCCAGAAATTTCTCGAGAAAAATCACCGCTTGCCGCGGGTGCGGCAGGTGCCAGCGCCGGGTGCGGCCGATTTACAGAAGCTTTCTGCTGTTCCAGTTCGTGCTCGCCGCGGGTGCGGTCACCATGCCGCTGGGTGCGGCCATCCTCCAGAATACCCTCTTTTTCTGCATCGTCCTCTTCAACACTAGGATCGACGGGTAATTGCCTTCCATTTCTAAGGGCTATAGCACTAATATTTGCTCGTGGGTTAACTACCATTTGAGATGGTAGATTTCCCGACATCTTGGCATCAATTCTCGTAATCGCCTCAACCATTTGGCTCACCTGTGTCTCCAAATTCTTTATGCTTGACGTTGTGGCCTGAACATGAGTAGTGAAATGTTTCGTCAAGGTTTGGAGCATATCTTCAGTTGAAGGAGACGCCCCAGGTTGAGGATTTTGCGTCCTTTGTAGAAATTGAGGTCTTGGCTGTTGTTGTTGTTGATACTGGGGTTGTTGTTGTTGATTCGGTTGATCCCTCCATCTGAAATTAGGGTGATCTCTCCACCCCGGATTATAAGTATTGGAGTAGGGATCATGATGAGGTCTTGGGTTTCCATAACCTCCTACAGCGTTTACCTCAGCAGTCGAATCATCTTGTAGTTGAGGACATGCGTCAGTGGGGTGAAATTGATCGGCACAGACCCCACACGCTTTCAGTTGTTGAGGAGTTCCTTGCAGCGTAAGTCTCCTCACCATGTCCTTCAACTCAACAATATCATTGGCATACGAAGAGCGACTAGAGTCAGCAGCATTGACTCCTCTTTTGGTAGAAGATCTACCGAAATTTCTCGTGCCCTCTGCCATCTCCTGAATCTTCTCCATAGCAGCTGCTGGTGTTGTGTTGAGAATATTGCCACCACATGCAGCGTCAACCATCCTCCTCTCATTGTCGAGCAGCCCATTGTAGAGATGAAGCACCAGATCTTGGTTGGAATACCCGTGGAATGGACAGCTTGAGCAAAGTCTCTTGAACCGCTCATAATAATCATACAGGCTCTCGTCAACTTCCTGCTCAATGTTGCTAATAGCTTTCTTCAAACTGTTTGCCCTCTTTGCAGGGAAATACTTCTCAAGAAAAGCCTTGTGTAGCTTGGTCCACGTGTCAATGCTCCCAGTAGGAAGATGATAATACCAGTCATCAGCAGTGTCTTTCAGGGTAAACCCAAAAGCTCTCATCTTGATTTGCTCCTCAGTAACATTCGCCGGTTTCATGCTCATGCAGACTGTGTGGAATTTACCCATGTGTTTGATTGGGTCCTCGCCAGCCAGTCCATGGAAAGTTGGGAGCAAATGAATCAGCCCCGGCTTCAACTCAAAGTTCACATTCTCTCCCACAGCAGGGATCACCACGGCCAAGGGTTGCTGTTGCAAGTTCGGCGCAGTCAACTGTCTCAACGTTCTATCCGCGTCACCCATGAATGCATGGTTGTCAAAAACCAAAGTACGGTTCACTCTGCGACCCTGTGAAAGAGTTCTCTCGATCT
This sequence comes from Rheum nobile, assembly GCA_027886185.1. Lineage (NCBI taxonomy): Eukaryota > Viridiplantae > Streptophyta > Magnoliopsida > Caryophyllales > Polygonaceae > Rheum > Rheum nobile. The sequence continues at coordinate 6,484,802 of WOAB01000546.1, read as the reverse complement.
CTGGATCAAAATCAAGAAGCGGTGAATTAGTAGCACGAGTGTGGACCATAAGATAGGTCCACACCAAGGTTGGTAACAAACAAATCACAAAAACAGAAAATTTGACTCCCCGGCAACGTCGCCAAATTTGACAGGGCTAAAGTCGTGATGCCTATCAAATAAATCCCAAAATACCTACTAAGTAGTATAGTAAGCAAGACAGGGTCGATCCCACAGAGAGTCAGGTTATCAATTTGTGCAATTCGTTATCACCAACTAGGAACTAGGGGGGGGGGGGTTGTTTGTGTTTCGTAACAAGCAATAAGAAAGCAAATAAACAGTCCGCAAATAATGGTTGTAAATAATAAGGGAAAAGCGCCACACTCAACAGAGATCCACACAACAATAGAAAGGTCGATCACGAAATTCTATCAATCTCAAGTTCTTAATATTCCTATAGTTGTTCTTATCCTGATCATAGATAACTATTAGTTCTACCAGCCCTAATAGTACTTATTACTAAATCAAATCCGAAAACCTTCAGAACTCAATAAAGCAATAGCATTCAACCAAGGATTAACAAGACACATGCAATAGAAACAACCCGTTACTATAAGCATGCAATTAACTCTCTCTCACAATTATGCGCTCGGATCCCCTATATGCACAATCGTGTTTGCTACTAGATATGCAACCCGAACCCGGAATCACAAGTCCTAGCAATTAGGAAGATATCAATAAACCTAGGTGATCAATCTAGATAAATCAACATAAACCAATAATCAATCAAGCACAAGAGAATTAATCCAACTAGATAGGAAAACGAACAAGAGTAGAAAACTCACAACCAATCAATTATTGGCTTCAAACTGTCAAGTGCAATAATGGAGGTTTAGTTCTCCATTAGGGTTTGTGAGAAAAACGTAGAAAGGTGGCAACTAGGGTTAGAGAATAGATGATCCTCTAAAAGAGTCTTAAACCTAACTTAAATACTAAGGAAATAAAAAAAGAAAATAAAGAAAAGAAAATAACAAACTTGGAAACAAAGTCTCGGAAATAAAATAAAACGGGAAATAAAAACTCGGAAATAAATCCGAAAAAGGTCTTCAGCGCGTCTCCACCGCGGGTGCGGTGGCTCCACCGCGGGTGCGGTGGCTCCACCGCCGGGTGCGGCCATTTAACAGAAACTCCAGTTCTCTGACGACCTCGCCGCGGGTGTGGCAGTGCCCACCGCTGGGTGCGGTGGGATTCCAGTACTTTAGCTTCTGCGACACTTTAGTAAAAATGCCATAACTTTTGATTCCCAACTCGGATTACGCTCATATTTTGAGGACTTGTAGTAGACTTTAAGATCTAACTCCTCGAATTGGAATCACTCCAGTTGGACATCTGAGTAGAGAGAACGAACCATTTGAATTCAGCCCACTGTTCTTCTACTCTTCTCTTCACTTCCTTGGCGTCTTCTCCTTGTGTCTTCCTATGATCTCCAAAACAGCTCAAACACCTCCAAAAACACCAAACTTCGCCCCCAAACGCCATACACATGAATGTGTCTAAATCTACCCGAATGACACCAATAAACCCTCTATTGACTCTTACTTAAGCCCTACAAAGTAGTGCTTATCATGTACTCAGATTCTGTGGTGGAGAGGGAGACTGATATTTGTTTCTTTGAACCCCATGACACAAGACAAGGGCCTAGTAACTGTGTCATTCCAGAAGTACTCTTCCTATCCACCAGGTATCCAGCATAATCAACATCAGTGAAACCTATCAGCTCAAAGGGACACTCTTTGGGGTACCAAATGCAGAGTGAGTCAGTTCTCTTGAGATATCGAAATATCCTTTTCACAGCTGCTAAGTGTGTTTCTCTTGGACATGATTGAAACCTAGCACACAAGCAAACAACAAACACAATATCTGGACGACTAGCTGTTAGATACATGAGAGAACCTATCATACCTCTATAGAGCTTTTCTTCCACAAGAGGACTTGAGTGATCTTTGTCCAAATGGGAGATTATAGAGATAGGAGTGGAGAGAGGCTTGCAAGACTCCATTTTGAACTTTTTCAACAGTTCCCTGACATACTTTTGTTGGTGAATTTGTATGCCATCTTTCTTTTGGGATATTTGCAATCCGAGGAAGAAGGTGAGTTCCCCTATGAGACTCATTTCAAATTCACTGCTCATCAAGTCTTTGAACTTATCTACAAGGGACAGGTTAGTGGAACCAAAAATGATATCATCAACATAAATTTGAACCACTAGGATGTTACCTTCTTCTTCTAGAATGAAGAGAGTCTTGTCAATGATTCCACGCCTGTAACCATTGGAGAGTAGGAACTGGGCAAGACGATCATACCAAGCTCTAGGGGCTTGCTTGACACCATACAAGGCTTTGTCTAGGAAATAGACATGGTCTGGATGATCACTGTCTTCAAAACCGGGTGGTTGCTTGACATAGACTTTCTCTTGAAGAATGCCATTGAGGAAGGCGGTCTTTACATCCATTTAGAATAGTTTGAAACCCTTGTGTGATGCAAAGGCAATCAATAACCTTATTGCTTCAATCCTTGCCACTGGAGCATAGGTTTCATCATAGTCGATTCCTTCTTGTTAATTGTATCCCTGAGCAACAAACATTGCTTTGTTCCTAATTACAGCTCCTGAGTCATCGAGCTTATTTCTGAAAGCCCATCTGGTTCCTATGATATGCTTATCTTTAGGGCGGGGAACTAGATGCCATACTTTGTTCCTTTCAAACTGATGAAGTTCTTCTTGCATGGCTTGGATCCAATCTACATCCTTCAGTGCTTTACCTATATTCTTTGGTTCCATAATAGATAAGAAAGCATTGAAAGCATAAAAGGTTAGATCTTTGAACCTGACAGGAGGCTTGCTGGTCCTTCTTTCTCTATTGGGAGCTAGAGCATTTGATGTGGAGGCAACTTGATTTGAACATTCAGCTTCAACTTCTATGTTGGGATCACCTTCTCCGTTTAAGAACATGGGAGAGGATGAATCATTTATGTCTCCACAGGTATTGTCTTCATGTTCATGGTTCCCAAAAATGGATTATTGTTGATTGTCCATGGGAACTGGTGGAGGAATTTGTGCAACTGGGTAGGAACTGGGAGGTGTGATGTCTTCATCTGGATCTTCTTGAGGTGGCTTGGGAAATGAATCTTCAAAGGGGCTGGTGGTGTTATGCATATTTCTACCAAGTGATTTCTCATTAAAAAACAACATGAACACTTTCTTCTACTTTTTTAGTCCTTTTGTTGAAGACCTTGTATGCTTTGCTGCTTGAGGCATATCCAATGAAGATCCCTTCATCACTCCTTGGGTCGAATTTGCCAAGATTATCTTTTCCATTGTTATGCACAAAGCATTTGCATCCGAACACCCTAAGATGTGAAATGTTGGGAACTCTTCCTCTTAGAAGTTCATAGGATGCCTTCTCTATGATTGGGCGAAGCATAGCTCGATTGATGATGTAGCAGACTGTATTGATTGCCTCAGCCCAGAATGATTGAGGGAGTCCACTTGAGATGAGCATAGTTCAAGCCATGTCTTCTAATATTCTATTCTTCATTTCCACTACTCCATTTTGTTGAGGAGTGTATGGTGCAGAGAAGTTGTGATCAATGCCATGCTCACCGCAAAAGGTTAGAAATTCTCAATTTTCGAACTCAGTACCATGGTCAGAGCGAATAGAATTGATGGAACAAGCGAGAGATTTTTCTAACATGGGAACCAGATCCTTAAATCGTCCAATGACTTCACTTTTAGATTTTATGAATATTGTCCAAGTAAAACGAGAGAAGTCATCGACGAGAACAAAGATATACCTGTTTCCTCCTAGGCTTTGAACTCTCATGGGTCCACAAAGGTCCATGTGAATGAGTTCACGGGGCCTTGAGGAACTTACCATATTCTTGGATTTAAAGGAACTCCGAGCTTGTTTCCCTCTTACACAGTCTGAGCATAGTTCCTCAGATATGCCACTTATCTTTGGGAGGCCTCTGACTAGCTCCTTTGAGTGTAGCTTTTGGATTAATTTGGTACTTGCATGACCAAGACGTTGATGCCACAAGTTCGTTTGATCATTCACAGTTGAGAGACAGAGTTTCTCCTTGGGAACGAAGGAAGGGTCAACAACATACACATTGTTGAACCTTTTACCTTTTAAGATGATTTGTCCCGAGGAGTTAAGGACAGTGCATTTGATTTGAATCTAACTTCGTTGTCTCCTTGATCACACAGCTGTGACACACTAATTAGATCAAAACCAAGATTATCAACAAGGTGAACTTTGTTTACCTTAATGTGGTCATTGAGATTCACAGTTCCTATCCCACAAATTTTCCCTTTGCTTTTGTCTCCAAAGGAGATGTTCCCTCCTTGGAGGGGTTGAAGAGAGGTCATTTGATTTCTTCTTCCGGTCATATGGCACGAGCAACCACTATCAATATACCATAGTTGAGGTTGCCTCTCTTCTTTCTGCACACAAGGAAACTAAGATTTCTGAACCCAATGAAGCTTGGCTTTACTGGGGGGATTAGCATGTGATTTATTATTGCGAGTCTGTGAATGACAAGGGAACTGGTTCCTTTCATGGTAGTATGCACTTTTCTCATTATCATAGTTCCTTTTCTTAGGACACTCAGTGTTGTAATGACCATTCTTACCACAATAGAAAAACAGACGATTGTACACAACATGACCATATTTTCCCTTTCTTGGCCTAAAAGGTTTTTCATTTTTTCTTTTATTGAAATCAACATTATTTCTAACCTTACCATGAGCCATGTCCACGTACCTTTTGTGAGCAAAGGAGTTAGTGAACCACTTGTCTTTAGGAGATACTTTCTCCTTTCTCTTAGGTTCCATTTCAAAGGCCTTAGGGTCCCTCTTTGGACTTTTAGAATTTTCTACGAGAAGCTTGGCAACCTCAGCCTTGTTCTCAAGAACCATGATCTTCTCTAATAGGAACTGATTCCTATCTCGAGAAGTCGTAAGAGAAGTACTGAGGTTCTCATTCATCTCAACAAGTTCACGTCTAACCTTTTCATTTTCAGCATCATCATTGATCTTGTTGTTAATGTATCCAACTCCATGGCGTTGTTTCACAAAGACAGTTTGATTTGCTGTTTTTTCTTTTATAGAATCAGTGAGATCATCTAACCTATTAATTATAGATTGAAGCAAGATATTTCCAGATAGGTTATCATGCATAGGAACTGTAACAGATTCTATCTTAGATTCACTACAAGATTGGCAAATTTTAAGGGAACTAGCATGCATATTACTAACTTCTATGAGTTTGGATTTGGTTTCAGCAAGATCTTTCTCAGTTTCTTCAAGTTTCTTACTCCACACAGAGTTCTCAACAGCTAAACAAGCAATCTCATCTTCACAATAATCAAGTTTTTATTGAAGAGCACTAGTTTCTTCCCTAGATTTTTTATGATCTTTAGAAGTTGTTTCTTGTCACAATCAACTAGAGTTTTTAAGAAGTCATCAGAAGTTACCTCAAGGTCTTCTGAGTCGCTTGGATCTCCTTTTGCCATGAGGCATCTTCCTCCAGAGAATCCACTCAGATCTAGTTCCTCATCTGAGTATTCTTCCCATGAGGCCATAAGATGTAGGATCGTGATTGTTAGATAATAACTTAAGGAACTCAGAATATGGATTCTAAGTTCCCTTCGCAGCGGAAATAAACAATCAAACAATTGACAAGTTCCTTATAGTGGAAACCTTTGATTGCCAACTAGCAATCCAGGATAAAAACCACTATCTTTCTTTCGAAAGGATTTCAAGGTCTACTTCTTGATTTCTTATCTCTTTTGGTTACAACTTATCCTAGGAACAAACACACAGTTTCTTGCCTTACACACAGTTAGACAATCCTAGATAACTTAACACAATCAATAATTAATCCAAGAAACAGACCTTCGCACCTAGGAACTATCACTTACAGTCACAGGAACTTAGTACTCAGCTCTTCTATTCCTTGACTGGTTCCTCTTGATCTCGGTTTGCTTTGATGATCTTGTTTGAAGGTTCACACTGGATATTTGCTAATGTGTGTGAGTCGTATTTCAGTGCTTGAAGATAACTCTTGAGTTAGTCTTCCTTTTATAGAGGATTCTTCGCAGCTTAATCCTCTCTGGGTTCCCACAGATTGAGCTTGCCCTAGGATCAGTGGTTCTCATTGGTCCACGTTGTTCTTGGCATGCGCAAACAACCTAGGCAGCTCAGAATCTCTCTTGGTTGGTCAACTACCTTAGACGAGTCTTGCTATATTGTTGTCCAAATGCTTTCGTCCGAGGTTGAACAAGTTGGGCGCTTGGGAACTGTCTTCTGGACAGTGACATCTCTATGTCCTGTCGCTTTCACCTTCTGTGTCCGAGGTTCAGTGTTTCTAGGTGTCTTGTTGTTTTGCTCTGGACATTGGCATGCTTTTGGAAGCTTTGGACAAGTCGTTTTCAACAACTTTTGTCCGAGGTTGTGTGTCCCCAGATTTCTCGGGAATCGCAATGTCGCATGCTACGTTACTGGGCACATCTGGGTTCGTCTGGGTTCCTTATTCTGTCTTGTTCCTTTGGTTCTCTTTGTCCTGTTTGGTTTTCTTGCCTTCGGTATATTCCTGTGGTTCCTTAAAGCACATCTTTGAGATAAAACATTAGTATCATAATATTTATCATCTTCAAAAGTAGAGAAACTGAGGAAAGGAACTCTCAGGGGAACCGAGGTTCCAGAGTTCCGTTTCCTAATAATTTCCCCCTTTTTGATGATGATAAATACAAGGAACCTGGCAACATAATAGGACTTGAATTTCATGAGACCATATTGAGATTAAGGGATTTACAACATTACGAATTAATGAGAGAACATTTAATGGTTGCAAATTCCTTCTAAGCAAGTGAACGAGTTTATTTCAAATTCCCCCTTAGAAGTAGAATTAGTTCAGAGTTCCTATTAGTCAAGTGGTTTCCAAAGTTCAAGGCTCCTATCCTTTTCTTCCCCCTTTTGACATCATCGAAAAGATTAAATACTAGTTAAGAACAGGATATCCAAGTGAATATGCAAATGCATGAATCCCATAATAGAAGCATAATGTAAACTTAGGGCAAAGACAAATTGATCATTGGAACGAAACCAAAAGATAGTCATTAAAGTTGAAAAACTGATCATTGTTCATAGACGGGTAAGACACACCATAAAACAACACAAACGAACAACTTAACAAAAGTCGACACAAACAACAGTAAAAGCAATCGTTAGGAAAGACGACATGGGGATAGAAGAGGGAAGTAGGATCCTAGGGGAAACTACTAGCACGCTGTGAGGTTACAGCACTGGGAACCAGACCAAGCGTTCCTATGGCAGAGCAGCGGCCTCCTCTTCAGCATCTTTGTCGACAGTTCCTACATTTTGGCCCATGGCCTGATGAACACCGATTGCATCTTTCCACTCCTTCTGAAGAACTTCTACCAGATCCACAATAGCAGAACTCATTCGTCCCAACTCTTTTACTTGATCACGGAGGGCGACCGGGATAGCAGTCGAGCCCACCATGATGGCCTTTTCAATACGATCCAGAGCAGAAAGGATCGCAGAGGAGTCTTGAGAGGGGTTGAGTTGTGGCTGGGAGCTTGAGGGGGCCTGGGAACTGGCTTTTTCTTTAGGCAGTTGAGTTTGAGCTTGAGAAGGGTTGGTCTGTTGTTCCTTAGTCTTCAAGTTCCGAACAGTGGCGATGGTTAGGCACTTGCTGTAGACTGTCTCAGGCAAATCATCTGGGTATTGGTGAAGGTTAGAGAGAATGGTCTTGATGATATGAGGGAAGGGTAGGGCATGGGAGGCATGGGATTAACAGAACTGCATATGAGCCAACACAATGCGAGGGAGATCAATCTGGACACCAGAGAGCACCTTGTCCATAAAAATGGCATCTGTAATGAGAACGTCGTTCCTGTGCTCCTGTCTGGGAACTAGATTACGGGTGATCCAAAAGTGTAACATCTTGTTTGTGATGGAGAGGTCCTTTGTCTCCAAAGATTGGGGGGAGGCGCCGTCGTAGATTTTCTTGACCACTGCTCCCTTGGATTTGTAGCCCTTTCCTTTAGGCCACCCCTTTTTCTGAGGGAGAATTCCAAATCCGGATCTGGACTCGATCCCTAGAGCGGACACAATTAGGTTGGAGGACAGGGAATAGCTGGTTCCCTTCCATATGAGAATAGCGTCGTGACAGGGAGAGTTCTCCTTTGCGGGCACAAACTCGATAGACTGGTAAAACAGGCGGACGACCTCATCAGAAGCAGAGAAGGGCTCAATCAACATCGCATCCCAGCCTTGATACTGCAGCAGAGAATGGAACTCGTTCATGGCTTCTCCAAATATTTCTTCATATTCTTCTTCTAGTTCTTGGGACCAGAACTCTTTGTCGATTATGAGAGGCTTGAGAATCTTCCTTTTAGAGAAGAGAGAGGAGACCTGACCCAGGGAGGAAGAGGCAGAGATGGTGAGGGTTTTGGTTCTTTTGGATTGAGGATCATAGGGAACCAAGGCTTGGGAACTCCTTTTTCGTTATTTTAGCCTGGTGGCAATAGAGGGACCAGGATTTGAGGAGGGTTTAGATTTGAGGCTTGCTGGTGAGGTCTCAGGGCTAAGGAGCTCTTGGATAGACTTATCAGGGGAGGAGTCATGAGAGCCACCTTCGGAGATGGATTTTGTAGCCGATTCTGAGGCAGGAGAGATTTCTTTCGCCGTCTCCTGTGCCTTTGGTGGCTCCTCAAGTTTCTCTTCAGGTTTCTCCACTGTTTGCTCCACAAGTTTCTCTTTAGGTTGGGATTTTTGAGAGATGGTGGCAGAAATAGGCTTAGAAGAGGATGATGCCTTCTTTTCTCTAAAGGCTCTGAGAAGAGCAGCCTCCTCCTCATCCTGGATAAGGTTAGGGTTTGGATCAGCCATTTTTGAGGATCTAAGGATTTCTGTGTTTGAGAGAGAGAGAGAAGCAGAAGATCAGAGAGATGGAGAGTTGTGGGAATGGCTTGGATCAACAGTGCAACTCTTTAAGGCGATGAGGGAGGAAGAGACGTTGAGACAAATCTAGCCGTTGAGAAGATTGGGGAGAATCTGGAGCATTGAAGGCTCTTTGCAGCTTTTCCGAACGGCTAATACAAATTCAAAGCTTACCCATTCAGAGAAGAGGGAGGTCTGCCAACTGATAGGACGTGACTGACCTCTGCGATTTTGCCATAAATAGCTTTGGGGGAGAGCCAAAGTAGCAGTTGGAAGTATGCTTCATCCTGGTTCCTTTCTGGCGATATATTCAATGTGCTAGAAGGACAAATGGGAACCTTTGATGTGGGTTTAAACAATGGAACCAGAAAAAAAACGTTCCCATACAAGGAATCAGGATAGGCCATTTATCGCATTGCACAATAATTCTCAGAGAGGGTTTAGGGATAGATCATAGAGAATTAAATTGAGTAATGAGGCAGGGGAAGGTCTTAGTACACAATCATCATTTCGGCTTGTAATGTTGGGTTAGAAATATGATCAGATTGTGACTTTTGGGCCATTCAAAGAAACTTGAACAATGAAGAGTTGAAAGAATAATGAGGACCATAAAGAAACGAACCAGAAGAATTTATCTAAGCCCTTTTTTGAGAAACCATTATAAAAAAGAGGGTTTGAAGAAAAAGATATAACATAAAGAGATCAAGACTCAACAAGTTAAAAAAAATATGAAACTAGTCAATCAGGAGAACTGGAAAGAAGCCTTTAAACTAAGGTCACTACTAAGTTATAGGAATCATTCCCAGTTCCAATATAAGGTTCTCGAAAGGAACTCTATTCAAGGCTTTGGTGAATATATCTGCAACCTGATCTTTAGTTCTACAAAATTTCATAATGATGTTTCCTTTCTCAACATGATCTCTAAGAAAATGATGTCTTATATCTATATGCTTGGTCCTAGTGTGATGCACAAGATTCTTTGAAATGTTTATAGCACTGGTGTTATCACAAAGAATAGTGAGAGGACCATAAGACATATCAAAATCCGCGAGTTGTTGCTTTATCCAGAGAAGTTGGGAACAACAGGAGGCAGCTGCAATGTACTCGGATTCTGTGGTGGAGAGGGAGACTGAGACTTGTTTCTTTGATCCCCATGACACAAGGCAAGGGCCTAGGAACTGTGCCATTCCAGAAGTGCTCTTCCTATCCACCAAGTATCCAACATAATCAGCATCAGTGAAGCCCATTAGCTCAAAGGGACACTCTTTGGGGTACCAAATGCAGAGAGAGTCAGTTCCCTTGAGATATCTAAGTATTCTCTTCACAGCAGCCAAGTGGGTTTCTCTTGGACATGATTGGAACCTAGCACACAAGCCAACAGCAAAAACAATGTCTGGTCGACTAGCAGTTAGGTACATGAGTGAGCCTATCATACCTCTATAGAGCTTCTCCTCCACTAGAGGACTCGAATGGTCCTTATCCAAATGGGCAATGGTGGATAAGGGAGTGGAGAAAGGCTTGCATGAATCCATTTTGAACTTCTTCAGTAGTTCCCTGACATACTTCTGTTGGTGAATTTGTATGCCATCTTTCTTTTGAGTGATTTGTAATCCGAGGAAGAAGGTGAGTTCTCCTATTAGGCTCATTTCAAATTCACTGCTCATCAAGTCTTTGAACTTATCTACAAGGGACAGGTTAGTGGAACCAAAAATGATATCATCAACATAAATTTGAACCACTAAGATGTTACCTTCTTCTTCTAGGATGAAGAGAGTCTTATCAATGAATCCACGCCTGTAGCCATTTGAGAGTAGGAACTGGGCAAGACGATCATACCAAGCTCTGGGAGCTTGCTTGAGGCCATAGAGTGCCTTGTCCAGAAAGTAGACATGATCTGGATGATCGTCATCTTCAAAACCAGGTGGTTGCTTGACATAGACTTCTTCTTGAAGAATTCCATTGAGGAAGGCCGTCTTTACATCCATTTGGAACAACTTGAACCCTTTGTGAGATGCGAAGACAATCAACAATCTTATTGCTTCGATCCTTGCCACTGGAGCATAAGTTTCATCATAGTCGATGCCTTCTTCTTGATTGTATCCTTGAGCAACGAGTCTAGCTTTGTTCCTTATCATAGCTCCTGTATCATCTAGCTTGTTTCTGAAAACCCATCTAGTTCCTATGATGTGTTTATCCTTGGGGCGGGGAACCAGATGCCATACTTTGTTTCTTTCAAACTAGTAAAGCTCTTCTTGCATAGCTTGGATCCAGTCCGCATCCTTCAGTGCCTCACCTATGTTCTTTGGTTCCACAATAGATAGAAAGGCATTGAAGGCAAAGAAGGTTAGATGTTCGAACCTGACTGGAGGCTTGATGACTCTTCTTTCTCTGTTAGGAGCTAGAGCATTTGATGTGGAGACATTCTGAGTTGAGCATTCAGCTTCCTGGTTGGGATCACCTTCTCCATTGAAGATCATGTGGGAAGATGAATCATTGAAGTCTCCACAGATGTTGTCGTCATGCTCCTGGTTCCCAGAGATGGATTATTGTTCATTATCCATGGGAACTGGTGGAGGAGCCATTGGAGGGTTCCGAGCAGCAGGACAGGAACTGGGTGTAGTGACATCTTCATCTAGATCTTCTTGATATGACTTGGGAAACGGGTCTTCAAAGGAATTGGTGGTGTTCTGCACAATCTTTCCAAGTGATTTTTCATTAAAAATAACATGAACACTTTCTTCTACCGTTTTAGTCCTTTTGTTGAAGACTTTGTACGCCTTGCTACCCGAGGCGTATCCAATGAAGATTCCTTCATCACTTCTTGGGTCGAATTTGCCAAGATTGTCCTTCCCATTATTGTGCACAAAGCACTTGCATCCGAACACCCTCAGATGTGAGATGTTGGGAACTCTTCCTCTTAGGAGCTCATAGGGTGTCTTTTCTGTGATTGGGCGAAGCATGGCTCAATTGATGATGTAGCAGGATGTGTTGATCGCCTCAGCCCAAAATGATTGAGAGAGTCCACTTGAGATTAGCATAGTCCGGGCCATGTCTTCCAAAGTTCTGTTCTTCCTCTCCACTACTCCATTCTGTTGAAGAGTGTATGGTGCAGAGAAATTGTGATCAATTCCATGCTCACTGCAAAAGGTTAGAAATTCTCCATTTTCGAATTCGGTACCATGGTCAGACCGAATAGCATTGAGTGAACAATCAAGAGATTTTTCTAACAAGGGAACCAGATCTTTAAAGCGGTCAATAGCTTCACTCTTAGATTTAATAAAGATGGTCCAAGTAAAGCGAGAGAAGTCATCGACAAGAACAAAGATATACTTGTTCCCTCCTAGGCTCTGAACTCTCATGGGTCCACGCAGATCCATGTGGATGAGTTCAAGAGGCCTTGAGGTGCTTACCATGTTTTTGGACTTGAAGGAACTACGAGCCTGTTTCCCTTTTACACAGTCAGAGCACAGTTCCTTAGATATGCCACTTAGCTTTGGCAGCCCTCTGACTAGCTCCTTTGAGTGTAGCTTTTGAATCAGCTTGGTGCTAGCATGACCAAGGCGTTGATGCCACAAATCAGCTTGGTCATTCACAGTTGAGAGACAACGTTTCTCCTTGGGAACAAAGGATGAATCAATTATGTAGACATTGTTGAATCTTTTCCCTTTTAGGATGATTTGTCCCGAGGAGTCAAGGACTGAACATTCGTTTGATCTGAATCTAACTTCATTGTCTCCTTGATCACACAGCTGTGACACACTTATTAGATCAAAACCAAGATTATCAACAAGGTAAACTTTGTTTACCTGAATGTGGTCGTTGAGTTTCACAATTCCTATTCCACAGATTTTCCCTTTGCTTTTGTCTCCAAAGGATATGTTCCCTCCTTGGAGAGGTTGAAGAGAGGTCATTTGATTTCTTCTTCCAGTCATATGGCATGAGCAACCACTGTCGATGTACCATAGTTGAGGTTGCCTCTCATCTTTCTGCACATAAGGGAACTAAGATTTCTGAACCCAGCGAAGCTTGGCTTTACTGGGGGGATTAGCATTGCGAGTCTGTGAATAACCAGGGAACTGGTTCCTTTCATGGTAATGAGTACTTTTCTCCTTTTCAAAGTTCCTTTTCTTAGCACAATCAGTGTTGTAATGACCATTCTTACCACAATAGGTACACAAACGATTGTAAACAACATGTCCATATTTTCCTTTTCCTGGCCTAAAAGGTTTTTCAGTTTTCCTTTTGTTAAAATCAACATTGTTTCTAACCTTGCTATGGGCCATGTCAATATATCTTTTGTGAGCAAAGGAATTACTGAACCATTGGTTTTCAGGAACCATCTTTTCTTTTCCCTTAGGTTCCTTCTTAGGACTTTAAGAACTTTCATTTAGACGTTTGGCAACCTCAGCCTTGTTCTCAAGAACCATGATCTTTTCTGATAGGAATTGATTCCTATCACGAGAAGTGGCAAGAGCAGTACTGAGGTTCTCATTCATCTCAACAAGTTCTCGCCTAGCCTTTTCATTTTCAGCATCATTGTTCCCTTTGTTGTTGACATATCCTATTACATGACGTTGTCTCATAAAAATAGTTTGATTTATTGTTTTTTCATTAATAGAATCAGTGAGAATGTCCAATCTATCAATTATGGATTGAAGCATGTCATTTCCAGGTAAGTTAGCATGCAAGGGAACTTTGACAGAATCTATGCTAGTTTCATCACAAGATTTGCAAGTTTTAAGATGGCTAGCATGTACATTCCTATATCAATGAGTTTGGAGTGAGTTTCAGCTAGGTCTTTCTCAGTTTCATCAAGTTTCTTACTCCAAACAGAATTCTCAACAGTCAAGCAAGCAATTTCATCTTCACAATCATCAAGTTTCTGTTGAAGGGAACTGGTTTCCTTTCCTAGTTTCTTTATGATCTTAAGAAGTTGTTTCTTATCACAGTCAACTAGGGATTTTAAGAGATCATCAGAAGTTACCTCAAGGTCTTCTGAGTCGCTTGAGTCTCCTTTTGCCATGAGACATCTCCCTCCAGAGAAGCCACTCAGATCCAGTTTCTCATCTGAGTCTTCTCCCCATGATGCTACGAGAGCCTTCTTTCTTTGAGGTCTTTCCTCTTCCTTGGACTCTTCTTTGTTGGGACAGTTCTTAGCGTAGTGTCCCTTCTCCTTGCACTCGTAACAGGAGACTTCCTTGAGATCTCTTCTTGGTTCATTGTGAGAGGAACTGCCCTTTTGGAACCTTCCCTTCACAAAGAATTTTTTGATGTTCTTTGTGAAGAGGGCTGTTAGTTCGTCCTCCTCTTCTTCAAGGTCTGAGTTCTCTTCCTCCATCTCGAGCCTAGAGAAGGCTTTGGAGATCTTGAGGGCAATTCCTTTCTCCAGTTTCTTGTCGGTATTGGCTTTGGTGTGCTCTCCTTCTTCAACCTCCAGTTTCCCTATGATTTGTGTCAAGGGAAGGGATTGGATGCCTGGAGTGTTCTTCATGATTCCCTTCAGAAGGGTGAATTTGGAGTTGAGTCCATTGATGACCACTAGGGACTTGGAGACTTCATCAAGATCGACTCCCGCTGCTGTTAACTTTCCAATCAATCTGTTGAAGCGGGAGTAGTACTCTGAGATGGTCTCAGTTTCCATCATTTTGAAAGTGTGGTATTCTCCTTCCAAAGCAAACTTTCTGCTTTGCTTTAGTTCCTCACTTCCTTCATGTATCTCCTTGAGAGCTTTCCACATCTCTTTGGCCGTCTTGATTCCTATGACCTTGTCCATGTCCTCTCTGTCCAATCCATTGAGGATGAACTGCCTGGCCTTGGCATTCTTCTCCATGATAACATAGTGTTCTGGTTTCCAATCTTCTTCCTTCATGGTGAGGTCGGCATAGCCATCTCCATTTTCGACTATCCTCCAGCATTGGTAGTCGTTGGTCTTGATGTGGCTTTCCATGCACTTTTCCCACCATGTTTCTTCTCCTTTCTTTCGGAGATGTGGCTTGTTGGTGGAGATTCCGAGCTCAAACTTGCTTGGTTGAGACATGATCTGCAAACTTAACAAAGATCTAGAGCTTTTCCTGCTCTGATACCAATTGTAGGATCGTGATTGTTAGATAATAACTTAAGGAACTCAGAATATGAATTCTAAGTTCCCTTCGCAGCGGAAATAAATAATCAAACAAATGACAAGTTCCTTATAGTGGAAACCTATGATTGCCAACTAGCAATCCAGGATAAAAACCACTACCTTTCTTTCGAAAGGATTTCAAGGTCTACTTCTTGATTTCTTATCTCTTTTGGTTACAACTTATCCTAGGAACAAACACACATTTTCTTTTCCTTACACACAGTTAGACAATCCTAGATAACTTAACACAATCACTAATTAATCCAAGAAATAGACCTTCGCACCTAGGAACTATCACTTACAGTCACAGGAACTTAGCACTCAGCTCTTCTATTCCTTGACTGGTTCCTCTTGATCTCGGTTTTCTTTGATGATCTTGTTTGAAGGTTCACACTGGATATTTGCTAATGTGTGTGAGTCGTATTTCAGTGCTTGAAGATAACTCTTGAGTTAGTCTTCCTTTTATAGAGGATTCTTCGCAGCTTAATCCTCTCTGGGTTCCCACAGATTGAGCTTGCCCTAGGATCAGTGGTTCTCCTTGGTCCACGTTGTTCTTGGCATGCGCAAACAACCTAGGCAGCTCAGAATCTCTCTTGGTTGGTCAACTACCTCAGACGAGTCTTGCTATGTCGTTGTCCAAATGCTTTCGTCCGAGGTTGAACAAGCTGGGTGCTTGGAAACTGTCTTTTGGACAGTGACATCTCTATGTCCTGTCGCTTTCACCTTCTGTGTCCGAGGTTCAGTGTTTCTAGGTGTCTTGTTGTTTTGCTCTGGACATTGGCATGCTTTTGGAAGCTTTGGACAAGTCATTTTCAACAACTTTTGTCCGAGGTTGTGTGTCCCCAGATTTCTCGGGAATCACAATGTCACATGCTACGTTACTGGGCACATCTGGGTTCCTCTGGGTTCCTTCTTCTGTCTTGTTCCTTTGGTTCTCTTTGTCCTGTTTGGTTTTCTTGCCTTCGGTATATTCATGTGGTTCCTTAAAGCACATCTTTGAGATAAAACATTAGTATCATAATATTTGTCATCTCCAAAAGTAGAGAAACTGAGGAAAGGAACTCTCAGGGGAACCGAGGTTCCAGAGTTCCGTTTCCTAACACAAGAGCCTTTTTCCTTTGAGGTATTTCATCTTCTTTGGAGTCTTCTTTGTTTGGACAATTCTTAGCGTAGTGTCCCTTTTCCTTGCACTCGTAGCAAGAGACATCTTTGAGATCTCTCCTTGGTCCAGTGTGAGAGGAACTGCCCTTTTGGAACTTTCCCTTCACAAAGAATTTTTTAATGTTCTTTGTGAAGAGAGCTATAAGTTCATCCTTCTCATCTTCTAAGTCTGAGTTCTCCTGTTCTATTTCAAGCCTTGAGAAGGCTTTGGAGATTTTGAGGGCAATTCCTTTCTCCAGTTTCTTGTCAGCATTGTTTTTGGTGTGTTCTCATTCTTCAACTTCCAGTTTCCCTATGATTTGAGTCAAGGGAAGAGATTGGATACATGTGGTGTTCTTCATGATTCTCTTAATGAGGGTGAACTTAGAGTTAAGTCCATTGATGACCACTAGTGATTTGGAGACTTCATCAAGGATGACCTCAGCAGATGTTAGCTTTCCAATGAGCCTGTTGAAGCGTGAGTAATACTCAGAAATGGTTTCAGTTTCCATCATTTTGAATGTGTGATATTCTCCTTCTAAAGCAAACTTTCTGCTTTGCTTTAGTTCCTCACTTCCTTCATGCATATCCTTGAGTGCTTGCCACATCTCTTTCGCCGTCTTGATTCCTATGACTTTGTCCATATCTTTTCTATCCAGTCCATTGAGAATGAACTGTCTAGCCTTGGCATTCTTTTCCATGATGACATAATGCTCAGGTCTCCATTCTTCATCCTTTTGATTGAGATTGACATAGCCATCTCCATTCTCGACTATCCTCCAGCATTGGTAGTCATTGGTCTTTATGTGGCTCTTCATGCACTTGGCCCACCATGTTTCCTCTCCCTTCTTTCGGAGATGTGGTTTGTTGGTGGAGATTCCGAGCTCAAACTTGTTTGACTGAGACATCTTAGATCTGCAAACTTAAACAAAGATCTAGAGTTTTTCCTGCTCTGATACCAATTGTAGGATCGTGATTGTTAGATTAAGAACAAGGGAACTGAGAATACAGATTACAGTTCCCTTCGCAGCGGAAATAAACAATCAAATATAAATGAACAAGTTTCTTATAGTGGAAACCTTCGATTGCCAACTAGCAATCTAGGATAAAAACCACTACCTTTCTTTCGAAAGGATTTCAAGGTCTACTTCTTGATTTCTTATCACTTCGGTTACAGGTTACTCTAGGAACAAACACACAGTTTCTTTGTCTTACAAGCAGTTAGACAATCCTAGATAAACTTAACAGAAAGTATAATCAATCCAAGAAGCAGTCCTAAGCACTAAGGAGCTAACTCACTTACAGTCACAGAAACTAGCACACAGCTCTCGGGTTCCTTGACTGGTTCCTCTTGATCTTGGTTTGAGTTGATGATTTTGTTGAGAGTTCACACTTTGATATTTGCTATGAAGTGTGATTCTTGTTGTAGTGCTTGAGAATAACACTGAAGCTTGTCTTCCTTATATAGTGTATTCTCGAGGTTGAGTCTTCTCTCGGTTCCCACAGAGCAAGCTTGACCTAGGTTGTGTGGTGATCCTTGATTCACACTGACTTAGACATGTACCGACAACCTAGGCAACTTAGAATCCACATTGGTTGGTCAACAACTTCAGAAGAATCTGTCATGTCGTTGTCAACCACCTTTTGTCTGAGGTTCAGCAACCTAGATACTTTGGAACTTTGCTCTGGATGGTGACAAGCTCTTTGACACGTCGCTTTCACCGACCAATGTCTGAGGTTCAGCGTTTTGGACAGCTTGGAGCTTTCCTTTGGATGGTGGTAGGCTTTAGAAGCTTTGCTCATGTCGCTTTCACCATCTTTTGTCCGAGGTTCAGCGTTCCCAGCTTTATCGGGAAAAGCAAAGTCACGTGTTGCACTTCTGGGTTCCTTTGGCTTGCTTGTTTGGTTTCTTTGTCTTGTTTGGCTTCCATGGTTTCAGTAACTGTCATGTGGTTCCTTTAAACACATCTTTGAGATAAAACATTAGTATCAAAGTATTTGTCATCTTCAAAAGTAGAGAAACCGAGGAAAGGAACTCTCATGGGAACTGAGGTTCCTGAGTTCCGTTTCCTAACAAATAAGCAAATACACCGATTATTACACATTCGGGTTATTTGAAAAATAATTACATCGGTTAATTAAAACCCAAATTCGGATTATTTGAGAAGCAAATACACCAGTTATGACACATCCAGGTTATTTCCCTAAACAAATACACCGTTGTATTTGTTTTATGTCCGGGTTAACTAGTCTCCATAATTGTTTTGATATCCGAGTTGCAGAAAACAATAGTCTTTCAATGTCATTTATGAAATTAAGAGAAAGCTAGCCCATTAGATTATCCAATCAGAACCACGAACAAGAAAAAACTACAAAATTCGTTGTTTATCAAATGTTCATCATTGTTGCATATCCAATACACATGCATGGTTGAGTTGTCAAATCATGACAACATAATCTCCTTGTACATCCAACATAAACAAATAAATTAGGAACAAAAATACATATAAAAAGTCTGTGCAAATAGAAGCAAGTAAATTATAACCAGAGGCTATACTTAAGTAACAGAACAGAGTACACGCAAAAAAGTAATAGTGATAAACCGTTAACAATACATGATGTAACCTTCCTTTTATTGATCCATTTATCCTTTCTCTTATGCCTTGCTTATTTTCTTCCATCCACTTCACTCTCAGTTTCTCCATTTTTTGTACGAAGCTCTGCTGCAGTTTTCATCATCTATGAGGAATACAACAATTAACTAGTTCAGTGAAAGGTCATATAACCATATTTAAAAGAAAATATCACAGTATCTATTAGGATTGAGATGCCATGTGAAGTCTACACCACATATATTCCCCTATGATTCTGGTGGCTCACCCACTGTATAAGAAAGAAGTGAACACATTCAGCAAAGAGATATAACAACTAATAAAACTATCAAGAAGACTCAATAACAAGGGTAAGTCCTTTTAAGCATCGGTGTTAGTGTATCAATGAGCAAATGAGTAGAATCATAGGACTATACAAATCCCCGGGACCTTAAAAACTTGTACACATGTCCACGCTTGCTCATCCATTCACTGAAATATAGTCATGATCAAAATAAAAACTCCACATAAACTCATTTTAATACAAGAAATATGATATATGTTAATACCCACAAAGTATGACGGGAGTAGGATCGAGTTTATGTTCTTTCTGATATAACTCTACATTCTGCAAGATCTTATAGACCTAGTAAAAACAAGAATATGGGAAACGAACACCAAAGGTTAAATTGTTAACTCACCTGATGTAGTCTTACCAGATAGAGGCTAGCATCATGAGGGAAAAACAAGTGGGTATTTACAATCATGATCTCTTTCCTGACATTGCTATTTTGGCCATATGAGAATGGTACTAACAACCCTGCATGCACGGGTTGAGCAACTCGATCTCCTATGCCAAATAGATAGGTGAGTGGAGGGAACAAATGCAGAAAAAGACATGTCAAAGCTTAATTGACCATATACTTTATCGAATACTAGAACTCATGGGGTCAAAGTTCTACAACATCTTAAGAGAATAAACTATTACAGTCTTGAAGGAACCTGCAATGGCAAAGTGAGAAATCATACCATCCCCACGGTTGTTGGTTCGCGCCAACTAGTATGTCAAGTAACCAACATGCCTAGCCTCGTCTCGTACAAATTGACAAGCTCTTCATTTCCAACCCAAATCTCCTATCAACATAAGATGTGACAACACAACAATTTTAGGATGCAAGATTAGTTTATAATGAAAATAACCTCGAATCTTATTCAGCAAATTTGGGATGATTCAAATTGCTCCTCACGGTTCTTAGTATACTCGGTTTCTACAGGATCATTCAAATTGATCAAAATTTGCTAGTTCTTTACTAATTCATACACTACCCGTTATAATACAAGTCTATGAGCCCCTTCTAGCAATACTGAAATTGCTCCTCCTCTCCTACACACAAGAAACTCTCTTCTCCAATACCTCAATGTCACCATCGTCGCCATTGCCTTGTGTTTGCCAATCTTGTACTGCATATTATGGAAGTACAACACTGTCAAACAAATGAAAAGAGAAGAATGATGCAAGACAAACACACCAGAATGTTAATTGTTGACGTATCTAGTACTTAGGAACAAAAAATAAAGGTTCACATTCAGTGCAGCATCAGGATTGTCTATTGTAGGATCGTGATTGTTAGATAATAACTTAAGGAACTCAGAATATCGATTCTAAGTTCCCTTCGCAGCGGAAATAAACAATCAAACAAATGACAAGTTCCTTATAGTGGAAACCTTTGATTGCCAACTAGCAATCCAGGATAAAAACCACTACCTTTCTTTCGAAAGGATTTCAAGGTCTACTTTTTGATTTCTTATCTCTTTTGGTTACAGCTTATCCTAGGAACAAACACACAGTTTCTTTGCCTTACACACAGTTAGGCAATCCTAGATAACTTAACACAATCAATAATCAATCCAATAAACAGACCTTCGCACCTAGGAACTATCACTTACAGTCACAGGAACTTAGCACTCAGCTCTTCTCTTCCTTGACTGGTTCCTCTTGATCTCGGTTTGCTTTGATGATCTTGTTTGAAGCTTCACACTTTGATGTTTGCTATGGAGTGTGATTCTATTGTAAATGCTTGAAGATAACTCTTGAGTTAGTCTTCCTTTTATAGAGGATTCTTCGCAGCTTGATCCTCTCTGGGTTCCCACATATTGAGCTTGCCCTAGGATAAGTGGTTCTCCTTGGTCCACGTTATTCTTGGCATGTGCAGACAACCTAGGCAGCTCAGAATCCTTCTAGGTTAGTCAACCTCTTCAGCCAAGTCGTTCTCCAGCTTCCTTTGTCCGAGGTTCAACACTTTGGGCGCTTGGGAACTGACTTCTGGACAGCGACAGGTTCCATGTCCTATCGCTTTCACCTTTCTCTGTCCGAGGTTCGGCATTCTAGGTGTCTTGGAGTCTTGCTCTTGGATGGTGGCAGGCTTTTGGAAGCTTCTCTCAAGTCGCTTTCACCTCCTTTTGTCCGAGGTTTGGTGTTCCTAGATTTCTCGGGAATCGCAACCTCGCATGCTACGTTTCTGGGCACACCTGGGTTCCTCTGGGTTCCTTCATTTGTCTTGTTCCTTTGGTTCTCTTGTCCTGTTTGGCTTTCTTGCGTTCGGTATATTCCTGTGGTTCCTTAAAGCACATCTTTGAGATAAAACATTAGTATCATAATATTTGTCATCTTCAAAAGTAGAGAAACTGAGGAAAGGAACTCTCAGGGGAACTGAAGTTCCAGAGTTCCGTTTCCTAACAATTTCCCTCTTTTTGATGATGACAAATATAAGGAACCTGGCAGTATAATAAGGACATGAAATTCATGAGAACAGTTGAGCTAAGAGATTTACAACTTTATAAAATAATGATAGAACATTCAATAGTTGCAAATTCCCCCTAAGCAGATGAACTAAGTTATTCAAGTTCCCCCTCAGAAATAAAATGGGTTCGGATTTACTATAGGTCCAGTAGTTCCAATAGTTCAAGGTTCCTATCCATTCTCCCCCCTTTTGACATCATCGAAAAGATCAAGTTACTTATCAAGTATAGGATATCAATGTGAAATAAACAATTTGCGTTAAACCCATGACAGTGACCATAATAGAAACTTAAGGCAAAGACAAATGATGCATTAGAAACATTACCATAAGAGTTCATTAATCATTAAAGTCAAGAACATTGCCCAGAGATGCATAGTGGAAAGAGAAACACAAGAGCACAACCAACTTGACATTAGACAAAATAAGGATAGAAGAGGGGAGTAGGTCCCTAGGGAACTACTAGCACACTGTGATGTTATAGCACTGGGAACTAGGAGAGACGTTCCTATGGCAGCGTAGTGGCCTCCTCTTCAGTTTCCTTCTTTTATGCAGTTCCTTCATCTTGGCCTGTTGTCATCTTATCGGCCTGATTACCTCCAATTGAGCAAGGTTAAGATTGAGGTTTTTCTTGGCCATTTAAGGAGCTTTGTGTTTTGAGAGAGACAGGTGAACATGAGATTGAGAGAAGGCGTGAGAGAACAGAGTGCTCGGCTCAATCAAACAGGAAACCTTAAATAACCCTTGAGCAATTATGGAGCCGTTGAGAATCAAGCCATTGGAGAAATTTCTGGGAACTCTGAAGAGTTGAAACGGCTAATTTTCTTGAAGCTTTTGTGCCTTTGCAATGGTCACAAATTCAAAGATTAGATGCTCAAAAATGGCAATTGATCAAGGCTGAGAAGATGTCTCTAACGCTGTGAGATTTGCCATAAATACTGTCTTGGGAGGAGCAATTCTCTTACTAGCCGTTTAAGGGGTAGCCCATCCTAGTTCCTTTCTGGCGATATTTTCAGTGTGCTAGAGGGATATATGGGAACCTTTGATGTGGGGTTTTAAGACATAGGATCTGAAAGTACGTTCCCATAAAATAAATAGGGGAAGACCATTTATCGCATCACACACTAATTCCCAGAGAGGGTTAAGAAGAGGATCATAGGGAATTAGATTGTGCAATGAGGCAAGGGAGGGTCATAGTACACAATCATCATTTCGGCTTGTATTGTTGGGTTAGAATATGATCAGATTGTGACTTTTGGGCCAACAAAGAAGCTTGAACAATGGAGAAGTTGAAAGAATAATGAAGACCAAAAGATACGAACTAGAAAAAATTATCTAAGCCTTTTTAAGAAACCATTATGGAAAAGAGGGTTTGTAGCAAAAATATATCACATAGATATCAAGACTCAACAAGTGAAAAATCTTAAACTAGTCAATCAGGGAAACTTGAAAGGAGCCTTTAAACTAAGGTCACTACTAGGTTATAGGAATCATTCCCAGTTCCAATCTAAGGTTCTCGAAGGGAACTCTATTCAAGGCTTTGGTGAATATATCTGCAACTTGATCTTCAGTTCTACAAAATTTCATAATGATGTTTCCTTTCTCAACATGATCTCTAAGAAAATGATGTCTTATGTCTATATGCTTGGTCCTAGTGTGATGCACATGATTCTTAGAAATGTTTATGGCACTAGTGTTATTACAAAGAATAGTAAGAGGGCCATAAGACATACCAAAGTCCGCGAGTTGTTGCTTTAGCCAGAGAAGTTGGGAACAAAAGGAGGCAACCGCAATGTACTCGGATTCTGTGGTGGAGATGAAGACTGAGACTTGTTTCTTTGATCCCCATGACACAAGGCAAGGGCCTAGGAACTGTGCCATTCCAGAGGTGCTCTTTCTATCCACCAAGTATCCAGCATAATCAGCATCAGTGAAACCCATCAGCTCAAAGGGACATTCTTTGGGGTACCAAATGTAGAGTGAGTCAGTTCCCTTGAGATATCGAAGTATTCTCGTCACAGCAGCCAAGTGGGTTTCTCTTTGACAAGATTGGAACCTAGCACACAAGCCAACAACAAAAACAATGTCTGGTCGACTAGCGGTTAGGTACATGAGTGAGCCTATCATACCTCTATAGAGCTTCTCCTCCACTAGAGGACTCGAATGGTCCTTTTCCAAGTGGGCAATGGTGGATATGGGAGTGGAGAGAGGCTTGCATGAATCCATTTTGAACTTCTTCAGTAGTTCCCTGACATACTTCTGTTGGTGGATTTGAATACCATCTTCCTTTTGAGTGATTTATAATCCGAGGAAGAAGGTGAGTTCCCCAATTAGGCTCATTTCAAACTCACTGCTCATCAAGTCTTTGAACTTGTCTACAAGGGACATGTTAGTGGAACCAAAGATAATATCATCGACATAGATTTGAACCACCAAGATGTTACCTTCTTCTTCTAGGATGAAGAGAGTTTTGTCAATAACTCTACGCCTGTAGCCATTTGAGAGTAGGAACTGGGCAAAACGATCATACCAAGCTCTGGGAGCTTGCTTGAGGCCATACAATGCTTTGTCTAGAAAGTAGACATGGTCTGGATGATCATCATTTTCAAATCCAGGTGGTTGTTTGACATAGACTTCTTCTTGAAGAATTCCATTGAGGAAGGCCGTCTTTACATCCATTTGGAACAACTTGAACCCTTTTGTGTGATGCGAAAGCAATTAACATCCTTATTGCTTCAATCCTTGCCACTGGAGCATAGGTTTCATCATAGTCGATGCCTTCTTGTTGATTGTATCCTTGAGCAACAAGTCTTGCTTTGTTCCTTATCACAGCTCCTGTGTCATCTAGCTTGTTTCTGTAAACCCATCTAGTTTCTATGATGTGTTTATCCTTGGGGCGAGGAACTAGATGCCATACTTTATTCCTTTCAAATTGATGAAGCTCTTCTTGCATAGCTTGGATCCAGTCGGCATCCTTCAGTGCCTCACCTATGTTCTTTGGTTCCACAATAGATAGAAAGGCATTGAAGGAAAAAAAGGTTAAATGTTCGTACCTGACTGGAGGCTTGACGACTCTTCTTTCTCTGTTGGGAGCTAGGGCATTTGATGTGGAGACATTTTGATTTGAGCATTCGGCTTCCTGGTTAGGATCTCCTTCTCCATTGAGCATTATGTGAGAAGATGAGTCATCGAATTCTCCACAGATGTTGTCATCATGTTCATGGTTCCCAGAGATGGATTGTTGTTCATTATCCATGGGAACTGGTGGAGGAGCCATTAGAGGATTCCGAGCAGCAGGACAGGAACTGGGTGGAGTGACATCTTCATCTGGATCTTCTTGATAAGGTTTGGGAAATGGATCTTCAAAGGAACTGATGGTGTTCTGCACATATCTACCAAGTGAATTTTCATTAAAAATAACATGAACACTTTCTTCTACCTTTTTGGTCCTTTTGTTGAAGACTTTGTATGCCTTGCTTCCGGAGGCATATCCAATAAAGATCCCTTCATCACTCTTTGGGTCGAATTTCCCAAGATTGTCTTTCCCATTGTTATGCACAAAGCATTTGCATCCGAACACCCTAAGATGTGAAATGTTGGGAACTCTTCCTCTTAGAAGTTCATAGGGTGTCTTCGTTGTGATTGGGCGAAGCATAGCTCGATTAATGATGTAGCAGGCTGTATTGATAGCCTCAGCCCAAAATGATTGAGAGAGTCCACTCGAGATGAGCATAGTCCGAGCCATATCTTCTAAGGTTCTATTCTTCCTTTCCACGAACCTGAGTTCCCTGCTCAACTACACATGTAGAACTATTAGTAGCAAAGTGTTTGTCATCGTCAAAACTAGGAAAACAGAGGAAGGGAACCATGTAGGGAATTGGAGTTCCCAAAAGTTCACTTCCTACCAATTTCCCCCTTTTTGATGATGACAAACATGTAGAACCAGGCATATCTAAAATAGGCATGAATGATATATGAGGAAAAGTAGAACATAACTAGATGTAGAATAATCATTAGAGAATTGCATATTTCCCCTTAACATCAAACCGGGTTCCTTAATTCCCCCTTAAAGAGACAACCAGTTCAGAGTACCTTTCATCCTATTAGTTCCAGGTTGCAGAGATCATTCCCCCTTTACCACCAAGATGATTCCAACAATAGGACTTGGGAACTGTAAGCAGTTGAGGTGATGAATTTCCTTATTTACGTCAGTTCCCCTTGAATCATTGACTTCTGATACTTGTAGTTCCATTGGGAACTGACGTCAACACCATGTGATCCTCCATCATTTTCATTAGCATTTGGAGTTCCCTTCATTATTTTCTGCTTCTTCATAAAACTCTTTCTTTAACAAAGGACATATTTCCCTTGTTATTCCTTTGAAGTGAGATGAGCTAGATCAAATCTTCAATTCTGCGTCCCAATCATCAATTTTCATTCTGTAGGGAACTAGGCATCTCACTTCAACCTGCAATACAATTAAGACTTACGCACCCAGACACGCTTGGCTTTTCTGGGTTTGTGGTAATGAGAGTTCCTTTGCACCTGCAAGTTAGTTGAGTAATACACATGACCACTAATCTCAACATCCAAGTTCTTTTTCCTATGACTTTCTTCAATTTGCCTTTTCTTATGAATACAATCATGAATATAATGACCATTTTTACCACAATGCCAGCAAACACGATTATATTCAACATGACCATATTTTCCTTTACCGGGACAAAAAGGTTTTTCATATTTCCTCTGCTGAAAGTCAATTCCCTTACCTCTAGTTCCCTGAGCTTGATTGACGTACATTTTATGAGCGTTCTGTCCATCAAACCAGGTTTGTTTACCTTTAGGCTTCTTCTCAAGAACCTTTACCTTCTCTTCCAGGAACTGATTTTTATCATGAGAAGTTTGAAGAGCGAAATTGAGAGTTTCATTTTTCTCAACCAGTTCCCTTCTTAGCTTCTCATTTTCAGCAGAGCATGAATCCTTGGAATCTTCCTTTCCCGGATAACCAATACCATATCTTTGCTTAACAAACACAGTTTGATTGACAGTTTTTTCATTGATAGAAGTAGTCAACACATCAAGCTTATCTATGATCTCAACAAGCAAATCATTTTCTGGAGTAAGGGAACTCTGACAATTCTTAGCATGCTTAAGTTCCTTTTCAAGCACAATACAATTATCACATGAAACATGGGAAACGCTAGACATGCTTGCAAAATCTTTAAGATGTGCTAGTTCATTTTCAAGAGCAGTACAATTATCACATGAAATATGAGAAACGTTAGACATGCTTGTAGAATCTTTAAGTTGTGCTAGTTCCTTTTCAAGAACAGTACATGAATCACACTTTCTAGAGGAACTAGCAAACAATTTTTCAGTTTCATCAAGTTTCTTGCTCCAACCAGAATTTTCAGTAATTAAGCATGAAATTTCTTCTTCACATTCATCTAGTCTTTCCTGAAGGGAACTGTTCTCTTTTCCAAGTTTCCTATTAAACACCTTTCTTCTTTCTTTCGAATGTGAGGTTTGTTGATGGAAATTCCCAGCTCAAACTTGCTTGGTTGAGACATGATCTGCAAACTTAACAAAGATCTAGAGCTTTTCCTGCTCTGATACCAATTGTAGGATCGTGATTGTTAGATATTAACTTAAGGAACTCAGAATATCGATTCTAAGTTCCCTTCGCAGCGGAAATAAACAATCAAACAAATGACAAGTTCCTTATAGTGGAAACCTTTGATTGCCAACTAGCAATCCGGGATAAAAACCACTACCTTTCTTTCGAAAGGATTTCAAGGTCTACTTCTTGATTTCTTATCTCTTTTGGTTACAGCTTATCCTAGGAACAAACACACAGTTTCTTTGCCTTACACACAGTTAGGCAATCCTAGATAACTTAACACAATCAATAATCAATCCAATAAACAGACCTTCGCACCTAGGAACTATCACTTACAGTCACAGGAACTTAGCACTCAGCTCTTCTCTTCCTTGACTGGTTCCTCTTGATCTCGGTTTGCTTTGATGATCTTGTTTGAAGCTTCACACTTTGATGTTTGCTATGGAGTGTGATTCTATTGTAAATGCTTGAAGATAACTCTTGAGTTAGTCTTCCTTTTATAGAGGATTCTTCGCAGCTTGATCCTCTCTGGGTTCCCACATATTGAGCTTGCCCTAGGATAAGTGGTTCTCCTTGGTCCACGTTGTTCTTGGCATGTGCAGACAACCTAGGCAGCTCAGAATCCTTCTAGGTTAGTCAACCTCTTCAGCCAAGTCATTCTCCAACTTCCTTTGTCCGAGGTTCAACACTTTGGGCGCTTGGGAACTGACTTCTGGACAGCGACAGGTTCCATGTCCTGTCGCTTTCACCTTTCTCTGTCCGAGGTTCGGCATTCTAGGTGTCTTGAGTCTTGCTCTTGGATGGTGGCAGGCTTTTGGAAGCTTCTCTCAAGTCGCTTTCACCTCCTTTTGTCCGATGTTTGGTGTTCCTAGATTTCTCGGGAATCGCAACCTCGCATGCTACGTTTCTGGGCACACCTGGGTTCCTCTGGGTTCCTTCCTTTGTCTTGTTCCTTTGGTTCTCTTGTCCTGTTTGGCTTTCTTGCGTTCGGTATATTCCTGTGGTTCCTTAAAGCACATCTTTGAGATAAAACATTAGTATCATAATATTTGTCATCTTCAAAAGTAGAGAAACTGAGGAAATGAACTCTCAGGGGAACTGAAGTTCCAGAGTTCCGTTTCCTAACATCTATATATAAAGACAATCCAATAATCTTGGTTTTTCTGCAATTCTGTTTGTTGTAATAAGGCAGAATAACCAAAGTACAAATCTAGATATCTAGTTATCAAGACTAGTTCAAATAGAACTAGCTTCAAACAACAGTTACCAAAGTAATGCAAAGAGGGTATATGCAAGCACAATAGAGTAGCATCCCAATTAGCACATATTGGTTATCAGATTTGAGCAACATCAATTAAGCAACTTTTGGCCTCGTAAGTTACTTTTAATAGCTCTGCTAAATAGTTGAATCATGCTAATTCATGAATCATGATTATGGTATACAGATAGCATAGCTACTATGCTCTTTTATATTATACTTTACACTTTTTTAATTTTTTATTAAATGAATTACAAGTGATATATGATTATCATTATTTAAATTTGTACATACAACACATGGACTCTACAGATGTTCTCTAAATCAAATGATTATAAGATTAAGAAGGCTTTTAATGTCAAAGTAGGATGATTACAGAACATAGTAGATTTGATTAAGTTTTTTCTTATTCATTGCTAACCACTTTGCGTATTAAATTTAAAGTTAGCCTACATGTAATTATATCTAAGGAATGTATATGTATACTAGAGTTTTCAAGGGTGGAAAATCAGGAATATTACTTTTCAAGACAATGTCAAGCCAATACATGCTCTGTCATAAAAGCAAGAGAAGTCGTTAATGATGAATTGAAGCAACATGCAAATGAAAATTGAATCTCTAAAGAATGAATCTTAATCACAGGTACACAACCATACTCAATATTGTATGACTGGACTATGACCAAATTCTAGCAGTTGTAAATAAGCAAAAAAGAGCATGTAGTTACAACTCAAATGATGCTTTTAGCAATCAATCCGAGTCGCATAGTGAGCACTCGTTGAAGTCAAGAATGCTACAGTTCATAAGTGATTTAAATATAAGTTTTAGGCATAACAAGTACTCAGCCAGAGGGAAATGTACATAAAGTGTGTAACACTCTTAACCAATGAGATGACTAAATGCACAAGCAAGTATGAGCATATCTGCATATGATTACTGAGAAAAGGAAAGCATAGGACCACTGCTTGTGCATTCAATTTGGGTCTGATTTGAATCATCTTCATTTTTTTTTATCTCTGTAGCACACGAAAATTCAAAAGATTATATAGCTTTTTATATACTTGAGTTTATCAAGTTTATAATTGTACATCAAAGTTGAATAACTAGTACGTAGACGGTTGATTTGATAGTGAAGCTAAAAGTATTGGAGGATGATTAATTTACAAAAAAACATCAAATGTTGAAAGTTATGGACTTGACAAATTCAGCAAAAAATGCAAATATACAATGGTAGAGAACAAAACTTGTAAAACCTGAGAGCATTCAATTGACAATATCATTAATCATTATAGATACCTTGTGAACATGTTGAGTCCTAAAAAAACAAACATCCTTAAGCTGATGCATTCCTTTACAGAGAAATTGCTGCTTAATGTTTATCAACATCTTTTATACATGGTGCTTTTTGTACAACTAATATGCAGCATGATAAGGGTTTCTCTTATGTAGTCGAAGACTAATGATCTTGTAAAACCTGAGAGCATTTAATAGACAATTTCAATTTTTTTTCCATGTAAATAAAATACTATTTTCGACCTTAATTGTGAAGAGCTTCATCTTGCTTAAACTCTTTTGTATAGAATCTTGTTATTTGTGTTCAAACAAAGACCATATAAGAATTAGCCAAGGCTAATTACCCCTCAAACCCCCATGCATAATAGGCCACCACCACTCTACCGAATGGAAGTTGCACAACCTACACAGAATGAAAGCGCATTTGACACAAATAGCCTAGGATTGAACATTGGACAATCAAAGAAAAAGGGGTTCCAATCTCAACACAATTCATTGAAGTCGGATCATTATGGAAGAGAATTACTAACCAACCACATAAGCAGTTTGAATACAAAACACCCCAATCCAAGGAACCAAAGCATCACATAATGTTGCGAGAGCTTACCTTGTGAAGGCTGACACCAACAGAGACGCAGAGAGGCCGGAGCAACAAGAATGACGGACGATGGTGGTCAATTTGGGGCTAGGGCATTGTAGGTTCTATCAAAGGAGAAAGAAGGTAGTGAGCAAATCGATTTCAGCTCTACATAATTTAGAGCAAGAGAAATATAATCCGGGTTTTTGATAAAAAAAAATAACTTACAATTAACCCGGATTCTAATTTCACGGGATATATAAACGTGGATATAATCCGGACGTGTATAGTTACGGGTTATATAAGTGTCTCATCCATTTATATAACCCGGATTGAGGAACGCCCGGGTTATAATTTATTGAACATTTTTTCCAACACTTTTATATCTCGACAATTCAACGCCCGAGTTATTTTCTATGTGATATTAGGTGATTTATGTAGTAGTGGGGATAGAACATACAAAGTTTATGTTTACCAAATATAAAGTATATCCAACCATGTCATGTAATTCGACAAGATAAAACAGAGCACTCCTAAGTAATATTTAGTTGCCTAAACCACTAATTAGTCAACTAACATCAGCTTATCATTCTTTTCCCTATGGGTATGAAGATAATTTTTTATTATGCATTTGTTATGTTTACTCACTCTCGCTCAATTCTTGTTTTGTTGAATTTTGTACACCTCCTCCCTGCACTGCTGAATCTTTGTTTTGTAATATTGTACCCCTC
The DNA here is from genome assembly GCA_027886185.1 of Rheum nobile. Classification (NCBI taxonomy): domain Eukaryota; kingdom Viridiplantae; phylum Streptophyta; class Magnoliopsida; order Caryophyllales; family Polygonaceae; genus Rheum; species Rheum nobile. Next base: position 6,453,666 of record WOAB01000546.1, on the reverse strand, counting down.
ATAAGGAACTCTTTTAATTTTCTATGAAAAATAATTGCATTGGGCTAGTCCATTACATTGACAAAATAAATGAAAATTTTACTTAAGATTGTAATTAAAATTGATTTTAGTTACACACGATTATGCCCCACTGGGAGAAAATATTGCACGCGCCCCTGCAAATAGTACTATAAATTATGAGGGTTGAGTTATCAACACTACCATAGCATATCATACAGCCTAATTGCCAAAAATTTGCAATTTTAATAGAGATAATCAAGAATAGACAAAAACCACATTCTACCTAGCTTGGTGCATCCATCCAGTCAGAGCCACAAACCTAGAGCGGCAGTCGGACGTCAACCCCATAAACGAGCTCAATTCCAACGGCAGCGGAGGATTGGATCGAGGATGAGATCAGAGGTGTGAAGGATGCTTCAATAAGCGGGTGGATACGGAATGTAGCCACTAATACTCCTGAGGGTTTGTCAGGCCAAGGTAATAGTGTTAGTGATCAAGGTGTTCATGTGGGAGAGGATGGTTTAGGAAGAGAAAGATGGAGTCACCACTCACAACCCCTGACGCGCACGCGGTTGTCAAAATTAACCATGTTAGTGCGTAGTGCCCCCTCTGATCTAGTGGCAGACCAGATAAAGGAAGTAATGAATTTGGAGATTGTACTCGGCCGTTCTAGGCTGCCTACCTGCGAATGTTGATTCCACGAGCTCCAAGGCAAACGTGACGAAGAGATAGACATTGCTCGTGAGCATAGGGTGCTTGACGAGTTGCACTCGATCCACGTCCGATCCTCTTCTTGAGAATGAAGAGGAGGGTGTTACTAAAATCAGGAGAAGCCTTAGTTAGAAAATAAGAAATCTAACGTACCTACTTGGTCAGGACTTGTCCACTGGCTCCTCCTCATCTTCTTCTTCATGATATCGGGGTCCCGCCTTGCAGAAGAAAGGAAGCTGATTAGATAGCATGGTATAGCTATTATGGGAGTTGTTGGAATGGAACTCTTTGGAACGTCAGTTCCTATGGAGTTTCCTTCTTTTGTTTTTCTTGTTTTGACGATGACAAACACTTGAATTTAACTGGCTATTCTAGTGTTTAATCTACAGCTGGAAAGATAAGGGAACCAAGTCCAAAGTGAGCGAAAATCAAGATCAAGGGAACTGGATGGGAACCGCATCGCATCAGCATATCTGAGGAAATCTCACAGAATCTCTGAGAAGATTTACTTGCCAAATCTGGACGCCTCCAAACGAAGTTCTTAGGCATGTTTACACATAGAGTATCTTTATATGATTGTGTAAATTAGGATTCGGTTTAGAAGATATTTTGTATCTTATTATTGGTAAGATATAAAATATGTCATCTTGGATTTATGGAATAAAATCGTTCAAAGAATATCTCGTCCGAGATCTTATTATTGATAAGATATAAAATATGTCATCTTGGATTTATGGAATAAAATCGTTCAAAGAATATCTCGTCCGAGATCTTTCCTTGACAATTTTATTGTATAAATACTCGATGATACTAGGGTTTCATTTATGCATTTTTGACGAGCTTGAGAGTGCATCTGTGAGACAAAGAAGAAGACGAAGTGTTTGAGTTGAAAGTGTCAAAGTAAGTCTATTGTGTGTTAATCTGTGATTTCTAGGGAACTAGGTTTAGTCTTAGTGAGATAGACTGAAACGAGATAGTTCGGAAGTTGTAATCGCATATTAATATACAAGTAGACCGTTTGAAATCCTCGAAAGAGGGGTGGTTTTTATCCTAGATAACTAGTTGGTTATCAAAGGTTTCCACCTTAAGTAATTGTTCTTGATAACTTGTTTACTCGTTATTCCGCTGCCCATAGGAACTGAACACATTTGTTTCTCAGTTCCCTTGAAACTAACGCACAGATCCTACAATTGGTATCAGAGCTAGCGCTCTAGATTGTGTGTTTACTAAGCAGGTTGTCAAGATGTCTCGCAACAACGAACCTGAACTCGGTGTCTCCATCAACAAGCCTTATATCCTTAAGAATGGACAAATCAACTGGTGGACGCAACAACTTATTGGCTTCATGCAAACCAACGACATGCAATGCTGGTATGTCTTGGAGAATGGGAACTATCCTAAGCCAACTGATTCAAAGTATCCCACCAAGCTTCTACCTATCTCTAAATGGACTCAAGAGCACTTCAATCAACAAGAAAAGAATGCCAAGGCTCGTCAATACATCCTGAATGCATTGACAAAAACTGATCAAGACAAAGTCATTGGCATCAACAATGCTAAGGAGATGTTGAAAGCTCTGAGGGAATTCAACCTGGAAAGTGAAGACCTTCAGAATAGCAGGAAATTTGGTCTACAAGGAGAATACCACAGATTCAAAATGCTTGAAACTGAAAATGTCTCATCTTATCACTCTCGTTTTAAAATCCTATGCAATGAACTTACAGCTTATGGTGTAGAACTTGAAGAGTGGTCCAAATCCATGGTGATTATCAACGGACTCAACTCCAAGTTCGAAATTACACAGAGCATTATGCTACAAACTCCTTCCATCAGAGTTCTCCCTGTTCAGGAACTCATTGGTCAACTCCAGCGACAAGAAGACAAGGCTAAGGGAAATGAGCAAGTGAAAACTGATCAGAGCATTGCCCTGATGCTGACCAAAGTCATGGAAAGGCTGAAGACTGATGAAAACTCTGATGAAGAAAATGATGATGAGATCACTGCTCTTCTGACTCGCACTGTAAGGAACTTTCAGAAAGGCAAGTTCCCTAGGAAAGACTTCAAGAGGGAACACAAGGAATTCAGATGCTACCAATGCAACCAAGTTGGGCATCTTGCTAAGAATTGCCCAAACAAGAAAGTGGATGCTGAACCACAACAGAAAAAGGCGTTGGTTGCTACATCCACATGGGGTGACAATGATGAAGAATCTGAAGGGGAACCAGACGACTTATCCGCTGGACAGTGTCTGATTGCTGAAACGTCATCTATAAGGGAACTCGATACCAGTTCCCTTGACGTCTGTCTCATGGAAAATGCAGACCCAAGTGCTTACTCAGACCTTACTAAACCTGGGGCTGAAGTGAGTAAAGAAGAGAAATGGTACATAGACAGTGGAGCTTCATGCCATATGACTGGAAACAGGAAGAAACTGCACTCACTTCAGAAATACAATGGAGGAAAGATTTCCTTCGATGACAAGAGAAAAGGAGCCATTTGTGGCGTTGGATGCGTGGACCTAACTGACAAAGTACAGGTAAGTGATGTTCATCTTGTTGACAATTTGGGTTTTGATCTAATGAGTGTGTCACAGCTTTGCGATCAAGGGGAGAACCATGTCTTATTCACTCCCAAAGAATGCTTCATGTTGAATCCAGAGACACACAAAACTCTTTTGAAAGGGAAACGCTACAACAATGTCTATATCGTAGACACAAGCTTCATTCCTGAGGAAAATCTTTGCTTGTCTTCTATAGCTGATAGAACGACAATATGGCATCAAAGACTTGGCCATGCTAGCCCTCAGCTTATTCATAAGCTACACAAGAAGGAACTGGTGAGAGGACTTCCCTCTGTTCAAATTGAAAAAGACAACATTTGCTCAGACTGTGTAAGGGAGAAACATGTACATAGTTCCTTTAAGTCAAAATCTGAGATCAGTTCCTCTCATCCTCTTGAACTTGTTCATATGGATTTATGTGGTCCCATGCGTACTCAAAGCTTTGGAGGGAACAAGTATATTCTTGTACTTGTTGATGATTTCTCTCGCTTCACCTGGACCATTTTCATAAAATCAAAAGATGAAGTATTTGACAGGTTCTCAGCTATAGTTCCTACTCTTGAGAACTCCCTTGGGCACAATCTTTGTGCCATACGTTCCGATCATGGAACTGAGTTCAAAAATGCCAAGTTTCTAACCTTTTACAGGGACAAGGGAATCTCTCATAATTTCTCAGCTCCTCGCACTCCTCAACAGAATGGAGTTGTTGAAAGGAAGAATAGGACCTTGGAGGACATGTCTCGTACTATGCTCCTATCTGCTGGTCTTTCTCACAGGTTTTGGGTAGAGGCAGTCAACACCGCTTGCTACATTCTGAATCGTGCCATGCTTCGCCCGATGACTGAAAAGACTTCCTATGAGCTCCTGAAAGGCAGAGTTCCTAACATTTCCCATCTTCGGGTCTTTGGGTGCAAATGCTTTGTGCACAACAACGGTAAAGATCCCATTGGGAAATTTGATCCCAGAAGTGATGAAGGGATATTCCTTGGCTACGCCAGCAACAGCAAGGCCTACAAAGTGTTCAACCTTCGAACTCAAAAGATTGAGGAAAGTGTTCATGTTGTGTTCAATGAATCTGCCTTTTCTAACATGCAATAGGAACCCTCTAGCAATCCAACTGCTAATGATGACTCCGATGAAGCCATCCACTGATCTACTCCTGAGTTCTCTCTAAACCTGTCTAGAGACTATGTTGGGAACTCGTCTGACTCTGCAGTGCAATTCTCTCCTGCCTCTCAGCATCATGATCAACAAAATGATACTCCATCGACTGAGAGTCCCCAAGTCATCGGAACGCCTGTTCAAGCTCCCAACTCTAGGGAACTCATCTCCTCCAATGCTCCTGCTCCCAATTCTCATGCTGAAGGGAACTCTGATGATCATGCTATAGGGAATTCTAATGATCATGTTGTAGGGAACTCTGATGTCACACATCCTGTTGTGACCAATGACTCAATACCTGTTCCCAACTACAAGTACAAAGGATTTCATCCCGTGGATCTAATCATTACTCCATATCACAAACCAGGTCCGTCCACTAGATCCTCTCTGAATAACTTTTGTGCTTTCAATGCCTTCTTATCTCTTGTAGAACCCAAGAACTACAAAGAAGCACTCACTGACCCAGACTGGATTCATGCAATGCAAGAGGAATTACATCAATTTGATCGTAACAAAGTCTGGCGCTTAGTTCCCTGTCCTCCCAACAGAACCATCATATGAACTAAGTGGATCTTTCGCAACAAGCTTGATGACTCAGGTGTCGTCACAAGGAACAAAGCTCGTCTAGTAGCTCAAGGGTATAATCAACAAGAGGGAATTGACTACGATGAGACGTTTGCTCCTGTTACAAGAATGGAGGCTATTCGCCTAATGATTGCCTTTGCTGCTCACAAAGGATTCCAGCTCTTCCAAATGGATGTCAAAACTGCCTTCCTAGATGGAATTCTTCAAGAGGAAGTGTATGTCAAGCAGCCCCCTGGATTTGAGGACAAAGATCATCCTGACTACGTCTACTTCCTAGACAAAGCTCTCTATGGGCTAAAGCAGGCTCCCCGTGCATAGTATGATCGTCTTGCTCAATTCCTGTTATCCGATGGATACAAAAGAGGTTTGATTGATAAAACTCTCTTTTTATTGGAAGTTAAAGATGATATCCTAGTTGTTCAAGTCTATGTCGATGATATTATCTTTGGTTCCACTAACCTCTCTCTTGTAGAAAAGTTCAAGAACCTAATGAGCAGTGAATTCGAGATGAGCATGATTGGGGAACTGACCTTCTTCCTAGGTCTTCAAGTGAATCAGCTCTCTGAAGGAACTCAGATCCATCAACAGAAGTATGTGAAGGAACTACTTCGAAAATTCAAGATGGACACTTGCAAACACTTTGCCACTCCCATTTCCCCAGCAACCAAGATGACGCTGGAAGAGTCCGATCCCAAGGCTGATCAATCATTATACAGGCAAATGATTGGTTCCCTTCTCTACCTAACCGCTAGTAGACCAGATATTATGTACTCTGTGTGTCTTTGTGCTCGCTTTCAGGCTGACCCTCGCTCCAAGCACATGGCTGCTGTGAAAAGAATTCTCCATTATCTGAAGGGAACTGACAATCTCTGTCTTTGGTACCCCAAACATTGTGACTTCGAGCTCCTCTCCTACACGGATGCTGACTATGCTGGATTCCTCCAGAATAGAAAAAGAACATCTGGTATGGCTTAGTTCCTTGGTCCCTGCCTGGTCTCATGGGGCTCCAAGAAGCAAACCTCCATATCTCTCTCCACCACTGAGTCCAAATACATTGCTGCTGCTGCTTGTTGTGCTCAACTCCTCTGGCTCAAACAACAACTCGCGGACTTTGGTAAATCTTATGGCCCTCTCAAAATTCTTTGTGATAATAATAGTGCCATTAGCATCTCTAAGAATCTTGTATTTCATTCCAAGTCTAAGCATATTGACATAAGACACCACTTTTTGAGAGATAACGTGGAAAAATGGATCATTATTATGGAACATTGTCGTACTGAGGAACAAATTGCTGATATATTCACAAAAGCCCTTAATCGAGAACCTTATGAGTACTTTAGACTCCTTCTTGGAATGATTTCCATAGCTTAGCGGTTCTGAGTTCCCTTGCCTATTTCCCCGGTATTGACTAGTTATGTGACTTATTATTTTCTTTGGCAACTAGTTGGGAACTGTGTTTACTGCTTTTCTTGTCCATCTCTGCCTTCATGTGTTTATTGTTATGATATTAGTTGGAAATTCCTCTCGCCTTCATGCGTTGTGTGAATATCTTGATTGCATTTATTTCAACAATATATAATCAATTTGATCTCTGAACCCACATTATAAGCCGAAAGGATGATTGATTATAAGTTGTCCCTAACCTGGCTTCCCTAGTAGTTCCCTATGAACCTTCTTCTGATTAGTCCACAACTGGGAACTTACTAGTTTAGCGTAAAAATTGCCTTCCTGCTATTTATATGCTTATGGATGTGTACTTTTCATGATTTAAATACCGACTACATATATGCATCCAAAGCCTTCCCTAGCCAGGTACTTCTAAGGAACTAAGGGGAACTGAAAAGGTCGCTGCTTGTGTGCTTTCTCTATCGCCGTCTCGGATATTGTGTCTCCTTCCTTTACTGTGTTCAGAGATAATCATGATGAAACCCTGCAAATTCTGTCTGATTGTGAACGTTGAGGATGTGATGCGATTCTGATCCGTTGCCTTTGAAAGAAAAAAAAAGGAACTGAGCTGCTGGATCATTATCCTTCATATGCAAGCTTGCCACTCTCATCCCTCGCACTCTCTGCCTTACCCCTCAATCATCAAAGCCCTGCTGACAACACTTGGTGTGTACCCGGAGTCCCCCTCTAAAGACGATGTATCATCACTAAATGGATATGGCTTACATCAACCGTCTCAGGGTTAATGAGGAAAAGGAGGTTAAGCCTAAGAGGACTCGTGCTGCCACTGACCCATCTGCGCATGAGACCTCCGACCTCCAGATTGTCACTGCTGCCATATCTGCTGAGCTCAAGGAACTCACTGCTGCTGTGAAGGAATTGACTGTTGCCTTCAACTCTCTTGCGGCTGCATTGATTGCCAAGCTGCCTCCCAGTTCCTCCTGAATTCCCTATGTTGTCTCTGGCTTAGTCTCCATATGAACTCCCCTGCTCACTAGCTGCCCTGCTTTGTTGGTTTTTTTATCTCTTCGTGATCTTGTTTGTTTGCTCTCTGTGTGTTTGCTAGTTGCTTTGTGCATCTTTTGTTATAATTAATGAATATCTGTTTGCTCAGTTGCGACTTGCCATTTGCTTTGAACTTGTTCCTCTCTGGGTTACCATTTGAAACTAATCTATCTTTTTGATGATGTCAAAAGGGGGAATGGACTCTGGAATCTTGGAACCAATAGGACTGGTGTATTTCTAAGGGGGAACTAAGTACCGTGTTCAAAAATTAAGGGGGAACTATGAAGCATTTATCCCAGTATCTCTGCTTCCTTAATATGTCAATTAACTTGCCTATTGGTTTTGTGCTTATTACTGGTATTAGTTTGTCATCATCAAAAAGGGGGAAATTGTTGGAATGGAACTCTTTGGAACGTCAGTTCCCATGGAGTTCCCTTCCTCTGTTTCTCTTATTTTGACGATGACAAACACTTGAACTTAACTGGCTATTCTAGTGTTTAATCTACAACTGAAAAGATAAGGGAACCAAGTCCAAAGTGAGCGAAAATCAAGATCAAGGGAACTGGATGGGAACCGCATCGCATCAGCGTATCTGAGGAAACTCACAGAATCTCTGAGAAGATTTACTTGCCAAATCTGGACGCCTCCAAACGAAGTTCTTAGGCGTGTTTACACATAGAGTATCTTTATATGATTGTGTAAATTAGGATTCGGTTTAGAGGATATTTTGTATCTTATTATTGGTAAGATATAAAATATGTCATCTTGGATTTATGGAATAAAATCGTTCAAAGAATATCTCGTCCGAGATCTTTCCTTGACAATTTTATTGTATAAATACTCGATGATACTAGGGTTTCATTTATGCATTTTTGACGAGCTTGAGAGTGCATCTGTGAGACAAAGAAGAAGACGAAGTGTTCGAGTTGAAAGTGTCGAAGTAAGTCTATTGTGTGTTAATCTGTGATTTCTAGGGAACTAGGTTTAGTCTTATTGAGATAGACTGAAACGAGATAGTTCGGAAGTTGTAATCGCATATTAATATACAAGTAGACCGTTTGAAATCCTCGAAAGAGGGGTGACTTTTATCCTAGATAACTAGTTGGTTATCAAAGGTTTCCACCTTAAGTAATTGTTCTTGATAACTTGTTTACTTGTTATTCCGCTGCCCATAGGAACTGAACACATTTGTGTCTCAGTTCCCTTGAAACTAATACACAAATCCTACAGGAGTTCTTGAAACTAAGTTAAATGTTCCCAAACTGGTTTATGTGTTGGATAGAGGTTTTACAGGATGAGAATCCGTGGACATTTTTTCTATAATGCTTTTAGGTATAAACATTTACAAGAATACTATAAATTTTTTTAATTATAAGCACCTAGCTACCCATGTTGTAAGTTTGTAACGAGTATTATTATTAATTGTAAATGGTTTTATCAACATTCAGTTGATCTAGTAGTTTGACACTAGACTCCATTAAGCGTTCTATCTAGAGGTCTCGAGTTCGATTTTTACTAGAGGCGTGTATATAGACACTGATGTTGGGAGGGGTCTACCACTTCGTGTGCTGACAGTACCCAGGTCTGGACATAGAGCGACTATGTCCGATCGAACCAAGCGTCAAGACCCAAAAAAAATTGTAAATGGTTTTAATCTTGCATTTTGTTTGTTGTAGAATTACTTTTTAATATTTAATCCATTTCCAACCATAGTTATAGTTATAAGTTTATAGCGTTTTAACTTTCGTTGCAAAATATATTAATTTTATATTAGAATTATAATAGATTGGGCAACACTACGCACACGGCAAGCAGAAGATCGACGCAAACAAAATTACCCAAAAAAAATTATAAACAAAAACAACCTTCAAACTATAACATATCCTTAATAGAATACAGACTAATTATTACATGATATAAACTTTCAGCCTCTAATAAAACAAAAACAGAAATACACACTCATGCAAACACAACAATATTTTATTCTGCCCCATTCGAAACACGGGTTCAACTATCTAGTATATAAAAAACTTATATGTTTTATAAAAAAAAAAAGAATGATGAATATTATTGATCTGAGTAAGTATTTGTGTTTAAAATATTTTAGAAATTTATTTCTTTAAAACATTATTTTTCATTGTAACAAGTTTGAAATTGTGATTATTAACAATAGGAATATAACTTAATTTAAGTCTTCATAATGTTTTGGATGAATTTGCTAAATATTTCCCTAAGGGAGTGAAATTGGTCGTGTCCGCCCCATTGGAGAGTTATTAGGCATTTGTACCCAATGCATTCGTGTGGTGACAGTTTGCGTGGTGATAGTTTCGCGTGATGACAATTTCTCGATTTTGTTGACACTTCTCGTTTTGATGACACTTCACTTTCCGTTTTGATGACACTTCTCTTTTTTATGACACTTCTCATTCCGTGATTACATTTCTTGTTTCAAAGTATCATTAATACTAGTTTGTGATACTTCTTATTTTCTTCATCTTCACTAGTTGATGACATTCCTCATTTTGAGGACACTTCCTTATTTTGATGTTCTCGTTTTGATGACACTTCTCTTTTTGAAGTGTCATCAACACTAGTTTTCATCATCACCATTAGTTGATAACAATTACCGTCATCACCACTAGTTAAACAAAGTGTCACCAATACTTAAACCAAATGTCATCAATAACAAAATGTCACCAATAATAAAAAAAATGCTATGAAATTAATACTTAAACATTGCCCAATATTGCTTCAAATATAGTAGTGGACAAATGCGAATTTCTTAAAAATACCATACAAAGTTGTACGAAGCTAGTTCTACTTAATTTGTCTCATAAACACAATATAAAATGTAAAAAATATCAAAGTGGAGAAATATGCACAACCTTCCAGAATTGGTGGGTTTATCATGTTCTTACTACACAGAGAATGTATTTCACAAGTGTAATATCACAATTAAACTAGAAGGGTAATATGGTAATTTTAATTTAATAATAATAAAATTATAAAAATTAATTTTTTTTTTAGAGAAGTAATTTAAATTTTCATTAAATTAAGTTCAAAAGTTAGGCTAAGATAATTTTTGCAAATGGGTTATAAATTTATAATAGTATGAGTAGAAACAAATAATTAAGTATAACCATGAATGTGATTTTGAGAATATTTAGAGATAATAATAAAGGTTATAAGAATTACTATGCTTATCCATGTAGGGATAAAATAATAATTAACCTAGGTAGGTTACCTTTTTAAGTCATGATATATTTAAATTATGTTAACTTATGTTAATATTAATTTAAATAAAACTTATCAATTTTAACCTAGATTATTTGAATTAAGATTAGCAAAGTGTTAATCAAGATTTGAATATGGCTAATTTTATAAGAAGATGTGACTTATGCTTAATTTTAACCTAAATTAATTTTCCTACATCTTAATTTTGGGTTAAAATAATTATATAAGCTTAGTATAATAAAATAAATAAGTTTGGGTAATTTTTGGAATTTTTGAAAGGTGAAATAAGGGCATTTTTGCAACAACTTTAGAAAGTTGGGCAAAAATGTGCAAATAGGCCAAAAATTGGGAGGCGACCATAATTAAGGGGAAAATGGGTTGTCTTCAACCTCTAGCTTCCATACATGGTAAGTTTCCTTCCATGGATTTTGAGTGCCAAAGTGGTGCGTTTTTGAAGATTAACCTTTGGGCAATATAGGTAACACAATATCTTGCACATACACACTAGAATTGGGTAGATTCATCCCCAAATAAAATCGAATTTAACCCGAAAAGGCAAGATTATATATCCGAACGCATTTTTTGAGTTTATGGAAATTGAGATCCGATTCGGGATCGTTTTGGGCCAAATTTTATATCAATCTGTAAGGTTTTAAGAGATCTATTGAAGCCATATAAATACTTCGTCACCCATGCATTAGATTTATCCAATTTCGCCTCCAAAGCTCACGAACCCTAGACGTAATCCGCGGCTGTTCATCAAGGAATTTCTTCCTCTTTCTTGTTTCGTTTTTGCAATTGGTGCCATCCCTGGATCCACCAAGAAGTCCTCTTTAAAATCCCTCTAACCCCAGCTCCGGTGGTGGTCCGACGAAGGCGAATTTCCCTGTTTTCCGGTGAGTGTCCATCCGAAATTCCGATAACTAGTTCGGCCGAATGAGATTTTTAGTTTTTGGTTTTGTTTTTTATTAATATTGGTTAATTTTATTAGGGGTTTTTGTAGGAAACCACCCGTTATATGTCACTCTGTGCACGAAACCACCCATTATATCGATATTTATTTTAAACCACCCAATTATCTAATTTAAAAAAAAAAGTGAGGGCAAAAGGGACATTTTACACATTTAAACGGCAAAGTGGACGGCAGATGGGTCTGGTCGTCTGGATGGTTTTGCGTTAACGGAGATAGATAATTGGGTGGTTTAAAATAAATATCGATATAACGGGTGGTTTCGTGCAAATAGTGACATATTACGGGTGGTTTCCTGCAAAAACCCCATTTTATTAATCTGGATTAATTAAAAATTATGTTAGGCTAAATTAATTTTAATTATAATTAAATAAAATTAATTAAAATTTTGGGGGTATTATCTTGCTTTATGAATTGTTAAATTGTAACACTTCATCTAGATAATATGTTGGGTGAGAAATTATTAGGGTCATAAATAATTTATTAGATCAATTTTTTATCATATGATTATTTAGAATATACAACTAATTGATTTTTAGTATCGTATAAATAATCGTTATATCGAAAAGCCTTGAAATTGATTTATTTAGAGTTAAATAAATTCAATTAAAAATTGAGATTTGTATCCTTCAAATATCATTATTGAATAAATTATCTAATTAAAATTTATTTATTTTGTGTGATTTGGGTACATCTCGAAATCGTTTTTGGAACGGAAATAAAGAAGGGACTAAATTTGCTTTTCGAAAGCAACCACCTCTGTTACGCCGTTCAAGTTCTTCGTAACTCCGATCAAGTGGTGGTTCTCTCTAGAATTTTATTCCATATTCATCTTAATTGAAAATGAATCGATTGTGCTATTAAGTTGGGATAAATATTCTTAATTCTCGTTTGGGAACTTGTGTGTTAAGTTGGTGTGTAAATGAACCTTATTTATTATGTTTTAGTTTTGGTAGCAACGACCCTCATATATATATATATATTTATATTATTGTTGGGTAGATGATCTTTGGTGTGGGTTTGGTGTGGACTTATATGCTTAATTAGAACGAGTATTTGTAGGAACACTAATTATCTTGCGAGGTTTAACTGTTTGTTTTTAACTTGGTATTCAGAGGATTTTGGCCCTAATACTTTTTGGTCATGACCTACCCTTATTCTAATATAAGTGGTTGTGCACTTAGCTAGTGCCGAAATTCAGGATTCGTCCCATGATCTATATCTCATTGCGAGATTGGTTTGGATTAAAAGTTTTAATGTAAATGCACGTTTTGAAATTAAATAAAATAAGTGCCATTTTAGACATAATTAATATACCCTCGGGTGAGAAGTACAACGTGGAACTCACCCGATCTCTAGTCTAAAGTAAGCCGCCTTACCACTATGGATTCGCACTATGCGGTGAAGTTGGTCAATGATCCAAATATTTTCAATGATGCATTTTCAAAACTTTGTGTGATCAATATAATGTTCTCAAACAAAATCATTTATTTTCTATAAGACTCAGTTCGTTGGAGTCTTCTCATTAAGCATATCTTTTCTTTCGTTTCAGTAGAAGTATAGTAGTCATATACCGTTTACCGAGTTTTATTCGAGAAACAAGGGTAGTGACAAGAACCACTATGTTTTCACCCTTGCACAGTCTTTCATTAGACTGACCAACCTTTCATTTTCATTGCATGGTTGACTGGTGGCATCCGTCCTATACGGCACATAAGTGGTTGGTCTCAGACAACCTTGAAGTAACAAATCGAAGACGAAGGCTTACAGTTGAAGATTGTGATTTAAAGTAATATTAATTTAAAGTTGTCTAGTATTGATTTAATCTTCCTAAATAAATTTAAGGCTTAGTTAAGTTAGTTATGTGTTAGGTTTGTTTAAAAAAGTCTTCCGCTATATTGTAATTTCGAGTTGTAAAACTTATCTCCTCAATTTACGAGAAAAAATTCAATAAAGGTTAAATGTTTCTTTTAAAAAAGACTTTCGCTACTCGTTTATTATTGAATTAAATTTATCTTTTTAAGTATAATTGTTATGATTAAAGCCTAGGGAGACTTTGGACTTTACAGTGTGAGATCATTGACGTGCGACACTACCGATGTAATTCAGGGGTGTTACAAATGTGGTATCAAAACAATGGTTTTAAGATTATTGGCCTATTGTTAGGTTTGTAAATTTTTAAAACTATTTTCTAAATATTTTATTTTTATAAAGGAATTTCAAAAATTTAAATTGTTAGGATTAAGTTAAGGTTTTTAAAATGGCTTAAAGCCTAGAAATTTTTTTAAAAGTAATGGTCTAATTATTAGGACAAGAGTATTCGTTTTTTTTTATATAAAATAGTATTATAAAGGGTTACGAATTGAGTTTATGTTTACAATTTTTAAAGTGTAGTTCCGGGTGTTAGTAATGGTTATAAGGAATTAATAATGTCATTAGTTTAAGAAAATAACTATACAAATAATTATTTTTTTAAGTTAACTATATAAAGTTTGAAAGTATAAGGTTTGACAATAAGTGGTTTTCAAACTTCTGCAACCTTCGATTCCGTTACTAATTCCTTAGGTCCATTCATAGGTATATCTTCCATTCTTAAGACTTATTTCATACAAAGGTTGACATTTCTCATGTTGCCTTATTCTCAAGTAAGAGAATAAGATCATTTTAAGAATTATTGTGATGGGTCAGTCAATCTAATATGAACTATTAGATTGGTCCCATTAAATTCGTATAATAACTTAGTTGGTTTACGTATCATAGGATACAAGTTGGAAATTCTAAATCGACGTTATGGTTCATGAACAGATAGTGAACACCCGATCCACCAATCGAGTGGCTGATGAAGGTCCCATCGATGGTTCTCGGATTCAGTTGAGGAGTGCTGCTCAACAAGGGGATGACGTGGGATCTGGCTCCCACAACAATAACCCGCCACTGCGGGAAAATGTTCAGCAAGAACAAGTGGACCCTCAAGTTGCAGGGAAGTTCCAATTAATCAACCTCATGCTTCGTGTTGGATGCTACGATTATAAGGCAGATAGTGAGGCAGGTTGTCGAGATAATGACAGCCTAGAGAATACCGCAAGCTCAAGCGGCTCTCGTTCCTCAAGTTGTAGCTAATATTGGGGGACATGAAGACCATGCACCCCCAGTCATTCCCGAGAGGAACGGACAACCTTGAAAATGATAAATTTAATGCGCCCGGATAGCTACGATGGAACTGGGGAACCAGTCAAGGTTGCCTATTGATTTTCCCATATGGAGCGACTGTTTCGGAACGTGGTCTGCACTGAGGCTGAACAAGTGCAAATAGCTTTATTGCATCTGTAAGACGGAGCAAGTGAATGGTGGGAAGGAATTGGATTGGATGACCACCCAAATATGAGTTGGGCAATGTTTATGGCAAAGCTCACAGATCGATTCTTCTCTCGTGCTATGAGAGAAGAGAAGTTGAAAGAATTCCTCTACCCAAAGACTGAGGGGTTAAAGGTGACGGAGTTGGTGGCAAGGTTCAATCATTTGCTACAATATGTTGGCCTTGAAGTACATTATGAAGAACATAAAATATGGTACATCCATGGATGAATGGGCCTAGAAATCAAACCTTTAATGGTGCGTCACGGTTGCTCTACCTTGGAGCAGTATATGGATGTAGCCTACAAGATAGAGGTTAAGCTGAAATAATGCACCCAAAAACTGGATGAAAAGAATAATTCTAAAGGTGGGCAACAAAACCGGAAGTTTAATGCATTTAAGCGTCCGACATCGCTCACCAAGTTTGAGAAGTCTGGTCGTTCTAAGACCGAGACGACTCAGTCTGACACTACTAAAGGCTCAAGTTGGAGTAGTGATAAATTTAAATGCCATAACTGTGGTGAAGCCAAGCATAAGAATTTCAATTGACAGAAAGAGAAGCGGGTATGCCATAATTGTGGAAAGGAAGACCACATGCAAACTTATTGTCGGCAGAAAGGCCAAGGGTTGACACAACAATACCAGGCATCTAGTGCTGGAAGTAGGCAGAACCCAATGCCAGATGTGTCCGCTTCTGAGTAATCTGCTGCTCGGAACAAAGGCAAGGAGCCTATCGAATCGTCGAGTCAAGGGCAACGACTCTTTGTGATGGGTCAATTCGACAAGCAGGACACCCTGGACGAGTAGTTATCTTTAAGTCTTCCTTAGAATAAGGAGTGATGACCTGTGTGTGTATAGTCTCCGTAGTTTAGTAATTTGTCTGTTTGACATTTCTTCTGTTGGTGTTAACTAAGTGTTTCGAATAATAAAAAAGTATTTCCATGTAATGGAAATTACTAAATTCGTTACTATTACGAGTTATGAGTTCATACGAGAATCCTTGAGTGCCAAAGCAGTACATGTCACGTGTTGATAAGGACTGACTAGACTCATAAAGGATGGTGTAATGTGTTGGGACATGAGTGATTGTTTCCTACCTTGTTAGCGCTAGTTTCGGGGTCGAAACTATTTTTAAGGGGGTAGTATTGTAATATCCCACTTAAATTAGAAGGGTAATATGGTAATTTTAATTTAATAATAATAAACATTATGAAAATTATTTTATTTTATTTTAGAGGAATAATTTATATTTTAATTAACTTAAGTTCAAAACTTAGGTTAAGATAATATTTGTACAAATTATCAAATGCGTTTTAATAGTATGAGTAGAAACAAATAATTAA
The DNA here is from genome assembly GCA_027886185.1 of Rheum nobile. Classification (NCBI taxonomy): domain Eukaryota; kingdom Viridiplantae; phylum Streptophyta; class Magnoliopsida; order Caryophyllales; family Polygonaceae; genus Rheum; species Rheum nobile. The sequence continues at coordinate 6,437,297 of WOAB01000546.1, read as the reverse complement.
GTATAATTGTGAATGTGGTTTTGGGAATCTTTAAAGATAATAATAAAGGTTATAAAAATTATTATGCTTATCCATGTAGGGATAAAATAATAATTAACCTAGGTAGGTTCCTTTTTTAAGTCATGATATATTTAAATTATGTTGACTTATGTTAATATTAATTTAAATAAAACTTATCAATTTTAACCTAAATTATTTGAATTAAGATTCGCAAAGTGTTAATCAAGATCTGAATATGGTTAATTTTATAAGAAGATGTGACTTAAGCTTAATTTTAATCTAAATTAATTTTCCTACATCTTAATTTTGGTTAAAATAATTATATAAAATTAGTATAATAAAATAAATAAGTTTGGGTAGTTTTTTGGAATTTTTGAAAAGTAAAATAAGGTCATTTTTGCCACTACTTGGGAAGTTGGGCAAAAATGTGCAAATAGGCCAAAAATAGGGGACAACCGTAATTAAAGGGAAAATGTGTTGTCTTCAACCTCTGGCTTCCATACATGGTAAGTTTCATTCCATGGAGGATTTTGGGTGCTAAAGTGGTGCGTTTTTTAGGATTAACCTTTGGGCAATTTAGGTAACACAATATCTTGCACGTACGAACTACTAGAATTGGGTAGATTGATCTCCAAATAAAATCGAATTTAACCCGGAAAGGCAAGAGTATATGTTCGAACACGTTTTTCGAGTTTATGGAAATTGAGATCCGATTCGGGATCGTTTTAGGCCAAATTTTATATCAATCTGTAAGGTTTTGAGAGATCTATTGAAGCCCTATAAATACTCCTTCACCCATGCATTAGATTTATCCAATTTCGCCTCCAAAGCTCACGAACCCCAGACGTAATCTGCAGCTGTTCATCAAGGAATTTCGTCATCTTCCTTGCTTCATTTTTGCAATTGGTGTCATCCCTAGATCCACCAAGAAGTCCTCTTTAAAATCCCTCTAACCCCATCCCCGGTGGTGGTCCGACGAAGGCGACTTTCTCCGTTTTACGGTGAGTGTCCATCCGAAATTCCGGTAACTAGTTCAGTCGAATGAGATTTTTAGTTTTTGGCTTTGTTTTTGATTAATCTTTGTTAATTATATTAATCTGGATTAATTAGAAATTATGTTAGGCTAAATTAATTTTATTTGTATTTAAATAAAATTAATTATTATTTTTGGGATATTATCTTGCTTTATGAATTGTTAAATTGTAATACTTCATCTAGATAATATGTTGGGTGAGAAGTTATTAGGGTCATAAATAGATTATTAGATCGATTTATTTATGATATATGACTATTTGATTTTTAGTATCGTATACATAATCGTATATCGAAAAGCCTTGAAATTGATATATTTAGAGTTAAATAAATTCAATTAAAAATCGAGACTTGTATCCTTCAAATATCATTATTGAATAAGCTATCTAATTAAAAAATATTCATAGTGTGTGATTTGGGTACATCTTGGAATCACTTTTGGAACGAAAATAAAGAAGGGAGTCAATTTGCTTTTCAAAAGCAACCACCTCCGTTACGCCATTCAACTTCTTCGTAACTCCAGACAAGTGGTGGTTCGCTCTTGCAATTTATTCCATATTCATCTTAATTGACAATGAATCGATTGTGCTATTAAGTTGGGATATATATTCTTAATTTTTGTTTGGGAACTTGTGTGTTAAATTGGTGAGTGAATGAACCTTATTTATTAGGTTTTATATTTGCTAGCAATGACCCTCATATATATATATATTATTGCAGGGTGCTAGATGAACTTTGGTGTGTATTTGGTGTGTATTTAGTGTAGACTTATATGCTTAGTTAGCACGAGTATTCGTTGGAACGCTAATTACCTTGCGAGGTTTAGTTGTTTCTTTATAACTTGGTATTAGGAGGATTATTGGCCTAATACTTTTTTTTCATGACCTTCTCTTATTTGAATATAAGTGGTGGTGCGCTTAGCTAGTGCCGAAATTCGGGATTCGTCTCATGATCTATATCTCATTGCGAGATTGGTTTGGATTAAAAGCTTTAACGTAAATGCACGTTTTTGAAATTAAATAAAATAAGTGCCATTTTGCACATAATTAATATACCATCGGGCAAGAAGCACAACGTGTAACCCATCCGATCTCTTGTCTAAAGTAAGTCGCCTTTCCAATTTGGAGTCGCACTATGCGGTGAGGTTGGTCGAGGATCCAAATATTCAATGAGGCATTTTCAAAACATTGTGTGATAAATATAATGTTCCCAAACAAACTCATTTATTTCCCATAAGACTCAATTCGTTGGAGTCTTCTCTTCAAGCATGCCTTTTATTTTGTTTCAGTAGAAGTTTAGTAGTCATATACCGTTTGCTGAGTTTTATTCGAGAAACAAGGGTAGTGACTCTATACGACTACAAGAACCACTCTGTTTTCACCCTTGTAAAGTCTTTCGTTAGACTGACCAACCTTTCATTTTCCTTACATGGTTGTCTGGTGGCATCTGTCCTATACGGCACATCAGTGGTTGGTCTCTGACAACCTTGAAGTAACAAATCGAATATGAAGGTTTGCAGTTGAAGATTGTGATTTAAAGTAATATTAATTTTAAAGGTGTCTAGTATTGATTTAATCTTCTTAAGTAAATGTAAGGCTTAGTTAAGTTAGTCATGTGTTAGGTTTATTTAAAAAAGTCTTCCGTTGTATTGTAATTTCGAGTTGTAAAACTTATCTTCTCAATTTATGAAGAAAGATTTCAATAAAGGTTAAGTATTTCTTTTAAAAAAGTATTCCGCTACTCTTTTATCATTGAATGTTTATTTATCGTTTTAAGTATAATTGTTCCAATTAAAGCCTGAGGTGACTTTGGACTTTACAGTCTAAAGGTCACTAGCGTGAGGCACTACCGACGTAAGTCGAGGGTGTTACAACAAGAGCAACACATATGGGTTCATAAATCTTCATTCCTCAAATTCTTGTTTTCTGCATGACAGCCTATGGATTGGATTAGCATCACCTTTCTCGTACCCACTACTGTCCTCTGATTCACTTACCCACTTCTCCATTGCTATCAGCCTCTCTTTTGTACTTTCATTATGAGTGACTCTTCGCTCTTGAACAAACTCACGAGAACAAAAGATCACATCAAACACATACTTATGTGACAACACATCCAATAGAAGCATTTAAGTGCTTGCTGAGTGCGCGGAATATTATACAGAAGTTTGACAAGTAGTAGGAAGAAATAAACATGAAGATTCGGGATATACACACCAATTTAATCTCAAGGAAATCCATATACACACCAATTTAATCTCAAGTCTACAATAAATATGAAGATTCGGGATCGCGTGCAACGGCCTCCTCTCGTGCGAAATGCAATGCAATCGTGACCCTCTATTCCGCTTCATCCAACGGTTCGCGCACGCCCCTTTGACGGACGGGTTTTTAGTCATCTTAAACCCGGTCAAAATAAAACCTAACAAACCTAAACAAGTAGTAGAGGCAAGCAAGAGTCGAATCCCACAGGGAGGAAGTGATCTTTCTAAGTGTTGATTAGCATGCAAAAGACGTGTAACCGACAAGTAACAGGGTTTTTTTTGTATGATCGCAGAGTAACAAGGATGCAAGCTTTAGAGAAAGAATAGGTATGATAGGTGGAAGTATTCCACTAGACAAATATCCACACTGCAGATGCAACAGGTTGATCCTCGATAACTATTGTTCCAAGTTCTTTTCACAATCTTATAGTTGTTCCCACCCTGATCTTAAGTACTACCAATTCTCAAAGTTGTTGATAGACTTATCACAATATCAATGGAAGAAAATATTACCACTAACAAAGCAATAGCAATGCACACAAGGATATAGGATACATGCAAATAGAAGAAAACCTTACTACTAACATGCAAATAATTCTCTCTCACAATTGCACACTCGTATTCCACTATATGTAACAATTGTGTTTGCCACTATGATAGATGTCGAAAAACCTAGTTAGCTACGCTAGAAGAATCAACATAAACCAATAGACAATATGCTCGAGATAATTAAACCAACTTTATAAGATATAGAACAAGGAATAGAAATCTCACAACCAATTCATTGCAATGCTTCAATCGTCTAGTAGAACAAAGGTGTTTAGTTCTCCATGAGTTAAAATCCTAGAGGCAGAAAGAAAACGAGTCTCCTATCTAAGACCTGGAAAAGATCTTAAATAGGCTGACGAAATAAACTTGACCTAAAAAATAAAAAAGGAAACAAGATAATAGAACTAGAAAATCCGAAATTGCAAAATAGGAAATAATATCTCGCTGGCCACGAGGCGCTTTAACAAGTCCATCGCGGGGCGGTGACTCCTTCTCTAAGATCCACCTCCGGGTCGCGGTGGCTTCTGGCGCGGGGCGGCGGCTTCCACCGCGAGGCGGCGAGTTCCACCGCGAGGCGGCGATGACGGTGTCTTCTTCAGCTTCTGCGATACTTCCGTAAAAACGCCATAACGTTTGATTCCCAACTCGTATTGCGCTCATATTTTGAGGACTTGCAGTAGACTTCAAGATATAACTCCTAGAATTGGAATCACTTCATTTGTACCTCTGAGTAGAGAGAACGAACCATTTGAATTCAGAACATTGTTCTTCTACTCTTCAATACACTTCAAACCTATATAAATCCCATGATTTCTTCACTTCTCCACTCTAACTCCATAATCCACGATTGTGCTCTAAATCCATCCAAATGGCGCCTCAAACCTGGTAATAACCCCCAGATATGCACTACAAAATAGCACCGATCAAATCCCCCATGCTTAAACCTTGCTCGTCCTCGAGTAAGCTAAAGTCAACCTACTCCTCCAATCAAATCCCAAGGTTTCAGGAAGCATAGAAAACTCAACCTCCAAGAATCATACCAAACAATAAACTCCAGGCAACCATACAAAATAAGTACAGCACAATAAACTACAACATCCAATCAAAAATCTCAACACCCCACACAATCAAGCCAAAAGGAAAGTAGAGTACTTCCCCCAAGCTTATCCCAAACACCACAGAGTGAATATAATCTAATCCTATCTCCCATCTATCTTCTTATACCTCCTAGAGTGCCCTACCCGAATCCTCCTTATATCACCTCTTCTTATGTCGCCACGCCAGGAAAAATGAGGATTCCTAAAATTCACTCTTCTTCTTTTCACTCATTTTGCCAAGGCGCCCTTTCGGGTTTTCACCAAGCCACTCATTTCATTTTCCAATAGATGTACTCACATAAGCTCACGTCACTCTTGACCAATTATTACCCCAGCCTAATGCTGGTCCAAGCCACCTGCTTATTGCCTAGGCCGCCCTTTCTGGTTTTCGACCTATCCCAGGATTTCTAATGTATGCCTTTTTTCATTTTTTAATTTTTTTCCTCAACAACGTAGCAAGTATAGAACTCTCCCTCATGCTTAAACATTGCATTGTCCTCAATGTAATGAAAGAAAAAAGAATAAAGCACAGGGAAAAGCAAAAAATAACTCACAAACGTCGCTAAGCTGCTTGGACACTGTAGGTGTGATACCCCGTATTTTTGTAAGGTTATTTTGGGAATTTTGGAATTTTTCCGAGTATCCGTTGTGTACGTCGGATTTAATTCAGGTAGCTTGAGACATTCTGTACTGTGCTCTGTATCTGTAATATTTTTCTCAGTGAAATAATATACAGATAACATGCCTTGGATTTTAATTGTCGTTCGCGTACGATAATTTTTATCTCGGATTAATGTCATGTTCGTTCAAAGCTGAACGGGCGGGAAAAAGGTGTCACGGCGACCGCCGTAAAGTCGCGGCGACCGCCGTAGTGAGACCCAAGCACGGCGACCGCCGTAAAGTCACAGCGCCCGCCGTCCCAATGCTCGAGGAGGCAGTTGGTGTGCCAGGCCGCGGCGACCGCCGTAAATTACGGCGCCCGCCGTAATTGCCACCTTCGTTGTCCGGCGGTCCTTGCTTGTTGGTCGCCGGCGCGACTTCTGGCGAGCGCCGAACTAGCTCTAGGCCCTCTTGTTTTTGAACTCCAGATGCTTGGCTATAAATGTAACACCCCGTAATTTTTAAGGGTATTTTGAATTATTTTTAAATTTTTCTTATGCCCGTTTTGCTAGACGGATTTAATTCAGTGAGCCTCGGACCTTCTGAAAAGGGGTCTGAGCTCTGTAAAATTTTCCGAGCATTATATAATACAGTTGAGGTGTTTTCGGGGTTAATGTATCGTTAATGTATGAATATATTTAACCCAGAGTTAAGAAATTTAATCCAAACCAAGTTCAGATAAGAATTAACGAAGTCGGCCTTTAAACCGCGACTCACCGCGATTGACCGCGATCAACCGCGATTCACCGCGACCGGCCGCGCTCGCGGTAACACCTTTTGCTGAGTAGTGTCGTCTTCCTCGAAGGCGGTTACTGTAGCTCTGTTTTGGCTCAGTTTTGGGCAGGCCAAGTGGGCAGCCAACTTGCCTTTCGCCTTTGTCCCCTTGTTCCCCAAGTGGTGGCTCGGATTGAGGCTATAAAAGGGGTCGAAGTCAGACGTTGAAGCTCCCTTCTTCTTCTCCTCTTCTTCCTCCTTTCTCTTCTGTTTTTCTCCTCTGAAATCCTCCATTTTCGAGCCGTTTGAGCTTGATTCGAGAAGGCTCTTGAGTGTTAGAAGGAGCTCTTGAGTGTTGTGAGAAGCTTTGAGGTGTTGGGAGATCGAACCATAGACAAATCGAAGGCAAACAAATCGGTTTGGGTAAGAAATTCTCCATGGAAGCTGTCGAAGCTTTGCCACTGTCGAACTACCGCGACTGGCCGCGACTTACCGCGATCGCGGTATTTGCGTCTGAGTTGTGTGTCTTGTGGTTTAGCTTTGGGCTTTGCTCGATTCCTTTGATTTCTTCTTGTATTCTTTTAGATTCATATATAAGTGTATTGAATCTAACTTAGGGTCTTGTTATGGGCCATTTCTTAGGGATTTAATATCCAAGATTTGTTCCAGTTTCAGATCCAGGAACTAGACATTGCTCAGCTTGGTTCGAACTTGTCGGATCTAAGGCAAGTGGCGGTTCGCTCTTGCTCATCATTCCATACTTTCATTAATTATCAATTGTTTGTTGTTAATTAATTTGGGATGATTCATCTGCTTAAGTTGAGAACAGTTTTGATAAATTATTTGATAAAAGAAGTGCTGTTATAATAGGTTGTATATTGCTAGATACAACGCTATTATGTTCATAATGGTTTTGTTGTGGATTTTAAAGGTGAATTTCATATAAAAAGATTATAATAGGTTGCATATACTGTTAGTGGCAACGCTATTTTGATATATATATATATTGATAGATCTATGATGTTGGCCTTGATGGATTTGTTTTGATGTGATATATGACTGTGTTGAACTGTTTAGTTAGCACGAGTATTCGTAGGAACGTTTACTGGGGCCCAGGAGGTCCAGTCGTTTCTTGATAATTAAATGGAGAAAAGGGCATTGAGACCCTAATACCATTGGTGAGTCATGACTAGCCTCTATACTCGGGTATAGCGGTGGTGCACTTAGCTAGTGTCACATATATCTCGGGGGCAAATCTCGGGAGATGCTCCCAAGAGATCTCTCGTCTCGGGACGAGCTGATCATAATAAAAGCTTATAATGTGGTGATGTGGATTGGTTTTGGAATTAAATCAGATAAGTGCCTTTAGTGCACATAATTAATATACCTTCGATGAGTAGTGCAGCTAGGTAATAGTGCAGCTAGGAAAACTCGTCTTGACTTTGATCAGAGTAAAGTTCTCTTTCCAATCTGGATTCGTCTTGGGCGGTGAGGTTGGTCGTGAGCCGAAACACCTAAAGTCAGTTTTTGAACGCTTGTGTGTATATTATAAATTAAGTTTCCCAACATTTGCCATACTTCCTATAAGGCTCATTTCATTTGGAGTCTTCTTTTGGTATTGATTGATGTGAGACTCGGTCTCCAGAGTCTTCTCTTGATCATGCTGCTTCATTTATTCTAGTAGGAGTATGATGGTTGACTAGCGTTCTCGGTTATTATTCGAGGGACGATGAATCTAACCTAATACGACTGCTTCGAACCACTCTGCTTTGTACCCTTGCGTAGTCTTTCATTAGACTGACCAACCGTTATATTCCTTGCATGGTTGGCTGGTGTCATCCGTCCGATTCGGCACATCAGGTATGTTGCAGATCTAAGAAGGCTAGAGCGACTATGAGGATGGACGGTGTTTTGTTTTCGACAAGTTGTTTTGTCGCTTTGTATTTAAAAGATGTCCGCTGTGCTATTTTGTATTTTGTTAAAGACTTTCGCTGTTGTATTTCTGATTATTGGGTCGTTTTTGGAATCGTGTAATTCCGCGACCATGTGGTTTAATAAAAGTTATGATTTTAGTATTGTAACTGTGTTTTAAGTCAGTTATGACGTCGGAAAAGCCTGGGGTCACTTCGGGGTTTACGTCCGGGGTCATCGGCAGTAACACTTTCAAATGGGGTTAAATTTGGGGGTGTTACAGAAATGGTATCAGAGCTAAAATGTTTTCCAAGAGCTATGAATTTTTCAAATAAAAAGCCGTTCATAGTCGTGCCTTCTACAGTCTGATACGGAAGTTTGCTTCTGTGTCTAGAAAGACTAAGACTCTCCGTTTGTCACCCATAGTTGAGGGTGCATTCTGTTCTCTTCTGAAGGATTCGGAAGAAGTCGAGGTGGTTTCGCCATCTCCAGTTAGACTTGAGTTCTCAATTTTCTTGTCGTGATTTGAGGTTGTAGGACCTAGTTGTCCCCCTGAGAAGTGAAGACTGTACTCTCTGAGTCGGTAGTGTTAAGTGTCTGATAAGACCAAGGTTCCTGCGGTGGAGCCGAGGGAAGACACTGAGGAAAATCGACTGATCTCTCCAGTAGTAATCTAGAGGATGAAGTGATTAAGGATGTTGAGTTCAGGTGGTAAGTTTTGTGCTGAGGCAAGGTTCCTCTTTGGCTTTGTGCAGTTGCGCAACAAGGTGGTACCTTTGGTACGAGTTTTCTGCTCCAAGTTAGAAACCGAAGAGGTTACTTGGGAGACTGAGACGGGTGTACTTAGATACTTTCCCTACTTGTTGTCGGCCTTGATAATGCAAGTTTCGGGGTCGAAACTTAAAATAAGGGGGTAGTAATGTAACACTCCGTAATTTTTAAGGGTATTTTGAATTATTTTTAAATTTTTCTTATGCCCGTTTTGCTAGACGGATTTAATTCAGTGAGTCTCGGACCTTCTGAAAAGGGGTCTGAGCTCTGTAAAATTTTCCGAGCATTATATAATACAGTTGAGGTGTTTTCGGGGTTAATGTATCGTTAATGTACGAATATATTTAACCCGGAGTTAAGAAATTTAATCCAAACCAAGTTCGGATAAGAATTAACGAAGTCGGCCTTTAAACCGCGACTCACCGCGATCAACCGCGATTCACCGCGACCGGCCGCGCTCGCGGTAACACCTTTTGCTGAGCAGTGTCGTCTTCCTCGAAGGCGGTTACTGTAGCTCTGTTTTGGCTCAGTTTTGGGCAGGCCAAGTGGGCAGCCAACTTGCCTTTCGCCTTTTTCCCCTTGTTCCCCAAGTGGTGGCTGGGATTGAGGCTATAAAAGGGGTCGAAGTCAGACGTTGAAGCTCCCTTCTTCTTCTCTTCTTCTTCCTCCTTTCTCTTCTGTTTTTCTCCTCTGAAATTCTCCATTTTCGAGCCGTTTGAGCTTGATTCGAGAAGGCTCTTGAGTGTTAGAAGAAGCTCTTGAGTGTTGTGAGAAGCTTTGAGGTGTTGGGAGATCGAACCATAGACAAATCGAAGGCAAACAAATCGGTTTGGGTAAGAAATTCTCCATGGAAGCTGTCGAAGCTTTGCCACTGTTGAACTACCGCGACTGGCCGCGACTTACCGCGATCGCGGTATTTGCGTCCGAGTTGTGTGTCTTGTGGTTTAGCTTTGGGCTTTGCTCGATTCCTTTGATTTCTTCTTGTATTCTTTTAGATTCATATATAAGTGTATTGAATCTAACTTAGGGTCTTGTTATGGGCCATTTCTTAGGGATTTAATATCCAAGATTTGCTCCAGTTTCAGATCCAGGAACTAGACGTTGCTCAGCTTGGTTCGAACTTGTCGGATCTAAGGCAAGTGGCGGTTCGCTCTTGCTCATCATTCCATACTTTCATTAATTATCAATTGTTTTTTGTTAATTAATTTGGGATGATTCATCTGCTTAAGTTGGGAACAGTTTTGATAAATTATTTGATAAAAGAAGTGCTGTTATAATAGGTTGTATATTGCTAGATACAGCGCTATTATGTTCATAATGGTTTTGTTGTGGATTTTAAAGGTGAATTTCATATAAAAAGATTATAATAGGTTGCATATACTGTTAGTGGCAACGCTATTTTGATATATATATATTGATAGATCTATGATGTTGGCCTTGATGGATTTGTTTTGATGTGATATATGACTGTGTTGAACTGTTTAGTTAGCACGAGTATTCGTAGGAACGTTTACTGGGGCCTAGGAGGTCCAGTCGTTTCTTGATAATTAAATGGAGAAAAGGGCATTGAGACCTTAATACCATTGGTGAGTCATGACTAGCCTCTATACTCGGGTATAGAGGTGGTGCACTTAGCTAGTGTCACATATATCTCGGGGGCAAATCTCGGGAGATGCTCCCAAGAGATCTCTCATCTCGGGACGAGCTGATCATAATAAAAGCTTATAATGTGGTGATGTGGATTGGTTTTGGAATTAAATCAGATAAGTGCCTTTAGTGCACATAATTAATATACCTTCGGAGAGTAGTACAGCTAGGTAATAGTGCAGCTAGGAAAACTCGTCTTGACTTTGATCAGAGTAAAGTTCTCTTTCCAATCTGGATTCGTCTTGGGCGGTGAGGTTGGTCGTGAGCCGAAACATCTAAAGTCAGTTTTTGAACGCTTGTGTGTATATTATAAATTAAGTTTCCCAACATTTGCCATGCTTCCTATAAGGCTCATTTCATTTGGAGTCTTCTTTTGGGATTGATTGCTGTGAGACTCGGTCTCCAGAGTCTTCTCTTGATCATGCTGCTTCATTTATTCTAGTAGGAGTATGATGGTTGACTAGCGTACTCGGTTATTATTCGAGGGACGATGAGTCTAACCTAATACGACTGCTTCGAACCACTCTGCTTTGTACCCTTGCGTAGTCTTTCATTAGACTGACCAACCGTTTTATTCCTTGCATGGTTGGCTGGTGTCATCCGTCCGATTCGGCACATCAGGTATGTTGCAGATCTAAGAAGGCTAGAGAGACTATGAGGATGGACGGTGTTTTGTTTTCGACAAGTTGTTTTGTCGCTTTGTATTTAAAAGATGTCCGCTGTGCTTTTTTGTATTTTGTTAAAGACTTTCGCTGTTGTATTTATGATTATTGGGTCATTTTTGGAATCGTGTAATTCCGCGACCATGTGGTTTAATAAAAGTTATGATTTTAGTATTGTAACTGTGTTTTAAGTCAGTTATGACGTCAGAAAAGCCTGGGATCACTTCGGGGTTTACGTCCGGGGTCATCGGTAGTAACACTTTCAAATGGGGTTAAATTTGGGGGTGTTACAATAAAAGGGGGTGTTGGGGGAAAGGTTTTGAGCCATCCCAGCACCAAATCTATGCCAAAATTCGTCTCACCGGAGTTGTGCCCTTCGCCGGATTTTCTGAAGCCCTCGTCGGTGTCGTTTGGTGGTGTTTCTAGCAGCCCTTTTGAAGCCTTTTGGTTGCCTTTGGAGGTCAGAAACCAAGCAAGGCGGAAAGGGGTCGAAATGCGCCTCATTTTGGTGAGGTTTCTCTCGTTTCAGTCGTCCGTGTTCTTCACGGCGACCGCCGTGATGAATGCGGCGACCGCCGCCAAGAACGGCGACCGCCGCCAGTGCCCAGAATGCCTTCGTGGCTTTGGCTTGGTTGGTTGTCGTCGTGGCGTCTTTCCTTTTGTGTTCTTTCGCCGTGTTTAGATTCGTACTGTTATTATGTCGGATCTAACTTAGGGTTCCTTTTATGGGTCGACTCGAAGGTTGTTGTGCTGTCGGAACTATACCCGTGTCGAGCCCGGAATCCAGTTATCATCGTTAGACTATTCTACGGATTAAGGCAAGTGGCGGTTCGCTCTTGCTCATTCGTTCCATATTTACATTAATTATCAGTAGTTTATCTGAGTAATTAATTTGGAATGAATACTCTGTTTGTCTGGAAACGGTTTTGATAAACTGTTTTGAAAATCATATAATAGGTTGTATATCTGTTAGAACAACGCTATTATCTGTGATCGCCTTTCAGGCCTTTATGTGGATTTATCCTGTAACTATTGTTGTGCTATAACTGTTTAGTTAGCACTGTTAAATAGGAACGTTACTCGGACTCTGTCCAGTCGTTTCTTTATAATCTGGTATCGGGATGGCTCGTCTCCATCTGGTACTATTCTAAGATCATGATCGGTCTCTTTCACAAGTGTGTAGAGACAGGACACTTAGCTGGTGTCACAAACCTTTCGGTGTACGTCACTCTCGACGAAACGTATACTAAGATGTGTCGTCCCATTGGTGGGGTACACATGTAAAAGTCTATAATGTGATGTGTATTTTTGAAACATAATCAGATAAGTGCTACCTTGACGCACATAATTAATGAACGATCAGCGAGTAGGGCAGCTAGGTAATAGTGCCGCTAGGAAGACTCGTATTGACTTGAATGTAGTACGTCTTCTTTCCGATCTGGATTCGCTGAAAGGCGGTGAGGTTGGTCGTTGACTGAAGCATCTCAGTCAGTTTTAAATCATTGTGGTATGATTCTGTAACTTTCCAGAATTGTCATACTTCCTTAAAGACTCATTTCCGTTGGAGTATTCTTTCGAGTCGATTTCTGTGAAGATTCAGTCTTCCAGAATCTTCTCTTGTGCATACCTCTTGTTTATTCCAGTAGGAGTATGGTGGTTGACAAGCGTACTCGATTATTATTCGAGGGACGAGGAGTCTAACCTAATACGACTGCTTCGAACCATTCTGCTTTGTACCCTTGCTAGTCTATTCATTTAGACTAACCAACCAATATTTTCCCTTGCATGGTTGGCTGGTGTCATCCGTTCGATTCGGCACATCAGATCGAAACTAGCCCAGAAGATTAGAAGGACTATGGAGTCGGCAGTGGTTTTTGAACGTTTTAAGTATTTCTTTAATCAGGTTGAGATCTTTTGGACAATGACTTTGGTTGTAAGGTGTTTTATGAGACTTCCGCCGTGTTTGGTTTAAACTATGTATTATCCTATTCGGGATTGGGTTGTAATCCCGTAACTCTTGTTCCTTGACAATGTTATGTTTTGGATTGAATACTTTGATCATTATCCATCATTTGTATTTCATAAATTGTATTTAAACGGTAAAGCCTTGGGTGATCTCGGTAAGGAACACTGGGGTCACTGGCGGTAATACCTTTCCAAAAGGGTTAAGTTTTGGGGGTGTTACATTTGTGGTATCAGAGCCAAAGGTTTTAAAACGGGTTTGGAATTTTTATAAACCATTTATCCGTTTTCGAAAATGCTTTAAAAAGGGCTCTGAATTTTCATACTGAAAAGAATTTAAAAACACCGTTCATAGTCGTGTCTTCTTTATAGTCTGATATAGTAAGCTTGCTTCTATGTCTAGAAAGACTAATTCATTATTGTTCGATAGGATGGGTGTCTGCTTTTCTATTGGTAGGGGGTCGAAAGACGCCAAGTCGGACCAGTCGAGGCTAGATTTTCCGTTACCTCAACGATGTTTCGAGGTTGGAGGCCCGAGTAGCCCACCCGAAGACGTCAAGCACGTTCTCCCCGAGTCGGTTGTCCTTGTAGCTAAGGATGCTATGGTCCTTGAGCCTGCACGTGTGCCGCCACCAAGGGTGGAGGAAGTACAGGAATGGGAGCAGAAAGATGAGTTATCAAGGTATGAACAAGGGGTTTACCAAGATGACTTTCTGCTGGGACCAATTCCAGAGGAGATCGAGTATGAGGAGGAGGAAGAGGAGATGCTTGAGCAAGATCCTGTCGAGGACGAGGATATGATCGAGGATGATTCCGAGGATGATGATCCCATCGAGGATGATCCCGAGGATGAGGATCCCATCGAGGATGAAAATTGCCACCAGTGCCAGAGTACGCACCCATGTCAGAAGCTGATTAGGAGGCACTGTATACCGAGTACGGTATTAGGAGAAGTGGCAGAGAATCTCAGCCTACCCCTACTCCAAGAAGAAGGAGGTCGGAATCCGAGCTGCAGGAGATCCTCCGCCAGAGCGAGATAATCTCTGCAGAACAGCAGAGTCAGTGGGATGAGTTGATCGCCAGTACTCAGAGGAGGGCTGGGATAGGAGGACCAGTCATGGACGACCCATACCTTACGATGACTGAGATAGGACCATGTGCTTCAGGGTCAAGCAGGGTGCGAAACCCATCGCCAGAGCTCGATGGTGAGCCTAGTCCGAAGAGACCTTGCACGAGTAGCCAGTCTTATGGGAGTCATTTTGGAACGCCTTGAGGAGGAATGGCATTGCCTATCGCAGTAGTTTTCTTTCTTAGTATTCCAGTATGTACTTCGTGTAATATTTCAGTATTGCGGCAAGTACTCTGTGAAACACTTATATCTTCGAGCAATGTTGTCCTAACGCTCGAATGATAGATTTATGTGTAGCCTGTGTAACAGTTCGAAGGTTCATCTATAAAATGCCAAGTTGATCTATTCTGAGTAATTTATTTACGTTGGTATATTGCATAATATTAATGTATTGAATGCTTGGAATTTGATCGGTAAATAGATGGTGAACCCAAGAAGCACGAGGAACTCGACTCGAGCCGGTGCTGGGACTAGCCAAGATCTCAGGCCAGCAGGAAGAGGTGTTCGGGATGAACACAAGTCTGAGTCTCGCGTCCAGCAGAGGCGTGAAGGTCAAGATCAGACCCAAGCGCCGGCGCTGTTTGACGCTGCAGCTGTTGAGGCAATTCGCGGGATTGTGATGCAGGCGATTGCGGATGTATTGAGACCCAGTGCGCCTCAAGCGCAAGAAGTGCCTACCCACCCAGTGGTTCCTGATGTTGTGGGACCCATAAACCATGTGGTTTAGGAGAATGCCGTCAGGGCTAGAGACAGCTATGGTCGCGCTCTTAAGACCATCACTTCCATGAGGCCCGATTGCTATAACGGGAAAGGGGAGCCAGTAGCAGTGTCTTATTGGTTCTCCCATATGGAGAGGCTGTTTCGGAACGTGGAGTGTACTGAGGCCGAGAAGGTCCATATCGCTTCTCTTCAGCTGAAGGAGGAGGCTAGCGAGTGGTAGGAGAGCACAGGTTTGGCTGAGAGCCCAGTGTTGACTTGGTCGATGTTCAAGACCAAGATGGTTGATTGCTTTTTCTCTCGTGCTATGAGAGAGGAGAAGCATAAAGAGTTTTTGTACCCAAAGACGGATGGTCTGAAAGTGACCGAGTTGGCGTCTAAGTTCAATCATCTTTTATAGTACGCCACTGCCGAGATTACCAGCGAGGCCCAAAAGATCTGGTACTTCCACGAGTGGATGAGCCCGGATATCAAGCCGTTAATGGTGCATCACACATGCTCTACCTTGGAGCAGTATGTTGATTGTGCCTATAAGCTGGAGGTAACTCTTGAGGAGTCGACCAAGAGGCGCAACCGACAGAAGTCGATGCAGAACTAGAACCAGGGAGGTGGTTTTAAGTGCCCTGCGCCACCGTCTAACTTTGCCAAGTCTGGCCAAGCTAAGATGGAGATGACGCAAGGAGGATCGACTCAGCAGTCAGGGCAGACCAAGAGTTCAGTTAAGTGTTATAACTGTGGTACATCTGGGCACAAGAGCAATGAGTGTCAGAAAGAGAAGAGGTCGTGCTTTGGGTGTGGACGTGACGGTCATCTGCAGAAGTTCTGCAAGCAGGGGAAGCAGAAGGGAGTAGAGTCGCAGCAAGGGTCAGTTCATCAGAGCAACCGACCTAGGTTTAAGCCTGCCGATACTCCTAGCCCTTCGGTCCAGACGACTGCTCAGAACAGGGGAAAGGCCCTAGCTGTTTCTGGAAGTCAGGGACAACGCTTGTATGAGATGCGTGAAGCAGATGGACCCAATGCTCCAATTGCTCAAGGTACTTTATACCTTCACTCTACTTCAGTGTGCATTCTATTTGATTCTGGTGCTACGCATTCCTTTATTTCGGATAGTTGCGTTAGCAAGTTAGATTTAGTGTGCAACGATTCGTGCGACCCTTTTGTCGTTAATCTTCCTAATGGAGAACGTTTGGTGGGAACCAAGCATCTATCCGACTTTCCGATTACCATTCAGGGTAAGGAATTCGAGACAGATTTAATCTGTATAGCCATGGCTCCATACGACATTATCCTCGGTATGGATTGGCTAACGCATCACAAGGCGGTGATCGACTTCAGTTCAAGAATGGTGACGGTGTGATCTGGGAGCCAGTTCGTGTGCAAGTTCAAAGGTCGAAATGACGCTGATAACGGCAAGCTGATCAATGCGATGGCTGCGTTTAAGCTACTACGACAAGGATGTGTCGGGTACCTTTGCTACTTGGATTCGCCTGCGAAGGATGGACCTGAGGTTCTTGATATTCCTGTAGTTAGGGAGTTTTCGGATGTCTTTCCGGAAGAAATTCCTGGATTACCCCCGAACCGTGACGTAGAGTTTTCAATTGATCTCGAGCCTGGTACGGCGCCGATTTCCAAATCACCGTATCGGATGGCTCCAGCTGAGATGCAAGAATTGAAGAATCAACTTGAAGATCTTCTTGACAAGGGTTATGTCAGGCCGAGTGCATCGCCGTGGGGTGCTCCGGTTTTTTTCGTCAAAAAGAAGGACGAATCGTTCCGACTTATCGACTACCGAGAGTTGAACAAGGTGACGATCAAGAACAAGTATCCTTTGCCTAGGATTGATGACTTGTTGGACCAATTGCAGGGAGCAAAGGTTTTCTCCAAGATCGACTTGAGATCTGGATATCACCAACTCAGGATTCGTGAGCAGGACATTCCTAGAACTGCGTTTAGGACCAGATATGGTCATTACGAGTTCGTAGTGATGCATTTTGGGCTTACAAATGCTCCAGCTGTCTTTATGGATTTGATGAACCGATGTTTTCACCAGTACTTGGATAAGTTCGTGGTGGTCTTCATAGACGACATCCTGATCTATTCTCCGGATGAAGAAGTCCACGAGGAACATCTACGGATTGCCTTGTCAATCCGTAGACAACATCAGGTTTATGCTAAACTGTCCAAGTGTGAATTCTGGATAAAAGAAGTGGCTTTCTTAGGCCACGTGATCAATAAAAATAGGGTTATGGTTGATCCCCAAAAGATTGAAGCGATGGCTAAATGGACACAGTCCCCGAATGTGAAGGAGGTGCGCAGTTTTCTTGGACTTGCCGGGTATTATAGAAGGTTCGTAGAAGGATTTTCAAAGATCGCTCTACCTATGACCAATATACTCCGCAAAGTCCACAAGAAGTTTGTCTGGAATGACAAGTGCGAGGCCAGTTTCCAGGAGTTGAAACGACGGTTGACCTCGGCACCCGTGCTAGCACTCCCAGAAGGGAACGACGATTATGTGGTCTATAGTGATGCTTCCAAGTGTGGTCTTGGTTGTGTTTTGATGCAAAGGGGCAGAGTCATTGCTTACGCATCTAGACAACTCAAGACTTACGAAGAAAACTATCCGACCCATGATCTTGAGTTAGCAGCGGTTGTCTTTGCGCTGAAGATTTGGAGGCATTACCTCTACGGTATAAGATGCCAAATGACCACAAAAGTCTCAAGTATATATTTACTCAAAAGGAGCTAAATATGAGACAACGCCGCTGGCTAGAGTTGCTCAAAGACTACGACATGGAGTTGTTGTATCATCCGGGCAAGGCTAATGTAGTAGCTGATGCACTAAGCCGGAAGACAACGCACGAGACTGTAGTTGCTCTACTTATTGCTCAGACCAAACTAAACCAAGAGTCATGCGATATTGAAGTCTTATATGACCAGCGTAGAGGGTACCTGAGTATGATGGAAATTCAGGCTACACTGCTGGATCAGATCAAAGAAAAGCAAGTCGATGACATCATCTTGGTAAAGTTAAGCAGTGAAGTGATGGATGGGAAAGCTCCCAGTTTTGTGGTTCAGGATGATGGATCACTTTGGTTTCAGGATCAGATCTGTGTGCCTGACACAGAAGGTCTTCGTCAGTTGGTGATGAGAGAAGCTCATTCATCTGCTTACTCTGTGCATCCTGGCTCTAGCAAGATGTACAAGGATCTCAGGAAGAAGTTTTGGTGGCCAAACATGAAGTGGGACATAGCAGACTTTGTGGCAAAGTGCTTAACTTGCCAAAAGGTCAAGATCGAACACCGCAGGCCAGGTGGTGAGATGCTACCTCTCCCCGTACCAGAATGGAAATGGGAGGATATTTCCATGGACTTCGTCACTGGGCTACCCAAGACTCGAAGTCAGAGAGATACTATCTGGGTAATTGTGGATATGCTTATGAAGAGTGCTCATTTCATAGCCATCAAGACCACATGGGAAACCCAGAAGTTAGCAGAAGTTTACCAGAAGGAGATTGTCCGCTTATATGGCATTCCTAAGACCATTGTATCGGACCGAGATGGCCGTTTCATGTCAAGGTTCTGGAAGGAACTTCATAAGGCGATGGGAACCGAGTTGAGGTTCAGTACATCGTTTCATCCTCGGACAGATGGCCAGTCTGAAAGGACCATCCAGACTCTGGAGGATATGCTTAGAGCTTGTGTGCTCGGTCGTCCGACTAGCTGAGAGGACAGCTTGAGTCTGATTGAGTTCACGTACAACAATAGCTGGCATGCTACAATCAAGATTGCTTTGATCAGACAAAGGATGTTGACCGCTCAGAGTCGACAGAAGTCCTACGCAGATCGGAAGCACAGGACTGTCGAGTTCGAGGTCGGTGACAAGGTTTTTGTCAAGGTATCGCCATCCAAAGGAGTTTTCAGATTTGGTAAGCGTGGGAAGCTTAACCCTCGCTACATGGGACCATTCGAGATTCTGGATAAAGTAGGATCTCTAGCGTACCGCTTGGCATTACCGCCATCGGCTCACCCGGTGCATAACGTGTTCCACGTATCTTTACTCAGAAAGTATGTACCAGATGAGTCTCATGTGCTTAGTTATGAGGACATCGAGATTCAAGCTAATGGTACTTATGAAGAGTTGCCCGTGCGCATTTTAGAGCGTCGGGAGAAGCGTTTGCGCAACAAGATCGTGCCGTTGGTACAGTGCTGTGGTCCAAGTCAGGGACCGAAGAAGTTACTTGGGAGACGTGGGAAACCGAGTCAGATATGCTTAGGCGTTTTCCCGAGTTATTCTCGACCTAAGTTTCGGGGTCGAAACATCTTGTAAGGGGGAGGAGATGTGATACCCCGTATTTTTGTAAGGTTATTTTGGGAATTTTGGAATTTTCCCGAGTACCCGTTGTATACAACGGATTTAATTCAGGTAGCTTGAGACATTCTGTAATGTGCTCTGTATCTGTAATATTTTTCTCAGTGAAATAATATATAGATAACATGCCTTGGATTTTAATTATCGTTCGCGTACGATAATTTTTATCCCGGCTTAATGTCATGTTCGTTCAAAGCTGAACGGGCGGGAAAAAGGTGTCACGGCGACCGCCGTAAAGTCGCGGCGATCGCCGTAGTGAGACCCAAGCACGGCGACCGCCGTAAAGTCACGGCGCCCGCCGTCCCAATGCTCGAGGAGGCAGCTGGTGTGCCAGGCCGCGACGACCGCCGTAAATTACGGCGCCCGCCGTAATTGCCACCTTCGTTGTCCGGCGGTCCTTGCCTGTTGATCACCGACGCGACTTCTGTCTAGCGCCGAACTAGCTCTAGGCCCTCTTGTTTTTGAACTCCAGATGCTTGGCTATAAAAGTGGGTGTTGGGGGAAAGGTTTTGAGCCATCCCAGCACCAAATCTCTGCCAAAATTCGTCTCGCCGGAGTTGTGCCCTTCGCCGGAATTTCTGAAGCCCTCGTCGGTGTCGTTTGGTGGTGTTTCCAGCAACCCTTTTGAAGCCTTTTGGTTGCCTTTGGAGGTCAGAAACCAAGCAAGGCGGAAAGGGGTCGAAACGCGCCTCGTTTTGGTGAGGTTTCTCTCGTTTCAGTCGTCCGTGTTCTTCACAGCGACCGCCGTGTTCTTCACGGCGACCGCCGTGATGAATGCGGCGACCGCCGCCAAGAACGGCGACCGCCGCCAGTGCCCAGAATGCCTTCGTGGCTTTGGCTTGGTTGGTTACGGCGACCGCCGCCAGTGCCCAGAATGCCTTCGTGGCTTTGGCTTGGTTGGTTGTCGTCGTGGCGTCTTTCCTTTCGTGTTCTTTCGCCGTGTTTAGATTTGTACTGTTATTATGTCGGATCTAACTTAGGGTTCCTTTTATGGGTCGACTCGAAGGTTGTTGTGTTGTCGGAACTATACCCGTGTCGAGCCCGGAATCCAGTTGTCATCGTTAGACTATTCTGCGGATTAAGGCAAGTGGCGGTTCGCTCTTGCTCATTCGTTCCATATTTACATTAATTATCAGTAGTTTATCTGAGTAATTAATTTGGAATGAATACTCTGTTTGTCTGGAAACGGTTTTGATAAACTGTTTTGAAAATCATATAATAGGTTGTATATCTGTTAGAACAACGCTATTATCTGTGATTGTCTTTCAGGCCTTTATGTGGATTTATCCTGTAACTGTTGTTGTGCTATAACTGTTTAGTTAGCACTGTTAAATATGAACGTTACTCGGACTCTGTCCAGTCGTTTTTTTATAATCTGGTATCGGGGTGGCTCGTCTCCATATGGTACTATTCTAAGATCATGATCGGTCTCTTTCACAAGTGTGTAGAGACAGGACACTTAGCTGGTGTCACAAACCTTTCGGTGTACGTCACTCTCGACGAAACGTATACTAAGATGTGTCGTCCCATTGGTGGGGTACACATGTAAAAGTCTATAATGTGATGTGTGTTTTTGAAACATAATCAGATAAGTGCTACCTTGACGCACATAATTAATGAACGATCAGCGAGTAGGGCAGCTAGGTAATAGTGCCGCTAGGAAGACTCGTATTGACTTGAATGTAGTACGTCTTCTTTCCGATCTGGATTCGCTGAAAGGCGGTGAGGTTGGTCGTTGACTGAAGCATCTCAGTCAGTTTTAAATCATTGTGGTATGATTCTGTAACTTTCCAGAATTGTCATACTTCCTTAAAGACTCATTTCCGTTGAAGTTTTCTTTCGAGTCGATTTCTGTAAAGATTCAGTCTTCCAGAATCTTCTCTTGTGCATACCTGTTGTTTATTCCAGTAGGAGTATGGTCGTTGACAAGCGTACTCGATTATTATTCGAGGGACGAGGAGTCTAAACTAATACGACTGCTTCGAACCATTCTGCTTTGTACCCTTTGTAGTCTAGTCATTTAGACTAACCAACCAATATTTTCCCTTGCATGGTTGGCTGGTGTCATCCGTTCGATTCGGCACATCAGATCGAAACTAGCCCAGAAGATTAGAAGGACTATGGAGTCGGCGGTGGTTTTTGAACGTTTTAAGTATTTCTTTAATCAGGTTGAGATCTTTTCGACAATGACTTTGGTTGTAAGGTGTTTTATGAGACTTCCGCTGTGTTTAGTTTAAACTATGTATTATCCTATTCGGGATTGGGTTGTAATCCCGTAACTCTTGTTCCTTGACAATGTTATGTTTTGGATTGAATACTTTGATCATTATGCATCATTTGTATTTCATAAATTGTATTTAAACGGTAAAGCCTTGGGTGATCTCGGTAAGGAACACTGGGGTCACTGGCGGTAATACCTTTCCAAAAGGGTTAAGTTTTGGGGGTGTTACAGTAGGTGTCGCTGGCGGTCTTCTCAATAAATGCCCAGGTCTCTAGTGTTGGGCGGGTGTCTTCATCAACTCTATAATCTTCTCCTACCGTGCAATCAAAAGGGAACCACTTTGGTGAGTAGTGGTAAAACAATGATAGTAGGGTTGCACAGCCTTCTAGGATCACATGATGGAGCCCAGATGTAATCGTGGTGGGGGCTCTAGTGTTCCTCCTCCTCAGTTGTCAATTGTAGGGTCATCATCGTTGCCAAATAATGTGTAGGGAAATGTATCCTCCTTGACAACATGATGCGCACCTTCTCCATGGGGAACTCTGGACAACTGGCCTCCGGTACCACACTTTTTTTTTTTTTTTTTTTTTTTTTTGCTCCCCGTTTAAGGTTTTTTCGGGGAGTGACTTAGTGCAGGGAAAGAAGAGACTTACATTGGTGTGGGACACACCTTCTTCAATAAGCATGGGTCTCCTCCCTGCAGGTTAGTCGGAAACAAAAAAAACAAGAACAAAAACAAAGCAAAAACACACTAAAGAAAATGCAAAAACAAAGAAAGAAACACAAGAAAAGAAAAACATACCTCGGGTTGCCTCCCGGACAGCGCCTTAGTTAATGTCATTGGGTCGACATCCTGCTCATTCTCAACTTGGGTTGCTCATAGCAACTGAACACCTGGGATCTGGATCTGGGGGGTGCCTCTTTGTATGCTCTATGTTGAGTGTGATCCCCAATCTCCTACACTTCTTTGTGGGTGGACCATTGTGCATACCCATGAACGCACTTACCATCTTCAAAAACGGTCTACCCAGCATCTCAGGGGCTGCATGTTTGTCCTGCCCCGTATCCAGCGTGTAGAAATCCGCCATTTGTACCAAGGCCGCCTTCTTGTGCTTCCCCTTTGGCTTCTTTTTGATCTTACCTAGCGCCCTTAAAAGTTCTGTGTAGCACGTGGCGCTATTTGCTAAATGGACCAAAGGGATGGTTGTCTTGCAGCTACTGAAGGTGTCAAATAAGCATTTGTCGTTCTCCACCTTTTGGGTGTCCTTCAGAGCCTCAGGGAAGGGTGTAACGGGGTGCAGCGAGACAAGTGGGAAGGAGTCTAGATGCACATATTCATCATACGCAACCTCGAGAGGATCGGGGGCTGCATGAGTGTTTTTGAGGGGAACGGGCGTCTCTGGAGTATTTCCACGGTCACGGCTCTCCTCCTCATTTTCGCTGAAATCCTCCAGGCTCAAAAAGTACTCCTCTTCCGAAAGCACCTCTGGGAATGGGGCAGGGTTCTCAATATCTAGATCTGGGCTTTCACCGCAGGGCGGTGGTTTCACTGCGGGGCGGTGTACTTGGCCGCGGGGCGGTGGTGGTAATTCAGGAGAACTGAAAGTCTGTGCTGGGTCGCGGTCGGTGTCGCCGCGGGGCGGTAGGGGTCGCCCATCTTCAATTTCAGCTTCATCAGCGCCGTTTTCGCCCTCGATCACCTTCTCTTCGTGGGATACCTCCATACTCTCCATGGCCTTTCTGGTCTCAATCTCAGCCCCGCACCTCAGCTTCATAGCATAGACAGTCTCTTGCATATTTTCTGCTACAGGGACTCGTGGTTGTGCGGACTTCGACTCAATCAACGGTTGACTCAATTGGTTAAACTGGCTTTGGAGGCTGGAAATCGCCTCTTGCTGCTGTTGGACACTCTGAGCCATGGTTGTTTGCAGTGAGGACACGTGTTGGGCCATGGTTGCCATGCTTTGAACCAGAGTGATGAGTACATCAGCATTGGGTGCAGGCAAGTTTGCGTGTTGTCCTTGGAATCCATGCGCATATGGTTGCCCGTATTGTGGTTGATTTCCATATGGAACTGGGTTATAGTGCTCCCTCGACCCTGAGTTGTAGGTGTTCGGATACGGCTCCTGTCTCGGTCCCTGTGGGTTTACACCTCGATGCGCTTTTACTGCTGCAGCGAATGCGGGCAGTCCTGGACAATCGGCAGTGGTGTGCAGCGTTTCACGACAGATTCTGCAGGGTCTGATTGGTCTTTCTGCACCCGAGTTGGGGAAGTATCCCCTCTCTGGAGAAAATGAGCAGGGGTATGGGCCATCGCGCGTCTCTCCCCGGAAATCCATATCTGTATCAAAATCAAAAAGGAAAACAGAAATCAGTAGCAAGTGTGTGGACCGCAAGATAGGTCCACACCAAAGTAACACGCACACAAACAAACACAAAGAAGGGTCAAATCTTGCCTCCCCGACAACGGCGCCAATTTGACGGACGGGTTTTTAGTCATCTTAAACCCGGTCAAAATAAAACCTAACAAACCTAAACAAGTAGTAGAGGCAAGCAATGGTCGAATCCCACAGGGAGGAAGTGATCTTTCTAAGTGTTAATTATCATGCAAAAGACGTGTAACCGACAAGAAACAGGGGGGTTTTTGTATGATCGCAGAGTAACAAGGATGCAAGCTTTAGAGAAAGAATAGGTATGATGGGTGGAAGTATTCCACTAGACAAATATCCACATTGCAGATGAAATAGGTTGATCCTCGATAACTATTGTTCCAAGTTCTTTTCACAATCTTATAGTTGTTCCCACCCTGATCTTAAGTACTACCAATTCTCACAGTTGTTGATAGACTTATCACAATATCAATGGAAGAAAACCTTACCACTAACAAAGCAATAGCAATGCACACAAGGATATAGGATACATGCAAATAGAAGAAAACCTTACTACTAACATGCAAATAATTCTCTGTCATAATTGCACACTCGTATTCCACTATATGTAACAATTGTGTTTGCCACTAGGTATGCACTCGTATTCCACTATATGCAAATCCTAGCACTATGATAGATGTCGAAAAACCTAGTTAGCTACGCTAGAAGAATCAACATAAACCAATAGACAATATGCTCGAGAGAATTAAACCAACTTTATAAGATATAGAACAAGGAATAGAAATCTCACAACCAATTCATTGCAATGCTTCAATCGTCTAGTAGAACAAAGGTGTTTAGTTCTCCATGGGTTAAAACCCTAGAGGCAGAAAGAAAACGAGTCTCCTATCTAAGACCTGGAAAAGATCTTAAATAGGCTGACGAAATAAACTTGACCTAAAAAATAATAAAGGAAACAAGATAATAGAACTAGAAAATCCGAAATTGCAAAATAGGAAATAATATCTCGCTGGCCGCGAGGCGCTTTAACAAGTCCACCGCGGGGCGGTGACTCCTTCTCTGAGATCCACCGCCGGGTCGCGGTGGCTTCTGGAGCGGGGCGGCGGCTTCCACCGCGAGGCGGCGAGTTCCACCGCGGGGCGGCGATGACGGTGTCTTCTTCAGCTTCTGTGACACTTCCGTAAAAACGCCATAAAGTTTGATTCCCAACTCGTATTGTGCTCATATTTTGAGGACTTGCAGTAGACTTCAAGATCTAACTCCTCGAATTGGAATAACTTCATTTGGACCTCTGAGTAGAGAGAACGAACCATTTGAATTCAGCACATTGTTCTTCTACTCTTCAATAAACTTCAAACCTCTATAAATCTCATGATTTCTTCACTTCTCCACTCTAACTCCATAATCCACGATTGTGCTCTAAATCCATCCAAATGGTGCCTCAAACCTGGTAATAACCCCCAGATATGCACTACAAAATAGCACCGATCAAATCCCCCATGCTTAAACCTTGCTCGTCCTCGAGTAAGCTAAAGTCAACCTACTCCTCCAATCAAATCCCAAGGTTTCAGGAAGTATAGAAAACTCAACCTCCAAGAATCATACCAAACAATAAACTCCAGGCAACCATACAAAATAAGTCCAGCACAATAAACTACAACATCGAATCAAAAATCTCAACACCCCACACAATCAAGCCAAAAGGAAAGTAGAGTACTTCCCCCAAGCTTATCCCAAACACCATAGAGTGAATATAATCTAATCCTATCTCCCATATATCTTCTTATACCTCCCAGAGTGCCCTACCCGAATCCTCCTTATATCACCTCTTCTTTTGTCGCCACGCCATGAAAAATGAGGATTCCTAAAATTCACTCTTCTTCTTTTCACTCATTTTGCCAAGGCGCCCGTTCGGGTTTTCACCAAGCCACTCATTTCATTTTCCAATAGATGTACTCACATAAGCTCACGTCACTCTTGACCAATTATTACCCCAGCCTAATGCTGGTCCAAGCCACCTGCTTATTGCCTAGGCCGCCCTTTCGGGTTTTCGACCTATCCCAGGATTTCTAATGTATGCCTTTTTTTCATTTTTTAATTTTTTTCCTCAACAACGTAGCAAGTATAGAACTTTCCCCCATGCTTAAACATTGCATTGTCCTCAATGTAATGAAAGACAAAAGAATAAAGCACAGGGAAAAGCAAAAAATAACTCACAAACGTCGCTAAGCTACTTGGACACTGTAGGTGTCGCTGGCGGTCTTCTCAATAAATTCCCAGGTCTCTAGTGTTGGGCGGGTGTCTTCATCAACTCTATAATCTTCTCCTACCGTGCAATCAAAAGGGAACCACTTTGGTGAGTAGTGGTAAAACAATGATAGTAGGGTTACACGGCCTTCTAGGAACACATGGTGGAGCCCAGATGTAATCGTGGTGGGGGCTCTAGTGTTCCTCCTCCTCAGCTGTCAATTGTAGGGTCATCATCGTTGCCAAATAATGTGTAGGGAAATGTATCCTCCTTGACAACATGATGCGCACCTTCTCCATGGGGAACTCTGGACAGCTGGCCTCCGGTACCACACTTTATTTTTATTTTTATTTTTTTTATTTTTGCTCCCCGTTTAAGGTTTTTTCGGGGAGTGATAGGAAGGGATAGTCTTCGTACCCTTAATCAAAAGTAAATCCTAAAATCCTCACTAAACAAAGTATAGTAAGCAAGTCAGGGTCGATCCCACAGAGAAGGAAGGAACCAATGGTGGTAGCATGCAATGTCACAAAGGGGGGTTTTATGGTTGGTTGGTCACAAACGAAACAAACAAAACAAAGTAGAATGGACGAAATATCAAGAAAGAAAAACACTTAGCCAAGTAATGTCCACATAAGTCATTCAAAGGTTGTTCATAGATTAAGTCCTATCTTCCTATTCGGTTATTCCTGTCCCAATCTTATGTAAATTTAGAGGGAAACCTTCCACAAAGAACCCTTACCAATGAATAACCCTAGTACCACTAAAGGTTCAACCCAAAGGCAGCAATGCATATAAGAATTAACCAGGATACACAGAACGCTCGCTCAGATGCATTTACCATGTAATCAATTCCCACATAGATACAATCCACTGATGCAGATAACAATCAATGCTTGCTACTTATACTAGAGCGTTAGCCCAACAGTTCCCTAGTATTAGCAATATGAATGAAAGCAATAAACCTAGGTGATCAGTCTAGATAAACCAACAAACATTCAAATATGAATTTGCTCAGAGAAAAGATATAACTCAATAGGATAGATAGATAGGAACAAAACCTCACAACCAGATGAACGAACTCATGCTTCCATTACCGGACTAAGCCAAAGAGGCTTAGCTCCTCATAGTCATGGTAGAAACTTCAAAAGAAATAAACAATGAAGAATTGAAATTGCAACTAAAGTCTGGATCCTCTAACCCTAATGCATAAGGAGAGTATTTATAGGGCCCTAACAAATAACCTAGCCCATTAAGAAAAATAACTGAAATAGAAATAAGAAAAAAGGGAAAAGAAAACTAAAAAGATAATTTGGAATAAGTCCGAGCCTCTGCCGTGTCAGACTCGGGATCGCGGGTGGTGGACCTTGATCGCGGCCCATGTGGCTCCGTGCCCTTCAATCTCTCCGCGCCCGCAGAAAACTCACGACATGCTCCGAGTCCAGCGATCGAGGCACCCATGCCCGCGATCGCGGTTAATGCTCGGCACTCTTGTCCTTTGCCTTGCACCAACCCGTCTCCTCTTCACTCCTTGGCGTCTTCTCTTGATGGCTTCCTTCCTCAGTGTCTTCATGATCTCCAAAGTAGCTCAAACACCTCCAAAAAACACCAACTTCGCCTCCAAACGCCATACACAAGAATGTGTCTAAATCTAGCTGAATGGCACCAATAAAACCTCTAATAACTCTTAGTTAATCCCTACAAAGTAGTGCTTATCAAACTCCCCCATGCTTAGACCTTTGCTCGTCCTCGAGTAAACTAAAAGAAAGTCTACTCCTCCAATGCAGCACCCAAGGTCTCAGGAAGCATATCCTCCAACTAAGAGTTACCTAACCCATGCCAAAGCTCCTGGCACCAATCTCATCTACAACACATCCACAACTCAATAAACTTGAGGGCAAGCAGAGTACTTCCCCCAAGCTCAACCCGGACATCCAATAGTTTAAAGTGACCTCTAATCCTAGCCTCCATCTATGACTCCTTATGCCTCCCAGAGTGACCTACCCGACAATCCTTCTTCAACTCCTCTACTTATGTCGCCCCTCCAGGTAAAATGAGATCCTAAAATCACTCATCTTCTTTTCACTCATTTTGCCTAGGAGCCCTTTCGGGTTTTCATCCTGGCCACTCATTTTTTTCTCATAGATGTGCTCACATATGCTCACGTCACTCAGACACCTTTTTACCCCAACCTAGCGCTGGTCCGGGTCACCTGCTTTTTACCCAAGCCGCCCTTTCAGGTTTTTAGCTTGTCCCAGGATTTTCGATTTTTTTTTTTTTAAAAGAAATGCTGAAATTCGAAATGCTAAAAATCAAAGTACAATGCTGGAAAAGAAATATGTACAAGATAGATAGTGCTACTCCCCCATGCTTAAATCATGCATTGTCCTCAATGTATGGAAGACAAGAAAAAGATAAGGGAAAAATAGAAATACTCATTGGGGTGGAGGCCAATACCCATAAGCGTTGAAGAAAGCCTCAGCTCTCCTCTGCATCTGAACCACCTGGTCCTCAACAGTGGTGAGGTGACTGTCCAGGCGGTTGGCGTGGTATGCAAGGTTGACCTCCATGTTGCACTGCCACTCAGCGCTCCGCCGCTCCTGCTCATCCAGGCGGGTGGAGACTTGGCATTCCCACTGAACGCTTCTCCTCTCATGCTCCTCTAGCCTCTGGGAGATGCCGCTTTCCCACTCGGCACTCCTTCGTATATGCTCGGCCTGCCTCAGCTGCAGGTTGGCCATTCTGTCCAGGAGCTAGTCCCAGGGCGCCCCTCTAGATCCACTACCAAACCTAGATGCCTGGTAGGTATAGTCAGGGTAAACAGGTGGGCCCCTGAAACGCAGTGGGGATGGCACATCTCTCTCCATGTCCATCGCTGCAGTCGCTTCCTCCTCCTCCTCGTTGTCATCGTCGTCCCCTTCATCTTCGGACGACGACCCCTACTCTCCATCGGCATAGAGGTAAAAATCCCTCGCCCGGGGCCCATAAGGCATCAGACGAGGCAGCCTCATTCGGTGGGTCCTTTCCTTCTTGGAGAGCCATGTGTACTCTCCACCACGGACCTCCAGCAGATGGGATCTCCGCAGCAGTGTGATGTTGTAGGTGTAGATGTCGGCGGGGAAATCCCAATGGTCCGCGATGTTCTCGTATTGCTGGGCGATAAGCGTCACCATGCCCCCCATGGAGATCTTGCCGCCCATCTTCTCCCTCAGCCCGAGACAGCTGGAGAGGAACAAATCGACCCAGTCGGGGGTGTTGTGGCTCTCTGGTGTCAAACACCAGAGCACTGTAAGGTCCAGCGTCGGAACCTTATTCACCTCCCCTTGTCCCAGGAAGGACATGGCGAGCACCTTGTGCGCCAGCCTCAGACAGTGGTGTGTCACCTTGTAGTTATACTCGCCGGCGCTGGGGTTGAGTACCTCCCGGGTCGCATCCTACCAGAAGAGCTCTGGCAAGGTGCATGTGGCCTCCCAATGCTCGGCGGGAGCCTCAGTAATGCCAAACAAGTCCCGCATACCTTGGTAGGACATCATCCTCTACCGCCCCAGCAGGTTGAACGTGATCCCGTCGTCGTGGCGCTCCAGCGTGGCCAGAAACTCCAGGGTCAGCTCGTTCGAGGACGGGGCGGCAAGGTCAATGAAGTTGTCGAGCCCTCCGTGGCTCAGCAACTGTTTTGTGCAGTCCTCCAAACTGAGTCGTTGCAGCGTCGACCGATCGAATAACTTCGTCTGGATGAACTTCCGCGTGCTGAACGTCTCGTAGTAGCGCCTGTGCCTCTGGCTCCTCATGTTGCCTACGAAGGCTGCCATGGTGGGAAAAAAGGAGCGAGAAAGCACAACTGAAAGAATACCGGAGGGACCCGCGACCGCGGGGTGTGGGGCGCGGTCGCGGTTTATGCTCGACTCAAAGCTCGCTGGAGAAGATGTGCCGCGATCGCGGGTTTGATGCCGGCGATCGCGGTTTCTGGGTTTGCAGCGAACTTCGAGAAAAATGGCTCCGGTGCTTTGCGGTGGCGTTGTGGTGGTCGCGGGGTTTGGCGTGGGTCCGACGATCGCGGCTCGTGAGGCTATGAAAAATCCAAGAGTTGGACAATGGAGATCTCACCCAAACGACGTCGCGGCGTCGGAACGATAGTCGCGGGGCTGTAGGGGGGTGTCACGGTGGTCGGGGTCGGAGATCCGATCTGGTGAGAGTGAGAGGTGGTGGTGGAGGTGTTGTAAAATGCCTCCACCGCCTCTCACCTTTTATAATTGCCGCGATGAATACCCGCGATCGCGGGGCTGAGGGCCCGCGATCGCGGGGCTAATGCCCCTGCATCCGTAACAGTCGGTGCGAGTTACGAGGCACTGACCGCCTCGTAAAACGTGCCAGTTTTATTAAACCGTGGGCCATATTTTTTTTTGTTCTTTTTTTTTTAATCTGATGTATTTTTTTTTTTGTTTTTGCTAGAACTCACCATGGATCGCCGAGGGGAAACCGCGATCGCGGGTGCTGGATTCTGGCCTCTGCTGCATAGTTAGTTCTAGTGCCCACAGAAAAAGAAAAACAAGTGCAAAGAAGAAGAAAGAAAAATAAAATCTAAGTCCTAAGAAAGGTAAAAACATAAATGAGTTCAACGACTCATACCTCGGGTTGCCTCCCGAGCAGCGCCATAGTTATCGTCACGGCACGACGTCCTGCTGTACTTCTCATCCGGGGTTGCCTCCTGCAACCGTACTCCTTGCTCTTGTATCTGGAGGATGCTCCGGAATGTTCTCCAGCCTATACTCTGTCTTCCTCTTGTCGAACTCCATGCTGATTGTGCCTCTGCCCACGTCGATCTTTGTGTTGGAGGTCTTCATGAAAGGCCTCCCTAGCATTACTCATCCTCCTCGTTCCCCTGTGTTCATGACAAAGAAGTCTGCAGGAAAAACAAGGGTATCGACGCTTACCAGTAAGTCCTTCACAACGCCCTCAAGAGTGATGATGGAGTTGCCAGCCAGTTGGATGACGATTTCCGTACTCTCTAATCGTCCAACGTCGAGGTTGTTGTTAGCGGACAGTGGCAGGACATTGATTGAAGCTCCCAAATCCAGCAATGTCTCGCTGAATTCAGTCTCCCCAATCTTGCAGGGCACGCTGAACATTCCGGGATCCTCACACTTCTTGGCAATCCTCTTCTGCACCACAGCAGAGACATCCTTCTTGACCTTTGGCTTCTTCTTAGATCGCTCCTTTTGCTCCGCTATGGTCTTGCGTAGCTCTCTCAAGAAGGGGCTCTCCGGGTAGCTCTGGTATATCTCGCAGTATATTTCTGTATTCCCTTCGTCTTCTAATGCTGCAGGGAATGACACCGGGATGTCAAAATATCCCTCCGGATAGTCATACTTGTTCATGAAAGTCTTGCGAGGCGGAGCACTTTCCGAGAGTTGATCGCGGGTGTCAACCCGCGATCGCGATTCTCGCACTGGTTCCCCGCGATCGCGGCTGTCATGGCCGTGGTCACGGTTAATGCTCGAATTTATGCTCGAGTTTTTCTTGGCTTTTGGCTCCGTAAACCCGCGATCGTGGCTGTCGCCCCGCGATTGCGGTTTTGCCTCGTACTTCTCTTTTAATTCCAGCTTCTCTTCTTCATTCTCCCATCTTGGCCTTGACGTCATGCAGTTGACGTTTTGCCTTGGATTAATCTCAGTTTGAGATGGGAGTGCTCGTGACTCTCTAGCTTCGAGCTTGCTGACCGCCTGAGAGATCTGCCCTACCTGCTTCTCCAGGTTCTGGATACTGGACTTGGTCTCATGTTGGAACTGAACCATGTTTTGCTGCATGGTTCCTACTGTCTGCATCAGCGTGGTCATGTGCTGCGCCAGTGTATTGACCTGGTCCTCTAGATTCATAGCGCGGGGAGCTCCTTGTCCTTGCGGTCTCTGCTCTGCTGGCCTCCTTGGAATGGTCTCTGTCCCATGCTGCTGCTGGTATTGCTGAGGGGGTCTTGGTCGGAACTCATGGGGGTTCTCCACATTATGCGTGTTCCCGTACCTCAAGTTAGGATGGTCTCTCCACCCCGGATTGTAGGTACTGGAGTAGGGGTCGTACCGTTGTCTTTGTTGGTACCCCCCAACAGCGTTGACTTGCTCAGTGGGCTCCTCATGGAGTATAGGGCATGCGTCAGTTGCATGCGTGGTGGCATAGAAAAATTCACACTCCTTGACCCTCTGGGGTCCTTCCTTCCTCATCAAAACCTTGATCATCTCCTTCATTTCGCTCACTTCCCTCGCCATAGATGGGGGAACATTCTCACTTGAAGTGGCTTTCATAGCCTGGGTGCTCGCCCTCTTGCTGAATTGCCTTGAGCCTTCCGACAACTCGCTGAATATCTCAAATGCAGCAGTAGGGGTTTTATTCAGTATGTTTTCCCCACACGCCGCGTTCACCATTCGTCGCTCTTCATCCAGCAATCCCGCGTACAGATATAAGACCAAATCCTGGTCTGAATACCCGTGATAGGGACAGCTAGAGCACAACCTCTTGAAACGCTCATAGTACTCGTAGAGCGTCTCTGTCCCATGCTGCTCAATGTTGCTCAGATTGCGCTTGAGACTGTTCAGCTTCGTTGTTGGAAAGTACTTTTCCAGGAACGCCTTCTTCATTTTCTCCCAGGTGTTGATGCTTCCTGGGGTGAAGTAGTAAAACCAGTCATTGGCTGAATCCTTAAGTGAAAAAGGAAAAGCCCTCAACGTGATTTGATCCTCAGTGACATTCCGTGGCTTCATGGAACTGCACACGGCGTGGAACTCCGAGAGGTGCTTGTTTGGGTCCTCTCCAGCTAGCCCATGGAACTGAGGCAAAAGATGGATAAGACCAGACTTGAGCTCAAAGTTCACTCCCGTGCCTAGCTCATGGAATTGTACGGCCAGTGGCTGCTGCGTCAAGTTAGGCGCAGTCAGTTGCCTCAACGTAGGTGGTGGTACCTCGTCCTCCATCTCAAAAGTGGGATTCTCAAAGACCAAAGCTCGATTCACTCTGCGTCCTTGGGAGAAAGTTCTCTCAATCTCTGGATCAAGATCTAAAGGTGGAGAGTCAGCAGTACGGGTGTGGACCATAAGATAGGTCCACACACACAAGCAAACACACGAAAATCACAAAGAAAAAATTCGAAAACACACAAAGCATGCAAAACACCAAAAAATCGTAATTGCCTTCCCCGGCAACGACGCCAAAATTTGATAGGGAGGGATAGTCGTCGTACCCCTAATCAAAAGTAAATCCTAAAATCCTCACTAAACAAAGTATAGTAAGCAAGTCAGGGTCGATCCCACAGAGAAGGAAGGAACCAATGGTGGTAGCATGCAATGTCACAAAGGGGGGTTTTATGGTTGGTTGGTCACAAACGAAACAAACAAAACAAAGTAGAATGGATGAAATATCAAGAAAGAAAAACACTTAGCCAAGTAATGTCCACATAAGTCATTCAAAGGTTGTTCATAGATTAAGTCCTATCTTCCTATTCGGTTATTCCTGTCCCGATCTTATGTAAATTCAGAGGGAAACCTTCCACAAAGAACCCTTACCAATGAATAACCCTAGTACCACTAAAGGTTTAACCCAAAGGCAGCAATGCATATAAGAATTAACCAGGATACACAGAACGCTCGCTCAGATGCATTTACCATGTAATCAATTCCCACATAGATACAATCAACAGATGCAGATAACAATCAATGCTTGCTACTTATACTAGAGCGTTATCCCAACAGTTCCCTAGTATTAGCAATATGAATGAAAGCAATAAACCTAGGTGATCAGTCTAGATAAACCAACAAACATTCAAATATGAATTTGCTTAGAGAAAAGATATAACTCAATAGGTTAGATAGATAGGAACAAAACCTCACAACCAGATGAACGAACTTCTGCTTCCATTACCGGACTAAGCCAAAGAGGCTTAGCTCCTCATAGTCATGGTAGAAACTTCAAAAGAAATAAACAACGATGAATTGAAATTGCAACTAAAGTCTGGATCCTCTAATCCTAATGCATAAGGAGAGTATTTATAGGGCCCTAACAAATGACCTAGCCCATTAAGAAAAATAATTGAAATAGAAATAAGAAAAAGGGAAAAGAAAACTAAAAAGATAATTCGGAATAAGTCCGAGCCTCTGCCGTGTCAGACCCGCGATCGCGGGTGGTGGACCTTGATCGCGGCCCATGTGGCTCCGCGCCCTTCAATCTCTCCGCGCCCGCAGAAAACTCATGACATGCTCCGAGTCTCGCGATCGCGGCACCCATGCCCGCGATCGCGGTTAATGCTCGGTACTCTTGTCCTTTGCCTTGCACCAACCCGTCCCTCTTCACTCCTTGGCGTCTTCTCTTGATGGCTTCCTTCCTCAGTGTCTTCATGATCTCCAAAGTAGCTCAAACACCTCCAAAAAACACCAACTTTGCCTCCAAACGCCATACACAAGAATGTGTCTAAATCTACTCGAATGACACCAATAAAACCTCTAATAACTCTTAGTTAAGCCCTACAAAGTAGTGCTTATCAGGGAGTGACTTAGTGCAGGGAAAGAAGAGACTTACATTGGTGTGGGAAACACCTTCTTCAATAAGCATGGGTCTCCTCCCTGCAGGTTAGTCGGAAACAAAAAAAAACAAGAACAAAAACAAAGCAAAAACACACTAAAGAAAATGCAAAAACAAAGAAAGAAAAACAAGAAAAGAAAAACATACCTCGGGTTGCCTCCCGGACAGCGCCTTAGTTAATGTCGTTGGCTCGACATCCTGCTCATTCTCAACTTGGGTTGCTCATAGCAACTGAACACCTGGGATCTGGATCTGGGGGGTGCCTCTTTGTATGCTCTATGTTGAGTGTGATCCCCAATCTCCTGCACTTCTTTGTGGGTGGACCATTGTGCATACCCATGAACGCACTTACCATCTTCAGAAACGGTCTACCCAGCATCTCAGGGGCTGCATGTTTGTCCTGCCCCGTATCCAGTGTGTAGAAATCCGCCATTTGTACCAAGGCCGCCTTCTTGTGCTTCCCCTTCGGCTTCTTTTTGATCTTACCCAGAGCCCTTAAAAGTTCTGTGTAGCACGTGGCGTTGTTTGCTAAATGGACCAAAGGGATGGTTGCCTTGCAGCTACTGAAGGTGTCAAATAAGCATTTGTCATTCTCCACCTTTTGGGTGTCCTTCAGTGCCTCAGGGAAGGGTGTAACGGGGTGCAGCGAGACAAGTGGGAAGGAGTCTAGATGCACATATTCATCATACACAACCTCGAGAGGATCGGGGGCTGCATGGGTGTTTTTGAGGGGAACGGGCGACTCTGGAGTATTTCCACGGTCACGGCTCTCCTCCTCATTGTCGCTGAAATCCTCCAGGCTCAAAAAGTACTCCTCTTCCGAAAGCACCTCTGGGAATGGGGCAGGGTTCTCAATATCTAGATCTGGGCTTTCATCGCGGGGCGGTGGTTTCACTGCGGGGCGGTGTACTTGGTCACGGGGCGGTGGTGGTAATTCAGGAGAACTGAAAGTCTGTGCCGGGTCGTGGTCGGTGTCACCGCGGGGCGGTAGGGGTCGCCCATCTTCAATTTCAGCTTCATCAGCGCCGTTTTCGCCCTCGATCTCCTTCTCTTCGTGGGATACCTCCATACTCTCCATGGCCTTGCTGGTCTCAATCTCAGCCCTGCACCTCAGCTTCATAGCATAGACAGTCTCTTGCATATTTTCTGCTACAGGGACTCGTGGTTGTGCGGACTTCGACTCAATCAACGCTTGACTCAGTTGGTTAAACTGGCTTTGGAGGCTGGAAATCGCCTCTTGCTGCTGTTGGACACTCTGAGCCATGGTTGTTTGTAGTGAGGACACGTGATGGGCCATGGTTGCCATGCTTTGAACCAGAGTGATGAGTACATCAGCATTGGGTGCAGGCAAGTTTGCGTGTTGTCCTTGGAATCCATAAGCATATGGTTGCCCGTATTGTGGTTGATTTCCATACGGAACTGGGTTATAGTGCTCCCTCGACCCTGAGTTGTAGGTGTTCGGATACGGCTCCTGTCTCGGTCCCTGCGGGTTTACACCTCGACGTACTTTTAGTGCTGTAGCGAATGCGGGCAGTCCTGGACAATCGTCAGTGGTGTGCAGCGTTTCACGATAGATTCTGCAGGGTCTGATTGGTCTTTCTGCACCCGAGTTGGGGTAGTATCCCCTCTCTGGAGAAAATGAGAAGGGGTATGGGCCATCGCGCGTCTCTCCCCGGAAATCCATATCTGTATCAAAATCAAAAAGGAAAACAAAAATCAGTAGCAAGTGTGTGGACCGTAAGATAGGTGCACACCAAAGTAACACGCACACAAACAAACACAAAGAAGGGTCAAATCTTGCCTCCCCGACAATGGCGCCAATTTGACGGACGGGTTTTTAGTCGGCTTAAACCCGGTCAAAATAAAACCTAACAAACCTAAACAAGTAGTAGAGGCAAGCAAGGGTCGAATCCCACATGGAGGAAGTGATCTTTCTAAGTGTTGATTAGCATGCAAAAGACGTGTAACCGACAAGTAACAGGGTTTTTTTTGTATGATCGCAGAGTAACAAGGATGCAAGCTTTAGAGAAAGAATAGGTATGATGGGTGGAAGTATTCCACTAGACAAATATCCACACTGCAGATGAAACATGTTGATCCTCGATAACTATTGTTCCAAGTTTTTTTCACAATCTTATAGTTGTTCCCACCCTGATCTTAAGTTCTACCAATTCTCACAGTTGTTGGTAGACTTATCACAATATCAATGGAAGAAAACCTTACCACTAATAAAGCAATAGCAATGCACACAAGGATATAGGATACATGCAAATAGAAGAAAACCTTACTACTAACATGCAAATAATTCTCTCTCACAATTGCACACTCGTATTCCACTATATGTAACAATTGTGTTTGCCACTAGGTATGCACTCATATTCCACTATATGCAAACCCTAGCACTATGATAGATGTCGAAAAACCTAGTTAGCTACGCTAGAAGAATCAACATAAACCAATAGACAATATGCTCGAGAGAATTAAACCAACTTTATAAGATATAGAACAAGGAATAGAAATCTCACAACCAATTCATTGCAATGCTTCAATCGTCTAGTAGAACAAAGGTGTTTAGTTCTCCATGGGTTAAAACCCTAGAGGCAGAAAGAAAATGAGTCTCCTATCTAAGACCTGGAAAAGATCTTAAATAGGCTGACGAAATAAACTTGACCTAAAAAATAATAAAGGAAACAAGATAATAGAACTAGAAAATCCGAAATTGCAAAATAGGAAATAATATCTCGCTGGCCGCGAGGCGCTTTAACAAGTCCACCGCGGGGCGGTGACTCCTTCTCTGAGATCCACCGCCGGGTCGCGGTGGCTTCTGGCGCTGGGCGACGGCTTCCACCGCGAGGCGGCGAGTTCCACCGCGGGGCGGCGAGTTCCACCGCGAGGCGGCGGTGACGGTGTCTTCTTCAGCTTCTGCGACACTTCCGTAAAAATGCCATAACTTTTGATTCCCAACTCGGATTGCGCTCATATGTTGAGGACTTGTAGTAGACTTCAATATCTAACTCCTCGAATTGGAATCACTTCATTTGGACATCTGAGTAGAGAGAACGAACCATTTGAATTCAGCACATTGTTCTTCTACTCTTCAATACACTTCAAACCTCTATAAATCCCATGATTTCTTCACTTCTTCACTCTAACTCCATAATCCACGATTGTGCTCTAAATCCATCCAAATGGCGCCTCAAACATGGTAATAACCCCTAGATATGCACTACAAAATAGCACCGATCACCCTTCTGCTTAAAAAAAAAAGTAATTTCCTTTCCCTATAAAATAAGAGAAGCATGTAGCTCAATTGGTAGTGGAGTGCGGGAAGGACCATAAGGTCTTAGGTTTAACTCTCCCCAACAAAACTACTTTGTAATTTTGGTTTTTCATTTTTTTCACTTTTTCTTTTACTCCGTGAACCACCAATATTTTTTAAAAGTTTTGAAATAAATCTAGGAGGAAGAAGACGTTATCATATATGAACATTAAGTGTCTATGTATGAACATCAACACATAACATATGCACCTATTTTTTGTTGAACCTCATAGAATTAATATATGAACTTGTGCTTGTTACATATGAACCTTGACGTTATCAAATATGAACATCAACACAATAACCAACTAAAAAGAATTTCAAACATACGAACATGAGCATGTTACATATGAACCTTACAGAACAAATATATGAACGTGTGCATGTTACATATGAACCTCAAAGACCAAGTAAAAAGAATTTCAAACATGAACATGTGCATGTTACACATGAACTTTACAATACTAATATATGAATATGTGCTTATTACAGATGAACCTCAAAGACCAAGTAAAAATAAATAAACGTAAAGCGTGATGACTTAATAACTATACCTTATGCTTAGGGTTTAGGGGTTTAGAGTCTTGGGTTTAGGGATTTAGGATTTAATGGTTTAGGGATTTAGTGTTTAGAGTTTAGGGGTTTAGGGTTTACACAATATAAGTCCATACTTGATATACTTAATGAATCTCTAGTATAAAGTGTGTTTGTACATCTCTAGTTCACTTTAGTTTGTAAACTTTCAGTACAAGCTCTATGAACATTTAATATTAATATATGAACCTTGTAGTACAAATAAATGAACGTTTAGTGTTTATATGTGAATGTAAAGATAATAGTTTAGAACGATCAGGGACAAAAAAAATTGTTGATAGAAAAAAAGATCGTGATATTTACGAAAATGTCACCGTGTCACTTTTAATCTCATCCCTTGTTTTCCCCTCATCCAAGGGCATACAATACTTCTCATATTATATGTTAAGGGACAAATGTATATGAAACGACCTCTAAATATGAAACTAAATTATCCTAAATTGTCATCACGCGTTTTAATGAACACCTGGTAGGTATGTTTGAGAATAGCTTACTCTTTTCACGATCTCCTACATAGAGCTCTAAGGGGAAATCCCAAAATGAACCAAATTTCCCGCAAACAACCGCATATTCAGAGTAAAGATATATCATAACATAAAAAATGTAACAAATCAGGAGGATATACACAAAGGATTTTCGGGTGGGCAGTGTTAAGACCATTGGATCCTGACCACGTGAGGCGCCAAGAGATGTCTAGATGTGTTGCCACAAATAGCGCTTAAAGGAGAACGTTGTGATGATGATGGTCGAGGCCGGAGCAAATTGAACGTGTCAAACAACACGTTGAGAGAAGATTTCCTTTCCATAAATAAGACCGCTTGCTTTCGGAGACACGTGGGCCCGCCAAAGCTCATGTACAAAGAAATACCCAATATAGAAGATATAAGATAATATATCTTATACAAGGATATAAATTTATCTTATCCTTATTATTTACTTATGTTGCAAGAAAGATTTTAACTTGCATTTATGGTAATCTTATATCTATTAGGAAAGACCATGTACATCTATATA
Organism: Rheum nobile; assembly: GCA_027886185.1. Classification (NCBI taxonomy): domain Eukaryota; kingdom Viridiplantae; phylum Streptophyta; class Magnoliopsida; order Caryophyllales; family Polygonaceae; genus Rheum; species Rheum nobile. Next base: position 6,397,473 of record WOAB01000546.1, on the reverse strand, counting down.
AGGAGAGTATCCAACTCTTGTAAAGGACACACAATTCTCAACATTTAATACAATCCAACTCTTAAGAGAGCTTACTTTTCTCTTTGAACGTGTAATCCTTGAACTTATACTCCACAATCAAAGCATATTGTGTTTTAGTACTAAATTCGGCTAACACAATTGGTGCCCACCGTGGGGGAGGAGAGTAAAAAAGACTACACCTTTTCTTTTACCAAACACTACAACCCTTAAATCACCATGTCCTCGAAGGACCTACCAACAACGACACTTGATTTGAAGATGTCGTCATCAACAATGACACAACACACCACAAAACCAAAGCGATCAGTTCGGTCCAAGTAGGCTGGGTAATCCACACGTTGTTGACATGACAAAACTTTAAGAAAAGATGAGGACTTTGGAGGAATCACTCACCGTCTAGAAAACATAGTAAAAAACAAGACTCCAAGAGGTGTTATTGGAGAAGAAGCGTTACGTTCCCAGAACGTGACCAAGCCACCGCCAGCGCCGTGATCAAGGCTTTAATACGTTTGCGGCAACAACACTGTCAGGCGCCTAGACCTAAATCTGCCACCTCTAACCCGTCTTTCTCTACTCCGCCTATAATGCTACCCATAGGAGTAGAAGTTTGTCATCATCCATCGACGACGACACATGACCACTTCACCGACAACCAAGGAGCAACCAATTTGATGGAGGAGTTGCCAATGGAGTCCTTCTACGACTTCATAAAAAGAAAGTGGCACGAAAAGCTCAAGACTTTGGATGAGAGATTCGCTAAGATCGCAGTGGTGCCCAAGCCATCAAGGAAGAAGGGGATGATTGCTACACTGACTCACACTTCACCTACACCATCACTCACATTGAAATTTTCAAAAAGTACACGGTCCCGGACATGTCACCATATGACGGTAAAGTGATCCCAACGAACATGTTTTGTTGTAACAACAAAAGATGATGGTGAGCGCGATGCCGAAACATTTGAAAGAAGTCGTGATGTACAAGTAGTTAAGGGCAACCCTGAAAGGCTTTGCCTTGACGTGGTTCATGCACCAACCCAACAAGAGCATCTTCTCCTTCGCAGGGATGATCAGCTTGTTCAAAACGCAATTCGCAAGTAGTCAACAACTTCAGAAGCGATCCAATGATCTTTACCGTGTCACCCAAGAGAAATGCTGAGAAAATTCATCAACATGTTCAATGATGAGAAGGTGTCGATACTAGACCTGTACAAATCCGGGCCCGGGCCGGGTTCGGGCTGGGTTTTTCACAATTTTTTGCCCGTTTGACCGGGCCGGGCTAAACCTGTTTGGTTTAACCGGACTGGGTTTTTTGTCCAAGCCCGTCCGGTCAACCGGGCCGGGTTACCTGGCGGGCCGGTCCATTTCAAGAGTTCCTTGAGCTCGGTGGATGGCTTGGTGGCACCGCTAGCAAGGGATCGGTGGTGAGAGACGACTGGTTGCAGTGGCAGCCTACCCTAGATCTGTTCTCGGTCAACTGGTGGCATCAAATAGAGGAGGACGAAGATGGCGACTGAAAAAGTGGAGATGGATGGAGGAGGACGGAGATGGCGATTGGTGGTCGGTGGAGAATCTCCACTGGAGAAGTGGAGATGGACGAAGGAGGATGGATATGGAGATTGGAGGTGGGTGGAGAAATGAAGATTCGGACTTTGGAGAAATAGAGATGGACTGATGGAGATTCAGAGAACGAGAAATGGAGAATGGAGGCGGGCGGCGTGAAAGAAAAAGAAGATAGGGAAAGTTGGAGATTTAGGGTAATTTTTTTAATAATTAAATATAATAAATATTATATATATGAACAATAACGAGTATCGGGCCGGGCCTAGAGATGTGCCAATGCCCGGCCCGTTACTGTACCGGACTGGCTCGGCCCGATCGGGCCAATATTGTTGTCCAAGCCCGATTTTTAAACCAGGCGGCCGGGCCGGACAGGCCAGCCCGTACTTGTCCAAGTCTAGTCGATACCTCCTTGTGACACCTCCACCGCCATAGAAGCGTTCCAAAAGGGGCTATGAATTATATCTGATTGAAATACAACGATCTCGTCCAAGAAGCACCGTATGAGCCGACACAAACCAACAAACGCGTCAACAAAGGCGAAATGTGTTACAAGCATTATCCTCTTCAGAATCCGAGAAACTGTGATGTCAACAACGTCCACGACTGGTAGTGTGACTGGGGGTCTACCCGCCCCTGCACCACCACTCGTTCATCGTCGGCGCTTCCGGCGTGGTGTAAGCCATGACCAAATTGGGTTACGTCGTAAGGTGGCCGCGGAGACCAGACAATTCCATGAACAAGAAAGTCACTGACAAGTGGTGCGACTTCCATCGCAATGGAGGGCATAATACTGACGAGTGCGTCCCCTTAAGGAAAGAAGTGGCACAGCTGCTCCGGAAGGGCTATCTTAGAGATCTAATCCCATATAGGGCAAGGGCAACCCTAGACAAGAACAAATGGGAAGAGGTGTTGCCGCCTCCCCCGCCTCATGTGAAGATCATGAACAACATGTCTGGAGGCTCAAAGATATGTGGAACGTTCGTCTCCGTCGCCAAACGCCATGCCAAGGAGACAGATTTCAACAAGCCATTGGCTGTCACCAAGAAGGGGTATGACAAGGTACCCATCACATTCGACAAGCCCGATGACATCATCATTGAGCATCACGATAGCCTTGTCATATCACTTATAATCGGCAACTGCTTGGTGAGGTGCGTCCTAGTAGACAACGGAAGTTCGGCGAACCTGGTGATGATCGAAGCCTTGAACCACCACTCGTTCACCATCGGCTCTACCAGCGTGGTGTAATCCATGACCAAACTGGGTTACGTCGTAAGGTGGTGATAGGTGTTATTTCATACACCTTTACTAGCAATTATTAGCATGATTTGGAGGAGTTTATGAGTGGTTTTTAGGCTAAGTCTGTGATCCAGAAGTTATGGAGAGAAGTGAAGATATCCCAGGATTTACAGCTTAGATGGAGACATGAGGATGGAGATGGAGCTGCTAAAGCATACATGGAGACGACTACCAACACTTGGTAGTAATGAAGAGCAGCAGAAGAAGAGAGTGAGCTAGCTCACCGCCCCGCGCCAGAGTCACCGCGGCCCGGCGGTGACTCTCAGAGAAGAATGAAGCCCCGCGCCAGAGGAAGCCACCGCCCCGCGGTGGAGAGCCTGACGCCCCGCGGTGGATCTCACCGCCCCGCGGCGGCCGTGTTAAATGCCGCGCGTCTGAAGACATTTATTTCCTTTTATTTCGTTCAGATTTTGTTATTTTATTATTCTGTTTCCTTTATTGTTTGCATTAGTTTAACCTAGTTTTCTTAAGACTATTTAAGTCCTCTTTCTAGGTTAAGAGGAGAGACTCGTTACAACTGCTTTACATCATACGTTATTTTTCCCTTAGTTTTCATTCTCGTCTGAATGGAGAACTAACTTCCCTTTGTTCTACTAGACGATTGAAACAATATAGTTGATGTGTTTGTGAGATTTCTATTCCTTGTTCTTATCCTTATAAGTGTTGGTTTGATTCTCTTGGTTATATTGAATATTGATTTCTTGTTGTTCTTCTTAGCCTGATCAACTAGGTTGAAAACTTTTTATCAATTGCTAGGATTGCATATAGGGGTTTCGAGTGCATATCTAGTAGCAAACACAATTGTGCGTATAGGGGTTCCGAGCGTACAATTGTGAGTGAGAATCAGTTGCATGCGAGTATTAATACGTCTTTCTATTTGCATGTATCCTATATCCTTGTGTGTATTGCTATTGCTTTATTGGTGGTAAAGTATACCGACAACTGTGAGAATCGGTGGTATTTTACCATTGGCATAGTGATAAGTCTATCGACAACTGTGAGAATCGATAGTACTTAAGATCAGGGTGGGAACAACTATAAGGATAGTAAAAGAACTTGGATTAAATAGATTTCTGTGATCAAATTATATCTCTGTATTGTGGATCTCGCTCTAGTAGGACTACTTTCCCCATTATATTTTCTCAACTCAACCAAACTTGTTTGCTTTGCTTTCTCGTGATAACTAAACCCCCCTTGCTTGCTTACTATACATCTGTTTAGTAGGTCTGTTAGGACTTTTTACTTTGATAAGGCTAATCAACGATACTTGCATTGCGCACTTTTAGCCCCGTCGGGTGGTCGCAGAGACCAGACAATTCCATAAACAAGAAAGTCACTAAAAAGTGGTGTGACTTCCATCGCAATGGAGGGCACAATACTGACGAGTGCGTCACCTTAAGGAACAAAGTGGCGCAACTGCTCTGGAATAGCTATCTTAGAGATCTAATTTCATATAAGGCAAGGGAAACCCTAGACCAGATCAAATGGGAAGAGGTGCTGCCGCCTCCCCCGCTTCATGTGAAGATCATGAACAACATGTCCGAAGGCTCAAAGATATGTGGAATGTCCGTCTTCATTGCCAAACACCATGCTGAGGAGACAGATTTCAACAAGCCGTTGGCTGTCACCAAGATAGGGTTTGACAACGTACCCGTCACGTTCGACAACGGAAGTTCGGCGAACCTGATGATGATCGAAGCCTTGCACAACCTTGGTCTAGGTCGAGACTATATTATCAAATAATGTATTCCTTTGGTGGGATTCAACAGAGAAGTGAGCAATTCACTAAGGGAGATCAAATTGGCTACCTACCAAGTGGAGTGAACCTGTAAGTCAGGTTCTTGATTATTGATTGCCCATAACTGTTCAATATCATCCTAGGCCGCCCTTGCATACATGGCATGAAAGCAGTCCCATAAACGTATCACTAGACTGTCAAATTTCCAATCAAGTGGGGAGTGCAAGAATTAAAAGGTGACCAGAGATTGGCAAAGGAGTGCTACAAAATCTCTTTGAAACCGACTCTCATGAAGAAACAACACAAGGGACAGACAACATTACAATTAGCGGACTGCAACACGTCGACACAATACATAAAGCCAGAGCCCCCTGAAATCAACGAGGTGATCTTAGATCTAAGAAATCCTTGCCACGTCATGAAGATAGGCTCAAATATACCTGGTGAAATCATAAAGTAGCTAGTCGACTTCTTACGATCCCACTCTTTGCACGCTGCATGGACCCACGAGGACATGACCGGGATCAACCCTAATGTGATCATGCACAAACTCAACGTGGATCCCCAACATCCACCGGTCAAACAAAAGCGAATAAAGTTTGTGTCATAAATGAATAAAGTGATAGACGAAGAGGTACAAACACTATTAGAAACTGGAAAAATAGAGAAGCCAAGTATCTTGACTGTCTGGCCAACATGGTGGTGGTGAAGAAAAAGAACGGGAAGTGGAGAGTTTGCATGGACTTCACCGACTTAAACAAAGTGCACCCCGAAGACTCTTTCCCACTATCCCATATCGATGCCATGGTCAACGCCGCCGCTGGCCACGAGAGGCTTACCTTCATGGACGATGTTAGGGGTATTGTTAGGGCCTTCGGATCCCGACCATATGGTGCTCCTAGGGACATTTGGACGCATTGTCTTGGATCCCTATTGAAAGAAAATGTTATGAGGATGACGGTCATAAACAAAGTAGATTAAACGTGACAAAACATGCCATAAGACACGAAAGAGAAAGATTTCCTTCCATAAATAAAACTACTTGTAATAATCCACCTTAAATTAGAAGGGTATTATTGTAATTTGATTTTGGTAACAGTTAAAGCCAATAATTTAGTTTATTTGTTTTAAGTAAGAGTAGTTTAAATTTGCATTAACTTAAGTTCAAAAATTGTTTATGAATGATTTTTGTGCAAGTAAAGTTGAGTTAAGTTTGTTTTATAAGCTTGAGTAGTTTATAAAATAAAGTTTTGGGACTTTATTTTAAAAAATGTTACACGAATATAATTAGAAGGCTATCAAATAAGTGAAATAAGTTAAAAAATACAATTTGGGCAATGTTATAATAATATTATAATCAAAATTGGGCATTTTTGCCTCACTTTTAAAAGTTGGGCCAAAGAAATGCAACTTAGGGTTTGTTCGGTTCGCAGAGACTGAATTGAACTGAAACTGAACTGGGTACAAAACTGAACTGAAGCTGTGAAGTAAAATTTAAGCCGACGACTGAAAATGTACTGAACTGGACTGAAATAGATGACTGAATTCAATAAACACGTTCGGTTCGTCCCGACTTATCCAAACTTAAAAATCAGTAAAATACCCAAATTATCCTCAAAATTAAATTGTGTAGGGGTATCACATGCCACTCATGTGGTTATTGGCTCTTTTGGTTTCATGGTTGCAGCTCCATCTCTTAGGGTTCTTGCCCCCGTGTTTCACCAGTAACCCATACCCTCGTGAGACATCGGCTCCCGCTGCGACATCGGCTCCCCGTTGCGACATCGGCTCCCCGCTGTGACCTCGGCTCCTCGCTGTGACCTCGGCTCCTCGCTGCGACCTCGTGTTCCCCAAAGACGAAGATCCCGACGATGCTCGTTGAACGTTGGCAAAGGTAGGTCGTTGAACATCATTTTTTCTTGTCTATTTTACTGCTCAAGCTTCGTACTCTGCTACCACGTCGTATTTCCTGGTCTAACCTGGCAAATTTCCATTGTCAGGCTATAGAACACATATACCCTTGTTTCAAGTGAATTACCCCCCAAATGGCATCATTTACTGCAGTCCTCTATTATACAGGATTAGTACATTCGAAAATTAAAGAATTTATGTGTGTTTGAGCTTAAGTGATTTATTGGTTAGGGCATAAAATCAGAATCATCCTAATTTCCACCTAATCTTGGATACTTGTTTTGGGGCGAAAAGATCAATCAACCTAAATCGTCTTAGATGGGGTAACGAGTCGATCAGATAATATAAAATAAATCCAAACCAAATAAACAATCAACCACGTAAAGAATAGATGCAAAATTATAGTATGATATATTGATCAAATGATGACAGAATCGAATCGTAACACAACTTATCCTTGAGGAATAAGAGTTCAAGTCTCGCCCGACCGGTTATTCTGATGGTTCGACCGGCTGTAATCGGGTAGCACCCCAGGGGAGTTGAACCAGAACTGATGGGCTAGTAGGTTTCTCGAGAGTTGAATAGATGAATGTTGTTCTTAGACGTGTCCTGTCGATCGTTCTCTCGTGGTCTATTTATGGTATCTTCTCCTTCGTCCGTTACTGTCTTCGTGATATTCTTCTTTTTACTCCCATACGTGATCTTTGGGATCCTTCCTTAATGCAATCGTAATTCTGGGCCTGATGTGGTTACCGTTTGCCTTTGATCGAGCAATTAATGCTCAAGGCGAAATTCTCGGGGCTGGTCGAATCCCATGCGTTCGAGGAGCGTCTGACGCCTCTCTTCAGTATTCTCGGCCTACATGTCCTCTTGGATCTTGGCCCAATCTGTATTTGACTCCATTGGTGCATGTTGGGCCCAACAATAGCCCCAAGTTGTTTTGGGCTCAAGGTAGCTCTCTAAAATGGGAGTCCAAACAACTTCCCCTCCACACGATCTCCACCCTCCGATCTGGGCGCGATAGGCGAGGGCTACGTGGCGACAATATCGTGGCATGATGGGACGTCTCTATTACTTGATGATTCCCTCCATAAATCCGAAGCAGATTCTGATGGTTTTACTTCACCTTCTACCTTTTGCTCTCCGATTTGGTAGTTTCTCTAGGCTTTTTCAAAAAATTGCTTTTCGATTTCCCCCTCTTTCTGTTCTGGAAATGGTTCCAGTGATTCTTCTGAGTCGTCTACTACTCACTCAAACTCGAGCAAGAACGAGGTTCCCCCCCTTTTCCTTTTGAAGGAGGCTGATGCCCTGACGGGCACGCTGACGGAAGCTGACGGAAGTAGATCCTCCAAGTCGGAGGCTTTCCTCCTGAGATGGTCAAAAGGTTGCCGCATCCGGACGAGAGAGTCGACGCTCATTACGAGGGGTGGATTTGTTTCTATGCCTATCCATTTCGGATAGGCCATACGTTTCTGTTTTCTTCTTTGGTCAGGGATTTTCTAGCGACTCTGGCGCTTGCGCCGTGTCAGGTCATGCCACAAGCGTGGCGGATCCTTAGGGTTTTAGATCTGATGAATTCTCAGTCTGGGGCTGGTTTTAATTTTGACGCCATGTGGTACAACTACTCTCTGGGGTCGAAGAGTTCGTCTCGGGTCCAGTTGCGCATCCGTCCGGGTCGAAAGCCTTTGGTGGCTAACCTTGATGTAAACGACCGTGGATGGAGGTCGAAGTTCTTCTTCGTCGAGCGTTCGTCTCTGGAGAAGGGGGGTGACTGCTCGTTTTTGCTGTCGGAGTGGCGAGTCGAGAGTATGTATTCGACTTCTCTTTGCCCATTTTTAAGTGTTTTAACATTTTGCTTAACTCTTCTTTTTTGTAGTCCCTGAGGTTGAAGACTTGGAAGTGGATGTTCAGTCGGAAGGTCTGACCAGTATTATCCTTGGTATCCCTGCGTCGGAGCGGAAATTCGTAAACGTCAACCTGTTGTCTGTCGCCCCCACCACTCAGGACGTCATGTCGACTCTTTCGTCATCCCGGGTTAAGTGTAAGTTTTTTGTTTGAGTCAGGTATCTTTAGTCGTGTGCTTGTGTCTTACGTTCTGTCTGATATGTCAGCATCTCCAGTTGGTCGGTCAAGCGCTCGCTTGAAATGAGTGTCTGGGAAGGGTCTGATTGAGTAGAGGTTGGCGGCGGCTAGGGCCTCGTCTAGTAAGTCGACACCGGCCGAGTCGTCACTTCCGACCAAAGTTGGTTAGAAAAGGAAGACATGCGTTTCTCCTGAAGCCGAGAAGGTGGTGGCGGATACTTTGAAGAAGAGGTCGACAGTCGCTCGTGGAGTCGAAAAGAACGATTCGTTCGGTCGATCGATTGCCGATTTGTTCCATGCTCAAGACCCGAATCTGAAGTCTGAAGTCGATGGAGTTTATCCCTTGGACTGCATCGGCGATGCAGGGTGTTCTGCGTGGAAGGTAAGTCGTCTTGTCGAACCTCAAGTTCATATGTGTTCTTTCTCGTAAAACTGGTTGGTTTTGATTTTTTGATTTTGTCTTTCTTTTTCCAGACTTTTCAGTTTCTCTTGGGTTTGTATTCTGGAGTCAAGGAGATGGTTGCTAAGGCTGAGGACATGGCTGCTAAGTCAGAGTCCAACCTGGCATCTCTGAAGACCAAGGTGGAAGGAGTTGATAGCCGCTTCAGGGACGCTGAGTGCCGCTTCGCTAGGGAGCTGAAGAGTTGCCAAGACGAGTTGGATGTTTGTCGGAGGGAGCTCAGCGAGAGTCAGACAAGTGTTGAAGAGAGGGTTAAGCAGGCTAAGATCGAGGCTGGTCGGGTCGCATGCGACGTAGGCACTTTTTACGCGTTGAAGTCGCGTGTCGAGATGATTGAGGAGTTTGAAATGGGCAAACAGGAGACCTGGGACCTGAAGGCGGAGAAGGAGACCATGAATACTGATCAGCTCTACTTTGTAGGGTTTAACTAGGAGTCGTTACCGGTGTTTTGGGTACCATTTGGAGATGTTTAGAGCGTGATTGTTGAGTATGGAGTTGAGGAGAAGAAGTATGACATTGGTGGCGTAGAAGAGCTTAAATGCAGATATATTGAAGATGGAGAAGAAAGCCGTAAGATAAGACCGAAGACAGAAGCTGAAGAAGAGCTACAGGAGAAATTCCGCGGTCGCGGAAACCACAGCCGCGGTCGCGGAAAATACAAGCAGCGAAGACTTTACAGAGAATTTTCCGCGGTCGCGGAAATCTATCCGCGATCGCGGATACTGTTCACACATGGCCAGAAGAATGCGTTCGGGATTTTCGTTCGAGTTACTTTATTTATTTCCTTTCTTTTATTTTTGTTTTATTTCGGTTTTATTTCTTTTGGAAAGAATTTATTTTCCTATCTGAAGTTTTAGGTTTTGGTTAGGGTTTACAACCCAGTTTCCTAGGAGCTTTTTCAGTTTCGAATTTCGTATCGTTCAATTTTTGCCTTTGAGTTTTTGTGTTTCAAGACTATGAAGAACTAAGCACTTTTGCTTAGTCCGACGATTGAAGCCTTTATTTGATATATGGTTGTGAGATTATAATTCTATTCCTATTCCTTTGATTATATCTTTTCTCTTGAGCTTATTCCTATTGATTCTTGCTGAGTTGATTGGTCTGATCATCTAGTTGATTTTAGTAATTGTCTTTTGCTAGGGTTTGGATATTTCGGGTTCAGATTCCTTATCTTGTGTAGCAAACATGATATTCTAGGACTGGTTGGACTAGTTTATTGTGAAGAGAATTGATTATGTGTTAAATACCGCGGGTTGTAGTGTTTCATGTATCCTGGTTAATTCCTATGCTTACTGCTGCTGTTAGATTAAATCTTGAAGGTCTCTTGATTGTTTATCGGTTAGGGTTACCAAGACTGGTTGGACTGATAACTATTTCAGAATAGGGACAGAAATATTCATAGGAAGGAATAGAGATATTCTAGGATCAATCAATCAAATGAATGGTGGATATTTGTCTGGCTAAGTGTTTTTTCCCAAATTGATTACAACCTTTGTTTTACTTTACTTTGTTTAATTGCAAACAAACCAACAAAACCCCCCTTGTTACCTTTGACATACACTTGTGCACTCAGAAAGACTACTCCTCCATGTGAGATTCGACCCTTGCTTGCCTATTCTACTTAGTTAGGTTTTTAAGGATTATTTTGTTTAGGTGTCACGACAACCCTTATTTTGTGTTTGTTTGTGTATCAATTTTTGTGTGGACCCATCTTATGGTCCACACCCATGCTACTGACTCCCCATTGTTAGATTGTGTTACAGAGATTGAAAGAACACTTGCGATGGCTGAAGAAGCACCGACTTTGATAGTTGACTGCCCCGAACTTAGAACAACAACCACTTGCTGTGCAGTTCCCTGAGTTGGCGGATGGCGTGAACTTTGAGCTGAAGTCTGGGTTGATTCACCTGCTACCCCATTTCCATGGGATGAATGGAGAAGACCCCAACAAACACCTATTTGAGTTCCATTCTGTCTGCGCAAATATGAAGCCAAGGAACGTTACTGAGGACCAGATCAAGCTGAGGGCCTTTCCTTCCTCTCTAAAGGATTCGGCCAATGATTGGTTCTATTATTTGGCTCCGAGAAGCATAGATACATGGGCGAAGATGAAGACATCCTTTCTTGAGAAATACTTCCCTGCAACGAAACTGAATAGCCTGAAGAGAAGCATCAGCAACATCGAACATCATGCTACTGAGACGTTGTATGAATATTATGAGAGATTCAGGAGGTTGATATCTAGTTGCCCATACCATGGTTATTCTGACCAAGATCACGTTCTATATCTATATGGCGGGCTTCTTGAGGATGAGCGCAGAATAGTGAACGCAGCTTGTGGCGGTATCATTCTAAACCAGACGCCAGCTGCAACATTTGAGTTATTCTTTGATCTATCTGAGAGCTCAAGACAATTCAACAAAAGAGCGAGCCCCTATGCAGCGAGGGCAGCTAACTCACATCCATCATCTCCCACGAAATCTGAGTTGGATGAAATGAAGGAGATGATGAGGCGCTTCTTGATAAAAGGTGGCCTAGAACAAGTTAAATCCTGCAAAATCTGTTATGATACGCTGCACTCCACAGATGAGTGCCCAACACTTCTTGAACCTGTGACTGAAGTAAACGTTGTAAGAGGTTTTGGTCCGCAGAGGCCGCGATATGACCTGTACTCTAACACCTACAATCCAGGGTGGAGGGATCACCCCAACCTGAGATACAGGAATCAACATTATCCTCCCCAAGGCCATTATAACCAAGAGTTCAACCCAAACCAACAACAGCTCCATCCGTATGGCAATCAACAACAGTACGGGCAGCCTTACTGCAGTCCTCTATTGCACAGGATTAGTACATTCGAAAATTAAAGAATTTATGTGTGTTTAAGCTTAAGTGATTTATTGGTTAGGGCATAAAATCAGAATCATCCTAATTTCCACCTAATCTTGGATACTTGTTTTGGGGCGAAAAGATCAATCGACCTAAATCGTCTTAGACGGGATAACGAGTCGATCAGATAATATAAAATAAATCCAAACCAAATAAACAATCAACCACGTAAAGAATAGATGCAAAATTATAGTATGATATATTGATCAAATGATGACAGAATCGAATCGTAACACAACTTATCCTTGAGGAATAAGAGATCAAGTCTCGCCCGATCGGTTATTCTGATGGTTCGACCGACTATAATCGGGTAGCACCCCAGGGGAGTTGAACCAGAACTGATGGGCTAGTAGGCTTTCTCGAGAGTTGAATAGATGATTGTTGTTCTTAGACGTGTCCTGTGTCGATCGTTCTCTCGTGTTCTATTTATGGTATCTTCTCCTTCGTCTGTTACTGTCTTCATGATATTCTTCTTTTTACTCCCATACGTGATCTCCGGGATCCTTCCTAAATGGCATCGTAATTCTGGGCCTGATGTGGTTACTGTTTGCCTTTGATCGAGCAATTAATGCTCAAGGCGAAATTCTCGGGGCTGGTCGGATCCCATGCGTTCGAGGAGCGTCTGACGCCTCTCTTCAGTCTTCTCGGCCTACTTCTCCGCTTGGATCTTGGCCCAATCTGTATTTGACTCCATTGGTGCATGTTGGGCCCAACAATAGCCCCAAGTTGTTTTGGGCTCAAGGTAGCTCTGAAACGGGAGTCCAAACAACTTCGCCTCCACACAATCTCCACCCTCCGATCTGGGCGCGACAGGCGAGGGCTACGTGGTGACAATATCGCGGCGTGATGGGACGTCTCTGTGACTTGATGATTCCCTCCATAAATCCGAAGCAGATTCTGACGGTTTTACTTCACCTTCTACCTTTTGCTCTCCGATTTGGTAGTTTCTCTAGGCTTTTTCAAAAAATTGCTTTTCGATTTCCCCCTCTTTCTGTTCTGGAAATGGTTTCCAGTGATTCATCCGAGTCTTCTGCTACTCACTCAAACTCGAGCAAGAACGAGGTTCCCCCCCCTTTTCCTTTTGAAGGAGGCTGATGCCCTGACGGGCACGCTGACGGAAGCTGAGTTGGAGCAGATCCTCAAAGTCGGAGGCGTCCCTCCTAAGACGGTCGCGAGGTTTCCGCATCCGGAAGAGAGAGCCGATTCTCATTACGAGGGGTGGATTTGTTTCTATGCCTATCCATTTCGGATAGTCCATACGTTTCCGTTTTCTTCTTTGGTCAGGGATTTTCTAGCGACTCTGGCGCTTGCGCCGTGTCAGGTCATGCCACAAGCGTGGCAGATCCTTAGGGTTTTAGATCTGTTGAATTCTCAGTCTGGGGCTGGTTTTAATTTTGACGCCATGTGGTACAACTACTCTCTGGGGTCAAAGAGTTCGTCTCAGGTCCAGTTGCGCATCCGTCCGGGTCGAAAGCCTTTGGTGGCTAACCTTGATGTAAAAGACCGTGGATGGAGGTCGAAGTTCTTCTTCGTCGAGCGTTCGTCTCTGGAGAAGGGGGGTGACTGCTCCTTTTTGCTGTCGGAGTGGCGAGTCGAGAGTATGTATTCGACTTCTCTTTGCCCATTTTTAAGTGTTTTAACATTTTGCTTAACTCTTCTTTTTTGTAGTCCCTGAGGCTGAAGACTTGGAAGTGGATGCTCAATCGGAAGGTCTGACCAGTATTATCCTTGGTATCCCTGCGTCGGAGCGGAAATTCGTAAACGTCAACCTGTTGTCTGTCGCCCCCACCACTCAGGACGTCATGTCGACTCTTTCGTCATCCCGGGTTAAGTGTAAGTTATTTGTTTGAGTCAGGTATCTTTAGTCGTGTGCTTGTGTCTTACGTTCTGTCTGATATGTCAGCATCTCCAGTTGGTCGGTCAAGCGCTCGCTTGAAATGAGTGTCTGGGAAGGGTCTGATTGAGTAGAGGTTGGCGGCGGCTAGGGCCTCGTCTAGTAAGTCGACGCCGGCCGAGTCGTCGCTTCCGACCAAAGTTGGTTCGAAAAGGAAGACATGCGTTTCTCCTGACGCCGAGAAGGTGGTGGAGGATACTTTGAAGAAGAGGTCGACGGTCGCTCGTGGAGTCGAAAAGATTGATTCGTTCGGTCGATCGATTGCCGATTTGTTCCATGCTCAAGACCCGACTCTGAAGTCTGAAGTCGATGGAGTTTCTCCCTTGGACTGCATCGGCGATGCAGGGTGTTCTGCGTGGAAGGTAAGTCGTCTTGTCGAACCTCAAGTTCATATGTGTTCTTTCTCGTAAAACTAGTTGGTTTTGAGTTTTTTATTTTGTCTTTCTTTTTCCAGACTTTTCAGTTTCTCTTGGGTTTGTATTCTAGAGTCAAGGAGATGGTTGCTAAGGCTGAGGACATGGCTGCTAAGTCAGAGTCCGACCTGGCATCTCTGAAGACCAAGGTGGAAGGAGTTGATAGCCGCTTCAGGGACGCTGAGCGCCGCTTCGCTAGGGAGCTGAAGAGTTGCCAAGACGAGTTGGATGTTTGTCGGACGGAGCTCAGCCAGAGTCAGACAAGTGTTGAAGAGAGGGTTAAGCAGGCTAAGATCGAGGCTGGTCGGGTCGCAGGCGACGTAGGCGCTTTTTACGCGTTGAAGTCGCGTGTCGAGATGATTGAGGAGTTTGAAATGGGCAAACAGGAGACCTGGGACCTGAAGGCGGAGAAGGAGACCATGAATACTGATCAGCTCTACTTTGTATGGTTTAACTAGGAGTCGTTACCGGTGTTTTCGGTACCATTTGGAGATGTTTAGAGCGTGATTGTTGAGTATGGAGTTGAGGAGAAGAAGTATGACATTGGTGGCGTAGAAGAGCTTAAATGAAGATATATTGAAGATGGAGAAGAAAGTCACAAGAGAAGACCAAAGACAGAAGCTAAAGAAGAGCTACAGGAGAAATTCCGCGGTCGCGGAAACCACAGCCGCGGTCGCGGAAAATACAAGCAGCGAAGACTTTACAGAGAATTTTCCGCGGTCGCGGAAATCTATCCGCGATCGCGGATACTGTTCACACACGGCCCGAAGAATGCGTTCGGGATTTTCGTCCGAGTTACTTTATTTATTTCATTTCTTTTATTTTTGTTTTATTTTGGTTTTATTTCTTTTGGAAAGAATTTATTTTCCTATCTGAAGTTTTAAGTTTTGGTTAGGGTTTACAACCCAGTTTCCTAGGAGCCTTTTCAGTTTCGAATTTCATATCGTTCAATTTTTCCCTTTGAGTTTTTGTGTTTCAAGACTATGAAGAACTAAGCACTTTTGCTTAGTCCGACGATTGAAGACTTTATTTGATATATGGTTGTGAGATTATAATTCTATTCCTATTCCTTTGATTATATATTTTCTCTTGAGCTTATTCCTATTGATTCTTGCTGAATTGATTGGTCTGATCATCTAGTTGATTTTAGTAATTGTCTTTTCCTAGGGTTTGGATATTTCGGGTTGAGACTCCTTATCTTGTGTAGCAAACATGATATTCTAGGACTGGTTGGACTAGTTTATTGTGAAGAGAATTGATTATGTGTTAAATACCGCGGGTTGTAGTGTTTCATGTATCCTGGTTAATTCCTATGCTTACTGCTACGGTTAGATTAAATCTTGAAGGTCTCTTGATTGTTTATCGGTTAGGGTTACCAAGACTGGTTGGATTGATAACTATTTCAGAATAGGGACAGGAATATTCATAGAAAGGAATAGAGATAATCTAAGATCAATCAATCAAATGAATGGATGGTGGATATTTGTCTGGCTAAGTGTTTTTTCCCAAATTGATTACAACCTTTGATTTACTTTACTTTGTTTAATTGCAAACAAACCAACAAAACCCCCCTTGTTACCTTTGACATACACTTGTGCACTCAGAAAGACTACTCCTCCATGTGGGATTCGACCCTTGCTTGCCTATTCTACTTAGTTAGGTTTTTAAGGATTATTTTGTTTAGGTGTCACGACAACCCTTATTTTGTGTTTGTTTGTTTGTGTGTCATTTTTTGTGTGGACCCATCTTATGGTCCACACCCGTGCTACTGACTCCCCATTGTTAGATTGTGTTACAGAGATTGAAAGAACACTTGCGATGGCTGAAGAAGCACCGACTTTGAGGCAGTTGACTGCCCCGAACTTAGAACAGCAACCGCTTGTTGTGCAGTTCCCTGAGTTGGCGGATGGCGTGAACTTTGAGCTGAAGTCTGGGTTGATTCACCCGCTACCCCATTTCCATGGGATGAATGGAGAAGACCCCAACAAGCACCTATCTGAGTTCCATTCTGTCTGCGCAAGTATGAAGCGAAGGAACGTTACTGAGGACCAGATCAAGCTGAGGGCCTTTCCTTTCTCTCTAAAGGATTCGGCCAATGATTGGTTCTATTATTTGGCTCCGGGAAGCATAGATACATGGGCGAAGATGAAGAAAGCTTTTCTTGAGAAATACTTCCCTGCAACGAAACTCAATAGCCTGAAGAGAAGCATCAGCAACATCGAACAGCATGCTACTGAGACGTTGTATATATTATGAGAGATTCAGGATGTTGATATCTAGTTGCCCATACCATGGTTATTCTGACCAAGATCTCGATCTATATCTATATGGCGGGCTTCTTGAGGATGAGCGCAGAATGATGAACGCAGCTTGTGGCGGTAGCATTCTAAACAAGACGTCAGCTGCAACATTTGAGTTATTCTTTGAGCTATCTGAGAGCTCAAGACAATTCAACAAAAGAGCGAGCCCCTATGCAGCGAGGGTAGCTGACTCACATCCATCTTCTCCCCCGAAATCTGAGTTGGATGAAATGAAGGAGATGATGAGGCGCTTCTTGATAAAAGGTGGCCTAGAACAAGTTAAATCCTGCAAAATCTGTTATGATACGCTGCACTCCACAGACGAGTGCCCAACACTTCTTGAACCTGCGGCTGAAGTAAACGTTGTAAGAGGTTTTGGTCCGCAGAGGCCACGATATGACCCTTACTCTAACACCTACAATCCAGGGTGGAGGGATCACCCTAACCTGAGATACGGGAATCTGCATTATCCTCCCCAAGGCCATTACAACCAAGAGTTCAACCCAAACCAACAACAGCTCCATCCGTATGGCAATCAACACCAGTACGGGCAACCTTACGCGCATAGTCCACCAGTACCAATTCCGAGTTCCTCAATGTCGTTAGAGGACATGATTCAATCTCTCACCCAGAGCATGATCCAACATCGGCAAGAGACGAAGTCCACCCTTCAGAACTTGGAGAATCAGTTTGGACAATTCGCTCAAAGGGTGAGTAAATTGGAGGTCAGGGACTCGGGGAAACTACCATCTCAAACGGTAGATAATCCGAGGGAGAACGTCTGTGCGATGACGCTGAGGAGCGGAACCCAAATGAAAGAAGTGACAGATACTACAGAGGAGAATCCGCGACCTCGGCCAGAAATTCGCGACCGCGGAATCATCACTGAAGAAGAAGCAAAAAAATTCCGCGACCGCGGCCAGATTTCTGCGATCGCGGAAAAGATTCTGGAGCAGACGAAATTTTCGAGACAATTTCGCGACCGCGGACAGTAATCCGCGACCGCGGAAAACCCCCTAGCGTCCCAGAAACTCTCAAAGAAATTTCACGATCGCGGGACCCAATCCGCGACTGCGGATCATCTACTGAAGTCCAGGATGATTATGTTCGGCCTGACTTTCCTCTGCTCGGTTTGCTGAAGCTACCCGCATCGTTCCCTGAGGCATTGAAGGATATCAGAAGGCCGGAAAACGACAAGGAACTCTTCAAGACGTTCAATAAATGTGAGGTAAACATTCCCTTACTCAAACTTGTTAAAAGCATTCCTCGATACACAAAATTTCTTAAGGAACTATGCACAATAAAGAGGAACCAGAAACTGAAAGGGAAGCAAAAAGTTTAGGTAAGTGAACAAGTCTCTGCTGTTTTCCAAAGGCGTATGCCTAAAAAGTGTGGTGATCCAGGCATGTTTAGTATTCCATGTGTAATAGGTGACACTAAATTTGAGAAAGCTATGCTAGATCTAGGTGCATCTATAAATGTCTTGCCTTATTCTTTGTATGAATCATTAGGATTAGGACCATTGCATGAGACAGGAATAGTTGTTCAATTGGCTGATAGATCTAATGTGTACCCGAAAGGGGTAGTTGAAGATGGCCTTGTAATGGTTGACAATTTGATTTTTCCTACGGATTTCTTTGTGTTGGATATGGATCATGACAAGCATGCAGCCCCTATACTGTTACGTAGGCCATTTTTGAAAACATCACAGACAAAGATGGATGTAAGTAGTGGAACCTTTACTATGGAATTTGATGGGGAGAAGGTGGAGTACAACATATATGATGCTATGAAATACCCCGTTGATGATCATTCTCTGTGTTATATTGATGTGATTGATCCTATTGTGCAAGATGTCTTTGATACTACTTGTTCCGATGAGTTGCAATCTGTTATTGAGAATGACATAGTAGAACCACATGCAAATTTTGCTTTATCCACTAACTTGCAGGAAACTGTGGCTCACTTAAATGCTCACGGTAAGCCTCATTTCCATTCTTTGGGCGGTGGCCCCATTTCACTAACAGTGCCCAGCGAAAAGCTTTTACCTTCCATTGTGCAGGCACCGGAGATTGAACTCAAGCCACTACCAGACCACCTCAAGTATGCCTTTCTGGGAAAGAGTGACACATTATCGGTCATTATCTCTAACAAGCTTTCCAAGGATCAAGAGGATAAATTGGTGGTAGTGCTTAAGGAACACAGGACAGCCCTAGGATGGACCATTGCAGACATAAAGGGGATTAGTCCCACTACCTGTATGCACAGAATTTTGCTGGAGGGAGAACCCAAGCCATCTAGGCAGCCACAGAGAAGACTTAACCCACCAATGATGGAGGTGGTGAAGAAGGAGGTGATGAAACTCCTACAGGCTGGGATGATTTTCCCTATCTCTGACAGTAAGTGGGTGAGTCCGACACAAGTTGTTCCAAAGAAGGGAGGCATCACAGTTGTGGAGAACCAACAAGGAGAGTTGGTCCCCACCCGAGTGCAAACTGGATGGAGAGTATGCATTGACTAGCGTAAGCTGAATGCGGTAACTAGAAATGATCACTTTCCTTTACCCTTTATTGATCAAATGCTCGAGCGACTTGCTGGTCGCCCCTACTACTGCTTCTTGGATGGATACTCAGGTTATTTTCAGGTGGACATAGCACCAGAGGATCAAGAAAAGACGACATTTACATGCCCTTTTGGTACTTTTGCATATTGCAGGATGCCATTCGGGTTGTGTAACGCACCCGGGACATTTCAACGGTGTATGGTAAGCATTTTTTCTGAGTATGTGGAGTAGTTTATTGAGATCTTTATGGATGATTTCACAGTCCATGGTGATAGTTTTGATGCATGTTTAGACCACTTATCACTTGTGCTTAAAAGATGTGTAGAAACCAACTTGGTTCTTAATTATGAAAAGTGTCATTTTATGGTTGAATAAGGCATTGTGCTAGGACATATAGTGTCGGCTAGAGGTATTGAGGTCGATAAGGCAAAGATTGATGTAATTCAATCTTTACCTTATCCTATTAATGTGCGTGAAGTGCGTTCTTTCTTAGGCCATGCAGGTTTCTACCGTCGGTTTATTAAAGATTTTTCAAAGATCTCATCACCCCTATGTGAGCTGTTGAAGAAGGAGGTGAATTTTGAGCTTAATGATGAGTGCAAGAAGGCATTTGATTAATTGAAAGCTCGCCTCACTAGTGCACCAATTATTCAAGCACCGGATTGGTCTCGCCCTTTTGAGATAATGTGCGATGCTAGCGATTATGCTGTAGGAGCAGTCCTCGGGAAAAAAGAAGCAAGAGCTTCTCATGTGATTCACTATGCTTCCATGACTCTGAATGGAGCGCAGCAGAACTACTCCACCACTGAAAAAGAATTGCTAGCTATCGTGTTTGCCCTAGAGAAATTTCGACAATACCTACTTGGCACCAAAGTGATTATCTATACAGATCATGCAGCTCTTCGTTATCTATTGACGAAGAAAGAGGCAAAACCAAGATTGATTCGATGGATACTGTTGCTGAGTGAGTTTGATATGGAGATCAGGGATAAAAAGGGAGCCGAGAACTTGGTGGCTGATCACTTAAGCAGGCTCGTACATGAAGAGGACAAATCGAAGAAGGAGGCGCAGATACAGGGCGATTTTCCCGACGATACACTATGCGGAATCACTACAGAAACTTTTCCGCGATCGCGGAAATCCCCCTGAATTACTACAGATGCTTTTCCGCGATCGCGGAAATACCCCTGAATCAACACCATTCACAAGCCCTTCTGCAGCAACTTTTCCGCGATCGCGGAAAAATTTCCGCGACCGCGGAAAATCCCCTGGGGCATCTGTGTGTCTCATCAATTTTCTCGAAGAACCTCCGCGACCGCGGAATGAGATCCGCGACCGCGGAAATGCCTCTGACTCGTCCTCCACGTTTGTTTTTGAAGAATTACCTCTTGGGCTCCGCACATTCAAGCCGTGGTATGCTGACCTGGTGAACTTTCTCGTTCGAGAAGAATTTCCACCCAAATTTGCAAAGGCACAAAAAGATAAGATACGGCGTGAGTCTCGATTCTATGTGTGGGATGACCCCTATCTTTGGAGGCACTGTGTGGACCAGGTAATCCGTCGATGTATTCCGGATAATGAGGTACAATCTGTTTTAGCTTTTTGTCATTCTCATGCATGTGGGGGCCACTTTGGGGCAAATAAAACTGCTAGGAAGGTGTTGGACACAGGATTCTATTGGCCACACATCTTTCGGGATGCACATGCCTTTTGTAAGTCCTGTGATCGATGCCAAAGGGTCGGGAATATTTCTAGAAGGAACGAGATGCCACAATCAAATTTAATTTTTTGTGAAATTTTCGATGTTTGGGGCATTGACTTTATGGGACCCTTCCCTAGCTCTTTTTGGAACTTATATATTTTACTTCTGGTGGACTATGTTTCCAAATGGGTGGAAGCAAAGGCCATCGAGACTGATGATTCTAAAGTGGTGGCATATTTTCTGAAGAAACGTATTTTCTCTAGATTTGGAATCCCCAAAGCTTTGATTAGTGACAAGGGAACTCACTTTTGCAACAAGACAGTGAGTGGGCTACTGAAGAAATATCATG
Organism: Rheum nobile; assembly: GCA_027886185.1. Classification (NCBI taxonomy): domain Eukaryota; kingdom Viridiplantae; phylum Streptophyta; class Magnoliopsida; order Caryophyllales; family Polygonaceae; genus Rheum; species Rheum nobile. Next base: position 6,376,290 of record WOAB01000546.1, on the reverse strand, counting down.
TCACGCAGAGAATCTCCACTGCCTACCACCCACAAACCAATGGGCAAGCTAAAGTATCAAACAGAGAGATCAAAACTATTCTTGAGAAGACAGTCGCTCCAAATAGGAAGGATTGGAGCCTGAGATTAGATGATGCTTTGTGGGCTTATCGGACAGCCTACAAAACCCCCATTGGGATGTCTCCTTTTAGATTGGTATTTGGAAAAGCTTGCCATCTTCCGGTGGAGCTTGAGCACAAGGCATTATGGGCTGTGAAGAAGTGCAATATGCAAATTGATGAAGTGGGAGAATTTCTTAAGTTGCAGCTGTAAGAGTTGGAAGAGATACGCCTTGACGCGTATGACAACGCAGTTATTTACAAGGAGAAGATGAAGGCTTGGCATGACAAGAACATTCTGAGAAAGGACTTCAACATTGGGGACAAGGTCCTACTATTTCAGTCTCGCCTGAAACTTTTCCCAGGGAAACTCCGTTATAGATGGTTGGGTCCCTACGTTGTTACTCATGTTTTTTCACATGGAGCGGTTGATATATATGATGGGGAGACCGATAAGGTGTTCAAGGTCAATGGTCAACGGTTAAAACCTTACCATGAGGGATTCAACAACGAGGCGATAGATGAGATGGTTCTTGAGGAACCAATTGATGTGTGCAACCCAAGTTGAGTGGGAGAGCATCATGTCGAGCCACGACAATAACTACGGCGCTGCTCGGGAGACAACCCGAGGTATGAAGTTCTTTTCTATATTTTTCCGTTCTAGTTGATTATTGTTTTGTTTTGCTTTGCTTCGTTCTGTTTTTGTTTTGTTTTGTTTTTAGACTAACCTGCAGGTAGGAGCCCGGAGCCAAAAATTAAAGACGGTGATTAACACACCAGAAAGTTTTCCGTGGGCGCGGAAAAATCATTGTAAGTCTCCTATTCCAAAAAAAAAAGTAAAGGAAAAAAAAAAGTAAAGAAAAAAAAATCGAATTTGTTTTTTTTTAAATCGAAAAAAAAGTTCTACCAAAGGCGCAGTTGTCCATATTTTCCTTTGCGAAACGGTGCGCTTCATGCTGCCAAAGAGGAGACATTCGCCCCACATCTTTATTTGGCAATGATGATGGCCCGATATTCAACAGCTGACGAGGAGGAACACCAGAGCCCACAACACGATTACATCTGGTCTCCCATTCTGTGTTCGTTGAAGGCCCGTGCAATCCCGTTTTCTTTGATATACCACTACACATTACAGTGGATCTATTTGGTTGCACGGTGGAGTTTTATTGAGTTTGAAGACCGGCGCAACACCAGTGACATGTGCTCTCATTGATATACCGCTAGCACCAACTTCCATGTCCAAGCCAACTCGGCGATGGTTATGAGTACTTTTCTGCGTTTCTCTGTGCTTCATCTTTTTTGTCTTTCATTCCATTGAGGACAATGCATTGTTTAAGCATGGAGGAGTGTTCTATACTTGCTAGTCGTTTGAGGAGGAAAAGAAAAAAAAATTGAAAAAGAAAAAAGTCAAAAAATGAAAAAAGACATAAAAATAAATCTTGGGATAAGTCGAAAACCCGAAAGGGCGGCTTAGGTAATAAGTAGGTGGCTTGGACCAGCATTAGGTTGGGGTAATAAGAGGTCAAGAGTGATGTGAGTTTATGTGAGCCCATCTATTGAAAAATGAAATGAGTGGCTTGGTGAAAACCCGAAAGGGCGCCTTGGAAAAATGAGTGAAAAGAAGAAGAGTGATTTTTAGGATTCCTCACTTTTCCTGGCGTGGTGACATAATAAGAGGTGATATAAGGAGGATCCGGGTAGGTCACTCTGGGAGGCATAAGAATATAGATGGAGACTAGGATTAGATTGTTATTTTCACTCCATGGTGTTTAGGTTAAGCTTGGGGGAAGTACTCTGCTTTCCTTTAAGCTTGTATGTTGTGTTTTGTGTTGATGTGTTGGTGCCTTGGAGATTTGTGTTTAGGTGCAATTCTTAGTGGAGATGGTTTTTCTGTGCTTCCTGAGACCTTGGGTATTTCATTAGAGGAGTAGGTTTCTTTTAGCTTACTCGAGGACGATCAAGGTTTAAGCATGGGGAATTTGATCAGCGCTACTTTCTAGGGTTTAACTAGGAGTCGTTACCGGTGTTTTGGGTACCATTTGTAGATGTTTAGAGCGTGATTGTTGAGTATGGAGTTGAGGAGAAGAAGTATGACATTGGTGGTGTAGAAGAGCTTAAATGCAGATATATTGAAGATGGAGAAGAAAGCCACAAGAGAAGACCGAAGACAGAAGCTGAAGAAGAGCTACAGGAGAAATTCCGCGATCACGGAAACCACAGCCGCGGTCGCGGAAAATACAAGCAGCGAAGACTTTACAGAGAATTTTCCGCGGTCGCGGAAATCTGTCCGCGATCGCGGATACTGTTCACACGCAGCCCGAAGAATGCGTTTGGGATTTTCGTCCGAGTTACTTTATTTATTTCCTTTCTTTTAATTTTGTTTTATTTCGGTTTTATTTCTTTTGGAAAGAATTTATTTTCCTATCTGAAGTTTTAGGTTTTGGTTAGGGTTTACAACCCAGTTTCCTAGGAGCCTTTTCAGTTTTGAATTTCGTATCATTCAATTTTTCCCTTTGAGTTTTTGTGTTTCAAGACTATGAAGAACTAAGCACTTTTGCTTAGTCCGACGATTGAAGCCTTTATTTGATATATGGTTGTGAGATTATAATTCTATTCCTATTCCTTTGATTATATCTTTTCTCTTGAGCTTATTCCTATTGATTTTTGCTGAGTTGATTGGTCTGATCATCTAGTTGATTTTAGTAATTGTCTTTTCCTAGGGTTTGGATATTTCGTGTTGAGATTCCTTATCTTGTGTAGCAAACATGATATTCTAGGACTGGTTGGACTAGTTTATTGTGGAGAGAATTTATTATGTGTTAAATACCGCGGGTTGTAGTGTTTCATGTATCCTAATTAATTCTTATGCTTACTGCTGCTGTTAGATTAAATCTTGAGGGTCTCTTGATTGTTTATCGGTTAGGGTTATCAGGACTGGTTGGACTGATAACTATTTCAGAATAGGGACAGGAATATTCATAGGAAGGAATATAGATAATCTAGGATCAATCAATCAAATGAATGGTGGATATTTGTCTGGCTAAGTGTTTTTTTCCCAAATTGATTACAACCTTTGTTTTACTTTACTTTGTTTAATTGCAAACAAACCAACAAAACCACCCTTGTTACCTTTGACATACACTTGTGCACTCAGAAAGAGTACTCCTCCCTATGGGATTCGACCCTTGCTTGCCTATTCTAATTAGTAAGGTTTTTAAGGATTATTTTATTTAGGTGTCACGACAACTCTTATCAAATACCCTGTTTCCGAAGGGGAATCCTGGTTCGGAGCTGTTCCAGCTGGCCGGCGTCGGAGAAGAGTCTCCAAATGAAAGCGCTGGTGAAGACGAGGTTCATTCTGGCGACACTGTGCAGATCGAGCCCCAGCCTTCTTCTGACCCGACTCCTGCCGAGGGTAACGCTGCGACCCCTGACTCTTAACCTTTTTTTTGTAAATGATTTGTGGTCCCACCTGCGCTTGGGTAGAGTATTTTCTTGTTTTGGCGACCCGTCCACCATCGCGGGTCGCATAATATGTTTTTTAAGAATGCTTGAAGTCCTACATGTGTGTAGGTAGACAATATGTTTTGGCGACCCGTCCACCATCGCGGGTCGCACGGATGTAAAAAAAGTTAGACTTTTATTGACGTAATATGTTTTACAAAGGGTCGATCTTGTTTCGTGTTCGTGTGTCTTGTCGGATTATTCTAGAAAAGATAGTCGTGACGCCTTTGATCTGTGTCGGATTTGCCCGTGTGCTCCGTCGAGTAGGGCTTTTCTGTGTCGTGTAAAGAATGGAGGCCTGCAAATGTATACGTTTATGTTTAGTCATGACTTAGTGTTATACCGAGGAGGAAAGCAATATGTCTTTATTGCGTAGATGTAATAAGGTGTTTTGACTTTATGTATTGTATAAGGCAGGCGGTGTGTCGGCGTGCCTTTGGTATTCATCTCCTCGTGTTCCGATCAATCGTATAAATGTAATGTAAGCGCTTTTGTGTGACTGGATCCATCTTGTATGTCGACGTTGTCCTGTACTTATGATCGCAAAAAAGTATCCTTGCTAGACGTAAGTATTTAGGTTTATAAAATAGATTTGAGTTTGTAGCAACGAATAGCATACGAAAAGTGAGAGGATCTTAGCGTCTTACTTTGTGGGTCTAGAAGTGATACAACTTCAGATGTGTCGCGTTCCAACTTCTTGGGATTGGTCGTCCGTCTTTATCCTCCAGCTGGTATGCTCCCTGTCCGACTACTTCTTTGACGAGGTAGGGACCTTCCCACTGAGGTGCGAGCTTTCCGTCGGTCGGATTTTAGATGTTCTGGAATGTCTTTCTAAGGACCCAATCGCCAATTTTGAAGACTTTGGCTCGAACGTTTTTGTTGTAACTTCTCGCGACCTGCTGCTGGAACCTAACCATTCTAATTCTGGCTTTTTCCCTGGTCTCATCCATCGTGTCCAAGTTGTGCGCTAACTCGACGTCATTTTTTTCATTCGTCTGGAGGCTGTAACAGGTTGTAGGAACTAGTAGTTCAGCGGGAATGACCGCTTCACTTCCGTAGACGAGTGAAAATGGTGATTGTCCGGTCGCGTTCTTTGGGGTGGTCCTGTCGGACTAGAGGATGAGAGGAAGTTCGTCTGCCCATTTTCCTTTAGCCCCTTTGAGGCATTTCTTGAGGTTGTTGATGATGATCTTGTTGCTAGACTCAGCTTGTCCGTTGGATTGTGGATACCGAGGAGTGAACGTGACCAGTTTGATGTTCCATTGGTCGCACAAGGCTCGAGTCTTATGACTGATGAATTGGGAGCCATTGCCGCATACGATTTCTTATGGGACGCCAAATCTGCACAAGATATTGTGTTTTATAAACGAAATGACGTGTTGATATTTTACCTCTCGGTAGGCTTCAGCTTTGACCCATTTGGAAAAATAATCCGTCATGGCGAGGAAGAAGACTCGTTGGCCTGACGCAGGCGGGAGTTTTCCGACGATATACATCCCCCATCTCATGAAGGGCCATGGTGCTAAAGTTGGATGGAGGAGTTCCGAGGGTTGATGTGGGACGGGTGCGTGTCGTTGGAAGGCGTCGCACTTCCTGGCGTACTCCATCGCGTCTCTATTCATTGTGGGCCAGTGGTATCCGGTTCGCAAGGCTTTCCCCGAGAGGCTTTGTCCTCCGGTATGATTGTCACATTCTCCTTCGTGTAACGATTGTAAGATGCGTCTGACTTTTGGAGTCTTGAGGCATCGTAGGAGTATCCATGTGACAAATCTTTTGAACAAGACATCACTTATAATGTCGAAGGAGAGAGCTCTTACCTTTAGCCTTTTTGATTCCGTTTTGTCGTTGGGTAGGATACCGTCTTTTAGCCATTTGACGTAAGGTAGCGTCCAGTCGTTATGATCATTGACAATGTCTTCTTCTGGTCGGTCGCCTATCTCCAACGTGATGAGTTCTTCCAGCAGTGTGCTTAAATCCTTGGGTGTTTTTAGAACAGCTGGTGTTGTGATGTGTGCCAGTGGGATGTTTGGGACCTCATTTGGGTCCAAAACGGACCCCAGGTTGGCTAGTGCGTCAGCCTGAGCGTTGAGATCTCTAGGAACTTGTCTGATGTCGAACTTTTGGAATTGATCGATTAGTTTCTTGTCCACGTCCAGATAAGCTATCATTATGCCGTCCTTGGCGTTGTACGATCCTTGTATTTGATTCACGACTAAGAGGGAATCGTAGATGACTTCGATTTCTTGGACTCCTAGATCGCGTGCCAGTATGAGCCCGAATATGAGTGCTTCGTATTCAGCTTTGGTGTTGGTCACGTCCCATTCGCATCTTACGGCTTGGGCTATCTTTTCCCCTTGTGGCGATTTCAGCATGACTCCCAGCCCCGATCCTCTAGCATTCGACGCGCCGTCTGTGTGGAGCTCCCATTTACCTGTTTCCTCTGTTGTGAGTAATTGCGTTGCTTCTTCGATGGCTTCTTGGTCTAGGGTCGGGCTGAAATCTGACACAAAATCAACCAATGCCTGGGATTTGATCGACGTCCTAGGCTCATATTCGATGTCGTAGTCGCTGAGGTGTATGGCCCATTTGGCCATTCGTCCTGTGAACTCAGGTTTCCTCATGATTGCTCTCATGGGATGGTTAGTGTGGACAATTATAGTATGAGATTCGAAATATGGTTTGAGTTTATTTAACGCCATTACCAGTGATAGGACGAGTTTTTCCAACGACGAATACCTTGTCTCTACCGGGAGCAGCATTCTACTGACGTAGTAGATTGGCAATTGCTTACTATCTTCTTCTTTGACCAGTACTGCACTTACGGCGGTTTCCGACACTGCTAGGTATAGCAACAATGACTCGTCGTCTTTGGGTTTTGCCAACAACAGGGGACTGGCCAAGTATTTCTTTAAATCCTGGAATGCGACTTCATGTTCTTCTGTCCATTGAAAGGACTTGTTCTTTTTGAGAGCATCGTGGAAGGGTTTGCATTTGTCGGACGACTTCGAGATGAACCTATTTAGAGCTGTTATCCGACCTATCAGCTTTTGTACGTCCTTGACGCATCGAGGGGATCGGATGTTGATGAGGGCTTTGACCTGTTTTGGGTTGGCTTCTATTCCTCTTTGTGTCACCATGTACCCTAAGAATTTTCCTGACGAAACTCCAAAAGAACATTTCATAGGATTTAATTTTATGTTATATCTTTTTAGTACCTCGAAGCTGTCGCGGAGGTGATCGATGTGGTCCTTCTTCTTTTTTTGATTTGACCAGCATGTCATCTATGTAGACTTCCATTGTGTCGCCAATCTTATCTTTGAACATCTTGTTGACTAGTCGTTGATAAGTAGCCCCTGCATTTTTTTTTCCGAAGGGCATTACTTTGTAACAATTAATACCTTGACTTGTGACGAATGTCGTTTTCTCTTGGTCTTTCGGTTCCATGAGGATCTGATTGTAGCCACTGAACGCATCCATGAAGGATAGCATTTCGTGACATGTTGTCGCGTCGACCATGGAGTCGATATGAGGAAGTGGGAAGGAGTCCTTGGGACATGCTTTGTTAAGGTCGGTGAAGTCGATGCAGACTCTCCACTTGCCATTTTTCTTTTGGACCACAACCACGTTGGCTAGCCACTCGGGGTAGTTAACTTCTCTTATTTTTCCTGTTTCCAGCAGGCTTCTGACTTCGTCGTCGACGATCTTATTCCGCTCTGGGGCGAATTTTCTTGCGCTTCTGCTTTACAGGGGGTGAGATGGATCTACATTTAATTTTTGAGTAATGATGTTTGGAGATATTCCGACCATGTCTTCATGTGACCACGCGAAGCATTCAACATTAGATCGAAGGAAGTCCAATATTTGTTGTTTGGCCGAGTCGTCCAGGTCCGACCCGACCCTTACCATTTGGTTTGGCTTTGAAGGATCTAGCGTAATCTCGTCGAGCTTTTCCATCTCTGGTTCGATGTATCGACTGGATCCTTCGCCGAGCTGTGATTGCTATGCGATTTTGGGTTCGACCGCACTCTTCATGGAGGCGACGTTAAAGGTACTGCCTTCATTGCGTGTATCCATGGCCTGCCAAGAATGCAGTTGTAGGGAGATGGACACTCTAGGACTAAGAATTTCACCTGTTGGTTTTGTAGGATCGTGATTGTTAGATAATAACTTAAGGAACTCAGAATATCGATTCTAAGTTCCCTTCGCAGCGGAAATAAACAATCAAACAAATGACATGTTCCTTATAGTGGAAACCTTTGATTGCCAACTAGCAATCCGAGATAAAAACCACTACCTTTCTTTCGAAAGGATTTCAAGGTCTACTTCTTGATTTCTTATCTCTTTTGGTTACAGCTTATCCTAGGAACAAACACACAGTTTCTTTGACTTACACACAGTTAGGCAATCCTAGATAACTTAACACAATCAATAATCAATCCAAGAAACAGACCTTCGCACCTAGGAACTATCACTTACAGTCACAGGAACTTAGCACTCAGCTCTTCTATTCCTTGACTGGTTTCTCTTGATCTCGGTTTGCTTTGATGATCTTGTTTGAAGGTTCACACTGGATATTTGCTAATGTGTGTGAGTCCTATTTTAGTGCTTGAAGATAACCCTTGAGTTAGTCTTCCTTTTATAGAGGATTCTTCGCAGCTTAATCTTCTCTGGGTTCCCACAGATTGAGCTTGCCCTAGGATAAGTGGTTCTCCTTGGTCCACGTTGTTCTTGGCATGTGCAAACAACCTAGGCAGCTCAGAATCCTTCTAGGTTAGTCAACCTCTTCAGCCAAGTCATTCTCCAGCTTCCTTTGTCCGAGGTTCGACACTCTGGGCGCTTGGGAACTGACTTCTGGACAGCGACAGGTTCCATGTCCTGTCGCTTTCACCTTTCTCTGTCCGAGGTTCGGCGTTCTAGGTGTCTTGTTGTTTTGCTCTAGACATTGGCAGGCTTTTGGATGCTTCGCACAAGTCGTTTTCGACTTCCTTTTGTCCGAGGTTGGTGTTCCCAGATTTCTCGGGAATTGCAACCTCGCATGCTACGTTTCTGGGCACACTTGGGTTCCTCTGGGTTCCTTCCTTTGTCTTGTTCCTTTGGTTCTCTTGTCCTGTTTGGCTTTCTTGCCTTCGGTATATTCCTGTGGTTCCTTAAAGCACATCTTTGAGATAAAACATTAGTATCATAATATTTGTCATCTTCAAAAGTAGAGAAACTGAGGAAAGGAACTCTCAGGGGAACTGAAGTTCCAGAGTTCCGTTTCCTAACAGGTTTACTCCTCCGGCGTATGTCGTAAGAATAATTTCGCCAATAGTGTGTTTGACTTCGCCGCTGAATCCGACTAGCGCAGTTGATTTCTTGATAAGATCATCTTCACCCAGACCCATCCCTTTGAGGGCGTCGAAGGTCAAGAGATTGGTCGAACTTCCTGTATCAATTAGTACTCTACGTATCAAACAATTCCCAATAGACAGAGAGATTACCAGACCATCGTGATGGTTTTCTGACCCGTCGGCGTCGGACTCGTCGAATGTGACCGTTGGGAGGTCGGAGACCTTGGTTTGTCTGAACTCTGGCACTTCGGGTTTACTGCCTTTGCTTTCTCTTGCATGTCTTTTGGCTGTGGATTACGTGTTCCCACATACGTCCGATGATAAGTGCTATTTTGTACCACTTATCTAAGGATTATTACCAGGTTTGAGGCGCCATTTGGTTGGATTTAGAGCACAATTGGAGATTATGGAGTTAGAGTGGAGAAGTGTGGTTTTGGTGGTCTGGAGGAGCTAATTGAAGACATCCAGAAAAAGAGGAGTTGACCACTTGAGAAGACGTTGAAAATCCATGAAGAAACCACAATGAAGAGAGAAGAATGGCACCCTGCGTCAGAGCCACCGCGACCCGGCGATGGGTCTCAGAGAAGGATGCCGCCCCGCGGTAGAAATCACCGCCCCGCGGTGGGAGCTGACGCCTCGCGTCATCTGCTGGGCAAAAGAGCAATTAATTACGCGCGAGGCGTGTAGCTGGAATGAATTAAGTTGATATTGGGCCGTGAAGAAGATATTAGGCCCAATTGGAAGAGAAGCCCACGAAGGAGAAGGAAAAAGCGCGCAAATTGAAGCTGAAGCAGAGCGGGAGTTCAAGCGGAAAGAAAGAGGAGTGATGACGTCACGTTGATGTATGCGCGCTGATGTGGAGTGAGCTGCTAGTTGTTGTTGGGCCGCGCTGATGAAGGAAGGATTTGGGCCGCGCGCTGCTGTTGGGCCGGGCCAAGCTGTTGACCGAGATGGCTTGCGAGATCCGAGCGAGAGAAGACGGGATTATTTCCCAGATTGATTTGTTTACCTTTTATTATTATTTCCTTTTATTATTATTTTATTTCCTTGTAAGATAGGGTTTGTGATCTTGGGCTTTAGGTTAACTCTATTTAACCTAATTCCCACAGCCTCCAGCCACAATTAATCTAGATTTAGTTTTGAAGTTCATTTTTTTTCCACCTCCATGGTTTCCAACCCATGGAGAACTAAACACCTTGTTCTACTAGACGTTTGAAGCAATACAATTGATTATGTTGTGAGATTTATATTCCTTGTTCTTATTCTTATGTGTGTTGGTTTGATTCTCTTGGTTATATTGATTATTGATTTATCGTTATTCTTCATAATCTGGCCAGCTAGGTTGAATACTTTTTATCAATTGCTAGGATTGCATATAGGGGTTCCGAGTGCATATCTAGTGGCAAACACAATTGTGCGTATAGGGGTTCCAAGCGTACAATTGTGAGTGAGAATCATTGCATGTTAAGTAGGGGAGTGAGTACTTGTACGTCTTTCTACTTGCATGTATCCTATATCCTTGTGTGCATTGCTATTGCTTTGTTGGTGGTAAAGTATCCCGGTCTGGTACCGCGTGACTGGTGGTATTTTATCATTGGCATAGTAATAAGTCTATCGACAAATGTGAGAATCGGTAGTACTTAAGATCAGGGTGGGAACAACCATAAGAATAGTTAAAGAACTTGGATTTATAAGATTTCAATGATCGACTTATCTCTGTATTGTGAATCTCGTTCTAGTAAAACTACTTTCCCCATTCATATTTTCTCATCAACCACACTTGTTTGCTTTGTTTTGCTTGATAACCAAAAACCCCTTTGCTTGTTACTTTGCATGCTTACTAACACATGAATTGATCACTTCCTCCCTGTGGATTCGACACTTGCTTGCCTCTACTACTTGTTTAGGTTTGTTAGGATTATTTTATTTGTTTAGGTGTCACGACAACTCCCTTACCAAATTGGCGCCGTTGCCGGGGAGGCAAGATTTGATCTTTCTTTGTGTTTGTTCGTGTGCGTGTTACTTTGCTGTGGACCTATCTTACGGTCCACACCTGTGCTACTGACTTTTGTTTTTCCTTTTTGATTTTTTGTCACAGATATGGATTTCTGGGGAGAGCCGCGCGATAACTCATACCCTTGCTTTTTCTCTCCAGAGAGGGGATACGACCCAACTCCCAGTGCAGCAATGCCAGCTAATGCCTGCAGAATCTGTCGCGATGCACTACACACCACTGACGATTGTCCAGGACTTCCCGTATTTAGAGCAGCAGTAAATGCACGTCGAGGTATGAACTCGCAGGGACCGAGGCAGGAGCCATATCCGGACACTTATAGCTCAGGGTGGAGGGAGCACTATAACCCAGTTCCATATGGAAATCAACCACAGTGTTCGCCTGCACCCAATGCTGATGTACTCAGGACCCTGATGCAAAGTATAGCAACTGTGGCCCAGAATGTGATCTCAATGCATACAACCATGGCCCAGAACGTGTCCTCACTGCAAGCAACCATGGCTCAGAGTGTCCAACAACAACAAGAGGCGATTTCCAGTCTCCAAAGCCAAGTTGACCAACTGAGTCAAGCGTTGATTGAGTCGAAGTCTGCTGAAAAGGAGAGCGACCATGAGATGGAGAACATCGCCCACCGCCCCGCGTCACCCGTCACCGCGACCCGGCGTGAAGTCCCAGTTATCTCACCGCCCCGCGGCGAGACTGACCGCGACCCGGCGGCGTGCCTCAGTATCTCCACCGCGACCTCACCGCCCCGCGGCAATGACTGCCGCCCCGCGGTGGACGAAGTACCTCCTAGCACGACCTCGCCGCGGCCCGGTGTCCAAAATTTCAGATATGCTGGTGAGGTTTGGGTAGATCCTTACGGGGTTGCACGGCAGGTGCTTTCTGAGGAGGAGAACTTCTTTGGAGATGAGTGGAGCGAAGTTGAGGAGGAGTGTTGTGATCGCAAAAATACTCCAGAGACAATCGCCCCGGCAGTCCCCGATCCTTTGGAGGCTGCCTATGATGAGTTTGTGCATCTCAACTCCTTCCCGCTTGTTTTGCTGCAGCCCATCACGTCCCTCCTTGAGGCTTGCCGAGTTACTCAAAGGCCGAAGAACAATGAGGATATCTATGAGGCCTTCAGTAACTGCCTAAAAACCGTCCCCTTGGTCACACTGGCGGACAGCACCCCTCGCAGCAAGGAAATGTTAAAGGTGCTGGGTATGATCAAGAAGAAACCGAAGGGGAGGCACAAGAAGGAGAACTTGACTCAAGTGGTGAATTCTTACATGCTGGATACGGGGCAGGACATACATGCAGCCCCTAAGATGCTGGGTAGGCCATTTCTGAAAATGGCAAGTGCGTTCATGGGTATGCACAATGGTCCACCCACAAAGAAGTGCACAAGAATGGGGGAGAGGCTCAACAGGGAGTATACAAAGAGGCATCCCCCTGATATAGATCTCAGGTGCTCAAAAGCTAGGACCAACCCGAGTTGAGGAGGCTGGAGTAGTATGTCAAGCCATGACAATAACTAAGGCGCTGTCCGGGAGGCAACCCGAGGTATGTTTTACTTTCTTTGTTTTTCTTTCTTTATTTCTTGCATTAGTTTTGCTTGTTTTTGCTTTGTTTTTGTTTTGGTTTTTGTTTCCGACTAACCTGCAGGGAAGAGACCCATGCCTATTGAAGAAGGTGTTTACCACCAATGTAAGTCTTCTCTTCCCTACACTAAGTCACCCCCTGAAAAAACCTTCAATAGGGGGGCAAAAAAAAAAAAAAAAAAAAAGAGTTCTACCGAGGCCAACTGTCCAGAGTTCCCCATGGAGATGGTGCGCACTATGTTGTCAAGGAGGAAACCTTAGCCCTACACATTATTTGGCAACGATGATGGCCCTACAATTGGCAGCTGAGGAGGAGGAACACTAGAGCCCCCAACATGATCATATATGGGCTCCACCATGTGTTCCTAGAAGGCTGTGTGACCCTGCCATACTATGTGTTACCACTATTCACCAAAGTGGTTTCCTATGGTTGTACGGTAGGAGAAGATTATAGAGTTGATGAAGACACCCACCCAACACCAGAGACCTGGGCATTTATTGAGAAGACCGTCAGCGATCACCTATAGTGTCCAAGCAGCTTGGCAACGTTTGTGAGTTATTTTTTTGCTTTTCCCTCTGCTTCTATTCTTTTGTCTTTCATTACATTGAGGACAATGCAATGTTTAAGCATGGGGGAGAGTTCTATACTTGCTATGTTGTTGAGGAGAAAAATGAATATAAAAATGAAAAAAGCCAAAAATTGAAAAAAGGCATACATTAGAAATCCTGGGATAGGTCGAAAACCCGAAAGGGCGGCCTAGGTAATAAGCAGATGGCTTGGACCAGCATTAGGCTAGGGTAATATGTGGTCAAGAGTGACGTGAGCTTATGTGAGTACATCTATTGGAAAATGAAATGAGTGGCTTGGTGAAAACCCGAAAGGGCGCCTTGGCAAAATGAGCGAAAAAGAAGAAGAGTGATTCTAGGATTTCTCATTATTCTTGGCGAGGCGTCATAAGAAGAGGAGTCAAAGAAGGATTGTCGGGTAGGTCACTCTGGAGGGATAAGAAGTTAGATGGGAGATAGGATTAGAATTTATTCACTCTATGGTGTTTGGGATAAGCTTGGGGGAAGTACTCTGCTTTCCTTTTAGCTTGGATGTGTGGGGTGTTGAGATTTATTGATTTTGGTGTTGTGTTGTGCTGAGCTTATTTTGTATGGTTGCCTGGAGTTTATTGTTGGGTGTGATTCTTGGATGATTGAGTTTTCTATGCTTTCTGAAACCTTGGGGATTGATTGGAGGAGTAGGTTGACTTTGGCTTACTCGAGGACGAGCAAGGTTTAAGCATGGGGGATTTGATAAGTGCTATTTTGTACCACTTATCTAAGGATTATTACCAGGTTTGAGGCGCCATTTGGTTGGATTTAGAGCACAATTGGAGATTATGGAGTTAGAGTGGAGAAGTGTGGTTTTGGTGGTCTGGAGGAGCTAATTGAAGACATCCAGAGAAAGAGGAGTTGACCACTTGAGAAGACGTTGAAAATCCATGAAGAAACCACAATGAAGAGAGAAGAATGGCACCCCGTGTCAGAGCCACCGCGACCCGGCGATGGGTCTCAGAGAAGGATGCCGCCCCGCGGTAGAAATCACCGCCCCGCGGTGGGAGCTGACGCCTCGCGTCATCTGCTGGGCAAAAGAGCAATTAATTATGCGCGAGGCGTGTAGCTGGAATGAATTAAGTTGATATTGGGTCGTGAAGAAGATATTAGGCCCAATTGGAAGAGAAGCCCGCGAAGGAGAAGGAAGAAGCGCGCGAATTGAAGCTGAAGCGGAGCGAGAGTTCAAGCGGAAAGAAAGAGGAGTGATGACATCACGTTGATGTATGCGCGCTGATGTGGAGTGAGCTGCTAGTTGTTATTGGGCCGCGCTGATGAAGGAAGGATTTGGGCCGCGCGCTGCTGTTGGGCCGGGCCGAGCTGCTGACCGAGATGGCTTGCGAGATCCGAGCGAGAGAAGACGGGATTATTTCCCAGATTGATTTGTTTACCTTTTATTATTATTTCCTTTTATTATTATTTTATTTCCTTGTAAGATAGGGTTTGTGATCTTGGGCTTTAGGTTAACTCTATTTAACCTAATTCCCACAGCCTCCAGCCACAATTAATCTAGATTTAGTTTTGAAGTTCGTTTTTTTTCCACCTCCATGGTTTCCAACCCATGGAGAACTAAACACCTTGTTCTACTAGACGTTTGAAGCAATACAGATTATTATGTTGTGAGATTTATATTCCTTGTTCTTATTCTTATGTGTGTTGGTTTGATTCTCTTGGTTATATTGATTATTGATTTATCGTTATTCTTCATAGTCTGGCCAGCTAGGTTGAATACTTTTTATCAATTGCTAGGATTGCATATAGGGGTTCCGAGTGCATATCTAGTGGCAAACACAATTGTGCATATAGGGGTTCCGAGCGTACAATTGTGAGTGAGAATCATTGCATGTTAAGTAGGGGAGTGAGTACTTGTACGTCTTTCTACTTGCATGTATCCTATATCCTTGTGTGCATTGCTATTGCTTTATTGGTGGTAAAGTATCCCGGTCTGGTACCGCGTGACTGGTGGTATTTTATCATTGGCATAGTAATAAGTCTATCGACAACTGCGAGAATCGGTAGTACTTAAGATCAGGGTGGGAACAACCATAAGAATAGTTAAAGAACTTGGATTTATAAGATTTCAATGATCGACTTATCTCTGTATTGTGGATCTCGTTCTAGTAAAACTACTTTCCCCATTCATATTTTCTCATCAACCACACTTGTTTGCTTTGTTTTGCTTGATAACCAAAAACCCCTTTGCTTGTTACTTTGCATGCTTACTAACACATGAATTGATCACTTCCTCCCTGTGGATTCGACCCTTGCTTGCCTCTACTACTTGTTTAGGTTTGTTAGGATTATTTTATTGGTTTAGGTGTCACGACGACAACGCCTAGCATCCGACCCCCTGAAATAGTATTGATAATTTTTGTATGGACAGGAGATGGAGGTTTGTCCTGCTTTACTTGATCTCGTCGCTCCATGGTGGCTTTGGCTCGTTCTGAGATCACGTCTTACGCGAGTAACCTGGTGACCTTTTTGCGTAATGCGATGCATTCATCCGTTCAGTGACCATGGTCACCATGGAATTCGCACCACCTGCTCATGTCCTTTTTGACGTCCGGTCGGTCGCTCTTTCGGGGCCATCTTACTTCTTTTCCATATTTGTCGAAACTCTTGACGAGCTCTGACGCGGAAACACTAAAGTTGTAAGATTGAACCCTGGGAGGCAGCGTCGGACCGTCTCTCCAGTCTTGAGACCTATCTTGGAAGGAGTTTACCTGACTTTGCTCGTTTCTATTACGAGGGTAGGGGTGATGGCGTCTGTCTCAGCGGTTGTCGGAGGAGGATTTGTGATTGGATTGATCGGGTCCGTGGGACGCTTTTCGCGATTCGCGATCTTTTTCCAAACGTACATCGGCCATGGTTTTGGCTTGGACATCTTCGAAGCTTCTGCACGGGTACTTGATCTCGTTATAGAGGTTGTTGTCCTTGATCAGACCTTGTCTGAAGGCTTCGATGGAGGTGGTGACGTCGCAATGGGGGATCGCGACTTTTTCCTTATAATACCTGTTAAGATAGCTTCAGAGGGGTTCGTTATACCTTTGGGTGATTCGATAGAGATCACTCGACTGCCTCTCGAGCCTCCGACTGCTGGCGAACTGGATCTTAAAGGAATTGACCAGGTCCGCAAACGAGGCGATCGTACCCTGAGGCAAACGCATGAACCAGGTTAGCGCGTGGCCCACAAGAGTCGTGCCAAAGGTTTTGCACATGACAGCCTCACGGCACTCCCTCGGAATAGATACAATCATTAATTTTTGTTTATAGAGAGAAATATGATCATCTGGATCGTTGGTGTCATCGAAAGTCGTCATGCTAGGAAGGTTAAACTTCTTAGGGATTTCGACTCTGGCGATTTCTCCGACGAACGGAGACTCCTCGTATCCGTCTGATGCTTCTTTCTCGATCGGCTGTGGAACTCTGGGAATTCTAGCGATGCAATCGTCGAGCGCCTTCATGTGCTGATTGAGCGTCTGTTGGACGAGAGCAAAGATATCGGGGGGATTGGTAACCTGTGGTTCATCGATTCGGGTTCCTACTGACCCGATCGGTGTGAAGAAAGTAACATTGTTAGTCGAAAATGGATTGGCTAAAGGAGTTCGAGATATACCCTCAGTATATCCGGGGCGTCAGACGCTCGGGGGAGTCAGCTCGACGCTATCTATGTTAAGACGCGTTTGGACATTGCTATGGATGGGCATTTGCCTGGATCCAGAGGCCATTGATTGTACCTGCGATCTAAGAGACTCATTTTCACGGGTTAGTTGTGCGATCTCGGCCTCAGATTGGGTGGATAGGGTAGTCCGGGCTTCGGTCTTTTGGCATTGCTGGGCGAGGTCATCTTGAAGGGTAGTCATTTTTTGGGCAAGCTCTTGGAGTTGGTTTAGAGAAGGGTTTTTGGTTGTGTTTCCTTGAGTCTGGGAGTCGTCTTCGAGGCGTGGTTCCTCGGTACTGGTAGGCGGGTTAACAGTCATGGTTGGAGGATTTTTGAGATGGTGATCGGCAAGTTGCCCCATGGTGGGCGCCAAATTGTTTTAGGGCACGGCAAAAAGATCAATCGACCTAAATCGCCTTAGACGGGGTAACAAGTTGATCGGATAATATAAAATAAATCCAAACCAAATAAACAATCAACCACGTAAGGAATAGATGCAAAATTATAGTATGATATATTGATCAAATGATGACAGAATCGAATCGTAACACAACTTATCCTTGAGGAATAAGAGATCAAGTCTCGCCCGATCGGTTATTCTGATGGTTCGACCGGCTGTAATCGGGTAGCACCCTAGGGGAGTTGAACCAGAACTGATGGGCTAGTAGGCTTTCTCGAGAGTTGAATAGATGAATGTTGTTCTTAGACGTGTCCTGTGTCGATCGTTCTCTCGTGATCTATTTATGGTATCTTCTCCTTTGTCCGTTACTGTCTTCGTGATATTCTCCTTTTTACTCCCATACGTGATCTCCGGGATCCTTCCTTAATGGCATCATAATTTTGGGCATGATGTTGTTACTGTTTGCCTTTGATCGAGTAATTAATGCTCAAGGCAAAATTCTCGGGGCTGGTCAGATCCCATGCGTTCGAGGAGCGTCTGACGCCTCTCTTTAGTCTTCTCGGCCTACTTCTCTGCTTGGATCTTGGCCCAATCTGCTTTGTATTTGACTCTATTGGTGCATGTTGGGCCCAACAATACTCATGATAGTTTGTCGATTACTTACTGGGATTTGCTAGTTATTGGCCAGTGTGTGATCTATGATGAGGAGATATATTTTATTAATTTCAGATTATGATGATGAACTGATTGACAAGTGGATTTGGTGGACAATGTGTTATATATGTAGTGTTTATCATGCAGATGTGTTATTGTGAATAGTTTAAGGGTAATATTTGTTTGGCTTCACTATGAAATAGGCAAGTGGAAACATGGGCAATATCTTGATAAGCATGAGAAATATGGGCTTCTTATATGATAATCATTTTGAAAGGAATAGATTCCTTATAAGGACAGATTGTTGCTTTCATTAGCTATTTGTGGTCATTTACTACTTATCTGTGTTCATTTGCTGCACTAATTATATAATTTTATTTATTGCGTATCTGTTTGCTTTCATTTTGTATATGTGTTAGGAATAATTGTTGTAATGATTTGTATTACGTAATGAAATACTAGATGGTGAAAAGTAGTCAATCAAGTGGAAAGAACAAGGAGAAGAATGTATTGTGGACTGAGAAGGATAATTTCACCTTTTTAAAGGTGATTAAGGCATTTCAAGCAAAAAATGGTTATAGTACTGCTTTTCCTTGGATTGCCCTATTGGATGAGTTTAAGAAAAAGACGGGAAAAGAAGTAACTTTAAAGGCAGGAAAGAACAAATTCAACTATCTAAAGAAGAAATGGAGTTCGTGGAATTACTTGAGGCACAAGGTGACTGGTGCAGGGTGGGATCAAGAAACTGGATTGATCATGGCTGATGATGCTTGGTGGGAACTCCAAAAGGCGGTACATATTAAACAGCAATTTCGAATTTTTAGTTGTTTATACCTTTGTACAATAGTTATTGATTATGTTTTCCGTACTTGTTATATATAGGAGGAATTTTATCAGTTCGGAAAGAAAGCTCATTCTCTTGAGGTGAGCGACTTGTGGGATGATGTGTTCGGCCAGATAGTTGCAACCGGAAAGAACGTTGTTTCTCCTTCTATGGATCATGTACCTACTCCGGCCACTGATGATGATGTTGTAGAAGTCGATGAGGAAGTGAACTCAGGGGATTCTTTGGACCGACAGTTGGAGAATGATGCATTGATTGATCATTCACAGGAAAAGATTGCTACCCCTTGCTCCCTTCAGCAGAATATGCCAACTGGTAGGAGCGAGACTATGACCCCTGATATTGTGGTAAAGAGGCGTAAAAGGCAATCAGGGGTTTGGTGTTATGCAACAACAGAGCTAAGAAAGGAACAGAGACGTCGGACATTTATGATTATGAAAGACGGTGGGGATAAGGTTGCGTGGCTGACTCACGAGTATGAGATGATGTTGAAGTTGCCAAAGTGATGGCTGTGTTTTTTAGTTAAAATTTGATGGTTGTTTACGAACTATGTTCATGTTGGTGCACTTGTTTGTTTTGGTTTTAGGATTATGTTGTTTACTTGTTTTGATGACTATGGTGTTTGGATTATCATGTTTATGCAAGAACTATGTTCCTTATCTTTATGATTACAGTGTTTGTATCGTTTTGTTGTTTTAACAATTGTGAACCATTTCACAGTGATGGGTGATGAATTCAATGATGAACATGACGAAGAGCTCATGGATGAAGAGCAAAACGAACATAGCTCCAAGTTGTTTCAACTGGTATCTCTACAAATGTTGCATGTTGACAACACAATTACGCCTTCAAGATGCTTACTACATGAGGTTTATCCATAAAATCCCTTGTTTTAGTTCGAAATTGACAGGATATGCGTGGATGAGGGAATGCCTGGACTCACCCTCAGATGTTCGCTGTTTTAATGCGTTTCAAATGGAAAAACATGTCTTTATGACATTGTGTGATGAGTTAGAGGACACCTATAGGTTACGCCCCACTAGGAATATGACCATTATAGAGAAGGTTGGGATATTTCTTAGCATCGCTGCACAAGCAGATGGAGTTAGACGGTTGTCTGAGCATTTTCAAAGATCTAGAGACACTATTTGTAGGGTATTTCACCAAGTACTTGAGGCCTTTGCTGGGAGAAAATGAAACTACAACGGGTTTGTATGAACACTTCTAGAGCCACGTGATAGGAATTTCACAACAATTCCGGCTAAGCTTCAATCACAAGACAGATACCGTGTTTTTGAGGTATTACCTAACTAAATGAAGGCAACTTCTGCAATATTTGTTTTACTACAACTATATTTATGAACTAAAGTCATTTATTTTTTTAATAAAGGGAGCTATTGGTTGTATTTATGGTGTCCACATGATGGCAACTGTACTTGAGGCAGAACAGATCCCTTATTTTGGACGAAAGAAGTATTGCTCCTTCAATGTGATGGATGTGTGCAACTTTGACATGTATTTCACGTTTATTTCTGCTGGTTGGGAAGGTAGTTCTAATGATGCGCGTGTCTTCGACCATGCAGTGATAAGTCTACACTTGAACTTCCCGTACCCACCCCCGGGTAATCTTTATATTTACCCCATCTATTATACCACTAGCTATTAAGTCAACTATTTTATTTAACACTTTACTTATTTTACAGGCCGATATTATTTAGTGGACAAGGGTTATCCAGACAGACGAGGCTATATGGTACCGTATTCCAAGGTTAACTACCACCGATCTCAATTTGGGAGGGAGATGCCTAAAAATCATAGGGAGGGGTTTGATCGTGTCCATTCTTCCCTAAGGACCACCATAGAGCGTTGCTTCGATGTCTTGAAGAAGAGATGGCATATTCTAACACAAATGCCAAGCTATAAAATTCCCGACCAAATTGATTTGATCATTATCTGTTTTGCATTACACAACTTCATCTTAAAGCACAAGCTTAATGATATGTATATTGACTATGAAGACGATGAAGAAGTCTTTATGGGGCGAGTTATTGAAGGCAAAGACAACGATCCCGGTGGCATGAGTATCGTTCGCAACACAATCGCACATGAGATATGGACCCACAAGAGCTCATGGTTGTACTAGTTTTCCAATTAAACTTCTACTATTGCCTTGTTAAACTTTATGCTATATTTTGAATATGCTTACTTTATTTATCTATGCACTTGATTACTTCTACAGACTGCAATGAAGTGGCTTTTCGTTCACCCACAAGGAATGAATCGGGTGACAGAAAACAATCCAAACCAAGCCAAAAATAGATAAACACAGAATAAATATATAATAGTGTGATGATCTTATTAGATGTCGTGTGAATCAAACTGAATCGTGATACAACTTATCGTAATAAAACCAGAGATCGAGTGGGACTCGACCGGCGACTTGTGAGTAGCGACCGGCAGGGATCTGGCGTAAGCAACCGTCAGTGAGCTAGGTCGAGAGCGAGAGTGCTATTCTGGTGTGTTTTCTGAGTAAGAATGCTTGTCCCCCTTTGCGTAATCGTGCGTGTTGCTTCTTATCTCCTTCGTCGTCCCCATATGGTAAGTCTTCAATCCTTGTTGCCGTTATGCTTCTTGGCCGTATATTCCATCTTCAATGCTCGGAGTGATGGCGAATATTACACCATTAAACCTCCGTGATTATGGTGGTTTGAATGTTTGCAGCCGTTGCGCGATCCGGGCATTAAATGCGTGGTGAGATCCTTGCGATTCTGTCGGATGATACTCGACCAGAGAAGTCTCGTCGGCTCCTCCGGGCTTTTCCTCTGTTCTTCCGATCTATAGTGGGCTTAAGCTCGATCCACTTGATCCGTCTTCTCTGGAGAATCCAGGCCCAACAATAGCCCCAAGTTGTTATGGTCTTACGGTTTAGGCAAGTAGACCGAAATCCGTGGCAACTTCTCTGGACACGATCTCCACCATCCTTTCTGGCGCAGTTGCACATGTCGATGTGGCTTGTGATTAGGGCATGACGCGACGTCTCTGCATGTCATGATATCTTTCCATAAATTCTGAGCAGGAGAAACGATTAGTCTTCATCTCCTTCCTTTGCAAGTTTCTTCTGGTAAGTTTCTTGGTCTCTCTCGTCATAGCTTTCTGATTTTTCCTAGCCATAGCTCTCCGATTCCCCTCCCTCTCTGTTCTCGAAATGGTTTCTCTTGAGGCTTCTGAGTCGTCGAAGACTCTTTCCGACGCTAGAGAAGGCGAAGTTCCTCCCCATTTTATCTTGACGGAGTCGGATGCGCTGGTTAGCACTTTGTCAGAGGCGGAACTGGATCAAGTCCTCCAAGTCGGGGGCTTTCCTCCGGAGACAATCGCTAGGCTGCCTCATCCAGACGATAGGGCCGATGCGCGTTACGAAGGGTGGATTTGCTTCTATGTGTACCCGTTTAGAATAGGGCACAAATTTCCTTTTTCTTCTCTTGTCAGAGATTTTTTGGCCACTTTGGCGTTAGTGCCGTGTCAAGTAATGCCTCAGGCGTGGAGAGTCCTTAGGGTTTTAGACCTCGTGAACGTCGATGCTTTGTGGTATAATTACTTCATCGGGTCGAAGAGTTCTTCCCGTGTGCAACTGCGTATCCGACGTGGTCGGAAGCCCTTGGTGCTGACTCCTGATGTGAACGACCGTGGATGGGGGTCGAAATTCTTTTTTGTCAAACGTTCTTCTCTGGAGAAGGAAGGGGGATGTCCGTTTTGTTGACGGAGTGGCGGATCGACAGTATGTGTTTGTCTTCTCTCCCACGCGTTTATGTGTTTTAACACTCTGTTTTTAACTTTTCTTTTTTGTAGTTCCTGAACCGGAAGATTTGGAAGTCAACAGCCGATCAGAGGGCTTGTCCAAGATCGTCCTTGGGGTTCCAGTGGCTGAGAGGAAGTTTGTAAACGTCAATCTCTTATCGATGACCCTTGTTTCTCAAGAGGATATGTCGAACGTGTCGTCATCTCGTGTGAAAGGTAGAAATCCGACTCTATGAGCCTTTTGTGACAGTTTTTTGTCGTGTGTTTTAGGGCTCTGTTTGTCATGTCAGGTTCTCCCGGTGGTCGAGCGAGCACTCGTCTCAGAGTCGCTTCTGGAAAAAGCTTGATCGAGCAGAGGAAGGCGGCGGCCAAGGCTGCGTCGAGCAAGCCGCTTCTGGAGGACCTGACAGCGCCAGCCAAGGCCGGCTCGAAGAGGAAAGCAAGTGCTTGCTCCGAAGATGTTAAGGCGGAGGAGGTCTTCAAGAAGAAGAAGGTCGTGACTGCTGAGGGGATTGTCAAGATCGGTGCCGTTGGGCGGTCGATTGCTGACCTTTTTCATGCTCAAGATCCGACTTTGAAGTCGGAGGTTGACGACGTCTCTCCCCTTGATTGCATTGGTGAAGCGGGGTGCTCCGTGTGGAAGGTGAATCGTCTTTTTGTTTGTGTCTTTTTTCTTTTTCTTTCGTTCGACCGCGTTTTCTGATCGTCTGTTGTGTCGTCATGTGAGTTTGCAGTCTTTTCAGTATCTTTTGGGGGCATACTCTAGCGTCAAGGCGATGGTCGCCAAGGCCGAGGAGCGGGCTGCTAAGTCAGAGTCCGACCTCGCATCCTTGAAGACTAAATTAGAGGGAGCGGAGAGTCGCTGCCGTGAAATCGAGCGTCGCCTCACCAGGGAGTTGAAGAGCTATCAAGGGGAGTTGGTCGCATGTCAGAGGGAGTTTGAAGAGTGTCGGGCCAGCGTTGAGGAGGAAGTGAAGCGGGCTAGGATTACCGATGGTCAGATCGCTGGCGACGTTGGTGCCTTCTACGTGGTGAAATCGCACATCGAGATGATTGAAGAATTCAACGAGGGCAAGCATGAGCTCTGGGACCTGAAGGCGGACAAGGAGACTTTGGACTCCATGTTTCCAAAGGGAGATCCTGGTCAGGAGTTGTTCTGCTTAGCCGGCGTCGGAGAAGGGGCTGTGGATGAAGGTGCCGATGAGGACGAAGCTCATTCTGGCGATGCTAAGCCGACCGACGAGATAGCCCCTTTGGGACCAGCCTCTGTCGAAGGTAACGTTGTTGTTCCCGATGCTTGACTTTGTTTGTCCCACTTGTGTGTGGGTTTAGACATTTGGTGCCTTTGGATAATGTATGTTTTGGCGACCCGTCCACCATCGCGGGTTGCAGAATATTTCTGTTTGATGAAGTCCTACAGATGTGTAGGCATACAATGTGGTTTGGCGACCCGTCCGCCATCGCGGGTCGCGTATTTATAAAAATGCTTTTTATTTTGCTGCAAATGCGTTTTTACATGTAGAATTGCATGCTAGTTTGTTTCGTACATGTTCGTCGAACTTTCGAGGAAGTTGTCGACGACGTTTAGTATGTCGTGTATGTCGGTTTCACCCATGTGCTCCGTCGAGTGGGGTTTCACCGTATGTATGTATGTAGAGCAGGCCTGCGATGTGTTTGTGTATGTGTTAGTCGTGACATTATGCCGGGGAGGTAAGCAATATATAATAAGGTGTTTGTTCCTTATGTTTAATTGCGTGAATGTAATAAGGTGTTGTACCTTATGTTTTGTATAAGGCAGGCGGTGTGCCGACGTGCCTGTGTTGTCATCTCCCCGTAATCCGATCGATCGTGTAAATGTAAGCGCTATATGCGGATGACAGGATCCATTTGCGGACGACTGGGTCCATTGTAAATGTTGTTCTGCATTTGTGTTTTTGTAAGGAGGAAATCCTCGCTTAGTGTCAGATGATAACATGTAAAAGAAAGTAGCGATGTATATGCGATGGCATGCGGTATATATGCGACAGATGGCAATGTATATATGATAGCATGCGATAGGTAGCAATGTATATGCGATGTATAGAGTTTTGCGTGATGTTTTTACCTTATCGGTTCAGAAATGGTATAGCTTGAGCTGTGCTACGTTCCAACTCCTCGGGATTGGTTATCCGTCTTTGTCTTCTAACTGATACGCTCCTTGTCCGACCACTTCGGTGATCAAGTAAGGTCCTTCCCATTGTGGTGCTAGCTTCCCGTCGGACGGGTTCTTGGTGTTCTGGAATGTCTTCCTTAGGACCCAGTCTCCGAAGTCTCCGACCTTGAATGCCTTGATTCAGACGTTCTTGTTGTAGCTCATTGCGACTTGTTGTTGGAACTTAACCATCCTGACTCGGGCTTTCTCTCTGATCTCATCCGCTGTGTCGAGATTGTGTGTTAGCTCGATGTCGTTTTGTTCACTTGTCTGAAGGTTACAGCGAGCGGTCAGAACCAGTAACTCAGCCGGGATGACTGCCTCACTCTCGTAGACGAGAGAGAAAGGCGATTGCCCGGTCGCATTCTTTGGAGTTGTCCTGTCGGACCAGAGAATAAGTGGGAGTTCGTCTGCCCATTTGCCTTTGGCCCCTGTGAGGCGTCTTTTGAGGTTGTTGATAATGATCTTGTTGCTGGATTCGGCTTGTCCGTTGGATTGCGGATACCGGGGTGTGGATGTGACTAATTTGATGTTCTATTGGTTGCAGAAGGCTCGAGTCTTATGATTGATGAATTGGGAACCGTTGTCGCACACGATTTCTGATGGGACGCCAAATCTGCACAAGATATTGCGTTTTATGAATGAAATGACGTGTTGATCTTTTACCTCTCTGTAGGCTTCGGCTTCGATCCATTTAGAGAAGTAGTCCGTCATGGCAAGGAAGAAAACTCTTTGACCCGATGCGGGAGGAAGCTTTCCGACAATGTCCATTCCCCATCTCATAAAGGGCCATGGAGCCAGGGTCGGATGGAGGAGCTCTGAAGGCTGACGATGGACGGGTGCGTGTCGCTGACAGGCGTCATACTTCTTGGTGTATTCCATGGCGTCTTTGTTCATTGTTGGCCAATAGTACCCGTTTCGTAGGGCCTTTCCTGAGAGGCTTCGCCCGCCAGTGTGGTTGTCATACTCTCCTTCGTGTAACGATTGCAAGATACGTCTGACTTCTGGAGTCTTAAGGCATCGTAGTAGTAGCCCTGTAACAGATCTTTTGTACAAAATGTTATCAATGATATCGTAACAGAGTGCTTGTACCTTGAGCCTTTTTGCTTCTGTCTTGTCGTCGGGTAGAATGTCGTCTTTTAACCACCTGATGTAAGGTAGCATCCAGTTGTCATCGGCGTTGATGATGTTCTCTTCGGGTCAGTCGCCTATTTCCATGGCGACGAGTTCTTCAAGTGGTGTTGTTAACTCGACGGATGTCCTTGGGATGGCTGGCGTCATGATGTGGGCCAATGGTATATGTGGAAATTCTTTCGGGTCTAGGACGGATCCTAAATTGGCGAGTGCGTCAGCTTGGGAGTTAAGGTCCCTGGGTACCTGTCGGATGTTGAATGTCTGGAATTGTCAGATTAGCTTCTTAGCTACCTCCAGGTAGGCTATCATTCTGGTATCTTTGGCAGTGTACGACCCCTGTATTTGGTTCACGACCAGCAAGGAATCGCAAATGACTTCGATCTCCCGGACCCCTAGGTCGCGAGCTAGGATGAGTCTGAATATGAGTGTTTCGTATTCAGCTTCGTTGTTAGTTGCATCCCACTCACATCTGACGGCTTGAGCTATCTTGTCCCCTTGTGGTGATTTCAGTACGACCCCAAGCCCCGATCCTCTGGCGTTCGATGCCCCATCTGTGTGGAGCTCCCATGTACCTGTCTCGTCTGTCGCGAGTAGTTGAGTTGCTTCTTTTGCGGCTTCTTGCTCTAGGGTCGGACTAAAATCAGCCACAAAGTCGGCTAAAGCTTGCGACTTGATCGCTATCCTGGGCTCGTACTCGATGTCATAACCACTGAGGTGTATGGCCCATTTGGTCATTCGTCCTGTGAACTCGGGTTTCCTCATGATCGCTCTCATGGGATGAATAGTGCGAACAGTAATAGTATGGGATTCAAAATATGGTTTGAGTTTATTTGAAGCCATTACCAATGATAGCACGAGCTTTTCAAGTGACGAATACCTCGCTTTGGCTGATAATAGCGTCCGACTGACGTAGTATATTGGCGACTGTTTGCCATCCTCCTCTCTGACCAGTACAGCGCTTACGGCCGACTTTGACACTGTAAGATAAAGGAATAAGGGCTCGTCTTCTTTAGGTTTGGTCAGTAACATAGGACTGGCCAGGTACTCTTTGAGGTTCTGGAACGCTGCTTCATGTTCTTCCGTCCATTGAAAGGACTTGTTCTTCTTGAGCGCATCGTGGAAGG
Source organism: Rheum nobile (assembly GCA_027886185.1). Classification (NCBI taxonomy): domain Eukaryota; kingdom Viridiplantae; phylum Streptophyta; class Magnoliopsida; order Caryophyllales; family Polygonaceae; genus Rheum; species Rheum nobile. Next base: position 6,349,362 of record WOAB01000546.1, on the reverse strand, counting down.
TTTTGCATTTGTCGGATGATTTGGAGATGAATCTGTTCAGAGCTGCTATCCGACCTGTGAGCTTCTGTACGTCTTTGACACATTGGGGGGATCAGAGGTTGAAGAGAGCCTTGATCTCTTCTGGGCTGGCCTCTACTCCTCTTTGTGTCACCATGTATCCTAAGAACTTCCCTGACGACACTCCAAAGGAGCATTTAGTAGGGTTCAGTTTCATGTTGTACCTTTTGAGCATCTCGAAGCTGTTGCACAGGTGGTCTATGTGATCTTCTTTCTTTTTGGATTTGACCAACATGTCGTCGATGTAGACTTTCATCGTGTCTCCGATTTGGTCTTTGAACATTTTGTTGACTAGTCGTTGATATGTGGCCCCTGCATTTTTCAGACCAAAGGGCATTACTTTGTAATAATAGATACCTTGGCTGGTGATGAATGCCGTTTTTTCTTGGTCGTCAGGATCCATGAGGATCTGATTGTAGCCGTTGAAAGCGTCCATGAAGGTTAGCATTTTGTGCCCCACTGTGGCATCGACCATGGCGTCGATATGGGGTAGAGGAAACGAGTCTTTGGGGCAAGCCTTGTTAAGGTCTGTGAAGTCGATGCAGACTCTCCATTTGTCGTTCTTCTTCTGGACTACGACCCCGTTGGCTAGCCATTCAGGATAGTGGACTTCTCTGATTTTTCCTGTTTTCAATAAGCTTTTGACCTCGTCGTCGACTATTTTGTTCCGCTCGGGAGCGAAATTCCTGCATTTTTGCTTAACAGGGGGATGAGATGGATCCACATTTAATTTATGAGTAATAACATTGGGAGATATTCCGACCATATCCTCATGCGACCATGCGAAACAGTCGGCATTGGTCCTGAGAAAATCGAGAAGTTGTTGTCTGGTCGAGTCATCCAGATCCGACCCGACCCTTACCGTTTGGCTTGGCTTTGAAGGATCTAGTGCGATCTCGTCGATTTTCTCCATTTCCGGTTCAACGTATCGACTAGGTCATTTGCCGTTTTGTGATTGCTATGCGGTCTTGTGTTCGACTGCATTCTTCATGGAAGCGATGTAGCATTCCTTTGCGGTCTTTTGATCTCCTTTGATTTCTTGAACTCCCCATTCAGTGGGGAATTTGATAACTTGATGATATGTTGAAGGTACTGCCTTCATAGCGTGTATCCACGGCCTGCCAAGAATACAATTATAGGGAGACGGGCAGTCTAAGACTAAGAACTTCACCTGTTGGTTGACTCCTCCACCGTATGTGGTCAGAATGATTTCACCAGTCGTGTGTTTAACCTCACCGTTGAACCCGACCAGTGGGGTCGACTTCTTGATTAGGTCGTTCTCAGTCAAACCCATTTCCTTAAGAGCATCACGGGTCAAGAGATTTGTCGAGCTCCCTGTATCGATTAGTATTCTCCGTATTAAGCAATTTCCAATGGACAAAGAGATTACCAGACCGTCGTGGTGACCGTCCGACCCGTCGGAGTCTGACTCGTCGAAAGTGACCGTCGGAAGGTCGGAAATTTTCCTCGGCTTGAATTCCGACGCTTCGGGCTTATCGCCTTTGCTTTCTCTGGCGTGTCGCTTGGCCGTGGAGTACGTGTTCCCACACATGTCCGATCCTCCTGAAATGGTATTGACAATTTTTGTATGGACCGGAGATGGGGGTTTGTTCTGTCTTACCTGACCTCGGCGTTCCATGGTGGCTTTTGCCCATTTCGAGATGATGTCACGTAGGAGCCCCTGTGAGAACAGCCTAGCGACCTCCTTTCGTAGGGCGATGCACTCATCGGTCGAATGACCGTGGTCGCCGTGGAATTCACACCATCGACTCATTTCCTTCTTCATGTCCGGTCGGTCGCTCTTTCGGGGCCATCTTACGTCTTTTCCATACTTGTCGAAACTCTTGACGAGCTCCGATACAGAAATGTTGAAGTTATAAGATTGGATTCTGGGAGGCAACGCAGAACCGCCTCTCCATTCCTATGACCTGTCTTGGAAAGAGTTTACCTGATTTGGTTCATTTCGAGTACGAGAATAGGGATGTGGACGTCTGTCTCGACGGTTGTCGGAGGAATGTTTTCGATCTGATGGATCGGGTCCGCGTGAGGCTTTACGTGACTCGCGGTCCTCTTCCAATCTTACCTCGGCCATAGTTTTGGCCTGAATATCTTCGAAGCTTTTGCATGGGTACTTCCTAATCTCGTCGTAGAGATTGTTGTCTTTGACTAAGCCTTGTCGGAAGGCTTCGATAGACGTTGTGACGTCACGGTGGAGGATTCCCACTTTCTCTTTGTTGTACCTGTTAAGATAATTCCGGAGAGGTTCATTGTACCTTTGCGTGACTCGGTAGAGGTCACTCGATTGTCTCTCGTGCTTCTGACTGCTGGCGAACTGACTCTTAAAAGAGTTGACCAGATCCGCGAATGATGCGATCGTTCCCTGAGGCAGACGCATAAACCAAGTTAGTGCGGGACCCGCGAGGGTTATGCCAAAGCTTTTGCACATGACGGCCTTGCGGCTCTCCCTTGAAACAGATGCAGCCATTAGCTTTTGTTTATAGAGAGAGATATGGTCATCTGGATAGGTGGTGCCATCAAACGTCGCCATGTTGGGGAGATGGAACTTCTTGGGGATCTCGACCCTTGCGATTTCTTCGACGAATGGGGATTCTTCGAATCTGCCGGACGCTTCTCTCTCGATCAGTTGCGGGACTCCTGGGAGCCTGTTGAAGCGATCGTCGATCGTCTTCATATGTCGGTCGAGTGTCTGCTGGAAAAGAGCCATGATATCTAGCGGATGGGCAACCTGTGGTTCGTCGATTCGGGGCCCAACAGACCCGATCGGTGTGGAAAAGGTGACATGGTTAGTCAAAAATGGATTAGTGAAAGGAGTTCGAGACGTACCCTCAGTGTGTCCAGGACACCGTATGCTCGGAGGCGTTGGCTCGATGTTGTCCATGTCGAGGCGTGTTCGGACGCCGCCGTGGACGGGCGTGTTCCTAGATCCTGAAGCCCCTGATTGTACCTGCGAGTTAAGAGACTCATTTTCACGAGTTAGTTGCACGATCTCGGCTTCGGATTGGGTTGACAAAACGGCTAGGGCTTCAGTTTTTTGACATTGTTGGGCTAATTCCTCTTGAAGGGCGGCCATTTTTTGAGAGAGTTCTTGGAACTGGGTTGGAGTAGGATTTTCGGTTGAGTTTTCTATAGTTTGGGTTTTGTCTCTGAGACGTGGTTCTTGATTGTCGGTAGAAGGGTCGATAGTCATGGTTGGAAAGTTTCGGAAGGATGATCGGCAAGTAGCCCCACGGTGGGCGCCAAATTGTTTTGGGGCGAAAAGATCGGACGACCTAAATCGCCTTAGACGGGGTAACTAGTCGATCGGGTGACAGAAAACAATCCAAACCAACCCAAAAATAGATAAACACAGAATAAATATATAATAGCGTGATGATCTTATTAGATGTCGTGTGAATCAGACTGAATCGTGATACAACTTATCGTAATAAAACCAGAGATCGAGTGGGACTCGACCGTCGACTTGTGAGTGGCGACCGGCAGGGATCTGGCGTAAGCAACCGTCAGTGAGCTAGGTCGAGAGCGAGAGTGCTATTCTGGTGTGTTTTCTGAGTAAGAATGCTTGTCCCCCTTTGTGTAATCGTGCGTGTTGCTTCTTATCTCCTTCGTCGTCCCCATATGGTAAGTCTTCAATCCTTGTTGCCGTTATGCTTCTTGGCCGTATATTCCGTCTTCAATGCTCGGAGTGATGGCGAAGATTACACCATTAAACCTCCGTGATTATGGTGGTTTAAATGTTTGCAGCCGTTGCGCGATCCGGGCATTAAATGTGTGGTGAGATCCTTGCGATTATGTCGGATGATACTCGACCAGAGAAGTCTCGTCGGCTCCTCCAGGATTTTCCTCTGTTCTTCCGATCTATAGTGGGCTTAAGCTCGATCCACTTGATCCGTCTTCTCTGGAGAATCCAGGCCCAACAGTATTCAAATAAGCAACCTTGTTTTTTAGCATTGATCTTAACATCACATTAGACATTCCAATAAAGAGAAACAACAAACATAAAGCAAATTGCAACATAACTACATAGTGTTCTCAACACAAGTTCAACCTGCCTAACAAATCACTTGCAATTCCTAGATAACTCACGAGTGGAAAAAATGACTACAATAAACACCAGAATAATCATAACGACCCAACCATATATGTAATATCCCACATTTTGTAAGGGTGATTTTGAATTTTCTTATGCCCATATTACAAGTCAGATTAAATGCAGGGAAGTACGAACATTCTGTGAAATGTTTGATCTCTGTAATATTTTTTTGAGTAATATAAAATACAGTTAAGGTATTTTTGGGTTAAAATATCATTCGTGTATGAATATATTTAACCCGGGATTAAGAAAATTTAATCATTCGGTAAGAAAAGACAAAACGGGCGAAAAGGAGTAAATTTGGCCTTGACCGCACCCTGGCCACACCCTGCCGCACCCGCGGCGAAGGCCAATGCCAGAGGAGGTAACAAGTTGGCCACCGCACCTTGCCGCACCCCGTGGTCGTCGTCAGCTCTGTCGTCAGCGTCGGAGTTACAGGCCGTAGCTCACCTTAGCTGGCCTTGTAGCCTGTTGTTTTGGTCGGGCCACCTCCTCCTTGGTGTCATATGTGGGTAAGCACGTTGTTTGACTTATAAAAGGAGGAGAATCGGATCAAAACCGAGCTCAAGAACAGAGCACTTCATCTCTTTCCTCAAAAAACCTCCATTAAAGACCAAGCTCTTGAGCTTCGTTTGGAAAAGTCCGAATCCCTCTGAGTGTTGGAAAAGGTACTCCTAAGTGGTATTCAAAGGCCTAAGGTGTTGGGAAATCAAACCAAGAACGAATCAAAGTCGAAACGAATTGATTTGGGTGAGTTTTCTTCCCAAAAAAGTTGTCGAAGCCCCGCCTCTCTCTCCTGACCGCACCCCGCGGTGAGGGCCGACCGCACCCGCGGTGAGCTGGGTTCGTGTTGTGTCTCTCGGGTGTTGTGGTCTTGAGCAAGGCTTGATTCTTTTGATTCTTTCCTTATTCTTTTAGATTCATATATATAGATGTGGAATCTAACTTAGGGTCTTGTTATGGGTCATTCCAGAAGGATTTAATATCCAAGATTTGTCCCAGTTCTGACCCGGAAACTGTTATCTTTAAGCTCGTTAAGCTTTCGTCAAATCTAAGGCAAGTGGCGGTTCGCTCTTGCTCATCATTCCATATTTACATTGATTATCAATTATATAATTGTTAGTTAATTTGGAATGAATATTGTTTCTGTCTTTGATCATTTTTGATAAACTGTTTTGGAAGATTAAAAGATGACATTATAATAGATTGTATATTCTGTTAGAATCAACGCTATTATATATATATTAATAGATTGAGATATATCTATGATGTTGGCCTTGAAGGCTTTGATATAAGTATCACTATGTTAGACTGCTTAGTTAGCCCGAGTAGTAGGAACGTTGGACTCTTCGACGTCCAGTCGTTTCTTTATAATATTAAATGGTGTGTAGGGTGGAAAAACCTCTAACATCATTATGTTGGCCATGACCGGCCTCTATACGTTTAGTGTAGAGGTGGTGCACTTAGCCAGTGTCACAAATCTCGGGAGTTGCTCCCAAAAGATCTCTTGTCTCGGACGAGATGATTATAAAAGCTTATAACATGATTGTGCATTTTGGAATTAAATAAGATAAGAGCCGAGTCGCATATGATTAATACACCTGTGGCGAGTAGTGCAGCTAGGTAATAGTGCAGCTTGGAAAGCTCGTCTTGACTTGATCAGAGTATGTTCTCTTTCCAATCTGGATTCGCATTATTGCGGTGAGGTTGGTCGTAAACCGAAACATCTTGTCGTTTTTGAACGCTTGTATGAGATGTTTATGTTCCAGACATTTGTCATGTTTCTGATAAGACTCAAGTTCTTGGAGTCTTCTCTTGGATAATTCCTATAAGGCGCACTTCCGTTGGAGTCTTCTTTTGATCATGTATTTTGATATATATATATATATATATATATATATATATATATATATATATTCAGTAGAAGTATGAAGGTTGATTATCGTTATCGGCTATTATTCGAAAAGCAATGAGCCTAAACCTAATACGACTACTTCGAACCACTCTGCTTTGTACACGTGCATAGTCTTTCATTAGACTAACCAACCCAAATTGTTCTCTGCATGGTTGGCTAGTGTCATCCGTTTGATTCGGCACATCAGATAAGTTGCCACCTCGTGAAGGCTAGAGCGACTATGGACGTAAATGGTGTTTTTGATAAGTTTATTCAGGTTGAGATCCTTGGCAATGATCGCAGTGATCAAGACTTGTATTTATTTTAAAAGACTTCCGTTGAACTATGTTTACTCTGATTACACTGTATTTCGTTTGCTTTGACTACTCTTTGTTTTGTCCTACAGGGGATTGGGATGTAATCCCCAGACTTATGTTTTATTAAACATTTTGGTGTGTTGCACCTTGATTATCGTGTTATGAATTGTGTGTTATGGAAAAGCCTGGGGTGGCTTCGGTGTGAACCCGAGGTCACTGGCAGTAATACATTTTCAAATGGGTTAAGATTTGGGGGTGTTACAATATAAGGCTCTCTTCCTTGCAATTTCTGAATGATTGTCAATTTTTTGCATTAATACTTTTACACACTCAACCTCTTCATCATAACATTGTTGTGTCCAACCTACGTGTGCACGCTGAAAATCCACTTCGTATCTAAGGTTTGCCACTTTTGCAACCTCTTCGTTGAGTTTTCGTTGAAGTATTTCCACCTGAATATCATAATCAGCCTCCTGGTCCAAGTATCACACATTATGTACACATTAGAAACCATTATTTTTTGCATATGTACTATTGTCATTGTATAAAAGTATCACACCTGAATATAGGAATCAATGTTTGCATCTGTACTACTGCCATCGCTTGTTACTGCAGAAACCATTATTTTTTAACCTAAAGCCAATAATAAGGCAATGAGTGAATAACGAATTATGATAAGTGCTTAACATCAGTCTCTGCGAAGCCAATAGCAAGGCATGAAAAGTTCTTAACATGCACACAAATTGACAAAAGGAATCCACATAGCAGCAATGCCCACATCAGCTTTATTAGACATTTCAGAAAATATTTTATCAAATGCCACATATGCAATGTTTGTGGTAATTGTAAAATATAACATTGTAAAAGTTGAAATCTACCTAACAAGAGCATCCATGTTCATGAAAATGTGGTAATTGTAAAATATAATAGTGCCAAACTGATCCTCGTAGCAATATATATACTCAGTTACAGCACGGATGCCTAACAATATTGTTCAAACAAGGTTTTGGTGAAAACAGAAATAAAGTTTCACCTTACAAGGCACCAAGCAAACTGTGCAACAATTAAACTCGATATAAGACATCCATGATAAGAAAACATAAAATTTTCACCTTGAGAAGCACTTAGGAGTCTACTCAACCGGGTTAAACGCTCCCCGCCCAGCGCAACGAAGACGGCCTCCCCAGATCCGGGTTCTTTCGTGGGTTCCGAATTTCGTTTCCTACGAAAGACCTTCGGTATTTTTTATTTTTTTTTACGTATTTCTTTTTGTGTCGATTTCTGCATTCGCTTTTTACAGTTATCCTTCTGACTTTGGTGTGAGTTATCCACTTTTGTTAGTTTACAGCTGCTTAGCCGGGACGCCTAGGTTCACGCCGGATTAATTTCTATGCCTACCGTTATATCCTAGCGACATCAGTTGAGGTTACTGTAGGGGTATTAGATTGCAGGGATCTGAGTCCTTTTATTTTTATTTTTCCTTTTTGTGTCGGTTTCTGCATTCGCTTTTTACAGTTATCCTTCTGACTTTTGCGTGAGTTATCCGCTTTTGTTAGTTTGCAGCTGCTTAGCCGGAACGCCTAGGTTCACGCCGGATTAATTTGTGTGCCTACCGTTATATCATGGCGACAGCAGTTGAGGTTTCTGTAGGAGTATTAGAGTGCATGAGCTTTTTGTGAGAAAAGCCGAACTTAGATGGCATCAGTGAAGAGATATAGGGTGCGCAAAGCCAAAATAAGGTAATCGTTGCCCTATCGTTATTGATTCATTTACCATTTCTTTTCTCTCTCACTGTCTTGGTTGTTATAGTCTTGTTGGCATATCTAGGCTTATATTACTGCAATTTATATCTACAATTTGTTTGCTGAGTTATCGCTGCATTTTGTGATTGTTGTGTGATTATCCTTTGCCTTTCCGCCCTCACGGCCATATCAGCCTTGCTTTCAGTTGTGATATCTTGGTAGTTCGACTTCTCTTTCATTTCTGTTGCTTTGTTTCTGTTTTTCCTTTGCTCTGTTGGGGTCTGTTGTCTTTTCAGGATAATGGTGAACTCCAATGACGGACAGGATACGGGTCGGGTCGATCAACTGACTACGGCCATTGAGCTATTGGTGGCCAATCAGCAACGTTCCGATGAACGTTCAGAAGCGAATTTTGCAGCCATGCGTGACCTGCTCAGTAGAGTGATGCCGTCTCCGTCACCGAACAACCGTGACGACCAGAGTACCCTAGCCCAGAAGCAGAAAAAGGGCAAGGGCATTCTGATATCCGATCCTCCTACGCAGCATCAGCGGAAAGGATCGCAGAAAGAGAGTAGCGCGTCGAAGAAGAAGGTGCGCTCCAAATCATCCCAGTTGACAATTCATGAACGCAACTCTCAGGACGAGGACGAGCAGGACGATGATGAGTCATCTTCAGAGGAGGATGCACCGGTCGATGACAGTGCCGTCAAACGCCAGAGCAGACGCACAGAACCACATGCTTCCACAAGCAAGCAAGGGAAACACTCCACGGCTCGTCCAAGTCGACATCAGGTCAATTCTGAAACCTTCAATGTCCATTCTTTTGCTGACCATCAGAGTACTGTTTCTCCTATTGAGTCAGATTTAGATGAAGGATTCCAGGAATTTGATCTTGAGGATGAGGAAGAAGGGGCCTATGGGTTTTCTGCAGGTTACCACCCGCCCCTACAGGACCCACCAGAGCAGCAGTTTCATCGTACAGGTTGGGTTCCTCCTCCATAGCAGCCACAGAATCAGGCTGCTTATTACGCTGCACAGGGTCATCCACAGCAATATCAACAACAGCGAGTTGTCGGTCCTCCACGAGCGCAGCGACGGCAACAACTACCCGTTGGACAGCAGCGGTAGGGGCTTCCACAGCAGAATTTCTATGCTCCCGCTGCAGCCCAACAACGATACCCACCCCCAGCTACGTATCGCCAAGAAATTAAGGTAAAAATCGAACCCTTTCTTGGTACTTATGATCCTTCTACTTTCATAGATTGGTTGCAGAGTACCTGCCATGTTCTTCAACACTATCAATATGAGGAGCATGCGAAGGTGGAGATCGTCACTTTGCATTTCCAAGGAGCAGCGCGCACCTGGTGGAACCGACTGGTCCAACAGCAGGCACGCATGGGGTGGCCACCTGTGACAGAGTGGCAACAGCTAGTGGCGCTCATGACACGCAAGTACGTGCCGACGACATACCGAGAGGATATGAAGACAGCCATTGCACTTGCTACTCAGGGTCGTGATACGCCACAGGAGTTCTTTGCTCGCTTAGAAGACATGTACTTCAAGGCCGGGGTAAGTGTTACTCCATCTACTCTACGTACACGTTTTATAACGGGTTTGTCACAGCCGTACAGGGATCAGGTTGACGTTCTGCCAATCCGAGACCTCAACAACATGGTACATACTGCGCAGAAGCTCTATCTTCAGGTGCAGAGACGTCGACAGCAGCCTTGGCAGTCTTCGTCTTCTCCCTCACCAAGGTATACCTCGAACCCTGTCAATTCTTATCGCACTAACTCTTCTTCTAGTTCTGTGCCTCGACAGGATCGTACAGGTATTGCGTCTTCTACGACGCCGCGGCCGGCGCCCCCTACTTCTGCACGCCGACAGCCATCGACCTTTGCTAAGACAAGCCGTACAGATCGTTCTAGCTATCGATAGTGTTACAGATGTGGTGGATGAGGACACTATCAGAAGGACTGCCCTAATCAGAAGCGTGTCCTCTACTCCGCCCAAACTAAAGACTACGAGAGCCTCTCGGATGAAGAGGAGAACGACCCAGAGGAGTCTGCAGAGCTGACTGATGAGGTGATCAGGCCAAGCGACCATGATACAGACGTCATGCATTATGCATTGGTCACCAGACGCGTCCTCAGCGTCAAGGAAGGAGGTCCGCTTGACCAAAGGGAGAATCTGTTTCATTCCCGGTGTCGTATGAAGAATGCGTCGCTGAGTCTGATAATAGATGGAGGGTCGTGCTGCAACATTATAAACGAGAGAGTCGTCCGCGACTTCAATCTTCAGACGCAACCACATCCTCAGCCCTACGGTCTGCAGTGGATTTCAGACCAACCAGGTAACAATGTTTCTTTACCGTGTCCCGTTACTTTTTCCATAGGACCATATACAGACACTGTTTTGTGCGATGTTACCGCCATGGATGCCACCCATATTCTGTTAGGGCGTCCTTGGCTATTTGACCGTCGCGTCTTCCATGATGGGTTTTTGAACAGTTACATGTTCACTCACCATGGCAAGCGCGTGACGCTATTACCTATGACTCCGAATGAGATTTTACAGGACCATGCTATTAGACAGAGGAACAAGGCTATCCAGGCTGCAAAGGACGCAGGAAAACCCCCTCCAGCGTCCCCTACAGCCTTCCAGCCGAGTTCCCTATAACTTCCTGCAGCATCTTCTTCGGGTACCCAGGGCAACTCAGGACAGGTAAGTGACCAGCCCATTAGTCTTAAATTTCCTCTCTATAGTGGTAATGGTCAACAGGTACCTTCTGGAGTCCATCATCAGAAGGGTGGAAAAGGTAGTTCTGCGCTGAAAGGCACTTGTGAGCAGCGACTTCTCTTGGCGCGACGCCGGAAGGTTTCCAACGTCATCCAAGGCAAGTCTCCTTGTTTCCTACTCATTGCTCTTCCTACTGCCCTACCTGTTTCAGAGTCCGCACTCCCCTCTTGTATTTTGTCAATTTTGCAGGAGTTTCAGGATGTGATGCCAGACGAGTTGCCAGATGGTCTTCCACCACTTCGTGGCATTGAGCACCAGATCGATTTTGTACCAGGAGCTACTCTTCCCAACCGAGCTGCCTACAGAACTTCTCCAGAGGAAACAAAGGAGTTGCAAAAGCAGGTGCAGGAACTGTTGGAGGAGGGTTATGTGTGCGAGTCTCTTAGCCCGTGCGCTGTTCCCGTCATATTGGTGCCTAAGAAGGACGGTTCTTGGAGGATGTGCGTGGATTGCCGTGCCATCAACCAGATCACCGTCAAATACAGACATTCCATTCCTCGCCTCAACGACATGCTTGACGAGCTACATGGAGCGCAGTTCTTCAGCAAGATTGATCTGAAGAGCGGCTATCATCAGATTCGCATGAAGGAAGGGGACGAGTGGAAGGCTGCTTTCAAGACGAAGTATGGTCTGTATGAGTGGCTAGTCATGCCATTTGGACTGACCAATGCTCCTTCTACGTTCATGAGACTGATGAACCATGTCTTGAGAGCTTTTCTGGGTAAGTTTGTAGTTGTCTATTTTGATGATATTCTTATTTACTCTAGGACTTTAGATGACCATGCTGAGCATCTTCGCCTTGTTTTAGAGTGTTTGAGAGTAGAGAGCTTATACGCCAATCTTGGCAAGTGTGTATTTTGTTCTCCTTCTAGGAGGTCATTTCTATACTTAGAATGACCAGCCCCCTTAGAGTTATTTTTAGAGTTTTATTTGTTTTATTTTTAATCTTTTTGGTTAAGGAAAAGGAAGAGTCTTCATTTTACTTAACCTAGCGTTGTAGCCTCCTTTCTCTTTCACGTTGATAATTATAACTTTTATGTTGAGAGAAACCTCCATTGAAGCTCCTTCAACGTCACCTTGAATCACCTAGTCGAGCTTGCTCCTTCGTCATTCTCACATCAAATCCTTTAGATCTAGGTCGAGAGTGCTCCCTTCATCTATTCCGCTTCCAAATCTCCATCTTCTTCCAGCCCTATACTGGCCGTAACACCCCCTCACCCCTACGGCCAACCCCTCAAATTTCTATCGCTTCCGCAATCGCTTCCGCCTCGCCGTCGTCTTGCAATCTCCATCAACGCAGACGCCTATTCAAGGAGTTGCTTCGCCCCACTACGGATTCATCACGATCTCATCCGGGACTTGAGACCTTCTTCATAGCAAGGTCACATCACAATCAGATGGTGAACGCTAGAAACACCGCACGTCATGCAGTTGGACCGAGTAATGCTTCTCGGATTCAGACTGGAAATGCAGCGGACCAGGAGGAAGTTGGGTTCGGTTCCCACAACAACCCGGAGAGGAATGCTCTACCCCAGATAGGAGGGGAAAGGGTGCAGATACCTCTTGCCGTTCCAATAGTTTTCAGTACAGCTGCTGTAGAGGTAATCAGGCAGATCATAATGCAAGCGGTCACCGAGTTGGTGAGGCCAAGGGTTCAGCAAGCCCAGGGGAATCCAACCCCTCAGGGTACTACTAACTGACGGACGGGTTTTTAGTCGTCTTAAACCCGGTCAATTCTAAGCACACTTTGCACTAGAACAGATTTAGAAATAAATATGATATACATAATATTCACAATATGATCACAAAATAGTAACAAATTTGTTATCATATACTAATGTATCTTCATCTCTATTGCGTACTTTTCATTGTGCTAGCAAGGATTTTCACTCCAACAAAAAAATGAAGTGGCACATCAGACTCAAGTATGTGTTCACTCATCATTGTTTGAAGATCTTAGTAGCTGAAAAAGAGTACTCACCCAAAAAACACAAGCAACAAGGAATAAAGCCATCTCTAGAACATTTCACTATCCGATTTGGTGTTACGAATTGGGAAGAGGTAACTTGTGTAGAAGAAGTTAAAGATCTTGGAGCGAAATGATACTAGCCCACCAATCCACACCACTTCGAGTAGTTCAAAATGACTTACCATTCCTACTTGTGTGGCCTTGAATCTGACGATCGTGGGGAGTTGGATCAGACATTAGGCCATGCACAGCCATATATCTCAATAAGGTAGCATAGGTAATTCAAAAAAAAAATGCAACCAAGGGCAGCATTATTTGCTTTTGGACGAGGAGATAAATCTCCAAGGGGAGCATTATTTGCTTTTAATGATAAATTAAATCTCCAATTACTTAAATGTGTGTAATTGTGCACATATCATTATGTTGTCTATTAGGTTTGGCTCACCAATAGTATCATAATTTGTGTGAATTCCGTTATTTCACTATTTTTGTCCAATTTTTGTTTAAAGTTCATCATCATTTTATAGGCTTCCAAATTCACTCAATGACTTTTGAATTGTGACTTGACCATGATATGACCCTAAATCGTAAACCCTAAAACGATACACGCAAGTAACACTGCCGCGTTAATTCACTTCACAAAAATCAATTTATACTACATGCATGAACAAAAAACAAAAGCCGAGAAAAAACACATATGGCGATAACAATATTGCTTCAAACGGTTGGTTTGCATATGGAAAAATAACCCATAACCAAGAAACCATAAGTTCATATGCCACAGGTTTTTACATACATGAGTTGTGGGACTTTTATGGAAACAATTACATTATAATACGTTGACCACAAAATTCCCACGCGTTCTGTACTGGAATTTTCTAAATGATGCACTACATCGCTGACACCAAAGATTTGATGTATAAGAATGAGCAGAAATTTTATAAAATGCTGCACTTATAGGAGACAGAGATCCAACAATGCACAAAAACTATGATAACGTCTTATATGTAATTTTAATAAACATCAAAGCGTAATAATGTACCTACACCATCGAAAATATGGCAACCACCTAAGAATAGTACACACACATGAAATGACAGAAAATCTTACTTGCATAAAACACACAATTTAAGCATTAATTTATATACTGCATTGGCCGCTAATCCATGCATTACATTGTTAATTGCCAAAACAACAAAAAATCCACATTACATCCCATAAGATAACGATAACAATGCAAAACAACCTCCCACAGACATCCTTTCACCTACCATAGACACTTTACAAAACGTGGGATACACAAAAGCCATTATAAATATACCCAAGATAAACAACTACAAAACAATACTACATCAGTCTATGTAGTGAGGCATCAGAGCTCCCTTTAACAAATGAGCGTGCTGAATTGCCTTCCTAATCTTTATACCATTAAACAGCGCACCCCATTCAAGCTGCAAAAACAAAACAAAGTAAGCTACATAACAAACACAAAAACAAAATAATAAGCTTACCTCCTTAAACTTCACTTGAATCTGCCATAGATGCGCATGATTCTCAGTGGAGGAAGCATCCAATGATGCAACTTCTCGCCGCAACCGAGTTGTTTCAGCCTCCAGCTCATCAAACTTTATGTCCCCATCAACGATCTATTTCTTATAATACATCTACATTTCGTGGCCCATCTTCTTCCCTATAATAACCAAAAGCCAAATGAAACACATTGTAACAAAACATACTAAAGAACTAAATATTGTTCACAAAAGGATGCACAACCTCCCCAGGGATACTCAGCCTCTTTTGCAACTTTCAGCAAATCAGACAATTCTTGGTACACATCAGTCTGGAAGTGGTGCTCTGGTGCCATGATGTCCTACAATCTTAAAATATGCACATTAGACATATCAACCATGTAAAGATGGAAATAAATTCAATATGAAGCATGTTTCAAAATAAAAAACACAAATCTGATGAAAGTACAATACCAACTATTCCTAACTGCACCACTGCAATATTTTGACTGCTAGGAACAACAACAACAACACAGTACACTACCACATCCAAAATTTTTAAAAAATATAACCCACCCATGAAGTACAATAAACATAGACAGAAATAGAAATAGTAAAAACTACATCGACTTCTCTGATACTAAAAAAACTCAATCTCACCTTCATAAAATCACAACAAACAAAAAACCAAAATGAAAAGACAAGATCTATGGCAAGCAAAAATGGCCAGAAATAAGAAATGACATGGAATCGCAAACCGTGTCTCCACAAGAAATCGGGAAAACAAGACGGCAAAAAATGAATACAAACCAAAAACAGCAGACACTGATTATCTACACATTCAAAATGATAACTTAAAAAACAAAAAACAGAAATCTATGATGATCGACGAACAGAATCCATACCAACAGAAAATAAATATTCTATCTACCCATTCAAAACGATAACTTAAAAACGAACAAAAAACACTCTCTCAAATACAAAAACACAAAATCAAGAACAAAGGAAATCGAGAAGAATCCATACCAACAGAGCCGAAAGAGAGAACAGAGGCAAGAGAGAACAATGATCGACGCGAAGAGAAGAGAAGAGAAGAGAAGAGAAGAGAAGAGAAGAGAAGAGAAGAGAAGAGAAGAGAAGAGAAGAGAAGAGAAGAGAAGAGGAAATGAAAACATATTAGGGTTCTCACACATAAGGGGAAAGTATTTGAAGCCCTGGTGGAATTTAAGATGGCCGATCAGTTCAAAAAACCCTTTGGAACTCTATACTTCCTTTATGGCAACTCTGACACGAACCAATTAAACACATTCTTCTCTTTTGAATGGGCCAACTGCAATGCAATCTTCTGAAATGTATATTCCCACCGCCAAATCACAATAAATACGGCCAAAAAATACAAAAAAAAAATCCAACTGAAAGGTTAATACAAAAATAAAAACAATTACACATACGTAACCCACAAATACTAAAGGTTCAGTTACTGCTAACGTGTGAAAGAATTTAATAAAATTATTTAAAATAAACCCGTAATATATTAAATCCTATTTTATTTTTGTATATTTTATATGACTGCATTTATTTTACAGCCTACATATGTGTAAAACAATTTAATTACAATTTCATATTCTACGTACCTTATTTTTATCTTATCACCCTATTGAATGTTCTCTGCCAGCACCTTCATTCCCCTAGAAAAATTGTAAAGTCGTGTCAACTAATTTCGTAAAGCGTACAAATTTATTGTGGAAATCCAAAAGTCAAACAAGTCTATCACATCAACCCTGATGTCTCCCTTTTAATTATTGTTCTCTTTTCTTCGTTCTCCAGAAGTACACCGATCTCAACTCCGCCCTCCAAATCCAACACCAGGCCTTCAAATTCGCTCTTCACATGAACCCCTTTATCTTTCCCAGACTCATCTCAGTTTTCGCCCTCTCTTACTTTCAACAGATCTTAAGGTATGTTATTAACATAACTTTCCATTTTACTTGTTTTCTACTCTATTACTATGATCGAACACTTTAGGTTTCTTTCTGCATGTATGTTTTTCTTCAAGAGTGCATAATATTGTAATTAGTTTCGGATTTCAGGAAATTATGGGTGTCTGGTCCATTGATGTGTGATTACTAAGTGTTTCATGATTTGTGACATTCAAATTGTTTGATTAAATGCCTATAAGGGTATGAGAATAGAGACTACCTCAGTGTGTTCATGGAATGTCGGTCTAAAATGATTATTTGGTTAATTAGGGTTTAATTGCTTCACTTATATGATATATGCTTACATAGTGTAAACCTTTCGCTTGTATTTGGTATCCATCACCGGTTGTCTTCTTAAGGTTGCTAACTATGGACAATGAAGTCCACTTTTCTAATGCAAGACATATAAGACAACTGAATAGCAATTGTTAACTATGTCATTTCCTATCTCTTGCGCTTCTGTTATATTGTTCTATCAATCTTTTGTTTGGTTTATGCCTATTATGTGACTTTAAAGTCATTGCTTGTATTAGAAATTTGTCTTTTCTCTTCTCTGAAACTGAAGGATCGACTATTATAAATATATAATGTAATTGTGGGTGTTGATTAATCCCATGAAAATAATAATTGTTTCAGGACAATTTATGTATCATTGGCTTTATTTCGTTACATTGGTGTTATAATTTCAATTACTATGATAGTTGAATATGGGTGAAACACTACTAGCATCATGCAATTTACATTATTAATCTGTATTTAAATCATGACACATTCTAATCTTAAATTGTTTGAACATTCCTTCAGATTCTATGGCAGCCAACACAAGCGTTGGTTACAGACCCCAAAACGCAGTGTGTCAAGAATTATGGGACCTACTTCAAACTGCCAAAAGGACAACCACACCCAATGGCGGTAATCAACCGCATTTTTCTTCATACATAATTACAATAAATTTAATTTTGTACTTACTTCACAACAACAAAAACTGTTATTAGAGTGGGCAATGAGCTTTGAAAGGGTTCTCGAATTTATGCGGAACATACAATATGAAGATCGGAAAATCACCGAACTGTTGGCAGAGAAAGAGAGGGTCAACCAAAAAATAAATGAACTACTCAACCGTAACCCCCAGACTCCGTATCAGATTTTCGCTAACCAAAATGAACGACACACAGTAATTTTCACTTCATATTAATTTATCAATATTTGCATACCATATTTGACTCCATGTTGTGTGCTTTGTAGCTTAGAATAGAACTTCTGCAAATTGAGTTCTCACTTGAAGATACGGAAGATATGGTAATGGTTATAAGATCTAGTTTTGCGTCGGGCCACTCGAGCATGAATCCAAACACTTCTTAATGATAATCCTATGCTAACTTATGTTTGTTAGTGACATTTGGTAATACATTTGGTTTGAATGTTTGTTAGTGACATTTTTAACAGTTTTCAAGTGTTTCATTAAACAACCCATGTTTTTATCTGTAATCATATACTAGTCAATGCGTTGTTGGATGATGTGCTAGATTATTACATCTACTTCATTATTATTCTTATGAAATAATTGCATCAATCCTCACGTGCGCTTGCGCACATGAACCCTACTAGTCTATATCTATATATACTAAAGGAGAAGTCTAAATCTTATGTGTCGGTCTCATGTTCAATTTGCCTACGTGTCATCAGAGGCGGATCTACGGGGGGGTAGGGGGCGGCCGCCCCCGCTTACCTCCTCCAGTGAGAAGGCTACCAGACCGGCGATGAGCCCCCCGGTGGTCGGCGATGAGCCCCCCGGTGGTCGGCGGCATTGAAGAGCAACAGGTCAGATGCGATGAGCCCCCCGGCGGTCGGCGCCATTGAAGAGCAAGGGAGCAACAATACTGTAAAAACCATGCGTGGGGAAGAAGAAGACCCTTTGGCTGATGCAAATTTATTATTTTTTAAATTGTCAAAACGACGTCGTTTCGTTAAAAAATTTAAACAGTTGCCCCTTTTTATTTTTAAAAATAAAAATAAAAAGGAACAATTGTACCTATGCAATAAAAAAATGTTGACCTTTTTGGGGAAGCTTCCAACAAGACATGCACGCCTTTTTCAAACAAAAACAAGAAGAAGCGGTGGTCGATGGTCCAACACTCCGTCTCCAGCAGTCTAGCACGCCGCAGTGCCGCACTGACCTCGGCTCCGACTCTCTGACAAAATTCCGGCTTTCTAGACGCCCACTGGCTACCATCAACCAGTCCGCCGCCCACCGCCTATCATTTAGTCAAAACTTTATGAGTTTTCGTTGTTTTAATTTAGGATTTAAGAAGTGAAAATTTGTATGAATTATATCTATTCTTGCTTAAAGATTACATAGTTTACATTAATAAGTTAATTAATTAAAGAATCTATAATAATTAGGGATGGCAACGGGGCAGGGAGTACTCTCCCCGTACCCGTCCCCGTTTTTGGCCCCAGTCCCCGTCCCCGCCCCAGAACGGGGATCAAAAACTTCCCCCGTCCCCGTCCCTGCCGAGGCCCCGCTCCCCGTCGGGGATCCCCGTCCCCGTTTCACTACACATAATTTTTTGAAATTTTGTTTTAATTCATATAGTATTAAGATTTAAGGTATAAATGATTTGAGATTTATGGTTTAACGTCTAAAGAATACAAGGTTTAGGGACTAAACAATATAAAATTTGGTATTTAAGGTTAAGACAATCACAAAAAATAATGTATATGCGGGGATCCCCGTGGGTTTCCCCACCGGGGATAGGGAGGGGACCTCAATCCCTGCCCCGCTCCCCGTCCCCGCTCGGGGTTTAAATTTTTCCCCCGTCCCCACCCCCATCCTCGTTTAAACTCTCCATCCCCGTAGCGGGGATTCCCCTCGGGGAATGGGGAATCCCCGCCCCGTTGCCATCCCTAATAATAATATTGGATACTAGTTTGAATTTTTGTTTATAGTTAATTTTTGGGGGAATTGATTGAAATGTTAAACATTGGACCATTGGTTGAATACTTAATATTTTAATTGATGTTGTTTAAAATTGAATTGTTTATGTTTAGGGAAATGAATAAGTATATTATTCGGACTACGAGGACGGCAATTTCCACTACGAATGTGGGTGGATTAAATGAGTCTCAAGTTGATATGAATGTGGATGGAGAGCCTCAAGTTGATACGAATGCGGGTGTATTGAATGAGCCTCGAATTGATATGAATGTGGGTGGACCGAGTGAGCCTCAAGTTGATATGAATTTGGGTGGGTCGAGTGAATCCCAAAATATTGATAACAATGTGGGTGGATCTAGTCCCAAAAGAGCTAGAATGGAGACTATATGTGAAGAGGATATTGTTAGTGATCCCGCATTGCGAAAACCAATCAATGAATATGATCCTCGGTTTAGAGATGATGTTAGGAGAGAGTATGTGGTTAAAGGTCCATGCCAACCTATTTCTTATGATTTTAAACAAAGTAAATTTGGTAAGACTTCGAGGTATTTTCAAGTTGAGTGGTTCAAGAAATGGGAATGGTTGGAATTTAATGTTTCTAAGGATGCCACGTTTTTCTTTTGGTGCTATCTCTTTAGAGGGGAGATCGGCAAAAGAAATGGAGATGATGTATTTGTGAAAACAGGGTTTCGTAATTGGAAGAAGGGTTGTGATAAATTTAAAGAACATGTGGGAGTTGTCGGTAGTGTACACAATGATGCTCGAACACTATTCTTTGCTTTCAAATATCAAAGACAGAGTTTGACAAGAAAGGTGATTTTGGGAAAGCAAGTATTGGAGGAGGAATACCGTATTCGTTTGACCGCAATGGTGGATGTTGCTAGATTGATAATTAATCAAGGATTGCCTTTTCGGGGACATGATGAGACATCAAGCTCAAGAAATAAATGGAATTTTCTTTGAAGTTCTTGATTGGTATAGCTCACGCAATCTTGAGGTTGGGAAGGTGGTGAAGGAGAATGCACCCAAAAATCACCAACTTATTAGTCATTCCATTTAAAAGCAAATTATTAGTGCTTGTGCATCGGAGACAATAAACGTCATAATTAGTGATATTGGAGACAAGTTCTTTTCTTTGTTGGTTGATGAGGCCCGTGATAGTTCGGTGAAAGAGAAAATGGCTATTGTCTTGAGATATGTGAACAACCATGGGTTTGTGATGGAAAGGTTTCTTGGAGTTGTTCATGTTGTTGATACCACCGCATTATCTTTGAAAAGAGGTATTGATGAATTTTTTGCTAGACCTGGATTATCAATCTCTAAACTTAAAGGTCAAGGATATGATGGAGCTTCTAATATACGAGGCGAGCTTAATGGATTGAAGATTCTCATATTGAATGAAAATCCATGTGCGAGGTATATTCATTGCTTTGCTCATCAACTCCAACTAGTTGTCGTGGCGGTTTCACAAAATAATCAATTTGTAAGTGATTTTGTTGACTATATGTGCATGATTACTAATCTTGTTGTAGCTTCTTGCAAAAGAAAAGATGAGTTTCGGCAAAAGCAACATGAAAACATGGTGGAAAGATTGAAAGTGGTGAAATTGCTAACGGGAGAGGATTTAATCAAGAGAGTATCTTAACTCGGCCCGGAGCTACACGTTGGGGTTCCCACTATACTACGATTGTTCGTCTCCTATCTATGTGGTCGCCAACCACTGAATTACTTGAAAATATATATGATGATGGACGAGATGCGAAAGCTCGAGCAACGGCAGGTAGCTTGGGACAAAAAATGGAGAATTATTTATTTGTTTTTGTTGCTCATTTGATGGTTCTAATATTAGGGATCACAATTTTTTTGTTGAAAGTCTTGCAACAAAAAGATCTAGATATTATCGAGGCCATGAGTTTGGTTCAAAGTGCTAAAGAGAAGTTGCAAGATTTGAGGGAAAATGGATGGGATGAGTTATTAGAAGATGTCATCGATTTCTGTGCTAAGAATGATATCATCATTCCCAACATGGAAGATGATGATCCGGTTATCTTTCGTAGACGTGCTACTATTACATATTACCACCGATTTTGTGTTGATATATTTTGTCATGTACTTTACTATTTGTTTTTTCACATGCTTAACTAATTTTTCTTATTCGTAAAATTAATATTATGCTATATTTTTAGGTGATTGACCAAATTGGTACAAAAATGGAGAGTCGTTTCAGTGAGATGAGCACGGAAGTACTCACATGTGTAGCATGCCTTGATCCAAAGGATTTATTCTCCCATTTTAGTGAGTCAAAGCTACTTCGACTTGCAGAATTATATCCACAAGACTTTTTAGGGTGTGATCTAAGGGAGCTTAAATCACAATTGATGTTGTGGATTCATGAAATGAGACGGAATGACAAATTTTCAAACTTGCAAAATATTGGAGCTCTTGCAAAAAAAATGGTCGAGGTAGGAATTCATGGCGCTTTTCACTTGGTATATCGTCTTATTGAGTTGGCTTTAGTGTTACTTGTTGCGACTGTAGAAAGAGCCTTCTCAGCAATGAGTAACATCAAGTCAGATTTGCGTAACAAGATGAAAGATGAGTTTCTTACCGATTCTCTAGTGTGCTATGTGGAGAAGGATATTTTCAGAAGTATTGATAATGAGGTTATCCTTCAACATTTTCAGACTATGAGAACCCGCATGATGGGTTTACCCCCTTTGTAGTTTGAAGAGTCGTAAGCGACAATAGTTTATAATGAACTTCTTGTGTCGCTATTTTTTGTAAAAATCAACTAATTATGTTTAAGTTTTTTATAAGACTTTGAGCCCCCTTATGATATGTTCTAGATCCGTCATTGCGTGTCATTACCATCCAATCATTATCTGCCACATCATCCAACCCTTTAAAAATATTTGTAGTAGTGGATTCCGCTTTAATTATATTTTAAAAGGATGCGGATCCGGTGAGAATGAACATTATGGTGAGAAATGAGAATAGGCCCTAGTATTTGGATTTGAAAAAATCCAAAGGCTAGGATTAGACTATTATTTAAGTGGTCATGTGCCATGCACATGACCACTTAAGTGGATAATTAATCGGTCAAACCGGTTACTAGCCAGTCAACACCGGCGATCAACGCCAGAGCTCCGGCGTTGAACGGTCAATTTTATTTTATTTTTTTTATTTTTCGGACCAGTTTTTTTTTTCGGGTCAGTTTTTTTACTAAAGATGGCATGTGCATATATTTTGGCTTGTGTGTGCATCTATATTGTCCTATATGTGCATCAAAAAGGCGTTGTCCGACCTAAGTTTTTTTTTTCTTTCCGACCCATTTTTTCCCGGGTCCACTGTTTGCTTGCGCTGGCATGTGCACCATTTGTTACTTGTGTGTGCATCAATATTGACTTGTATGTGCATTAAAATTTTATAAGGTGTTGTCCGACCATTTTTTCCATTGAATTTTTCGCAGCCCCAACTTTTTTCCAAGACTAATTTTTTGCTTGAGATGGCATGTGCATACATTTTGGCTTGTATGTGCATCAATATTGACATGTATGTGCATCTAAAAATTGTAAAAAATATGTATTGTTTTCTAGAGAAAATGTGCATGAGTTGTACACTGTATGTGTATAAGTTTTGACATGTGCACATTCAAGCAAAAAGACGTGTGTTTCAAATGGTATGCACATACAAGTCAAAAACTCATGCACATATCAAGCCAAGAAAACGATGCATACAAGTAAAATTTAGATGCACAGACAATTCAAAATCCATGCACTTACAAGACAAAACCTATACACATTCCCAAAATTCATGCACTTACAAGACAAAACATATACACATTCTGTAAAGTATTTAAAATTTTACATGTGTGTGCATAAGTTTTTACTTACAAAAAGTCACACATATAGTCAAATCCTATGTACATCTAATTCAATTTACATGCACATACAAGCAAAAAGACATGCACTTCAATGGGTGTGCACATACAAGTCAAAACTCGTGCACATTTTAACCCAAGAAAATAACGAACACAAATAGAATTTAGATGCACATGCATGTCAAAATTTATGCACACACATGTCAAAACATATGCATATTCTCTGAAGTGCATGCATAAGTTTTTGCATGTATGTGTATGAGTTTTCACATACACAAAGTCACACATATAATCAAAATCCTATGCAAAATTTATGTAATTTATGTGCACATACAAGCCAAAACTCATGCACAATATTTCAACCCAAGCGAATAATACACACAAGTAGAATTTAGATGCAAATATATGTCAAAATCTATGCACACACAAGCTAAAACATATGCACATGCTGAGAAGTGCATGAGTTTTCACATACACAAAGTCACATATAGTAAAAAATTCTATACAGATTTTATGCAATATCAATGCACATACAAGTCAATATCGATGCACATACAAGCAAAAATCAATGCACATATAGTCGCAAGCCAAAAATTGTGTCTGAAAAAAAAAATTTGACCGGTCAACGTCGGAGCTCCGGCGTTGACCGGTCAAATTCTAAAAAATGAGGTCATGTGCCATGCACATGATCTTTTAATGAAAGTTTAATCCTAGCATTTGATTTATTTATAATCCAAATAGTAGGATTTATTCTCATTTCTCACCCTAATATATATTCTCACATGACACTTACCCATTTTAAAATATATATTTAATAAATAAACAAGAACTCTTCTACCACAATAAATAATAATAAATTTACAATAGAAAGTTAAAAAAATATATTGATTATTTTCAAGAAAAAAATTGAAATCTGGATATGATAACCAAATTTTGCAAATTGGCTGTTTTGATGTGTTAAGATTTCCATCTTAAATATTATCAATTGTTAAGATAGATTTTGTGTACTTTTTATTAAGTAGGAATTTACTCTTCATTGTAGTTTATATATCTCCATGTTATTAGTACGAAGAGGGTATGATATCTATTTACATGTGTATATTTCTCCATTGATTTTAGTATTTTGCCTTGCTAATTATTCATTTTTTCATTTGTAGATTTCTTTATATTATAGGATGATTTTGTTAAATTAAGAATATGTTAGAATACGATGTTAGATGATCACTAATATTATTTTAAAAAATTGTGATTTTCAATAAATATCACCAGTAACAAATCCATGATAGATTATCAAATTTATAAATGATAATTACTACTTTATTATTTCTGCCATTATTATTCTTAATTTGTTAAAATAAATACTAATATTGTTGATATAGCTTACGATAAATAAGAAATTGATGTTAGGTGAATCAAATTATTCGTTAAACATTCAAATCCTCAACTAAATCTCAATCGAATATTATGTATGTTTTTTGAGTAAAATCTAAAACTAAATTGTGAAAATAAAATATTTTTTATCGAACCATATATTCAAATAGATATCCCAATAACTAGATATCAAACAAAATACATATTTTTATCAAATTTAACAAAATATGCACCATTTGATCTAAAAATTTGTCTAAAAATTTGTCAAGATTCAAATTCGTTTAAAATTAAAATGTCTTTTTAATTTCATTTACATTGATGATAATGTTTGGTTATATCATCACATTGATTTCGCCTATATCGGCCTACATAATATGACTTATCATCCGACCTTAAAATAAAATAAAATAATAGATTCCACCTTTATTATTTATTTATGCTAGAAAATTATCCTAAATTTGATCATAACATCTTCAATTTGGTTAAAATATTGTAAATTAATAGATATTAGTTGGTGGAAGTAAATCACTAAACAATTTATAAAGATATCGTATATCACTAAATATTAGTCTATAAAAGTACATCATGAAACTTACGAAAAAACTTATGTAAATATTGCTTTGTAATCTACTTACAAAAATGAAACCAAAATTTGTTAATATCTTTAAAAAATGCAATAATATAAAATATAATCTACTAAAAAATCTTAAATAAAAGTGTTATCCTCAAACGGCTATATATTATCAAACTTAGATCTCTTATCAATTTACCCATTTAAATTAATTTAGATTAATCAAATTTACAACCTTTCGAATTCCATCTTTTCAACAAATTTTTATACGTAATTAAATTTGATTGATCTACATTCTTTATTAGGAAAATATTATATAAATAAAATAATAGTAAATTAAACTAACATATGACAATAAAAAATAGTTTAGGAAATAGTTTTATCAAATTTTGGAACAAACTTATCTAAAATTGTTTATAATATAAGATAAGTTAAAATTATTTATATTAATAATATGACATACAATTATAATATAAGTAGTTATTGTTATCTTTTTGTAATATGACATTTTTATAAGTATTAATGTACAAAAAATATTCATCTTTTAGTATCACGAAACATATTTGAATTCCAAGATTTTAATGTCATATTATTCAAAATATTTAATAAATTCAATCACGTGCTTGACACGGGCACTATTAGAGTTGTCAAAAAGTGACCGAATCCGTTTTACCGACCTGACCAATCCGCTTTTGGACCCGACTTGACCGAAATTTTTGATAACCCGAAGTTACCGAACCCGAATTTACCGAGACCGAACCCGACCAACCCGAACCCGACCCGATTAACGAATAAATGTGGAGTATTAATAAAATATAACATAAAATATATATATGACAAATGACATATAAATAATGATAATATGCTTAATATCCTAAAAAAAAACATTGTTATACTTATATAATTTTTTATAATGTAGAAATTTATAAATTAATATAATAAAAATAAAATATGATTTTGGTCTACTAATATCAATTACATTAAAATAATTAATAATATTATTATTATTATAATTCATTTCAACTTATTTTGACATATTTAAATTAGTTTTTAACTATTTAATAATATTTAAATAGTGAACAAAATATTTAAAAATGACGCTCTTGACCCGTTGGTTAACCCGAACCGCCCATTGACCTGTAATGACCCGACCGGTTGACCTGTTAACCGAAATGACCCAACCCGTTCTCAACCCAAACCCAAAATAACTGAACCGAATCCGATTTGACCGACCTGATTGACACATCTAGGCACTATACTAGTAATTAACTAAATCTTACTTTGACCAATTTATATTAGGTGTTGAATGTGTAGTCTTTCTATGTCTAGAGTGAGATATTGTTATTCACGAAAGAGTAGACATCTCCGAATATTAATGTCGATTTATATATGTCTCTCGTGACAATCAAACACGAGATTAACTAAAGCAAATCATTAGATCAAGTGAACGGATAGTTTGATCCGTAACATATCTCAACTACTTTCAGTGAAGCAGAAATTCATCTTTATTACCATCCCATTATTATCGTCATGAGTAGATTTTCATTTGTGTGTCACATTCATCGTCATCGATGTCATTATCAATTGTCATTAGTTAATTAGACTAGAGACAGGGAGCTCAGTTCTTTGTTTGTAGGAAACAATGAAGAAATTGCTAATTAACATTGACAATTAAGGATTAAACTTTAGTTTGTTTGCCAAGTGGAAAGAGTTCCATATAGTTAATTGCGTGAATGCCTCACCTCATGTCAATGTATTCCCACTTGACCTGGATTTACAATTTACATAAAAGGAGACTCCCCACACAAAATCTGACAATCACCACAATCAATATATTTTACATCTATGTATCCTTTTATGTATCTTATAGACTAAATTTGTTTATTTTATACCATAAATCATAATATATAAATCCTAAATCCTAAAATATAAACCCTATATCCTAAATCATAAACCCTAGATCTTAAGCCCTAAATTCTATACCCTAAACCTTAAAACCCTATATCCTAGACTCTAAACCCTAAATCATAGACTATAAACCCTAAATCTTAAACTATAAATCCTAAACCTTAATTATTAACTCTAATTTAAAGTTTAAAATATAAAATAATTAAATAAAACTTAAAGGTACATGAAAGGGTGCACAATTAGGGTGCAGAAAATTTGATGTGTGTCTTCAACCCCGAACAAGGCTCTCCGTACAAATGCTCCCAGAAACCCTAAAACCCATTTGGCCGTCGCCGCCCCTTATCCCTGTCATCGATCATGCCACCGCCCTTGACACCTCTTCTCCCATCAGAATCTCTCTTTGAAATCCTCTTCTTTACAAAATCTGATAATCAAAGACCTCAAAGCTTAAAAAATGGTGATGATGCTAAACATTATCCTCACATTTTTAAAATTGGCGACTCGTCTAAACTTTTCCCTCTATATGCACAATATGACGAAAGAAAAGCTTTCGGCAGCTTATCTCTGCTGAAATCGTGGGCGACTTCTCGGATCTGGCCTTGGACGATGGTTTGGAGCGGGTTCAGTGACGGTTGTTCTCCATCTCCCTTCTTTCATTTGGGTTTATGGCGCCGAGGATATCCTGCCATCATTGCCTATGTGCGATGATTTGGGTGCTCCCCTCTACTCTCTAAGGCTCCATCCTCTCCGACTTTCCTGTGTGCGACGGTGCTACCCACCAACACTGAAACCATAATCTCCAAGACTATCAACGAAGAACTCAGCACCCACCAACACTGAAACCGACTCCAAGCTTCGCCAGACTTGCAGATCCACGCTTGTCCCGACCACCGAGCAACCCTCCAGCGACCACCGAGCAGACCTCGACCCACCTCGGCGTTTTTTGTGACTACCGAGCAGACCTCGACCCACGTATTGAAAAAATGTTTCCTGGTGACCTTTGTGATTCACTCATAATTGATGCAGGTTTTGCCTTTAGGTTTGATTGGAGACTGTTGTTCCGGTTTGAGATCAAGATAGTGATTGTGTGATCCCTAGTGGCTTCTACCAACGAAATGCCTCCAGATTGTGTCTTGTTTCTGCTTTCTGGCTACTTTAACGTCTTGTTGGTGTTTTCAACCCATGTTTGAAGCTTCTTTCGTCGATTAAGCCTTTTTGGTTTTCCTTGCTCAGTTGTGTTTGTTGTCCTGAAACTTTTGTATGTTTTTGTTGTTTATTTTTTGTTGTTGTTTGCTTGTGGTTGCTTGCTCTTGTCGGGTATTCCGGCGCCGATTTTTCGGCCTTTTAAGTTTTTACGTTTGGTTGTTCTGGATCCTTGAAATATTTCTGTATTAAAAAATATATATATATATATATAGAATTTGGTTCGGGTAAAACAGCGTTTTAAGGTAAAACGGAAGTACAAATAAAGGCCTTTAGATTAGAACCAAATCAATGGTCTGGATTGAAGGTAGGAGGGTGCAAATATTTTACTATAGATGGCACACACCCGATTAAAACAAAATAACGTGATTTGGGGGATATTCTTAACCGATACCTTTCAATTTCCATTTTTAATTTGACATGATCTGCGGTTACTCTCTCATCGTCTTCAGCCTCTCCCTCCTCGTCTCCCTATTTTCGTCCTCGTCTCCCCATTTTTGTCTCGCAATCTCTCATCGCCTTCAACCTCTCGAGTTTCTCTCATCGTCTTTAACTTTGCTTCGACTCTCCTCGTCATCGTCGTCCCGGATTTCTCTTAGCCTCCTACGGTTGAAGAGCTCCCAGGTATGATTTTTTCTCCCTTTTCCCTATCCAAGGGGCATCCAATTTCAGCGAACCAACAATGAGCACGAGTACTGAATCGCAAGACCATCCAACGACCATTGATGGATCCACCGAGGTGCGCAACATCGAGCCTATCCGAATGCACTTGCTCGAAGAAATTAAGGGCCAAGACATCTAGAATAATTGCGTTGTTCTTAGTGTCGACAGTGGATTGATGGGTGACGTGAAAGCATCTTCTTCTTTTTTTGTCTTGTCCCTTGTTTTCTTTCATTTGATCTGGGGATGCTTTGGCATTTGATGAAAGAAGAAAGATTTAATAGAAGTTTGTTTTGTGGTTTGAAGTGTTTTGTGGTTTGAAGTTTTTGATTGTGCCCACCAGTATTGTATGACCTAGTAGGAATTTGTGTAGCCTTGTATTGTATGAGGAAGTCTTTCTTATGGTGGATGTGTCATTTATAATTGGTATTGTTTGCAATTGATATTCAAATTATTTGATGTGATATTCATATAAATTCCTTTGATATTCATGTGGGATGTACTTGTTATAATTAAGTAATTATATTCAAATTTTATGGTATGATATTCACTGTAATGACATTGATATTCATGTTGGTCGTTTTGGTGTATTACTAGTGTTGTTTGTACTGTTTGCACTTGATATTCAAATTGTTTGATGTGATATTCATATAAATTTCTTTGATATTCATGTGGGATGTACGTTTCATGCTCTGAGTAGTAGATATTCAAATTTTATGATGTGATATTCACTGTGATGTCATTGATACTGGTGTGTACTGTTTGCTCCGAGTAGTCGATATTCAAATTTTATGATGTGATATTCATTATAATGTTGTTCATATTCATGAGGTTTCATGCGTTGAATAGTCGATATTCAAATTTTATGATGTGATATTCAATATAATGTTCTTGATATTCATTATAATAATGTTGTTGATATTCATTATAATAATGTTGATATTCAGGTTGATCGTGCGATTGTGCGACCCAAAATCGATGCGACAATGTCATTGTTAAACCTTACCGCCATGAATCAAAGCTTCGAAGATATTGGGTGGTGATATTCGTGTAGTTAGGTGATGATATTCATGTACTTGGGTGACTATATTAATGTAATTGGGTGGTGGGTGATATTCACAAAATGGATAATAATATTCACAAATTGAGTGGTGATATTCATGTAAGTGAATTTGATATTCAATGTGATTAATTGAGATATTCATGTAACTTAGTTTGATATTCATATTATCAAGTGGTGAAATTCATGATTTAAGTGATGATATTCACATTTTTAAGATATTTTATATTCACTTATTAAATAGAAATCGATATTCAAACAAACATGAACGATATTCATTAACATATGTTCGATATTCGTGAACACATTAACGATATTCACGAACACTGGAAAATCATTAAATGAGCAAAACGAATTTAAATTTAAACGAATTTAAAATAATCTTCCCATTTAAAGTTTAAATATTTGAATAATCTCATTCTCTCTCCAATTTGTACATTTACCATATTTTGTAGGAACAACTTCCTATTTTGTAGGATATTAATTTCGGTAATTCAATAAAGAAGGCAGGTTATTCAAATTCGGTACAATGCACCCCCATGTGGCTTATTTTGCTCCATCAAATCCAGTCATCCAATCTCTTCAATCCAACGCTCCTTATTTGTACTTTCGTTTTACCACAATATCCGTTTTACCGGAGCGCGCCCCTATATATATATATATAGAGTGCGGTTCCGGTGCGGAGCATTCTTCCCGTGCGGATGTGCGGACATGCACTATAGGGCCTTATTTGTGCACTTTTGCAAAAAAATTGAAAAATGCTTGGAAAACAATTTGTAAAAGTTTTTTTTTTTTTTTGAAAAAGTGCACAAATAAGACATTAAAGTGCACAAATAAGGCCCTAAAGTGCATGCTCCGCACGTCCACACGGGAAGAGTGCTCCGCATATGATCCAAACTCTATATATATATATCTTTTACATCTCTTTCCTTTTTCTAATCTTGTCCGCTTCACTTTTGAGGTTCGTTTTATATTTACTGCCGTGGGGCTATTTTTCTGCTTTTGGAAGCCTAATGGAAGGTGGGGTTAACTTTTCTGCTCTAAGCGCTCTTTTGTGGCATCTCGCCTTCCTCTCTGGCATCAATGGCTAAGTGGGTGTCAATGATTTGCTTCAATTTGGTTTAGTTTCGCCCGGTTTCCTTATGTGTTACTGTGTACTCCTCCATCTGCCTGAATTGGGGGGCGCAATACAACTAATCCATTACTTGTGCCTTCTGGTAACTGAGAATTCATGATTTTAGGTTTCTAGGTATCCCTAAATTTGCATCGTTTGGGAGGAAAGAGTTGGGGGGAGTCTGTACTGCAGCAGTTGTCATCCGGGTTTCATCACATTTTGAGGTTTGAATAGGCAATTTTAATTGTCGGTTTGAATAGGCAAATTGAATTGTTAGTGTGTATGTCCAGCTACTGCCATTTCTGGTCAAATGTAGGTCGGCGAGTTAGTATGTCAAATTCAGAACTTTTGGCTTGCAAAAAAGACAATTTGAGCATTGGTCTTCTTATTAGGTTGTCTTGATTCTTGATTCAACTCTGTAGCTACCTTTCAGTACAAGAAACTGCAACTTGAGCTGCTTAGCTATCTTTATTGAAATGAGTTAACTAAGTTCTCATTATTGTAGTTTTTTTTATGTAGCTAACGAGCAGTTCGGGGAAAACAATGCATTAGTGATCAATCAGTTGATTTCTGCAGATGGCCTCCTCTTCTTTATGTAATCTTTGAAGGATCGTGAGCTATAAGAGAGATGCTACATCACTTCCCACTATAAGATATGGCAATTCACAGCTGCGGCGCAGCAAGAATTTTGTTAGGGGCTTTGCGGATTTCACTTTTTGTGCAATTGTTATTAGGCAACGGCCTTGGAGCCCTTGTTCCACACAAAATTGGTCAAGGCAAGCACATTTTCTATCTGATTTTCGTTGCATTGAAATTAATTGAATAAGAGGCAAATGCGTTGGCCTCAGCTGTGAATTTGAGATCTTGTGGCTTAGTTGAAATTCTGTTCACTGCATTTTGCTGATTGAAAAGTGCCTTTTATTACCTTATGCTAATTGCACCAATGTTTTCCTCTTCATTTTTTCTTTGCAGATGAATATTTCCTTCAGGCAGGTCGGAAAGTTTTGCAACTTGAACCAAGAATATCTGTTCATGCTCACAGCCATTATGATCCGCCCTTTTCATTGATATCAAAGATTATGGTCATAGCAACGTCTGGAATGGTCGTATTTGGCTGTGTTTTTCCTTTCTTTTGGAGGAAGAAGGAAAATCCTGATGGTTCTGTTCCAAAGGATCTGAATTCAAGTGAGTAATTTGGTAGCCTCATTGCTGAGATGCATTAATCTTATACCTTGTGTTTTAACGAAACGGATTTTTCCAGCTATATCACTGTTGTAGAGTGTAACATCTCCTATTAGATTTCAGATCTTGATTTCTCATTTTTATGATGCATGAGTTTGTGCAAGTAAGAGAAAAGGAAAACTTAAACACCTGACTGTTTTTTCTTCTACTGTCCTTGGCCACCGGAATGCACTCAGAGGATTCAGCCTCCTTTGAAACGAATTCGGTTCATGAAAGCATCAAGGGCAATCCAATGAGACACATACCTCAGAGTCCAAGGAGACACCCGCCTCAGAGTCCAAGGAGGAACCCTCCGTCTAGTCCTCGATTTTCTCCGAACCCCAATAAACCGGGACCTCTAAATCTTAGTTATAATCTGATTGTAAAAGCTACACACAGCTTCTCAACATCTTCGTACATGGGTGAGGGTGGTATTGGTAAGGTCTACAAAGGTCGGCTACCTGATGGTCAGGAGATTGCTATACAGCGAGCTCAAAAGGTATGGCATACTCATTCTAACTACTTCCATTGTGCTTCAAAGCTGATTACAATATGTTCCATCATGCTTCTCAAATATAATTCATGAAAAACCAGTTATTTCAACTGTGCCCAAGAACTAGAGTCTGGAGCAAAATGAATTTTGAACAAGTTGTGATAACACTAGTGTAAACAAACATTACTTTGAATGGTTTTGGTGTAGGAACATTTTGATTTAGCTGACTTCAATAGTGAAGTTGAGGTTCTGTTGAAAATTGATCACCGGAGTCTAGTGAAGTTGCTTGGTTATGTGGACAAGGGAAACGACAGGCTCATCGTGACAGAGTACGTGTCAAACGGTACCTTGAGGCAACATCTGGATGGTGAGACCTCCTTACAGTTCGTATCACACAAGATTCACGGCCACAAGTATGCATTCACATATGGTTTTTCTGGCTAACATGCGTCACAGGCGAACATGGGAAGATTTTGGATTTTAACCAGCGTCTTGAGATTTCCATCGACGTAGCCCACGGCCTAACGTACCTGCACATGTATGCAGGTAAGGGAACTACTAACATTTCTGGTTAATGCTGCCACTGATAAGCCCCACCGACTCTGCATCTTGTCTGCCTTTCTAACAGAGAAGAAGATCATTCACCGTGATATAAAGTCGCCCAGTATTCTTCTAACAGACACTATGAGGGCCAAAGTGGCCGATTTCGGGTTTGCCAGAGTGGGTTCACAGGATGCTGAACATTCACACGTCATGACAGGAATAAAAGGGACAGTGGGCTATCTTGATCCGGAGTATATGAGAACCAACCAACTCACTCCCAAAAGCGATGTCTACTCGTTCGGGATCTTACTTCTGGAAATCCTGACAGGGCGTCGGCCAGTAGAAAAACAAAGGCTCCCTAAAGAGAAGGTGTTGATCCAATGGGTAAGCTTGACCACTACTTACTGCTATCATATATATATATATATATATACACACAAAGAAGCTAGAAGTAGCTTTCCTCAGCTCAAGCTTGCACATATTGGGCACAAAGGAGAGACTCTTGCGCCCTGCCGGGCCTGCCAAAGAAATTAGTCTTAGTAGTCAAGTTTATCTTAAGAGAACTCTCGAACAGAGTACAGCAAATACACTATAGTTGGTTGGTGCAAGTTTCATAATAGTAACCATTTGTGTGTCAATCGCTGCAGGTCTTCCAAAATTACAGGGAAGGCAACTTAGTGGCGCTTGTTGATCCCGAGATGAAGGAATCTGTCAATGAAGACATACTAAGAAGGATGTTTCGTCTGGCTATCCAGTGCGCAGCTCCCATACGTGCAGACCGCCCAGATATGAAAGAGGTAGGGGAGAAACTTTGGGCAATAAGGCTGGACTACAGGAGAAGAATATAGCAGTAGAAAGTTAGAACAATTTGGTGTGACCGAAGATATGTCTGCAGATAATGTGAGGCTTTTATTGTGTTTTAATAGGTGTATTTAAAACAAGAATGAGATGACTATTCAATCAGCGAACGCTCCATCATCCATAGTTCATACCTTGTAACAAAAAGCCCCATTTCCACTTGCATACAGTTTCTTGTGGAAACAGATAATCATCATCTTGTGGTTTGTGAATTTTCCTCACAAAAGATGCAAGAATTTGACAATATTACTTGGTTTATTCTCAGGAGAACCTTACTCTTGCACCAAAAATGTGTGCAGAATTTGGCAAGATCATAGAGCATGGGTGATGTTCTATATACAGCATGTATATGGAGTACCATAACTAACAAAAGCATAAAACCATAAGGAAGTGCTCATTTATGAAAGGTGATTCTCAAATATGATTCATTGACAGTAATACGGAAAATAAGGCGTTCAATTGATGCATACCGTGTGGGTAAATCGACAAATGGGATAAGCAAAGCTTTTAAATACCGTTGTTTGATGATGCTGTCTTGCACGATTCATGGGTGAGGATGCCAAGGAGATTTACCTGTGTAATAAACAATCAACAATTAAAGGCCACAAAACCAATAAGACATGTAGACATATAGGGAAATTCAGCATGGCGACGTTGTGGTTATGCTATTTCCAATGGTGTCCAAGATTTTTGGAAAATATAATTGTGTGACAGAAAGGTGCCCCTCAAACTCAAGGGAAAATTCTATAGGGT
This sequence comes from Rheum nobile, assembly GCA_027886185.1. NCBI lineage: Eukaryota > Viridiplantae > Streptophyta > Magnoliopsida > Caryophyllales > Polygonaceae > Rheum > Rheum nobile. The sequence continues at coordinate 6,314,413 of WOAB01000546.1, read as the reverse complement.
GGTAGTTAGGCCAGCTTTGATGTACGGAGCATAGTGTTGGCCCATCACCAAGGCACAGGAGCAGATGATGATGGTGGCTAAGATACGGATGCTTCGTTGGATGTGCGGCAAGGGTAGATAAGATTATGAAGTGGTCCGCGACAAAGTTGAAGTAGCCCCTATCAGGGATAAGTTGCGGGAATCCAGACTTCGTTGGTTTGGGCATGTGCAGATGAGGCCGTCAGAGGCCCCAGTACGACGATGTGAATGGATAGATTTTGGTGAACTGTGCCGAGACAGAGGTAGACCCAAGAAGAGCTGGAAGGAAGTAATTAAGAAGGATCTCACCCTCTTGACACTCGCACTGGACATGGCTCAAAATAGGACTTTATAGAAGAAGAAGATAAGGGTAGAAGATGGGTAGTTAGTGGGCCGAGAGTTTTTTTCTTTGGGTCTATCGAAAACACCCGCTCGACTTAGTCGGAGACAAGGTGCGTACATCTTGACCCCCAGACCCTGCTCATGCGGGACTACACTGGGCTAGTTGTTGTTGTATAATTGGTAAAACCTAAAGCGGTTTATCCACACAATGTTGCGTCTTGTATTTTACTATTTTGTCATTATATTTCTTTCTAAGTAATCATATAATTCTCATTTATAGTAGTTTTAGGCTAGTCCAGTTATACAATTAACAAAATATCACCAAACATCATAATGTTCTAACACAATACAAAAAAAAATGTAACTAGTTGGTGCAAAATGACATTAAAGAGAGATTTTCATTATTTGTACAGCTGGAAACAATAAATAGAAGTTAATAATAGAGACAGTATAACATTTTACAGAAGAATATATATACATGCATGATAGATTACCATGTAAACAGATCTCAAAGTTGGGGGTCACCACAATTCTGAAATAACTTTAAGCACCACATAAAAAAAAGTCAAAAACCATGGAGTTACCAGTTACCACGTGGAATTTCCCATACAAAAATATCATTTGGCATTTGCAATAAAGAAAGTTGCTTATCAACATCTGTTATTAACTGTTATTAACTGAATTCTTGTACAGGATGGATCACTATACTCGTATACTCGTATCTTGCTAGTAGTAATCAATGTTTTTCTTTTCCTTTAGATACGCGACGGGTATCAAACAACTTTATAGAACCAACAAAAGATATTCAAGAAGATAGTTTATCATGTACCTGTATGAAATGAACTCCAATGTACCAACTAATCAGTCAGAGTTAGTGCTGGCTCTGCTGTTAATACTGCCAGTGCTGAAAAAGGGCAAACGTGAGAATTGTGATCTCACTGATTCAATGACCTTTGTAGGTAACGATTTCTCAGACGCTGCCTTCTTAGCCTCCAGAAACCTCTGGGAATCACGCCAAAACTTTATAACATGAAGACTCTCTTCCTCTGTTGATCTTTGCAAGATGATTTTAGCCATATAGCCTTTTCCTCTCATCTGTCTGCATATTTGGGAGGGATTATTCGCTGTAAGAGTGACCATATACAACCATCCTCTATCCGACAACATGTTGTCAGCCACAGGCAGGATTTTGTCAATGACAGATCGGCCGTTATACCCTCCCGCCCAAGAAGAAGCTATTCCACCAGCACCTACTTCATCCTCAGGGGTCGGGACATACGGCGGATTCACAACGATCACATCAACTAGCCCTGCCAGACGCTTCTCCAGCCCCAATGCAATATCAGTGGAAACCACCTCCGCATGAACCCCATGTGCTTCTAGCGTCTCAGATGTCACCCTCGCTGCATGCGGGTTAGTGTCTGTTGCAAAATAGTGAATCCCAGCAGCCTCTTGCCCAAGCATCAGGGCTAGTGAGGTGATAACATATCCGCTACCACAACCAACTTCCATACATATGGTGGGCTGGTGCTCTAACAAATTAGCTCGGTCAGCAAGCAAAGCGTCTACGAGTGCAAAAGAATCATCACATGGTTCATAGACCTCCGGATGGGAGCTCATCAGGCGAATTTGAGCAGTTCTGGAAGGCATCCTCTTCATCCCCTGTTACAAGCATATTTTCAGCTATCAGAAACTGCCCAATTGCAAGAAGACTACTTTTGTAGGCAATGAGAAACAACCACTTCCAGGACAGATAACCATTCCCAAGACAGATACCTTGTTACTGTTTAAGCGTTGTCCATCACCAAGAATTTCATTAAAAGTTGTAGGTTCCAAGGAAGCCACGTCTATCCCGTGCTCCATATTATATTCCACAAGCCGACAGAAAGGAGCTGCATTACAAGCATTGGAGTAAGCACGAAGAACTTAGGGCTCTGATACATAAGAACGGAGCTGCATAAGAAGTTTAGTTTCCTTTTTTTCAGGTCCATAAGGAGGCACTACGCCAAGCATTGAAATGATTTCAAATTATCATGAAACCTGCCAGAATCGAGCAATAGAACCGAAAAAGGAAAAAGTTGCACTCAGCTGTTGACCTCTCATGGTTTCACACAGAAATGAATAACTTCCACTCAAAATTGGTGACTAAACCAGATTCATCGCAGCGAATACTACAACCATAATACTGTAAAAAAACAGTATTCGCCAATGAAGAATAAAAAGGCACAGGAATACAGACTGTTGCTCAAAGGCTCACCAGTCACCTCCTACGTCAATCGATGCGACAGCTGCTTGAAAAGCCTCTCAGAATCAATCAATGAAACGAGTTCAAACAGCTCCCACAATTTCGATCATAACGCAGCCTTGATGCATAAATTTGTTCCAACACAAGATAAAACACAAAACTACTACTATTATTTTGCCCCAAACAAACACCTACTACTTTGCCCTTGTTGACCAGTTCATATTAGAGAATTACCTCCTTAAGAAACAGGATTTCAAGATATCGCTTCAAAGCTTCCACGCAAACTTGACTGAGAGCACCGCTGAATTCGCAAGCGCCGGTGGAGGGAGAGAAAGGAGAAACGCGCCTGGAGTCGGTTCGACTTCGTAGAGTTTTGTTCACCGTGTGATGAGATCATCTATGGGCTTATGGGCCCCACAAGCCGGCCCATTCACGACACTGTTTTTATTGGGCCGGTGTCTTCGGCCAATTAATAACTAACGTTATCCAAGTGAAGCCCACATTGTACCTAAGCACTAAACATAAAGGGACCAAATTTGCCTCCGTTGCAAGCTCCATCAACTGCAACTCTTTTCTTTGGGCAAAATCAACAGCAACTTAACCACCAATTTAATTCTCTAAAATATAATTATTACAGAACTGAGAACTCATATGAATTTCACTATACCAAAATGAATTATCCAATGTTGCCTGCACTTTTCTTCAGATTACACGATGAAATGTTCATTTTTCGGTCATAACACGCATTCGAAATTCTATAATTGCAGGCAATAGGATGAGCTCTTAACGACAGCAAACAACCACCTTGTTGATAAGCTATATACGAAGCGACAGAAAAATAATTTGGTTTACCCACTCAAGGTTTGATCTAATTCAAAATGCAGACCTTAACTCTTTTAGCTATACAAATTATTCTCTTTTCCGTCTTCTCCAGTTCAAAAAGCTTCTTACTTCCTACCTCATTGCAGTCTTTGTCCTGAACAGTTTTGACTCTACTTATTAGCAATTTCCCAGCTACGCTACAGCTCCGGGTTTAAATAAACGTCAGATTCAACTCTCCGGCGTCTCACTCGCTGCTCTTCCCCTACAAATGGCCCTGAAAAGCGAAAATGCTGCGAGGACGGCGATTTCCATGTGCTCTGAGCTGGTTGTCTTGACACGAAATTGACCCATCCCACGGTTGTTCAAGTTGGCAGTGATGGAGAGCTCAAGTCCCCTGGTAGGCCGAAAATCAGATTCCAAGGTTCCCCCTAACACCATTTCTTTGTTGGAAGAGAGGAGCGTCATTCCCATGGTGACCCTGTTGTTTCTAACTGGGAAATCTCTCCCTCTTAGGGTACCTTCAAAGCTTCCACCATATGCAGACTGACCTTCACCATCTACTCGGCCGGCATTAAGTGCAAGCTTCACCCTTTTGCTAACAGAAAGAGTGTTTTCAAGCTTAGCACCAAGGTAATGCTTGTTCTGGTATGAGGTTACTGAAACACCACACCCCGAGACGTTACACTTCATACTCCTCAGCTGCGCGTTGCTGCGTAAGGTGCACATTAGATCTTTGTTGCCAGTAGACTGCACATCTAGGCCCAGAATATAAGCGGGTCCTCCCTTGGGATCGACGTAGGCGGCAGAGCACTCTGACTGGATGCTGATATCCTGTTTGTCCTTGCTCATCTGTCCAGCGACAGAGATAACTGTGTTCCTTCCGACTCTGGCTGTGTTTTCCATGTTAATTCCATCAAAGCCCACATCATGGTCCCACCCATGTGGGTCCAGGACGGGTCTCCAAAGCCACCGGTCGCTAGTGACAAGGCAGCGGTATCTATGCACTGGGCAGTCTGAGTCGAAACTTGTCGGGATTTCCATATCAGGTAATGGAACTGCCTCTGGAGGCAGCTCCTCAGAAGGATCAGAATCAACATTGTTAGCCTCCAGACTCGCCTGTCCCAAAAGCTTGTTCTCTCTCCTTCTACACGCTTCTTGCTTCATCTGCTTTTTCAAGAAAAGGGTCTCCCTATAATCCAGCTCATCAAGGTAGTCTCTTTTTTGAGATTTGCTTAGTTTTGCAAACTGGGACTTCGTCAGGATCCTGATTGGGGGTAATTGATCGTATTCATCCTCCTCTTCCTCTTCATCTGAAGGTAAATATACACCCTCCCCATCTTCTGCTCCACTGATGCTAGGATGTTGTCGTAAAAGAGAAGAAAGGAGATGAGGAAGCGATGGGAGGCGTCTGCCAGTAGATGAACCAAGCTCAATACTATCATGAAACCCCAGGATAGAATTTGCATCACGTAGAACCTTGGTGGATATGCATAGAAACAAAAGTACAGATTTCCAAACCTGTCCATTTGGAAGGAGTTTCTCACCTTTTACATTGGTTCTGCACCCATGGTGATTCTCCACTAGAACAAAAGGAATCTCAAGCTTTGTATCAGAAACAGCCTGGTGTATGTACTGCTGCAACATATCAGTGCGTCTTGCCACATAGGATTCATAGCTGAGAGGATATCCATTAGGTCCCTCGGGAAGGCCGGAGCCAGCATGAGAGAAAACAAGAATGGTGTTGAACCACATTGCAGATCCAAAAACTTCAGTGATGAGCTTCAAAAGTAGGTAGTCATTATGCCCCATGTTAATTAGATCAAGGCGCTCAAAGTACAAAATGACATCTGGTGGGGATTTTCTGATATAACGCTTGATCGAATGCATGATTTTCCTATTCCTTCTCATATTAATGGGTGCGGAAGGCCAGAAGCCAGGAGTGTCAATAACTGTTATATTGATCCCATTGATGTTTCCATTGATCTCATGGATCCGTTCAGTAGCAGGACGAAATGCATCAGTCGCAGCCTTTGACTGGCCAAAGATAGAATTTATAGTTGCACTTTTGCCAACTCCTGTTTTTCCCAACACTAAAATTTTCAATGAAAACTCCAAATGCAGCCTCCCAGTGGCATCCTGTTCTGTGGCTACTGCTTTGATTGCATCACTTTTGAGATTTATTCTTTTTAGATCTGAATCCCCTGCTCTTATCAAAGTTGCTAGGTGTAAGCGATATAAGACTTTTGCCACCAGGAGATCATCCTGTGATTGCCCAAGCCCTTGCACGGCATGTAAAAACTGGAGCCTAAGAGACTCAATCTTTGACAGTGCATCTAACTTCTTACTGCCAGACAATTCATGAGGATGAGGATACTCTTCACCTGGGGCTTGCTGTGGACCAGGTGATGAGCTCTCTTGACTATCTGAGGAGACAGATGCATTGTGAAGGGCTTGTGATTCTATCATACTACTATCCTGAGTTGGCCCTGACAAACAAAGCAGAAGAAAACTCCATTAACAATTACAGGATTTTGCATAGGATATATATTCGGAATTTTATATTAGATTTCATATATAAACCTAAGAGAGAAAAGAAATATTAAATTGCTCGAATCCACTATGATAAGAAAATATGTACTAGACTGGGTAGTATGTACTAGATGAGCAAGCTTGGTAGAAATTTCATGATAGTTGACTAGTTGAGTAACAAGAGATCAGAAGATCAAATACTAACAAAAATAGGGTTCAAATGCATTAAGGAACACGGGAGGCAGCTAGAGATGCAAATCTATTGCTTGACTTCTCAACATCTAAAGATGAATCCTATCATTTATCAAACCAAGTAAAGTACCAACAGACATTTCCTTCTTGAAGCATCTCCCATAATATAGAAACCGGATCTATATCACTTAGGAAGCTTATAATGACCTCTTGGCACAGTGAAACATACCTCCACAAGGTATGACCCCAAAAGTATGCCGAAAGAAGATAGTTTAAAGATCTCTTGGAAAATTAAAATAATTAAGAAGCCACAGGAACCAGCGCAGTACACTTCGGATTCTCCATGTTCACAGTTCCGGAGATACTATTTACTACAACATTGATACATTTTGAAGGTAAGCAAACTTTTAAAACTACAGTCTTCAATAGTATTTCTTTACAACCGCACCTGAATCAGAAAACTCATCTTCCTGGGGCTCCTCAGCGAAGAGCCCTCCACTGCCAGATAGCGGTCTCGACATAGCCAACGTATTGGATATGATTTGTGGAAAAGCCCAGTCCCTTATACTCTTCATCCTCCCTGGAATAAGACAGCAGATGAAGCAATGTCATTAGATGTGATGATCAAAGTGCATTCTGTTACATACATGAGTTCCACATAACAAATGAAGCTAACATTTTTAGACAGCCAACAGAATAGATTCCAGGGTAGAGATTAAGTAAACGGAAACATTAGGGGAAACAGTCTGGTGAATATCAATTCATCTTTCAATTGGACCAAGTACTATGGACAACTAACATAACAGATGGAGCCTTTATATACGAGGTCTATTAAAGCCAAAGGTACACTAATAGTCCACTACACACGCATATCAGTTGAGGAAACCTTCAATATCTCAAGTTGGTCAGCAGTACCAAGTATAAGAGCCATTTCCATTCTTCTAGCCAACTGCATAGGGCCATATCTAGCCCCTTATTTGTGGGTACCGAATTCGGATTGCACCTCTCTAGCTACTAACATATTGGCAATTCGACATTGCACAGGAAAAAGATAACGAAAAGAAGCTCAAATGTTCATTTCTGAACAAGATTGTGACTCCAGAAATAAATCATGAGCAGAACAAACTAAAGGGGTGGAAACTGAGAAGTCATACAATGTGGAAGCTGTAATCAGTAAGAAGAAACGGCTAAAATAGAACATACCTGATTTATGAGCTCCCCTAGGAAAAATTCTGCTGAAGATAGCAAAAAGCCTCGAAACCACTCCAGAATTTCCCAGAAGAACACACAATCAATCAAGTTTCATAAAAACTGTAAATCGCTGTGGCAATTACCCCCTTCTTTTCAATGACCATCAAAATTGAGAGAGAAGTCAACTAATTTGAATAGCGGATACACAGATTCAAGGGTTTCCCATTGTGAAGAGGAAAGAAGAAGAAGCAGCGAAATCAATCAGTGGATCTTATCAAAGGCAATCGTTATCGAGCTCTTCAGATAACATCACGAACTACAACCACGCTCTTTTTGGCACATCTAGTGTGCCCTAACAAAGATTGCTTCCACGGAGAGAGAAAGAGGAAGAGAGACGATAAGCTTTGAGGACGCGTGGCATCAAACTAGATCAATAGGAAGGAACCAAATGCGTGGGGGAAAACGCGAATCAGGGGTGTCGTTTTGGGTTTTGTGGACAACAAATTGTTCGTGTCGCTCCTTACAGTTGTTACGAAACGAGCAAGCCTTGTTTCAATGTCTTCTACTCGAAACGGTGTCGTACAGTCCTGTGAGCCTACGCAACAGGGCCTGTAGATTTGGGCCTGGACCTTGATGAAACTCTTGTACACACGTACACGTACCTTTACGAGGATTTTGGACTCATTGATCATTTAAGAGTTTTTAATTAATAAAATTATTTTTTATATATTTTTATATATTTTTTCTATCCCTATTAATTTATTTTATAATTTTTTTCTCATCATCTTCTTTGTTTTTTCTATAGGGTTTAGGAGAAGAGAAAGAGAATTAGTTTCCTAGAGGGTTAGTTTCTTAATAAAAACGTCGCACATAAGTCATTTATCCAACTCATCGCGTACTTCACATGTTTATGTTTCAATGCAAATGCATTATGCATGTTTATGTTTCAATGCAAATGCATTATGCATGTTTATGTCTAGGAATTGCCCATACTTTTCATCTCCTCTTATAATTTACAAAAAGAAATTGTCAGTCTTTCCTTCTAGCTTTTTGTTACGGCTTCTTCAATTTAATAAGGAAAAATTAACTAAAATAATTTAGACCCAAAACAAGAACTTTAAAACTACAAAAATAACATAAATTATTAACTTATGAATAAAAAATTATACAAGTTAATTTTTGAATAAAAATTATGATAAACAAGAAGTAGAGAAAGCAACATGTTTCAAGTGTTCCGTGTTTCCAACGTTTAGTTTATTATTAATTTTTTTAAGCTAAATTATCGTTCATTTACTAGCTTTTACGTCTACATACTCACCAACAGGGACGGACGCACGTGGGGCCCAGTGGGGACTGTAGCCCCCACTGGGATTTAAAAAAAAAATATTATTAACGCCCAATACCCAACATTTTCTCTTTCTCCTTCCAATTTCATCTCAGCCGTGAGCGGTGAGCCGGCCCTAACTCTTTCTCCTCCCAAATTTCATCCCTGCCTGTGGGAGACGCCGGCCCTAACTCTTTCTCTCCAGACTCCAGCCGTGGGAGACGCCGACGGCTGCCCTCGTCGCCCTCGCCTGTGGGAGACGCCGGAGATCTCGACGGTCATGCACTCCTGTCTGCAACCCGTCAACGTGAGCACCCGAAAGAGCTCGTGGCTCTACTACTCTACATACTACAGTCAGCTCTCCACGACTCCACCTGAAAGAGACACCGGAGATCTCGACGCCCGAGTCCTGACTCAGTGACTCCTGAATAACGCCGGAGCCCGGAGATCTCGTCAGCTCTCCTCCCTCGTCGTCGCCCGCCGGTAGTCGGTTAGCCGCCAGTCCGCCCTCTCCAGCTCTCCTCCCTCCGAGTCTCCGCCCTCTCGAGTCCTCGACGGCCGACGCCCTCCGAGTCCGAGTCTAATTTTCTGTCAAGCAGACTCAAGGTAATTCGAATTTCTTGAATCCATTCCAGATTTCCATTTTTACTTGTTGAACTTGTTTGCTTGTATAGTTTAGTTTATTAGTTATATACTTATATTGTTTGATTGTTTTCTTTTGTATTGTATTATTTGTATAGTTAATAGTTGTATAATTATATTTCTATATTTTAATATAATATATAATTTAATTATTTCAGATAATGAAGAGATTTTTTCCAAGTATCGGTGGTTTACAAAAGACGAAATCATCAAATGTAGGATCTAGTTCTAATCCTAATCCACCAAGTGTTCCGAATTTGTCTAGTGTTGGTGTTGGTGTTGAATCTGTTGATGTTGATGAGTTGCCTGTTGGTGTTGGTGTTGATGAGTTGCATGTTGGGGCGGACGCAGGATTTTAGCCCCCACTGGACTAAAATCCTGCGTCCACCCCTGCTCACCAATATTTTAACTTGAAAAGTGACTTATATTTTTGGGATGTATAAGTTAATATGTTGTATTTTTTATACTTTTTTTTATCAATTGTGAACTATAAATTAATATTTTGTATTTGTTTTGATACTTTTTGAAGTTGGTATTATTTTGGGGTGAAATTCCGGTGAGGAAGGCCTCTTAGAGAAGGAATAAGGATGGACTCCATCTGTAGGATGGAGTCCATCCAAGGGCCAGAAGCTAAGAAGCTAAGTGGGCCGGCCCGCGCGTGTTCACTCTCGCTTTTCGATTGAAAGTTAGCGGGCTCTTAAAACACTGTTCACTCGCTTTTCGATTATCTCCTTCGTTCCCTGAAATCAAACCGTTCTCTCTCGTTCTTCTTCGCTCTCTTGCTCTCGCTCTCTTCTCGATTCTCTCTCTCACTTTCACAAATCAACCATCCGCTGCACAATCAAGCATTTCCCGAGCGATTCGAAACATAAACCCTAGAAAAGGCGATTTTCACCGAATCAACAGAAAGAAGAAGAATCGTCGCAACAAACTAGAACTCAGAAATACGAAGAATCAACAACAAAAGAAGAACAAAATGAGGTCAAAGATAGCAAGTGGAACACAAAGTATATTTCTCACTAAATACATAATCGCAAAAGGTCGATGTAGAGATTTCTCACTAGATACATGCTCTGATTTGAAATATCTTCTATATATTAGACTGAATATACGTCTGTGCATAATAGATCAATAAAAATATCTTCTATATATGTCACTCGCTGCTTTTTCTCTAACATGTGTGTGTAGATGCATCACTGAAGAGTGTTAGTGCATGAGTAAGTGTTTCTAGGTGCATGACTTAGTGTGTGATGGTGTTTGAGTAACTATGTGTGTATATGCAAGACTTCATGAGCCTATTTATATAGGTGCATGACTGAAAACGAATTGGTGCATGAGTAAGTGTTTATAGGTGCATCAGCTAATGAAGATGCATGAATATATCTGTGTGCATGAGTCAGACAATGTGAGTGCATGAGTAAGTGTTTCTATATGCATGACTTAGTTTGTGATGGTGTATGAGTAACTATATGTGTATGTGCCTTCCTCTTTCTATGCAGTGTTTATAGATGCATGAGTAATTATATGAAGGTGCATGAGACAGTGTTTATAGGTGCATGACTTGTTATGTGGAAAGTGCATGCGTAATTATGTGTAGGTGGTGCATGACTTGTTACGTGTAGGTGCATCAGCTAATGAAGATGCATGAATATATCTGTGTGCATGAGTTACAGAATATGAGTGCATGAGTAAATTTGTTTCTAGGTGCATGACTTAGTTTGTGATGGTGTATGAGTAACTATATGTGTATGTGCCTTCCTCTTTCTATGCAGGTGCTTGAGTTAAGAGTGTGTAAATGCATGAGCCTAACATGTGGTTTTGTGAATAGTAATGTCCATTATGAATGATATATATATATGTGTATAATATGTAGGAAAAGGCAAGCATTGTGATGACAAAAATCCACCCGACATAGTCAAAGAGTTAAGATATGGTACATTAATCATTACTCAAACACCAGAACAGCTTGCATCACCAAGCAAAACTCAAAACAAATCCAGATCTCAGGCTAAAACAAAACAACTAGATCCAGTTACTACAAACACAACTTTGCCATCACCATCAATAACAAAAAGAGTAACAAGATCACAAAAATATATAGACATTGGTAAGTCAAATAGAAATATAAATGCATGAGTCAACTAGAAATACAAATGCATGAGTAAAAAATAACTAAACTGCATGAGTTATTTCTTATTGGTGCATGAGTTATTTCTTTGTAATTTCTTGTTGGTGCATGAGTTGGTATGTTAGTGCATGACTCACTATCTAATATTGCATGAGTAAATTACTTCTTGGTGCATCAGTATGTTTGTGCACCAATGAACAACCACTCATGCACTTTAACAGTATAGTCACAAGCACAAGCACTTGTATCTGCAAGTTTTCAAACATACTTATGCACCAATGAACAAGCACTGATGCATAAGTATGTTTGCAAAGGTGCATGAATAACTGGTTGTGCTTGTGTTTAAAAATGTGTGCATGAACAAATTCGTTTGCACTGTGAATTAACAGACAGTGAAGACCAACCAACTGTGTGCCCAGCCACCACAATGCATGGAGATGCACCCCCTTCCACTCCTCTGTTTGGTAAGCTAATGCTCATCATATCTCTTTAAATTTTAATCACCATGGATTTGTTAGTCAATATCTAATGCCTTTGAGTTTTGAACGCAGGGAAGAGAAGAAAGACCCAAGGAAAAGGCCATCAAAAATCAAAGAGGCCAAGGGTCTTGGATGAAGATCACAGTGATAGTGAGGATGTACCTATTGCTGAGATTCTTTTGAAAATAGAGAAGAAAGCAGCAGAAGAAAGGGAGTGTGCTCGTAAAAAGGCTGATGTAGACATAAAAGGGAAGGCTAGGGTGGAGGGTGATGAGGAGAAGAAGACAAAGAAAACAAAGAAACAGGTAAGGGGGATAAAGAGAAGGTGGAGAATGTGTTTGTTGTAGAGTCCAAGATCCCAAAGCTGGGGAACAAAAGGGGAATTCTAGAACTCAGGAAAGACTACCCCATGCTGGTGTGTAGAACATCCCCATCTGTCATTTCATCCTACGTGCTTTCCCAAACTGATTTCACAGCCAATCAGAGAACTGCTCTTATGGAAATTGGCTTTGAGAGTCTTGTACACTGGGACATAAAGGACATGCTTATGAGGCTAGGGCATTATGTCTACAACAGGTTTTACCTTCTGAATTCTACAATAAAACTCAGCGATGGGAGGAAGATACCAGTCACCGATACTGATGCCTATGATTATCTTGGCATTCCCAAGGGAGAGGTTGAGATTGAGTTGCCTAAAGCACTCACCAATGAGCAGTTTCTAAAGAAATTGAAGGCTGATTTTGAAGGAAAGGAGATCAGAAATTTGACTGCAACCGACATCTTGAAGAAGATGAAAAAATGTGATGGAGGGATTTGGTTCAAAATATATTTCATTTTGTTGTTTGTCAACACGATTGTTGAGTCTTATTCGAGTGAGAAAATAAATCTGAAGATTCTTCAATTGCTGGAGAATGTAGATCAAATAAGGAACTTTAATTGGAGCTCATTCCTCTACAAGGCCCTCATCAATTGCTCTGTTGCATGGGCAAATAAGAAACAAAAGACTTTCAATGGCAGCTTGCTTCTACTGCAGGTAAATATTACCATTTTGGTGTTTTGATAACTGCATGAGTTAATGTGTGTAGATGCATGACTGAAAAGAGTGTTGGTGCATCACTTGTTGTGTCATAGTGCATGAGTAATTATGTGTGTAGATGCAAGGGTTAAGAGTATATAGTGCATGAGTAATTATGTGAAGGTGCATGAGACAGTGTTTATAGGTGCATGACTTGTTATGTGGAAAGTGCATGAGTAATTATGTTTAGGTGCATGAGACAGTGTTTATAGGTGCATGACTTGTTATGTGTAGGTGCATGAGACAGTGTTTCTAGGTGCATGACTTAGTTTGTGATGGTGCATGACTAACTACATGTCTATGTGCCTTTGTCTGTGTATGTAGGTGCTAGAGTTAGCATTTTATAGATGTATGAGCCTATTTGTACACGTGCATGACTGAAAAATGTATTGGTGCATGAGTAACTGTTTATATGTGCATAATCTTATGAGTGCATAAGTAAATGTGCATAATCTTATGAATATATATGTGTGCATGAGTCAGAGAATATGAGTGCATTAGTCAGGGCCGCTGAGTGCATGGGTCAATCATTATCTAGTAATATATGTCTCGGCTATACAAGAATTCTATGACTAATTTCTTTTTGAATTATGTTTTCCAGTTGATTTATGTGGACAGGCTGAAGTGGAAAGGTCTTAATGTCCACAGAAAATTCCCGATTATCAAGAACTGGACCACCAAGATGCTGAAGGATAGGGAGGATGAGGAGATCCTACATGGTGGGTTCGGGAATGGATTTCTGCTCAGTAGACCAACCTTCAAAGAACCTGTGGAGGCAAGCGCGAGCAGGGGGGTTAATGAGGCTGAAGAGGAAGAGCTTGATGTTCCAACTGAACCAGCAAATGTCGTGGAAATGGATGAGCAGGTGAAGTGTTTTATGGAGGAATACCTAAGAGAGATAGAAGGCATGGCTCGCAGTGTACGAGTAGTTTTGATGAAAAAGAAGCAAATCCTGGCACAGCTGAAGAGAAATAGTGTCTTGCAGACGGTCAACAACCAAGCCGAAAAAATTATCAACGTCAAGCTTACCTCAACAATTCATGATGAGGTGTCTGAGGAACAACCAACCCAAGACACTGAGTTCTGGGATTTAGCTGTGACATGTATGGAGGAGGTTGAGAAAACACTTACTGAACAGAAGGAACACAGCGGGAACATGTTTATTCCCGGGTTTTCAAATCTCATCCATACAATCACAAAAGAGCATGATGGTAATGACGTGCAAGAAGAGGAAGTTGTCAACATGGATGTTGATGAAGAAGTTGTCGTTTCTGACAAGGCTGTTGCTGGAGAAGTTGTTGGGGAAGACGTTGAGAAGGACGTTGGAAGAGGACCGAGAACCACTCATTTTCAAACTCAATTGGAGTGAGTTCGTCACTCCAAACAATCTTCTTGAACTTCTTTTGGAACGAATCAATGATAGAAGGATTTGTATTTGGAGGGAACTTAACCTTGTTAGCAACCTTCATCATTATATGCCACATGCACAACCGGTGGACAGAATGAGTAAACACTCGTTCAACAGCAGCCTTGACAGATGCAGATTTATTAGTTATAATGACATGAGGTTCATGGCCCATCGCCTTCTTGAAATTCTCAAATAACCACACATAAGAGTCAATGTCTTCATGCAAAAGCAAAGCAGCAGCAAATGTAATAAACCTCTTATGATTGTCCACTCCAGTAAATGGTATGAACACCATATTATATCTGCAATATGGGGTGCAAGAGTTTGAGCATGTTAGTGCATGAATGATTCAGTAAAGGTGCATAAAGCACCAGGTATAGGTGCATGAAGCACCAGGTATAGGTGCATGAGCTGATGAGCATAGGTGCATGAGTTACCCATTATAAATGCATGAGCTGATGAGCATAGGTGCATGAGTTACTCATTACAGGTACATGAGCTACTCAGGGTACATGGGAAAATCATTTGATCATACATAAATCAGATTACATAAGTAAATGAATGAAAATAAAATTACCTAATCAACTGGTATGTAGCATCAGCTGACACTACATCACCGAAATAAGAGAAACTCTTCCGATTGATAGGATCACACCAAAACAAACGGCATAGCTGGCCCTCCTTGTTTACATCATAATCAAAATAATATGCATTACAACATTCTTTCTTCTTCAAAAAGTCATTGATGACCATTTGAGCATCATTGCCTTCCATGTATGAGTTCAAACCTCTCATAAAGTTCTTGAAGTCAACAACAGTGGCGCCTACGTTATCATATGAACCCACTAGATTCTTGTACACTTTGTAACTCTTAGTGACACCAATGTTGGATGTAATACAGTTCATCATAATTTCTTGATGAAATGGAGTCACTTGCCTGTTCCCTTTTGAGAAAACCATATGAGACAGCTCCAACATAGCATGTGTATGACCATACTCCAATTTTGTAACACGGTAACCATCATTACCTTCGTACTTGAGCCAACACTTAGCTTCACAGCCACATCTATTAGATATTCTCCTCCTTTTCACAACATCTCCATCTGTCGGGACAACCTGGTTGAACTCGGAATATGGAGAGACAACTTTGTATCCTTCTCTGTTACAACAAAGGTGCTTCCAAATAACAGTCGGCGGTACATCCTTGTTTTTCTTGGTAGAACAAACACGAACAGTAAAACCACATGCCGCTGCATAGGCTTCGTAAAAGGCAATAGTGTCGTTAAGAGTCGGGAAAAGCTTCCCAAGATACGGCTTCAATGAATCATTGCACTCCAGAATAATATATTCAGCGGTAATGCTTGGGGAAACAGATATAACATTATGCTTCATTTTATGCTCATCTCCTGACAAAAGAAAGAGTGGAATTAATAATAGAGTATGAGCTAATAAGTGCATGGCCCTATACATAAACGTGCATGAAAGAGTGAATAAAGGTGCATGACTGACGGAAAGAAAGTGCATGAGCTTATAAGTGGACTGCTGACTCAAAGAAAGTGCATAAACGTGCATGAAAGAGTGAATAAAGGTGCATGACTGACGGAAAGAAAGTGCATGAGCTTATAAGTGGACTGCTGACTCAAAGAAAGTGCATGACCATGTCGACTAAGAACGACAAATTCAAGCACATACCTAAAATTGCAATACACATATCTTAATTGCAATACCTAAAATTCAAAACTGACAAATTCAACCAAGCACATACCTAAATCCCCAAAAACAGAGAAATTCTGCTGAAACACACATACATAAATGCCTAAATACCTAAACAACAAACAAATCAACAACAAATTACAGATCTGTACCTGAATCAGTAGAAGGAGTAACCATGTCGACTAAGAACGACGAGACTAAAACGAAAACAGCAAGAAGAAAATAAAGCACACCGGCGGCAAGACGGAAACGATCGGCCGATGAAACGAGCGAACGGATTAGTTTTATCACGAAGAATGATGGATTACCACAAAGGAGGATGGATTACAAGTAAAAACGAACCAGCAAGCAACCTGGAATCTGGTTTTTGGAGCGAGCGAAGAGAAGGAACGGCTGGGAACAGTGAAAATTCGAAGGAAAAGGGAAAAGGAAAAGAGAAGGAACGGCTGAGATTAGATGGAGAGGGAAAAGAACGAACGGCTATGAAGCATCCTCATTCATATCCTAACACCCTATACTCACGTGATCTTTTTCCATTATTTTGAGTCTAAATCCAATAGTTTATACTATTTTCGGTCATTTTTCCAATTAATAAATTATGTGATTTTTGTTACAGTTACGATCGGTAATCATGTCCATTATATTGTCCGATAATGTTCGACATTGTTGACGTTTTAGAAATCTCATAAATTGTTATACACAACTAGCTTATACCCGCGCCTTACATGAGTTTGTGTAAAATATAAACTAAATATACATTGTTGTTATATAAAATATATCGATCTCATATTAGGAAAAAAATATAGAAAAATATTATAGTTGATTTATATTTAATTAGTAATGGTTTAAGTTAATTTCTTAGTTAGATGAATAATACTTTTTAAAATAGGTGAAACACTTTTATCTTAATAGAAAAAACATATAATTTCACACAACTATATTTTCACTACAAAAATCAATGCGTGTCTTCTATTCACTTTTATAAAATTTAAATGTTCATGTATCATATATTAATTGAAAGCTTATAGCATTTGACTTTCAAATTTTATCATTATTATTGTCAATTAATAATTTGATATAACTTTGCCACTTCGGTGGTGGCTTGGTGCTAAGGGCACGGAGGGGGTAAGGGCAGGTTCTGGGTTCGATCCCTGTCTGTCCCCCTTTTTTCTGGGTGCAACTCTCAGGGTTTATCGTGTCCCTTGTCGTTGGGTCGAGCCGGTTTACCCGGTTCGGGATTTTTGCCGGCTAGGTCCTGGATTCGCGGGTTTACCACCCCGCAAGTGGTGGGTTCCAGCGTCGTCAAAAAAAAAAAATTGATATAACTTTTAAGTGAATAAATAGAGAAAAGTATTACACCATACATATATAGCGATATACTAAATCATATACAATCAAATCATACAGATTTCCCTAAGGCTTATAATTGAAAATTAATACATAGTATATTTATATTAAAAAACAAAATTAAATTGCGTGAAAGCCATGGCGATAACATGTGGCATGTGATGACGTGACTTAATTGAGGGGTGTCATATGACTAAGTGACGTTCAACTTTAGTATATATATAGTAGATTATATAAAGTTTGTCACTGGGTTTTCTTACCTCACAGATACTGAAGAAGAACAACAGACGGGTAATTAGATGGGTAATTAGATGGAAAGTTAGGTTTATGAGGAGTGGCCCATTTAGCAAAATGGGGCCTAACTATGATACAAAAAAGTATTCTCTGAAGAGGTGTGGTTCAATTCATCAGCAACTAACAATTTGAGCCTCCACCTCACAAACCTATTTAACGTGCTAAATGGGCATAAATAGGTGTGTCCCATTTAGCAAAAGGGTCCACCAATCAATTGCATAAAGGCCACCAATTAATTAATAGTCTAACTTATAATATTTTGTTATTAATCCTTTTTATTATCTTATTTATTTTTCTAAAATTTGTCATTATCTAATTTCATAATATTTTTCAATATTGTTATATTCCCGTACCCGTGTCCAAAGTTAGGACGATGTTCCCGTATTCAAAATTTTCAGAAATGACGTACTGGACACTCGTATTTGTACAGGTATCAGATACTCTACCCGCATCCATGTAACATAGCTTAGAGGTAATAATCTCACTAAGAGAATAGATAATTCTTTGTTATGTCATTGCATTCTATTGTTTGTTTGTTTTGCCTCCAAACACTTTGTATAGTTGGTGACAAACTAAGAATACACAACCACCACCTGCTTAATATAACAGCCAAAAAAAACAAGCAAAAACTTGAATCTTCCAGGTTCTTGAACTTCAATTCGCTCGAAAACGCCAATCTGCCAGATCTTATGGGTAAAATCCTAGTATATACAAACAGTCTGGCTACCAGACTAGACTAATCGAGTGGCTATAATTTATACAGCGCCTCTCTACGCTCTTGCAGGGAGGCACGAAGGGCATGGTGGGTCACTTGCGTCTCCAGCCGGAGTTCGCTGCTCCAGGCAGTCAGCATGGAAGAAGTGGCCACAAACTAATACCGCAACCACCGAGGGCTCAATGCTGAGTAAGCCGCTTCCAAGAGGATGCTTCTGTCGTAGGAGTCTTTCACATGTTCCACACACCATCTTCTCGTCGTC
This sequence comes from Rheum nobile, assembly GCA_027886185.1. Taxonomy (NCBI): domain Eukaryota; kingdom Viridiplantae; phylum Streptophyta; class Magnoliopsida; order Caryophyllales; family Polygonaceae; genus Rheum; species Rheum nobile. Next base: position 6,295,687 of record WOAB01000546.1, on the reverse strand, counting down.
CCAGGGCATTACCTCCATTGCCGTGTTGCTCCATCGTATCCTTTCTGGCAAAACATCAAGTCATTGGTCTCATACATTTAAGAATGAAGATATTACTCTTAACTGGAAACAAGAAAATGTCAGGAGATAGGAGAGGAAGAAAAGGGAATCTACCTGTATTATATCCCGATTCCGAGGTCCATCTATTATTACTGCCCACTCTCAAGGGTATCTGATGATCAAGGGGTGAACTGTTCTTGCCATGATATGTACTATAATGGTAACCTGGATTATGCCAGGGATACTGCTGCCCACGATTACGGGAGCGTTTCAAATGAGTGAGGCTGCTCTATTCTAGTACTAATGTGATTTGAAGGTCTCTGTAAGAGGTAAAATGGAAATAAAACTTCACTACAAAAACTCTGGATAGACAAATAAAACAAAGAGTACATGATGCACCTTGCACGCCCATTTCCCTCATTAGAATGAAATTACCATTATTGACTCTCCTCGTTGGAAGTTCTACATGGTGCCATCCAAGGTTTTTGGACATTTTTTACATGACGAATTTTCAAATTTCTAGCATCCTTTTTAATTTGGAAAGTAGTCCAAAACACCTTTATATCCTCTTTTTCATTGAAGATGATTGTTTCAAGTTAGGTGCTACTGCAGAACTTCCATTTTCCTGTTCCTAATTACCGTTAGCACTAAAACATCTGTATACAAGGGAAGTGGCGACTGTAAAAGATAAAACCGTTGAGCACATATGCCTCATTAAAAATTATTGGCTTTCAACGAAGGTCTTAAAAAAAGATATATACAAAAAGCTTATATGCCATATGTGAGAAAGACCAACCTCAGTAGACAATGGACTCAATCGTGAGGAACATGGTACGACATCTGCAAGTTAAAAACCCACAAATTAATGCCAAATAAGCAAATAGCATGAACCAAATCTTAAAAGTTCAACTCCTAATTTATGATTAACAAGTCATAACAATTAGAATAGGGTGGCTAACAGAAAAGGTAGACGAGATGATTTGCTAAATGTATTGCTAGACAGATGCAGATAGCAAGAAAGCAGCAACAAATCAGACATATTTTTTGTGTTTGACCGTCTTAAATACCAATTCTCAACATTAACAACCAACTGTTCAGGGAGGTGCCAAAACCAACCGAAACCCTTAATAATCGGTTACTCTGGAAAAACCTGAAGCTAAATATGATGAAAATTCTTCTCCGGCTTATCTATTTTTATAATGCATAGATAAGGTGAAGTTTATCATTGTGTTTCAGCTTTATACTAAAACAGAATATAACCTCAAAAAATTCAAGGGGAAGTGGCAAAACATTCTAATTGGTAATATAAATAATATGCACATTTAGCGGGTTTTTAGTAGATCCAGATGACAAAATACTACAGATGTCTAAGCCGAAAATAGCTATATGATGATCAGAGAACTATACCAGTGAACTTTTCACAATGTTTTAAGATAAACATCACCGAAATGTCCACAAACTTAAGTGTAGGTTGGTTGCAAGGATTAGGAAAAGCAAAATAACATTATAGCTTTAAAACCCACACAACATAACTCGTGAATATGGTAAATATATAGAAGTGGGGTTTGAAGAACATAACTCTTGGAGTAGAAAGGTGGTCACACAACATAACTCTCTCATGGAATCAAACAGGGAGATTCAGAAACGATCAGGAAAGGACGAACGCAAGATAATGTTTAATTTCAATCAGTAGAAAAGGGATTCAATGGTGGATTTTTGTTCAATTTTTGCTTTTGAATTAGTTGACATGAGCATCATTTCCATTAACACTTATCCATTAGAATTCTGCTACAAATACTCTCATCAATGGCAAAATTCGGTCCCCAGATTCTGTAAGCTAGGTCAAAATCAAAATCACTGTAACTCCGTCTCAATTTTATTGCGTAAACAGCTGATTTATCAAAAGTAAGGAAACCCACCCAATTTCTTCCCCCACCCTCCTCAGCCTCACTAGAATTATTAACAAGATGAAAACCAAGATCTGATCACCAACATTTTCTATGAATTGGATGGACAATCAGTCACAAAACTGAATTGAATTAACAAAATCAGCACAAAAAACAAAAAACAAAGATGCGAGCAGAGAGATTAACCTGGAGAGGAGAGATGAGCTATTGGAGGGCGATGGACTCTTCGTTTTCTCTTCCCCATGAATTTTGCTTTCTACCTCCGTTTGATAGAGATGACTGACGGTTAAAAGTGTTTACGCAATTTGGGGTTTTCAATCTTTGGATGCCTACTCCTCCGGGAAGCTGTTCCTCACCCGGCAAATTCTACGGGCCAAAAATCTGGTAGAGGATAGAGACTTTTCCGGGTTTGTATAATTAGCTAATTTGTATCGACTGTAAATGTTATATCTTTTAAATGAAAGAAGAATTAGTCCATTGAAAAGAGACCAGTAAAGTCAAGATCATAGAAAACGTCAGGAAACATCAATTGAGATAATTTAGACAATCCCTAGTTCAGTATTCGTGCTTTACACGGAATTTATTTATTTTAATAATATAAAAAAAAACTAATTGAATAAAAAATATTAAAGAAATTGATAAAATATTATCAAAAGAGAGACGAAAATATCCATAAACTTTATATATAGTAAAAATTAGCTAATTAATTTTGAAGTGGGGATAGTCACATCCCTAACATTAATACTACTAAAACAAAAAAAAACATAATCAAAATGTTCATCTAACACATGAAAATGAAACCCTAAACATAAAATCTCGTAAGATGTTCAAAATTGCTATAAATTATGAAAAACTTCCTTGTATACTACATTGGTTGTAGTATTAGATCTTTTTATTTTTATTTTTTGTCGCATATTAAAATCTCCAAACCTTTCTTGCTGGTAACTCTTGATGATGCAACATAAAATTAACCATGGGTGAAAATATGGCGTGAAAGACACAAACAAACATTTGCAAGTGATTGGCCTATCTCTTGTTTATCGTCATAGTAAAACAGACACTCAAGAGAAATTGACTTCATTGAAACATGAACAGATATGAAGTGTCTGATGGTGACATGAACATGCGAGGAATCAAAACTTGTCTGATATTATTGCCTGAAATATTCTTCCTTGTTTGACATGACTGTCGAGTTGCATGATTATGAATCTTGTCCTATTACATAAACCTGAGGACTGATCAATATTTCGAAGCAACATAATAAGGACTCCAACCTTAAGTTTAAGTACATGATTTGAGACACCAGAACATCTAATATTGTTCAAGTAGTTAAATGTATAAACACTTGTATCGTTGTCTGCGATAAAACATGTCTTGCACATGATATCCAAATTGAGATAAACTTTCTCATCACCAAGTAACAAAAATAATACATAGTCATTAACTCTATCTACATCTTCATGTGTTGGTGCAAGAATTGCCCGTTCTTCAAAGTATTTCGAAAACAACTTATTGTCCAAAAGAGAGGAATAAACACACTTAACAATTGCTGGAATCAGATCTAAGTCATAATCTTTCACCAATAGTTCATCAGGAATTTGTATTTGTGCTTCTCCATTATTGTCATCACCTACAATATCATCACTCATGCTTAATACATATTCAAAAAATTCATTTGCTTCTTGGATATCATAATCAGATGTACCTTATTGAATCAACTTATTTCTTGTCAAATTAAGAACTTTACAATATTTCCACAAATAAGAGGAATTAATGGTTGTAACACCCCCAAATCTTAACCCATTTGGAAAGGTATTACCGCCAGTGACCTCAGTGTTCCTTACCGAGATCACCCAAGGCTTTACCGTTTAAATACAATCATGAAACACATATGATACAAAATGATAACTTTATTCATATAAAACATGAGTCCCGGGATTACATTCCAATCCCGAATAGGACAAATACAGAGTTTAAACAAAGTACAACGGAAGTTTTTTTAAATATATAACAGAGTAAATAAGTTACAGCGGAAGTCTTTCTTGAAATCTTACAAAAAGGGTTATGATCGTAATGATCATCTGCCCAAAGATCTCAACCTGATTAAAATATAATTATTAAAACATCCAAAAACAACCGTCGTCTTCATAGTCAATCTAGTCTCCTCATATCTTCGCTCTATCTGATGTGCCGAATCGAACGGATGACACCAGCCAACCATGCAGAGAACAATTGTGGTTGGTTAGTCTACTGAATAGACTATGCAAGGGTACACAGCAGAAGGTTCGAAGTAGTTGTATTAGGTTAGACTCATCGTTTATCGAATAATAACCGATAATGATAATCAACCTTCATACTTCTACTGAAAACAACAAGAGGTATGCACAAGAGAAGATTCTGGAAGACTGACTCTTCACAGAAATCGACTCGAAAGAAGACTCCAAAGGAATTTAGTCTTAAGGAAATATGACAAATCTAGAACGTTTAAAGAATCAGACATCAGTGATTTAAAAGCTGACTTAGATGTTTCGGTTCACGACCACCCTCACCGCTTACAGCGAATCCAGATTGGAAAGAGAACGTACTCTGATCAAAAGTCGAGACGAGCTTTCCTAGCTGCACTATTTACTTAGCTGCACTACTCGCCAAAGGTATATTAATTATGTGCACTCGGGCACTTTATCTTATTTAATTCCAAAACCCACATTACGTTATAAGCTTTTAAACATATGCCTTGTCACGCAGGACATACAACTAAGGAATGGACCTCACAAAATCCAAGTCTCTGGACTTATATCGAAGGAATGAACCTCACAGAGTCCAAGCTTCTACTATCGTAGGGTCTTGATCGCCCTTTTCCCCAAGTTATAAAGAAACGAATGGACCTCACGGAGTCCAAGCGTTCCTACGAATACTCGTGCTAACTAATAGTTCGAGCACAACAATAGTTCAGGATAAATCCACATAAATGCCCTCAAGGCGAACATAAATAATAGCGTTGTTCTAACATATATACAACCTATTATAATATCATTATTACAGTTTCCAAAACAGTTTATAAAACCATTTCCAGATAAACACAATAATCATTCCAAATTAATTACTCAGATAAACAACTGATAATTAATGTAAATATGGAACGATGAGCAAGAGCGAACCACCACTTGCCTTAATCCGCAGAGTTTGAACGAAGCCTAACGACGACGGGATTCCGGGCTCGACACAGGAACAGATCTGACACACAGATTCCTTCGGATCGACCCATACAGAAACCTTAAGTTAGATTCGACAATAGCTAGTACGAATCTAAGGGCAAACGAAAGAAATCGAGAGGAACGACGCCCGAAAGACGACCACCCAGGGCCGAGGCCAAAAGAGGCCACAACCCTCTGGCGGCGGTCGCCGCTGCTCTTGGCAGCGGGCGCCGCTGTTCATCACGGCGGTCGCCGCCATGAACACGGCGGGCGCCGCGATGAACCCAGAAAACAGAAACGACGAGAACACTCACCAATTGGTACGCGTTTCGACCCCCTTTGCCTTGCTTTGGGTTCTGACCTTCAAAGGCAACCAAAAGGCTTCACAAAGGCCACTGGAAACACACCAAACAACACCCCGGCGATTGCTTCAGAATCCGACGAGGGGCACAAAACTCCGGAGAGAGATTTTGAGGGACTAAAGCTTCAGATTTGTGTGAAATCCGATCCCCAATCCTTCTCCATTTATAGCCCAAGCCCAGGGAACACAATGATGGCTACATGGAGACGTGGAGGGGCTAAATCGGCGTCGTCAGACGCTTGCCGGCGACCACAGGGCTACGCCTGTAACTAGGGCGGCGGTCGCCGCTGTCGGCAAGAGGTCGCCGCTTTGACGGGCCTCTTGCGGCGGTCGCTGCTTCTCCAGCGGCGGTCGCCGTTCCTAGCCCTGGTGCCCAGCTAGACGAAGAAGGGACGGCTGCCTCGAGCCACGAACGGCGGTCGCCGTCATAACTGCGGCGGGCGCCGCCAGGTCATCTTTGACCAATTGGCTCTTTGGACGATAACGTCTTAACCCGGGATAATAATAATCGTACACGAACGAGTATCAAGATCCAAAGTACGTCGTCTGTATTTTATTTCACTTAGAAAAATATTACAGATATTGAGCACATTACAGAATGTCTCAAACTTCCTGAATTAAATCCGACGTACAAAACGGGTGTTCGGGAAAATCCCTAAAATTTCCAAAATAACCTTACAGAAATACGGGGTATCACAATGGTGGCGAAATATTAATTATTTTTTAGTAACATGGCATTAGAGTTTATAGAGTCAAATATGGTGGTACTTATAGATGATTAATTTTTATACATCAATACTCATAAAAAAACATCATACTATAGAAAAAAAAAAACAATCAAAACCAGTATTAAACCACTATAGTTCTCTAAACCAAAGTTGAATGTTAAATAGAAGTCATATTATGTTATCCGAACGGAAAAAAAAATGAACTGTTTCTATGATAAATTTTATAAAAAACTAATTTTATATAAAAATCTATATGATACTACATAATAGTTTTAATCAAACTGAAATGTTTCTTGTCTTTAACTAATTTCTTAGGTTAGTGGAGTACAAGTTGGTTCTTTAATATTATGGCTAAGAATATTGTTTGCTACGTTTTTGGAAAGAATAGATTATACAAAATATTTATATTGTATGCATATCCGTCTAATATAGACATAGATTTTATTTTCTTTGATTTTATTTGATTTTCGAAAACCAAAGAAAAAAATGAGAGCTTGATACGTGGCAAATTCAATACCGTGATGCCACGTGACAACAACAAATTTTGGATCATTTTGGGGGCGCCACGTGGCGTAGTAGGTATTCTACATTAGTAGATATATAGTAGATTACGTACAAAAAATATATGGCCGATAATATTGTTTGCTACGTTTTTGGAAAGAATAGATTGTACAAATATTCATATTGTATGTATATCCGGCTAATATGGGCATATATTTTATTTTCTTTGATTTTATTTTATTTTCGAAAAACCAACGAAAAAAATGAGAGTTTGACACGTGGCAAATTCAATATCGTTATGCCACGCGACATCGGAAAATTTTGGTTCATTTTGGGGGCGTCACGTGGCGTAGTAGGATTTCAACTTTAGTAGATATATAGTAGATTACGTACAAAAAATATATGGTCGAGAATATTGTTTACTACGTTTTTGTAAAGAATAGATCATACAAAGTAATCATATTGTATGCATATCCGGCTAATCTGGGCATAGATTTTATTTTCTTTGATTTTCGAAAAACCAACAAAAAAATGAGAGTTTGACACGTGGCAAATTCAATATCGTGATGCCACGTGGCAACAGAAAATTTTGGTTCATTTTGGAGGCGTCACATGGTGTAGTAGGTATTCTACTTTAGTAGATATATAGTAGATTACGTACAAAGAAACTATATGGCCGAGAATATCGTTTGCTACGTTTTTGGAAAGAATAGATTATACAAAATATTCATATTGTATGCATATCCGACTAATATGGGCAAATATTTTATTTTATTTTATTTTCGAAAAACCAACGAAAAAATGAGAGCTTGACACGTGGCAAATTAAATATTGTGATGCCACGTGGCAGCAGAAAATTTTGGTTCATTTTGGGGGCGCCACGTGGCGTAGTAGATATTCTACTTTAGTAGATATAAAATAGATTACGTACAAAAAATATATGATCGAGAATATTATTTGCTACGCTTTTGGAAATAATAGATTATACAAAATATTCATATTGTATGCATATCCGGCTAATATGGACAAATATTTTATTTTTGAAAAACCAAAGAAAAAATTGAGAGTTTGACACATGAAAAATTCAATACTGTGATGCCACGTGGTAACATAAAATTTTGGTTCATTTTGGGGGCGCTACGTGGCGTAGTAGGTATTCTACTTTAGTAGATATATAGTAGATTACGTACAAAAAATATATGGTCGAGAATATTGTTTGTTACGTTTTTGGAAAGAATAGATTATACAAAATATTCATATTGTATGCATATCCGGCTAATATGGGCAGAGATTTTATTTTCTTTGATTTTATTTGATTTTCGAAAAACCAACGAAAAAATAAGAGTTTGACACGTGGCAAATTCAATACCGTGATGCCACGTGGCAGCATAAAATTTTGGTTCATTTTGGGGGCGTCACGTGGCGTAGTAAGTATTCTACTTTAGTAGATATATACTCCCTCCGTTTAGTTTTAATTGACGTTCTAGCAAATTTCAAACAAAATGAACCAAAATTAACCTAAAAACCCACGATCTAGCACTAACCTAAAAACAAGGAAAGTAGCTTCCACTAACCGAATCAACATGTCCCACTACATCTTTTGTTGTAATAAATTGTCTTAAATTCACTAATAATAGGATTAAATTAAATGGCCCCAAAATGGCCAGCTTCTGGTGAACTGTCGTAAAGACAACGGTTTCTGGGTTTCTTTGCCGGGAATGTGAGGAAGACCTTAACATGATAGTTGTAGATATTTTCCTTAGCTTTCCAATGACTACTCATGGGCCTCCATTGGACGTTCGTAGCTCCGGATATGGCCAGAATACTGAGTAGGTGTCGATGCGACAGATTCTTCGGTTTTGACACCTTCCAAGTTTCGAACCATTTTCTTGGGACAAGTTTTTGACCTTCTTCAAAAATGACGATTCCCATAGTCACATCAATGTTGGTTCATTTTGGGGGCGCTACGTGACGTAGTAGGTATTCTACTTTAGTAGATTACGTACAAAAAATATATGGTCGAGAATATTGTTTGTTACGTTTTTGGAAAGAATAGATTATACAAAATATTCATATTGTATGCATATCCGGCTAATATGGGCAGAGATTTTATTTTCTTTGATTTTATTTGATTTTTGAATAACCAACGGAAAAAATGAGAGATGGACACGTGACAATATTCAATACCGTGATGCCACGTGACAGCAAAAAAATTTGGTTCATTTTGGGGGCGTCATGTGGCGTAGTAGGTATTCGACTTTAGTAGATTACGTACAAAAAATATATGGGCGAGAATATTGTTTGCTACATTTTTGGAAAGAGTAGATTAAACAAAATATTCATATTGTTGTAATATCCCTCATTTTATAAGGATATTTTGGAATTTTTCCAACTCCCGTATTACAAGTCGGATTAAATTCAGATAAGTTTGGACATTCTGTATCATGTTTGATCTCTGTAATATTTTGTCCGAGTAATATAAAATACAGTTGACATGTGTTCAAGGTTAAATAGTCGTTCGTATACGAATATATTTAACCCGGGGTTAAATATTATTAACCTAAGTTCAAAACGGACAAAAGGGTGAAAAATGGCCTTGACCGCACCCCGCGGTCAAGTGGCCGCACCCGCGGCGAGGACCAGTTCTGAAGCAAACAGGTGAGGCGGTCACTGGGCGCCACCGCACCCTGCCGCACCCCGCGGTGGGATATTTTTTTCTTCTGCAGCGTTATCCTCTTCCCCTGCAAGTGGCACCGGTTGTCAGGCCTAGGCCGCCTGAATTCGCCCCTAGCCGTCCCATCTGTTCCCTTGCAAGTGGAGGTGGGTTGGGGATATAAAAGGGAGGAGCTGGAGAGGAGGATTAGCCCAACTGAATGTCTTCTTCCTCCTCTGTTTTCTCCATTGCCGCCTGAGCTTCCAAGCTTTCGTCGGGGCTTCGCCAGAGTTTCCCTTGAGTGGAGAAAGTACTACCAAGTGGTGTTTGAAGGTTTAAGGTGTTTGGAGAGTGAACCATAATCGAATCGAAAGCAAACAACTCGATTTGGGTGAGTTTTCTGAATTTTCGCTGAAGCCCCTCTGCCTCTGTTAGCTTGCCGCACCCGCGGCAAGGACCCCACCACACCCACGGTGAGTTGGGTTCGTGTTATGGCTCGTGGGTGTGTGGTCTTGAGCGAGGCTTGGCTCCTTCGATTCTTTCCGTATTCTTTTAGATTCATATTTGTGGATATTGAATCTAACTTAGGGTCTCGTTATGGGTCGTTTCTTAGGGATTTATAATCCGAGATCTGTTCCAGTTTCAGACCCAGGAACCCGACGTTTCTAAGCTTGTTCAAGCTTTCGTATAATCTAAGGCAAGTGGCGGTTCGCTCTTGCTCATCATTCCATATTTCAATTAATTATCAATTGTTTAGTTGTTAATTAATTTGGGATGATTTACTATTTGTGTTGGGAACAGTTTTGATAACCGTATGTGATTTTAAAAGGTGATATTATAATAGGTTGTATATCTGTTAGAACAACGCTATTATATATATATATGTGATTTAATACAGATATTATTATAGGTTGTATATTGTTAGAACAACGCTATTTTATCTGTTATTGGCCGTGATGGCTTTGTTGTGGATTATTGTGTGCTTGAACTGTTTAGTTAACACGAGTATTCGTAGGAACGCTACTGTGTATCTCATTGCGAGTGCTAGTCGTTTCTTGATAACCTGGTGGTTAGGATTTAGTTCCTACCATCCTCCTTACTCTGGATTTGTGCACACAGCTGGTGCCGCTTGTAGGGATTTAGTTCCCGATTTCGCTTTGAGGGATTTAGTTCCCTAGGGATTTAGTTTCCGATTCGACTTTAGGGATTTAGTTCCCGAGTCAACTCCGCCTTATGGATTTAGTTCCCGACGGTATCTCTTTATCCCGAGGGATGAGAGAATCTAAAAGCTTATAACGTGATGTGCGTTTTGGAATTTAAAATGAGATAAGTGCTTTAGTGCACATGATTAATATACCCTTGGGCGAGTAGTGCAGCTAAGTGTAGTGCAGCTAGGAAAGCTCGCCTTGACTTTGATCAGAGTAAAGTTCTCTTTCCAATCTGGATTCGCATTGTGCGATGAGGTTGGTCGTGAACCGAAACATCAAGTCGTTTTAAACACTTGTGTGAAATTATTATGTTCCAGACATTTGTCATGCTTTCCGATAAGGCTCATTTCGTTGGAGTCTTCTTTTGGGATTGATTGCTGTGAGACTCGGTCTCCAGAATCTTCTCTTGATCATGTCTTTTCATGTGTTTCAGTAGAGTATGGTGGTTGACTATCGTCATCGGTTTTGATTCGAGAAGCGATGAGTCTAACCTAATACGACTACTTCGAACCACTCTACTTTGTACCCTTGCTTAGTCTTTGATTAGACTAACCAACCATAATTGTTCTCTGCATGGTTGGCTGGTGTCATCCGTTCGATTCGGCACATCAGATAAGTTGCCATCCCGTGAAGGCTAGAATGACTATAGAGGCGAACGGTGTTTTGACAAGTTTATTCAGGTTAAGATCCTTGGTGGGTGATCATAGCGATCAAGACCCCTTTTGTTGTTATTTCAAAGACTTCCGCTGTAATGATTCTGATTATGTATTTTGATGTATTTGGAATTATGCTGAAATTCCGAGACTTGGTTTTAATGAAAGTTATGATATGTTGTATTATAACTGTGGTTTAATGATTTATATCAACTGGAAAAGCCTTAGGTGACATCGGATAGTACGTCTGAGGTCACTGGCGGTAATACTTTCAAGAGGTTATGTGGGGGTGTTACAATTGTATGCATATCCGACAAATATGGGCAGATATTTTATTTTCTTTGATTTTTGAAAAACCAACAAAAAAAATGAGAGCTTGACACATGGCAAATTCAATACAGTGATGCCATGTGACAACATAAATTTTTTGTTTATTTTGGGGGCGCCACGTGTCGTAGTAGGTATTCTACTTTAGTAGATATATAGTAAATTATGTACAAAAAATATATGGCCGAGAATATTATTTGCTACGTTTTGGGAAAGAATAGATTATACAAAATATTCATATTGTATACATATCAGGCTAATATGGGCAGATATTTTATTTTCTTTGATTTTTGAAAAACCAACGAAAAAATGAGAGTTTGACACGTGTCAAATTCAATATCGTGATGCCACGTGGCAACAGGAAATTTTGGTTCATTTTGGGGACGCCACGTGGTGTAGTATGTATTCTACTTTAGTAGATATATAGTAGATTATGTACAAAAAATATATGGCCGAGAATATTGTTTGCTATGTTTTTGGAAAGAATAGATTATACAAAATATTCATATTGTATGTATATCCGGCTAATATGGGCAAAGATTTTATTTTCTTTGATTTTATTTGATTTTCGAAAAACCAACGAAAAAATAAGAGCTTGACACGTGGCAAATTCAATACCGTGATGCCACGTGGCAGCAGAAAATTTTGGTTCATTTTGGGGGCGCCATGTGGCGTAGTAGGTATTCTACTTTAGTAGATGTATAATAGATTACGTATAAAAAATATATGACCGAGAATATTATTTGCTATGTTTTTGGAAAGAATAGTATTGAATTCCTTAGGTTTTGATGGTTACAAACACTCAACTAATATGTGTATCAAGTGTTTCAGGGACAAGAAGAGTTATCTCAGGGAGCTTTGCAGCACAGGATCTCAGAGGGAACAAAGGCTTGCTTAGCGCTTTGTTACCTCTCAAGGAACTGAAGTGACGGACCAGATCAAGGCTGCAAAAGGAAAGAAGTCATCCAGCGTGCTGAGTTAAGGAAACAAACCAAGAAGCCACGCGGTAGAGGATGAAGACTTCGGCTCCAAGGATCAAGCCGGATTGCGCGAAGATATGGAGAGAGAAAACCCGATCGTGTTGATCCTAGGAATCTTTCCTAAGATAAGGAGATTGGAGAGAGAAGAACGTTATCCAATCGATTGGATTAATTAAGGAACTCCTTCCTTAATTAATATAACCGGTTGTGATATTATATCTTCCAAACAAAATCATATCTTAGTAATCCGTTATCATAATTTCCTATCTTATGTTGATTAGGGTTTTAGCCGTGTTGTATTTAAGCGAAGTGAGGATTCTTTTCTTACGTACGACTTTACGACTCTGAGCGAGAAAAAGAAAAGAAGAGAAAGAAGGTGAAGTGCGTGTGAGTCTTTGAGAGTTGAGTTCGATTCATCGTTGTAGTAGAGGCTTCGAGTCTAGCTGGTTGTTTAGAGGTCGAAGTCCAGGATACAAGTGTAATCGAGCAAGAAATTAATAAGACAAGTACGCATTTCAAAATCCTCTCAAGCGGAAGCTTGAAGGTAGTGGTTTTTTTCCTTGAGAAGCTAGTTTTGCTAATCAGGGTTTCCACTATATATCGTGAGTTCGTTCTGTTATCTTTCTTGCTATTTAAATCCGCTATGCCTTCTATGGGAACAAAGCTTTTGTTCCCTCAGACGTAACTCTAACGATCCAACAATTGGTATCAGAGCCTGGTGCTCTAGATTGTTTTCGTTACAGAATTTGCAGGAAAGATGTCGTCGTCAAGCAATGCAATCGGTGATTCATTCTGGAAGCCGCCAATGCTGAAGGCCGGTGAGTATGATTAGTGGGTGGAAAAAATCGAGTCCCACATCTGTTCCCTCGACGGAAAGATCTGGAGAGTCATAGAAGTCGGTCCTTTGGTCATCAAGAATGACAAAGATGAGACTAAGCCAAAACCAAAGATCGACTACACCGATGAGGACTGGAAGAAATCGGAGAAAAACAACAGGGCCAAGAAGATCCTCCACATGCCTCTTTCTCCCTCAGATCTCAAGAAAATCATGAGCTACAAAACTGCTAAGGAGATATGGGATGCTTTGAAGCGCCTTCATCAAGGAAATGAAGACACGAAGAAGAACAATATCCTTTCTCTGATCAAGGAGTACGACCAAGTTTCTCAAGGGAAAGATGAACACATTCACGAGTACTACTCCAGGTTCCATGGGCTAGTTGGTCAACTTCAGTACCTTGGTGAAACAATGCCAGACTGGAAGTTGACTCATCACTTCATGCAAGGTCTCAACAATCAGTGGGATGCCATTGCTCTTGCCCTCTACTCTCAAACAGACGTCAAGACTCTTACTATGGAAGATGTGGTTGCTAAGCTGGAAAGCAACGCCTCTGTCTATAACCATAAGATAAACAAGAAAGGAGAGGAGAAGGCGAAGAGCATTGCCCTGAAGGTGGAAAGGGCATTTGATTTGTCTCAAACGGGCGATGAAGATGAGGATGGCGATGAAGATGTTGCTCTTATCACAAGGTCAATGAGGAAGATATGGTCTCGGAACAAGGACTCGCCCAGTTCCTCTGAAGGGAACAGAGACATGAAAGACGTGGTTTGTTACCACTGTCAGAACAAGGGACACATGGCCAGAAACTGCTTCAAGAAGAAGGCAGGAATGCCTCCAGCAAATGAAGGGAAGCAAGCAATGGTTGCCACTTGGGGAGAATCAGACTCAGATGACGAAGATTTGTCACATTCCAGGGATGTATGCTTAATGGCCGTTGAAGTTCCAAACGAGACAAAGGGAGAGGTAATCAACGATGAGGTAACTGAATCTGATCTTATATCAAGCTTAAGATGCAAATCAAAAGAAAGCTTGATCTCTCTCATTAAGAATCTCGTTCGCGAGAGTAGTCTTTTCAGTGAGCAACTCGAAGAGAAAGATGAATCGATCTCAGGTCTGATCGAAGAAAATCAGGTTTGGGCTGAAAAAGTGCTCACGCTTGAGAAAGGTTCATCTTCCTCTTCAAACACATGCTCTGAGTGTCCAGAACTCACTGAAAAGATTAAGTCTCTAGAGTCCACTGTTTCCTCACTCGAGGCTGAGTCTTTAATGTTAAAACTAGGAAATACAAAACTTTCTAGTGATCTAACCAAACTCAGTGAGGAACAGAAGGATGAGCCAAAAGGTATTGTCTTTGTTGCAGCCAAGAATGAAAAGAAACCTGAAAAGAAGGAAGTACCTCGCTTTGGAATTGGCTATCAACCTAAGCTTCCTGTTGATGACACTAAGAAAAAAGGCTCCAAAGTCGAAGGAAAACAGTCTGTAAAAGAAAAGGGGGAATGTTCCTCCGGAGGGAACAAAGGCAAAGACTGTTCTAATTCGACTGAGGAAGGCAAGGCTTGGTATCATGGACAGAAGGCTCATGCAATTTGGCTGAAGCAATCCCAAAGCAGTAAGTCCAATACTATTGATTTTCATTCAAGGATTGCTAACAAAACAATTTGGCCAAGACAGAGCAAGTATGTAGATCTGAAGTGTCAAAGGGTATGTTGGTATTGCGGGCATTCTGGTCATTACAAGCAAGAGTGCCTGCTGAAGCAACATAATGAGGAGATTGCTCGCACTACTAGGGAGCATATAGAAGTTGAACCTCCTAAGATTAGATATGTTGCTCCCAAACCCAGAAAGTATAAGCTTGTCTGGGTTCGCAAGAACTAACTCTTCCTGTGCAGGATAAAGTGAGGAATGTTCCTAGTGTTTCATTCATTCAAGGGTCAGTTACTTGACAGGGAACAAAGCGAGTCTCACCTCACTTCTGCATGGAATACTTGAGACTCAAAGACCTGGTGTCAAAGGTAAAGAAAATGGGGATAAGAACTTATTGACTAATCTGTTCCTTGTGTGAAAATTTCAGGGGCCATGTACATCTAGAAAAGACATCAATGTGTCGAGAAAGATTGGCGAATATGGAATCTCGTGGAACAAAGGATAAAACGCCATTTTTTCTCATTAGGACACTTGTTGGGGAACTCTGCACTCCGTTCCATACGAAGCCTGGTTTGTTCCCCTAACTATATGTCTGTCTGTTGTATTTCCTCGATGATTGGCTAGATCACATGGTGATTTGTGAAAGATGAATTTTCATGGGCTGATATGCATTCACTTCCTTATGCATTAATTGTTGAATTGCTTGATTATGTGCTTTCACTCCCTTAATATTGGATGTCTTGCATGGTCATCTGTGTTATCATATGTCACATGAATCAACTTTATTTCGGCCCAAAAGAATCAACTTGATGTTTTGTTCCCTCATCATAAGCCCAAATGATAGTTGATTCTACAGCTTACCCAGACCGCCATGCTTAAAGTCTCCTATGAACCCCTTCTTATCATCCACAACTGGAGTCCTCTTAGGCATGATGTAAAATTCAATCGCAAAAACTCATATACTTTGGTGTGATGGTCTTTTGTACCCTCTCTGGTAACTAACCCCCAGCATCACACCTTACTACTCTTTTGGATTGGCGGGAAACGATTCGGCTTCTATGCCTGTAGGTTGAGTTGACGTGTTTGCAGGTTGTAATGATGGCAATTTGTGTTGAGCTGCGTCGTGCATTTAGGGCTGTTTTGATGGAAGAGAGTTGGAAAGAGAAATTGGGCCGGCTCGGATGGATTTGGACGAGATATTGGATATATTTTGGGAAGTTGGAAGATTATGCTTATTATCTCTTGGAAACAGATCAGATTTGGAGTTATCTTTGGAAAATTTTGAAGATTTTGTGAGGGCTATATATTGAGACTTCTGGGTAAGTTTCCTATTCACTATTCTCTCGTCTTCCTCAAGCATCTTCTCTCCTCTCTGTCTCTCGTCTTCTCGGTGCTCTCCCTCTCTCACAAAAATGGCCTCCAACTCAGACCTTCCAAGCAACTTCGCCGAAAACCTCCAAACCCTCCTCTCCAACCTCACCGCCATGGGAGCCGATCCTGCTCTCCTCGCCGTCATAAACCAATCCCTACCTTCCACATCGACCACTCCGGCGACCACCACCATAAACCCTCCTCCATCATCACCCAAGGATCAACTCGCCATGGTCCCCTACGTAGCCCCCACAAACCCAAACACAGACCCCGCACCACAAAACCCTAACCCTAACACCGCTCCTGTCGTCCCCACTGCCATCTCCTCTACTAACACAGAGGAGGTACATTCCTCGCCTACCCATCCCGACCCCATAGAGGAGGAGACAGAGGAGCTACCCGGTCATGGGACCCCGGTCACGGTGGAGGGGCACCTGGCCATCAAGGAGAAAATTCAGTCTGTGGTGCGAGACCTCTCCAAGGAGCTCGAAGAGGGAGTGGACGTGGTGGAGTCCCCAAAAGCTCATAAGCCGTCCGGCAGGGTGAAAACTGCATGCTCGTCAAAGAGGAAGACCCGCTCTCAGAAGAAGTCTGAGAAGGCGATTACTGTGAGTTCTGATGAGGAGTCGGTACCCCTCTCCGAGAACAAAGCAAAGAAAGCCAAGGTGTCCACCGCTCCCGTCCGTCAAAGTCAGCGTCGTTTGCCGGCCAAAGCCAAAGGAAAGGCTGTGGCGGTCGACGGTGTCAAAAATATGAGCCATAAGTCCGTGGTGAGAGAGCTGTTGATGGACCCGGAGTTTCTGAAGGAGAACTTTCTGGAGGGGGTACTTGACATCTTGAAGGAACAGAAGTGGAGCAGGCTGTTTGTGGAGGAAGTGGAGATGGATGAGGAGTTGTTGAGGGAGTTTTACTCCACATTCACTATGGAGGTGCGGTCCCATGCTGTCCAGAGGAGATACAAGATGAATGGGGAGATCCATGTGTTCTCGAGTATTGAGATGGGCTTGGTTCTGGGTGTTCCTCATGAAAGGTATGGTGAATACCCCAAGGGCAGGTGGCCAAAAAATTTTCCCTACTCAGAGGCTGTGCTGGCTGTTGCAGGGATTGCGGATGCTCCAAGGAGTGCTGATCTTGACATCTCCGAGATGTCGACTGTCAACAAAGTGCTGTACCACTTCCTCATCAGCAACATCACGCCAAGGGGACATAAGAGGAACCGCCTTCTGATCTTGGACATTGTCCTTTTGTCTCTTCTGCTGAAAAAGGAGCCCGTGTGCCTTCCCATGATTCTGATGCAGCATATGGCCAATGCCCGGAACACCACTCAGTATGCTCTTCCCTTCCCTCGCATCGTCAAAAGTATTCTGGAGTACCACAAGGTCTACGACGCGTCGGAAGATGTGAGCGTCTTCTCCCGTCCCTTCAATACAAGCAATCTACACAAAATGCAGTTTGCTCTTCAAGAGGGAAAAGGCTGGGTGAAGGTCGAGGGCGCTCCTGCAGCTTCTGGGGTTGTAGAGGATGTTGAGGAAATGGTGGGATATGAAGCTGATAGCTCTGAGGGGGAACAAAATGTGAATCCCTCGCTGGGAAAGGATGTGAGGAGTTTGTGCCGAGTTGTGAAGGATATGGTGGCTCAGCAGGCGCTCCTCATGGCAGATGTGCGCGCGCTCGTTTCTCATCACGCATCGGCTCAACCGGCTGGTCACAGTGATGCTTGATTGCTTTCCTGCTGTCCTTTTCCCTCTTTTGTTCCCTTAGCTGTCTATCCCTTCTAGTTGTTTTTGTTGTTGTCTGGTTTATGTGCCCGGTGTGGCATTTGACAATGCTTGATGTTCTGTTTGTTTTGGGTGTGTTTGCATGTTTTTCAAGTCTTTCTTTAAGCAATGACAATGGATGCTTTTGATTGTCTGGCTGTGTCTTTTCCTCTCTAACTCTTCTCCGTGTTTTTGATGATGCCAAAAGGGGGAATATGACAGGTAGTATTGGTTGAGGGGGAACAGAATAGGTAAAACGTATTGCTGGGCTAAGGGGGAACCAACAGTGTATTAGTGGGAAACTTTCTTGTCATATGTTGTCTTTTTCTAGCTGGTATACGACTTTATTGTTATGGGTGTTTGTCACCATCAAAAAGGGGGAATTTGTTAAATTTCTTAGGTTTTGATGGTTACAAACACTCAACTAATATGTGTACCAAGTGTTTCAGGGACAAGAAGAGTTATCCCAGGGAGCTTTGCAGCACAGGATCCCAGAGGGAACAAAGGCTTGCTTAGCGCTTTGTTACCTCTCAAGGAACTGAAGTGACGGACCAGATCAAGGCTGCAAAAGGAAAGAAGTCATCCAGCGTGCTGAGTTAAGGAAACAAATCAAGAAGCCACGCGGTAGAGGATGAAGACTTTGGCTCCAAGGATCAAGCCGGATTGCGTGAAGATATGGAGAGAGAAAACCCGATCGTGTTGATCCTAGGAATCTTTCCTAAGATAAGGCGATTGGAGAGAGAAGAACGTTATCCAATCGGTTGGATTAATTAAGGAACTCCTTCCTTAATTAATATAACCGGTTGTGATATTATATCTTCCAAACAAAATCATATCTTAGTAATCCGTTATCAGAATTTCCTATCTTATGTTGATTAGGGTTTTAGCCGTGTTGTATTTAAGCGAAGTGAGGATTCTTTTCTTACGTACGACTTTACGACTCTGAGCGAGAAAAAGAAAAGAAGAGAAAGAAGGTGAAGTGCGTGTGAGTCTTTGAGAGTTGAGTTCGATTCATCGTTGTAGTAGAGGCTTCGAGTCTAGCTGGTTGTTTAGAGGTCGAAGTCCAGGATACAAGTGTAATCGAGCAAGAAATTAATAAGACAAGTACGCATTTCAAAATCCTCTCAAGCGGAAGCTTGAAGGTAATGGTTTTTCCTTGAGAAGCTAGTTTTGCTAATCAGGGTTTCCACTATATATCGTGAGTTCGTTCTGTTATATTTCTTGCTATTTAAATCCGATGTGCCTTCTGTAGGAACAAAGCTTTTGTTCCCTCAGACGTAACTCTAACGATCCAACAAATAGATTATACAAAATATTCATATTGTATGCATATCCGGCTAATATTTCTTTGATTTATTTGATTTTCGAAAAACCAAAGAAAAAAACGAGAGCTTGACACGTGGCAAATTCAATATCGTGATGCCACGTGGCAACATAAAATTTGGTTCATTTTGGTGGCGTTACGTGGCATAGTAGGTATTCTACTTTTGTAGATATATAGTAGATTACGTATAAAAAATATATGACATATAATATTGTTTGTTACGTTTTTGGAAAGAATAGATTATACAAAATATTCATATTGTATATATCCGGCTAATATGGGTAGAGATTTTATTTTCTTTGATTTTCGAAAAACCAACGAAAAAAATGAGAGCTTGACACGTGGAAAATTCAATACCGTGATGCCACGTGGCAGTAGAAAATTTTGGTTCATTTTGTGGGCGTCACGTGGCGTAGTAAGTATTCTACTTTAGTAGATATATAGTAAATTACGTACAAAAAATATATGGCCGAGAATATTGTTTGCTACGTTTTTGGAAAGAATAGATTATACAAAATATTAATTTATATGCATATTCGGCTAATATGGGCAAAAATTTTATTTTCTTTGATTTTTGAAAAACGAGCGAAAAAAATGAGAGTTGGACACATGGCAAATTTCAATACTGTGATGCCACATGGCAACATAAAAATTTTGTTCATTTTGGGGGCGCCATGTGGCGTAGTAGATATTCTACTTTAGTAGATATATAATAGATTACGTAAAAAAATATATGGCCAATAATATTGTTTTCTACGTTTTTGGAAAGAATAGATTATACAAAATATTCACATTATATGCATATTCGGCAAATATGGGCATATATTTTATTTTCTTTGATTTTTAAAAAACCAATGAAAAAAATGAGAGCTTGACATGTGGCAAATTCAATATTATGATGCCACGTGATATTAGAAAATTTTGGTTCATTTTAGGGGCACCACGTGACGTAGTAGGTATTCTACTTTAGTAGATTCATTTAGGAGGACACATTTTAAAAATAAAATATCAAACAATCGAATAGTTGGTTAGAAGATGTGTCATGTGCGAACGAGATTAAAAGTGCAATCGTGTTAGCAAATAAAAAAATGATAAAAAATAGCATGACCAAATTTTATTTGTATAATTCACAAAATAAAATTTATTAAACAAAAAACAAATTTTATGCACCAAGTTGTACCAATCTGTGTATCAAAGTCTATTGAAATGTGCACCTGAATAAATTGAATTGTGCAACGGAATTTTATTGAATTGTGCACTTATATATTATTTAAATACAATAGCAGTGTACAAACACATCAATCATTTCAGTGCACAAATATATGAACTGTGGTGCACAATTATTTATAATGTGGTTCAAATTTATATATGACATGATACACAATCATCTCAGTGCACACTTATATTTCTAAATGGTACACATTCCATCTCAGTGCACAAACACATGAACTGTGATGCACAATTTGTAACGTGATGCATATTTATTTATGACATGGTGTACAATCATCTCAGTGCACAAGTATGTTGTAATATGGTGCACATTCCATCTCAGTGCACAAACACATGAACTGTGAGGAACATTTATTTATAATGTGGTGCACATTTATTTATGACATGTTGCACAACCAACTTAGTGCACAAGTATTTTATAATATGGTGCACATTCCATCTTAGTGCACAAACACATGAATTATGATGCATAATTATTTGTAACGTTATACACATTTATTTATGACATGGTGTACAACCATCTCAATGCATAAGTATTTTGTAATATGGTGCACATTCCATCTAAGTGCATAATTATTTATTATGGTACAAATTTATGCTACCACATAGACCACTCGTATATCTTGAAGTTAGCATAATCCAAGTCACACACTCATGGCGTGATGATTGAATTGATGAATGTAGGAGACCAACATGATGGTGCCTTGAACAAAACCTCACCTTTTTCCATTCTAGTTCAACATAATGGATCTAGAAGACTCTCTTCTTTTCTGAATCACTCAAGAATTGTGTGGTAGCATAAATCTGTACCACGATAAATTGTTGATGATGACGGGAACCTGCAAATTAGGCGACCTTCTATCATCTTTCCGGTGCCCTGCAATCATAGAGAAAAGCCAAAGGCGGGGCTTGTCCCCCGTTTCACCTCCGACGCTCAAGTCAGATACCGAATGTTTGAGAGAAATCCATGGAGGCAAAGAATGTGGTGTGTACGTAATTGAGAAAGAGAAGAAGAAGCCCTAGGGCCCTCATTAGGTTAATTATTATCTTGCTTATTATGGAAGAAAATTATTTTACCTTATTGGGCCCTCCGTAATTAAAGCCCATTAACTTTGTCTGCCGAAATCATAAGCCAAAATAATAGAAAAGGAAAATAAAAATATTAAACAATATTTTACCTCTTCAATTTGCCCCTTTGGTTTTCGAGGCTCGAACGAGGGTCGAAAGCCCGAAAGAATTAACCTTTCAATTCTCGCCGAACAAGTCATGAAATTCCAATACGAAGCCCAACAACTCGGCCCAATCTGTTTCAGGATAAATTCATTCGGGCGCGTCATGCGTGATGAAAACAAAAAACGCACGGTCGTGTGTTGGCTATAAAGTGGGATTTTAATGTTTTAATTTAAAGCGCATAACCTACATGTTCAATCACACGACAGTGCAAGGCATCAATTTTCCAAGAAATTTCGCACGAACCATGCAGAAATTCGCACGGCCCGTGCGTTTTCTGGGTGAAACACGATGGTGCGGGAGGAGAAACGCACAGTCGTACGTTAGACCGCATGGCATGTGTGTTGGCTACAAATTGGCGAACAATCAATTAAATGTCGCGATCACGATTATTCAAAGGAAACCACACAGTTGTGCGGTCTGACACACGACCTGTGCGCTGGTCTCGACCTTGAACGAGACGATTTCTGGGCGATCACACAACATGTATGTTTTGCAACACGGCCGTGCGTTTGCCCCTGTGTTTTTACTCGTCTTTGCCTGGACAATCCCACTTTGCGACACTAAATCTGAATAAGTTCCGGCCCTTGTTGTCCTATGAGTTTAATTGATAGATCGAAATGGTCTCGAAGCCTAGCGATGATGAAATTCTAGGGTGGCCTAAAGGCAGGACGACAACGAGGTGTCAAAGTGGCCCGAAGGCGCGATGACAACGAGGTGTCGAAGTGGCTCAAAGGCATAGTGACAACGAGGTGTCAAGGTGACCCAAAGGCTCAACGACAACGAGGTGTCGAGGTGGCCCGAAGGCGCAACAACAACTAGGTGTCGAGGTGGCCCGAAGGCACAATGACAGCTGGTGTCCGGGTGGCCCGAATGCGTTCTGGTAGCATGTGCCCCTTTGATTTCCGAGCAGTTGTGCTATATGTTTCTTTGGTAGGTTGTGTCGTTTTCCATTCGAGCAGCTCGTGCTCACCTGTTTCGGGGTCGCTCTCGCGTATCCCAAGTCTGCAAGATCAACATCTATTGTAAAGAAACAGATAGTGCCTCATTGGGGATACTATATGTCAGTAAAGTTGAAAGTAATCAAAAGGGAAAAACTGGGGTTGAGAACTTAGTTGTTACGCTTATCATTCTAGCTGATGATGTCAAGCTCCTTCGTATGATTCTAGTCACTCATAACTTGATGCCATGTTTGGGCTCTCTCTCTCTCTCTCTCTCTCTCTCTCTCTCTCTCTCTCTCTCTCTCTCTCTCTCTCTCTCTCTCTCTCTCTCTCTCTCTCTCTCTCTCTCTCTCTCTCTCTCTCTCTCTCTCTCTCTCTCTCTCTCCGATTTAGTTCTCCCTGTCACATTCGAATAGTCTTCTATAATCATTTGGTTGTGGTGGTCTTCTTAGACCGTGAGTCCATTTGTGTTTTTTGTGCAAGTATTCATAATACTATTTTTTATCCATTGTAATTCATTGGGCCAAAAGCCCATTTGAGTTTTTTGTGCAAGTATTCATAATACTATACTAATATATTGATTGCTTTCAACTTATTGAACAAGATAAAATAAAGGTAAAAATAGTTAGGTTATGGACCTATTAGTTAGGTTTCCTACATAGCCGCATCTTTCATATTGAGAAAAAATATTAAAGAACAAAATTCAAATTTCATATATACTTCTATTTGTGTATATGTATGTTTGGTTTAAACTCACCTACTTCTTTTCAGTTAAGCATTGCTATATTGCTTAATGGGTCTTAAAGCCCATCGTTTCTCATCCATCCAAAACATACACTAAAAAGAAATCAATTAGTGATTGCTCTTTGCTGAGCATAATTCATTTCATTGTCTTGTTGATTCAAGTTTGGGTGTCAATTCTTCGATGCATTTATGGAGCTGAAGTAGGGTGGAGTTTGAGTTGTTCCGGTCGTGATCATGGTTGTGCTTGAGGCTCTTGAAGATCCCTCTTTTGTGGGGGAAACGTCATGGTTGAGACTCCTGGAGATCCCTCTTTAAAGAGGGGCAACGTCATGGTGGTCCATTCAGCACTTCCGTAAGATGATCTTGTCTGACTCGATTCCCGGTGGCGCTTTCTTTCGATCGTGTTTTGCTCTCATTTCTCCCTAGGTCGTTTTGCCTCTTTATTTGTTTTGTTGTAATTTTCTTGCTTGTTTCGTTGATGTATTGTGTCCGGTTTGCTCGACGCCGAGTTATCGGCCTCTCAATTTACCCTACATTATTATGTCGGGGTAATTCGAATTCTTTCCTCATAAAAAAAAAGAGAATAAAAAAACTCTCCCTCCTTCTCCTAATAGGATTTCCCTACATGGATTTGGAAAGAAAATATTCCTGCAAAAATAAAACACTTCCTTTGTAAAGCGCTCTCTGACTCTCTACCTATAATTGAACGATTCAACATGCATGACTCTAGGGTACCTTCACAATGTTTTCTATGCAATATGAAAACGAAAGACTCAAATCATTTATTTTTTGCGTGTCCTTTCACAATCGACTTAATCCAACATCTTCAGCTACTCCCTAGATAGAATTTCGAAATACAACCATGATTGAATTTTCGGCAAACATGAACTACTTCCAGCTGAGCAACACCAACATCCAACTTATTCTTTTTCATTGGTGGAATATTTGAAAACATAGAAACTCAATCATCTTCAGAAACGCACAACCTCGAACTACTAACCTCACAAATCTTACTCATATTCAGTACAAAGAATAGATAGTGTCTACTTCGGCTCAGCACAAAACAAATACCTGTTGTAAAAACAAAAGAAATTGGAAAACGGGACATTGGATTAAACCAGGAGAACAATGGGCAAAATTAAACTTCAACGTTTCTGTTAAATATAATTCTCCCTATCACATTGGAATAATCTTCCGTAATCATTTGGGTGAGGTGGTCTTCTTAGACCGTAAGCACTTTATTTGCTCCTCCCTAGTTAAAGCAGAGGCACTTGTTGCATTGGAAGGTATCTCTCTCAACATTAGGTTTTTACTACTTAAGGGGGATAATTTAACTGCTATAAATTCAATTAGATGTATCTGAAAAATCTCTTAGAAAATAAAACCTCTGAAATATTAGTGCTTTTACGCTATTGTATGGGTTTTCAGATTTATCTCTGCTATAGGGTAAACAATAGAGTTTCAGACTTTCTGGCCACAACTAATGTCTCTCTTATTCTGCTTCGATGTATCATTATGGACTTTTTGGCACCTAATCTTCAACGACAACAATTACTTCGATCGTGTTTTCAGCTTCTACATTGTAACTTTAGTCTTCATTTAATTTGTACAACACTTGTAAAAATCATCCATTACGATAATTTAGGTATTTCTTTTATTATATAAAGAAACCTTTTGTTTGTCGTATATCAAAGAAGAAAAATCTTCAATGAGAAGTTATAATGGATGCATTGAAAAGATTAAATATTCCCAATAAACAAAATCCACACTTTCATGCAGAATATTAGGGTTGTGCATCCGGTCCAAACCGGAATTTTTTCAAACCTTGGACCGAAGACCGGACTGGTATGATTCGGTCCGGTCCGGTCCGGTTCCGGTCAGGTCCGGTCTTGGACCGGTAAATATATTTTTATATTTTATATAAATAAAAAAATAATTATTTTTCTATTTTTATAACTATTGTGTATAGTATATTTTGTTATTTATTTATATTTATAGTAAAAATTAATTTTTAATAATATTAAGAGATATTAATATATAAAATTAAATTAAAAACAATAAAAAAACGGTATATCCGATCCGGACCGGAAATCAGTTGGGTTTGGACCGGACCGGACCGAAATCGGAATTTTACAAATATGTGGATCGGGGACCGGACCGTAATTCCCCCGATCCGGACATTTTTGGTCCAATCCGGTCCAATTTTCCGGTCCGGTCCGAATTTGCACACCCTAAAGAATATGATTCCTAATTCGTGTAATAAAAATTCAACACTTGCATAGAGTTAACATCTACCCACCACCACTGCGCACCAACCCGCCCGCCCCATTCAAAAACCTCCCTATAAATACAAGTCATCGTCTTCCCCCTTTTCTTCAGCGCTTTCCAATTTCCCCGCTTCCCAAACTCCCCAATTTCTCCGCGCCTGAAATCCCCACCGCCATGTTTTCTCTCTCCTCCATCAGCTCCTCATACCCCGCCCCATCGCCGCCGCCAGAGCCTCCACTACTCCTCCCGTCTCTCTCCTCATGCTCTACCCGCCTCTCCTGCCACCGTCCATACATCCGCCCACTCCGAATCTCCAACATCGACGCTGTCCAGCCCCACAGCTCAAATTCCGACCTTCTTCGTACCAAAGGCCCGAGCCATGGCGATCACGCTGCTTCCATTTCGCTCCAGAAGCTCAAGATCGCCGTAATTGGATTCGGTAACTACGGCCAGTTCCTCGCCAAAAGCCTAGTTCGCCAGGGCCACACCGTCCTCGCCCACTCTCGCTCCGACTACTCCCAATTGGCTTCGGATCTCGGCGTTTCCTTCTTCTTTGACACCAACGACCTCTGCGAGGAGCATCCGGAGGTGATCCTTCTCTGCACCTCCATCCTCTCGACTGAATCCGTGCTCCGATCCCTTCCCCTGCAACGTCTCAAACGCAGTACGCTCTTCGTTGACGTCTTGTCGGTGAAGGAATTCCCCCGATCATTGTTTATCAAGCTGTTGCCCCGCGATTTCGACATTCTGTGCACTCACCCGATGTTTGGGCCCGAATCGGGGAAGAACGGGTGGGGCGGCTTGTCTTTTGTATATGACAAGGTTCGGATTGGGAAATCGGAGGCCAGGGTTAAGAGGTGTGAGAACTTCATTGATGTGTTTGCGAGAGAAGGGTGTCGGATGGTGGAGATGAGCTGCGCCGAGCATGATAAGTACGCCGCCGGTTCGCAGTTCATCACTCACATGATGGGTAGGGTTTTGGAAGAACTAGATTTGGAGAGCTCGCCCATCAATACAGAAGGCTACGAGAGCCTGCTGAATTTGGTCGATAACACTTCGAAAGACAGTTTTGAGTTGTTTTACGGCTTGTTTTCGTACAATATGAACGCGAGGGAGCAGATGGATAGGATGGGATTGGCATTTGGGATGGTCAAGCAGCAGCTGTTTGGACATTTGCAGAGGTTATTGAGGAAACAGTTGCTTTTGGATTATGAGCCCGAGTCCAAGCCTATGAAGTTGTTGCCAGGGCCGACATCTCAACATATTTCAATGTTGCTGCCTTCTTCATCTGAATCTGATACTAGTAAAAAGGTGGATATCAAGTGCTGATTTGCTTGTATAATTAGCTGTATCTTGTGGTAAAATAATTATCTTAACTCACGCGCGTGTTCAGTGCCATTAGCATGAATGAGATAAAAAATAAAGTTGCTGTGGTACCTCTGTTCCAAAAGATTACACTGGTTATAGAAGCCCTTTCGGGGCACAAACATTGAAAAATAAAACACGAGTCTTTTTTATTGAGATGTATCATCACTAACTGGTTACATCATAGAACAAGAAATTGATGATCAAAACTAACTCTAAATATATGGTTGGTAATAGAGCAATACCAACTAAAGACACGGCAGAGCTATATATTTGATTTTATGGTAAGCTTAATTAGATGGTTGCAAGATTAGGAGGGTTAACGGGAGCAGGACCAGGCGCAGGAGAGCCGCAGTTGGCGAGCAAGGAGGGAGGTAAGGAAGGGGCGTAGGGGAAGAGAATGGGCCAGCATTTTGGTCTCAGCTCCTTTACGGTGTGACACAAGGCATACGTCACATCTAGTGCTGCGGAATTGTACTTGGTTTTCGAAGACCGGAGGATGCTGTGGAAGTCAGCCAGGCAGGCTTTGGCCTCTTCATTAGGAGGTCCGGAAGGGCTGCCCGGGAATGGGAATGGCTTACCTCCCGGAATGGGAGTAGTGGGGAATGGGAATGGGAATACTGGAGGAGTTTGGGGGAATGGAAATGGGAATGGGAATGGGAAAGTGAATGTTCTGCTTTTGGCAAGTGGGCTTGGGGGGAATGTGACAACGGATTCCCCTGTTTGGATGAGGAAACAGATGCAGAGTAGCAAGAGGAGGATTGCTGATTTTGATGCCTTTGCTTCCATTTTGTATTCTTGCAAACACGACTCAGCTGATTTGTGTTGTCTTGGGTTTGTTTGAGAACGAGTGTGTCTTGTGGATTTATATAACAACTTTCTGGCGGTTTTCGTTTGAGTCAAGATGAAAAACTTCTATTACTTTTAAGAGTTTTAATTGTGATTTTTAGTTCACTACATTTGCAAAACGAAACTGTACTTTGACCAGAATTGATTTCCCCCCTAAGTTTAGATGGTTTGAAATAATTACTGCTTTAGTGTTCTGATTTATTCAGTTGTAGGCAAATCCTGGTCTGTCTTCCTTTTCAAAAAAATTAGGGGTGTGTGTTTATCTTTAGGGATGATTCTGTTTGTATTGTCTGACTTGGGAGTAAGGCTGCATTGTTACATTTGGTTCCTCTATACTTTTGAAATGTGCTTGAATGGTGTAAGATAGTAAACGGAACTCTGAGAAGGAATAATCTGCTGGCAATGCGAAATCTCTTCAATGGATTTTGGAGTACAGAGCTTTGTGCTCTTGTGGTTTCGTGTATTTCAATGAATAAACTATGTTATTTTGTTTCTACTCAGGCACGATATCTGTCTACAATTGAAAATCTCAATTCTGTTTTTTTCGGTCCACAAAATATTATTTTTGTGAACCTAATTAAAGATAACAATAATGCTTCTTATGTCTTATTTTAAGAGCCAAATGTATGGGATCTCCACCATCTATATATTACGGAAATCTTTTGTATAATAATATTTGCATCTTTCCTCCATTAATCTCGTGTAGTTAAACGTACAACACATGTTATTTTACTTGGCCAATCTTGAAAGATTGAAAAGCTTTTCAGCATAGCTGTCCAAGTTCTCCAGGTTTGTCTGAACGCAAAATTCTGCTTTTGATAGGATCATGTAGCCACATAATCCCCCCATTGATCGATCTATTATTGTTTTGATTTTGCGCATACAAGAAAACGCATACATGAGAAAAGATTCATTAATATATGTTTAGAGCCACGACTCATTTTCATAGTTTGTGTATCTATCATTCCACTGCCGATTGAGGTCCCCTCTATTAGTAGATTTTTGGAGGAAAAACAATCGAAGCGAAGGGCGTTAATTGGATCACTTGCATTGTGAGGTTTGTTTTTTGTTGTGTGTTTTGATGGATTATTGTTTGTTGATGGTGTGTCTCTATTCTCTAATGCATGGGTACTGTGTTTAATTTGGATATAAAAATTGATGTATATATGTAGTTGGTAGAATGGATTCTGGGTTGATGAATGCTGCACAATCGGGGAATGTGGGAGAGCTGAAGTCCATACTAGAGGGAGACCCGCTGGTGCTGCAGAGGGTGTCATTGGCCCCAACAGGCAACACCCCGTTGCACGTGGCGACCCTGGCAGGGAGGACGGAGTTCGTGAAGAAGATACTGAGGCTGGAGCCGTCGTTTGCATGGGAGGTGAATGAGGAGGGGCTGAGCCCCCTGCACATAGCGAGCGCCACGGGGCATGGGGAGATTGTGAGGGAGCTGCTAGCGGTGAGCCCGGACCTGTGCTTCCTCAAGGACAAGGGCGGGAGGACCCCTTTTGTTGAATTCCTTAGGTTTTGATGGTAACAAACATTCAACTAATCCGGTAACTAAGTGTTTCAGGAACAAGACAGTTGTCACAGAAAACCATTGCAGTAAAGGATTACAGAGGGAACAAAGCGTTCTCCACATGCTTTGTTACCTCTCAAGGAACATCAAAGACGAACAACGTTCAAGCTGCGAATGGAAGGAAGATATCCAACGTGAAGATTATGGAAACAATCATTGAAGATCGCGTCAAGGATAAGAGATTTCGGCTGGAAGGATCTCGCCGAAGAGAAGATGTGGAGAGAGAAATCCGAATGTTTTATCTTAGGAAATATTTCCTAAGATAAGATATTTGGAGAGAGAAGATTATTATCTTCAGCCGATTATATTATCTTTGAAATTCTTTCCTTAGATAATGTAAGCGGTTAAAATATTATTCTTCCAAACAATTTTAGATCTTCTTGTTACCAAGTTTAGAAGGATTTTATCTTGTTACGATTAGGGTTTAGTCATGTTGTATTTAATAGGAATGTGGATTCATTTCTATGTACGACGAGAGAAGACGATGAACGAAGAGCATTAAACTGAGAAAAGAAAAAGGAGAGTGAAGTTGTGTGTGGGTCTTAGAGGGTTGAGTTTGTATTCATCGTTGTAGAAGTGATCTTCGAATCTAGCTAGGAAGTCTAGGGTTTGGAGTCCATGCTACAAGTGTAATCGAACAAGAAATCAATAAGACGAGTAGACGCTTCAAAATCCTCTCAAGCGAGAAGCTTGAAGGTAGTGGTTTTTCTTTGATTAGCTAGTTGGCTAATTAGGGTTTCCACTATACATCGTGAGTTCGTTTCTTATCTTTCTTGCTATATTATCCCGCTGTACCTTTTGTGGGAACAAAGCCTTTGTTCCATCAGACGTAACTCTAACGATCCAACAATTGGTATCAGAGCCTCGTGCTCTAGATTGTGTTCGTTACAGACTTTGCAGGAAAGATGTCGTCAAGCAATGCTATTGAAGATTCATTCTGGAAGCCTCCGACTCTGAAGGCCGGAGAATATGACTGGTGGGTGGAACAAATCGAGTCCCATATTTGTTCCCTCGATGGACAGATATGGCGAGTCATTGAAGTTGGCCCTATAACCATTCCGAATGATAAAGATGCTACGAAGCCAAAGGCGAAAGTAGACTACACTGATGATGACTGGAAGAAGCTGGAAAAGAACAGCAGAGCCAAGAAGATCCTTCATATGGCCTTGCCCCCCTCGGATCTCAAGAAAATCATGGGCTACAAGACTGCCAAGGAGATCTGGGATGCTCTAAAACGCCTTCATCATGGAAATGAAAATGCTAAGAAAAACAGGATTCTTTCCTTGATGAAGGAGTACGATCAGATCTCTCAGGGGAAGGATGAGCATATTCAAGAATTTTACTCCAGATTCCAAGGGATAGTAGGCCAGCTTGAGTTCCTTGATGAAGAAATGCCAGACTGGAAGCTCACACATCATTTCATGCAAGGCCTCAACTCTCAGTGGGATGCAATTGCTCTCGCTCTCTACTCCCAGACGGATGTCAAGACTCTCATTATGGAAGAGGTGGTTGCCAAGCTGAAAAGCAACGCCTCTGTCTACAATCACAAGATGAACAAGCAAGGAGAGGAGAAGGCTAAAAGCATTGCCTTAAAGGTGGAACGTGCCTTTGACTTATCTCAAGTCGAAGATGAAGATGAGGATGTTGATGAAGATGTTGCTCTCATCACTAGAGCCATGAAGAAGATATGGTCTCGAAACAAGGACACGCTGAGTTCCTCTGAAGGGAACAGAGACATGAATGATGTCGTTTGTTACCACTGTCAAAACAAGGGACATCTTGCCAGAAACTGCTTCAAGAAAAAGGCAGGTCTTCCTCCGGCTCATGAAGGAAATCAAGCAATGGTCGCAACCTGGGGGGACTCGGACTCAGATGACGAAGAATCGTCACACTCAAGGGATGTCTGCTTAATGGCCGTAGAAGACACCGATGAACCAAAAGGCGGGCTGCACAAGGATGAGGTAATTGAATCTGATCTCATCTCAAGTTTGAAAAGTAAGTCAAAAGAAAGCTTAATTTCCTTCATTAAGAAACTTGTTCACGAGAATAGTCTTTTCAGTGAGGAAATTGAAGAAAAGGATGAATCGATCTCATGTTTGATCGAAGAAAATAAAGGTTGGGCAGAAAAAGTGCTCAAACTTGAGAAAGTCTCATCCTCTTCTCCAAGTCCTTGCATTGAGTGTCCTAAACTCACTGAGAAGACGTGTCTCTGGAATCCTCTGTCTCCTCACTTGAGTCCGAGTCATTAATGTTAAAACTAGGTAATGCAAAACTGTCTAGTGATTTATCTAAACTTAGTGAGGAACAGAAGGACAAGCCAAAAGCTATTGTTTTTGTTACAGCCAAGAATGAAAAGAAAACTGAAAAGAAGGAAGTACCTCGCTTTGGAATTGGCTATCAACCTAAGCTTCCTGTTGATGGCACCAAGTCCAAAAGTTCTAAAGTCGAAGGAAAATAGCCAGTGCAAGAAAAGGGGGAAAGTTCCTCGAGAGGGAACAATAGCAAAAACTGTTCAAATTTGACTGACGGGAACAAGGCTTGGTACCATGGACAGAAGGCTCACTCCATTTGGTTGAAGCAATCTCAAAGCGGTAAGTCCAATAATATTGATTTTCATTCTAGGATTGCTAACAAAACAATTTGGCCTAGACAGAGTAAGTATGTCGATCTAAAATGTCAAAGAATCTGTTGGTACTGTGGTCACTCTGGTCACTACAAATAAGAGTGCCTCCTGAAGAAACACAATGAAGAAATTGCTCATACTGCTAGGGAGAAGATGAATGCTAAACCTCCAGAAATCAAATATGCTGCTCCCACACCCAGAAAGCCTAAGCTTGTTTGGGTTCGCAAAAAGTAACTTTTTCTATACAGGCTGAAGTGAAGAAGGTTTCCGGTATGTCGATAGTGCTTGCTAAAGTTACCTGACAGGGAACAAAGGATGGCTCACCTCACTTCAACAAGCCTCCGGAGGTTTAATAACCTTTGGAAATAAGAGTAAGGGAGAAGCTTGTGGTCTTGGTAAGGTAAGGCTTTCTAACCATATTACTGTGGATAACGTGACACTTGTGAATAATCTCAGGTTTGATTTTTTTTAGTGTGGCTCAACTTGTCAAAACAAGAAAAATAATATAGTTTTTACTATTGATGATTGTTATGTTGAGTGTATAAGTACATGGAAAATCCTACTGAAAGGGATCTGCGACAACAACGTCTATAAAGTTAATCCTGCTTTCATCCCTGAGAAGGAACTATGTCCGTCGTCCATTGCTGGGACAACAGATCTGTGGCATAAGCGGTTCAGACATGCAAGTCTTCCACTCCTATCCAAACTTCATAGACAAGAACTGGTGAACGGTCTCCCTAAGATCGAAGCAACAAGAATTGAAGTTTGTGATGCTTGCACAAAAGGCTGATCCCAAAGAGAGACACCTCAAAGCAGTAAATAGGATTTTGAGATACTTGAAGGGAACAGACGATCTGTGTCTGTGGTATCCAAGGGGTGGAAACTTGGATCTAGTTGGATATACATATGCGGACTTCGCAGGGAACAAAGTGGATAGAAAGTCCACATCTGGAATGGCTCAGTTCCTTGGGCCATGCTTGGTCTCTTGGGGGTCAAAGAAGCAGAACTCACTTGCCCTATCCACTGCAGAAACTGAATACATAGCCGCCGCCGCTTGCTGCACTCAACTCCTATGACTCAAACAACAACTCAGCGACTATGGTATTCTTCTTGACTCTATTCCCATTCTCTGTGACAATACTAGTGCCATAAATATCTCCAAGAATCCTGTGCAACACTCACGTACCAAGCACATCGAGATAAGACATCACTTTTTACGTGACTGTGTGGAGAAAGGGTTAGTGTCCATGAACTTCTGTGGAACCAAGAATCAGATCGCTGACATCTTCACCAAGGCACTAAACAGGGAACCCTTCGAACAGTTCCGTATGGAACTAGGTATGATTTCTCTAAACTGACTGTCTATACGTTATGTTCCCTCGATGATTGGCTAAATTACATGGTAAATTGTGAAGGTTTAATTTTCATGTCTTGATCTGCACTCCCTCTCTTGATCATTAGTTGAACAACTTGCTTAGATTCGTGCTAATACTTTACTTATGTGCAAAATTTCATACATGATCATCTATGCTATCACAATAATACATGATTCAGCTTTCATTCGGCCCAAAAGAGTCAACTTGATGCATTGATCCCTCACTATAAGCCCAAATGATTGTTGACTCTACAGCTTACCCTAGCCATCATGCTTGATGCTTCCTATGAGCCCCTCTTATCATCCACATCTAGGAGCCTCTCATTCATGATTAAACATTATTA
Source organism: Rheum nobile (assembly GCA_027886185.1). Lineage (NCBI taxonomy): Eukaryota > Viridiplantae > Streptophyta > Magnoliopsida > Caryophyllales > Polygonaceae > Rheum > Rheum nobile. The sequence goes on along the minus strand of WOAB01000546.1, from coordinate 6,261,657 downwards.
AAAATTCTCGTATATGTTTCTGTGTGATGTTCTTTGTACCTTCTCTGGTAACGTTACCCCCGCATCACACTCTTCTACTTTTTCGGAAAGCCTAGAATACGAATCGTCGCCTCTGTGGTCTGTGGCTGGGATTTGACAGGTATGATGTGTAATGATGGCTTGCAACTACTTAGAATGTGTTATGTGCATTAAGGATTTGTGTGTTGGTTGCATGATGTTTGGTGCGCTTGAAATTTTGTGGGCTTTCATGGATTTGGACAAAATCTTTCACAAGATTTATTTTTGGAAGATATCTTCCTGGTTGTGATCTTTGGAAAAATAAGGAAAGAAGAGGATTAGGAGCAATATCCTTAGTACTTGAAAATATATGGAAAATGATTCTCGTGGTTTCTCCCCTCCTATCTATATGGTGACTTCAGCAAGGTTATCCTATTACTCCCGTGTGTTGTTCAAAAAAAAAAAAAAAACTGGAACACCACAAGGTATACAAAGAGGGGACCAATGAATATTTCCTCTACCGGCGGTTGGATGCTAGTATCCTGCACAAGATGTAGTATGTGTTGCAAGAAGGTGTTGGCTGGGTCAAGGTTGAACTTGAAATGGAAGCTGATGTGGATGAGGAGGAGTTTGAAGATGCAGACTCTAAGGGGGAACAAAAAGATGAACTTGATCTGCAAAGGGCCGTGAGGAATTTGTCTCTCACAATATCTCTGTTGGAGGAAGTGCGTGCTTTAATTGCCATTCATACTTCGGCTCCCTCTACAGGCACCAGTGGTACTTAATTCGTCTTTCTTTGGCTAACCAACCCCTCTTTTGTTCCCTAGCTCATCTATCCCCTTATTGCTTTGCTCTTCTTTGCTTCTGCTTCATGTGTTTACCTTGATGGGCATGTTGATCTTGCTTGTTTCTTTGCATATCTTGTTGTTTGTGTTTGCACTGTGTTTAAGTTGGTTGGTTTATTTTAATGAATAAGGGGTATTTGCTTATCTCGTCGTGCTTATTTTCCTTTCGCTATTTACTTATGTTTTTGATGATGCCAAAAGGGGGGAAATGACTGATAGCTTTAGTTGAGGGGGAACAAAACATGGTTTCATATGTTGCTAGACTGAGGGGGAACTATTATGCCTAAGTGTGGAAAACTTTCTCTTCATAACTGTCTTTATCTTGTGTGTATGTTTTATTGTCAAGAGTGTTTGTCACCATCAAAAAGGGGGAATTTGTTGAATTCCTTAGGTTTTGATGGTAACAAACATTCAACTAATCTGGTAACTAAGTGTTTCAGGAACAAGACAGTTGTCACAGGGAACCATTACAACAAAGGATTGCAGAGGGAACAAAGCGTTCTCCACATGCTTTGTTACCTCTCAAGGAACATCAAAGACGAACAACGTTCAAGCTGTGAATGGAAGGAAGATATCTAGCGTGAAGATTATGGAAACAATCATGGAAGATCACGCGGTCAAGGATAAAAGATTTCGGTTGGAAGGATCTCGCCGAAGAGAAGATGTGGAGAGAGAAATCCGAATGTTTTATCTTAGGAAATCTTTCCTAAGATAAGATATTTGAAGAGAGAAGATTATTATCTTCAACCGATTATATTATCTTTGGAATTCTTTCCTTAGATAATGTAAGCGGTTAAGATATTATTCTTCCAAACAATTTTAGATCTTCTTGTTACCAAGTTTAGAAAGATTTTATCTTATTACGATTAGGGTTTAGTCGTGTTGTATTTAATAGGAATGTGGATTCATTTCTATGTACGACGAGAGACGACGATGAACGAAGAGCATTAAACTGAGAAAAGAAAAAGGAGAGTGAAGCTGTGTGTGAGTCTTAGAGGGTTGAGTTCGTATTCATCGTTGTAGAAGTGATCTTCGAATCTAGCTAGGAAGTCTAGGGTTTGGAGTCCATGCTACAAGTGTAATCGAACAAGAAATCAATAAGACGAGTAGACGCTTCAAAATCCTCTCAAGCGAGAAGCTTGAAGGTAGTGGTTTTTCTTTGATTAGCTAGTTGGCTAATTAGGGTTTTCACTATACATCGTGAGTTCGTTTTTTTATCTTTCTTGCTATATTATTCCGCTGCACCTTTTGTGGGAACAAAACCTTTGTTCCCTCAGACGTAACTCTAACGATCCAACACCCTTCCACTATGCGGTCATGAAGGGGAGGGTGCGGGTCATCCCGGAGCTGCACGACAGGTGCCCCCAGGCGGCCAGGGAGGTGACGGCCAAGGGGGAGACGGCCCTCCACCTGGCCGTCACCAACAACCACTATAACGCCGTCAAGGTGCTGCTAGAGGAGTTGGGGGACGACGCCAGGGACCTCCTGGGTGCCAAGGACTGTGATGGCCACTCCGTCATGCGGAGCGCATCACTGAAGGGGCAATCTCACGTGAGTGTCCATCCATCCATCCATCCATCCATCCATCCATCCATCCATCCATCCATCCATCCATCCATCCATCCATCCATCCATCCATCCATCCGTATTCCGTGATCGAATGATGAGGGTAATACATTTAATATATATATATATATATACGCATGCAGATGATGAAGCTGATAAGCGGGAAGCAGGGGTCGGAGGGCTGCATCAGCCTCCCGGTCTCGAACAGCCCGGGCGAGCACAAGGGCAAGAGCGAGGAGGAGAGGGCGATGATGCAGGAGGCGATGAGCCAGACGACGAACCGCACGGAGAAGCTGGAGGGGCCGGCAGAGGCCCTGTTCAAGAGCATGTCGCGGCGGCTGGACGAGATGGCACCCATCGTGGCGAGCCTGATCTCGAGCGTGACCTACAACGCGGGGCTGTCGCCGCCCAAGACCCTGTGGAAGGAGAACATGAAGCTGGACCCGGAGTGCATCGGGCAGATGTACGGCTCCACCTCCCCCACCCCCAAGTTCTCGGACCCCTCGCAGCTCTGCCCCTCCCGCCTCTTCCTCGCCTTCATCTGCTTCAACACCGCCGGCTTCCTCTCCGCCATCCTCCTCATCTTCCTCTACCGCAACACCCAGGTCGCCCGCCTCCTCCTCTCCACCGCCCTCATCTTCATGACCATGACCTACCTCTCCCTCACCATCACAATGGCCCCCCATGTCCTCTCCCTCCTCATCATCCTCGGTGGAGATGACCATGACCTACCTCTCCCTCACCATCACAATGGCCCCCCACGTCCTCTCCCTCCTCATCATCCTCGGCTCCACCGTCGGTGCCTTCACCCTCGTTTTCATCTTTGTCGCCCTCTTCCCCTCCATTATCAAGACTCTTGTCCTCACCGTCGTCGTCGCCATGAAGAAGCTCGGCCTCTTGTAGACCTTCTTTCTTATTTTCTACCTCCCAAATATCATTCATATCCATGGCTTCATTAACTTATTTGTTGTATAGAGCCGAAGCAATGAAGTGCGAATCAAAATCACAACCTTGCGAATCGTTACAGAACAAACATCAACATGCATGCCAATAATCTCTACTGGGCTACTCCTAACAAAGATGCTAATAAAACATAGTCCTTTCCTTGGCTCTAACCATACGAGGAGCGAGGCAAGGAACACGAGAAGCAATCAGTAAGCGAGTCCAAAGACTTGTTTTACAACTCAGCTCACTTTTTCTTCTTAGTTGGCGGCTGGTCCTCTTCCTCGTCATCATCTTCATCTTCATCATCGTCATCGTCGTCTTCATCATCGTCGTCGTCGTCGTCATCGTCGTCGTCATCGTCGTCGCTTCCTCCTTCCCCATTGGCCTTAGGATTCCCTTCAACGTCGTCGTCATCGTCGCCACCTTCATCACCTGAGTAATCCTCGTCTTCATCATCATCATCGTCATCTTGTTCCACAGCATCGTCATCTTCATCATCTTCCGTATCACTTCCATCGGTGTTCTCAGGCCCTGGCTTTTCTGATTTGTGAATCTTATTGATAGGAAACCTGCACCAACCAAGTCTCTCTCTGTCTCAGTTTTTCTTAACAGCCTGCTTAACATAACTAAGACGACGCACCGAAGTAGACCAGACAGATGAAGTACCTATCAGTAGAAGGCAACCCAATTGATTCAATCAAGTCCTCCAGCAAAGCTCCTGTCTGAAAATCAAGTTCATCCGGTGTTAGTACGGTAGCTAAAATAAACTGCTTTCTCAAGCATATTAATGTTTTGCAGAGAGAAAAATTATTGGTACAATAGAGATTGGCTCTAGTTTGTCCGGTGTTACTAAGGGAGCTTAATTTTCTTTCTAGCATCTTAAATCTTGCATGCTAAAAATGTATTTGTGGAAAACTGAGTGCATCTTTTACATGATTTGAGGAACTCGGTAAAATTGGAGAAATCCATATTGAGGTAGGATGACAAACATGAAGTCTGAAATCTGTAGCAGGCATTCTCCTATAGAGCCTCCACTTTGTCAATATGTGTTGCAAACTATTTATTTTTACTCTCACTTAGCGAAAGACACAATTCTACCTGTTTTTTCCAAACATAGTGATAATGCTAAAATAGGGAAACGAAAAAATTGACCCAAGACTAGACACAGAAAGACAACACAACCAAAAAGATGGCAAGTATTAAGCAAGAAAACAGGCAAAGGAAGCTATAGAGCTTGTATAAGTATAATACGGAGGTGAAGGAAGCTATCGAACTTGTACAGCTATGAATTGAGACACAAGAGGCTATTTGTGACACTTACTACGATAAATCAAATCGAATACATAGAAATGCATGTTATTCAAGAAGCAATCATCTCAACCACTATGGAAGATGTTCTCAGGTTCAACAAAAAAAACACAGAGTTGAGATTTTCAATTGTAGACAGATATCGTGCCTGAGTAGAAACAAAATAACATAGTTTATTCATTGAAATACACGAAACCACAAGAGCACAAAGCTCTGTACTCCAAAATCCATTGAAGAGATTTCGCATTGCCAGCAGATTATTCCTTCTCAGAGTTCCGTTTACTATCTTACACCATTCAAGCACATTTCAAAAGTATAGAGGAACCAAATGTAACAATGCAGCCTTACTCCCAAGTCAGACAATACAAACAGAATCATCCCTAAAGATAAACACACACCCCTAATTTTTTTGAAAAGGAAGACAGACCAGGATTTGCCTACAACTGAATAAATCAGAACACTAAAGCAGTAATTATTTCAAACCATCTAAACTTTCAAAACAACAGTTCTTGATCAATTCATGACATTTGAGCTTCAGAACATTACCACTAAATAATTTCAAAATTTCCAAAAGCAATAACCGCTGAAATTTCAATTAGCATAAAGAGAATAGAAGAGTGCATACCAACATGAGATGGCAAGCAAGGGACCTCCGAACCATTGAAAGGGTGTCAACAAGGGCAACCTCCACCATTGAAGTCACCAAAACCTTGCCCACTTCAAGATTGAAGGAACCCAACTCCATTCTTTTCCTCTCCAGGTGCAAGCTGCTGCTGCACAGCACACCCAACAATGAGGCCCACAAAACAAAACACACAATAGAAGAGAAAGAAGATAAACAGAAAGAGAAATATGAGAGAAAACAAAACAAGTACGAAGATATTAGATTGACATAGAACAGCGAAAGATACCGGGTTTAAGACCTTCACTGTATTTTTTTCGGCTCCGAGAGTGAGGGAGGAAAAGCCACAGAGAGAGAAAGGGGCAAAGATGAAATTAGGGTTTTCTTGGACCGGGTTCAAATAGCAATGAAGATACAGATAAAATTTTTAGGGTTTCGTGAAAGTTGATGACAAATTGTCATATAATCACACGGGACTCATGATTTCTTCGATTAATTGCACAAAAAATCTCAAATTTTGAGAGTAACTAGGACGGTGATGGCTCGGGCCCTAGTTATCGGGCCTTGAGACTTCTTGTTGATGGGTGGTTGGCACTCATCAATTCGTATTTTTTCATTATAAGCCTTGTTCGTATCAGAAATTCTCTCATGTATTGAAAGCCCTTATTTATGGTCTGTGAAAGCTAACTTTTATATAGATTATTTTATATAGATTATGATAGTTTTTGGTGTTACGGAATTTGCGTAATTTTAAGATTAGTTGTAATAAGTGGCATAATATTTAATGATGATCATTTTTCTCGATTACATATTCAGGATAAATGCAAAAATTACATTTATTATTATTTTTAAATAGCATTAATTTAACCATCTATCATTTCAAATCTATGAGACATCAAATATAATTAGGTATATTGAATTAATTTATACTCTCTATCTTAATTTTTATTTTGTCATTTTCACAACTGATACACATATTAAGAAAACCTTACTATTTTCACCAAAAAGAAGAAGAAAATCTTACTATTTATCAAAATATCCAGATTTAGTTGCATTGAAAATTAGAATATACATTAAATAGTATGTATTAGAGAAAAAAAGAGTAAAAATAAATCAATAAATATGGTATATATGGTCCAAACTTTTTGATGAAATGCTCAAGGATGGTCTAAGTCGAATTATATTCTTTTTAATTATTAAAAATATATCGCTTTCACATTTAAAAAATATTAAATAAATAAAAATATATCTAATTAGTGACAATATAAATGAAATTAATATAGGTATGATAATATAAATAAATATATACTAATATCCAATTAATAAAGATCAATGTGATTTCATACATACGTAATATAATGAATTAGTCTTATACCTACAAATAAATGAATTATAAAGGAAATTGAATAAAATGTGATTGATTAAATAGAAAAATTAAAAGATAATATTCAAAAAATACCTAATATATTATCTAATATAGAAATTATGATCAAATGTGAATAATCTATATGTTGAAAAGGAAATCAAGATCATATTTAAAATATTTTATATGATAAAAATAATAATTGAAAAAAAATTAGTGAGGTGAAACGTTGTGGAGTAGACATGTGACGATAAATGATGTAGCATTGTGAAAACGACAAGTGGTCTTAGCTAGGTTTTACTTTTATACGTATTATATAGTAGATTAGACATTAAAGCTTCAAACCAATCATATAAATGGATAACCTTGTAAATTTAGAAGTATAAAGGTATGAAAAATTAGTTAAAAAATATGATAGTATGAGTCTCTTAACACTATTTAAATTAATTTTGAAATAATATTGTTCCACAAACAATAAATATCTACTTAAAATTTTTTAAGATATTTGAATATTAATAATTAGAGCAACATTAAAATTTTTCTAGTATATATAATAAATTATTTAGATGAGTTATTTATGATTAGATTGAATTTTAAATCTAGAAACAAAATCAAAATAACAAAAATTGAATTTTGATTTAGATATTGTGTTGATAAAAATATATTAATTTAAAAAACGCATGAACTTTGATATGTGTTTACATGTGGCAGTTTTAATCAGGGAGTACCATGTAGTGTAGGCAGGTTCTAGTTTAGTATATATAGTAGATTTATAAATAGAAGAAATTAATACAACCTTGAGAGCATGGCCAGGAGAAGAGCCACAAATCCATAACACCAAAATTAATTATCATATCTAAATGTACAAAGAACGAAAACTAAACGACACCAAATAGACAAATACTTATTCACGGTTGAAATCGTGCTGTTGTAAACACTCTCCAGTCCATGGTTTTGGGAGTCTGATACGTTGAAGAAATAATTTATAATTAGAATATAATAATGAAAAACCTAACAATATAATGAAAAGATAATACGAAATAAACAACTATATAAACATATAGAAAAATGATCTTATTGATTATATATAATATTAAACTTTAATGGGTCTAAAAAACTTAACCATTCCTCCCACGCCGGGTACATAATACATGATTCTAATGGAAAGATAATGTCCATTTTCCGTGACCATATACCAGATATGATTGTCATGCAAACAAAGGCTTTTGCGACTTTGTTTGGTATTTGCAAAGTTGTTAATTTGAATTTTAACCATTTAGTTATAGAAGGTGATAATTTCATGGAAAATCCACCCAAATATTTTAGACATTACTACTTTACTTTCTTTTTCTGATTCCATATATGTACACAATTACTTCAGGGAAGCAAATCGCCCTACAAATTTCCTAGCTAGACATGAGATTAATTAAAGGCGCAATTGCAAGAATACCAGATTTCCAATAGCAATTTGCAAAAAACCTATGTTTTAATAAATATTGTAAAAGTACCAACTTTTTGTACTTTTTGTGGTATTTCTGCTATTGTTGAGGATTGAATTTAACTTTTCTTTTCAATGAAATATATATCCTTAAAAGTTGACTAATATTTTCTCCAAAAAAGATAAAAAAAATCCCTAATCTCTCCTTAATCTTTCTCCCTCCCGGTGATAGCCCCATCCCATCAACCTACTATGGCCTCAAGCTACCTCCTAAAACTGTACCTTTATTAAAATTGGCGGGCACGTTTCCCTCCAAAAGAAAATTAATCATCTCCTTCAACCCTTAATCCCTCCAGCGGAACATCACTCTGTCTGACAACAATCCCTGAATATTCCTGAAGAACTTCAAAGTGGCATGACTCTAGCATTTACTCCACGTGAGATATTTCGCACCTGACGCCCTCCATTAAAGCTTGAATGGGTAAGTAAACTCTCTTGAAAAACATTCGATTTTCCCCCTCTGTATACGTGAAGTTCAAAAACCTTCTTTATTTGTAGGTACGAAAGTAGTGTATGTGAAGTTCATCAGTGGTGGAGAATGGAAACAACAAGGGAAAAGGTGGTTGTATGAGGGTGATAGAACAGTGAAAACCATGTTGCTTTCCCCTGACATGGACTTGGCTACACTACGCAACAAATGGATTGAGAAGAATCCATTTGATGAAGAGAAGTTGTTTGTGCAGATGAAATACGTTTATCAAAATAAACCAGAACTTTCACCGATCGTTATAAATGATGACGACGATATTGATGCGTTCAAGTTCTTGAACAACTGTGGATAAAATGCATCAGAGTGGAATATTGAGCTATACACCAACCTTTTAAAGAAGGAAGAGATTCGAAGTGAAAGGGCTGAACATCGTACTCTTCCTTCTCCAACAGCTCCACCACCAACTCAGAGCCAAGACAATAAAGACTTTTTCAGGTCGGTTTTTCAAAAAGTCAGAGCACCCATGATATTGGAATTGTGAGTTATACACTAACCTTTTGAAGAAGGAAGAGATTCAAAGTGAAAGGGTTGGACATTGTACTTTTTCAGGTCGATGAAATTATTGAAGCTGACAACGAAGCAGCGTTAAGGAGATTAAAAATGGAAGAAGTGAGGGGGAAAACAAGAGAAAGTGTCCCATGATACTGGAAGACATTATATCATTGAGCAGCGATGATGAGGACATTGAAGCTGCTACATCAAGAAACAAAGGAAAGGAGAAAATGATTGATTATGCCAATTGGGAAGATTCTTCGGAGGATGAAATAGGAGATGGTTTTGATTACGGGGGCTGTTATCAATCAGGTGATGATGATCGTGTTGATGGTGGTGATGGTTTAGGGTATGCTTCAGGTGATGCTTCAGGTGATGATGTAAATACTGTTGGTCTTGATGATGTGTGAGAGGAAATAAATGGCAAAGAGGGAACATACAACGAGGAGCAAACAGAGAAGGACCAAGAAGAAGAGATTGATGTTGATAAAGACATGCTTAGAGAGATTGAAAAGAGGTACTATCCAACGGAGAGGGACATGCAACGCATGTTAGTTGAAGATGAGGAAACAAGTGAAAACAAGTCCTCATATCCAACAATGAAGGTTGGTCGGATCTTCAATTCTAAGGAAGAGTTCAAAGCTGCACTCTTTTCCCTGGCAATGGAAAATTTCTATGAGATGCGTGTGAAGAGGTCCGACAAGTCCAATTATGATGTTGAGTGTGTTGACGACAAATTCACCTTCGTTTGTCGTGGCTCATTGTATCGAAAAACGTCCTTGTTTAAGGTGCGACAATATGTGGCGGATCATACATGTGGCATGAGAGTAAACCACAATCATCACAAAGGAGCAACTTCTCAGTTGATTGCCGAGAAAGTACTTCACAAGTATGTTTTTCTTGCCTTTGAACAGTTTTTCTTATCAAAGGCCAATATGAATACATTTATAGATTCACTTCATGACATCTCAGGTTTTTAAACGGCCGTAAATGCCTCCGTGCTTCAGAAATTCAGGATTTCATGTTAAAGCATGGGATAAGGACAAGCTACTACAAAGCCAATCGAGCGCGGCTCTTCGCCCAGGATATGGCACATGGTACAACTGAGGATAGCTATATGGCAATGTACTCTTACATGCACATGTTAGAGAAATCTAATCCGGGAACATATACGAGAATAGTCAGAGATGTTGACCAACGCTTCAAGTATGTCTTCTGGACTTTAGGTCCATGGATAAGGGCAACGCCACATCTGAAAAAGGTTAGTACAACGGCTTTAAATTCAGTCCCATTATTGTCAATGTCAGGACAACAAATTTCACTGTCAGGTCAAAAGCCTATATGACTGCATGTGTGACAAACAGAACAAGCATCATAAGTCAAGCCATATATGGTTGTTTTCAAAGCATATCATCACATTGTCAGGGCAACTATTGACAATATAGTTTTGCGTATGTAGGTAATATCAGTTGACGGCACTCACCTGACATCCATATTCAAGGGGATACTTCTCCTGGCTACGGCACAAGATGGAAACGGCCAAATATATCCACTTGTTGTTGTCGTTGTTAACAGTGAGAACGATGATGCATGGTCATTTTTCTTCAGTGGATTGAGGGTTGTTGTTCCTGATCATCCCGAGTTGTATTTCGTGTCTGACCGTCATGTTAGCATTGGGAAGGCTCTGAGAAATAGCTATCATTTCGCCAAGCATGGATATTACATATATCACATATACCAAAAGTTCAAGAGTAAGTTTGGCAGGCAAGACCTCTTGGACATATTAAAAAAAGCTGTTCAGGCTTACACAGTAGCTGAGTTCAATTATCAGTTTGCTCAAATAACAGCTGCATCTCCAAAGATTGGTCAATATCTAAAAGAAGCTGGAGTTATAAACTGGGCGAGGGTGCATTTTCATGGGAACAGGTTTAACATCATGACAAGCAACAACGCCGAGTGTCTTAATGGCCTATGGAAAACACAGCGTCAGTGGCCTATTCTTGCTCTGTTTGATGCGATTCTTGAGACCATTTCTAAATGGTTTTGTCAAAGAAGGGAAATGGCTTCAAAATGGGACCAATATTTGTCACCCTCTGTGTCTACGCTGGTAGAAGTGAACTACAGAAGGTCATCTAAGATGAGTGTTCAAAGACTTAGCCAGTTTGAAGCAGAGGTTATGCAAGGAACTATCAGATACTCTGGGAAACTTAATGATCGTACATATGATTGTAACATGTTCCAGATTGATAAAGTTCCATGTGCTCATGTCATAGCGGTTGCAAGTGATAGAGGAGTGCGACTCACTGATCTCGTCCATCCCATGTTCAAGAACGACTGCGTGAGAGAAGTGTATAAGGAAACTGTGCATCTTGTTCCTCCCACAAACCGACGGTCAGTTCCTGAATGATGCGTTCCTACTAGGATTGAAGGATCTCAGATCTTGTTTGGGAAGTCGTGCGTGTCTTGCTGGAGGATGATAGGGTGGAACGCGGCAGCGGAGGAGAACAACTCGAAAGAGATCGAGTTCTTGGCCGTAGCGTCGGCAGCGGAGGGATAATCTCGATGAAGATCGAGTGGTGGCCGTAGCGTCGGCGGTGGAGGAAGGGGTTGAGAAGACAGAGAGTGTTTGACGTTTGATCAAAGGGGAGGAGGCAAATGGCTCTCAATACTCAAGCTTTGATTAAAATGAACGTTACCTAATACAGAAGAACGAGTTGTCCTTTTATGCTAGGTCGCGAGACTCGGATGGGCTGAGTCTCGATTAGTGGGTCGGCCCACGCGACATGCGTGGAGCACACGCCCCAAAAAGAAATAAAAACATTAATGTCTCAAGAGATTACATTCTGTTAAAAAAGAACGCGTTCATTGGATGGTGGAGAGAAGACAGACAGAGAACGCGCTCTCTGGGCTTGGTTGAAGACGCTTCAAAGAGAACGCGATCTCTTGGGTGCCTTGGCTCTGGACGACGTGAGCGACCAAGGATTGCATCGCGTTGGCGATGGCTTTAGCGCGTGCTCTTGTGATTGGCCCGTCTGAGCGAATGCTCATAGCCTCTTCTTCCTCAGAGGCATTCATGGTGGGCAGGGGCACATCACTGAAGCCGTGTCATCCATCAGATGCTATGCACCAAAGGTAAAACGTCCTCCTAGAAAGCCACATATTAACCGATACAGGGCGACGTGGGAGACAAACTATTCTAGAAAGAGGTGGTGTTCTTATTGCGGCAACCTAGGACACAACAAGCAGTACTGTAGGAGGAGAAAGACCGACGAAGGATTATAGGAAGAGAATGGGTTAATTTTTTTTTTGTTTAGAACTGTCACCATGTTGGTGTTTTTTGGGCGTTTATGCTGGTAAACGTCGTCGCGTAAATATTGAGTCTGTTGTTGTTGGGTGCTTGAAAAGATGTATGGTTTAAGTCTCTGTAGTCTTAAACTATACCTCTTTTTGTGGGAGAGTATCTGATAGTTCCTTGCATAACCTCTGCTTCAAACTGGCTAAGTCTTCGAACACTCATCTTAGATGACCTTCTGTAGTTCAATCTTTGCTTAAGAGTTGCTCGTATTACTTCTTATTTTTGTAAAACTCACAAGAACAAACTGTAAAACTCTAGGACGCCCTGTAAAACTACGTATATGTCTTGACATGATCATCTGCATGACGAAAAAATCACTGTAAAAGTAAAACACGACTTGTAAACCTTCAATACGTCCTGACAACCTACATCTATAAACTTAATATATAAACACAATCATCTGCTCTACCATTTGAGCTAATAGGATTTGAACCTTAGTGTTAGGAAACGGAACTCTGGAACTTAGGTTCCCCTGAGAGTTCCTTTCCTCAATCTCTTTACTTTTGACGATGACAAATATTATGATACTAATGTTTTATCTCAAAGATGTGTTTTAAGGAACCACAGGAATATACCGAAGGCAAGAAAGCCAAACAGGACAAGGGAACCAAAGGAACAAGACAGATGAAGGAAACCAGAGGAACCCAGGTGTGCCCAGAAACCGAGAAATCTAGGGACACACAACCTCGGACAAAAGGTGTTAAAATCGACTTGTCCGAAGCTTCCAAAAGACTGCCAATACCCAGAGCAAAACAACAACATACCCAGAAACGCTCAACCTCAGACAGAGAAGGTGAAAGCGACAGGACATAGAGACGTTGCTGTCCAGAAGACAGTTCCCAAGCGGCCAGCTTGTTCAACCTCGGACGAAAGTATTTGGACAACGACATAGCAAGGCTCGTCTGAGGTAGTTGACCAACCAAGAGAGATTCTGAGCTGCCTAGGTTGTTTGCACATGCCAAGAACAACGTGGATCAAGGAGAACCACTCATCCTAGGGCAAGCTCAATCTGTGGGAACCCAGAGAGGATCGAGCTGCGAAGAATCCTCTATAAAAGGAAGACTAACCCAAGGGTTATCTTCAAGCACTGAAACACGACTCACACTCATTAGCAAATATCTAGTGTGAACCTCCAAACAAGATCATCAAAGCAAACCGAGATCAAGAGGAACCAGTCAAGGAAGAAGAGCTGAGTGCTAAGTTCCTGTGACTGTAAGTGATAGTTCCTAGGTGCGAAAGTCTGTTTCTTGGATTGATTATTGATTGTGTTAAGTTATCTAGGATTGTCTAACTGTGTGTAAGGCAAAGGAACTGTGTGTTAGTTCCTAGGATAAGCTGTAACCAAAAGAGATAAGAAATCAAGAAGTAGACTTTGAAATCCTTTCGAAAGAAAGGTAGTGGTTTTTATCATGGACTGCGAGTTGACAATCAAAGGTTTCCACTATAAGGAACTGGTCATTTGTTTGATTATTTATTTCCGCTGCGAAAAGAACTGAGAATTGATATTCTGAGTTCCTTAAGTTTTTATCTAACAATCACGATCCTACAATTGGTATCAGAGCAGGAAAAGCTCTAGATCTTTGTTAAGTTTGCAGATCATGTCTCAACCAAGCAAGTTTGAGCTTGGAATCTCCACCAACAAGCCACATCTCCGAAAGAAAGGAGAAGAAACATGGTGGGAAAAGTGCATGGAAAGCCACATCAAGACCAACGACTACCAATGCTGGAGGATAGTCGAAAATGGAGATGGCTATGTCGATCTTACAATGAAGGAAGAAGATTGAAAACCAGAACACTATGTCATCATGGAGAAGAATGCCAAGGCCAGGCAGTTCATCCTCAATGGATTGGACAGAGAAGACATGGACAAGGTCATAGGCATCAAGACAGCGAAGAAGATGTGAAAAGCTCTCAAGGAGATGCATGAAGGAAGTGAGGAACTAAAGTAAAGCAGAAAGTTTGCTTTGGAAGGAGAATACCACACCTTCAAAATGATGGAAACTGAGACCATCTCAGAGTACTACTCCCGCTTCAACAGATTGATTGGAAAGTTGACAGCGACGGGAGTTGATCTGGATGAAGTTTCCAAGTCCATAGTGGTCATCAATGGACTCAACTCCAAGTTCACCCTTCTCAAGGGAATCATGAAGAACACTCCAGGCATCCAATCCCTTCCCTTAACCCAAGTCATAGGGAAACTGGAGGTTGAAGAAGGAGAGCACACCAAGGCCAATGCCGACAAGAAACTGGAGAAAGGAATTGCCCTCAAGATCTCCAAAGCCTTCTCTAGGCTCGAGATGGAGGAAGAGAACTCAGACTTAGAAGAAGAGGAGGACGAACTTACGACCCTCTTCACAAAGAACATCAAAAAATTCTTTGTGAAGGGAAGGTTCCAAAAGGGTAGTTCCTCCCACAATGGACCCAGAAGAGATCTCAAGGAAGTCTCATGTTACGAGTGCAAGGAGAAGGGACACTACGCAAAGAACTGTCCCAACAAAGAAGAGTCCAAGGAAGAGGAAATACCTCAAAGAAAGAATGCTCTCGTAGCATCATGGGGAGAAGACTCAGATGAGGAACTGGATCTGAGTGGCTTCTCTGGAGGGAGATGTCTCATGGCAAAAGGAGACTCAAGCGACTCAGAAGACCTTGAGGTAACTTCTGACGATCTCTTAAAATCCCTAGTTGATTGTAATAAGAAACAACTTCTTAAGATCATAAAGAAACTAGGAAAGGAAACCAATTCCCTTCAACATAAACTAGATGATTGTGAAGATGAAATTGCTTGCTTGACTGTCGAGAATTCTGTTTGGAGTAAGAAACTTGATGAAACTGAGAAAGACCTAGCTGAAACTCACTCCAAACTCATTGATATTAGAAATGTGCATGCTAGTCACCTTAAAATTTGCAAATCTTGTGATGAAACTAGCATAGACTCTGTCAAAGTTCCTTTGCATGCTAACCCACTTGGAAATGACATGCTTCAATCCATAATTGATAGGTTAGACATTCTCACTGATTCCATTAATGAAAAAACGATAAATCAAACTGTTTTTGTGAGACAACGCCATGGAATAGGATATGTCAATAATAAAGGGAACAATGATGCTGAAGAAGAAAAAGCTAGACGAGAACTTGTTGAGATGAATGAGAATCTCAGTATTGCTCTTGCCACTTCTCGTGATAGGAATCAATTCCTATCAGAGAAGATCATGGTCCTTGAGAACAAGGCTGAGGTTGCCAAACGTCTCAATGAAGGCTCTCAAAGTCCTAAGAAAGAACCAAAGGGAAAAGAAAAGATGGTTCCTGAAAACCAATGGTTCACCAATTCCTTTGCTCACAAAAGATATATTGACATGGCCCATAGCAAGGTTAGAAACAATGTTGATTTTAACAAAAGGAAAACTGAAAAACCTTTTAGGCCAGGAAAAGGAAAATATGGACATGTTGTTTACAATCGTTTGTGTACCTACTGTGGTAAGAATGGTCATTACAACACTGATTGTGCTAAGAAAAGGAGCTTTGAAAAGGAGAAAAGTACTCATTACCATGAAATGAACCAGTTCCATGGTTATTCACAGACTCGCAATGCTAATCCCCCCAGTAAAGCCAAGCTTCGCTGGGTTCAGAAATCTTAGTTCCCTTATGTGCAGAAAGAAGAGAGGCAACCTCAACTATGGTACATCGACAGTGGTTGCTCATGCCATATGACTGGAAGAAGAAATCAAATGACCTCTCTTCAACCTCTCCAAGGAGGGAACATATCCTTTGGAGACAAAAGCAAAGGGAAAATCCGTGGAATAGGAACTGTGAAACTCAACGACCACATTCAGGTAAACAAAGTTCACCTTGTTGATAATCTTGGTTTTGATCTAATAAGTGTGTCACAACTGTGTGATCAATGAGACAATGAAGTTAGATTCAGATCAAACGAATGTTCAGTCCTTGACTCCTCGGGACAAATCATCCTAAAAGGGAAAAGATTCAACAATATCTACATAATTGATCCATCCTTTGTTCCCAAGGAGAAACTTTGTCTCTCAACTGTGAATGTCCAAGCTGATTTGTGGCATCAACGCCTCGGTCATGCTAGCACCAAGCTGATTCAAAAGCTACACTCAAAGGAGCTAGTCAGAGGGCTGCCAAAGCTAAATGGCACATCTAAGGAACTGTGCTCTGACTGTGTAAAAGGGAAATAGGCTCGTAGTTCCTTCAAGTCCAAAAACATGGTAAGCACCTCAAGGCCTCTTGAACTCATCCACATGGATCTGTGTGGACCCATGAGAGTTCAGAGCCTAGGAGGGAACAAGTATATCTTTGTTCTTGTCGATGACTTCTCTCGCTTTACTTGGACCATCTTTATTAAATCTAAGAGTGAAGTTATTGACCGCTTTAAAGATCTGGTTCCCTTGTTAGAAAAATCTCTTGATTGTTCACTCAATGCTATTCGGTCTGACCATGGTACCGAATACGAAAATGGAGAATTTCTAACCTTTTGCAATAAGCATGTAATTGATCACAACTTCTCTGCACCATACACTCCTCAACAAAATGGAGTAGTGGAAAGGAAGAACAGAACTTTGGAAGACATGGCTCGGACTATGCTGATCTCAAGTGGACTCTCTCAATCATTCTAGGCTGAGGCGATCAACACAGCTTGCTACATCATCAATTGAGCCATGCTTCGCCCAATCACAGAAAAAATACCCTATGAGCTCCTAAGAGGAAGAGTTCCCAACATCTCACATCTGAGGGTGTTCGGATGCAAGTGCTTTGTGCACAACAATGGGAAGGACAATCTTGGCAAATTCGACCCAAGAAGTAATGAAGGAATCTTCATTGGATACGCCTCGGGTAGCAAGACGTACAAAGTCTTCAACAAAAGGACTAAAAAGGTAGAAGAAAGTGTTCATGTTATTTTTAATGAAAAATCACTTGGAAAGATTGTGCAGAACACCACCAATTCCGTTGAAGACCCGTTTCCCAAGTCATTTCAAGAAGATCCAGATGAAGATGTCACTACACCCAGTTCCTGTCCTGCTGCTCGGAACCCTCCAATGGCTCCTCCACCAGTTCCCATGGATAATGAACAACAATCCATCTCTGGGAACCAGGAGCATGACGAAAACATCTGTGGAGACTTCAATGATTCATCTTCCCACATGATCTTCACTGGAGAAGGTGATCCCAACCAGGAAGCTGAATGGTCAACTCAGAATGTCTCCACATCAAATGCTCTAGCTCCTAACAGAGAAAGAAGAGTCATCAAGCCTCCAGTTAGGTTTGAACATCTAACCTTCTTTGCTTTCAATGCTTTTTTGTCTATTGTGGAACCAAATAATATAGGTGAGGCACTGAAGGATGCGGACTGGATCCAAGCTATGCAAGAAGAGCTCCATCAGTTTAAAAGGAACAAAGTATGACATCTAGTTCCCCGTCCCAAGGATAAACACATCATAGGAACTAGATGGGTTTTTAGAAACAAACTAGATGATACAGGAGCTGTGATAAGGAACAAAGCAAGACTCGTTGCTCAAGGATACAATCAACAAGAAGGCATCGACTATGATGAAACCTATGCTCCAGTGGTAAGGATCGAAGCAATAAGATTGTTGATTGCCTTCGCATCTCACAAAGGGTTCAAGTTGTTCCAAATGGATGTAAAGACGGCCTTCCTCAATGGAATTCTTCAAGAAGAAGTCTATGTCAAGCAACCACCTGGTTTTGAAGACGACGATCATCCAGATCATGTCTACTTTCTGGACAAGGCACTCTATGGCCTCAAGCAAGCTCCCAGAGCTTGGTATGATCGTCTTGCTCAGTTCCTACTCTCAAATGGCTACAGGCGTGGAGTTATTGATAAGACTCTCTTCATCCTAGAAGAAGAAGATGGTATTCAAATCCACCAACAGAAGTATGTCAGGGAACTACTGAAGAAGTTCAAAATGGATTCATGCAAGCCTCTCTCCACTCCCATATCCACCATTGCCCATCTGGATAAGGACCACTCGAGTCCTCTAGTGGAGGAGAAGCTCTATAGAGGTATGATAGGTTCACTCATGTACCTAACCGCTAGTCGACCAGACATTGTCTTTGCTGTTGGCTTGTGTGCTAGGTTCCAATCTTGTCCGAGAGAAACCCACTTGGCTGCTGTGAAGAGAATACTTCGATATCTCAAGGGAACTGACGATCTCTGCATTTGGTACCCCAAAGAATGTCCTTTTGAGCTCATGGGTTTCACTAAGGCTGATTATGCTGGATATTTGGTGGATAGAAAGAGCACTTCTGGAATGGCACAGTTCCTAGGCCCTTGCCTTGTGTCATGGGGATCAAAGAAACAAGTTTCAGTCTCCCTCTCCACCACAGAATCCGAGTACATTGCAGCCGCCTCCTGCTGTTCCCAACTTCTCTGGCTAAAGCAACAACTCGCGGACTTTGGTATGTCTTATGGCCCTCTCACTATTCTTTGTGATAACACTAGTGCCATAAACATCTCTAAAAATCCTGTGCATCATACTAGAACCAAGCATATTGACATAAGACATTATTTTCTTAGAGATCATGTTGAGAAGGGAAACATCATTATGAATTTTTGTAGAACTGAAGATCAGGTTGCAGATATTTTCACCAAGGCATTGAATAGAGTTCCTTTCGAGAACCTTAGATTGGAACTAGGAATGATTCCTATTACTCAGTAGTTACCTTAGTTTAAAGAATTCCTTCCAGTTCCCCTGATTGACTAGTTTAAGTTATTTAACTTGTTGAGTCTTGATATCCTTGTGTTATATCTTTTGCTACAAACCCTTCTTGTCATAATGGTTTTATATAAAGGCTTAGATAATTTTTTCTGGTTCGTTTCTGTTAGGAAACGGAACTCTGGAACTTAGGTTCCCCTGAGAGTTTCGTTCCTCGATTTCTCTACTTTTGAAGATGACAAATATTATGATACTAATGTTTTATCTCAAAGATGTGTTTTAAGGAACCACAAGAAATTACCTAAGGCAGGAAAGCCAAACAGAACAAGGGAACCAAAGGAACAAGACAGCTGAAGGAATCCAGAGGAACCCAGGTGTGCCCAGAAATGGAGCTTGCGATAATGCGATTCCCGAGAAATCTGAGAACACACAACCTCGGACAAAAGGTGTCGAAAACGACTTGTCCGAAGCTTCCAAAAGTCTGCCAAGGTCCAAGAGCTAAAGAACAATATGCCTAGAGAACCTCTACCTCGGACAGAGACGATGAAAGCGACAGCACATGAAGACGTCGCTGTCCAACAAACGGTTCCCAAGCGGCCAGCTTACTCAACCTCGGACGAAAGCGTTTTGACAACGACACCACAAGGCTCGTCTGAGGTAGTTGACCAACCAAGAGAGATTCTGAGCTGCCTAGGTTGTTTGCACATGCCAAGAACAACGTGAATCAAGGAGAACCACTAATCCTAGGGCAAGCTCAATCCGTGGGAACCAAGAGAGGATCGAGCTGCGAATAATTCTCTATAAAAGGAAGACTAACCCAAGGGTTATCTTCATGCACAAAAACAAGAAATCACACTCATTAGCAAACATCTAGTGTGAACCTCAAAACAAAGATCATCAAAGCAAACCGAGATCAAGAGGAACCAGTCAAGGAAGAGGAGCTGAGTGCTAAGTTCCTGTGATTGTAAGTGATAGTTCCTAGGTGCGAAAGTCTGTTTCTTGGATTGATTATTGATTGTGTTAAGTTATCTAGGATTGTCTAACTGTGTATAAGGCAAAGGAACTGTGTGTTCGTTCCTAGGATAAGCTGTAACCAAAAGAGATAAGAAATCAAGAAGTAGACTTTGAAATCCTTTCGAAAGAAAGGTAGTGGTTTTTATCCTGGATTGCTAGTTGGCAATCAAAGGTTTCCACTATAAGGAACTTGTCATTTGTTTGATTGTTTATCTTCCGCTGCTAAAGGAACTGGGAATCATTATTCTGAGTTCCCTAAGTTTTTATCTAACAATCACGATCCTACAATTGGTATCAGAGCAGGAAAAGCTCTAGATCTTTGATAAGTTTGCAGATCATGTCTCAACCAAGCAAGTTTGAGCTAGGAATCTCCACCAACAAGCCACACCTTCGCAAGAAAGGAGAAGAAACATGGTGGGAAAAGTGCATGGAAAGCCACATCAAGACCAACGACTACCAATGTTGGAGGATAGTCGAAAACGGAGATGGCCACGTCGATCTTACCATGAAGGAAGAAGACTGGAAACCAGAACATTATGTCATCATGGAGAAGAATGCCAAGGCAAGACAGTTCATCCTCAATGGATTGGACAGAGAGGACATGGACAAAGTCATAGGCATCAAGACGGCCAAGGAGATGTGAAAAGCTCTCAAGGAGATGCATGAAGGAAGTGAGGAACTAAAGCAAAGCAGAAAGTTTGCTTTGGAAGGAGAATACCACACCTTCAAAATAATGGAAACTGAGACCATCTCAGAGTACTACTCTCGCTTCAAAAGATTAATTGGAAAGTTGACGACGGCGGGAGTTGATCTTGATGAAGTCTTCAAGTCCTTGGTGATTATCAATGGACTCAACTCCAAGTTCACCCTTCTCAAGGGAATCATGAAGAACACTCCAGACATCCAATCCCTTCCCTTCACCCAAGTCATAGGGAAACTGGAAGTTGAAGAAGGAGAGCACACTAAAGCCAATGCCGATAAGAAACTAGAGAAAGGAATCGCCCTCAAGATCTCCAAAGCCTTCTCTAGGCTCGAGATGGAGGAAGAGAACTCAGACCTTGAAGAAGAGGAGGACGAACTAACAGCCCTCTTCACAAAGAACATCAAAAAATTCTTTGTGAAGGGAAGGTTCCAAAAGGACAGTTCCTCTCACAATGGACCAAGAAGAGATCTCCAGGAAGTCTCCTGTTACGAGTGCAAGGAGAAGGGACACTACGCTAAGAACTGTCCCAACAAAGAAGAGTCCAAGGAAGAGGAAAGACCTCAAAGAAAGAAGGCTCTCGTAGCATCATGGGGAGAAGACTCAGATGAGGAACTGGATCTGAGTGGCTTCTCTGGAGGGAGATGTCTCATGGCAAAAGGAGACTCAAGCGACTCAGAAGACCTTGAGGTAACTTCTGACGATCTCTTAAAATCCCTAGTTGATTGTGATAAGAAACAACTTCTTAAGATCATAAAGAAACTAGGAAAGGAAACCAATTCCCTTCAACAGAAACTAGATGATTGTAAAGATGAAATTACTTGCTTGACTGTTGAGAATTCTGTTTGGAGTAAGAAACTTGATGAAACTGAGAAAGACCTAGCTGAAACTCACTCCAAACTCATTGATATTAGGAATGTGCATGCTAGTCACCTTAAAACTTGCAAATCTTGTGATGAAACTAACATAGATTCTGTCAAAGTTCCCTTGCATGCTAATCCACCTGGAAATGACATGCTTCAATTCATAATGGATAGGTTAGACATTCTCACTAATTCCATTAATGAAAAAACGATAAATCAAACTGTTTTTGTGAGACAACGACATGGAATAGGATATGTCAATAATAAAGGGAACAATGATGCTGAAGAAGAAAAGGCTAGGCGAGAACTTGTTGAGATGAATGAGAACCTCAGTATTGCTCTGGCCACTTCTCGTGATAGGAATCAATTCCTATCAGAGAAGATCATGGTCCTTGAGAACAAGGCTGAGGTTGCCAAACGTCTCAATGAAGGTTCTCAAAATCCTAAGAAGGAACCAAAGGGAAAAGAAAAGATGGTTCCTGAAAACCAATGGTTCACCAATTCCTTTGCTCACAAAAGATATATTGACATGGCCCATAGCAAGGTTAGAAACAATGTTGATTTTAACAAAAGGAAAACTGAAAAACCTTTTAGGCCAGGAAAAGGAAAATATGGACATGTTGTTTACAATCGTTTGTGTACCTACTGTGGTAAGAATGGTCATTACAACACTGATTGTGCTAAGAAAAGGAACCTTGAAAAGGATAAAAGTACTCATTACCATGAAAGGAACCAATTCCCTGGTTATTCACAGACTCAGAATGCTAATCCCCCCAGTAAAGCCAAGCTTCGCTGGGTTCAGAAATCTTAGTTCCCTTGTGTGCAGAAAGAAGAGAGGCAACCCCAACTATGGTACATTGACAGTGGTTGCTCATGCCATATGACCGGAAGAAGAAATCAAATGACCTCTCTTCAACTTCTCCAAGGAGGGAACATATCCTTTGGAGACAAAAGCAAAGGGAAAATCTGTGGAATAGGAACTGTGAAACTCAACGATCACATTCAGGTAAACAAAGTTCACCTTGTTGATAGTCTTGGTTTTGATCTAATAAGTGTGTCACAGCTGTGTGATCAAGGAGACAATGAAGTCAGATTTAGATCAAACGAATGCTCAGTTCTTGACTCCTCGGGACAAATCATCCTAAAAGGAAAGAGATTCAACAATGTTTACATTGTTGATCCATCCTTCGTCCCCAAGGAGAAACTGTGTCTCTCAACCGTGAATGACCAAGCTGAGTTGTGGCACCAACGCCTCGGTCATGCTAGCACTAAGCTGATTCAAAAGCTACACTCAAAGGAACTAGTCAGAGGATTGCCAAAGCTGAGTGGCACATCTAAGGAACCATGCTCTGACTGTGTAAAAGGAAAACATGCTCGTTGTTCCTTCAAATCCAAAAACATGGTAAGCACCTCAAAGCCTCTTGAGCTCATCCACATGGATCTTTGTGGACCCATGAGAGTTCAAAGCCTAGGAGGGAACAAGTATATTTTTGTTATTGTCGATGACTTGTCTCACTTTACTTGGACCATTTTCATTAAATCTAAAAGTGAAGTCATTGATCGCTTTAAAGACCTGGTTCCCTTGTTAGAAAAATCCCTTGATTGTTCACTTAATGCTATTCGGTCTGACCATGGTACCGAATTCGAAAATGGAGAATTTCTAACCTTTTGCAGTGAGCATGGCATTGATCACAACTTCTCTGCACCATACACTCCTCAACAGAATGGAGTAGTGGAGAGAAAGAATAGGACCTTGGAAGACATGGCTCGAACTATGTTGATCTCAAGTGGACTCTCCCAATCCTTTTGGGCTGAGGCGATCAACACAGCATGCTACATCATCAACAGAGCCATGCTTCGCCCTATCACAGAGAAGACACCCTATGAACTCCTAAGAGGAAGAGTTCCCAACATTTCTCATCTAAGGGTGTTCGGATGCAAGTGCTTTGTGCACAACAATGGAAAGGACAATCTTGGCAAGTTCGACCCAAGAAGTGATGAAGGAATCTTCATTGGATATGCCTCAGGCAGCAAGGCATACAAAGTCTTCAACAAAAGGACTAAAAAGGTAGAAGAAAGTGTTCATGTCATTTTTAATGAAAAATCACTTGGAAAGATTGTGCAGAACACCACCAATTCCTTTGAAGACTCGTTTCCCAAGTCATATCAAGAAGATCCAGATGAAGATGTCACTCCACCCAGTTCTTGTCCTGCTGCTCGGAACCCTCCAATGGCTCCTCCACCAGTTCCCATGGATAATGAACAACAATCCATTTCTGGGGAACCATGAGCATGACGATAATATCTGTGGAGACCTCAATGATTCATCTTCCCACATGTTCTTCAATGGAGAAGGTGACCCCAACCAGGAAGCTGAATGCTCAACTCAGAATGTCTCCACATCAAATACTTTGGCTTCCAACAGAGAAAGAAGAGTCGTCAAGCCTCCAGTCAGGTACGAACATCTAACTTTCTTTGCCTTTAATGCCTTTTTGTCTATTGTGGAACCAAAGAACATAGGTGAGGCACTGAAGGATGCAGACTGGATCCAAGCCATGCAAGAAGAGCTTCATCAATTTGAAAGGAACAAAGTCTGGCATCTGGTTCCTCGCCCCAAGGATAAGCACATCATAGGAACCAGATGGGTTTTCAGAAACAAGCTAGATGATACAGGAGCTGTGATAAGGAACAAAGCAAGACTTGTGGCTCAAGGATACAATCAACAAGAAGGAATTGACTATGATGAAACCTATGCTCCAGTGGCAAGGATCGAAGCAATAAGGTTGTTGATTGCCTTCGCATCTCACAAAGGGTTCAAGTTGTTCCAAATGGATGTGAAGACAGCCTTCCTCAATGGAATTCTTCAAGAAGAAGTCTATGTCAAGCAACCTCCTGGTTTCGAAGACGACGATCATCCAGATCATGTCTACTTCCTAGACAAGGCATTGTATGGCCTCAAGCAAGCTCCCAGAGCATGGTATGATCGTCTTGTCCAGTTTCTACTTTCAAACGGCTACAGACGTGGAATTATTGATAAGACCCTCTTCATCCTAGAAGAAGAAGGTAACATCTTAGTGGTTCAAATCTATGTTGATGATATCATTTTTTGTTCCACTAACCTGTCCCTTGTAGACAAGTTCAAAGACTTGATGAGCAGTGAATTTGAAATGAGCCTAATTGGGGAACTCACTTTCTTCCTCGGATTACAAATCACTGAAAAGGAAGATGGTATTCAAATCCACCAACAGAAGTATGTCAGGGAACTACTGAAGAAGTTCAAAATGGATTCATGCAAGCCTCTCTCCACTCCCATATCCACCATTGCCCATCTGGATAAGGACCACTCGAGTCCTCTAGTGGAGGAGAAGCTCTATAGAGGTCTGATTGGCTCACTCATGTACCTAACCGCTAGTCGACCAGATATTGTCTTTGCTGTTGGCTTGTGTACTAGGTTCCAATCTTGTCCAAGAGAAACCCACTTGGCCGCTGTGAAGAGAATACTTCGATACCTCAAAGGAACTGACGATCTCTGCATTTGGTACCCCAAAGAATGTCCCTTTGAGCTCATGGGTTTCACTGATGCTGATTATGCCGGATACTTGGTGGATAGGAAGAGCACTTCTGGAATGGCACAGTTCCTAGGCCCTTGCCTCGTGTCATGGGGATCAAAGAAACAAGTTTCAGTCTCTCTCTCCATCACAGAATCCGAGTACATTGCAGTTGCCTCTTGTTGTTCCCAACTTCTCTGGCTAAAGCAACAACTCGCGGACTTTGGTATGTCTTATGGCCCTCTCACTATTCTTTGTGATAACACTAGTGCCATAAACATTTCTAAGAATCCTGTGCATCATACTAGGACCAAGCATATTGACATTAGACATCATTTTCTTAGAGATCATGTTGAGAAGGGAAACATCATTATGAAATTTTGTAGAACTGAAGATCAAATTGCAGATATATTCACCAAGGCATTGAATAGAGTTCCTTTTGAGAACCTCAGATTGGAACTATGAATGATTCCTATTACTCAGTAGTGACCTTAGTTCTGAGAATTCTTTCCAGTTCCCCTGATTGACTAGTTTAAGATATTTAACTTGTTGAGTCTTGATGTCCTTGTGTTATATCTTTTGCCACAAACCCCTCTTGTCATAATGGTTTCTTAAAAGGGCTTAGATAAATTTTTCTGGTTCGTTTCCTTTTGGTCCTCATTACTTTTTCAACTCCTCATTGTTCAAATTTTTTGATGGCCCAAAAGTCACAATATGATCATATTTCTAACCCAACATTACAAGCCGAGATGATGATTGTGTACTAAGACCTACCCTTGCCTCATTGCTCAATTTAATTCTCTATGATCCATCTCTAAGCCCTCTCTGAGAATTATTGTGCAATGCGATAAATGGCCTACCCTGATTCCTTGTATGGGAACGTACTGTTTTTGGCTCCTTTGTTTTAACCCACACCAAAGGTTTCCATACATTCCTCTAGCTCGCTGAAAATGTCGCCAGAAAGGAACCAGAACGTAGCGTCTCTCCAACGGCTCGCTTGACTCTCCCAGACGCTATTTATGGCATATTGGCAGGGATAAGGCATGTCTTATCAGTGACAGACCTCCCTCTTCTCTGAATGGGCCAAATTTTGAATTTAAGTTAGCTGTTCTGAAAAGCTGCAACTTTCTTCAATGCTTCGGATTTGCCTTGATCTTCTCAACGGCTGGATTTGCTTCAACGGTCACCTCAGCTCTTGGCCATCCCAGATCTTCAACGCCCTTAAAGAGGTGCTCAGTTGCTCCGAGTTGATCACACAAGCTCTCCATCCCAGATCTTCACACAGCAATCCTCTTAGCTCCTCTCAAATGGCCAACCCTAACCCAATCGTTGTTATGGATGAAGAGGAGGCTGCTTTTCTTCAAGCATTTCGCGAAAAGAAGGCTAAAGCCTCCTCCTCCAAGCCTGTTTCTGCCTCCACTTCTTCAAAATCCCTCCCCAAAGAAAACCCCGTGGCGAAACCTGCAGAGAAACCAGAAGAGAAGCTTGAGAAACCACCAAAGGATAAGGAAAAGGTGGAAGAGGAACCAACCATGCCCAAAGAAGAGGAGCAAGCCATCACTTTGGCTTCAGAATCAGTCACAAAATCAGTTTCTGAAGGCGGGTCGCATGATTCCTCTCCAGATAAATCCCTTCAAGAGATCCTTAGCCCCGAGCCTTCCCCGATCAGCCTCAAATCCAAAACTTCCAACCCAGGCCCCTCTGTCGCCACAAGAATGCAACAGAGGAAGATAAGCTCCCAAGCCATTGTTCCCTATGAAACCAAATCCACAAAAAGGGCCAAAACCACCACCCTCTCTGTCTCCTCTTCCTTCTCCAAAAGGAAGATCCTAAAACCTCTCATTATCGGCAGAGAATTCTGGACCCAGGAGTTAGAAGAAGAGGATGAGGAACTCTATGGAGAAGCTTTGGATGAGTTCCACTCTCTGTTGCAGTTCCAAGGGTGGGACGAGATACTGTGCGAGCCTTTCTCTGCTTCCGACGAGGTTGTCCGGATGTTTTACCAATCTATGGAGTTTGTACCCCAGAAGGAGAACTCTCCCTATCACGACGCCATTCTTATCTGGAAGGGAACCAGCTATCCCTTGTCTGCCAACTTGATCGCGTCTGCTCTAAGGCTCGAGCCAAGGTCTGGGTTTGGCATTATGCCTCAGAAGAAGGGATGGCCTAAAGGAAAAGGGTTCAAGTCCAAAGGAGCAATAGTGAAGAAAATTTATGATGGCGCATCCCCCTCATCTTTGGAGACGAAGGATCTCTCCATCGCAAACCGGCTACTGCATTTCTGGATCACTCGCAACTTGGTTCCCAGGCAAGAGCACAAGAACGAAGTCCTCATCACCGACGCCATCTACATGGACAAGGTGCTCTCTGGTTTTCAGTTGGATCTTCCCCGTATTGTGCTGGCTCACATGCAATTCTGTGCATCCCATGACTCCCATGCTTTACCCTTCCCTCACATCATCAAGAAGCTACTCTCCAACCTTAATCAGTACCCAGAAGACTCACCCGAGACTGCCTACAGCAAATGTCTTACCATGCACACAGTTCGGAAGCTGAAATCTAAGGAACAACAACCCAACCCTGCTGAAACAGAAGAAATCCCACCTAAGGAAAAGGCGAGTTCCCAGGGCCGTTCCAGTTCCCACCCACAGCAACCCCCCTCTTCAGACTCCTCTACGATCCTCCTTGCGCTGGATCGTATTGAAAAAGTTATCTTGGAAGGCTCGACTGCCAACACGGTCGCCATCCATGATCAAGTAAGAGAGTTTGGGCGTTTCAGTTCTGCTGTCGAGAGTCTGGTGGAAGTTCTGCAGAAGGATTGGCAAGGTGCAATCAATGCTCATCAGGCCGTGGGCCAAAATGTAGGAACCGACGACAAGGATGCAGAAGAGGAGGCCGCTACTACGCCATAGGAACGCTTGTTCTAAGTTCCCAGTGCTGTAACGCCACAGCGAGCTAGTAGTTTCCCTTAGGATCCTACTCCCCTCTTCTATCCCTTTTGTTGTCTTTCTTAAGATTGCTTTTGTTGTCTTCCTTGCTATTTGCTGTTTGTGTTGTCGGTTGTCAGTTGTTATGTTGTGGTATAAGTGTTTTGAACAATGATCAATGAAGCTTTAATGACTATATTTGGAATCGTTCCAATGATCAATTTGTCTTTGCCTTAACGTTCTCATTATGATTTTTTTTTGGCTTGATGCAATTGCATATTCACTTGGATATCATGTTCTTAACTTGTACTTAATCTTTTCGATGATGTCAAAAGGGGGAAGAAAAGGATAGGAACCTTGAACTTTGGAGACTACTGAATTAATAGGAACTCTGAACTAGTTCTATTTCTAAGGGGGAATTTGAAATAAACTTGTTCACTTGCTTAGGGGGAATTTGCAACCATTGAATGTTCTATCACTAATCTGTAATGTTGTAAATCCCGTTATCTCAATATGGTCTCATAAGATTCAAAGTCCTATTATGTTGTCAGGTTCCTTGTATTTGTCATCATCAAAAATGGGGAAATTGTTAGGAAACGGAACTCTGGAACTTAGGTTCCCTTGAGAGTTCCGTTCCTCAATTTCTCTACTTTTAAAGATGACAAATATTATGATACTAATGTTTTATCTCAAAGATGTGTTTTAAGGAACCACAAGAAATTACCTAAGGCAGGAAAGCCAAATAGAACAAGGGAACCAAAGGAACAAGAGAGCTGAAGGAATCCAGAGGAACCCAGGTGTGCCCAGAAATGGAGCTTGCGACATTGCGATTCCCGAGAAATCTGGGAACACACAACCTCGGACAAAAGGTGTCGAAAATGACTTGTCCGAAGCTTCCAAAAGTCTGCCAAGGTCCAAGAGCTAAAGAACAAGATGCCTAGAGAACCTCTACCTCGGACAGAGACGATGAAAGCGACAGCTCATGAAGACGTCGCTGTC
The DNA here is from genome assembly GCA_027886185.1 of Rheum nobile. NCBI lineage: Eukaryota > Viridiplantae > Streptophyta > Magnoliopsida > Caryophyllales > Polygonaceae > Rheum > Rheum nobile. Next base: position 6,232,433 of record WOAB01000546.1, on the reverse strand, counting down.
CAACAGACGGTTCCCAAGCGGCCAGCTTACTCAACCTCGGACGAAAGCGTTTTGACAACGACACCACAAGGCTCGTCTGAGGTAGTTGACCAACCAAGAGAGATTCTGAGCTGCCTAGGTTGTTTGTACATGCCAAGAACAACGTGGATCAAGGAGAACCACTAATCCTAGGACAAGCTCAATCCGTGGGAACCAAGAGAGGATCGAGTTGCGAAGAATTCTATATAAAAGGAAGACTAACCCAAGGGTTATCTTCATGCACAAAAACAAGAACTCACACTCATTAGCAAACATCTAGTGTGAACCTCAAAACAAAGATCATCAAAGCAAACCGAGATCAAGAGGAACCAGTCAAGGAAGAAGAGCTGAGTGCTAAGTTCCTGTGACTGTAAGTGATAGTTCCTAGGTGCGAAAGTCTATTTCTTGGATTGATTATTGATTGTGTTAAGTTATCTAGGATTGTCTAACTGTGTATAAGGCAAAGGAACTGTGTGTTCGTTCCTAGGATAAGCTGTAACCAAAAGAGATAAGAAATCAAGAAGTAGACTTTGAAATCCTTTCGAAAGAAAGGTAGTGATTTTTATCCTGGATTGCTAGTTGGCAATCAAAGGTTTCCACTATAAGGAACTTGTCATTTGTTTGATTGTTTATCTTCCGCTGCTAAAGGAACTGAGAATCATTATTCTGAGTTCCTTAAGTTTTTATCTAACAATCACAATCCTACAGTTTCCTTTTGGTCCTCATTATTCTTCCAACTCCTCATTGTTCAAATTTCTTTGATGGCCCAAAAGTCACAATCTGATCATATTTCTATCCCAACAATACAAGCTGAAATGATGATTGTGTACTAAGACCTACCCTTGCCTCATTGCTCAATTCAATTCTCTATGATCCATCTCTAAACCCTCTCTGAGAATTAATGTGCAATGCGATAAATGGCCTACCCTGATTTCGCGTATAGGAACGTATCTTTTGGTTCCAATGTTTGACCCACATCAAAGGTTCCCATACATCCCTCTAGCACGCTGAATATATCGCCAGAAAGGAACCAGAATGCAACGCTTCTCCAACGGCTAGATTGGCACCTCCCAGAAGTTATTTATGGCAAATCTCAGAAGCTCAGACCGGTCTTATCAGTTAGCAGGCTCCCCTCTTCTCTGAATGGGCAAGTTTTGAATTGTTTTGATCCGTTCCAAAAAGCTGCAATTAGCCTTCAATGCTCCGAATTCTCCCCAATCCTCTCAACGGCTAGATTTGCTTCAATGGTCTCTTCAGCCCTCACCGCCTTTAAAGATTGGGCCTGTTCATCCAAGCTAATCCCACAACTCGCCATTTCTCTGATCTTCTGCTTCTTCTTCTCTCAAACACAGAAATCCTTAAATCCTCAAAAATGGCCAACCAAAACCCTAATGTTATCCTGGATGAGGAAGAGGCTGCCATTCTCAGAGCCTTTCGAGAAAAGAAGGTAGCTTCATCTTCTAAGCCCATTTCTGCCACCTCCTCTCAAAAATCCCAACCTAAAGAGAAAGCAGTGGAGAACCCTGTGGAGAAACCAGTGGAGCAACCCGAAGAGAAACTTGAGGAGCCACCAAAGGAACAGGCTGAGGAGAAATCCATGGCCATCACTCTGGCCTCTGAATCGGCCACCAAATCCGCCTCCGAAGGTGGCTCTCATGACTCCTCGCCCGACAAGTCTCTCCAAGAGCTCCTCAGCCCTTAACCCTCACTAGTAAGCCTCAAATCTAAAACCACCTCTAACCCTGATCCCTCAGTCGCCACTAGAATGAAACAAAGAAAGAGGAGCTCTCAAGCTATAGTTCCCTATGAGGCCAAATCCACAAAAGAAACCAAATCCACAAAAAGAGCCAAAATCACCACCCTCTCTGCCTCTTCCTCCCTGGGTCACGTCTCTTCTCTCTTCTCTAAGAGGAAGATCCATAAGCCTCTCATAATCGGCAAGGAATTCTGGACCCAAGAGCTGGCAGAAGAAGATGAGGAAATGTTTGGAGAGGCCCTGGACGAGCTCCATTCTCTGCTACAGTTTCAAGGCTGGGACGAGATGTTGACTGAGCCCTTCTCTGCTTCTGATGAGGTCGTCCGCCTGTTTTACCAGTCCATGGAGTTTGTGCCCGCAAAGGAGAACTGTCCCTGTAACGAAGCCATTCTCATATGAAAGGGAACCAACTATCCCCTGTCCGCCAACCTAATTGCGTCTGCTCTAGGGATTGAGTCAAGGTTTGGGTTTGGCATTCTCCCTCAGAAAAAGGGATGGCCCAAGAGAAAAGGGCTACAAATCCAAGGGAGCAGTGGTCAAGAAAGTCTACGACGGCGCCTCCCCTTCATCTTTGGAGACAAAGGATCTCTCCATCGCAAACAGGCTGTTACACTTCTGGATCACCCATAATCTGGTTCCCAGGCAAGAGCACAGGAACGATGTTCTCATCACATACGCCATTTATATGGACAAAGTACTCTCTGGTGTTCAATTGGATCTCCCTCGTATTGTGTTGGCTCACATACAGTTTTGTGCATCTCATGACTCCCATGCTTTACCCTTCCCCCATATCATCAAGAATATCCTCTCTAACCTTTACCAGTACCCAGACGATCTGTCAGTCTACAGCAAGTGTCTTACCATGGCCACAGTTCGGAAGTTGAAGACTAAGGAATAACTGCCCAACCCTTCTGAAGCTCAAGAAATTCCGCCTAAGGAAAAGGCGAGTTCCCAGGACCCTTCTAGTTCCCGACCACAGCTCAACCCCTCTTTAGACTCCTCTGCGATCCTTGCTGCTCTGGATCGTATTGAAAAGGCAATCATGGAAGGCTTGACTGCCATACCGGTCGCCCTCCATGATCAAGTAAAAGAGTTGGGGCGCATAAATTCTGCTGTTATGGATCTGGTAGAAGTCCTTCAGAAGGATTGGCAAGGTGCAATCAGTGCTCATCAGGCCACAGGCCAAAACGTAGGAACTGACGACAAAGCTGAAGACGAGGAGGCCGCTGCTAGGCCATAGGAACGCTTGTTCTGGTTCCCAGTGCTGTACCACCACAGGGTGCTAGTAGTTTCCCTTAGGATCCTACTCCCCTCGTCTATCCACTTGTTGTCCCTCCTAAGATTGCTTTTGTTGTTATCTTTGTCGTTTGTTGTCCTGTTGTTGGTCCTTGTTGGTTGTTGTTTATGTTGTTTTGTGGTTGGTCTTACCCGTCTTTGAACAATGTTCAGTTTAAGCTCTAATGATTATCTTTTGGTTTCGTTCCAATGATCAATCTGTTTTTTGCCTTAAAGTTTCCATTATATTTCTGCTATGGGTTTGATGCAATTGTATATTCACTTGGACATCCTGCTCTTAACTAGTACTTAATCTTTTCGATGATGTCAAAAGGGGGAAGAAAAGGATAGGAACCTTGAACTTTGGAGACTACTGAACTAATAGGAACCCTGAACTAGTTCTACTTCTAAAAGGGAATTTGAAATAAACTCGTTCATTTGCTTAGGGGGAATTTGCAACCATTGAATGTTCTATCATTAATTTGTAATGTTGTAACTCCCTTAATCTCAACTGGTCTCATGAAATTCAAAGTCCTATTATGTTGCCAGGTTCCTTGTATTTGTCATCATCAAAAATGGGGAAATTGTTAGGAAACGGAACTCTGGAACTTAGGTTCCCCTGAGAGTTCCTTTCCTCATTCTCTCTACTTTTGACGATGACAAATATTATGATACTAATGTTTTATCTCAAAGATGTGTTTTAAGGAACCACATGAATATACCGAAGGCAAGAAAGCCAAACAGGACAAGGGAACCAAAGGAACAAGACAGATGAAGGAAACCAGAGGAACCCAGGTATGCCCAGAAACCGAGAAATCTGGGGACACACAACCTCGGACAAAAGGTGTTAAAATCGACTTGTCCGAAGCTTCCAAAAGACTGCCAATACCCAGAGCAAAACAACAACATACCCAAAAACGCTCAACCTCGGACAGAGAAGGTGAAAGCGACAGGACATAGAGACGTCGCTGTCTAGAAGACAGTTCCCAAGCGGCCAGCTTGTTCAACCTCGGACGAAAGTATTTGGACAATGACATAGCAAGGCTCGTCTGAGGTAGTTGACCAACTAAGAGAGATTCTGAGCTGCCTAGGTTGTTTGCACATGCCAAGAACAACGTGGATCAAGGAGAACCACTCATCCTAGGGCAAGCTCAATCTGTGGGAACCCAGAGAGGATCGAGCTGCGAAGAATCCTCTATAAAAGGAAGACTAACCCAAGGGTTATCTTCAAGCACTGAAACACGACTCACACTCATTAGCAAATATCTAGTGTGAACCTTCAAACAAGATCATCAAAGCAAACCGAGATCAAGAGGAACCAGTCAAGGAAGAAGAGCTGAGTGCTAAGTTTCTGTGACTGTAAGTGATAGTTCCTAGGTGCGAAAGTATGTTTCTTGGATTGATTATTGATTGTGTTAAGTTATCTAGGATTGTCTAACTGTGTGTAAGGCAAAGGAACTGTGTGTTCGTTCCTAGGATAAGCTGTAACCAAAAGAGATAAGAAATCAAGAAGTAGACTTTGAAATCCTTTCGAAAGAAAGGTAGTGGTTTTTATCCTGGATTGCGAGTTGGCAATCAAAGGTTTCCACTATAAGGAACTGGTCATTTGTTTGATTATTTATTTCCGCTGCAAAAGGAACTGAGAATTGATATTCTGAGTTTCTTAAGTTTTTATCTAACAATCACGATCCTACACTTAGTCTATAAACTTAATACATAAACACAATCATCTGCGTAGTCTATTATTACTTTTTATTTTTGTAAAACTCACAAGAACAAACTGTAAAACTCTAGGACGCCCTGTAAAACTACGTATATGTCCTGACATGATCATCTGTGTGACGAAAAATCACTATAAAAGTAAAACACGACCTATAACCTTCAATACGTCCTGACAACCTACATCTATAAACTTAATACATAAACACAATCATCTGCTCTACCATTTGAGCTAATAGGATTTGAATCTTAGTCTATAAACTTAATACATAAACACAATCATCTGCTCTACCATTTGAGCTAATAGGGTTTGAACCTTAGTCTATAAACTTAATACATAAACACAATCATCTGCGTAGTCTATTATTCTTCATATGAACCCTAGAATGTTTTGAATCATGTTTTTTAAACCAATTGACAATAGAAGGAGTATCTCATCTACTTATACACTAGGCCAGAAAAGCTTTAGGATTTATCTTGACAATGTGTTCATGTTCTCTGAAAACGTTATATTTGTTCTGAAAACGCATGCATATGGTCAAAAATCATAAACGCATCCCCACACATACTAAGAGATTACATTGTTATGAAAACATTATCCAGAGATTACATTGTTCATTGCCAAAAAAACGTGCCCTTGGCAAGGCATCCCCACACATACCATAAAAAAACTAGCACCGCAAAGTTCATACAAAAGGAGGGAAGATTAAAAACGCACCCATCAAGGTAGATAACAAGCCATTAGATCTCCCTTCAAGAACTCCGCATGCTCAAACGCCCTTTTAATGTTGGTCATTGAAGACGGAATCCCACTCAATCTGCCAAAAAAACAAAGCATCTTAGGCACGTCACTTGCACATAGGAAGAAAATATACAAGAAAACCCTTACCAGTCTAAACTTGAGCTTTATCCGGCTTAGCTCTTCATGGGTCTGAGCACCTGCCGCATTCAGCGTAGCAAGCTCCCGCCTCAGCCGGACCAAATCCTTCACCAGGGCATCCAACTCAAAATCCCTCGTGACAACGTCGCTCAAGTAGCTCTGAAAGACGGCGTCGCTCATCTTCCTCCATGCAACAACCACAAAGTATGTCAAACACAAAACAAAAAAGGTTGCGGGATAACTCAATACCGACCACAAACCAATGACCCACCTCCAAAAGGATCCACAACATCCCTTGCAGCTTGTAGAAGGTCATACACCTTTGCGTACACGGCAGTGATGAATTGATACTCGGCGGCCATGGCTTCAGAATATTGAGTCTGTAGAGAAGTAAGAGAGCGTGAGAGTATTTGAAGAACCAAGAGAGTGTGGGAGTATTTGAAGAACCTTGGTAGAGAGCCTGAGAGTATTTGAAGAACCTTGGTAGAGAAGATTTGGGAAAGTAAGGGTTAAAGGTATGACATTTTTTGAATGTGCATTCCTAAAAGAAGAAAAAATGGTATGACATTTTTTGAATGTGCATTTTTGGGTGAGATCATCTAAGGAAAAAAGTTATGTTATCATGGTGGTTGAGAGGATTTAAGTGTATGAAGTAATAAGTATTTACAAATTCGATTTTGTTATGTTAGGGTGGTTTGTTCTACATATATGTTGTTATTGCTCTGATATATAACATCGTTTGTCCTGAAAACGTTACATTTGTCCTGAAAACGCATGTTGACATATTCAATGTTGTTATTGCTCTGAAATATAACAGCATTTGCCCTGAAAATCAGTTCATGCATTATGAAAACGTTACATTTGTCCTAAACACGCATGCATATAGTCAAAACTCGTAAACGCATGAATAAGGACAAATGATCATACTTTTTATCATTCCAAAACAACACATAACCTTACAAACTTCCCTTTCCATGACAAAGTTTCCATGGAAATTAATAAGTAGACACCCAAACACAAAAGAAACAACATTAAAACTACTAAGGAACACCATTAAAACTACAGGAACAACCCTTTCCACGCCCACGCAAATCACGGCATCCCGACGGGCATCACTAGGGCAGCATGATGTGACCCTGCCTCCCATGACGACCCAAGACGAGGAAGAAGCCATGAGCCTACGCTCAGAGGGCCCAATGACAAGGTCTAGGTCCAAGGCCATCGCCGCCGCCGTCGCGTCACTTGTCGCACGCGCCGTCACTAGCCAAGGAAGCCCAGACGCCAACCCAAGACTCGTCGTCCTCGCCACCATCGGCATCGAAACAACGCGTTCTTCAGAGCCAACATCGCGTGCACCTACACGCGAGGCCATCGACCCTTAGTCACTGTTCCTCGCGGTGTTTGTACTCATTTAACGCGTTCTTTAAGACATTTTCTATATTTGGTATTTCCAGCTTTGTTTTAGATAGTTTCCTTTTATAGTCTTTCTATCTTTTAGGGTTTGTGCCTTTTGCATGCTTGCATGGGCTAGCCCTTAGGCCCGTTCTGGCCCAAGCCCATTAGGTCTTGGCCGAGATACATTGGCTATTTAAAGCCTCCCTTGTTATTGTTATTTCCTTACGTTCAATTTTAATCAAGATTTCAAGTAGAGTGTTTATCCTCCTTCCCTTGATCGGACGTCACCCTCTATCTTCGCATCCCCATTCCCTCCGCCGCCGACGCTACGGCAATCGCTTGATCTTTCAAGCCAAGTCTTCCTTCGCATCTCCCTTCATCCGCAGTCGACGCTACGACATCCAAAGACTTGTCTTTTCAAGTCATCTATCCCTCATCACATCGCTTCCGCCACCTCTATCTATTCGTCCCATTCATCACTTCCACCGTTTCCATCACAACAATCATCGCGATCTCCCGCTCGCGAACCATCACCAACACCGCGTTCCACGGCAGATTTACCAGTGCCGAGTGACTTCCCAACCAAGACTAGATCCAAAGGTGTCACCTTGACAATTCGACTTGTCATCGGAGGCAAGAACACATCAACTGGCATCAGAGCCCAACAGTCTTGTAAGTCACGAACTCAAGTTTGCATTTTGTTCACAATTTTTTTTCTTGACCCCCATCGTTTGCTTTCATAAAAATCTCGCGAGAAAAACCATAAAATTTCCACCTTTGCAACACCTTCGGGTTCTACAAGATCCTATCTTGGCCGATTTTTTTTTCTTGTTCCCTAAGTTTTGGTGTGTTAGGTAAATTGTTATCTTGCATGCTAGAATATTTTGTTTCCTTATTTCATGCGTGGATAGAGTTTCCTTGTTTGCTAGATTATACTTTTAGGTTGTTAACCGCAATTTCCTTATATAAGATATCATCAAATCTTATTTTCTCTCTCTTATCTATAAGATCACACTTGTGATATTCTTGTTACTTAGACCTTTTTATTTTTGTTTCCTTTTGAAAATCCGAAAAGATCAAAAGATAAGATCTCAGATATTATATAAAAAAAAGATATCAAAAAGATATTCCAAAAAAAAAACTTTCCAAAGTTAGGTAGAGCCAAAATAAGACAACCCTAACCCACAATCGGTCTAAGCTCATCTTTTATATCTCTCCGCCGTCTAGGTCAAGCTTCCTAGAAGGTACTTTCTTGCTTATTAGGTTTCTTTGTTTACATTTGTTTTAGGGTTTCAATTTGTTCTTGTTTGTTTGATTGCAACTTGCTTGATACACCATCACTTGTGCAAGCCAAGCCGCCCTCACGGCAAGCCCAAACTAGCCCTACCTACGTGAACTTTGTGACTTGACTAGTGATTTGCTTGGTTGTTGTTCTTTGTTGTCTTTTGGTTCGTTTTTACTCCCATGTCTGACCGTCTTGTTATAGGTACCATGCCGATTGGACACAGTAAAGACGAACGCGACGTTGAAAACACCAACCCCCACCAACCGTCGTTGGTGCAACAAGAACAACCACCTCTCGACCCCCACAACACGAACCACTCCTTGAGTTGTCCGAGGAGCAACAATTGATTCAAGCTCTTTGACAAGAGAATGCAGCCTTAAGAGCACAACAACGCGTGGAACCCATCGTGCCAACTCCAACTCCTCAGAGTGCCATGGACGCGCCGACTCAACCTGGAGCCACCGACGCGGGTCCATCGAAGACAAGGGTGGACAAAGGCAAAGGTGTTATGCCTTCCACTTTTCAACATCAACCATAACTCAATCGTATGCAGAGTGTCATCGAGAGTCGCCAAGGCTTCGCACGCGGACCGCTACGTCCCTAGAGCCACACCCGCTGGCTTTAACAACGGCTCCGACTACGACCGCGACGCCGGGGACACTCAAGGTGAGTATTATGAACCATACAACTTTGATGATCGCTATGCCTCTAGGAGAACCCAAAGACGCATACCGGACTCCGTGCCATGCGAAGGCCGCCCTCGCCGAGCTGAGCCAGCCGACGCGACGCCAAGGAGACCCAGTCGCCGACCAAGTGGACATACGCGACGCGATGAGACCAACTACCCAGCCACAGAGCCATGATGTACGCGATCACCTTCGACACCGGAGTGTTCGAACGCCGCGTTACGGATCTGATGGCTACGCGTCGATCACACCCAATGTCCACGACGACTTCGACGAGTATGACGTCGAAGAGATCGAGGACTCAGGTATGGTAAACCCTAATTTTTTTCACCCCCCTCTTGGAGATCCACTTGAATTGCAGGATCAGCCTTCGGATTGGATACCTCCACCGCATCTCCATCCCCATGGAGAACGCGTTCGTGACATTGGCGGTGAGTGCCGCGATGTTATGCAAAGGGACATTCGACGCGACAGCTACGATGCCCAGCCGCAAAGACGTCAACGCGATGATGCCTATGCGCCAAGGGATGAGTACGTCTACGAAGATCGCCAAGACCGCGATAGACACCAGGTTGGACGCGATAGACCACATGGAGTGCGCGCCTTTGAGAACCCTCTCTACGACGCCGCGCCAAACAACGCGTTCAACCAAGCACCTGCCCAGTATCGATTCCAACGACACCAAGTCAAGGTAAAAATCGAGCATTTTTATGGTGAATACAACCCCTCTGTTTTTCTTGAATGGGTGCAGGCTATGGAGTACACACTTCGATATTGTCGAGTGCCCCCCGAGGAGCATGTCGACGCCACGACACTTAACTTCCGAGGAGCCGCCCACGTTTGGTGGCATAGATTTGAAGATAATTGCGTGCGTCGCCACAGGACCAGATTCACAGAATGGCATCAACTAGTCTACGTGATGACCAAGAAATACGTGCCTCTAGACTATAGGAATCAAATGAGAATGGAGATAACCATGGCTCGCCAAGGGTCGATGTCTCCCCTCGAGTTCTTTTCCAAGCTTGAAGACATGTATTACAAGGCCAACATCTCTGTTGCACCATCAACTTTGAGGACGAAATTCTTGAGTGGCTTGAACACCAACATCCATGATCAACTCGAGATTTTGCCCATCAAAGATTTGAACACACTCACACATACGGCGATGTAAATACATGCACAAATCTCTCGCTGAAAGTCTTACACATATTCCAGTGGCCAACAAAGGTATTCTTCTAACCCTAGTGGATTACCTTCTACTAATGTTTGCCCTAGTGCATCTACCACAGCCACGTCAAGCCAAGCCCCCAAGGCAAAGCCACTGCCGCCAAGCACCGCGCCGTGCCAGAACACACCACGACAAGCTCCAGTGAGCACAGATCGCGCGCGCGACGTCAAGTGTTACAAGTGTGGTGGACGAGGCCACTATAAGAAAGATTGCCCAAACGCTCGAAAGGTCTTGTTCTCCACGGCCGCCGTCGGCTACGAGTCATGCGACGACGATGAGCAAACCCTAGAGGCCATCGATGAAGGCATCGAAGAAGAGGAAGACGCCTATGACTGCGAACCCGCTTCACTGCACGCGGGCACACCATTGAGCTTGGTGACGCGTCGTCTCCTCACAGTCAAGGAAGCCAGCTTACGCGATCAACGCGAGAACCTATTCTATACAAGAGCTCTCGTCCAGACAGCTTCCTTTAGTGTTATAGTTGATGGAGGATCATGTGCTAATATTGTGAATGAGAAGGTCGTCAACCACTTCAAATTGCCTACGACGCCTCATCCACAACCTTATGCCCTCCAATGGATTTTTTCAAGTCCAGGTAACACAGTCTCTCGCCAATGTTTAATTTCTTTTTCCATAGGGAAATACTGTGATTCTATACTTTGTGATGTCATTGCAATGGACGCCACCCATATTTTGCTTGGGCGTCCATGGCAATTTGACAAGCGCGTGCTCCATGATGGCTATTTGAGCACTTATGTGTTCAATTATCATGGGAAGCGCATCACTTTGCATCCAATGTCTCCCCATGAGGTCTTGCAGGACCAGGTTGAACGCAATTTCCAGAAGGCCATAGAGGCCGCGTATACTAGGTCAAACGAGTGTCCCGAGGCACTCCAGAAGCAAAACTCCTCCACATCTGGCAACACTTTGTCTCCACCAGGCACTGGCAAGAAGAAACACAATGCCACATCTGGGACACCAAGTGCCACACAGACTTCGAGAAGCACCTCGCCATCGACAAAGTTTGCCGATCCGTTGCCCCAGACGCGTCCTTTGCAAGGCAAATGTGAGCAATGCGTTCTTTTAGCCAGGGCCAGTGACCTCACTGCGTGTTTGACTGGCAAAGCCCCATGCTTTCTGCTTGTGCCAACTCCTTGCATCCCTGAATCGTCAACTGCCGCATCAGTGCCGCCTGTCATCGCGACCTTGCTCGCCGCGTTCGACGATGTCTTTCCTGATGAGTTGCCACAAGGATTACCTCCACTGAGAGGCATTGAGCACCAGATTGACCTTGTGTCAGGTGCTTCCTTGCCCAATCGCGCTGCGTATAGAGCTGGCCCAGAAGAGACCAAAGAGCTATAGCACCAAGTGCAAGAGTTATTGGATCGCGGCTACGTAAGGGAATCTCTCTCCCTTTGTGCAGTGCATGTGATCCTTGTGCCCAAGAAAGATGGCACATGGAGAATGTGTGTTGATTGTCGCGCGATAAACCAGATCACAGTCAAATATAGGCATCCTATTCCATGCCTTGACTATATGCTTGATGAACTTCATGGCGCCACACTTTTCTCCAAGATTGATTTGAAGAGTGGTTATCACCAGATCAGGATGAAAGAAGGTGATGAATGGAAGACCGTGTTCAAGATGAAGTATGGGCTCTATGAGTGGCTTGTCATGCCATTTGGGCTCACGAACGCGCCCAACACCTTCATGCGCGTGATGAACCACGTCTTGAGAACCTTCCTTGGCAAGTTTGTTGTCGTTTATTTCGATGACATCCTTGTGTATTCACGGAGCCTGGAAGAGCATGTCGATCACCTTCGACTTGTGCTCGAATGCCTTCGACGCGAGAGCCTATTCGCCAATATGGCCAAGTGCTCCTTTTGCTCCGCGTCAACCAACTTTATGGGATATATTGTGAGTAGTGATGGTTTACGCATCGACGAAGAGAAGATTGCGGCCATCAAAGAGTGGCCAACGCCTACGACACCGACACAGGTGCAAAGCTTTCTCGGCCTCACAGGATTTTATAGGCGTTTTGTTCGCGACTTCTCCTCCATTGCCGCGCCACTACATGAGCTGGCAAAGAAGGGCAACACAGTTTTGTGGCTTGAGCCCCATGAAAAAGCCTTCTCGACTTTGAAGAAGGCCTTGTGCCAAGCACCTTTGCTCCAACTTCCCGATTTCAACAAACACTTTGAGGTGGAGTGTGATGCCTCAGACATAGGCATTGGTGGTATGCTACACCAAGAGAAGAGGCCCATTGCATATTTTAGTGAGAAGCTTACAGGGGCCACACTAAATTACCCCACCTACGACAAAGAGTTGTATGCCCTCATACGCGTGCTCAAGACTTGACAACATTACCTTTGGCCGCGTGAATTTGTCATCCACAGCGACCACGCCGCGTTGAGCTACTTGAAGAGTCAAGCCCACCTCAATCGACGCCATGCTCGCTGGGTGGAGTTTCTGGAGACATTTCCTTATGTCGTCGTTCACGAGAAAGGAAAGGAGAACATTGTTGCTGACACGTTATCTCAAAGGTATGTTCTCTTGACTCATGTGCAAACTAAAGTTTTGGGTTTTGCTTTGATTAAGGATTTATATGCTAGTGATCCTTTCTTTGCCCTTATTCTAGAGCATTGCCTGAGATCGCGTGAGTTTGAGTCCTATTTCCTTTCTGAGGGTTATTTATACAAGGCTCATCGCCTTTGCATCCCTAGGTCTTCCATTAGGCTCCTTTTGATTCAGGAAGCACCCGAGAGTCGTGGACACTTTGGGATTAGTAAGACCTTGGCCGCGTTAAGAGAGCATTTCTTTTGGCCTAAGATGACCCACCAAGTGACTAGGTTTTGTAGAAGTTGTGTGACTTGCCAGAGAGCCAAAGCTAGATCTAGTCCTCACGGCCTCTACACTCCTTTGCCCATTCCTAGTGCCCCCTGTGAAGATTTGTCTATGGATTTCATCACGGGTTTGCCCCTCTTTAGACGAGGTAAAGACTCTATTTTTATGGTCGTAGATAGATTTTCTAAGATGACACATTTTATAGCTTGTAAGACAACCCATAGTGCTAGTGAGATTGCCGACCTCTTCTTTGAGCATGTGGTGCGTCTTCATGGAGTCCCGCGTACCATAGTGAGTGATAGGGATTCTAAGTTCGTTGGTCATTTTTGGAGAACTCTTTGGGGTAAGCTAGGAACCAAACTCCTATTTTCCACTAGCTACCACCCCCAAACCGATGGCCAAACAGAGGTCACGAATAGAACTCTAGGAGCCCTCCTTCGCACAATGCTCAAAGCCAACCCTAGGCGTTAGGAGGACTTACTATCACTTATCGAGTTTTGTTACAATAGATGCAGGCACACGACGACCAAGTTGACACCTTTCGAAGTGGTGTATGGCATGAACCCCTTGACACCACTAGATTTGTTGCCGCAACCACTGCGAGACCCAGTGCATGTCTCCGCCGCCAATCGCGTTAAGCAGGTCCAAGAGCTCCATCGACGGACTAGGGACCAATTGGAGAGAAGGGCCGCATAGTATGCCTCCCAGAATAACACTGGCCGACGCCGCGTCGTTTTTGCACCTGGGGATCTCGCTGGGTGCACATGCGAAAAGAAAGGTTCCCCTCGCGGCGTAAGCACAAGTTGGAACCACGTGGAGATGGCCCATTCCGCGTGATCAAAGCCATAGGGGACAATGCATATCAACTCGAGCTCCCACCTGATTTTAGAGTCCATGCGTCCTTCAACGTGGCGGACTTGACTCCATATGTTGAGCCAGAGTTTGATGATGGTGAAGCGGGGACGCTTCACAGCCAAGTGGGGGAGGGTGATGTGACCCTGCCTCCCATGACGGCCCAAGACGAGGAAGATGCCATGAGCCTACGCTCAGAGGGCCCAGTGACAAGGTCTAGGTCCAAGGCCATTGCCGCCGCCGTCGCGTCACTTGTCGCACGCGCCGTCGCTAGCCAAGGAAGCCCAGACGCCAACCCAAGACTCGTCGTCCTTGCCACCATCGGCATCAAAACAATGCGTTCTTTAGAGCCAACATCGCGTGCACCCACTCGCGAGGCCATCGACCCTTAGTCGCTGTTCCTCACGGTGTTTGTACTTATTTAACGCGTTCTTCAAGACATTTTCTATATTTGGTATTTCCAGCTTTGTTTTAGATAGTTTCCTTTTATAGTCTTTCTATCTTTTAGGGTTTGTGCCTTTTGCATGCTTGTATGGGCTAGCCCTTAGGCCCGTTCCGGCCCAAGCCCATTAGGTCTTGGCCGAGATACATTGGCTATTTAAAGCCTCCCTTGTTATTGTTATTTCCTTACATTCAATTTTAATCAAGATTTCAAGTAGAGTGTTTATCCTCCTTCCATTGATCGGACGTCACCCTCTATCTTTGCATCCCCATTCCCTCCACCGCCGACGCTACGGCAATCGCTTGATCTTTCAAGCCAAGTCTTCCTTCGCATCTCCCTTCATCCACAGTCGACGCTACGACACCCAAAGACTTGTCTTTTCAAGTCATCTATCCCTCATCACATCACTTCTGCCACCGCTATCTATTCATCCCATTCATCACTTCCACCGTTTCCACCACAACAATCATCGCGATCTCCCGCTCGCGAACCATCACCGCGTTCCACGACAGATTTACCAGTGCCGAGTGACTTCCCAACCAAGACTAGATCCAAAGGTGTCACCTTGACAATTCGACTTGTCATCGAAGGCAAGAACACATCACAGCACGACATCGCTTTCATCACGAACCACGTAGACTTTGACTCCGGCTACCTTCTCGCTGAGGCGGCCGAGATCTGCAACGTCGTCGTCTGTTTGCAGTGGTTGAAGGTATCACTGCCCAAAGTCTGGGACCTGTTAAAAAAAATCGACTTACTACCTGTATATCTGGACATGTTGCTGATCATCCCATGTAAGGACCAAATCTCAATCTTGTTTTTGGGCACCTTGATGAGTCTAGTGCTCCCCCCCCCCCCCCCCCCCCGTGTAGATATGGGTCGTTAACAAGGCCATTTCGCCGATGGTAGGGGATAATTCCCCATCCCAGTATACCTGTAGGTAGACCTTATAGAATGAGTCTGGCATTTTGCGAAAGGGTTTTTGTAGTTTCGGAGAGGAGTTTTAGAGAGATTTGGGACTTTGAGAGTAAGGGAGGATTTGCACAAGGCAGGCACGATATTTATACACAAAGATGAGTGGAGAGTAGAGTTAATGACGGATAGTTGAGGAAGTAAGGGTTAATGGTCTTTCATTGAAAATTAAGAGGGGTCAAATCGGATATGTATTGAAAAGGATCACTTTGGAGAAGATTTATTCAAAAGCTTAGGTTTATGTACTTAAAATGACCTGACAAATCTGAATATTTATTATAAGACTTCAATATGGCCTGACTTAATTCAAAATTTTGCAAAGATTTGGTTTTATTCGAGAACTAACCCCACCATTTTTAACGGTTTTATGCACTTTTTAAACCGTTTTAAATGCTATTTTTTCGGTTTAAAAACCGTTTAAATATAGGAAATATTAGGTTAATGTGGAAGTTTTTAAACCGTTTTAAAAACGGTTAAAAAAAAGTCTGATGTTTGTTTCAATTCCGCCCTAACTCCTCATCCTCCTTATGGTGTATCCTGCTCTGGCTATGCAAAAGTAAAGTTGGAGAATATTGACTCAAATCTGCATATAAGAAGAGGATTGTTTGAAAAAGCTTTTGTTTATGTACTAAAAACTGATAAAGATGATGACCTGACACACATCACGTCAACATTGAAATTTCATTTCATTTCTTTAATAAAAAACCAAAAAAACAAGTAAAAATTCATATTTGCACAGAAGAAAGAACATAGAAGAGGAGAAAGAAGTATAACATCCTCTTCGAAAAGAGAGGAATCGAGAGTAACATCTTATAGGAAACGAGAGGAAATTATACGATGACAAAAGGCTGGACACAAGGAAGCTCATCTGCCAATTCAAATTCGTGGAGGAGAGGGCACACAGCCGGTGAATCATCAACTCGAAGATGTTTCCATGGCCTCCCTGCAACAATACAAACTTGCAAATACACTCAAAATTCGGGAAAACAGTTGTATGGGTGTCCATTATGGAAGGTAATATTGAATTTGAATTTTAGGGTTTTGATTTAGGATTTTGGTTATAGATTTAGGGTTCTGATTTGAGGCTTTTTCAATTAGGGTATAATTGGGTTTTTTTTAATTTGGTGCAAAATTTAGACTAACGATGTATTATTGTGAGAGATGATTTAGACTTTCAATTGGTAATTCAATTGGGATTTCATTTAGACCTAAACTAAGTTCAAGAACGATTTCACTGATAGTTGATTGGTGTAATTTTGTATTCAACCATAGGCATGTCAGGATTGCAAATACTTCAAATGGGTGGATGGTCAAGCTTATGATTTTAGAGCCAATGAGACATTGAAAGCGTAAGAGTTGTTGAAGATCACGGGACAACCTCTACACTTATTTACCCACATCATTCGACTTCAAGCAATGATATTATGAATATCAAAACATAAAATTTAGTGTTAAAAGTTGTACTTGGTGTGGTGGTACTTGTGGTGTTAGCTGTTGTGCTGGTTGTCCAATTTGTAACCTTGTTGGTTAAAATATGATAATTAGTCATAAGCTTATGTTTAGCAAGACAATGTATTTTGTAGGGTTCGTCTTAAGGCTATGTACTTGGTGTGGTGGTATTGTCCTCCTTATGGTGTATCCAGCTCTTGACTGAAATGTGCATACATGCAAATTGCTTGAAAAGCTTAGGTTTATGAACTACAAATGACCTGACAAACCGGGTTCCTTGCTTGTAAAACGAGAATATATCCTGACTTAAGCATCATGTTGCTTGAAAAGCTTAGGTTTACGTACTGAAAATGACCTGACAAACTGAGTTTTTTGCATGTAAAACGAGAATGTGTCCTCCCAAACTGGGTTTTTTGCATGTAAAACAACAATGTTAATGTATCCTGGAAATTGTCATCACAAGTTTGTAAACATCCTGAAAACACGAGCTTCCAAATTAAAATACAATTACCACATGTCTTCATTGCCGAATGGTTCCCAACAAACTTAATGTCTTTAAACAAATGTCTTTAAACACCATCCCAACGACATCTAAAAATACTATGAGCCATTTGATTTTTGTGTCCATCTACGAATTTGTCGAACGCAAGATCCAAGTTTGTCATGCCAAGCATCAACAACTCAATGTGCTTCAAGGTATAGACCCCACAATCTCCTCTGCAAGATGTACAAAAGCAGTTAGAATGTATATGAATTGTAATTTGATAAGGATTTATCATTGCATTAATACACATATACTTACCCGCGCTTGTTCTGCTTAATGTTATCATGACGAGACACCAACATTGGCTTGTCCAATAATGGTTCACATCTCTTTGCCAGTGGCTCGTACATCTTAACATATATTTGAACAGTTTGAATGACGGGCTGGATCATCTCGAAAATTTCCTTGTCTGAGTACAGATCCACATTACAGTCATACACCGTCACACTCCAGTCGCATTGTTCAATTTCTAAAGCAAACCAGTGGGACTTTGTGATGTTGAAGGGCATATATATGCATTCTGCATCATCCCATCTCTTTCCATAATCAGCCGAACATGCACCCATCATGTATTTAATCACTGCATCCTCACCTTTATATGGAAAGTCCTTCTGGAAGCGATTGAACTCAGAGGTGACCAAGGTTTGCCAAAATGTGTCAAGCACAACCACCTTCGAAAACCGCTCCGGATCCTCTAAAATCCTTTGACGAAAGGAACATCATTTGCTCCAGATGCTGTAACGGTGCAACAATGTTAATGTATCCATTGAAAACAATGTTACAAATGCATAATATTTTGAAAGGATGCATTAGAATATTACCTCAATGAGCAACCAGTCCTTTAGGGCAAACAATTTCTCAAAGAACTTCTTATCCAATGCTTGCCCACTCGGTCCAATTCGGGGTTCAATACTGCATGATGGTACATATTCATTTGAATAATAAACAAGGCAATATATCAGTTTGTCAGTCCATAAGGAATCATTTTAGTACATATACAGGCAATATATAAGTTTGTCAGTCCATAAGGAATCATTTTCCGGTCATATTACTAATAGTCAGGCCATATAACATTTTGACATTCAATTCATTATCAAGTTGAGTAGAATGGTTAAGTTACTAACCTCTCACTTTGCATCCACTTTACTAGGCCTGTCTTCCCTTCCACCTTGCTATTTTTGGTAATCTTTTTCGCCAATTTCTGCTCATCCATATTGCAGAAGGGTGATTTTGCCGCCTGATAGGCGTTGTCGTGACACCTAAACAAAATAATCCTTAAAAACCTAACTGATGTAGTCTGGTAAGCAAGGATCGAATCCCACAGAGAATCAAGTCATATATCTTGTTTGCAAAATCATTCACCAATCGATAACAAAGACAAGGGGGGGGGGGGGGGTTGTATGAATCTAACTAAGAAAACGATAAATAAAACATAGAAAGCTTGACAAACAAATATCCATCTTTAGTTTGGTTGATCAATCATTGATTATTCCTAATTCTCAATCATCATGGATGTCCTAATCCCTGTTCTAAATTAGTTACCAGTCCAACTAGTCCTGATAACCCTAACTATTAAACAATCAAGAAACTATCAAGATAAATCTAACAACAACAATGAATTCAGGAATAGATAGGTACATGCAAGTGTAGCAAACAGTCATACAATTACATGCAATTAATTCTCTACACAAACTAAGGGATCAAGATTCTCAAACAGTCTCCTCTAATCCTTAATAGTATGATCAATAACAATCTCAACAGGTTGTATAGAAAATGGGAACCAATAGCATAATACTAATCTTCTCTAGGTTGTCAGGCTAGAGGGAACTACTATTAATAATCTATTTGATATCCTAATCAACAAATCAAGGGGAATCGATATACGATCAATGAGATTAAGCACGAGAGAGAATTAAAACAATCATAGAAAGAGTAAAGGAATAATCTCAATATCAAATTCAAACCAAGGCTTCAATTGTCTAGCCAAAAACAAAACAAAGAACTAAACTAAGAAAAGGGAAAAGATGAAGAAAGGTAGAACCCAACTTGGGGAGCACCCAACTTACCAAACTAATGTTCTAAAGAAAGAATATATAGACTTAGCTAAACCTAATTTCCATAAGATAGGAAATAAAATCTAAAAAGAAAATAAAATAAATTAACCGGAATAAAAGAAATAAAAGAGAAAAGAAATAAAATAAAATAGACTTCGGACGAAAATTCCGGAGTGAGACTCCGGGCGAAAATTCCGGAGTGGGACTCCGGGTTCGCTGCCATGCATTTCCGCGATCACGGCTCCTTCGCTCGTGTGGCTTCTTCCTTCTATCTTCCTTGGTCTCCTCCAGTGGTCTACTCCTCGTCTTCAATAAATCTTCGTTTAAGCTCCTCCAAACCACCATATCCACACTTCTTCTCCTCAACTCCATATTCCACAGTTGTGCTCTAAACCCATACAAATGACATCCAAAACACCGGTAACAACTCTTAGATAAGCACTATAAAATAGTGATGATCACCGCCGCAGCAAGCTCGTAAGTACGACTTGGATATTTCTTTTTCTGCACTTGGCGACCCTTCCTTGGTCTCTCCTTCCTCAGCACATTCCCTTCCTTGGTCTCCCATTCATCATCCCCCATGTCATCACAATCAGCATGTGATACCTTCTCACCTTGGAATTCAGTTCCAGCCTCAACACCTCGCTCATCAGCCTTGGTCCCTCCCTCCACAACATCTCCCTTTGATTCCTCCATAACTCCTTCATTAACCTTGTTGAGTCCCTTCACATCTCCCTTTGGTTCCTCCACAACTTGGTCATCAACCTTGGTCCCTCCCTCCACATCATCTCCCTTTGCTACCTCCTCAGCATCCACACCTCCGTCATCAATCTTGCTTCCTCCCTCCACAACATCTTCCTTTGGTTCCTCCATAATTCTGTCATCAACCTTGTTGAATCCCTCCACAACTTCGTCATGCATACCCTCATCAGACACTGCTTTTGTTGCCACCTCATCTTGTTTTGCCATCACAGTCCCATCATTAACCAACTCTTCATTAACCAACTCTTTGCTGAGTCCCTCCTCATCTTGTGGTGTTGCCTCATTAACCAACTCCTCATTTGCCTCATTTACCCCCTCCTCAGTTGTTAGCCCTCGTAGTATTATTGTCGTCCAGATAAGAACTGACAGTGAATCTGTTGTATCCCCTTGAACTTCTTGCTCATTTACCATTGCAACATCTTCACCCGCCTCTTCCTGACAACCTACATTATCTGCAGCATAAGCATATGGGGGCGATCCAACCTTCTTCACCTCCCATTGTCCACCAGTTAACACAATTGCACCATTATCTTGCTCTCCATCCATTGTCTCTTGAAACGATGATATATGGTCTGAAATAAGCAAATATGTTTTGAAATATGCACAAATGGACTGAAATGTGCATATATGGACTGAACTGTCTCCTGAAACGATGATATATGGTCTGAAATAAGCAAATATTTTTTGAAATGTGCATAAATGGACTGAACTGTGCATATATAAACTGGAAAAGTTGGTCATACCTCATCAGACTCTCCCTCTTTGGACTCATTCCCTTCAGACTCATTATCTTCGTCATCTTCAGACTCTGACTTTTCCTCTTCTTCATCTTCATGCTCTGACTCATCACTCTGATCTGTTGACTTCACCTCCCTCATGCTCTTCTGGTGTTGTGTAATGTTGGGTTCATCATCACTTTTAACCTCCCTAGACTCTGGCTCCTGGTGTTCTCTAATGTCTTGATCACTTTCATCACTGGATGAAGAGGCCACTATTCTAGGAGCTTTGCCTCTTATGAACTTCTTTAACTCAAGGACTTCCTCCCTTAACAGATCATGCTTTTCATTCAGAGTATGCATCGTTTCAAGCAATTCATTCAAACAACACATCAATTGCCTTTGGTCCAAACCCTCAATGTTTCCAGCTTGCCCTCCCTTACCAACTCCCTTGTCCTTTTTACCAGCCCTTTTTCTTTTTGACTTCAGCTGCTTAACAATCTGATCCAAGGATTTGTGTCCTTCCTCCTCCGGGAAGTAACAACTTTCTCCCAAGTCCTCTCCATCCTCCTCAACAAGGATTTGTTTAGCAGCGAAAGTCCCATTTAGGGCATCAGAAATCGAATCCAAGCTTGGCATACTCGTTTTAAGCCATCTCACACCTCGGGGCTGCATAACTTTATTAAGCTTTTGGGCAAACGTTCTGCTAATATGGGGCACTGCCTCATACAACCATATCTAAAACAAACAGAATTGGAATTAAACCACAATTATGAACAGAGGCATTAACCTTTATCAATTTTACATATTCAACTACTAACACATTACCTGAAACACCATCGGGAAACCCCTTATGTTGTATCCTGTTCTGGCATTGTCTGAACGTACAAGTACAACCTTAACTGACTCCATTCTTGTGTCCAAAGCAGAAGCCAGACTTTGATGGAGGTCAATATATGCACTCTTACCCCATGGGAAATTATTGAAACAATCCAAGTCTTGGGTCAATTTCACATGTAGGGGTCTGACCTTCCTCTTCTTATCACCCCCAGTACAACACCCTCAAGAATTAACAACAAGGCCATCTTCATCTTGAATACATTTCCTCCTGATATGATAAGAACTTGGTTAAAAGGTTAGCAATGGTAATACTCCTCACACCAAAAAAAATCAAAGACTGCATTCTTATCCTCCACAGTGTCCTCCTCATCGGGCATCCCACAATTCAGTCATGTTATTAGCCTAAACTCCTCTATTGAAAACCTACATGGTTGTCCACCAAGATCATACCATGTCTCAAACTGCTTTTTTGTGTCCAGTTGCCTAAACAACACATGGTGAATCAGCTGTGCAGACAGTTTCAAGTTTATCATAATTTTTATAATTGGGCCAAAGGGGCCCTGCAGAACTGTTTGCCAGTCTGTTCGAGTTAGGGTGTTCTCGATACAATTCAGATACTGAAGCCTTGAGTTCTGATTTATCCGACCATAAAATAACTCCTCAGAATGCCAATTGTACATTATCTGTAAAGAATGACATTCACAAATACATGACACGTAAGAATGACTTTCATTTTCACATAAAAGAAAGAAAGGCACCATCTTACTTTGTCAGGTAAAGATATATGTTTTTTAGGATAAAAAATATTTTGTCAGACTATATTTTGGTTTGTCAGGCCAAATGAAAGTTGTTCAGGACAAGTCTTTACCCTAGACTATGACTTACAATTTTGTATCAACATGAATCAGGCTACTATGACATTCTAACATTCTAACCACACAACAAATACATGGCATTCATATTCACATAAACCCGAAAACTTACTTTGTCAGGTAAGATAATTCGTTTTGTCAGAATTCATTTTGGTTTGTCAGGCCATATGGATATCAAGAGTTTAGGCTACTATGACTTTTTCAGACCTCTCCATGCTCTGTTTTTTATAGAGTAAAGCATGCTCTGTTTTTTATATAATTTTAGCATGAAGTTTATCCAAACCCTAAACCTAGCATGCATCACAAATTTCAGACAAAATATTGCTTTTTTCAGGTAAGTCAAGAGTTAGAGAAGACAACTAACGCCGCCAACCGATTTCGATGGTTCCTTCCTTGACCTCTTGGCTTTTGGTTCTTCAGCCTTCGAGATTCTCGGTTTCCACTTCTACACCGAAACGACTGGACTCGGTGATTCTTCTTCCTCCGACGAGTTGTAGGCTCTCTTCATTCGGCCACTCGCCACAGTAGCCGCCTTCGCATTCGCCAGATGTTCTTTGCTTTCCTCAACCCTCTTTCTCCTCTAAAGTGTAGAAGCCTAAGCCTTCACCTTCGCCTTCTCGACTCTGGCTTTTGCAGACTGCAAACCTCTTGTCTTTACCATTCTCGATCTGAGAATTTAGTAAGGGCTTCAGAAATGGCTTCACAAAGGGCTTCAGAAAGGGCTTCGCCTTCTCGACTTTGGGGATTTAGGATTTGGTTTCACGAATACTTGATTCGGGGATGAAAGAAAAAAGCGAGATTAACTAGGTTCTTGAGAGCCGAAAATATTTTGGGGAAGAAACGGATGGAAATGATGAAATGCTACCGGGTGAACAGGTACTTGATTACGCTACTGATACAACTGTTTAAAATTAACTGCTTTTTTAAACCTTTCCAAAACACTTTTATGTTTTTTGAAAAATTTTTATTCATAATTCATTTTACCTTTTTAGTTTTGAAAAGTTTTGCAGCTTTTTGGTATTTTTATAATACTTTTTAAAAGTTGGTATTTTTGCAAAGAACTATGCAAATGTTGATATTTTTTGCAATTCCGCCTTAATTAAACTGACATTGTAAGGATACAGCACATCCTCTCCTCCAACACTCTTTCCTAACAATCGCTTCTTACCTCTAGATATGAGTCCTACACTTTAAACTTGATGTATACTAATTTTTGTAATGACTTTGTAAAAATCATTTATTACTATAATTCATATATATCTTTATGCTACTAAAGGGGCCTATTGTTTTTTTTAAAGGAAGGGGCTCTATTGTTTAACTTGTATAAACAACAAAAAGTAATACCGTTGCCGAGGCTCCTTAGCCTGGTGATGGGGGACTTGTTCCCCTACCCATAGGTCGGGGGTTCGACCCCCGAGAGCGACACGACCCCCCCTCAATTTATTTGGGGGGGTAAGGGACTGTCTCTCCGTTTGAGAGGAGTCCCGTTTCTAGCCTAATCAAAAAAAAAAAAAAAAAAGTAATACCGTTTGTCTGAAATCCAATATCTCTTATTGAAAATTAAAAAACAATGCAATGATCTTCAGGATTTTCAACTGCTTTCCCACGACATCGTTCTGAATTCCCCCGACAGTTTCCATCTCTCAATCGCCATGGGCGAATCTCGCAACCCTGGACGCTTATCTGCTCATCAAGCTTTCGGAGGTGGCTCTGGTACCCTCTCTATCTACACATCTCTCGCAATTTCTTCAATTCGATGTGCTCACAATTTCGCTCCCATTCTCGTCATGAAAACCTAAACCGTGGTCTTATTTCATCCCAAATTCGGAAGAAATTAATCAAAATCGTTGCGTGTTTCGATTTTAATTCCGCGCAATTACGGACGAAATGAACACAAAAAAGGATCTTGCATTTTTAATTTTTAGGTTTTCTTTGGAATATTGCAGTTCCTGACATTGTATTGTGGAGAAGTTGGTCTGGGAGTGTGCTCGTGCTAATCTCTTCGACATCCCTCTGGCTTTTGTTTGAGCGTGGGGAGTATAATCTCTTGTCCTTCGTCGTAAATGTGCTCTTGCTCCTCGTTATAATCCTCTTTTGCTGGGCTAAATCTGCACGTCTTCTAAATCGGTTCGTATCAGCGTTGCTTCTCATTGCTATGTTGTTTCACTATGTTGCCTGAGGTTTTCAGCCTTCATTTGTTCCTCATTGTTGTTCTCTGGAATGTTGATCTAGACCCCTGCCGCCTGTTCCTGATCTTGAAATACCGGACGCATCCGTAGAGAAGGTTGTCGAAGTAACGCGAGCGTTGATCAATCGCACCCTCTCGATTGCCCGTGAGATTGCAGTCGTCGGGAATCTGCAAGTTCTTGTCCAGGTGCTATTGTTTGTTTTCAGCTGAATAGTATTTTCCTTACTATGAAATATTGAGGAAGATGGATTTTGAGGCTTTAAAGAGTGTAATTGAACAACAGATATAACTATGTTGCTTCTAATTAAAACCAACCCTTGATCAGTGTTATTATTAATAAAATGATCTCTTACACGAATCTGTTGTAGAATGAGTAAAAAAGCTATATCTTACATTTTCAAGGTTAGAGTAAGGGATCAATGAGTTTGTTCACTTGATTGATACTCTGTTTGGAATTTTACTCAACAGTGTATTTTGTTCATAGGTTGCTATTTCATTATGGATAATCTCAGTTATTGGCAGTCTTACGGATTTTATCACCTTTGTCTATATTGGTAAGTTGCTTGAAATTTGTAGCTCATGTAAATTACAATGTTTTTCTACATTGTTGAGTAATTACTTGTGAATTTCTCCTTCACTCTTTGTAGGTGTCCTTTTGTGTCTGTCACTTCCAGTATTTTATGAGAAGTATCAGGATCCAGTTGATGAGGTGTTGTATCTGCTGCGAAAAATTGTTGGAGTGCAGTGGAGAAACTTTGATAAGAATGTTCTTTGTAAAATTCCAATGCCTGTATACAAAGAAAAGAAAAGTGATTAGAATCAACATGTTTTGCAATAGCTTTAAGCAGAAACTAATTTTGAGGGAACAATCTCTCTCTTATATCTCAAGACTTTTTGTCCAAACCATGTTCAAGGAATCCTCGTTTTCTGGGACTGTTGCAGCGTCTGGATCGGGTTCACCTTCTAACCCTTCTCCCATGAGCTGGGTTAGACCGCTGGCGATGGTGGTTTGATTAGGGGCTTGTCGGGTTGTTTTGTCCGGGCCTTGTCGTTCCTGTGAAAGAATATGTGTCCTTTAATCAAGATTATAAATCTAGGCGCGGATTGCCTCAATGCAATTTCCCTCCTGCAATCGGCTGACGAACCGGGACTTCTACTTGCTTGATCAATGCAAGAAGCTGATCTCGCTCAGCCATATTTACTGCTCCGCTAATAAGGCTGCTGATTTCTTAGCTAATACTAGACTTTTTGAGGCCCTACTGCCTTATGTGCTTTGCTTGATTTAGATGTTGCTTTTGTTGGAGCTCCTTTGGAGCAAGACTTTTCAGCTTAATCAAATTCTCGCAGGGGCCTTTGCTCTGTTTTTGATAAATAAAGAAAAAACAAATTAAGTACTGTATCCATATCGAAATGTAAAGAGTCCAAGGCTAACATATAAAATAGATGTATTTTTTTTATCCTATTATCAATTGATAACATAACAGTTGGCTTGATGGTTGACACATAAGAACTCTCTCCCTAGTTGGCTAGGATCATTTCAACAAAAAGCATCGAGTCCCCAGCAATCTTCTATGTTGTTTCCCTTTGTTGATGTATGTCACTGATGTGGCTTAGTTAGCTTAGTTTTGTTAAGTCTGATAGTAGCTCATTAGTTTGTTATGTTGACCGGTTATATTAGGTGTCTTCACCGGTGCTAGTAGGTTGAATGGCTTATGTATATATTCTCATTTCTCCTCTGTAGCTCGAGTTAGTTGTGAATAACAGAATACACATTTTCTTCTTCTTTTCTTCTTGTTCTCTTCCCTTGTGAGAATGTTTGATCGGTTGATCCAAATTCAATATGGTATCAGAGCTTAGGGGAGCCGATAAACAGATATCGAAGTGAGATTAAGTGAAATTGAGAGTTCTTTTCTGTTTTTCTTTCACAAATTGTCTAATTGCGATCACGATTTGATTGGAGATGGCAAATACGCCGGCCGATCAGCTGTTGCAGATGACTGGAATGGCGTCTGGAGATCCGCTTGCAATGGCAAATTCAGAGAATCCTAATCATTCTCTGTGTCCAGTGTTGTTCGATGGAAACAATTACATCGCCTGGAGTCATTCAATTAGGATGGAGCTGGGAGCTAAGATGAAAAGAGGCTTCATTGATGGATCCTTGGTGAGGCCAGAAGAAATTTCCAAAGACTTTGCGAGGTGGACTCGATGTGATGAAATGGTGGCGTGTTGGATCATGAACAACATGAATCCAGAAATCGTTGGCTCCTTCATCTATTCAACCACTGCAAGAGATCTTTGGCTTGAGATTCTTGAGCGATACAATCAAAGTAATGCAACTTTGATTTATCAGGTGAAACAAGAACTTTTGAAGGTAATACAAGGAAGTTTATCCGTGACTCAGTATTATGCGAAACTTAAGAAATGCTGGGATGATTTGAGTTGTATGAAGTCGATTCCGGCTTGTACATGTGGTAATCTTGAGAAATGTGTTTGTAAAGTCTTGGCTAGAGTAGCTGAGTTGGAAGCACAAGATCAAACGATGCACTTTCTGATTAACCTAAATGCAGATTTTGATTCTCTGAAGACACAAATTCTTTCAATGGATCCTTTTCCCAACCTGAACAAGGCTTACTATCTAGTATTGCAAGTAGAGAGGCAGAAGCAACTAAGTAGTGCTGTTGTGGATCCTGTTGCTTTCATGGCAGGAACACAAGGAGGAAATTCAGGGAAAAAGGATGCCAAGAAGAACTATAGTGGAGACAAGAAGCACTGTAAAGTGTGCAATTTGGATGGCCATAACTCTGATAGTTGTTTTGAGGTTATTGGTTATCCAGATTGGTTTAAAGGGAAGAAGAAACGTGCACAGAAAATGGCTACCAATGTCAGTCAAGAAGGGGGAATGAGGTCGACTCCACTGGAATCAGAAGAAGGAGAAGGCTCAACCAAATTTTCCAATCTTGATCTTGAGTTCTTGGAAGCTATATGTACTCAGATGATGAAGATGTTCAAAGGAAAGTCCATGATGCAATCTTCATCAGTGAACTATACAGGTACATCTAGTATTAATCTTGTTAGTTCTATGACTGATAAGAGTGACTGGATACTAGACACTGGGCCAACAGACCATA
The DNA here is from genome assembly GCA_027886185.1 of Rheum nobile. NCBI lineage: Eukaryota > Viridiplantae > Streptophyta > Magnoliopsida > Caryophyllales > Polygonaceae > Rheum > Rheum nobile. The sequence goes on along the minus strand of WOAB01000546.1, from coordinate 6,204,528 downwards.
TGTGTGCTTATCTGCCTAGCTTATTTGATATCAAAGTTTTAGCTGCCTCTATCTTGGTTAAATTACATGATGGTTCTGTCAAGAAAGTTTAGAGAACATGTAGTGTGTTGCTTGGGCCAGGGTTTGTCATCACAGATGTTCTTTATGTCCAGAATTCAGATTCAATTTGTTATCTATCAGTAAGATCATCAAGCAGAAGAATTTGATTGCTTATTTTGATGCAAAATGATGTGCTCTACAGGACCGGATGAGTGACAAAGTTGTGGCAGTAGGACAAGAGAATGGAGGGCTTTACAGATTGAGAAGCAAGCAGAATAATGTGCAGAAATCACATAAGGCATGCTGTCTAGCCAATAGCAAAGTTTCTTTGCATATGTTACAGACTAGGTTGGGACATATATCCCATTCCAAGATGTTACATTTGACACATTATAAGGGTAGCAAAGTAGAAGGGATTTTCTGTGATACATGTGAAAGGGCTAAGTTTCATAGACTTCCTTTTAAACACAGTGAAAATAGATCTATTGAGTGTTTTGATTTGTTGCATATGGATCTTTGGGGTCCATTTCATGTATCTAGTATCAATGGAGAAAAGTTTTTTCTTACAGTTGTTAATGATAAGAGTCGAGCAACATGGACTTATTTGTTGCATTCTAAACAACATGGACTTATCTATTGTTAATACAAAATCAATTTGGTAAAACACCAAAAGCAGTGAGGACTGATAATGGAACTGAATTCCTGAATCAATATTGCAAGCAATTCTTTGCTAGTCTTGGGATTGTTCATCAAAGGAGCATGGTGTATACACCCCCAACAAAATGGAGTAGTAGAAAGGAAGCATAGGCACCTACTGGATACTGCAAGGGCACTTAGTCTTCATGCTAATTTGCCTAAGAGATTCTGGGGTGAGTGTATTCTATCAGCTACTTATTTGATCAATAAGATGCCCCTAGTGAGCATAAACTGGAAATCACCTTATGAAATTTTATTTCATAAGGAACCAGTATATGATGGCTTGAGAACTATAGGTTGCTTGTGTTATGCAGCTACTTTGCAGAGAGGAAGGGATAAGTTTGATGCTAGAGGAAAGAAGTGTATATTGTTAGGATATGCAGTGAATCAAAAAGGTTATAAGCTGTATGGTTTGGATACAAGAAAAGTCTTCTATAGTCGAGATGTTACTTTCTATGAGGATGTTTTCCCTTACAGAAAGAGACTTATACAAGTTCAGTCAATTTGTCCTGCATCTAGTAGTTATTCTAATGTAAATAAAGAAGATGAGTTGGTGTTTCTACAACCTGCTAATGATGTTTCTGTGGGTACTCCTTCAGCTGATGTGTTGATAGATGAGATGACTTTGCCAGAGACAGATCATTTAAATACAATTCAGTTTTATGAGCCAGTTATTGCAGACCATATGTCACCAGCTCCTCCTTCTCTACAACCAGCAAATGTGCTTATTGACCAAGAGGATACTAGGAGATCTACACGCAGTAGAAGAGCACCAATTTGGAATTTTGATTATGTCATGACAACAATGAATTCCAATGCAGTGTTGACAGATAAGGTAGCATTTTTTTCTTCTCTTTCTCAGACTATGACTGTCTTTGAACCAACATCTTATACTGAGGCCAAGGGTCATAGTGAATGGGAAGAAGCTATGGCTAAGGAACTTACAACTTTGGAACAGAATGGTACATGGCAATTGACAGACTTGCCACTAGGTCACAAGGCTATTGGATCCAAGTGGGTCTTCAAGGTCAAGTTTAGACCATACGGAACAGTTGAGAGACACAAGGCTCGACTGGTAGTTAAAGGGTTCAATCATAAGTTAGGAAAAGATTACAAACACACATTTAGTCCAGTTGCAAAACTTCCTACAATCAGGATTGTGATTGCAATGGCTACTGCCAAGAGTTGGCCCCTTTTTCAACTTGATGTAAACAATGCATTTTTGCATGGGTATCTCGAGGAAGATATCTACATGAAGATACCTGAAGGGTATGCTAAAGGGAATGCTACTGAGGTATGTAAATTGCAAAGGTCTCTTTATGGTTTAAAGCAGGCCTCCAGACAATGGAATATGGAATTATCTCAGTTTCTGATATCATTAGGCTTCATACAGTCTACAAATGATTATTCTTTGTTTGTGAAGTCTTCATCCACTTCATTCATAGCTTTGTTGGTCTATGTAGATGACATTCTGATTACAGGAGATGATGTTCAGGGAATCAATGCAGTTAAGATAGCTTTGCATAGAAAATTTACCATCAAAGACTTAGGTGTTGCTAGGTATTTCCTAGGCATGGAAATATTTAGAGATGCACATGGTACTTATCTTAGCCAATCCAAATATATTACAGATACATTGCAAGCTGCTGGAATAGGGGAGGCTAAGCCAGTCTCTTTTCCTATTCCTACTGGCCTTAAATTGAGATTGGAAGAAGGGACTCTGTTGGCAGATTGTGAGCAATACAGAAGATTGGTTGGCAGATTGTTGTACCTTTCTCTCACACGACCAGGCATCTCCTATGCTATATAACACTTGTCTAAGTTTGTGAGTCAACCCCGGCAACCTCATTTCCAAGCAGCTCTTCATGTTCTTAGATACTTAAAAGGTACTGTCAATACTGGTTTGTTCTATCCTATTCAACAAGGGTTGAAAGTTACTGGATTTACAGATTTTGATTGGGGATCATGTTTGAACACCAGAAGATCCTTGACAGGATTTTGTGTTTTTCTTGGGCATTCTCTAGTCTCTTGGAAGACTAAGAAACAAGCCACAGTTAGTAGATCTTCTGCTGAGGCAGAATATAGAAGTATGGCTGCTACCACTGCAGAGTTGATCTGGACGAGTTATTTGTTGCATGATCTTCATCTTGAAGTTCCTTTACCGATTACCTTGTTCTGTGATAACAAGGCAACTCAGTTGATTGCCGCTAATCCTTGCTTTCATGAGAGAACAAAGCATTTGGAGATTGATGTGCACTTTACTAGGGAGAAAGTACAAAGTGGTTTCTTACAAACTTCCTACATTCCTACTACCTTGCAACTTGCTGACATTATGACTAAAGCTTTGGGTAGACAATCACATCAGTTTTTGAGTGCCAAGTTGGGACTTGTTGAGGTTCCAACTTGAGGGGGGAATGTTGATGTATGTCACTGATGTGGCTTAGTTAGCTTAGTTTTGTTAAGTCTGTTAGTAGCTCATTAGTTTGTTATGTTGACCGGTTATAGTAGGTGTCTTCACCGGTGCTAGTAGGTTGAATGGCTTATGTATATATTCTCATTTCTCCTCTGTAGCTCGAGTTAGTTGTGAATAACAGAATACACATTTTCTCTTTCTTTTCTTCTTGTTCTCTTCCCTTGGGAGAATGTTTGATCGGTTGATCCAAATTCAATACCCTTCTTTTCATTTTTGTACGTACGAGATGAAATGAGTTAATTGAGGGGTGTTATCCAAAATATTTATAATTTGGGAGACCCCTTGTAATTGTATAAAATGATGAGATCTAGATCGAATTCGCTAGACTCCATAGCTCACACAAGAAGAATGGAGAGAATTAAGTATCTCTATAAACACAAGGCAAAATTAAAGTGACTCTCTTATTTCAATTAGCGCATAAGCACTAACTTACATACATTGAGTCAGACCTAACTAACTGTGAGCAAGCATCAACTAACACACTTTGTTGACTAAACCTGCTCACTTATTTGTAACAAACTGAAATAGAGTATGTACGACTGTTAATATCCCCGTCAAGTTGGAGCTAGTGGAAGACAAACCGGACACAACTTGGACACAAAGAAACGATGATGTTCTCCTCAAGGGGCTTACTAAACACATCAACCATCTGCAATCATGTGTGCACATCACCAGGAAGAAGGAAGCCCTCGGTGTGTTTCAAACTACTCCTATTTCCATAAATATAAGACACTTTAATATCTTTATCAAATAATATAGTTTTCATAAATAAGACATAGTCAAATTTTATTTAATTCTTCATCCTTGTGGCTCAAGACTTGTGAATATATTCTTTTCTTATTTGACTAATCTTCACCCATAGTTCCCAACACTTCTTGTCTTCGCTATCGCTTCGCTCCTCAAGGCTATTCCCTTGTTTTCTTTTCACAAACGGCGCACGGTGCTTTCACTTTGTTTCACTTAGCGTCTCTATCCCTCTACTTTTCTATTTTGCTTTTCTTGGTTTTCGTTGCTCCTAATTTTGTTTAATCAAGCTAAAACTTATAGAAACAAATAAACTATAAAATCGAACGATATTTATGATTTTAAAAAAATTGAGGGACGATATCGTTAGAATACAAAATACCCCATCTTAGAATTTCCCGAACTTATTGATAGGTTGATACCATGTGCATGCTATTATGCTAGAAAATGATAAATCATGTTGTCTGCGCAATGCATTCTAATTATCGTCATTGAAAACAGTAAATCAATGAAAATTAGTCCAACTGACAAAGCCAAAACCTCAGTATTTATATGGGTTAGCTACCTACCTTGTAATACATATGCTAATATTTTATGAAAATGTGAACCGATATTAGTATTTCCAAAAAAATAACATGTATGTAGTACATTATTAGTTTAGTATACGTACCTTACACATAATTTGTATATAATAATGGTCACGTTATTAGAATTTTTATTCTTATTTTTTTGGTCAGTAAAATTTAGGATGAGAGAATGACGCCCCAATCCAAGGACATGGAAGACCAAAGGGTTCAGAGAGCACTTACATAGAGATTTACATATGCCTCACCTCAAGGAGACTAGTGGGGGCTCGAACCTACGACCTGTCAGACCGAGACCCTGTCATGCTCTACTAGAATTTTTATTCTTATCATATATTAAGATGTATATCTCTTTCTTATTAATAACTCTTGATGTTGTAACATATATAAAATTGACCATGAGAAAAAATATAACATGATAAGTACAAATTTACTGTTGCAAGAGATTGATCATGACTCTTGTTGTTAGTCATATTGAAACACACATTAACATTTTTACATTAAGACTTAAATTTGTATATAGTTTCTCGCTAATGATGTAATGTGCATGCGGAAAATCAAAATGTATGACTAATGTTGCCTAAAATGATTCTTCCATGTATGATATGATTGTCCATTAAAATTTTTGGTAAATTTTTTTTGATGAATCGTAGTGTGTTAGTCAAGGAACGACAAGACTTTTCCCTGGGCAACGGAAACATGTAAATAACAGTTTAAGGTAACAATGCAATTCCTTATAGAGAAAACCCAATCAACCAATAAGTTGATCAAGAAAAACCTCTACCTCTAGGTGGTTAACCTAGTAGGATTTCAAACGTGTACTTAGGTTATTAATTGGTTACAAATACTCAACCAAGTAAATGTGTCAAATCTAGTCTCACACAGTTCGTCACCCAGACTTCTATGCAAGTGACTGCAACCTAACACCCTAAGTAAAACTCAACCTTAGGGTACTCAAAAAGTTTGTATCTTGATCTCCTTCTCTTTATCTTTCTCTTCCTTATTGTAAGCTCTGAATTGTGACATCTAGTGTATATAGTCCTAGGATAAGATCTTCAGTTTCTATCTTTAAGCTTGGCCAACACATGCCAACTAATGATCTCACTCAAAATCAATCCTATTTTCATAAATACAAGACATTTTAATCTCTTTATCAAAATATATTATTTTCATAAATAAGACTTAGTCAAATTTTATCTAAATCTTCATTCTTGTGGCTCAAGACTTGTTGAATATCTTCTTTCTTTATTTGACTAATTTTCAACCAAAGTTCTCAATGCATGCTTTTCTCTTCTCTAGCACATCGTTCATAAGCGTTGTTCCCTTCTCTTTATTCTTCACAGATGACGCATACATCATTTGATTTGTTCATGCGTAGCGCCTCTATTCCCTTGTTGTTGACTTTTGTTCATGTTTTGCTTCTCTTGGTTTCCATTGTTTCCAAAATCGTTTATTCAACCCGAAACTTATAGAAACAAGTAAACCATAAAACCTAATGATGTTTATCATCATAAAAACCAGAGGGAACGATACCGTTCCGACAAATTCACCATTTCTAATAATGACAAACCCATCTAAAAATATCTATAAAAACATATAAGTATAGAGCCAATCAACATTAGTCTAATTCCCAATGTTTCCAGCAAAGTTCTCCCTTAGATAGATATCATGGAACTTACTTCAAGTCGCAAACAATTCCTCAACAATAGAGGCGTTATTGAAAAAAATTAAAGTATGGAACAATGACTGATACTTTCATGGAACTAAGATCATGGCACAATTTTCCACACCTCCCCTTTTTTTCCATCATCAAATGATCAATATTAAACAAGAAACATGTCATAAATTTGCAAATTAGTATCAAAAGACGAATTCATTGAACTTGCATGGAATGATTACACTAAGACTTGAAATATAACAAAGAAACTGTGAAACTCATAGAAAATAGGGGTGTTCATCCGGTCCGGACTGGAATTTATGGTCCGGTCCAATGGATCGGATTTTTTCAAAAGTGTGGACCGGAGACCGGACCGGACCGGACCTATTCGGTCCGGTTTCGGTTTGGTTCGGTCTAAGACCGGTTTAGACCGGAATTTATTTAAAAAAAATATAATTAAATTCTTATTTAATATCTAAAAAATATTTATACTCCTAACTTATTAACTTAAGAAAAATATCTATAAAAAATAACATTTAAACTCCTAACTTATTATTTTTTATTTTAAAATAAACCCACTCCAACCGGTCCGGACCGGTTTTTTCCGGGTTTGGACCGGACCGGAACCAGATTAAGGAAAATATCCGGACCGGAGACCGGACCGTAATTTCCCCGGTCCGGTCTTTTCCGGTCTGGTTTTCCGGACCGGGTCACTATTGAACACCCCTAATAGAAAACATGAAAATCACAAAACCTTAACGATTATAAGCTAGGGAATAATAGATGGGAATCCACTCACGTTTCTGGATCAGTTCCCTTGGCTTGTTTCTCCATCAAAATGTCAAGCAAGATATCATCTTTTTTGTTTATCTTGACTAACTCCTCTAAAATGTGGTGGTTCAAATTTCCACCCCTTGAAGATCCTTCTCCAGCATCCTTCTTTGATTGAGACAATCTGGGCACCGTTCCTTTGTCGTCTCCCGGATAATTCATTTTTGGGATATAGACAACCTCCAAATTAGAGCCCACTACTTCATTCTTTACCTTGTAGATTTGTTCCCTCTCAAGTAGTAGCCTCACCATCTCTAGAGAGTGTATGGAATGGTTTTTACTATTGCATTTTCCCATGTGTTGAATCACAACCCTTGGGAGATAAATCTACTCCTTGTGCAGAAAACGATCAAGTAGAAGGATATCCACACCACGATTGTGTTCTTTTCTCCTGTCGGGGAACAACCTCCTTAATCAGGTATTGATGCGCTAAGCGGCCTACTAGAGTCAGGATGGAGGTGGAGTAGATGGACATCTCCTTGCCAAAAATTCTCTTAACAGTATCACTCTTCAAATCTTTGAGGGAGTTCCTAGTTGGAAATTCTGAAAACCCTTCGGAGGGAACTTTGAGCATTCTGGCGACGGTGTCGCTTATGAAAGAGATAGACATCGTTCATATGGTAGTCATCCCCAAGGGAGAGCTCGTCTTGGTGACCTCAAGATTTTGGTAGAACTCTCTAACCTGTTCCACATTGATGACCACTTTGAAGGTGCATACATATTCCCAGCCTTAGAACGTGATGAGTTCCTATAACTCTTGTAGTTGATGGTCCTTCAAGAACTTTTCAAAGACAATTTGTGGCGACAACCACCAGTGGAAAAACCACTTTTTGAGCCTCCCTTTTAGAGGCGTACATAGTACAAAACGCCTCAATAACGACTTAGACAATCACTTTTTTTGGTTTTTGAGGCGGATAATTAATTTATACACCTCAAAAACATTTTTTGAGGCGGGCAAATTAATATACGCCTCAACAAGTATCCGAAAAAACATTTCTCGCTAAAATATTAGAGGCGGGCCAGGGTAAGGCCCGCCTCAATTAAAGCTTGTTGAGGCGGGCCTCTTAAAGCCTGCCTCAACAAGTATGTCCAGTAGAGGCGGGCATGTAAGGCCCGCCTCTATTAGACCATTAGTCGTAATACTTATAGAGGCGGGCATGTTAGGCCCGCCTCTATAAGCTCAACCCTAATTAAAAAAAAAACAGCTGCTACTTTCCTTCATTTTCCTCTTCTCGTCCCGAGCTCCGACGACGATCTCCGACTTCATCGATCTCCTCCATCTTCCCTACTTCATCGATCTCCTTCTTCCCGACTTCATCGATCTCCTCCGTCTTCGCCGAGCTCCGTCTTCCTGAGCTCCGACTTCATCTCCCTTCGCCGAGCTCCCTCCCTTCGCCGAGCTCCCTCTAATACTTCAACGCACTCGAATCCAAGTCAGGTATCAACATCCTTTGCGCCCCCGACGTTCACATCCCCTTTCCTTGTCCGTTCGCTTCTCAATGCTTTAGTTTTTCAGTTTTAGGTTCTTACTTCAGTATTTGAAATGATGGATGCATGCTTCTTTTGCTTTGAACTGATGCAAACGAGTATGACTGTTCTGGCGATCTTGCTAATTTTGCATGTGAAGTAGTTTCAATGATGGTAGAGTTTTGGGAAGACTGATAGTATTTGGACATGCTCTTGTGGTTTTGGATATTTATGATAGTCGGGTAGGCAATAAAAGTAAATGAATAAGGCTACAATAATATCCAGTTAGGGTGACATGGATTAATATTTTTTAGCTCCTACAAATACATAGCAGTTTTGATGAGTGAAGCTTCTTACTAGTCTTAGAAAAGCTATATAAATAAAGCAAAAGTGAAAAGAATCACATTCTTTATTTAATTGGTGAAATGACATTCTACAGGCTGATAAGGGCATTGACTTGAAGGATCGATATTGGGTCAAGGTAATACTTCTACCCTACATCCTTAGGCCCTTGGCGGGATAGAATTCATAATTTAGGCCCTTGGCGGGATAGAATTCATAATTTAGGCCCTTGGCGGGATAGTTGAGTTTGTATTTTTTCTTGCTTGGTTGCGTATTATTATCTATTTAGGCCCTTGGCGGGATAGTTACTAGAAATGAGTATTTAATCTTAATTCCTTGCATGTTATTTTGCATTTATTACTAGAAATGAGTCGTCCTTGGATGTACGGTGACCATACTACGACACAATACTTGAGTGGGGTTGAGGAGTTCATTAGATATGCTTTAGCACACCAATGGAGTACGAAAGCCGAAAAAATCTATTATCCATGCCGTGATTGTAAGAATATAAGGCGGTTTGCTGATATTGATGAGATTGAGGATCATTTATTTCGTCGTGGTTTCAAAGAAGATTACCATGTTTGGTTTTGGCATGGTGAGAAAATACCTGATCGTCCAAGTTCTAGTGTCAATGAGTTTGATGTTCGGGTAGACACTGATGATAGTGATGATGATATTGCTGAGAATAATGAGATGGATGATGACCAAGAAGATGATGAAATGAATGGGATGATGGATGGGGTGAGAGATCACTTGAATGAACGACCTCAGATGTTCGAACAGGTATCAAAGGCTGCAGAGACTCCCTTGTATCCCGGGTGTACAAAATTTAGCAAGTTAGAGGGTGTGTCAATACTTTACAACTTGAAATGTGCTTCTGGTTGGACTGATGGAAGTTTCAACACCTTATTGGAATGGTTAGGTGAATTTTTACCAGAAGGCAATGAGATGCCTATCTCTACTTATTATGCCAGGAAATTGATGTGTCCCTTAGGCTTAGAGGCTGTCAAGATAGATGCTTGCCCAAATGATTGTATGCTTTACAGAAACGAACATGAAAATTTGGATGAGTATCCAAAGTGCGGTGCATCTCGTTACAAGCGTAAAGGGGTAAATTCGGCTAAGAGGGGCCCATCAGCTAAGGTTATGTGGTATCTTCCGATAATACCTAGGTTTCAACGTTTGTTTTCGATAAAGAAGGAAGCAAAAAGTCTGAGGTGGCATGCGGAAGGGAGGAAGAAAGATGGACTCCTTAGACATCCTGCTGATTCTCCTCAATGGAGAAATATTGATAAGAAATATTCTGAATTTGGTGAGGAGGTTAGGAATCTGAGACTTGCTTTATGTACAGATGGTGTGAATCCGTATGGCACTCTAAGCAGTCAACATAGCACATGGCCGGTTCTTCTAGCGATTTATAATCTTCCTCCATGGTTGTATATGAAGCGCAAGTATATCATGTTATCACTCCTCATCTCCGGGCCTAAGCAACCTGGGAATGACATAGATTTGTATCTGGCTCCACTTGTTGATGATTTGAAATTACTGTGGAATGAAGGTGTTCCAATGTTCGATGCATACACCAACTCAAACTTTACCTTGCGAGCTATGGTTTTTTGTACCCTAAATGATTTCCCGGCATATGGAAACTTGTCTGGGTACAAAACCAAAGGAGAACAAGCATGCCCTATATGTGAAGAAGACATGAAACCTGCCTATTTGAAAAATTACAGGAAAAATGTGTATCTAGGGTACCGGAAGTTCCTTAGTCGATATCACCCTTACCGTAAAAAGAAGAAGGAGTTCAATGGGTACACCGAGGAAGGAGTAGCTCGTACACCTTTGACAGGATCACAGGTTTATGAACGGATTAAAAATGTTGACACCAAATACGGCAAGGGCTTCAAGTCCGTCTCTAAAAAGGGTGTTTTATGGAAGAAAGTGTCTATACTATGGGATCTTCGTTATTGGAAAGATTTGTCGGTTAGGCATTGTCTCGATGTGATGCACATTGAAAAAAATGTTTGTGATGCTATAATTGGGACTTTGCTAAATATACCCGGAAAGACGAAAGACAATCAGAAAGTTCGTTTTGATATGAAAGAGAGGAATATTCGACCAGATTTGTGGCCCGTGGTAAAACCGGATGGTAAAAAGACTTTTCTGCCTCCGGCGTGTTACATAATGTCAAGAAAGGAGAAAAAGGTGTTTTGTGAGTGCTTACATGGCATTAAGGTTCCATCGGGATATTCGTCAAATGTAAAACGTCTAGTTTCTCTTTCGGACCTTCGGTTGATTGGTATGAAGTCTCATGATTGTCATGTATTGATTAATGTTTTCTTGCCGATCGCACTTTGTGGGATATTGCCGAAACACGTGAGACATGTTATAACAAAACTTTGTGTGTTTTTCAGTTCCATATGTGCTAAGGTTATTGATCTGAAAATATTGGATGCTCTCCAATATGATATTGTTGAAACTTTGTGTCGATTTGAAATGTACTTTCCGCCGTCTTTCTTTGACATAATGGTGCACTTAATTGTTCATTTGGTTCGAGAAATCAAGTTATGTGGTCCGGTGTTCTTAAGATGGATGTATCCTTTTGAGAGATTTTTTGGCAGTTTAAAGGACAAAGCAAAGAATCGGGCGAATCCAGAGGGTAGTATCATTCGTGGAGTCCTTCATGAAGAGATATCTCAATACGCAGCTGAGTTTTTGTCAAGGCTTCATCCAATAGGTCTTCCAAAATCTTGTCATGTAGGGAGGCTTGAAGGAGAGGGAGTAATTGGTAAAATGTGATATCTCCTCCATCTGAAAGGAAGATTAAGGCACATATTTGTGTGTTGCAGCATCTTACAGAGGTCAATCCTTACATAGAAAAGCATTGCCTTGAATTGCAACACAATAATGCTAAATTGAATGAAAGAGCTTTGATGCGGGAACATAATCGCACATTTGTTGATTGGTTTAAGAAGGAAGTAGTTGAGGAACTAAGGAAAGAACATGACGTTTGTGATACGGTCAAGTGATTATCTCAAGGTCCTCGACTATGTGTTCGGTCTTACGAAGGGTATGATATCAATGGGTTCACATTCTACACTAGAAGACAAGATGAAAAGAGTGTAGTGCATAATAGTGGAGTGAAGGTAGTTGCATCATCTAGGGTCTATGCGAGCGCTAAGGACAAAAGACCGGTTGATGCGACACAATCGTATTATGGTGTTATCGAAGAAATATGGGAGCTTGATTATAACAATTTTACAATCCCTGTTTTCCGGTGCAAGTGGGTCAACAACCCTAACGGGGTGAAGCAAGATGAAATTTATCCGGGTTTGACATTGGTAAACTTTGACCGATTAAGTGATAGTGACGAGCCATTCATCCTAGCATCACAAGCTAAGCATATTTTTTATGTGGTAGACAATGTTGATCCTAGATGGCGTGCAGTTGCCCAAGGCAAAAGACATATTCTGGGTATTGATGATGTTGTGGATGAAGATGAGTATGACGAGTATGATGACACACCCTTGTTATCAACTGTTGTTCAACCATTACCGGAGGAGGAAGATACAAATAATACTAATCATATCCGTACAGATCATAGGGAAGGAATATGGGTTACAAATCATAAATGAATAAGATGAGGTAAGTTATTTTGCTTACGAATTAGTTTTTTTTTGGAATATTAACAATATCAGTTTCATGAGTGTATTATGTTGATTTTCTAGGGCATTTCAAGTGTACAAGTATCAAGGTGGAAGTATTTGTGTTTCATGACCGACTAGATAAGGTATGTAACTTAACTAACTATATATTGATAGTATTTGTGTTTTTTGTCAATAATTTCTATGTTTTTTATGCAGCTATATCCTAAGAGGAAGACATCGTATACTTATGAAGAAATGGATGTTGTTCGTGAGCAATGGGCACAGTACTTTACATCGAAGTATTTATTATCGGATTGAACTTGTTTTTACTTGTCATGTAAACTGTTATTGAGAACCTGATTGTACTGTGATGAAATCTGTTGTTGTTTTTTTTGGTCAAATGAAATCTGTTGTTTGTTGTATATTATTCTGTGAATAAAATCAGGAACCTGACTGACTCGGCCGAGAACTCGGGCGAGTTCTGGGCCGAGTCAGCGTCTACTTGTTGAGGCGGGCTTGTATACGCCCGCCTCTATAAGTATATATGCGCGACTTGTTGAGGCGGGCCTATAGAGGCCCGCCTCAACAAGTGTTTACTTATTGAGGCGGGCCTCCTAAGCCCGCCTCAACAAGTCTCTCATTTTGGCGCCAAAGTGAGGGACTTGTTGAGGCGGGCTTAGTAGGCCCGCCTCAATAATGTCCTTTTAGAGGCATAAAATGCCCGCCTCAAAAAGTGTCCCTACTTGTTGCAGCCCCCTTAGTTGAAGCGAACGGTGTTCGCCTCAATAAGTGTCCAAAGGCCCGCCTCTATAAGGATTTTTTCCACTAGTGAACACCCTTTTCCCTTCTTTGGATTGCGGCGTATATGAGCCTTCTTCTACCTTTGCCATATATTTTGCTACCCTGGTTGATGATCTCAAATGCCCCTTGAGTGGAGTAGACTTGCCGATGACAGAGAGGCTTGGCATCGAAAGCTTAGCAGACTCCCTTGTCTCTTTGACGATCTTACACTCATCGTCATCCTCTTCTCCTTCATCACCTTCTTCATTGTCACCGTTCCCAAAATTTTCTAAAGCTTTTCCTTAAAAGGCTTTCTACGGGAACGATGGCGAGAGGCTTGTCACCCAACTCAGCTTCCAACTTTTCCATTCTTTGTTCCTCTTCTAGATTGTTGGAACATAGAGAAGAGGGGGCCTCTTCATCGGCTCTCTTTGGTGGTGACTAGTTCTTGTCAAATTCTCCAGCTTCCTCTTCAACTAGGGGCAAGGATTGTTTCTCCTTTCCTTTCCCCATCCCCGTCTTCTTCTCCTTCTCTGGCTCCACCTCTTGTGCAGATGCAACCGTTGTCACCGTCTCATTGGAAATGGCGACAACTTTAGGAGCAAAAGATTGTCTTATACAGCGTTTGATGGCGGGTGTACGTTGCGCTTTATTGGCTTGGGCCTTAGCAATGAGATTTACAAGCTCAGTTTCAGAAAGGTTGTCTATGGAGGCATTGAGGTTGGTGTTTGTAGAGGAGGCCATTTTTTGTTAATGGAGGATTAAGAGAGTTGAAATGAGTAGTTTAGGGTTGTGAGATTGTAAGCAAGAGAGTGATAGAAATTACAAGAGAGTTAAGAGAATTCATTGGGAGGGATAGGCTTATATAGGGGGGATTAAGATTAGGATAAATCAAGATAAAATCTTTCCAAATTATCCACTTACCCAAAGTAATCATCTTCAGCCAAAATCTTCACCATTCAGATTTTCTCTCTCCAGGGTAATGACTCTTTTTTTTCCTTGTTTATCGCGCTAGCTATTTTTCTTGTAGAGGCGTCAACTCTAAATCATACTTTTCTAGTCTTTAAGCAATGTTCACCTGATATCTTATCTCAAAGTTCCTATATCTGTTCTTTACATTTGTTCCCTTTGAGCACAATAGGCCTTGTTTCCCCCACCAGGTACCATGAGTGTAATTAAAAGAGTTGATTTTGATAGCATAGGGAATAGAATTATAACATACAATATCCAGGCAGATTATTCATGGTCGAAAACCAAAGATTCAATTAGTTAAACCCAATAAAATTGGCAAATAAATGGAAAGATCATAGGGAAAATTTATCTAGATCAAGGCGAGTAGACGTAACAACCAGCTATCATTTCGGCTTATAGAGAGGGTTCAACATATCAAATTGGTAGTATAGGTCTAAAATAACATGTTCATATGATTTGCTAACGATTCGAATAATTCTAAAGTAACTTTGCATGATTTTAGGAAGCAATGAAACACCAAACACATAGCAAGTCTTCATGAAAAAGAATTTATCAAGAAATAAACAAATAATTCATTATGCCCTCTTTAAGTATGATCTAATTAGCCAATCATTGAAGAATTATATTGGACTTGTACTAGATCAATTCAAGGAAATCATGCCTAGAGGCATCCTATAAATTTCTAATGGTGGAACCCTTTGTGCGCTACATATCCTGTAGAAACTTGTATACTTTTGTGTTTTTCAATTTTGAAAATTAGGTCCAACTAGCATATGTCTTTGTGCCCTGCATGGGCTTGGTTAATAAAACTTAAAATAAAATCTTATTAAATATTACGAAATCAAAATGGTAGATTATAGGCTTAATCTCTTGAAATTATGGTGATAAGGTGATGCGCCCTTGCCCACCATGACTGCAGCTAAGGAGGAGGAAGCCATGAGCATCCTCTCACAAGGGCCTGTGACAAGATCGCGTGCCAAGGCCATCGCCAATGCCGCGCAATCCCTCATCGCGCGCGTCATCGCTAGCCAAGGCAAGCCAGAGAACGCGGTCTCTCTCAAACTCCTCACCACCATCGTTGACCGCGATCACTGATTGTTTGTTATTTTGAGACATTCTAGTTTTGGCATTTCTCTCATTTTAGTAGTTACTATTTTTAGTTATTTCTATTTTTGGGTGTGTGCTTCACGCGTGTCGCGTGGGCTAGCCCATTAGGCGAGACTCGGCCCATCCAAGTCCCGCTACCCCTATATAAGGTCATCTCAGTCTTGTGTATTAGGTTACATCATAATTTATTCTAAGTGTCTTGTTGAGAGCCAATTGCCTCCATCTCTTAGATCGACGTCACCCAAAACCTCTATCTTTTCATCTCCTTCACCTCTATCGCCGATGCTACGGCACCCACTCGATTCCTTCGAGTATATCCTTCCCTCCGATTCCGACGCTATGGCCACACTCTAACCCTCGAGTCCATCTATCGATCGAGCCTAGTCCTGAGGCCGCGATCCCTACCCATCGCCACTCGCCACCACTCGCATCGTGTCTCCACTCATCGCGTAGTCTTCTCCGTGTGGTGGAACTCCCCACGCGTTCCCTCAATCTCCACGCGAACCTCACTTCCAAGTCGAGCGACTCCCATCAAGGCCTAGATCCAACGCCGCCGCGACAACTTGGCCGACATTCGAAGACTGGAACGCATCATAAGGTATTTGTATGATTAGAATTGAAAGTATATAGGCGAATTTTTATAAAAAATGAAAATTAAATTACGAATTTCATATAAATAACTTAATAAGAAAACATATAAATTAGATTTAAGTAATGGAAACGATTAATTATGTAAAATTAATTAAAAGGGGGACATGGTTAAATTATATCACATATTTATTTAATCATTTTTAATATATTGTCACTTTTGCATCATGAATCATACATTGTCAATTATATTTTCAATTGCATGTAATCAATTATTATATAAATTTAAGAATTAAAGCTATAAGACCATACGTTTTTAGGTATATAATTTATTTTATTTTTTTGATAAGGAAAGAATTCGAAATACCAGACATATCCTGGTAGATCGAGAGTCCGAGCTAGGCTCGGAAGTCGGACAAACCGACAAGAAACAAACCATACATAAAATGAGTAAAAGGAGAAGCAAACATGCTAAATGAAGAGCAACACAACTTGTAGATGGGTTAAGAATGACACAAATGCGTGTTAGAAACGAACAAACCTAACACGGCGTATGATGTGTCACCGTAGAGCAATCTGTATGAGACTCAATTGGAAGCGCGATGAAACACTAGGGCATAACTTCGACACAAGAAGTAATTATTGTTTAGCGGCCGATTCGGGTTGATTCAACAGGTCAAGAGCGCATTTTTTAAATTCTTCATTCACTATAAAATATTATTATTTAATTAAATTTTTTTAAAACTATGTAAAAGTAAACAAAAATTATTTAAAATTTTAAAAATATTGATTATTTATATAAATGAGATTAGTACAAATCATAATTCATTTTATTTTTTATTTATTTTATATTTATATCTCATTTAATATATATTACTAATACTTGTTAATCGATCGGGTTCGAATTACATATTCTCGGGTCATATTCAGGCTCTTTAATTTCAGGTTATTAAAACTTATGGTTGGTTCGTGTCAGGTTCAAATGCGGGTCGGTCAAGTCGATAAAACGATTTTGTTCTTGTTTGACAAATCTATAAAGTATATAGTATAATTAATTTTATTTGCAAATAAGAAGAAACTTATAAGGTAAAAAGATATAAATAATCTTTGAGAAGATAATATCTGTATAAACAAGGTAAGTTATTTCAGGAAAAAATAAATAGATATAAGAAATAGAATATGTATATATGAAAATTAGAAAATGATATAATTGTAAATGTACATTGAGATTTGCTTATGTGACATAGCTTAGGAGCTGACACGTAGGAGAGATGATTAGAGCGTTAGTATAATATATAGATTTGTGGAAATTGTACCAAAGATTCATCATAATGAAGTTATATGTCAGTGTAAGTGCAAGATACTTAAATATGAACAAATACGATATAAATTGTCACTACAACTTCACAAAATAGTAGTTATAAGTACAGAACACTTAAATATAGAGAAATACTATCCAGAGTACAACAATATGTCTCTAAAATCTACGATCATGCTCGTCTAGGGACTCGCCGGCCCACCCCCTCATATTTGATGGCCTCTTAGTTGTTGCCCTGAAGGACTCACCCCTCTCCAGTAAAGTTGGTTCTCGGGTTGTTGCTGTATTGGAGGATTCAGCTCGGGAGGCTGTTGCACTGGACGACTCAGCTTGTGAGGTTGTTGCCCTAGAGGACTCACCCCTCTCCCACTTACATGATCGCTCTGAGGCCCTTATCGTTGGATTAGCAACATGAATCTCGTCGCTATCGAGAATCTTCTCAATACAGGCATAATCATCCAGTCCACCACCTCCTCGTAGCCAAGCGTCTTGAAAAAACGTCACCACTTTGGCCAATCGTTGCAAAACAAAATATATTATATATATATGTATGTAAATAATGATGTTAGGAATATGTAACATGAAATCAAACCGTGAAACATACTTGAGACACGTCTATAGCCGGAGGAGGATGACGTCTGGAATGAGGCCGGACTCTTGCGTTTGGTCTAATATATGGATGGGTAAGTGGGAGGAACCAATTCAGATACTCGACATCTAAAAACTGATGATCTTGGGCTTGCCAAAATCTCCACACACAGATGCTCATCCAAGTGGTCCCAACAGTCCCGCAAGACGTCGAACTTCAGCTCGTACACCTGCTTTCCTCTACACTGGATCAGACGGAGTGTCGTGGTCGGCTCTATGACATCGAATGTCCTACTTTGAATCCGTCCAAACTAGCATATAACCCGATTGCGCATACTGATAACTTGATTATATGCTACATCTTGACTCGTATTAACCCCATTTTGTGCATAAAAGATACACTTCCTTAGGCATTTTGCATGAAGTTTTTTTGCTTTGCTCGAATCTCTGCCTTTTTGTCGTTTTGGTCTTGTAGGAGCACTTTTGGGAGCTATGGGAGCATGATGAGATCAACTTGGAATTAGCTCAATCTTGGACAAGAACAAAGGGGCATTAACTCAAAGATTTGGTGAAGAAAATGCACTTCAAGAGGATTACGACCTATCGGTGTTCGACAACGCACTCATATGTCATCACGAGCTGAAGAATACCCATCATGTGGCCACCACGACCAGGCCGTGGTGATCACCACGACCGTGGTCTCCATCGAGAACACTTGAATGCATTTTATCTCCTCCTTTTTGTGGCCCATATAAATAGGGCATTAAGGGCAACTTTTGGAACCTTATGCCCCAACTTTACATCGTATCTTAGCCTCAATTTCTAGGGTTAGCATTTACTTAATTCTCTCCCTAGATTCAACTCTAGATTCTCATAGATTCCACTTAGACTCGTAATTGGGTTATGTTTATTATTAGATTTAAATCTATTTTGGGTTGTTAAACACTCTTGTGTTGCAAGAATTGGAAAATGAGCAAAATTTCAACCTTTCTCTCATGATTCAATGATAACTCAATGGTTTGATTGAATGATAAGTAACTCTTACTCATTCTCCTTATTTCATGTTTTGTTGTTCATTGTTTACATGTGCTTAATGATTGATTTGATGTTTTGTGCCATGTTCATGCAAATTATAAGTGAGTAGTTGCTTGTGTTTGGATTGCGAGTAGCCCAATGGTGATTATGTGATGATTTGGTAAAGTTCTCTCTTTGATTGAATGCATTTTGGTTTACTACTCAAATCTTGCACACCAAGTGTTTGTTAAAATGCCTAGCTAGTATTTTTACATTATTAAATGTTAGATACGCATTGAAAGGTGCTATTTGACATTGGAATCTCAAGATTTGAGCTAGGACTTTTAGGACCACGAGAGTAGGTGATGTGTCCTTGCCTCCGATGACAAGCCAAATTGTCAAAGGTGACGCCTTTGGATCTAGTCTTGGTTGGGAAGTCACTCGATGTTGTGATTCTGCTGTGGAACACGATGCTGGGGATGATCGCGAGCGGAAGAACGCGATGAATGGAGTTGTTGGCGTCGACGACTGGGAAGACGATGGCAACAACAAGGACTCGGTGGTGATGGAAGAGTTGTTAGTGGTGGTGGAAGGGATTTGGTGAAGGATATAAGGCTTGAAAAGACAAGTCTTTGGGGTGTCGTAGCTTCGACTGCGGATGAAGGAGATGCGAAGATAGACTTTGCTTGAGAAGATCAAGCGATTGCCGTAGCGTCGGCGGCGGAGGGAATGGGGATGAGAGGGATATGGGTGACGTCCGATCAAGGGAAAGAGGAATTAACACTCTGGCCTTTATCACGCGGAAAGGGCCATCTCCACGTGGTGCCAATTTGTGTTTACGTCGCGAGGGGAACCTCTCTTTTCGCAGATGCACCCAGACAAAGTCTCCGGGGGCAAAGACGATGCGGCGGCGGCCTGAATTGTGCTGCGAGGCATACTGTGCGGCCCTCCTCTCCAGCTGCTCCTTGGTTCATCGATGAAGCTCATGTATCTGCTCGGCGCGGTTGGAGGCGGAGACATGCACTGGGTCACGTAGTGGACGCGGCGACAGATCTAGTGGTGTCAAGGGGTTCATTCCATACACCACTTCGAACGGGGTCAGCTTGGTCGTCGTGTGCCTGCATCTATTGTACAAAACTCGACAAGTAATAGTAAGTCCTCCCAACGCCTAGGGTTGGCTTTGAGCATCGCGCGAAGGAGGGCTCCTAGGGTTCTATTCATGACCTCCGTTTGGCCATCGGTCTGGGGGTGGTAGCTAGTGGAAAATAGGAGTTTGGTTCCTAGCTTATCCCAAAGAGTTCTCCAAAAATGACCAACGAACTTAGAATCCCTATCACTCACTATGGTACGCGGGACTCCATGAAGACGCACCACATGCTCAAAGAATAGATCGGCAATCTCACTAGCACTATGGGTTGTCTTACAAGCAATAAAATGCGCCATCTTTGAAAATCTATCTACAACCACAAAAATGGAGTCTTTACCTCGTCTAGAGAGGGGCAAACCCGTGATGAAATCCATAGACAAATCTTCCCAGGGGGCACTCGAAATGGGCAAAGGAGTGTAGAGGCCGTGAGGACTAGACTTAGCTTTGGCTCTCTGGCAAGTCACACAACTTCTACAAAACCTAGTCACTTGGTGGGTCATCTTAGGCCAAAAGAAATGTTCTCTAAGCGCGTCTAAGGTTTTCCTAATCCCAAAATGTCCACGACTCGCGTGTGCTTCCTCAATCAATAGGAGCCTAATGAAGGATCTAGGAATGCAAAGACGACTAGCCTTGTTCAAATAACCCTCAGAAAGGAAATATGACTCAAACTCGCAAAATCTTAGGCATTGCTCGACTATAGGTGCAAAGAAAGGATCACTAGCATATAATTCCTTAAGCAAAGCAAAACCCAAAACTTTAGTTTGCACATGAGTCAAGAGAACATACCTGCGAGATAACGCGTCAGCTACAATGTTCTCTTTTCCTTTCTTGTGAACAACGACATAAGGAAATGTCTCCAGAAACTCCACCCAACGAGCATGGCGTCGATTGAGGTGAGCTTGGCTCTTCAAGTAGCTCAACGCGGCGTGATCGCTGTGGATGACAAATTCACGCGGCCAAAGGTAATGTTGCCATGTCTTCAGTATGCGTACTAAGGCATATAACTCTTTGTCGTAGGTGGGGTAATTCAGTGTATCCCCTGTGAGCTTCTCGCTGAAATATGCAATAGGCCTCTTCTCTTGGTGTAGCACACCACCAATGCCTATGTCTAAGGCATCACACTCCACCTCGAAGTGTTTGTTGAAATCTGGAAGCTGGAGCAAGGGAGCTTGGCACAAGGCCTTCTTCAAAGCCGAGAAGGCTATTGCATGGGACTCAAGCCACACAATTGTGTTGCCCTTCTTTGTCAGCTCATGTAGGGGCGCGACAATGGAGGAGAAGTCGCGAACAAAACGCCTATAAAATCATGCGAGGCCTAGTAAGCTTTGTACCTGTGTCGGTGTCATAGGCGTTGGCCACTCTTTGATGGCCGCGATCTTTTCTTCGTTGACGCGTAAACCGTCACTACTCGCAATGTAGCCCAGAAAGTTGGTTGACGCGGAGCAAAAGGAGCACTTGGCCAGATTGGCGAATAGGCTCTCGCG
Source organism: Rheum nobile (assembly GCA_027886185.1). Lineage (NCBI taxonomy): Eukaryota > Viridiplantae > Streptophyta > Magnoliopsida > Caryophyllales > Polygonaceae > Rheum > Rheum nobile. Next base: position 6,183,050 of record WOAB01000546.1, on the reverse strand, counting down.
TCGAAGGCATTCTAGCACAAGTCGAAGGTGGTCGACATGCTCTTCTAGGCTCCGTGAATACACAAGGATGTCATCAAAATAAACGACAACAAACTTGCCAAGGAATGTCCTCAAGACATGGTTCATCACGCGCATGAAGGTGTTGGGCGCGTTCGTGAGCCCAAATGGCATAACAAGCCACTCGTAGAGCCCATACGTTGTCTTGAACGCGGTCTTCCATTCATCACCTTCTTTCATTCTGATCTGGTGATAACCACTCTTCAAATCAATCTTGGAGAAGAGTGTCGCGCCATGAAGTTCATCAAGCATATCGTCGAGGCGCGAAATAAGTTGCCTATACTTGACGGTGATCTGGTTTATCGTGCGGAAGTCAATACACATTCTCCATGTGCCATCCTTCTTGTGCACAAGGATCACATGCACAACGCAAGGGGAAAGAAATTCCCGTACGTACCCGCGATCCAACAACTCTTAGACTTGGCGCTGTAACTCTTTTGTCTCTTCTAGACCAGCTCTATACGCAGTGCGGTTGGGCAATGAAGCACCGGGCACAAGGTCAATCTTGTGCTCAATGCCTCTCAGGGGAGGTAACCCTTGTGGCAACTCGTCTGGGAATACGTCAGTGAATGCGGCGAGCAACTTCGCGATCTCTGGTGGCAAGGGCGCATTTGTCGACGATTCAAGGATGCATGGGGTTGGCACAAGCAGAAAGCATAGAGTCTTCCCAGTCAAACACGCACTGAGGTCACTGGGCCTGGCTAAAAGAACGTGTTGCTCACAGGTGCCCTGTAAAGGACGCGGTGGTGGCAACGGATCGGCGAAATTTGTTGATGGGAAGGCACTGCTCGAATTCTGTGGGGCACTTGGTGTCCCAGCTGTGGCGTTGTGTTTCTTCTTGCCAGTTCCTGGAGTAGACGAAGTGTTGCCAGATTTGGAGGAGTTCTGCCTTGGTAGTGCTTCTGGACACTCGTTTGACCTAGGAGACGCGACCTCTATGGCCTTCTGGCGGTCGCATTCAACCTGGTCCTGCAAGATCTCATGGGGAGACATTGGATGCAAAGTGATGCGCTTCCCGTGGTAATTGAACACATAAGTGTTTAAATAGCCATCATGGAGCACGCGCCTGTCAAATTGCCATGGGCGCCCAAGCAAAATATGGGTGGCGTCCATTGCAATGACATCACATAAAACTGAATCATAGTATTGGCATATGGAGAAAGAAATTAAGCATTGGCGAGATACTGTGTTACCTGGACTAGATGATATCCATTGGAGGGCATAAGGCTGGGGATGAGGCGACGTGGGTAACTTGAAGTGTATCACGACCTTCTCATTGACAATATTCGCACATGATCCTCCATCAACAATGACACTCAAGGAAGCTGTTTGGACTAGAGCCCTTGTGTGGAACAAGTTCTCTCGTTGATCGCGTAAGCTGGCTTCCTTGACTGTGAGGAGACGACGCGTCACCAAGCTCAATGGTGTGCCCGCGTGCAGAGAAGCGGGTTCACAGTCATAAGCGTCTTCGTCCTCTTCTTCGGTGCCTTCAGTGATCGCGTCAAGTGTGGCCTCCTCGTCTTCACAAGACTCGTAGCCGGCGGCGGCTGTGGAGAACAACACCTTGCGAGCATTGGGGCAATCTTTCTTATAGTGGCCTCTTCCATCACATTTGTAACACTCAAGATCACGCGCGCGATCTGTGCTCACTTGAGCCGCCTCTTGGCGCGTTCTGGCGCGGCGCGGTGGTCGGCGTCGCGGGCTTCGCCTTGGAGGCTTGGCTAGACGCGGCTGTGGTAGAGGCACTAGGGCGAACATTAGTATAAGGTAATCCACCAGGGTTAGAAGAATACCTTTGCTGGCCACCAGGATATGTGTAAGACTTTCGGCGAGAGAGTTGTGCATGGATTTGCATTGTCGTATGTGTGAGTGTGTTCAAATCTTTGATGGGCAAAATCTCGAGTTGATCACGGATGTTGGTGTTCAAGCCACTCAAGAATTTGGTCCTCAAAGTTGATGGTGCAACGGAGATGTTGGCCTTGTAATACATGTCTTCAAGCTTGGAAAAGAACTCGAGTGGAGTCATCGATCCTTGGCAAGCCATGGCAATCTCCAATCTCATTTGATTCCTGTAGTCTGGAGGCACGTATTTCTTGGTCATCACGTAGACTAGTTGATGCCATTCTGTGACTCGTGTCCTGTGGCGACGCACGCAGTCATCCTCAAATCTATGCCACCAAACGCAGGTGGCTCCTCGGAAGTTAAGCGTCGCGGCGTCGACATGCTCCTCAGGTGGCACTCGACAATATCTAAGGGTGTACTCCGTAGCCTGCACCCATTCAAGAAAAACATAGGGGTTGTATTCACCATGAAAATGCTCGATTTTTACCTTGACTTGGTGTCAATGGTATCGAGGCTGGCCAGGTGTTTGGTTGAACGCGTTGTTTGGTGCGTCGTCGTAGAGAGGGTTCTCAAAGGCGCACAATCCTTGTGGTCTTTCGCGTCCAACCTGGTGTCTATCGCGTTGTTGGCGATCTTCGCGGACGTACTCATCCCTTGGCGCATAGGCGTCATCGCGTTGACGTCTTCATGGCTGGGTGTCGTACTTGTCGCATCGAATGTCCCTTTGCATAACATTGCGGCGCTCGTCGCCAATGTCACGAACGCGTGCTCCTTGGAGCTAGAGACGCGGCGGAGGTATCCAATCCGAAGGGTGATCCTGCAATTCAAGTGAATCTCCAAGAGGGGGGTGAAAAAAATTAGGGTTGACCATACCTGAGTCCTCGATCTCTTCGTCATCATACTCATCGAAGTCGTCTTGGACATTAGGCGTGATCGACGCGTAGCCATCAGATCCGTAATGCGGTGTTCGAACACTCTGGTGTCGAAGGTGATCGCGAACATCATGGCTCTGGGGCTGGGTAGGGGGGGTCCTCAATTGATCATCGCGTCGCGTATGTCCACTTGGCCTGCGACTGGGTCTCCTTGGTGTCGCGTCGGCTTGCTCGGCTCGGCCAGGGCGGCCTTCGCGTGGCGCTGAGACCGGTACGCATCTCTGGGTTCTCCTAGAGGCATAGCAATCATCGAAGTTGTATGGTTCAGAATACTCACCTTGAGTGTCCCCGGCGTCGCGGTCGTAGTCGGAGCCGTTGTCGAAGCCAACAGTTGTGGCTCTGGGAACATAGCGGTCCGCTTGGGGAACAAAGCCTTGGCGACTCTCGATGACACTCTGCATTCTGTTGAGTTATGGTTGATGTTGAGACGAACATGACATAATTCATTTGCCTTTGTCTACTCTCGTCTTGGATGGACCCGCATCGGTGGCTCTAGGTGGAGGCGGTGCGTCCATAGCACTTAGTGGTGTTGGTGTTGGCGCGGTGGGTACCACTGGTTGTTGAGCTCTCAATGCTGCGACCTCTTGTCGAAGAGCTTGGATCAAGATTTGATCTTCCGTCAACTCCAAGATGTTATCTTGTTGTGGGGGGTCTTGAACGCATTGGGGTCTTGAACGCGTTGGTCCTGGGGTAGAGCCAACGGTGGTTGTTCTTGGGTTGTGTTGTCGACGTCGCGTTCGTCGTTACTGTGTCGAATCGGCATGGTACCTATAACAAGATGGCCAGACATGGGAGTAAAAACGAACCAAAAGACAACGAAGAACAACAACCAAGCAAATCACTAGTCAAGTCACAACGTTCACGTAGGTAGGGCTTGTTTGGCTTGCCGTAAGGGCGGCTTGACTTGCACAAGAGATGGTGTATCAAGCAAGTTGCAATCAAACAAACAAGAACAAATTGAAACCCTAAAACAAACGTAAACAAAGCAACCTAATTAGCAAGAAAGTACCTTCTAGGAAGCTTGACCTAGACGGTGGAGAGGTTGAGAAGATGAGCTTAGACCGAGAGTGGGTTAGGGTTGCCTTATTTTGGCTTTTCCTAACTTTGGAAACTTTTTTTTTTTAATATTTTTTTTTTAATATCCGAGATCTTATCTTTTGATCTTTTCGGATTTGCAAAAGGAAATAAAATAAAAAGGTCTAAGTAACAAGAATATCACAAGTGTGATGTTAGAGAAAGGAGAGAAAATATAAGATTTGATGATATCTTATATTAGGAAATTCGGTTAACAACCTAAAAAGCAAGATCTAGCAAACAAGGAAACTCTATCCACGCATGAAATAAGGAAACAAAATATTCTAGCATGCAAGATAACAAAATACCTAACACACCAAAACTTGGGGAACAAGAAAAAAATAAATTCGGCCAAGGTGGGACCTTGTAGAAACCGAAAGGCGCGGTAAATACGTAAATTTTTTGTTTTTCTCAACAAACTTGCGAAAGCAAACGATGGGGGAAGAAAAAAAATCGTGAACAAGATTGAAACTTGAGTTCATGACTTACAAGACTGCTGGGTTCTGATGCCAGTTGATGTGTCCTTGCCTCCGATGACAAGCCAAATTGTCAAAGGTGACGCCTTTGGATCTAGTCTTGGTTGGGAAGTCACTCGATGTTGTGATTCTGCTGTGGAACACGATGCTGGGGATGATCACGAGCGGAAGAACGCGATGAATGGAGTTGTTGACGTCGGCGACTGGGAAGACGATGGCGACAACAAGGAATCGGTGGTGATGGAAGCGATTTGATGGAAGAGTTGTTAGCGGTGGCGGAAGCGATTTGGTGAAGGATATAAGGCTTGAAAAGACAAGTCTTTGGGGTGTCGTAGCGTCGACTGCGGATGAAGGAGATGCGAAGATAGACTTTGCTTGAGAAGATCAAGCGATTGCCGTAGCGTCGGCGGCGGAGGGAATGGGGATGAGAGGGATATGGGTGACGTCCGATCAAGGGAAGGAGGAATTAACACTCTACTTGAAACCTTGAACTTTAACTTGAACGTAAGAAATAACATTAACAAAGTCGGGTATAAATAGGGGAGGTGAGACGTCGGATGGGCCGAGTCGAACCTCGTGGGCTAGCCCATGCAAGCATGCAAAAGGCACAAACCCTAAAAGATAGAATGACTGAAAGGAAACTATCTAAAACGCTATAAAAGGAAACTATATAAATCTATCAAAGGAAACTATCTAAAACACGCTGGAAATACCAAATATAGATAGTGTCTTAAAAGAACGCGTGAAACTCCTAACGCGGTGAAGATGACGACGAAGTGTCGCTGTCTTCAAAAGAACGCGTTGATCCGATGGTGGCGAGGACGACGAGTCTTGGATTGGTTTATGGGTTTCCTTGGCCAGCGACGACGCGTGTAACTAGTGATGCGGAGGCGGAGGCGATGGCTTTGGACCTAGACCTTGTGACTGGGCCTGTGAGCGTAGGCTCATGGCTTCTTCCTCGTCGTGGGCCGTCATGAGAGGCAGGGTCACATCAGTAGGCCTAGTTTCCTAATGGTTGTTTGAATTGTCATAAAGTTTAATGCCCCTATCTTGAGTTAATTTACACGAAAGTAGGAGTTAATCAAGTTTAGGTTAGCTTTCTTATATCATGAAAGAGGATAAGAGAAATATTAGGATATTTGACCATTCTAGACCATAACTTGCAGCCTTAGAGATTTACTTGCTTATCATAACATGTTACAATTATGATGAACCCAAATCCTAGCCTTCCATCCATCAATTAACCCAAATCTACCTTTTATCGTTTTAGTTGCCTCTACACTTTGTATTTCTTGTTTGTTCTATAAACTGAAAACGAAAAAATCCACATCACTTGTTTGATCTAGATTATTAGTTTGTGGAAAATTGGTGATCAACGAGTGCTCCCTTGGATTTGGTATCTTTTATACTACTCGATAGTACCGCGCACTTGCGGGCCTATCAAGTTTTTGGCACCGTTGTCGGGGAGCACAATTGATATTGATTAAGGATTGACTTCCAAGACTAGATCTTTATTTTTTTGTTTTATTTTTTAAAATAAACTTCTAATCATTCTCTTGTTCTTGTTCTTCTTGTAGTGACTTTTTATTGCATGCTCGAAGTCTTAGGGTGAATCTTGAAGAAGGAGACCCCAAGATTGAGAAATTGTTTCTTGCAAGGAGAAAGCTACAAAAGAGTCAAGGATCACAAAAAGAATCTCACTCATCTTTAAACATGCAAGAAGATCAAAGAACCGTTGAGGATTACATTGTACCAAACAACTATGACATTCATTCAGAAATCACAAGGCCAAGTTTGGAAGACAATAACTTTGAGTTGAAACCGGCCCTCCTTACCATGGTACAACACCATCAGTTTTCGGGATCACCATTGGAGGACCCAGACCTCCATCTCTCGGTCTTCTTGAAGATTTGTGACATGGTGAAATACAACGGAGTTACTCAAGATGGCATTCGACTAAGGCTTTTCCCGTTCTCACTAAGGGATCAAGCAAAGGCTTGTGTCTACATCATTCCGGAAAATTCAATTACCACTTGGGAGCAACTCTCCACCGCTTTCATGACCGAATACTTCCCACCAAACAAGATTACCGCTCAAAGGAAGTAGATCTCCTCTTTTCTTTAAAAGGAAGAGGAATATTTCAATAGGGCTTGGAAAAAAATCAAGGAGCTCTTGAGAAAGTGCCAACACCATGGATTCGAGAAGTGGTTCCTAAGGTAATATGCTAACTCCTTTCAGACGATAGTAAATGTGTCTCGACTAAACTAACAATCGTTGTCGCGCAGAGCTAATCTCATCCAAACCCTTTAACGTACTTAGAGTCTAGGGATAAACTGAAATAACATTCGATGTCACGCTCCGCTAATCCAACTCAAACCTAGAACATCTATGATATCTTATTAATCCTCAAGAGTAATTAAGTTATTGTCGTACAAATAACACTCAGGTTCAATTTCTAGGGTTCCAATATAAGTTATTACCTCTCGGTCTCAAACTCTATCTGACTACTTATTAATGTTATCACCTTTCAGTCTCAAACCCTAATAGAATTCAATTCGCATAAGCTACTATAGGCATAAAGCATCTATGAATAAATCAAATACTATTTCAATTCACCCAAAAAAATAATTCTAATTACATACACATCGCTGAAATCACTTCAACCTTAGAACTAGGAATTTAGCCAAGCATAATTACAGACAAACAATAGATTAAACTAGCCATCAACATATATGAATTATTTAATAAAATTAGGAGATACGAAAACTTAATCTCAATAACAAAATAATCCAAGTTGACAAAAGTTAGAACAATAATACCAAATATTAAAAATGCTAAAGGCCAAAAGTTCCTTCTTGAATTGTCTTGATACGGCTGCAGCAAAGCTCTAGGAATTAAAAACTAAAACAAAACCTAATATTAATATAAAAACTAGCTAATCCCCACCTATGTAAATATGTAATAATCTCCTCCTCCCCCAAAAGTTGTTGCCTCCTCTTTCAGCTTAGTGATGGGTCGGCCCTTGTATAGGAACAAATCCCTACGCCCCCGCTTTTGTCCTCCATCAAATAATAAAGTTCTTTGGGCTAAAACTTAGTTCCCCCACCTCAGCAAGTCAACGACCCAATTGGCCATCAAGTCACGTGGCTTGTTTTCTTCTTTGGCCTTTGGTCCGACTTCACATCCCATTTTGTTTGTTGTCCTTGAAAATAGTCGTACATTTTATTTAAATTAAACCTAAAATACTTAAAAAAATAAAAATACGAGTGTAGAATCCGAATACAAAATATTTTAAAATTAATTATGAAAATATAAAATATGAATGAAAATGATCTAATCTAATATGCAGTTAGACTCCTAAAAAATGTATAAATTAGGTGTTATCAAATTTCCCCAAACTTAAACCTTGCTTGAGGACAAGCAAGAACATAGTTCAAAATTCCACAAAAAATACAAAGGTTGTCTCTACCTAATTAATAACCAAGCTTGTCCATGAAAACTTAAATATTTAACAATGTAATCATCAAAGGCTTGCAAATAATCATGAAAGAGACTAAATAGAACATCCATCCTAGACCTCACTTAGGAAAAATAGTAAGAATCACTATCACTCATGTGTTCAGGGTATAGTGTTTTGCTCAAATCTCAATTTTGAAACTCATCTACCATAAGCTTGCATCAGCACCCTAAATCTCCACTACTAGAGACCTTGTACATGACATGGCATTAATTAAGACTGACTTTTATTGGGTTGTAATAGAGCCAATGTAAAAAAGAAAGATATGGATATAATTTGGCCATGTGGTGTTAAATCCGGGAAAGAGGAACTAATCAAGACAACACCAAACTTAGAGGATTTGACATACCATTCTTTTCAACAAAACACCCTTTATTCTCCTTTTTTTTCTTATTCTTTTTTCTTTCTCTTTTTTTCAATTTTTTCATTCAAAATCCAAAACACTTCCAACAATAACTCACTATACAAATAACTCCCCCAAGCTTGGCTTGCAACCATAAAAACAAACAAACAAATCATCCTAATTTCTGGATGGGTAAAAGGCTAATCATTAGGCTCGAGATGTTTTTGTGGAGCTTCTAAAAAATAGGCTAATAAGGCTCAGACTGGAATAAAGAAGAGAAATAAGATATGAGGGTGGTAAAGGGAAAATAATAGGCTAATAAAAATAATGTCTCAATTATTTTTATATCATGCACAAGAGTCATAATCGTGGCCTCAAAATAAATTCTAAACGCAAGTTCTAGAGATAAAGAAATCAAAGCGAGAATCACACATTTACACACAAAACAGAAATAAGAGGACTCGATTAGGTATGGTCCTAAGGCTCAAAAGCTCACATGTTATGTGTCTAGAATTCCAGTCCTAACTAGTCTCAATAAATGACTATATACATACTTCAACTCAAACGTTATCAAATATGAAAATTCTCATGTTTGAAATCAATTAAAATATTAACAATAAATATATTTCAAGATGAATTTTGCAAGACAAACAAACAAAGCAAAGTATGAGAGTCATATCAAACACCTAAAATGCAATGCATGATACATGAAATATTATGAAAAATGAAAAAATAACACAAAAATCACTAAAATGCAAACAGAGCTACACGTGGAATTATCCCTCCCCCAAGCTGAAACTCTACATTGTCCCAAATGTAGGAATAAAAAAGAATAAAAAAGAAACTCACCAAAGAGATTAGACATTTAGGCATCATTGCAAAGAAGTGAATCACGAGAGACAAGTAGGTGTATGATTACCAAAGGCCCATTGAAATATGCGTGGAGATTGCAATTGCATTCCCATTATATAGCCTATCCAAGTCAGCAAAACTAACAAGTACCAAACAAAACCTCACAGCATGATATTCGGATAGACAAAATTAATCCCATTGAACAACTTTGTAATGCCACTAAAGGAAAAATCCACATAGCCATCGGATCAGTAAGCACAAATTCAATATTGAAGGACCACAGTAACACAAATATAGTGCAATTGAAGCACAATTTCACCCCACAAATTGAGTACAAACAATTAGCAAGAGTGAAAGCATAAGCAACTGAGGTCGTGGATTGCCCTGTCAAACTGATTAGGAAACCAAAGTAGTAGCATAGAAATAGTAATAGGTAAGCAGTTATCAAATTCAAGAGGTGAGGTTCGCACCTCCATTTACCACCAAAGTTGACGCCGAATATGGGCTCGACGAGGGCGACGGGAGCAAATCGCTAGATGTGGTCTGGTGGTGGGGTTGGGTGTTCGTTGGTGGAGATGTGGAGAGGAGTTCTTGGGCGCGGTTCTAGTGTCCTGGGTAGTGTGGTCAAGAGGGAGGTCCGAGCGGTGGTGTGCGGGTGGGCTCGTGGTGTGAGTGGTGCGTTAGGCCGATGTGTGTGAGAAATGGAGAGAGTTGGAGGTGCAAGTGGGACCAACAACGGGTCGGTGGTGGCTCGTGGGCAGCAGCGGCTCGGATCTCGGTCTGGGCTGATGCGGGTCGCGAGCAGGAGAGATGGCTTGGTGGGGAGTAATGGTGAGATGGAGGAGATGGCGGCTGAGAGTAGGTTCAGAAGGGGGGAAGGGAAAAGAAGAGAGGGGAAAGGAAAGAAAGAAACAACTTTCCCCCCCCAAAAAAGCGCACTCTGACCATGCAATGAGTGACACGGAACAAACCGTGCGGGTCTCCAGAAGGCGACCCTGGGAAGTTGTACGGTTCGTGACAATGAACTGTGCAACTTCCCTCGGACTTGGTTTTTTGTTTTTTTGTTTTTCTTTTTGAAAGAAAGAAATAAATAAATACGTATTTTGGATTGCCTCCCAAGAAGCGATGGTTTGAGTCGTTAGCTTGACCTTCCACCAATATCAAGTATTCTGATCAGGCGGGTCAATGGTACCCAACTCAATCGGATCAGGCTCTTTGTAAAGTTTTAGTCGAATCTTGCGCACTTCAATGTACCCCGAGTTCTTCTATCGTAACTCAACAGAATCATTTTGAAGAACTCGGTTCAAGTGGTATGTACAGGACCATCTCGTGCTCTTGCTTCCCGGAAACATGCTTGATTTATGATGATAGAGAATCACATGATCCCCTTCCTTAAACTCAATTCGATCCCATTCAACAGGGCTTCTTTTTCTCTTTTTTCGTCTACTCTAACCCTTTATTTCTGGATTGACTTCCACCTTGGGTTCTTGGATTTCCAATGCAGTCTGTGGTAACATAACTACATCGGACAATATATCAGGAAGTTTTTCCTGCACCTTACAGCAGGTATTGGTACTAGTGATTGGGATAACATTCTGTATCATCTCAAACTCATCAATCATAGGGTCCTCCTTGGTCTTTTGGGTAAAATCTCTCCCATCCAGTTGTGGCTCAACCCACTCTTTGTCAACCCGTTGTAAAGTAGCAGTGCAATGCTCAATATAATGCAGTTCAGGTGGCTCTATAGGCAACTTTGGACTAACCAACTCAGCAATTTGATCTTCAAGTTTTTGATTTTGTGTGGTTAATGTAGCTACTTGAGTTCTCAAAGAGCCCACCGTAACTAAAAGAGATGAAAATTGGATTAAATGAGGTTTAAGAACATTTACAACAATTTGATTATAAAATTTTTCTAGACATGTAACAATCTTCTCAACTTCCCTATCATGTCTTAAGATGAAGTCATCAAGCATACGATCTTGAATAGACTTATGAGGCTCAGGCTGGAGCGGTAAGTGTGATGGTGTCATCGAACTAGGATTGCAGGAATTTGAATTTGGCACATTCACGTTACCCAAAGCTACGTGACAACATGTATAATCATGATCTGCAGCTCCACAAGACTCACAGAAGAGGTTAGAAGTATATGGGTTTGGGTAACCCAAATTAGAATTGTCAAAATCATACCTCTAAGTACTTGTATTAAGCCTAGAAGAAAGAAATGGTTAATACTTTACCTCATACATACATGAATCTCTTTGTTCGACTCTTTCTAAATAGCCTGAAAATAAAAAGGAAAAAAAATCAAAGTAAAATAATGACCTAAACTCACCAATAGAGGTGACAACTAATATTAACAAATTGGTCCCCGACAACAACGCCAAAAACTTGATAGGACAAAAACCTACCCACAAGTATATGGGATCAGTTGTAGCTTTTCAAGTGTCATTCCCACGAGGACTGTGTAGTATCTATTGTAACTTAAACTGGTAAGCTAAGCCGTAAAAATGGAGATTCGTTTGATTAACAACTAAGAAAATAAGAAACAAGAATTGCAAAAGATGGTTGTAAACAATTGCGGAGAAGATTCTAGGACTAAGGATCCCTATAACAATGTCTTGTTAAACTTACGGATATCTATATGAAAATAGTCTGAACCTGTCTGAAGGAGCTCTCATGCTTCAAAGATGGGAATTGATATTGTTGCTGGAGGAGCTCTCATGAGAAAAAGGTTAACGGAGGCTTGGGCGTTGATTGAATAAATGGAATTGAACAACCAAAAGTGGTCAAACCCAAAGTTCGAACCCAAGAAATCTCCCGGAAGGTATGATGTCAATACCCTTTTTAGCGGCTAAAAATGACGCCTTGTCGGCTAAGTTGGATGCCCTTAGCAAAAGGTTTGATTGCATGAATGTGAAGTCTAATGATGTTAGAAATGTTGGTGTGCATAATGCTTGTGAAATTTGTGGTATATTTGGTCATGTTGCTTTGAGTTTTCAGTATGTGAATCCTTCTTGTTCCCAAGACCTTCCTATTGAGCATGTTGTCTACTCTAACAACTCAAGACCAAAACCTCCAAATGGGCCTATTCTAGCACATATAATCATGGTTGGAGGAACCATCCTAATTTCCCATACCAAAACACCATGCCTCAACCTCCTCAAAGATAACCACCTGATTTTCAACAAGGTCCTTACCAATCTACACCTCCTCCAAAGTCTAACCGTGATCTCATGATGGAGAGTTGCATAGCCACACAAAGCAAAATGATGACTTTAGAAACCAATTTGGGCAACTTACCTCCAAATTTGATGCCCTAGTCATTGATAACAAAATGTTGGAGACCCAAATTTCACAAATTGCCCAACAAGTTGCTAGCTCTTCCTCTAGACTTTACGGTTAAACCGAGCCTTATCCAAGAGAATGTATGGCGGTAACCCTTAGGAGTAGAAATTGCATTTGATGATGCTTTAAATTATATATATATATATAGCAACTAAGTAGACCTGACACTCGAGTTAGAGCCAAAGCACTAATGTGTCATTTTAGGTGGAGGTTGTGTATGAATCGGGTCATTACCCGTCAAATACGAGTTTCGGTCAACGAACGGATTGAAATCACATGACAGTGTTCCACTGTCATGTGCATTGTATTATTTATTTATTTTTCATAAAAGATGACTTTTTTAGCTCATACCTCTAATGATCTGGGTTAAATGGACCTCTTCTCTTTTTGTTAATAACTAGACTTTTTAGCCCGAATGTCCAAAGGTCCGGGTTAAAATATATTTGATTATTTAGCTTGGGTGTGTTTCAAACATCCGGGCTATTTGATCTATTATCATACTACTCTGAAGCCCGAACCTATTTTACGGTATATTCGGGCTCTATCTTGAAAAACGCTCGGGCTAAAAAGCCCATTTTGTACTAACTTTTGGAATCTTATACCCCAACTTTACATCCTATCTTAGCCTCTATTTCTAGGGTTAGCATTTACTTCATTCTCTCCCTAGATTCAACTCTAGATTCTCATAGATTCCACTTAGACTAGTAACTAGATTTTAGATCTATTTTGGGTTGTTGAACACTCTTGTGTTGCAAGACTTGAAAAAGGAGCAACGTTTCAGCCTTTCTCCCATGGTTTAATGATAACTCAAGGGTTTGATTGAATGAGAAGTAGCTCTTACTCATTCTCTTTATTACTTGTTTTATTGTTCAATGTTTACATGTGCTTCATGGTTCATTTGATGTTTTGTGTCATGTTCATGCAAATTATGAGTGAGTAGTTGCTTGTGTTAGGATTGGGAGTAGCCCAATGGTGATTATGTGATGATTTGGTAAAGTTTTCTCTTTGATTGAATGAGTTTTGGTTTACTACTCAAATTTGTCACACCAAGTGTTTGTTAAAATGCCTAGATAGTATTTTTTTTACATGTGTTAAATGTTAGATATGCATTGAAAGGTGTTATTTGACATTGGAACCTCATGATTTGAGCTAGGACTTTTAGAACCACGAGAGTAGGCCTAGTATCCTAGTGGTTGTGTGAATTGTCATTAAGCTTAATGCCCATATCTTGAGTTAATTTACACAAAAGTAGGAGTTAATCAAGTTTAAGTTAGCTTTCTTATATCGTGAAAGAGGATAAGAGAAATATTAGGATATTTGACCATTCTAGACCATAACTTGCAACCTTAGAGATTTACTTGCTTATCATTACATGTTACCATTATGATGAACCTAAATCCTAGCCTTCCATCCATCAATTAACCCAAATCTACCTTTTATCGTTTTAGTTACCTCTAGACTTTGTATTTCGTGTTTGTTCTATAAAATCAAAACCAAAAACTCTTGTTTGATCTAGATTATTAGTTTGTGTAAAGTTGGTGATCAACGAGTGCTCCCTTAGATTCGGTATCTTTTATACTACTCGATAGTACCGTACACTTGTGGGCCTATCACATGTACGGCTCAATAATCCTCTAGAACCTGATCGTCTCTCGATATGTGAAGGCCATGTACTATGACTTCAAATCTAGCGGGTCACGTGGCATTCAAAATACGTGAGAAGCCAAAAAAGCTTAAGAATAAATATTAATTGATAACTACACATATATTTTAAAATCATTATACTTACATCCTCATGGTGGTACTTAGCCAAGACATGTCGGTAATGCCAAAGCTTGTCCAATTTCCGTAGAGGGTTGTGCTCGACGCAATACCAAGCAACATATCGGTTTTCGTCCCCTCTGTTGGGGCGGGGATGCGGGTTTTCTAGAAATCTAAGGAAGTACACTCATATCCACGTCTATAATTGATTAATATAGATGTACTTAATATTAATTGATTAAATTATTAATTTATTTCACAAACACAAAGTAAACACGACAATTTAATTAAAGTAGATAGGTGCATCACGCTATGCCTACATTTTGATCTTGATAAGCCTCACGGGGGTTCTATACATGTACGCTAGAATACCGGTGCCCTAGGCAAACTAGGGAGTACGCTTATGATCCACGAACATCAGTATCATCCAATAATTTAGCTTGTTCATGGACTTGTCCACGAAAAAGCTAGATCCCATGGTCTGGAATAGAAACCCTAATGCACATGCGAGGGGCTAGTTGTCGTCCAAGCAACTCCCTCAAAAAGTCAAATTTTTTTAGCCCGACGTTTGAGATCCACTTCGCCAAATTGAACATATACCCAAAATCGGTTGTGATCTCCTCGTCCGTAGCCTCAACATGGACCACGTCTCCATCGATACGCAATCCCATAATCCTCTACACGTCATGAAGCATAATGGTAATCTCACCCATTGGAAACTGGTGATATGGCTAAAACCTATCCGCAAGTGTACTAGATCGGTTGTAGTAGTCAAGTGTTGATCCCACAAAGACCAATGTAATATTAATTGAAAAATTATTAGTGAACTAGGCCGTAAAATAAGGAATTGGAAGAAGCTATAACTAATAAAAATAAATAAAAAGGATAAAATCAATGGAATAAATGTGTCTAAGTTTAAGGATCACCGTAACAATTTCTCTGTAAATAAAATTACACTTCACCTAAATCTAGTCCAAATCATTTGAATGTAAGCTATCTAAGGTAATCTACTAACTCCTTTCAGACGATAGTACACGTGTCTGTACTAAACTAACAATCGTTGTCGCGCTCCGCTAATCCACCTCAAACCTAGAACATCTATGATAGCCTATTATTCCTCAAGAATAATTAAGTTGCTGTTGCACAAATAACACTCAGGTTCAATTCATAGGAATCTAATAGAAGTTATTACCTCTCAGTCTCAAACCCTACTTGACTATCTATTAAGGTTATCATCTTTCAGTCTCAAACCCTAATAGGATCCATTTTACATAGGCTAATGTGGGAATAAAGCATCTAGGAATGAATCAAATATTATTTCAATTCATGCAAAGAAATAAGTCTAATTACATATGCATTGTCAGGATCACCACAACCTTAGAATTATGAATTTAACCAAGCATAATTAAAGATAAATAATAGATTAAACTAGCCATCAATATGCATGAATTATTCAATAAAAGCAGAAGATAAAAAAAACTTAATTTCAATAACGAAATAATCCAATCGAAGGCTAGAACATTAAGTACACAAATCTTCAAATTAAACAAGGGCCTAAAACTCCTCTTGAATTTCCATGGTGCGGCGGTCCTTCAAAAAAAGAAAAACAAAACTAACCTAATTAAACTAATCTAATCCTAAGCTAAACTAACCTATTTGGCCCTTCCCCTGTAGGCTGTAGTCAAACATATTAGTATATATATAAATCGGTGAGTTAGGTAAATGACCATTTGACAAACCTTTTTTTAAACTAATGAACCCTTAGTAAAAATGGACTCCTCTCCCTCTCCCTAAACCCTACTCCCTATCCCCTAAATCTTACTCTTTAAACCCTAAAAATTAGTAGAAATCTTTTTTATTAATTGAAAACTCTTAAAGGGTCAATGGGCCCAAAATCCTCTATATAAATAAGATAAGATACCAAGCAGCACAAACTTGGACATCATCACCTATTCCCGTCTCCAACAGATGGGCCGCTTCAATCCATGTCACATGAAAGCCCAACAATGAGCCCAATTTCCAAGCTGCACAAACACCACCACAACGTACGACATCCTCATGAAACGAGTGGGACCCAGCCATCCAAGACTGCAAATAATGAAAAATACGCATGTCCTTTTCTTTTATACTAGACTTTTGTTAACCCGGCCCGTTTGTTATGTGATCCATTTGTTCGGAGCCCACAACAATATCTCGTATCACCTCTAGATTAGATCTAAAATACATGAAATATATAAAAGTACGAGTGTAGATTCTGAATAAAAAATATAGCAAAACAAATTATAAAACACATAAAATATGAATGCAAATTATTTAAATTAAGATGTAACTAGACCCCTAAAATATATAAAAATTACGTGTTATCAACTGTAAATTGTTTGTCTCGAGATGCCATCTTTCAACGAAATCCGAGATGAGAACGTGGTCTATCGATCCAAACTGAATGTCATGTAGTCGGGTCAACCACTCAATGACATATAATAAATCCAGATACCATCAACCACCTCCCTAGAAATAAGGTGTTGTGGCCAACAATCAAAATGAATCGGACGTGTATAAGCCTTCAAAAGATAAGGGGGCAAAATCCTACGCGAAGGAGTATGCCATATCCGATTAGCAACGTGATCGTCAAAGCTCCGCAACAGTTCAAGGGACTCAAAACCGTATTGAACGCGCTGACGTGCAACCTGTACAACAACCTCAAGAACAGGCTCCTAGGAGCGGGATGGATGGGAGCAGCAACGTCAACATGCTCCTTGGGACGGGCATTGTCTCCTAGGGGCGTCATCCTCCATATAAACATTGTCCAATCCAAGGACGAGATTCTCTAAAGCAACAATGTGCTCTGTAGGGACGGTATTCGATGCCAAATGAGAAGAAGCGGTAGCGGAATGATTGGTCACATCCTGACCCATGTACGGCGTACTCGTCGTTGCATATGCTCGACTACCACCTATTATTTCAAATATTAATCGTTTATATTAATTTATTTGTTCAATGTATAATTCAAATTTATTTTCGATTTTTCTTCATAATTTTTTGTTTAAAATCCAATTTAGGTATTAAAATATTTTTTAACGTCGTTATTTATAATTATAACTACAACTCTAATTTATGTATTATTATTTTTTATAAACTTATTTTAATTATACGATGATATGGTTCGTTAATGTTTATTGTTTATTTTTTATTTTTTATTTTTTCATCTCTTATGTTTATTTGTTATAAGTTTAATTAATTTATTTTTAAACATTTTATTAATTTTTATTTGAACATTGTTACCCTAAACAATAAACCATAACTCTAATTCATCTAATAAGTTCGAAGTCATTTCATTTCTAACAATATTATCTTATTTATACAAATAATTTGATGTACTTAATTAATTAATTTTAAACTAAACTAAGCTAAAATAAATCAAAACGTATAAATAATACCTCGAAAAGATTAAATTAAAATTAATTAAACTTAATAATACGTCTAAACAAATTAAGTGAGAATAAATCAAAACATTAAAAATGTACCTCAATTTGAGGCAGACAAGCATGCCTCCGTCGAAGGATGCCCAAACTTCCCACCGAACCAATAACGAACGACATCGTACCTGATCTCATCGCCGGAGCCGAGGCCTCAACTGCACCAATCGACGTCATCGCCAAGGATTTCGCACCAGTTGCCGGAGCCGGATCCGCCGACCCCCACACCACCGCCGCTCCAACAGCCGCCGCCACCGCAATACGTCCTTTGCCTCCACCTCTTCCGTTGCCAGTCTTCCACCTCCTCCATCGTCACCTAATACGCCGCCACATCTCGCTGCCCATCAGTCTAGCCTCAGTTCGACGCATGTGTTGCCACACCTTCAACCTCCGCCCTTCACTCCTCCCTAGAAATATGACCCTCCGCGCGCTGCTCCTCTCCAACCGCCGCCGCTGCTCGCATCGCTTCCTCTCCACACCATCCATCGGACCAATGTTGTCGCCGCCTCTTATGGGAGAAGCCATCACCGTTTGGAAAATTCAAAACTCGCCGCCGCTTGCTAGGGTTTGCTGGAATACTAATTATGGAAGATGAGTTTGTGAAAGCAAATTTGCGTTGTTATATGGCGCTCTTCACCAACCCAAATTTAATGCACAATGAAGTGGCACATAAACAAGCTTTTTTTCGAGCATATATTTTTATGCACTATGGAGTGGCGCATAGCCGTGAAAAAACAAATCTTAAGCGGTGCAAATATGATTCCTGTAAAATAAAGGACTCGAACTTAATATGAAGTTGTCTACGTATTCTCTTAGGGTTGGAGAAATCAAAGAACACATAATTCTCTTACTTTTAAGATGGAACCCCACTTACCTAAGATAACCCATCTTCGGATCCGAAAGGATTCGTTTTTGCGTCTCCAATCAACTTGTCTGATGAAGATGAACCCTTCATTGTTTGTTGTCTAAGTTTTGCCCTCTTTCAATTGTGAAGGCATACTTGAGATTCCAATGTATTGGGTCCCATATATTTTAGACTATAATGTGCTAGCTTTGGATAGAAATTTTCTCTACCGCTACCGTTGAGGCGAGAACGTCAAGAAGATGAGCCATAATCTTTGCTAGTGCTGATACATCTTCTTATGTCGCTTCCACCAATCCAAAATCTCAAAATCTAATTGACCATACTAATAAGATGTGATTAGATAAGTTCCGAGGTCAGAACATAAAGAACTCGAGCCACAATGTTTGCACGTCTTCCTATGTTGCTTTCACTAATCCAAAATATCAAGATCTCCTTCTCCATACTCAAAGAAGTTGTTAGATAAGTGTCGAGCTCCGATGTGAGCCTGAATGCCTTGATATTTTAGTAAGATAATGTAAAAATGCAGTTCAGCTTGATGATAAACAAGTTTCTAGAGATGATGAGGGAGCAACATTGATACGAATGTGAATCAACATTATCCTTAGTATGAAAATGTAATAACCCTCATTTTTAGTAAGGGTATTCATGTAATTTATCAACTCTATTTCTAATAAAGGAATTTTGGTATTTATTTCATTATTCTAAAAAGGGAAATAAAATAGATAACCTTAACTTAAGTTGTTACAACTTTATGTGGTGACTTATTTAAATTTATTCTAACATGGGGTTATATTATATTTAAATACAAAATTAACAAAGTGTTAAAAATGGATTAAGTATGGTTAAAATTATAATAAAGGGTAACTTAAGCATTAGTTTAACCTAAGTTAATTTTTCTACAAATTAGTTTTGGGTTAAAATAATATTAGAAGCTTAGATTTACAAAATAAATAAGTTTGGGTAAGTTTGGTGATTTTTGAAAAGTTGTTGGAGGGCATTTTTGCCACAATCCAAAAACTTGAGGGGCTCGACTGTAATTATGGAGAAACTTCATCTCATACCTCCAGCTATTCGGCCGAGAGTTTCCAAAGCTCAATAATGGCGGATTTGGGCATGTTTTCGCCTCCTTTCGTCCAATCAATCCATGCGCTTTGTAGCTAGGACTAAAACGTGTAAGATCTTTGTGGAATCGAAAAGTATAGGTCAAAGACGAGATCAAATTTCGTTATTGAAGGCAAGTGTGGCAACCAAAAATGCATTTTGGAAATTTGACAAAATCGGGGCCAATTTGATATCGTTTCCTTTGAAGTTTTATATGGTTTTTAAGATATTTCCGAGCTCTTTCCAACCCCTATAAATAGGGATTCAATCGTTGATGTTTGAGCATCCAATTTTGATATCAAAGTCACGAACCCTAGAAATTTCGAAGCCTCCATTGCCGCCTAGCTTTCGGCCACCTCCGAGCTTCTCCGCCCCAATTGCCGCCACCACCAGGTGCGTCTGGAAGCCACCTTCAAAAGCCCTCACTTTCTTTTGCCGTCCCTCCGCTGCCGAGCTCCAATTTCGCCATAAACCACCAAGTTGCCGCCGTAACCTGTTGAAGGGAAATGGCTTTGATCCGGTTTTTGAATTCTTTTATCTTCTTTATTTTTATTTGGCTTAATCTTGGTTAATTAAATTAATCTAGATTATTGAATAATTAGTTGTGATTAATCTAATTTTATAAATATTAAAATTAAATTAATTATAATTAATTTGGGTATTATCTTATATTTTGAGATAGAAATTTTAGGATTATAAATCAATTATTGGATCAATTTATTATCATATGATTATTTAGAATATACGACTAATTAATTGTTAGAATCGTATAAATAATCACTTTATTATAAAGCCTTGAAATTGATTTATTTAGAGTTAAATAAATTCAATTAGAAACAGAGATATTGTATCCGTCAAATTTCGATATTGAATAGATTATCTAACTGTAATTTATTTATTGTGTGTGATTTGGATACGTCTCGGAATTCCTTTTTGGAATAGAAATAAAGTAAGGAACCAATTTGTTTTTCGAAAGCAACCATCTCCGATACGCCGTTCAACCTTTTTCGTGATTCAAGGCAAGTGGTGGTTTGCTCTTGCACATTTATCCCATTTTTATCTTAATTGACAATGAATCGATTATGCTATTAAGTTGGGATAAATAATTCTCTTGTCGTTTGGGAACTTGTTTGATTAAATGGTGTGGTAAATGAACCTTATTATTAGGTTGTTTAATATGCTAGCAACGACCTATATATATATATATATCTATTATTATTATAGGATGCTAGATAAACTTGGTGTGGACTTTGATGCGTTCCGGGCTCCCAAAACGCGAGTCAGAGCAGATCTAGGTAGAAGGCGGACAAATCTCTCTTGCTCAATGAAGACTGGAGCGTCGCAGAAGGAATTGGAGGCTCTCGCGGGGAAAACCGCAATCGCGGGGTGGTCGCGGGTCTGGTTGCGGGTCAGGTCGCGGGTGGTTTGGTTGGGCGCGGGATCTCGGCTAGGGCAGAGAGCCAAGTGGGTACGTTAGGCCGCAAGCTTCCGGGCTCGAAAATGAAGCCACGCCGGTGCATGTGTATCTGCTGCGCGTTCGTCCTTGTGTGCCTATCCAGCGGTGCAGTGCTCCTCTTTGGTCCAACACAGTCTGCCTTTCGCCGTATCCTCGACGAATCCGGTGGGAGGGCCAGCGCTTGCGCAACGCTGGGAGCCAGAGGAAGCTCATTAGGAGGCACATCATCAAACACCTGCAAGAGCGATGGCACAATATGGGGTAACTCATAGGGATCCTCTAATAAAGAAAGACACACAGGTGTAAGAATAGGAGAACGTCTCTGGAAAGAAGGAGTAAATGCTCGTGAGTAAGTCAGCAAAGAGCGATGCTCTACTCGGCCCTGCTGTGGCGGCACCATGGTGCCGGCATCAGGATCAAGGGGTTGCGGGCACGTTCATGGTGGTGTCGCAGCAACTGAAGTTGTATGTTGAAGGGCCGCGGTCGTGACTTTGTGGCTCGTGGTCGCGGTCGCGTTTCTGTGGGCCGCGGTCGCGTTTCTGTGGGCCACGGTCGCGGGATTGTATGCCGCGGTCGCGGTTGTGTGGCCGCGGTCACGGCTGCTGCTGCCGCGGTTGCAGTTTCGACATAAATGATATGTCGCGCTTATGCGGACTTCGTGCGGTTCCTCTCCACGTGGTCATGTAAGATCTCCTGAGGCGTCATAGGGTGAAGAGTGACTCGCCTACCGCCATGCATAAAGACGTAAGTGTTGAGGAACCCGTCATGGACTGTCTTCTTGTCATACTGCCAAGGTCTACCAAGTAAAAGATGAGTAGCATCCATAGACACAACATCACATAAAACAATATCATAGTATTGACCAATTTGGAAAGGGGTGCGGCATTGCTTGTGTGCCGCATCACCCTTACCTTCAGAAAGCCACTGAAGGCCATAGGGCTGAGGGTGTGGCTGCGTCGGTAATTAAAGGTGTTGGATAACCTTCTCACTCACAATGTTGTAGCACGAACCACCATCTATTATCACGCTGAGGGAGGCATTCTGGACCAGACATCGGGTATGGAAGAGGGTCTCTCTCTAGTCCATCAGGGACACCTCCGTCACAGTAAGTGTACACTGCGCGAAAAGGCTCAAGGAGGTACCCGTAGATAAATCATGGGGTGCACAGGTGTACCTAGCGTCATGAGGAGCGTAGTCCTGCTGCTCGGGAGCTATCTCCTCATCTTGCTCATCATCAAAGGACTCATATCCTGCGGCCTGGGTGAAAATAATTTTCTTCGGGTTGGGGCAGTCGCGCTGAATGTGGCCACGACCACCACAACGAAAGCAGGCCTAGTCCCGCGTCCTATCATTGCTGCGCGGGGCCTTCCGAATCGAGGCGGGTAGCGCAGTGGTGCGCGATGCCTCATGTCCACGAGCCGGGGGCTGAGTCTGTCTGGGCTACACTGGAGAGGACACATCAGTAGAAATGGAAGGAGCGGGGTTAGTGTCATACCTGCGAGACTGATTCTGGGGCCAGGGGGTCTGTCTCCGGCGTTGATGCTGCTGGTGGATCCACATCGCCGTATGAGTGAGCTGGTTCAGGTCCCGTATAGGTAGGATCTCCAACTGGTCTCGTAAATTTGGATTTAACCCACTCAAAAACCTGGTCCGTATAGTAGATGCGGCGATGCTCATGCCCGCCTTGTAATACAGATCCTCGAGTTTGGCGAAAAACTCGAGTGGTATCTGGTTGCCCTGGCGAGCTAGTGCAATCTCCATCCGCATGTGGTTCTGTAAGTCATCTGGAATATATTTGCGGCGCATGATGAACTTCAGCTGGTGCCACTGATCAATTTGCTCAAGGCCTCTTCGTTCCCTGTCAGTATAGAAACGATGCCACGAACATCGGGCCGCGCCACAAAACTACAGAGTGGCAACACCGACCTTCTCGTACTCCTCATACTGACAGTGGCGTAGGGCGTGTTCTGTAGCCTCCAACCAATCTAGAAACACAGCAGGATCATAATCACCATGAAAATGCTCAATAGTTACCTTGATCTCGCGACGAATGGCATATGGATTGGGCGCGTGTCGGCGGTCAGGGAAACGTCGAGCTGCATGATCCGGCTCAGGGTAAGGCTTGTCCAGGTCGTCGTCATAATCATCAAAGTCATCCTCGACTGGGCGTGGGCGACGCTCACGATGACGGTCATGATCCTCGATGCGGGGCTGCGGTCGGGCTGTAAGCTGTCGCACGGGTCGTCGCGGTGGCGTCAGGATCCTCGGTGGGATGTAATCCGGCAGATATAGTTGGCTCTCAACTGGGTCGCCTAAAGGTGGATGGAAGTTTCCCAGATTCGGGACACCTGTAACCTCAAAACCCTCCTCATCATATTCAGTAAAAGCAATGGGAGTCACATACCTGGGTCGCGGTGCAGAACGCAAAACAGTATCGGGATCGCGGCTGATCGTAGGGCGCATCGGCGCCGTCTGTGGTGCCCTGCCGCTGGTGTGGCCGTGAGCTATATCTCGGCGGCGCTCAATGGCATCCTTGTGTGCCTCGTCCCGCTGCATGGACTCGTAACGCCGACGTCGGTCAATGGCGTCGACGTAAGGGTAGAGCCCAAATTCAGTGGCGGAGGACTCGTGCTCGGCGGAGTCGTAGGCGAAGTCGTCTGCTGGCGAGCATTGGGGTTGGTATCTGTTGAAGCCATGGTCCTCCTGCTGGGACTCAATGATGGAGTCCAGGCGTCGAAGACCCGGCTGGAGCTGCGAACTCGAGGGCATCGGACCCTTTCCTTTTTCCAGGCGCCGCCTGGTGTCGGTAGTGATCGCGGACGCCAACAGAAAATCAACAGCAACAGTGTCGACTGGAACAGAAGGAGCCGCGGTCGCGGCTGCGGCAATGGTGGCCGCTTCGTAGGAGGCAAGTTTCCTCTGGGTCTCCTCGAGTTGGGCACGTACTTCTGCCATCTCCCGGGTATGAGCATCGTCAGCGGCCTGGCGAGCTGCGAGAACTTTGTCCGATTCTGTCCCTAAAGACACCATGGAAAACACGCAAAAAGAGCATAAACAAACACAAAAGGGAACAAAAACAAAGGACAAAATAGATCAAATCAAACCCACAATGTCTCACGTAGGTCACTAATCTGGGTAAAGCCGTGAGGGCGGAGTGGCTAGGCTGACTTAGCGTGGACTAAACCAACACAAAAATCACAATTCAGAAGCCAACAATCAGTGACTACGTAAGAAGTAATCTAGCATGCAAATCCTAGAATCCATAGAGAAACAATACGGGGAGGTAGGATTAATGGACCTATGTCAATAGTGAATCGGCTTCGCCGAGATCGCCTCAGGCTTTTGTTTTTCTATTTTGGTGGCTGATTTTTTTTTTGTAAACCGAATGCCTTTTTTTAAAAAAAAATTGACACAAGCTTTGATTGTAGATTAAGAGCAATTGCAGAGACTAGAAAGAAGTAATGATTGTATGAAAACTAGGAGAGAACAACGTAGAAAAATTCCAACAATAATCACGAACTCTAGCAAACCAAAGATGCAAAATTAATATGATTTATGGCAAGCAAAGTCCACGACTAGGGTTAGGGTTTCTCATGGTTATCTCTCATTTTTTTTGTGTCTTAGGGTTCTCTCGGTCTTGAACAAGGGCTTTCCTGAAAGCCACAAATTCAACCTAGGGAAAAGGATTGTTGGCGGCAACCAACAACAACACAAACTGAAACAAAAGGAAGCAACAACAATTGCGGCAAGCCACACAAACGAAAGGCGGAAGCAAGGAAAAAGACTGAAATTGTAACGTGAGAACAATACGAGTAAGAAAGGACCAACCTTGTACCCCTAAATCTGATACCAGTTGATGCGTTCCGGGCTCCCAAAATGCGAGTCAAAGCGGATCTAGGTAGAAGGCGGATGAATCTCTCTTGCTCAATGAAGACTGGAGCGTCGCAGAAGGAATTGGAGGCTCTCACGGGGAAAACCGCGATCGCGGGGTGGTCGCGGGTCAGGTCGCAGGGTCGTGGGTGGTTCGGTTGGGTGCGGGATCTCGGGTAGGGCCGAGAGCCAAGTTGGTGAAGGGGGATTGTAGACAAGGCGGGATGGGTTCGGTGGCTTGCGAGAGTGGTTCGGGTGGCCGGCGATGGCGGCTCGTTGGAGGCTCGGTTGAAGGAGCTAGGCCTAGGGGCGGGAGCCTGGCTCAACGGCAGCACTAGGCTTTAACTCTCAATTCAACGTATTCATTAATTAGGTATATAATGGCTTATATAGGAGCCAAAACAAGGTTCTTGCCCGATGGGCCTAAAAACAAAAGTGGATCGGCCGTCTTGGCACAAGAGAGGCCCGACATCCGAAAATAGAAACTTGCCAAAAACGGCAACATCCAAATATAGTAAATACTAAAAACGGTAACTTTCCAAACTTAGAAACATTCTAAGAATAGAAACTGCTAAGAAGGGAAATTGCTAAATACGAAAAATACCAAAAATAGAAAGTATCTCAGAATGTCTCGAAATTGGCATGTGAGCCTCACAATACCAAAACAACTCAAATGGCACGAGAAGTTCCGAGGAATGTCGTGACCGGGGTCGCATCAGACTTGTTGTGCATTTGGTGTGGGCATATATGCTAGAGTAGCACGAGTATTCGTAGGAACACTATTTATCTTGTGAGGTTTAGCTATTTCTTTATAACTGGTATTAGGAGGATTATTGCCCTAATACTTTTGGTCATGACCTACCCTTATTTGAATATAAGTGGTGGTGCACTTAACTAGTGCCAATGTTCGGGATTTATCCCATTCTATATCTCCTTGTGAGATCGGTTGTGGAAATTAAAAGCTTTAACGTTAATGCACATTTTGAAATTAAATAAGATAAGTGTCTTGTTGCACATAATTACTATACCCTCGAGCGAGAAGTACAACGTGGAACCCGCCCAGACTCATATTTAAAGTAAGTCTTCTTTCTAATCCGGATTCTCCTTATACGGTGAGGTTGGTCGTGGACCTAAATATTCAAGGTCGGTTTTCAAACTTTGTGTGAATTATAATGTTCCCAAACAAATTCATTAATTTCCCATAAGACTCATTTCCTTTGGAGTCTTCTATTGTCGCATACCTTTTCTTTCGTTTTAGTGAGAGTATCTCGGTTATATATTGTCTACCGACTATTATTCGAGAGACATAGTAACCAGATACAATCACAAGAGCCATTATGTTTGAGTCCTTGTTTAGTCTTTCATTAGACTAACCGACCTTCTTTTTTCTTGCATGGTTGGCTGATGTCATCCGTCCTATACGGCACATCAGTGGTTGGTTTCAAACAACCTTGAAGTAACAAATCGAAGACGAAGGCTTGCAGTTGAAGTTTAGTTTCAAGAATTTCAAGGTCGTTTAAATATAGGATTTAATTTTCTAATTAATGTAATAGGTGAAGTTGTATATCGTAGTCATGTAATTAAGATTTACTTAAAGTCTTCCACCATAATTTAAATATCGTTTGTAAATTATCCTTATCAATTTAGGAGAGGAATTTTAATAAAAGATTGAGTTTTCTTTATACAAAGTCTTCTGCTATTTACTCTTTATTGTTTAATGTTCATTTATTTATTGAAGTATAATTGTTCCGATTAAAGCCTTGGGTGGCTTTGAACTTTACAGTTTGAGGTCATTGGCGTGTGACACTACCGACGTAAGTCGGGGGTGTTACAGAAAAGAAGAAAACAAAGAATCAACATGAGATCTAACTCTAATAATGATGTGTAACCTTACAATTAATCAACATCACCAATTTCTACTTCCAAAACTTCAGAAGATTATTGTAATAGTAGTTCCAATGCAAATTTACACAAGCAATGAGATAAATATCGGGAATAATCTTGTAATTTGTGCATCCATTTACTACACATACGTAAACTGATATCCTTATTTCTAGGAATAAGAAGCATGTCAGTAAAAGCGCCCGCACTATTCAAAACTTCAAAACAAAATGAGCACATGATTGTCATACATGACTAAAATTTTAAGTTGCATCATTTTTTTTAAACATTCATAATTTTGGAACAAGTGTCTCAACCCGGTGTTAGTAGTTGAGTGCTTAGAATATTTTGAGTGGCAAAATAAGACAAAAGAGTTTTATAAGCAACTGATTGACCAAGTAATTTACAAGTGAAATTCCAATGATGACTAACAACTTTCAGAAAACGTTTTGGTTTGACGACATGTTGAGTGTGATACCTTTCCCACTTATTTGTCATCGTTTTATGTATCCAAATATATTTAATACATATATAACATCTCTAATTAGTGTAATCAAATGAACCATTATACTTAAACCATCTTGAACACATAATTTTAAAACATGGCAAACACACCGTACATGAAAATATTTACTTCCAAAAATTGATTGACAATTAATTGATGTGATTTTGTTGGATGCATTGTCAAAAGAAATAGAAAAAAACGCATGGTAGTTAATCTATACTCTTGCATGTATAAGTGTACAAATATTGGTCGTAATATGGGCGTTATCAAATGCTCTATAAACCAAAATTTGTAATTTGCATAGTAAATTTATCATCGATGGTAAATAATACCCATGTATGAATGAATAAGTTGAAGATCACTCAAAATATCAATAAAAATGGAAACATGAATATTATTGATACTAAAAAATCAATCAAAGCATTCCTACGTTTTTAAATGCTTGTAAATAGAGTTTTTCTCTTATCAGTTTGTCTAGAAAGTGGTTTCTAAGCCGGTTGCACATAATTATTAATCTAATCATAAAAAGCAGAAATATCACTAAATTAAAACGCTAAATAATCAACACTAATAGATTCAGATAAAGTATAAATACTACTTTCATGGTCTTAATGCAACAAAGTAAGAGCATGAGAAGAAAATATGCCAACCCGGCTTATTCTGTTTACCCTCGTGTCATTCCCAAATTGTTTTGGTGCTATTCTTAATATGCTATACACAATTTCATATCCTCCTGCCATTGCCAAAGTGTATTTAGTGTTACAATAGTTACAAAAAATTATACTTTTATTAGGATGTAAAATTTCATTTTTAAAAGGTTGTATAAATATATTGGAACTAATAACTTGTTCTCCTCCCACTTGACTCGTTTAAGATAACCCTATTCCACCTTTATTTCTATAATTACCGCTTCAAATCGAATCGATAACCATGTCTATTCCAAATATTTTTTTCAGACTTCGACGCGACAGAATCATAGCACAACTAAATTCAAAAAATGTCTAAGGTTCCAACAAATTCCCCTTTCATATGCTTGCTTTCTCTCGCCATTGCAACACGAACTTCAAATTAGAGAGACGAGAGACGAGCGAAAAATGACAGATTGAAAAAGATCTTGAATCACACTACTCCACGAAACAAAGCCTCTTGATTGCTCAACCGATAACCATGTCTATTCCAAATCTTTTTTTTTGCTCGTCTCTCTGATTTGAAGTTCGTGTTGCAATGGCAAGAGAAAGCAAGCATATGAAAGGGGAATTTGTTGGAACACGCGGTAAGCATCTTTTTCAAGCACTTTTCAATTTCTGATAGATTAATGGAGATTTACGAGTACTTCAACAAGTTTAGGTGTGTAACTAATTTCAGTTGATAAATGTCGATTTATGCACACAAATCGCTTAGAGTGCTTGTAAAAGCTTGAAAGTTTGAGATGCTTTGAGGTTGTATAAATTTAAAATGAGAAAATTACATGCATTTAAAGATGAGGAAATCGCTTAGAGATGCTTCGAGGTTGTCTAGGATTTACAAATATTTAGCTGGAAAACGCCTGAATGTCTAAGGTTCTACATGAACTAGAGTATAAACTTCATATTTAGACTCTTGAAACATAATGATATTTACGTAAAGCATGTATCGTTAGAACTTTCAGCTTGTTTTTAGGAACTCTTCAAACTCTTGCATGTTCACCGAGATAATAAAGTGCATAAATAAATGACAAAAGTTCAACTTTGACATGCTTAAAGTGCATAATTTTATTTTTATAATTTGTAGATATCTCACATGTTTGCTTGTTTTTTCACGAACACATAAGCTCCTAGTGTGCATACATATTTTAATAAAGTGCATAAATAAATGACAAAAGTTCAATTTTGACATGCTTAAAGTGCATAAATAAAAGTCTATAATTTGTAGGTATCTCACATGTTTGCTTGTTTGTTCATGAACACATAAGCTTCTAATGTGCAAAAATATGTTAATAAAGTGCATGTTTTAGTGTCTAATATATGTATATTTGCATGTGCTAAAAAATAATAGACAAAAGGACAAAAACTGAAAAGAAATCTAGAGTATTGCACTTCAAGGATGCAACTATGATAATTGGGGATGACAACAATCACCAAAGAGGTAGAGGTGTTTTATATGTCTTTTTATTGACATAAAAAAACAATGTAACTAAGTGATTTTACTACAAAACAGAGACAAGAAGTAAGAAGTTACATGAGAACAAGCTTGTAGAAAAGCCAGATAGTGAAACACCATTAGACACTAGACAAGACAAAACACAAGAGGATGAGACTCCCTTGCGTAAAAATGGAGGTAATGTTAACAAGTTAATGAGTTATTCAATATAAAAAATTATTTGTTTGACTATATGTAATTGGCTAGAGTCCCCAAGTTATGCACTCGGAAGATGCTCTATTTCCCTAAAGTGCATAAGTTCCATCTAATAGTGCAGGTATATATGGATAAAGTGCACATTTATCTATGTGGTAGAATTGCCAATTAATAAAAAAGATTGTGATCTTAACAGAAAAAATCATAATGTGCATAGATAATTGACTATAGTGTGTGTATTACAAATAAAAGTGCATGTTTAACTCTGGATTTATGATTGCTATTTCAATGCTGTTAAATTGTCATTTCTGATATTTTGTCTATTTATATGGCATCAAATAGGGCAACACACAAAAAAATGGCATCAAAGATAACAGGAAAGAGGGCTCAAACACAAGAATTTGAAGTTGTTGCAATTCAAAACAGTCTAGAGAATAAACTACTGCTAGCACAAACTAAAATGGAAGAAAATGATGATAGAACACTAGCACGAGTAGAAGCTAGGCCGGTAAAAAAGGCAAGAATAACCATTTCTTCAAAGCATGAAGGATTAGACACACGAACTGTGCCGGGAATGTTTGTGAGAATAGTAGCTGAATTAAGTGAAGTGCAAAAAGACAACATTAGAAGTATTGGATTTGGACATCTATTGGATTTGAATATAACAGATATCCTACACTACTTAGGATATTGGGTGCTGGATCATTTTGATGAAGTCAAGTGTGAACTTATAATTGAAAATGGAAAGACTATCCATGCCACATATCGATGTGCATAGAGTGTTGGGTATACCTTTGAGTGGTAAACCAATTATGAAGAGAAAAAGGAAAGAGATTACTGATGTACTTGAACAATGGAGAGCATTGTTTGCAGTTAATAAAGAAGACAAAAATCAAACAATTAGGACAACAAATGTTTCAACAAAAGTTAAAAGAGTGCACAAATGGTAGTGTTTGGTTCAAGAGGCATGTCATATTCTTCTTTATCTCTTTGCTGGTTGAAAGCCACAACAATGGAACAACTAATCAGGATTGGATAATTTAGGACGTTGATGAAATACCAAAAATAAATTGGTGTGAGGTTGTACTGAAGAGTCTTGTTGAAACCAAACTTCAATGGAAGAAAAACAAAAGTTCAAAGTTTAGAGGCCCTATTTTCTTCTTGATTGTAAGTAATTCTTTTTCTACTACATCATTGTAATGCTTATTTTACATGATTTACTTGCATAATTTTTTTTTATTTACAGCTGCTATATGTTGATAAGGTCAACATTTTAGGGAGAAGACATTGAAGCGGCTTCCATGTGTTCCTAAATTTGAATGGAACACACCTAAATGAAAGACATCATGAAGAATATAAATTAGGAGGTTTTGGGCATGGACATGTGGTGGAGAACAACAGTAGTCATGTCAACCCCCAAGATTTGAATAAGACAAATGCTGCTAGAGCAAGATTACCATCTAGTTCCAATTCGTTACTGGTATGTAGACTGTAGTGAATAAATGTGCATGTTGAAAGCTTAAAGTTTACATAAAATGCATATATAATTTATATAAGTGCATATTTTAGTCACTAAAGTGTACATAAGTATGTGTTGGGATTTACAATGCATACATAAGTAGATAAAGTGCATGTGTAAATTCTAATGGTGAAAGTTAAAAGCGTATTATGTGCATTCCTCTGTTAAAAAAGTTTTTGATTTTTTTTCTCTTGATTAAACACATGGATATGTACAAAGGGTTGCAAAATAAATGAATTTGTGTGCAACAACCATTGTAGACCTGGTAGATCTTGTTGATAAAATACCAGCGGAATTTAAAAATGATGAGGGGTGATAATTCAAATGAAAGAGACTGTGAGACGTCTCGTTGGTGTTACTGTGAACAAAGAAGAAGAATACATTGATCAAACTATAGAGTGGGAGAGATTTTGGAATGCATCACAAAACCCTTATTGGGATGATTCAGAGCTCTTAAAGTGCTTGGCACAAATTGAAAAAGCAGCCACATCGAATGGAAAACTGAGGTGTCTTGATGATTTTACACCACCATCAGTTAACATCATCACGCCTGAAGATGTTGGACCACATGCTAGGCCAGGCCCAAAAGTTAGGAATGATAAAGATAACGGGGAAGATGACGAACAAGAAGATGCCCAAAAAATTGCAAATGTTTAAGATTTTGGAGAAGATGAGAAAAATGGAGAAGGACACAAGAAGGAAAATGACGGTAAGGCAAAGGAAGGGGGAGTTGGACTGAAGGAAAGAGAAGACAAAGAAGTTACAGCTCAGGTGATGGAAAAGAATGGGGAAACAAATGGAAATGTAGAGGAAGGGGGGGGTTGGAGTGAAGGAAGAGGAAGACAAAGAAGTTGCATCTGATATGATGGTAAAGGATGGGGAATCAGATGGAAGTGCAACTAGACAAGTACCCGCTGAACAAGAAAAGGCAAAGGAAGGAAAAGAAGAGAAAGAGTTGGACAACAAGGTAAGAGAGCATTCCTTACAAGTTACATTAAAAACTTTTGATCTGATGTGCATCCTTTTGATAATAATATTGCAAAAATAAAATTCTAAAAATTGCATGAATATTTGAATGAAAGTAATGTGCATTCTTGTGTATGTTTTTCGCAAGTTAAAGTATTATGAATGAGAAGTTTACAAACAATTTTTCTATTAACTTTCAAAATTACACAGGGGAAAAGAAAAGGTAAATGTGAGTATCATACCCTCATCAGAGGATATAGAACATGAGCCTTTTGAGCAAGGACGAAGAAACAAACAGTGTTCTGATTCAATGAGAAACCCCTACTATAGTAGAACAATTGTTATTTATGATAAGCTGACTGAAGAACAGAAACAACTTTGAAAATGTGTATTCTCTAAGGTAAGAGAGCATTCCTTACAAGTTACATTAAAAACTTTTGATCTGATGTGCATCCTTTTGATAATAATATTGCAAAAATAAGATTCTAAAAATTGCATGAATATTTGAATGAAAGTGATGTGCATTCTTGTGTATGTTTTTCATAAGTTAAAGTATTATGAATGAGAAGTTTACAAACATTTTTTTCTATTAACTTTCAAAATTACACAGGGGAAAGAAAAGGTAAATGTGAGTATCATACCCTACTCAGAGGATATAGAACATGAGCCTTTTGAGAAAGGACGAAGAAACAAACAGTGTTCTGATTCAATGAGAAGCCCCTACTATAGTAGAACAATTGTTATTTCTGATAAGCTGACTGAAGAACAAAAACAACTTTGAAAATGTGTATTCTCTAAGGTTGACAATGAAGTGTACGTTTTAAAATTTGAGCATGTCTTTTAATTAAAGAGTACATCTATAAAGTATCCTTGTAAAGTGCATGCATTATTACTAAAAGTGCATATATATATGTTTAAAAGTGCATGTTTAAAACTAGAAGTGCATGTCTATCAACTTTTAATGTTTATTTGTTCATGAAAAATTTCCAGAGATACTTTGTATAAACATAAAGAGTGGAGAGCTCAAAAAGTGAACTTCATAAGCATGGACTCAGATTTTGATACTGTTATTGTTGATACTTGCACTATCCATCTAAATTATGAGGAGAAGTGAAGAAGTACCGAGAAACCATCAAGGTTTTTTGCTAGAGTGTTTGTTGATGTAACTGCCATATTATTAAATTCATTTTCTCACAAGTTTTAAATAGTGGTTGTTTATAATTAGGTTAATACATTAATTTCAGGGTCTATAAAACAATAAGTAGTTCTTGGATGTTGCTTTAAAAATGGATGGAAGGAAGTTGAAAGATATTGACATGGTCATAATCCTTAAAAAAGTTATCTAATTGTACATCAATATTGTGATACCCCGTATTTTTGGTAAGGTTATTTTGGGAATTTTGGGTTTTTCCCGAGTGCCCGTTGTGTACGTCGGATTTAATTCAGAGAGTTTAAGACATTCTGTAATGTTCTCTCTATCAATAATATTTTTCTCAGTGAAATAATATACAGACGACGTGCTTTGGATGTTAATACTCGTTCGCGTACGATAAATTTTATCCCGGGGTAATGTTGTTTTCGTCCGAGAGCCAAGGAAGCGGCCAAGCCAAGAGCGGCGCCCGCCATCGCAAGGCTCGAGGAGGCTGCCATGGTCTTCTCCTAGCTGGGACGCCAGGCCTAAGGGCGGCAACCGCCGCGCAGTGCGGCGCCCGCCGCATTTCGCTCACCGTAGGCCATTTTGCAAGGCGGTGACCCGGGTAAATTACGGCGCCCGCCGCGACCTAGCTAGCGGGTAAAACCCGATGGTCGCCGGCGAGCCTCTGACGCGCCGAATTAGGCCTGCTCCGCCTCGTTGTAGGAAATGATGGTGTTCCCTTGGCATTTGGCTATAAAAGGGAGTACTTGGGGGTCGGATTGGAGCTCATTCTCAGCTCAAATCTCTCCCAAATTCCTACCTCGCCGGAGTTGTTGCCTCGCCGGATTCTGGAGCTTTTGCCGGAGTTCGTTTGGTGTATTTTCCAGTAGCCTAGAGGTCCCTTTGGAAGCTTAGTGGAGGTCTGAACCCAAAGCCAAGCCAAAGGAGTGACCCTCGTGTGTGTGTTGGTGAGTTTTCTCGCCGTTCTGTTGTCCGCCGTTCTTCACGGCGACCTCCGTGTTCGTGGCGGCGCCCGCCGCCAGTGGCCAAAAGCCCCTTTGTTGGCTTGGT
This sequence comes from Rheum nobile, assembly GCA_027886185.1. Lineage (NCBI taxonomy): Eukaryota > Viridiplantae > Streptophyta > Magnoliopsida > Caryophyllales > Polygonaceae > Rheum > Rheum nobile. The sequence continues at coordinate 6,148,672 of WOAB01000546.1, read as the reverse complement.
CTTGGTGGTCGTCGTTGTGGCGTCGTTTCCTTTCGATTTCTTTCATCGTCTTTAGATTCGTACTATTGTTATGTCGGATCTAACTTAGGGTTTCTCTTATGGGTCGACTCGAAGGTTGTTGTGTTGTCGGAGCTATACCCGTGTCGAGCCCAAAATCCCGTCATCGTTAGGCTTGTTTCTATTCTGCGGATTAAGGCAAGTGGCGGTTCGCTCTTGCTCATCGTTCCATATTTACATTAGTTATCAATAGTTTATCTGAGTAATTAATTTGGAATGATTATTCTGTTTGTCTGGAAAAGGTTTTATAAACTGTTTTGGAAAATCATATAATAGGTTGTATATCTGTTAGAACGACGCTATTATTTATGATCGCCTTGCGGGCATTTATGTGGATTTATCCGTACTATTGTTGTGCTTGAACTGTTAGTTAGCATGAGTATTCGTAGGAACGCCTGGATTCTGAGAGGTCCATTCGTTTCTTTATAACTGTTAAGGGCGAGCAAGACCCTGCGATAGTAGAAGCTTGGACTCTGTGAGGTTCATTCTTTCGATATAGATGAGATTTGGACTCTGTGAGGTTCATTCCTTAGATATGTGTTCTGCGTGACAGGGCATATATATTTAAAAGCTTAATGTGTTGTTCTTTTTGGAATTAAATAAGATAAGTGCCCGAGCGCACATAATTAATAAACCTTCGGCGAGTAGTGAAGCTAGGTAATAGTGCAGCTAGGAAAGCTCGTCTCGACTTTGATCATAGTACGTTTTCTTTCCAATCTGGATTCGCTGTAAGCGGTGAGGTTGGTCGTGAACCGAAGCATCTCAGTCAGCTTTTAAATCACTGTTGTCTGATTCTTAAAACTTTCCAGATTTGTCATATTTCCTTAAAGATTCAATCTCTTGGAGTCTCTTTTCGAGTTGATCTCTGTGAAGATTCAGTCTTCCAGAGTCTTCTCTGGTGCATACCTTTTGTCATATTCCAGTAGAAGTATGGTGGTTGACTATCGTACTCGGTTATTATTCGAGGGATGATGAGTCTAACTTAATATGACTACATCGAACCTTCTGCTTTGTACCCTTGCTCTGCTTTGTACCCTTGCTAGTCTATTCAAGTAGACTAACCCACAAACTTTGTTCTCCGCATGTGGGCTGGTGTCATCCGTTCGATTTGGCACATCAGATAGAAAGTAGTTCAGAAGAATAGAAGGACTATGAAGTCGACAGTGGTTTTCGAATGTTTTAGTTATTTCGTTAATCAGGTTGAGATCTTTTGGGCAATGACTTTGGTTGTAATGTGTTTTATAAGACTTCCGCTGTATTTGGTTTAAACTCTTTGTTAGCCTATTCGGGATTGGGTTGTAATCCCGTAACTCATGTTTCTTTGACAATGTTATGTTTTGGAATTGAATGCTTTGATCATTATGTATCATTTGTAGTTCATAAATTGTATTTAAATGGTAAAGCCTTGGGTGATCTCGGTAAGGAACACTGGGGTCATTGGCGGTAATACCTTTCCAAAAGGGTTAAGTTTTGGGGGTGTTACAATTGTGGTATCAGAGCCTAAGGTTTTAAAACAGGTTGGGTATTTGAAAACCATTTACTCATTTTCGATTAAAAGGTATTTTCAAAAGGTTCCGAGTTTAAAAATAAAAACGGTGTTTTCATTTTCAACCGTTCATAGTCATGTCTTCTATACAGTCTGATATAGTAAGCTTGCTCCTATGTCTAGAAAGACTAATTCCTTCCCCGTTGCCCCGAAAGATATGGGTGCATCTTGTTCTCTTCAGAGGAACCCGGGAGAAGCCTAGGTGGTGTCGCCATACCCAATAAGGCTTGAATTCCCAGTTCTCTCGCTTTGAGTTGAGGTTGTAGAACCTAGTAACTCGGTTTAAGTTCATCAATAGAAATTACCAAGTTCGATCTATTCTAAGTTGATTTTATTACGATAAGTATATCAGAATGATATTAATGTGATAAAATTCTTGGAATTTGATCAGTAAACAGATGGTGAACACGAGGAACATTATCCGTGCTGGTGCGGGGCCGAGCAATGACCCCAGACTGAGTAGGAGGAATGTTGCAGACCCAACAGGAGAGCGTGAGTCTGTCTTCAATAATAATCCTGGAGGCAATGACCCAGCTCGGGACAACGCACCAGGGATATTTGATGTAGCGGCCATTGCAGAAATTCGAGGAATTATCATGCAAGCGATCGCCGATGCGCTACGCCCGAATGTGCCTCAGGCACAAGGAGTGCCAGTACCTCCAGAAGTTTCGAGGTTTGAGGAACAAGAGAACCATGTACTACAAGGAGGTGTGATCAGGGATAGAGGGGAGTATGGCCGAGCTCTGAAGGCCATTAACTCTATGAGACCTGACAGCTATGATGGAAAAGTAGAGTCAGTCAGAGTGGCTCATTGGTTCTCACATATAGAACGGTTGTTTCATAATATTGAGTGCACTGAAGCGGAGAAAGTGCACATAGCTTCTCTACAGTTGAAGGAAGAAGCTAGTGAATGGTTTGAGAGTACCGGCTTAGCTGATAGCCCGGTGTTGACCTGGTCAATGTTTAAGATCAAGATGACGGACCGTTTCTTCTCTCGTGCTATGAGGGAGGAGAAACACAAGGAGTTCTTGTATCCTAAGACGGATGGATTGAAGGTGACCGAGCTTGCCACTAAATTCAATCATTTGCTGCAGTATGCTGAACCAGAGATATCCAGTGAGGCTCAGAAGATCTGGTACTTCCATGAATGGATGAACCCAAATATTAAACCATGGATGGTGCGTCACGATTGCTCTACCCTGGAGCAGTACGTGGATGCAGTCTACAAATTGGAAGTGACTCTGGAGGAGTCAAAGAAGAAGCGTAACAGCCAGAGACAAGTGCAGAACCAGCCGCAGGCAGGTGGGTTTAAACGTCTCGCGCCACCATCTGATTTTGCCAAATCTGGCCGAGCAAGAACGAGTATGACTCACGATGGGTCTACGCAACGTTCGGGTCAGGGCAATAATCCGATCTAGTGCTACAACTGCGGTACGCATGGGCACAAGAGCAATGAATGTCTGAAGGACAAAAAGACATGCTTTGGCTGCGGAAAGGAGGGTCATATGCAGGCATTCTGTCAGCGGAGGAATGGGAAATGAGCTGAGTCACGGCAAGGGTCTGTTAATCAGAACAACCGACCCAAGTTCAGTCTGGTAGAAGCTCCTAGCCCTTCAATGCAGACAACTGCGCATAATAAGGGGAAATCCCCAGTGGATTCTGGAAGTCAGAGTCAACGCCTTTACGAGATGCATGAGGCGGATGGACCCTATGCTCCTAATGCTTAGAGTACTTTGTATCTGCGTTCTACTTTTGTTAATGTGTTGTTGATGTGGGTGCTACCCAGACTTTCATTTTGGATGGTTGTAAGTTAAGTTCTGTATGCGGCTAAGTTTGTGAACCTTTGGTTATAAATATTATTAATATGAAATATTTGGTTAGAACAAATCGTCTGTCGGGATTGTCGATTACCATCAAGGGTAAGAAATTCAAAGCGATTTGACCTAAATAACCATGGTTCCATACGATAATTATTCTCGGTATGGATTGACTGACGCGTCATAAGGCGGTGATCGATTTCAGTTCTTGATATTTCTGTGGTTAGAGAATTTTCGGATGTCTTTCCAGAAGATATTCCTGGTTACCCCCGAATTGTGGCATGGAGTTTGTCGTTGATCTCGAGCCAAGTACCGCGCCGATCTCGGAGGCACCATACCAGATGGCTCCTGATGAAATGCAAGAGTTGAAGACGCAACTCGAGTATCTTCTTGACAAAAGTTATATAAGGCTGAGTGCATCTCCTTGGGGAGGGTGCCCCAGTTTTATTTGTCAAAAAGAAAGATGGACCGTTTCGACTTTGTTTTGACTTTTGAAGAATCGAATAAAGTCACGATCAAGAGCAGATATCTGTTGCCAAGGATTGATGATCTGTTGGATCAACTACATGGAGCAAAAGTTTTCTCCAAGATCGACCGGAGACCTGGATGTCATCAGCTCATGATTCGTAAGGAAGGTATTTCGAGGATTGCGTTTCGGACAAGAGATGGTCACTACGAGTTTGTAGTCATGCCATCTGGACCTACCAATGCTTCAGCAGTTTTCATGAATCTAGTGCATCGATGTTTTCACCAATACTTGGATAAGTTCATGGTGGTTTTCATCGATGGCATTTTGATCTTTTCTCGAGCAGGGAAGTTCACGAGGAACACTTGCGGATTGCTTTGTCAGTCCTTAGACAACATCAGCTTTATGCTAAAATTGTCTAAGTGTGACTTTTGGATCTAGAAGTGGCTTTCTTAGGCCATGTGATCAATGAGAATGGGTTTATGGTTAATCCCTAGAAGAGTGAATCAGTAGTTGTTTGGAAGCGGCCTCAGAGTGGGAATGAGGTGCGCAGTTTTCTAGGGCTTGCTGGGTATTATAGACGGTTCAGGGAAGGATTTTTCTAAGATCGCTCCACTTATGACCGGTCTATTCCACAAGGTCCACCAGAAGTTTGTCTGGAATGACAAGTGCGAGGTCAGTTTTCAAGAAGTTGAAACAGTGTATGACCTCTATAACAGTTGTGACACTAGGGTTACTTAAGAAACCCAGATGTTAGCAGAAGTCTACCACCAGGAGATTGTCCGTTTACATGGTGTTCCTAAGACCATTGTATCAGATCGAGATGGCCGTTTCATGTCAAGGTTCTGGCAAGAACTTCATAAGGCTATGGGGACCGAGTTAAGGTTCAGCACATCGTTTCATCCTCAGACAGATGGCCAGTCTGAAAGGACCATCCAGACTCTGGAGGATATGCTCAGAGCTTGTGTACTCTATCGTTCAACTAGCTGGGAGGACAGCTTGAGTCTGATTGAGTTCACCTACAACAACAACTGGCATGCTACGATCAAGATGACTCCGTTCAAAACTTTGTATGGTCGCCGATGCAGATCTCCGATTTGTTGGGACGATAACGCCGACAAGATCCTGCTTGGGCCAGAGTTGGTCGAGAGGACAGCTTCCGATATTGCTTTGATTAGGCAGAGAATGTTGATCGCCCAGAGTCGACAGAGGTCTTACGCGGATCAAGAAGCATAGAAGTGTCAAGTTAAAGATTGGTGGCAAGGTACTTGTCAGAGTATCGCCATCCAAGGGAGTTTTTTTTTCCAGGATTGGTAAGCGTGGGAAGCTTAACCCTCGCTACATGGGACCATTCTAGATTCTGGTTAGAGTAGGATCTCTAGCGTACCGTTTGGCATTGTCGCCATCGGCACACCCAATGCATAATGTGTTCCACGTATCCTTGCTAAGGAAATACATGCCAGACGAGTCTCGTGTGCTGAGCTATAAGGATATCGAGATTCAGGCAGATGGTACTTTAGAGGAGATGAAAGTGCGCATTCTCAAATGCCGTGTGAAGCAAATGCGCAACAAGATCGTACCGTTGGTGCGGATTCTGTGGTCCAAGTCCGGATCAGAAGAAGTTACTTGGGAGACGTGGGAAACCGAGTCAGATATACTCAGGCGTTTTCCCGAGTTATTCTCGACCTAAGTTTCGGGGTCAAAACTTCTTTTAAGGGGGAGGAGATGTGATACCCCGTATTTTTGGTAAGGTTATTTTGGGAATTTTGGATTTTTCCCGAGTGCCCGTTGTGTACGTCGGATTTAATTCAGAGAGGTTAAGACATTCTGTAATGTTCTCTCTATCTATAATATTTTTCTCAGTGAAATAATATACAGACGACGTGCTTTGGATGTTAATACTCGTTCGCGTACGATAAATTTTATCCTGGGGTAATGTTGTTTTCGTCCGAGAGCCAAGGAAGCGGCCAAGCCAAGAGCGGCGCCCGCCGTGGGTTAGCGGCGCCCGCCGTCGCAAGGCTCGAGGAGGCTGCCATGGTCTTCTCATAGCTGGGACGCCAGGCCTAAGGGCGGCGACCGCCGCGCAGTGCAGCGCCCGCCGCATTTCGCTCGCCGTAGGCCATTTTCCAAGGCGGCGACCCGGGTAAATTACGGCGCCCGCCGCGACCTAGCTAGCGGGTAAAACCCGATGGTCTTCGGCGAGCCTCTGACGCGCCGAATTAGGCCTACTCCGCCTTGTTGTATGTAATGATGGTGTTCCCTTGGCATTTGGCTATAAAAGGGAGTGCTTGGGGGTCGGATTGGAGCTCATTCTCAGCTCAAATCTCTCCCAAATTCCTACCTCGCCAGAGTTGTTGCCTCGCCGGATTCTGGAGCTTTCACCGGAGGTCGTTTGGTGTGTTTTCCAGTAGCCTAGAGGTCCCTTTGGAAGCTTAGTGGAGGTCTGAACCCAAAGCCAGGCCAAAGGAGTGACCCTCGTGTGTGTGTTGGTGAGTTTTCTCGCCGTTCTGTTGTCCGCCGTTCTTCACGGCGACCGCCGTGTTCGTGGCGGCGCCCGCCGTGATGAACACGGCGACCGCCGCCAATGGCCAAAAGCCCCTTTGTTGGCTTGGTCTTGGTGGTCGTCATTGTGGCTTGTTTCTATTCTGCGGATTAAGGCAAGTGGCGGTTCGCTCTTGCTCATCGTTCCATATTTACATTAGTTATCAATAGTTTATCTGAGTAATTAATTTGGAATGATTATTCTGTTTCTCTGGAAAAGGTTTTATAAACTGTTTTGGAAAATCATATAATAGGTTGTATATCTGTTAGAACGATGCTATTATTTATGATCGCCTTGCGGGCATTTATGTGGATTTATCCATACTATTGTTGTGCTTGAACTGTTAGTTAGCATGAGTATTCATAGGAACGCCTGGATTCTGAGAGGTCCATTCGTTTCTTTATAACTGTTAAGGGCGAGCAAGACCCTGTGATAGTAGAAGCTTGGACTCTGTGAGGTTTATTCTTTCGATATAGATGAGATTTGGACTCTGTGAGGTTCATTCCTTAGATATGTGTTCTGCGTGACAGGGCATATATATTTAAAAGCTTAACGTGTTGTTCGTTTTGGAATTAAATAAGATAAGTGCCCGAGCGCACATAATTAATAAACCTTCGGAGAGTAGTGCAGCTAGGTAATAGTGCAGCTAGGAAAGCTCGTCTCGACTTTGATCATAGTACGTTTTCTTTCCAATCTAGATTCGCTGTAAGCGGTGAGGTTGGTCGTGAACCGAAGTATCTCAGTCAACTTTTAAATCACTGTTGTCTGATTCTTAAAACTTTCCAGATTTGTCATATTTCCTTAAAGATTCAATCTCTTGGAGTCTCTTTTCAAGTCGATCTCTGTGAAGATTCAGTCTTCCAGAGTCTTCTCTGGTGCATACCTTTTGTCATATTCCAGTAGAAGTATAGTGGTTGACTATCGTACTCGGTTATTATTCGAGGGATGATGAGTCTAACCTAATATGACTACATCGAACCTTCTACTTTGTACCCTTGCTAGTCTATTCAAGTAGACTAACCCACGAACTTTGTTCTCCGCATGTGGGCTGGTGTCATCCGTTCGATTCGGCACATCAAATAGAAAGTAGTTCAGAAGAATAGAAGGACTATGGAGTCGACGGTGGTTTTCGAATGTTTTAGTTATTTCGTTAATCAGGTTGAGATCTTTTGGGCAATGACTTTGGTTGTAATGTGTTTTATAAGACTTCCGCTGTATTTGGTTCAAACTCCGTGTTAGCCTATTCGGGATTAGGTTGTAATCCCGTAACTCATGTTTCTTTGACAATGTTATGATATGATCATGCATATGTCTAGTGAGGTACCCGCCATTCAAAAGGAGCCAACGTCAAGAAAGGAGGTATGGGCAAACCCTAATTACCCGCCGGCAAACCCTAATTCCCCGCCGGCCCACATGGCGAGTTCTCCTGGCAAACCACCATTTCCCTCGGACACCAAGGCTCCCATAGCTCCCATGGAGTCACCCCAGATCAATGGAGCCCAAAGTGCCGAGCCAATGCAACCTTTGCCGAGCCCCAGGTCAAGCCCTAGAATTGCGGCCGCACGAGAGGAGGAGCGTAGGCACGAGCCCACACCTGGCACCATCACCCGAGCCCGAGCTCATCTACTGCACCACCAGCTCCAGGGAGGTCTAATGGCTCGAGAAGTGCCGAGCCAAACCGAGCAGTCCTGTGCCTTGAGTCCCTCTCCGGGTTTCTCGGCGTCGGCGACCCATCCGGGTTAAATGCCCAAGTGAAGTTCAATTGAAGTCCGATTTTAATTCCGATTTAATCTTGTGGTTTAAGACATTTTTAGACTTTATTTAAATCCCCTAAAAATGCCCATTAAGTGTGTTAGGTTAGTGGACACGTGATTAGCCTTTATTGGTTGATTTTAGTATTTTCTTTAATTTCTTTAGTAACCGTAATGTTTAGGGTTATTAGGCAAACTTGTTTCATTGTTGTTGACACGTTGAATCAGATCAAATCAGAAGTATTTCAGTTTTTAGAGCTTTTCCTTTTGTTCTTCAATTTGTGAGTCAAATCAAATTGAATCACCTTGAGAGATTAGAGTGCGTTATATCTCAAATTTCTCTAGGGTGCTTTCCCTTGTTTAGTGCGTCAAATCTAAACATAGGAGAGTACTTATCCATCACTTCCATCCTCCATAACAATCATTCCCATCGTCACCCACCATCAAGTTCCTTTCGTCCAAGGAGAGCCTTGTTCGTGTGTCTTTGGAGATCATCCGATTCCTTCATCAAGAGAGCAAATTATTGCACCGAGGCTTCCATAGATCCGAGGGCATATCATTTGGTATTAGAGCTACGTAAGTATTTGCTCCAAAAATTGGCTTTAAATCTAGAGAAAAATCGGAAGTTTACTTGCTCTTCAATTTCGTGCCTTTCATCATTGCATGTGTAGTTGTTCTTAGGTTTTCTTGTTCTTTCTTTCTTGTTTGATTGAGTCCGTATCTTTGAGTCTTCATAGGAGGAAGAGGAGTCGAGATTTGCAGTTTTCTTGAGTCTAGAACATCCGTGAATTCCTAGGAGAGAGTTGTTAGCATTTTCCTAGATTTTAGGGTTTATTTGTTCAAGTTGTTGCATGATTTAAAATTCAAATTTTCGACTTCTAATCTGCATTATCCAACCGTTCCCTAACTAGTTCATATAGATAGGTAATTTCGAGTCATTTTATATTTGTATTTGGCATTTAATCAACATAGGGTTATTCTTGTGCAAACCGAAGCAATTTAACTCATATTTGCGTAGGAAAGGTTCTTGAATTCCTAATTGTTGATTCCGATTATCATTTCTGTATTTTCAGTTTGTTAAGTTGTTGTTTTGTTCAAAAAAAAAAGAGACGAAAGATCAAAAGAAAAACAAAACCGGAAGAGTCAAGCCATAAAAACAAAGAAAAAAGACTTGGCTTGGAAAAGTGGTTGTTCAAAGTTTGATATCTTGTGTTGAAGTTGTTTTTCCTTTGTTAGTTTGTGAAGTTGCTCTTTTGTTGATATTCGGCCAGAATTGTCACTCAACTTTTGTAAAGGAATTTCAAAGGCTAAGTACTTGCATTTGTGTTGTGAAAATTGCGGACTTAGCACAAGGATTACTTTGAGTTGTGGTGCACTTTTATCTTGTCTTTGGAGTCCTTTTGAGCATTTAGACAGCCTACCCCAACCGAGTTTTGAGCTAGTAAAAGTTATGAATTTTCTTTGGTTTAAAACCGAATTTTGTAGATTGCTTCCTAGCTTAGGTATCACTTGTTGTCTTCTTTCTTGTGGGCTGTTGTTCTTGGGTTTTCTTTGTGTAGGAAATTATGTCGAGATCCAAGGACAAGGACATGGCTTCAGAGATCACCATGGAAACACTATTATTGGCAATACAATCTTCCAAGGAGGAAGCCGAAGATCAAGGTCGCCAAGCCGAGGAGCGAACTCGACAAATCTTGAAAACCATTCGAGACGAGAAGGCTGCCTTCATGAAGGCCATGGAGGAGAAGTGGGCTCTTGCTCACGGCCCATCACCGAGCCAACCCCAAGATGTGTCCCAAGGGAGTGGCATCCAACATCTTCCTTTGGCCGAATCATCTCTTCCAGTGGTGGGTGTAGCCTTACGAGAAGGGGTCCATCAACCTCCACTGAATGTAAGCACTTCACGGAAAGAACTCGGTTTGACTTCTAAACTCTCTTCTCCTTACCTTGTAGAGAAATTGCATGTTGTGGCTACCCAAGGTGAATGTTTGGTGACCAAGAAGGTTTTGATCACCTCGGATGTTCCAAGTGTACCTAGCCAAAGGGAGACTATCTTCCACACTAGGTGCACTATTAAGGGGAAAGTGTGTAGTGTGATAGTGGATGGAGGGTCATGTTGTAACATACTTGACCAAGAAGTAGTAGAAAGGTTTCACCTAGCTACTACTCCCCACCCACAGCCCTATACACTTTGTTGGTTGAACTCCAACACTCCTCTTAAGGTCAAGGAGCAAGTCACAATTCAGTTTGCCATAGGGGGATATGAGGATGAGGTTGTGTGTGATTTACTTCCCATGACCGCATGCCATCTCCTTCTAGGGAGGCCATGGAAATTTGATAGAGGCGTGATTCATCATGGAGTGACGAATGCGTATTCTTTTATCATGAATGGTAAGAGAATTACTTTACACCCTTTGTCACCTCATGAGATCATGGCCGATCTTGTGGCTCAAGAGCAAAGGAGAGCCCAACAAAAGGCCGAGCCAAAGCCATGCAAGAAATTGGCAATTGGGAACAAAGGAGGAGTTCCCAATCATATGCTTTTGGCTAAGCCTAAGGAGGTTGTTCAAGTAGTCAAGCAGGGTGAGCAATGTCTTTTGCTCATACCAAGAGATAACTTACTCACCTTGGCCGACCTTGGAGAACTCCCTACACCTATCACTCACCTCTTGATGGAGTTTGAAGATCTCTTTCAAGAGGAAGTGCCAAGTGGGTTGCCACCGGTAAGAGGTATTGAGCATCAAATTGATTTCATACCGGGGGCAACACTCCCAAACCGGGCTGCTTATAGGGTTAACCCTGAGGAGGCAAAAGAGCTCCAATGTCAAGTAGATGAATTGCTTAGCAAGGGTTATGTTCGAGAGAGCCTTAGCCCTTGCGCGGTTCCCGTCATCTTAGTTCCTAAGAAGGATGGTACTTGGAGAATGTGTGTTGATTGCCGATCAATTAACAACATCATTATCAAGTACCGACACCCTATTCCTAGGCTAGATGACATGCTTGACGAGTTGCATGGGGCAAGTGTTTTCTCCAAAATCAACCTCAAAACTGGTTACCACCAAATTCGCATGAAAGAAGGCGATGAATGGAAAACGGCCTTCAAAACTAAATATGGGCTGTATGAATGGTTGGTAATGCCTTTTGGGTTGACAAATGCCCCTAGCACATTCATGAGACTCATGAACCATGTCTTGAGGTCATTCCTTGGCAAGTTTGTGGTTGTATACTTTGATGACATCCTTGTGTATAGCCATAATCTTGAGGAGCATATTGAGCACCTTAGACGTGTTCTTGAGGTTCTTAGGGAGGAGAAATTGTATGCCAACTTCAAGAAGTGCCACTTCTATTCAGATCATGTGGTATTTCTTGGGTTTGTGGTATGCAAAGACGGATTGAGAGTGGACGAAGAGAAGGTGAAGGCTATTCACGAATGGCCAACACCTACCACTATGACTCAAGTCCGTAGTTTCCTTGGTTTGGCTGGCTTTTACCGCCGCTTTGTGAGGGATTTTAGCACATTGGCTACTCCCCTCACCGAGCTCACAAAGAAGGGCGTGGTGTTCCAATGGGGCACCAAGCAAGAGGAGGCCTTTGCTAGCCTTAAAGCCAAGCTCACTCAAGCACCACTTCTATCTTTGCCAAACTTTGACAAAACTTTTGAGATAGAATATGATGCTTCGGGAATAGGACTTGGGGGTGTCCTTATGCAAGAGGGCAAACCCATAGCTTATTTTAGTGAGAAATTAGGGGGAGCCGAGCTGAATTACCCCACGTATGACAAAGAACTTTTGGCACTTGTACGTGTACTACAAGTGTGGCAACACTATTTGCTACCAAGAGAATTTGTCATACACTCCGACCACGAGGCCTTGAAATATTTAAAGGGGCAACACAAGCTCAACAAAAGACATGCCAAGTGAGTGGAGTTCATTGAGTCTTTCCCTTATGTCATAAAACATAAGAAGGGAAAGGACAATGTAGTGGCGGATGCACTATCTAGGAGGTACACACTCTTGACTATCTTAGATGCCAAGTTGCTTGGGTGCTCTTTCATGAAGGATTTATATGCACATGATGCTGATTTTTGTGATATATATGCTGCATGTAAGTCTCATGGAAGTAAGGACCAATTCTACTTGCATGAAGGGTTCTTGTTCAAGGGTCAAAAGTTGTGTATCCCTAAGGGTTCTCTTCGACCCACATTAGTGCAAGAAGCTCATGGAGGAGGGTTGATGGGACATTTTGGTGTCCTTAACACCTTGCATGTGTTGAGGGAGCATTTTTATTGGCCATGTATGCTCAAGGCCGTAGAGAAGCATTGTGCCTCTTGTACGACTTGTGTACGTGCCAAAGCAAAGATGCAACCTCATGGTCTCTATACTCCCTTACCTATCCCTAAACATCCTTGGGAAGACATCTCCATGGACTTTGTTTTGGGATTACCAAGGTCTAAGAGAGGGAGAGACTCCATCTTTGTAGTAGTGGACCGATTCTCCAAAATGGCACACTTCATTGCATGCCATAAGACCGATGATGCATCTCATATTGCTAACCTTCTCTTTGATCATATTGTGAGATTACATGGAGTTCCTAGGTCCATTGTTTCGGATAGGGATGTGAAATTCTTGAGCTACTTTTGGAAGACCTTATGGGCCAAGATGGGTACTAAACTTCTCTTCTCCACCACTTGTCATCCTCAAACGGATGGACAAACCGAGGTAGTCAATCGAACACTTGGTGCTTTACTTAGAACTATTTTGAGGACTAACTTGCGCAGGTGGGAGGATAGCTTGCCCTTCATTGAGTTTGCTTACAATAGGGTAGTCCATGCGACAACCAAGAAGACACCCTTTGAGGTCGTGTATGGGCGCAACCCCATTACACCCTTGGAGTTGTTGTCGTACACTATCAAGGAGAGGGAGAGCCAAGAAGGGTCGAATGAGGCTGCTAGGATCAAGACGTACATGAGGACACAATGCTTCAAATTGAGAGGAGGAATGAGCAATACAGGAAGCATGCCAACAAAGGACGAAGAGAGGTGCTCTTCGACCTGGGTGACCTAGTTTGGGTGCACCTAAGGAAAGAGCGCTTCCCCACCCTCCGCAACTCCAAGCTCAAACCAAGGGGAGATGGTCCTTTCCAAGTCCTAGAGAGGATCAACGACAACGCTTATAAGCTGGAGCTGCCTTCCTCTTATGGGACACATGATGTTTTCAACGTCGCCGATTTGATGCCTTACATTGTGCCCGACGATCAAGACCTTGACGAGCCGAATTCGAGGTCGAATCCCTTTCAAGAGAGGGAGGATGATATGCTCAAGCATATGGCCAGTGAGGTACCCGCCATTCAAAAGGAGCCAACGTCAAGAAAGGAGGTATGGGCAAACCCTAATTACCCGCCGGTAAACCCTAATTCCCCGCCGGCCCACATGGCGAGTTCTCCCGGCAAACCACCATTTCCCTCGGACACCAAGGCTCCCACAGCTCCCATGGAGTCACCCCAGATCAATGGAGCCCAAAGTGCCGAGCCAATGCAACCTTTGTCGAGCCCCAAGTCAAGCCCTAGAATTGTGGCCGCAGGAGAGGAGGAGCGTAGGCACGAGCCCACACCTGGCACCATCACCCGAGCCCGAGCTCGTCTACTGTACCACCAGCTCCAGGGAGGTCTAATGGCTCGAGAAGTGCCGAGCCAAACCGAGCACAACCTGGTCCTATGCCTTGAGTCCCTCTCCGGGTTTCTCGGCGTCGGCGACCCATCCGGGTTAAATGCCCAAGTGAAGTTCAATTGAAGTCCGATTTTAATTCCGATTTAATCTTGTGGTTTAAGACATTTTTAGACTTTATTTAAATCCCCTAAAAATGCCCATTAAGTGTGTTAGGTTAGTGGGCACGTGATTAGCCTTTATTGGTTGATTTTAGTATTTTCTTTAATTTCTTTAGTAACCGTAATGTTTAGGGTTATTAGGCAAACTTGTTTCATTGTTGTTGACACGTTGAATCAGATCAAATCAGAAGTATTTCAGTTTTTAGAGCTTTTCCTTTTGTTCTTCAATTTGTGAGTCAAATCAAATTGAATCACCTTGAGAGATTAGAGTGCGTTATATCTCAAATTTCTCTAGGATGCTTTCCCTTGTTTAGTGCGTCAAATCTAAACATAGGAGAGTACTTATCCATCACTTCCATCCTCCATAACAATCGTTCCCATCGTCACCCACCATCAAGTTCCTTTCGTCCGAGGAGAGCCTTGTTCGTGTGTCTTTGGAGATCATCCGATTCCTTCATCAAGAGAGCAAATTCTTGCACCGAGGCTTCCATAGATCCGAGGGCATATCATGTTATGTTTTGGAATTGAATGTTTTGATCATTATGTATCATTTGTAGTTCATAAATTGTATTTAAATGGTAAAGCCTTGGGTGATCTCGGTAAGGAATACTGGGGTCACTGGCGGTAATACCTTTCCAAAAGGGTTAAGTTTTGGGATGTTACAAATATATGCATGTTGCAATGCTAGAAAACTAATTTTATAAAAAATTATCTTGTAGATTTTCGTGTTGGTGGTTATGAATAATGAGCATTACTTTGTGATGAGCATTAACTTGAAGATCCTTGGAATTAACATTCTTGACAACCTTACTGTTGATAAGACCATGCAAGAACGTTATGGAAACATTCCAACAAAACTGGTAATGTAACACCCCGAGTTTGTGATCCCTTATAAGGATTAAAAGTGCTACCCATATCAACAAGAGCTCTTCCTTTTCATGGTTCAAGTGAGGATAAAAAACTATGAAGTTAAGCGTGCTAGGGCGAGAGTAGTATCAGGATGGGTGACCTCCTGGGAAGTCCCCGGGTTGGCATGGGATGATGCTTCTAAGGCTTCGGGTCTTACAAATGGTATCAGAGCCAGGTTCTGGATTACGAGTTGGCTTGGTCCGGTGGACAGTCGCTCGACCCAAAGGGCAATCTTTGGGCCTTGACGAGATCGTCAAGGGTTTAAGTGGGGGTGATTGTAACACCCCAGGTTTGTGATCCCTTATATTGATTAAAAGTGCTACCCATGTCAACAAGAGCTCTTTATTTTCATGGTTCAAGTGAAGACAAAGACCTATGAAGTTAAGCGTGCTAGGGCGGGAGTAGTACCAGGATGGGTGACCTCCTAGGAAGTCCCCGGGTTGGCATGGGATTGTGCTTCTAAGTCCTCGGGTCTTACATGTAAGCACATTTACCATAGTAATTTGCTAATCTCAATCAATAACTGAAGTTGGAAAATGCAATCATGTGGTGCATCTTTCTCTTTTCATCTTTTCTATATAATGCTAACATTACCATGCTTGAATATGTAACACCCCCAGGCCAGTGGTGCTACAGTGCCATAATCCAATCCAGAAGGATTATAAGGCGGGTAAAAATAAAAATTTGTCAAACATAACCCATATATATATCAAAAACAGCACAGCGGAAAACCTGTAAAACCTGTCCAGAATTTGAAACCACAGTCAAACTTAACATCCAGAAATACAACAATTTACAAACCAAAAACCAACAACTAAAAACCAAAAGCCAATACGACAAGTTCGACCACTTCAAGGTCCAAAACCAAAAGGGCGCGTACAATCAAGTCAGAGTTCAAACCCAAAGAATAAAGTTCTCGACTCCAAATCCGACGGTGATCAGGATCCTCCTTGCTGGCGCTAAATCTGCAAAGCCTGATTGACTGGGGGACCCGATACCCCAGCCAACCACGGCACGTAAACCGAGGTTGGTCAGTCTTTTGAAAGACTATGGCAAGACTAGCCGAGCCCAAACAGTTTCAAACAACAACAATCAATATAATATCAATCATTCAACCAAAAAGATATAAATATACCAACACATTATCCGACCATACAACCAAAAGAGCTCAACTCTTAAACGCAATAACTCCAACACAATTCATTCCAACCCATCACCGGCGAGACTCTCAACACCTAAACCAACTATCCAATCACACATCAAAACCCAACATAACACACGCTATCACATAAATCAACCATTACTCATCCTTATTCAACTCTACACGATACTAACCTCTTTCTATCCAACCTCAAACTCATCACAAGCATAAACGAATAGAACGGTCCAATCCAACTTCCTCTTCAATACTAATACCTCCAATCCAACTCCATGCACATACACAATCTCTTATTACCGACTTACAACCAAAGCTAGCCAATAAGACTGAACTCACTACTGCACTACACAACAAATTCAATTAACCTGCACATCCACAAACACATAAGCATCAACGAGATAATTATCACATAACACAATCATAACCTAAATAACGGTCCAGGCCAGCCACCCTTCTGGTGCCGCCGGTTCGTCACCCTAGACTATAACTCATACATCAAACTCAACTCGTATTGGCTCACACCCTCAAGATGGGAAACCAATCTAAACACTTAATCAACGCAACCGACCTTCATAACCCACTAGCTACCAACAACCATACCAACAGAAATTACCACCTTGACCAGATACAATCAACCACTAAACACACGTAATTTAACAACCACAACCAATGGCCAACAATGGCCCACAACCACAACTAATAACAATCAACATCCAACATAACCCAATTATCAACATACAACCAAATTACCAACACAACCACTTAGTCAAGTACATAATCAACATTCATCACAAATCCACGTATTCAGGTACACAACCAATATCATTAACACAACCACTTAATCAAGTACACAACCAACATTCAACACATAACCAACACACACAACCACCAACACCTCCAATCCAACCTCCGTCTCCACCACCACATCACCGGGTGAGACAATTCACAACATCTCCGTCTCCACCCCCACATCACCAAGGTGAGACAATTCACAACATCTCCGTCTCCACCCCCACATCACCAATGTGAGACAATTTACAACATCTCTGTCTCCACCCCCACATCACCAAGGTGAGACAATTCACAACATCTCCGTCTCCACCCCCACATCACCAAGGTGAGACAATTCACAACATCTCCGTCTCCACCCCCACATCACCAAGGTGAGACAATTCACAACCTCCAAAACCCACTATCCATCACCATACCAACCAATCAAACAACACGACGACAGTCAAAATCACATAACCACACCTCATCACACATTATCACATATCATCACACACACAACATCACACATTATCACATATCCTCACACACACATCATCACACAATATCACACACATATATATATATATTCACCCAAGTAACTTTAAAACCAATAATCCAATCAAACCACATCAGTCCATCTACAACACGGGACAATTACTAATGTACCCACACATTCACACACACAATCCAACACACGCATACACACATTCAATCCAACACACACATACGATCCACACACACACACACACATTCACTCCAACACACACATACGATCCACACACACACACACACACGCACATTCAATCCAACACACGCACACACACGATCCAACACATGCACAGACACACATTCAATCCGACACACACACACACATTCAATCCAACACATTATCACACCTCATCACACATTATCACACATCTCATCCAAGCCATTATATAGTCAAACAAAACAATTAAAATAATAGCTCAAGCAACGGTAAAATTAAACATAATCAGTTTATAAAAATATATAAGTTAGCAAGGATCCTCTTGCCTCAAGTCGAACCGCAACGACGACTCTAGAGATCTCCAAACCACGCGAACGAACCTGCGAAATCAATCCGAGCAAAACCCTGGCGTTAATTCATATCAATCCACAACTAGAGAAAACCCCCAAATTCAAACCCTAATAATACCTTCCAAAAATCAGCACTACACATTCATCAAAATCAACCCCAAGCTCACGAAATTGGCTCTTCAACTGCCCACAAAGAATATTTCAACATCAATTCTGACTACACACAACATCAATTCGAACCACAACATCAATTCGAACATAAACCCTAAAAATTCAGCAAAGCCTCAACCAAATTGAAATTAATCCAACCCATAAGCTCACCTTGTCGACAACTAAGCGGTAGTCACCGGGAAGAGGCTCCTCGTCGCCGGAAACGACAACCACCACACACCGACAACAGCAAGCCACAACAACGGACAACAGTACGGACCAACAGGAACAACTCCACAACAACAGCAACCGAAGGCAGCAGCAAGGATGGACAGCACGAGCAGCAGCTACAACCGAAGCTCCACAACAGCAGCCAAGACAGCACGAGCACGGCTCCACAACAGCTCCTTGACGCCGGAAAGAGAAACCACCAGATCGACAGCAACCACGAGCTTAACAGCAGTACCACGCGGCTCCACCGCAACACCACCGGACAACACGAACAGGGAACGACAGCAGCAACGCGGCTCGCCAGAGAAGAAGCTGGCCGGCACAGGAGGAGGAGCTCGTCGGAGAAGAAGAAGGGAAGGAGGAAAGGCTTGGCCGAGCTGCTCACAGGGAATCGAATTCGGGAAGGAGAAAGGAACGGGAGAGAGAGAACCAAAACCCAAAACTTAGGGATTTAAATCCCAATTTTCCATTTCTCCCTTAAGTAAGCAAACCCTTAATTAATTTACCGAAATGCCATTATCAACTTATTTGGGGTATTTCAGCATAAGGGGATGGTCATTGATTATATAAGGCAGTTTCTTTGTACACTACAAATTTTGTCTTCGTACACTACACTTTGAAACGCAGAAATGTTGCTTAAGCAATATACCCGTGTTTGAGGGTAAATTGTACCAAAAAATTGCGTTTTTGTACTAGGATGAACGCAGGTATTTTGCTTAAGCAAAATACCAAAATACCTGCGTTTCAAATTATTATTTTTTAAAAGTGAAACGCAAGATCTTTGCTTAAGCAAAGATCTTGCGTTTCAATTTAAAAAAACCAAAAAAAAAATTTGTCTTCGTACAAAGAAACGCAGGTATTTTACTTAAGCAAAATACCTGCGTTTCAGTTTTTTTTTTTTGAAAGTGAAATACAGGATCCTTGCTTAAGCAAGGATCTTGCGTTTCACTAATAATTGTTTCTTCAAAATTGCACTGTTTTTCATAATCATGTAGAGAATTTCAATACGAGTCCATACATATAAAATTCGTCCAAAACGGACATCGTTTGTCTCTCCAAAAGCCCAAAAAACGAAGTCTTTCTACCTTTTTTTTCACAATTTGGTGCCCGACATATAGGACATTGTAGTGAAAATTTTTGGTATTTTTGGCATTTTTCTACTATAATTTTGTATAAGATTTTAATACGAGTATATAACTATACGTTAGAACCATAATATATACTTATAGTATATAACTATGATATATAACTATACAATATAACAATAGTATATAACTATACGATATAACAATAGCATATAGCTATAGTATATAACAATACGATATAATAATAGTATATAACTATGGTATGAAACTATACGATATAACCATAGTATATAACTATACGATATAACAATAGTATATAACTATACGATATAAAATTTGTATATAACCATAGTACGTTAGAACCATAATATATAATTATAGTATATAACTATATGATATAACCATGGTATATAACTATAGTATATAAATGAACGATATAGCAATAGTATATATATATAACTATACGATATAACAATAGTATATAACTCTACGATATAACCATAGTATATAGTTATATATTATGATTATATCTTATAGTTATATCCAATTTGGTTATATCTTATGGTTATATCCTATAGTTATATACTGTGGTTATATCTTATAGTTATATCCAATTTGGTTATATCGTATCGTTATATCCTATAATTATATACTATGGTTATATCTTATAGTTATATCCAATTTGATTATATCATATCGTTATATCATATAATTATATATTATGATTATATCTTATAGTTATATCCAATTTGGTTATATCCTATAGTTATATACTGTGGTTATATCTTATAGTTATATCCAATTTGGTTGTATCGTATCGTTATATCCTATAATTATATACTATGGTTATATCTTATAGTTATATCCAATTTGATTATATCATATCGTTATATCATATAACTATATATTATGATTATATCTTATAGTTATATCCAATTTGGTTATATCTTATGGTTATATCCTATAGTTATATACTATGGTTATATCTTATAGTTATATCCAATTTGGTTATATCATATCGTTATATCATATAATTATATATTATGATCATATCTTATAGTTATATCCAATTTGGTTATATCTTATAGTTATATACTATGGTTATATCTTATAGGTATATCCAATTTGGTTATATTTTATGGTTATATCCTATAGTTATATACTATGGTTATATCTTATAGTTATATCCAATTTGGTTATATCATATCGTTATATCCTATAATTATATACTATGGTTATATCTTATAGTTATATCCAACTTGGTTATATCATATCGTTATATCCTATAATTATATACTATGATTATATTTTATAGTTATATCCAATTTGGTTATATCTTATGGTTATATC
This sequence comes from Rheum nobile, assembly GCA_027886185.1. Classification (NCBI taxonomy): domain Eukaryota; kingdom Viridiplantae; phylum Streptophyta; class Magnoliopsida; order Caryophyllales; family Polygonaceae; genus Rheum; species Rheum nobile. The sequence goes on along the minus strand of WOAB01000546.1, from coordinate 6,127,959 downwards.
CTATAGTTATATACTGTGGTTATATCTTATAGTTATATCCAATTTGGTTATATCGTATCGTTATATCCTATAATCATATACTATGGTTATATCTTATAGTTATATCCAATTTGATTATATCATATCGTTATATCATATAATTATATATTATGATTATATCTTATAGTTATATCTAATTTGGTTATATCCTATAGTTATATACTATGGTTATATCTTATAGTTACATCCAATTTGGTTATATCATATCGTTATATACTATGGTTATATCTTATAGTTTTATCCAATTTGGTTATATCATATCGTTATATACCATAGTATATAATTATAGGATATACCCATAAGATATAACCAAACTGGATATAACTATACAATATTACCATAATATATAACTATAGGATATAACCATAGTATATAACTAAAAGATATAACCATAGGATATAATTATAGGATATGACCATAAGATATAACCAGAAGATATAACCAAATTGGATATAACTATAAGATATAACCATAGTATATAACTAAAGAATATAACCATAGGATATAACCATAAGATATAACCAAATTGGATATAACTATAAGATATAACCAAATTGGATATAACTATAAGATATAACCATAGTATATACTTATAGGATATAACTATAGGATATAACCATAAGATATAACCAAATTGGATATAACTATAAGATATAATCATAATATATAATTATATACTATGGTTATATTGTATAGTTATATACTATTGTTATATCGTATAGTTATATATATACTATTGCTATATCGTTCATTTATATACTATAGTTATATACCATGGTTATATCGTATAGTTATATACTATAATTATATAATGTGGTTCTAACGTACTATGGTTATATACAAATTTTATATCGTATAGTTATATACTATTGTTATATCGTATAGTTATATACTATGGTTATATACTATAATTATATATTATGGTTCTAACGAATAGTTATATACTATGGTTATATCGTATAGTTTCATACTATAGTTATATACTATTGTTATATCGTATTGTTATATACTATAGTTATATGCTATTGTTATATCGTATAGTTATATACTATTGTTATATTGTATAGTTATATACTATAATTATATATTATGGTTCTAACGTATAGTTATATACTCGTATTAAAATCTTATACAAAATTATAGTAAAAAAATGCCAAAAATACCAAAAAATTTTCACTACAATGTCCTATATGCTGGGCACCAAATTGTAAAAAGAAAGGGTAGAAAGACATCGTGTTTTGGGCTTTTGGAGGGGCAAACGATGTCCGTTTTGGACGAATTTTATATGTACGGACTCGTATTGAAATTCTCTACATGATTATGAAAAAAAGTGCAATTTTGAAGGAAAACAATTTTAGTGAAACGCAAGATCCTTGCTTAAGCAAGGATCATGCGTTTCGCTTTAAAAAAAAAAACTGAAATGCAGGTATTTTGCTTAATACCTGCGTTTCTTTGTACGAAGACAATTTTTTTATTTTTTTTAAAATTGAAATGCAACATCTTTGCTTAATCAAAGATCTTGCGTTTCACTTTAAAAATAAATAAATTGAAACGCATGTATTTTGCTTAAGCAAAATACCTGCGTTTCATCCTAGTACAAAAATGCAATTTCTGGGTACAATTTACCCTCAAACGCGGGTATATTGCTTAAGCAACATTTCTGCGTTTCAAAATGTAGTGTACGAAGACAAAAATTGTAGTGCACAAAGAGCCTTCGTTATATAAAGGCGATGCGGCTACATAAGAAAGAACAAGCATTGTCAAGTGATGATGTCAACATTTCTCTAACTGACATCCCATAGGGCGATGCTAATAACAAGGGAGATTCCAGAGTTTATGCTTTGAGACATATGGAGACCTTTATGGGGTCAAGCATGCAAGGATGGAAGACAGTGATAGTTGTTGGAGATAATGATAGGTGCATAAATATCTTGAGGGTCAAATATAAGTATGCTTTGATTATGGCAACACATAATGAAGTCAAGAATGAAGCTCTAGAGAGGGTCAAGAGGTACATAATGAAGAATGCCAAGGGAAAAGCATTACAGAATGGCTGATTGGATGATGTTGTCTATATATGCAGCACTGATTCTATATAAAAAAAGGCCAATACACCTGATTTTGTGATTATGCTTGTATGCACAGTTAAAACTCTAATGTATGCTTTAAAAAACTAGGTCAATGTATGACGATTTTGGATGTTTTTAAGCATACATTTGCTAATGTAGCAATGTAGAACATTACTTGACTTGTTGAATTGACATTTCACTAGTGGAAAAAATCCTTATAGAGGCGGGCCTTTGGACACTTATTGAGGCAAACACCGTTCGCTTCAACTAAGGGGGCTACAACAAGTAGGGACACTTTTTGAGGCGGGCATTTTACGCCTCTAAAAGGACCTTATTGAGACGGCCCTCCGAAGCCCGCCTCAATAAGTCCCTCACTTTGGCGCCAAAATGAGGGACTTGTTGAGGCGGGCTTCGGAGGCCCGCCTCAACAAGTAGACGCTGACTCGGCCCAGAACTCGGCTGAGTCAGCGTCTATGTACTTATAGAGGCGGACATACAAGTCCGCCTCTATAAGTCCCTTCTTTTCTTTCGGATGTTTTTTGGATTTATGATGCACCATACACACATTGCAGAATAGGTTCTTGATTTTATTCACAGAATAATATACAACCAACAACAGATTTCATCAGAGTACAGTCAGGTTCTCAACAACAGTTTACATGACAAGTAAAAACAAGTTCAATCCGATAATAAATACTTCGATGTAAAATACTGTGCCCATTGCTCACGAACAACATCCATTTCTTCATAAGTATACGATGTCTTCCTCTTAGGATATAGCTTCATAAAAAACACAGAAATTATTGACAAAAAACACAAATACTATCAATATATAGTTAGTTAAGTTACATACCTTATCTAGTCGGTCATTAGCGTCATAGAGTCTCGTGACTATATCTAACATGAACTTCATGACATAATAGCCACACTCGGTTCCGCCGCTTTGTTGAGCGCACTAATTACACAACATAAGGGGGCTGTCTTAGATACAAGGCCTTTGATTATAAATAAACAAACCTAAAGCGTATAAAATGCTATATGTACCTCTATATTGCAGACTCTCAACGTCTTACGTTTTCCTATTAATTTCTCACACTTCCCACCTTGATACTTATACACTTGAAATGCCCTAGAAAATCAACATAATACACTCATGAAACTGATATTGTTAATATTCCAAAAAAAACTAATTCGTAAGCAAAATAACTTACAAATTCATGATTCCAGATGCATCAGTCGTTCTGTTGCCTTGACCTTTTATAGAATCGAAAAGATAGACCTGTGCTCTAAATAGGTCTATCACGTACAGAATCCAATGATTACTGCATCATTTAAAAGTAAATTGATAAATATTAATGATTGCTTAAAATACTAATTATATATGAAACTTATTGAAAACACTTACTCTTGATTATATGGGAGCAAAAACAATTTGGCACTGTTAGAATCTTTAATCATATTCTTAGCAGTTTCAGCATTGAACACACGTTGCAAGTAATCTGCTGGAACAGTTAGATCGGCCCTGATTCTAGTGCTTGACACCATCTCAGGACAAATGAACCCAATTCGAGAATTTTCAAATGCATATGTGTGATTGTCCAATAAATACCTGCACATTTAAAGGTAATTGATTAAACGATTATGAATGGTAATGTAAAAATGATTAAATAAAAAACGATTAAGAATGATAGTTGACAATTAAAAGATAAAGACTGATCAAAACATTTACATCATGTAGACTTGAATCACAGAAATGTTTAAGCACACCCCCTTAAGGAACTCTTCTACATCGGATGCAGTGACGTATGTTTCTTGATCTCTCACATAATTCCAAACCGAGGCATCCAATGGGATGGGAGTACTATCATATATACCACCCGGCGCCGAAGACATAATAAAATGCAAGTATTTGCATGACTGGCCATGACCTTGAATTTCTTCGTTTTCTGCTTTCTTCCTTTTGGCGGCTGATTCTTCTGTTTTACGATCACAGCTACCAACCGCCTCTTTGTTGGACTGAGACTTAAGAGTTATTTGGACATGAAATTTCCAAAAAATAATAATGAAGTAACATTTGTATTATTGAGCACAAAGGTCTTACCTTTGTATTTTTGGCGCTGTCATCCACTTTTTTAGAGAGAAATTACTTGGACTTCTTTGTTGGGAGTGGAGTATAGTCCTATATATATAATTATAGATGAGCAAGAGTGAGTAATGTGGTGTACATTATTATTGAGCACAAAGGTCTTACCTCGTCGTCTTCGAAAATCACTAAGCGGATCGGCCATTGCACGAAACTACCCTGAGCACCGCCTAAGTTAGTGAAACTATCACCCGTAGGTACCGGAAGAATATCATCATTATGTCCATCATAAACAAAATCAACTTGGACTTTGTAGTGATCAGGCTTCATCGGTGTAAAGTGTTGGGATGATGCACCGTTTGAGGGTTGTACCATACCATCCGCTACGAGCACTTTGTTACCAGAATCTTTATCCTCAAGGGCAAGATGGCATGGAGTCCTTTCCTGCATATAAAGTAAAATGAAAAATGCAAGACTAAGGTTGCGGCATGGAATTTTAATTCATGTTATAAGAGGTCTTAGCATGAAGAGTTCATGACAATACTCAAACTCAATCATACCTTTAGCTCACGTGGTTGCAGTGTGGAATCAGGACGAGTGGTATAGGAAGCATTAACATTAAGTTCAAGAACGGGAGTAGAAGTGGAGTTTGGTTGATTTATATGTAACATGGAGCGTAGTTGCTTTTGGAGGGCCTCAACCACCCTTTTATCTAATTCACCTTCAAACTCCTTTCTAATTTCAGCTCTGATCGATTCGATCAGATCTGATGAAGCTTCACTAGAACATCTTCTTCGTCGTTCTCTTGGACTGAAAGCAACTCTATAACCAACATTTCCACATATTGCCTTGACATGGCCACGATGATCTTTTTTCCCAATAGCTTTGGTGAGGGCATCCTCATCATCCTCGAAAGTAAGGTTTCCTTTTTCTTCTTCTTCGATATACTCCTCCTATAATGCCAATTAGGAAAGTATAAATTAGTTCATACTTCCAAGTCAATTTAAGTAAATATTCATTAAAAAAGCACTACTTACAACTTTTCTTGCAATTTCTACGACTTCCTTATCGTTCGGGTTAACTTCCCACTTTCCATCCTTACTTCGAACTTGATGAGCCAAAACCCACTCCTTTGATCTATATTTTCTAGCTCTAGGAACCGATGAGTTCACTGAGGAGCTACTTGACAAAGATAAAGCTGCTTCCGATGGGAGTCGTCCTTCTTTTATCCACTCGGGTCGTTTTCTAATATAACCCGCCTGGCCGGTGAGATGAGGATTCTTGTTTAATAGTGCACTTGCCCTTGCTTTCTCACTACGAGCCTGTCAAAAGGCACATAGATTTATAACCAATGATTTCCGCTGACTAGAAATCTTTAATAGTAAAAAGAAATAACATTATTACCAATGACTCCGACTTGTAATATTCTTTAAGATAAACTGACCAATCAGCCTCTGTAATGTGGTGGTAGATTTCCCAAGGCATCTTGTTTGTAGGATATTTCGACGGCTTTTGCTTCTTAGTTATTCATCGACGCACCAACTTGCTCTTGAAATCTCTAAATCGTTTTGCCACACAAGAATGAAAGTATTTTCCCCTTGATTTATCTACATCCTCAATGATGTGGAACATAAGCTATGGATTTTTACAATAAATTAGATTAATTGTTAATATAGTATATATTTAAAACAATTTAAAATGTCATTATACCTTGGTCTCCTCCCAAAACCCTTGCTTCGTCTGCTCATCTATCTTTCGGTATTCTTTCTCGTTAATATTAATTCTTTGAGCACAACTCCCAACTTGCTTTCCGTATTCTTTCGACCACTCGCCATCAGGGACATTAAACTCATTAAACTCAAGGTGCATAGGCTTTTTTACTTGAACTCCTTTTGATGGACCACGCCCTTTAGCGATCTGTGTAATCGCGCTAACACCTTGTGATTCATGATCACCTTGGGTAGGGAGAATAGCATTTCCACTTTCGTTAGACATAGTGGCTAGAATTCCTGCAACAAGCACACAAAAAAAGCATATGAGTACATATCACAAAAAAATCCAAGGAAGACAATTTATAATGCAATTAAATCTACTTGTCAATAAATTACCTCATCTTATTCATTTATGATTTGTAACCCATATTCCTTCCCTATGATATGTACGGATATGATTAGTATTATTTGTATCTTCCTCCTCCGGTAATGGTTGAACAACAGTTGATAACAAGGGTGTGTCATCATACTCGTCATACTCATCTTCATCCACAACATCATCAATACCCAGAATATGTCTTTTGCCTTGGGCAACTGCACGCCATCTAGGATCAACATTGTCTACCACATAAAAAATCTGCTTAGCTTGTGATGCTAGGATGAATGGATCGTCACTATCACTTAATCGGTCAAAGTTTACCAATGTCAAACCCGGATAAATTTCATCTTGCTTCACCCCGTTAGGGTTGTTGACCCACTTGCACCGGAAAACAGGGATTGTAAAATTGTTATAATCAAGCTCCCATATTTCTTCGATAACACCATAATACGATTGTGTCGCATCAACCAGTCGTTTGTCCTTAGCGCTCACATAGACCCTAGATGATGCAACTACCTTCACTCCACTATTCTGCACCACACTCTTTTCATCTTGTCTTCTAGTGTAGAATGTGAACCCATTGATATCATACCCTTCGTAAGACCGAACACATAGTCGAGGACCTCGAGATAACCACTTGACCGTATCAGAAACGTCATGTTCTTTCCTTAGTTCCTCAGCTACTTCCTTCTTAAACCAATCAACAAATGTGCGATTATGTTCCCGCATCAAAGCTCTTTCATTCAATTTAGCATTATTGTGTTGCAATTCAAGGCAATGCTTTTCTATGTAAGGATTGACCTCTGTAAGATGCTGCAACACACAAAGATGTGCCTTAATCTTCCTTTCAGATGGAGGAGATATCACATTTTTACCAATTACTCCCTCTCCTTCAAGCCTCCCTACATGACGAGATTTTGGAAGACCTATTGGATGAAGCCTTGACAAAAACTCAGCTGCGTATTGAGATATCTCTTCATGAAGGACTCCACGAATGATACTACCCTCTGGATTCGCCCGATTCTTTGCTTTGTCCTTTAAACTGCCAAAAAATCTCTCAAAAAGATACATCCATCTTAAGAACACCGGACCACATAACTTGATTTCTCGAACCAAATGAACAATTAAGTGCACCATTATGTCAAAGAAAGACGGCGGAAAGTACATTTCAAATCGACACAAAGTTTCAACAATATCAATATGGAGAGCATCCAATATTTCCGGATCAATAACCTTAGCACATATGGAACTGAAAAACACACAAAGTTTTGTTATAACATGTCTCACGTGTTTCGGCAATATCCCACGAAGTGCGATCGGCAAGAAAACATTAATCAATACATGACAATCATGAGACTTCATACCAATCAACCGAAGGTCCGAAAGAGAAACTAGACGTTTTACATTTGACGAATATCCCGATGGAACCTTAATGCCATGTAAGCACTCACAAAACACCTTTTTCTCCTTTCTTGACATTGTGTAACACGCCGGAGGCAGAAAAGTCTTTTTACCATCTGGTTTTACCACAGGCCACAAATCTGGTCGAATATTCCTCTCTTTCATATCAAAACGAACTTTCTGATTGTCTTTCGTCTTTCCGGGTATATTTAGCAAAGTCCCAATTATAGCATCACAAACATTTTTTTCAATGTGCATCACATCGAGACAATGCCTAACCGACAAATATTTCCAATAAGGAAGATCCCATAGTATAGACACTTTATTCCATAAAACACCCTTTTTAGAGACGGACTTGAAGCCCTTGCCGTATTTGGTGTCAACATTTTTAATCCGTTCATAAACTTGTGATCCTGTCAAAGGTGTACGAGCTACTCCTTCCTCGGTGTACCCATTGAACTCCTTCTTCTTTTTACGGTAAGGGTGATATCGACTAAGGAACTTCCGGTACTCTAGATACACATTTTTCCTGTAATTTTCCAAGTAGGCGGGTTTCATGTCTTCTTCACATATAGGGCATGCTTGTTCTCCTTTGGTTTTGTACCCAGACAAGTTTCCATATGCCGGGAAATCATTTATGGTACAAAAAACCATAGCTCGCAAGGTAAAGTTTGAGTTGGTGTATGCATCGAACATTGGAACACCTTCATTCCACAGTAATTTCAAATCATCAACAAGTGGAGCCAGATACACATCTATGTCATTCCCAGGTTGCTTAGGCCCGGAGATGAGGAGTGATAACATGATATACTTGCGCTTCATACACAACCATGGAGGAAGATTATAAATCGCTAGAAGAACCGGCCATGTGCTATGTTGACTGCTTAGAGTGCCATACAGATTCACACCATCTGTACATAAAGCAAGTCTCAGATTCCTAACCTCCTCACCAAATTCAGAATATTTCTTATCAATATTTCTCCATTGAGGAGAATCAGCAGGATGTCTAAGGAGTCCATCTTTCTTCCTCCCTTCCGCATGCCACCTCAGACTTTTTGCTTCCTTCTTTATCGAAAACAAACGATGAAACCTAGGTATTATCGGAAGATACCACACAACCTTAGCTGATGGGCCCCTCTTAGCCAAATTTACCCCTTTACGCTTGTAACGAGATGCACCGCACTTTGGACACTCATCCAAATTTTCATGTTCGTTTCTGTAAAGCAAACAATCATTTGGGAAAGCATCTATCTTGACGGCCTCTAAGCCTAAGGGACACATCAATTTCCTGGCATAATAAGTAGAGATAGGCATCTCATTGCCTTCTGGTAAAAATTCACCTAACCATTCCAATAAGGTGTTGAAACTTCCATCAGTCCAACCAAAAGCACATTTCAAGCTGTAAAGTATTGACACACCCTCTAACTTGCTAAATTTTGTACACCCAGGATACAAGGGAGTCTCTACAGCCTTTGATATATGTTTGAACATGTGAGGTCGTTCGTTCAAGTGATCTCTCACCCCATCCATCATCCCATTTATTTCATCATCTTCTTGGTCATCATCATCATCCATCTCATTATTCTCAGCAATATCATCATCACTATCATCAGTGTCTACCCGAACATCAAACTCATTGACACTAGAACTTGGACGATCAGGTATTTTCTCACCATGCCAAAACCAAACATGGTAATCTTGTTTGAAACCACGACGAAATAAATGATCCTCAATCTCATTAATATCATCTAACCGCCTTATATTCTTACAATCACGGCATGGCCAATAGATTTTTTCGGCTTTCGTACTCCGTTGGTGTGCTAAAGCACATCTAATGAACTCCTCAACCCCACTCAAGTATTGTGTCGTAGTATGGTCACCGTACATCCAAGGATGACTCATTTCTAGTAATACATGCAAAATAACATGCAAGGAAGATTAAATACTCATTTCTAGTAACTATCCCGCCAAGGGCCTAAATAGATAATAATACGCAACCAAGCAAGAAAAAATACAAACTCAACTATCCCGCCAAGGGCCTAAATTATGAATTATATCCCGCCAAGGGCCTAAGGAATTAGGGTAGAAATCTGAAATATTAATACCTGACTTGGCTTCGAGTGCGTTGAAGGGAGCTCGTTTTGGTAAAACCTCGAGTGCGTTGTTGATACTTGTTGAAGGGAGTATTAGAGGGAGCTCGGCGAAGGGAGATGAAGTCGGAGCTCGGGAAGACGGAGCTCGGCGAAGACGGAGGAGAATGTCAAAAGAATTTATGTATATAATGACAATTTCTACCTTGCCATAGACAGCACAATGACGCCAACCAATTTCTTCCCCATGGAATGCATCACAGAATGCTTGCTGCTCATAAGCAGACCTAGCATGAAGCAAAAGCTCAATGTCATTTAGCATATAGTTCAACTGCCACCAAATTTCACTTCAATTCCAGAGCTATCTTGAATATGTAATTCAGAGCCTTATAACCTTAATGATAATGAACCTAGTCCTCCTGCTACTGTTCAAATCACATAGTATATTGTGAGAGATGCAATTAGATCTTATCTCCCAGCTTAGTTTTGCCGGATAGATACCACCAACTCAGACTAAATAACACACAAGCCAAATCTCAAAGTAATTACCCGCAGTTGAAGGGAGCTCATTTTGAGAGATGCAAACAACACAAATCATACAAACTTACACTTCAAATCTCAAAGTAAAAAAAAAATCATTACAGTACAAGAAACCACCAACTCTCATATCCAAAACAGGTGCACAGAAAAAAATTAAAACTGTGATTACCCGCAGTTGAAGGGAGCTCGTTTTGGTGAAACCTCGAGTGCGTTGTTGATACTTGTTGAAGGGAGTATTAGAGGGAGCTCGGCGAAGGGAGATGAAGTCGGAGCTCGGGAAGACGGAGCTCGGCGACGAACGAATTGAAGATGAAGAGGAGGATACGAAGAGGAAAATGAAACCTCGAGCAACTGTTTTTTTTTAAGGGTTGAGCTTATAGAGGCGGGCCTAACACGCCCGCCTCTATAAGTATTACAGTAATGGTCTAATAGAGGCGGGCCTTACATACCCGCCTCTATTGGACATACTTGTTGAGGCGGGCTTTAAGAAGTCCGCCTCAACAAGCTTTAATTGAGGCGGTCTACTTGTCCCGCCTCAATTAGTTAGCATTAGATGCGGGCCTTACCCTGGCCCGCCTCTAATACTTTAGCGGGAAATGTTTTTTCGGATACTTGTTGAGGCGTATATTAATTTGCCCATCTCAAAAGATGTTTTTGAGGCGTATAAATTAATTATCCGCCTCAAAAACCAAAAAAAAGGATTGCTAAGTCGTTGTTGAGGCGTTTTGAACTATGTACGCCTCTAAAAGGGAGCCTCAAAAAGTGTTATTTCCACTAGTGTTTGATTGGGATGTAATGAATGGATGAATTACTGGCTATTGTTGTTTCTAATGATTGGATATATTTTGTATGATGCATTGTTGGTGTGTTTTTTGGTTGGTTATAAATAATAACAGATGCCTACTACTTTTGTTTGCTGCATCCCTTTCGTACTGCACAATGGTGTATATACAAGCTCTTAAGGTGCATAAACAACAACTTAAGGTGCCTATTTAGTTTCTAAAGCTTTTTTGGATTTGGATTTGGTTTTTTTATTTTGTTTTTGAATTGCAATTGCAGAAAAGAAATGCTCGTGTTCAACTAAACATGTATATATGAAGGAATAAAATGGAGTGTACTGTTCGTTCATAAAAAAACTATAACTTGCAACAAATTGTAAAGTGAGAAAATCGCCAAGCATCACTGACATAACTCTCGTACTAGTCACTTGTTGATCTGGCATTTCACTACAACCTGCATACAAAAAGAAAATGGCAAGGACCAAACCTCATGAGAATACAAAAATAAAACTTTACTTTTAAATACAAAAGACAATTTTAACAAACCTCATCAAATTCATGGAAAAATCAGACACATGAAATTCCCTATTGGTTGAATGCTTGATTTGGCACAATAATTTCTTTACTTATATGTACACAACACATTTGCATCACTAGTGACAAAATATAGCAAGCTACATTGCATGATCATGTACTAAAAGTGCATACATAAGTGATAATGCTGCATAAATAAGTGCCTGAGGTGCATATTTAATACCAAATGTACATAAATCGAGTTTCCCACATACTTACATGTTCTAGAATTGTGTGATGTAATTTTCTTGTATCTTCCACAACACCTTTTACCAATGCTACTTCTTTTAATTCCTATCTCCTTACCACTCATAATCATTTGCCCACTACCCTTGTTCTTTGCTTGTTGTGGTGGAAGCACACTAATTGTGGTGGGTACTTTTGTTCCAACAAATGCCTCAGCAATATTTTCATTACTTGATCCAGAGCTATGATTACTACCACTGTAATCCATAAGAGAAGCTTTTGCATCCTTAATAAGACGTGAACAATCCTTTAATCGGTGTGGATTATCCTCTACAAGACCCATGCAACAATAGAAGTCTGACATCAATGTATTCATCAAAACCTTTCGTTCTTCCATTTCAAAAAATTGCTTAACCGGTGTACCATCTATAGTGAAAATTGGGGATATCGTTGCTGATTTTGTCCAACGAGAGAGGACAAACCTTATAGGAATTTTCTCCATGTTCTTAAACACGACAATCATATGACGACACGGAACTCCAATGCGCTGAAACATCCTACAACTACAAACAACAATATCGTCTACACAGTGGTACACAACTTTAACGAGGGGAAGCCCACCTTCTTTGATAGTGTAAGTCACAATCCCATCCTCTACGTGCAATCCAATAATACAACAAGAAAAACATGCATCAGAAATCTCTTTTTGAATGTCATTAAATACAGCCAATTTGCAAACCTCTCTTGCATGCTTCTCCAACTTAAGCGTTCTCTTCAAATAAGGGAGCATTGTCTGACAATCATGGTTAAGCTTTGCTTGTAAGTGCCATTGCGCATTCAATGCACTCTCATATTGCATTAATAACTGAACAAGCCTAAAATACCGATCAGTAAAGTGGCCAAAAAAGTTATTTTGAACCTCTGAAATAGATGTTGTCCTAACCAAGCCGCCAAACATACATCCCTAAAATATACAGGGATCCAGAACTGGAAAATTGCAAACATATCAAAGAACCACTTTTTGTTGTCCAATGGATACTCATTTACCAAATTTAACCATTTCTCCTCAAACTCAGCAAGTTCAAGTTCATGAGTCCAAACTAAACTATTCAACCTATTCTTAAAATCTACAGCCTTTAGATTATGTTTAGTCTTACTAGGGACTTTCTGCATTATATGCCACACACAGAGACGATGACATGTGTTAGGAAATACTTGTAAAACTGCACCCTTCATTGACAAATCTTGATTTGTGAAGAAAATCTTTGGATCATGGCCCATATATTTCTTGAAATTCTCTAAAACCCATACATATGAATCTTTATATTCCTTAAAGACCAGTCCAACACCAAAATATAATGCATCTCTCATGATGATCAAGGCTAGTATAATGTGCAAAAATCAAGTCATACCTGTAGGCAGAATGAAGGAAAAAATTAGAGCAACAGTACAAATATGATAGCACAAAGTGTATGTGTAATAACATAAAGTGCATATATATGGAGAATAACTGCATATATACATAGCTTATATTGCAAAATTACCTTTTAGTGTGGTATGTTGCATCAAAAGATACAACTTCCCTAAAAAATGCAAAGTTCTTCTGTGAAATAGGATCAGGCCAGAATAACCTGGTCAAGCGGTCAGATGAGTCGACATCATAATCAAAGTAGAAGGCACTACATTATTCTTGTTTCCCAAACAAGCTATTAATAACTGCTTGAGCATCAGATCCATTAAAAAAACCAACATATCTCTTTTCAAAATTTTGAAATCAGTAGCAGAAGCCCCAATGTGTGCATAGCCACCAACTATCTCCTTACACAGTCTATGACTCTTGACAAGGCCAATAATGGCTTTCGAACAAATCAATACAAACTTCTTATGGCCTATGTCAAGATTCCTATGTGTTTTCATAAACTGCATGTAGTTGTTGGTAACGAGCTTATGCGTATGATGCTCTTCAAAAGATTTGACTACATACACACCTTTTCCAGCAAATCTGAATACAATTTTGGCAATACAACCCACCCTGTTTATAACTCTTGACCGCTTTCCAAAATTTCTTTGCCGAAGCTTATAACCTTCTCGTGAACAAACCAAATATTTCATAATAACAACGCCATCCTTTTTGTTCTTGTGACAACAACCATTACGTACGTCAAAACCGCATTCAGTAGCATAAATCTTGTACACATCTCCCTTCGTCAAGTGAACTAAAAACCTTACAAACTGTTGGTTTCATACCATCCGAACACAAAGGCACAAAGTAAGTTGTTTGGCCTTGGAATAGTTGAATAACATAACTATCAGTATCACTATTGTCAGAATCATGATCCAATGACGGAACACCATTACCATCAACTGGCTCCACAATAGACAAAACACCATCTACATATGCATTAGAATTCACATGAATAAAAGTGCACAAACACGGAATAAAACGACAGCAAGGTCAAATGCTTAACTAAAAACAGAAATTCACAATTAGGGAATGATCAAAGAAAGTGATGAACAACAAAGAAGTGCACGACTCATACATAATCAAATTCAAACTTTCAAGTTAAAATCTGTAAGAAAACGCAGTCAAACAGTGATTACAAAAAGAAAAACAAAAATTGAAGGAAGCACAATCCTCTAAACACAAAGACAAAAATGCACATGAAATTAATTAAAATATAGATGCAAGAACGAATCACGAACGGAGCAACACAAATTAAGCAAAACAGTAGATCAACAATGGTGGCGCTGATAGATCGATCGGGAAAAGCAATCTAGAACAAAATTGCAAAATGAAGAAGATCACGAAGGAACTTACCAGTAGACATCATGATTGGTTGTAAATGAACAAAAATCGAAGAAGAAAAGGAAGAAATGAAGCTGTATTAGGTTGATCAACAATGGCGGCAGGCACTGTTCGATCGGGGGACTTGAGGAAGAGAGGAGAAGAACAAGCTGAAAATATAACCGAATTATCCAAAATGCCCTCAGCCTTTAAAAGATGGAGTGAATCTGAGCCATAGGATTTAGTTAATCCAGTGGATGAAATTTGTCCTTCATTATACACCCTATCTATACTTCTTATATGATCTCTCTCTTTAAGACTAAATGTTTTATGTTCAAACTAACAACTTTGAGAATAATTGTTGCTTAATGCGATCGTTGAACGTGTGTAGTAACAACTAGGCGAAATTGTTATGTATTTATATGACTATTGAAATATGTTTAATTAGATGTACATTTACCAAAATTTTAAAATTGAATATTTATCCATTAAATTTTAATAAATTTGATTTCTTATTTTTAATATATTTACATTTAAGTCTATAGAATATAATCATTTAAATTAATAATAATGACACAAAATTACTTATAAAATATGAAGTTATATAATCACGCATAAAAATAAAACAAATCTATGAAACAATTTTAGAGGTTTCGTTTTTAAATTAATGCCTAGAAAGACTATAATAATTTTTTTTACAAAATACATTTTCAGTTATATTATATAATTTCTATTTTTACCCTCTAATTTCTCTTTATATAATTAGTTTTTCAAAACCCTTTTACTTTGATCGGTGTTTAGTAAACAAAATCCATAAAAATCATCATTTTATATTATTTTTATTTTTATAAATACGTGATATATACAAAGTCTCGTCTTGTGGGTGATTTCATCTAACTTTCATTTTGCTATATATATACATGAAAATTATTAAATTTTACTTATCCTATTTTTATATTATACTATATATGATTTAAAAAAAATGTAATGTGTATAATAATCCAATAATTTTGAAAAATATTAAATATATGACCAATTTTCAAGTTTTAATAATTTACTATATATATACTAAAATAAAATCTCATTTTGCCACATGTCACCTTCACAATTCATTTTCATATGTCAATTTCACCCTTCATCTTGTCACATGTCATTTTCTAAGCATTTTACCTTTTTTAAACCTCGAATTATTTACAATGATTTGATCCTACAATTATATATAAAGATTTGATCCCACAATTTTAAAAGTCAAACAATCCCTAATTAAGAATATTTGGTGCCAAAATTATATACAAATATTTGATCCCACAATTTTTAAAAGTCAAATAATTTCTAATTAAGATAGAAATAAATATCCAATCAAACAATACCTAATCTATAATACAATTAAAACAAACCCCTTCCCCACCCCCCTCCTTCTGTCACATGGCATCCTCTTTCAGCCTTTTTTTTTACGTTTTATGCTTTTAATCCCCTTCTTTCAGCCTCACCAACCCCTTACTCTCTTCCCAACTACTTCCTTACCTACGTTCTCCTTCCCAACTGCAGCTCAAGAGGTTATTTCTCATCTCTATATAACCTTCAATACGGGGGATTTCTCTCCATTTAGCTCTCAAACTGTAATTGGATTTTTCTCCCTTTGCCGGCGTCGACTTTGCTCCATTTGCCGGTGTCGATTTCCCTCCATTTCCCGGTGTAGAGTTTGCTCCCTTTCCCGGCGCGGACTTCTCTCTTCTCTTCCGTATTTCTTCTCTCCAGGAGACCAAGGAGGCCAGACACAATCCTTCTTTCGACTTTGCTCCCTTTCGCAGTCTTTCTCTCGAGGAGACCAAGGTATTCACTTCTAAACTGAGAGATACTTGGATTTGTATGCTTTGATTCTTTTGTTTTGGTCTGATTTGATTCTTTTGCTATGTGTCCGCCGGCGGAGGCTACGGATTCCCTGCCTCGGCCATCACCAGAACCCTTGCTTCGCCGCCGATTTCTCTCCCCAGCATTCCCAATTCCTTATGTACTTCTCTCTATCCTTCTTTGATACGGAACTTGATATGATAAATTGATTTAATTGCTCTGAGAATCGGAGCTTGATTAATTGGCTTTGTGCAAGTGATTTAGAATTATCGGAAGGAGGACAACCTTGCCGGGTTTGGAATTGTCCTCATGTTGAAGGAAATTGTTGTGGGTGACTTCAAAAAATTTTACCATTGAATTTGTCATGTATGGGTTCTTGCTTAAAGTATATTCAAATTTTCTTGAGTTGCTTCCGTTGATTTCATGATTTTGTTATGCTCATTCTTCACTGTTTATGATAATTTCTTCTGTGGATATGTTTTTATGGCGTTTGAGATCTTCTATTATCTAGAAAGCTCTTAGTGTTGGGTTGAGCATAATGTTCCTTCCATGTACTATTTTTGGTGCACTATGAAAGTCTGACTTGCTTAATTGTGACTCTTTTTCTTGAGAATTCACCCTTTATGAAAATGTTTTTAGGGCATCCTACCCCCTTCATTGGACACACTCGCGCTGCTGTTGGAGGGTTTGGCTATCAGCAATCAGTTCCTTACAGCTACTAGCAAGGATATATGTATTCTCTGTATGGATATGTCATAAAAAAAGCAATGTATGCACTCATGTAGTCTAGAAATTTTGTATAGCTCATAATATTGTTAAGTAATCTCCATTGAATTAGAAATTTTGAAGTCTATAATTTGCTTCCACCCTACTGAATTAGAAATTCTTGAAGAAGAGTTCACTCTCTTCACGATCGACTTCGCTCCCTTCCTTTTCCTTTTTTCCCCTTCCATAATCCATATCTCTGATGTTGCTTTCATATCTTTAATCAGGCGGAAGCACTTGATTTGGATAATACAGTTCTTGAGGCAGTAGCAGAAGTCACAGAGGACTAGAGAATTGATGACATAAAGGGTCTACTTGGGCCTTGTAATTTCAAGGGTGATTTGGTTGATGACATAAACGTGGTATACAAATTATCTGTTGTTTATTTCGATTATGAAGTCTATAATCTGCTCCGTATCTGTATACATTGGTGAATGTATTTAAGTTGTAGTTTGCATCCCAATTGTGCTCTGCTTAGAATAATATTATTTACCATTTATACTGATTCTCTTCCACCCTATTGAATTAGAAATCCTTGGGGGTGACTTCAGAATTTTTTTGGTGGCCTAATTTGTATACTGAATTTATAATATTAATCATACAGGGGTATTGATAAGGGTGAAGAACTCAAGCGTTTGTAGTTAAATAATATCATCAGGAGGCAAGCATTACATGTATATCGTCTTTGAGGTTTGTATGAAAAACATCGCTTGCTGATGATTACGTATAGATTGTACAATTTGAGTTGGTGATGTCATTTTCTACTTATTTCTTTCAAGCTTAGGCCCTACAGATCTTTATTTATGGAATTTTGCAGGATATTGACATTGATTTTATTATCTATCTGGAGCAACCCATTTGCAATATAATCTATTAGGCCTTACTGTTTTCCAACTTTCATAGAGGTAAATGAGATACATGAGATGATGAATTGTTCTACAGAAACATGATTGTGCAGGAAGTGGCAGAATTAAGGACAAGTATCGCTGCATAATGTTTTGCTGTCATGTTGTGTTTTTATCTTTTTTTTTTACAGGCAAACCATGGTTCCTCCACCCACAATGCAGTCCGGATACCACGTTTTTTGTGGGGATTATTACATTCACGTTTTAGCTGCATTCCATGTTGACGTGCAGAGTACCATTGAAATTACATACTATGAGGTTATAGAAACGCAAGTTAATGCATTTTTTGCATCATCTTCTTGGACAGGAATACCTCCATGTTATGAAGGAGTTGTTCGACTCTTGACTGATGCTAATGTGCCTCATTCACTAGTACAAAAGGGCCATCTAATACCGTTTTTTTACTGAAACGGATACCGGATATGGTTCCGGTCTAAGATGAGCCGAAATCCTGCTCCGTATACCAGTTTTTTTACAAACCGGTATAAAACAGGGACACGGATACCGGTTATTTAAATAACCGGTATCCCCATATTTGTTTTTCTTTTTTAAAAAAATATTTATTGTCGATACCGGTTATGTGAAAAAACGGTTTCCACCTCCTTGTCTGTTACATATCGGTTATTAAAATAACCGATATGATATTTATTTTTTATTTTTTTAAATATTTTTTTACAATACCCATTCAGCTATATATTATACCACTTGTTTACGTCATTGTATCTCACACAAAATGCTACAATAGTGTACAACAAAATCACATCAAATAATCCATATATAAATTATATATAATAAACTGTTAACAAGTGTTAGCTCCTTGAGCTATAAATAACAAAATAACTTAAGAGTTTCATATCTCTTTAAACTATAAATAACAAAATAACCTAATAAAATAGCTTCCAACAAAATATACTAGTTATTGAAGGATTCACCAATAATCAGAAATGGTTTGAAACCTAAATTCATTACCCAAGAAGGTCGACAAGCATTCTCATACTGACCCCTAGATTTCTTGCAATCGACCGGGTAAAGGAGTCCCACAAAAGCAATTTCAGTGGCTCGCTTCTTGGATTCTTTCTCTAAACAAGCGTAGAATGTGTCCCTCGCCTGTTTCACCCAAAAAATTGGCAAGAAAGAATTCTTAACTGAAAATTTGAATTCAATACATGAACAAAAAATCAAAATTTAGTTTCTTACAACATAAAAAGCATGGTTGGGCACCTTGTTCTTTCTTCAGGGTGGAGCCACTGCTGGAGGAGTTTCTAGGTAGCCTTGAATGTCTCAAGGAAGGTGACACAGAATGTACTTTCCTGTATTTTATAAAATGGATAGAAAAATCAATCTTTTAACACAATCAAGAGTCTTCCTATTGTGTAAGATTGTAAAGAGACCTTTACCTAGATGATGAGGATGATGATGAAGGGGTATCACTAATAATGGTATAAGAAGCTGAAGCAATGAAATAATAGTTATGCAAAAGGAAACAAAGCAAAGCTGCAGTGACCAGATATTACAGAGAAACTTGACAAAAATAATGGAAATGAAAGAATATACCACTTCTATATTGATACCTCTCATTTTCATCTTCCAAGGTGCACCCATGGTACTTCAAATTGTCTTCTTTGGCTCCTTCGATAGCTTCCCCAGTTGCACATAAGTTTTCAAAAGCAATGATACCATTTACAAGCTTTGTGAATCACCAATAAATAACACAAGCACAGTGGAAAAGAATATGCAAAATTTTAGGGTGAGAAACTGGAGCAAATGTTTACCCAGAAGGTTCAAACTCAGACACCACAGTCACCCAACTCACATCACACTCCACGAACAAGGGAACCATTAAAATTAGATGTAACAGATCTAGACAAAGACGTGCATGGCATGTAGGCAGGGGCGGACGCATGATTTCCGCGTTGTGGGGGCACAATACCACGCGGCTAAAATCAATTTTAATTACAATAAATATTAACACTTAAGTAACTACGTAATACTACTTGAGTAATATTTTTCCCAATTCTAATTTTCATTTGATTAATAAATTTCTAAATCCTATCAACATTTCTAAAATCCATACCAAACCTAGATATAAGTATAAAACATCATTTTGGCCACTCCACTAGCAGAGCATCAGTTGGCATTTCATCGTCACTGAACATGGTGATGAGCCATCTCAACTCTCCAACTATGTTTGTAGGTTCAAGTCCCACCTTGAACAAATATTTATTTTCTTCTTTGTTTGGTACTTGCAAGAAATAAATCAGCATTTGTCCTCGAAAAAGACAGTGTTCGCTAGTGGTAGAGTGGATACTTGGTATTACACCACAAGTCACCATTGAAATACCCGATATATATATGGGTATATATATATATAAAAAAAAAGAATCAGATTTGAGTACGTGTCCTTACATCAGATTAGAAATGATGAATCATGAGTTATGTGTCCTCACACCAGGAAAGTTGAAGCTACGTGTGAGATTTGGGTTAAATTTGCAGAGACCATGTATCATCAATTTGGAATTTGGGAAATTGGAGTGAATTTTATAATTTGGGGATAAAAACCCCTTTGGGTCGTCTTCCCTCAGAGGCCAAGCTTCTTCCTGACTCCCTCTTTTGTGTGTGGGGCTCGTTCCTTTCCGGTGAACCCAATCAACCGGTGGGCACCATCTCCTTCTCTGAGACGAACCACGACCAGCTGCTGAGGACGAGGATTGCGGAGCCGCTGTGGTTGGAGCTGCAAGTTCGCTGGTGTTGGGTGCGGTGTGGGTGTTGCTGATCCGCCTCTGCCCCTCCTCTGTTCCCAGGTTCGCGCTTGTGGCTGGTGATGTGCCTGTGGTGGTCGAGCTGCGTGCTGGTGTGGCTGCGCTGGTGCTGGTGGCTGCTGGCTTTTATCGTTGTTGTTGTTCGTTCCGACGAGGAGACAGTCCCGGCGGCAAGGGCGAGTCACCGATGAGATAACCACAGCTACTGCGTGATCTTGGTTGGACGATTTTCATCTGAATTTAGGGTTAAATTGATAACTATGAGATTGTTAATTTGGGTAGAATTGGAGGTTGGACAGATTTGGGGAAAGTGATAGCTCAGTTGGTGATTGCAGGGTTTTGGTCAGCCAGAATTTATTGCTAAGGGTTAGTACGTAATTGTTGGGTACTGATTTCAATACTAAAAGTTTATGGGCTAAGATGGACTATTTTGGGACTAAATTAAGGGTTTGTTAGTATTGGATTGGATAAGTTAATTAATGTCAGGGATTTGCTCGGATTGATTTCGCAGGTTCGTTCGAGTTGGATTTGATCTTCTGAGATCGTGGTAGTCGAGACTGAGGCAAGAGGATTCTTGCCCACCCTTATATATATTTTTATATAAATTATTTCATGCCTATTTTTATTCCATAATTAATTTTACCGTTGTCTGAGTTATTTAAAGTGGATTATTGATTTTGAGTTGCTTGTTTGAAAGTGTGTGAATATGTGTGTGTATGATAGTAATTAACTTGTATTGTGTTCGATTGAATGTTGTTGGTTGATTCAGGGCCTCGGAGGGTGTGAACCCCCGAAGGTCGGAGGGCCAGGTGATCGAAAGCCTCACCAAACCTCGTAAGGTGTACGCCTACGTTGTTAAAGGGCCAAGGGGTGAAGATTGAGTTGGAATGGATTGGAGGTTGAGTTGGAATGGATTGGAGGTTGGATTGAAGGAGTGTTGGAGTTGTTTGTGTTTGCAGTGTTGAGTTATATTATTTGGTTGAAATTGGTTGAATATTGTGATGACTATTATGTGTTTTGAAACTGTTTTGGCTTGACTAATCTTGCCAGTCTTAATGGAAGACTGACCAACTTCGGTTTACGTGCCGTGGTTGGCTAGGGTATCGGGTCCCCCAGTCAATCAGGCTTTGCAGGTTTAGCGACAGCAAGGGGGATCTTGATCACAGTTTTCTTCCAGTCGAAGACTTTATGTTTGTTGGTTTTGAACCTTGGAAATGGTTGTGTTAGCTGTAAAAAGTTTTTATTGGAAATTGTTGTATTTAACTGAACGTTAAGTTTGATTGTAGTTTCAAACTTCGGGCAGGAACTTCCGCTGTAGTACTTTTGGTATATATTTATATATATATGGAAAATGTTTTATGTCTTTCTTTTCTTTCACCCGCCTTATAGTCTTTATGGACTATGGCACTGTAGCACCACTGGCCCGGGGGTGTTACAACCATAAATTGTTAGCTATCTCTAATTTATTTATGTGTTTGTGGGTTTGAACCCTGATGGAGGAAAATATATAATGTGTGATTGCCACTGCACTTGTAGAGCATTGAAGCAAAAAATCTATTGAATTGACCAGCAACCTATTAATATTCATTAGATTACTATTTTCACAAAGCCTGCATAAAAAGGAGAATTTATATATTTTTCTTATATCTAACAAGTGCTCAAATAAAAAAGAAAAGCAACTCTTTTTTTTTCTGCAGTATCAGTGAAACACATCAGTTTTCAAGCGGATCTTTAAACAATTAACAGGTAAATGAAGCTCCCTTATGCATTTTTAAACACTGAAGTTTGGACCGACAACCTCTGCCAAGTCCTGAACTTTTAGAAAAAAATAACTGAATGCAGCTTACTGTGAGTTTAGTAAGCCCTTCAATCTCCTTCAAGCTCTGGAGCTTGTTTTGAACAACTGATAACCACTTCAAATTCAAGCATTCTCGCAAATCCTGATAACATCCCAGGAATCAAAAGAAAACACCAATCGGTAACACGAAGGCACCGATTCAATTCATATACTAGAAAGGTGATATTTCGATTCAATTAAGCACCTCATTACCTCAAGAGAAGTCAGGCTATTGAAGTCGAGTCTGCCGAGATCCAGCCTCTCCAGATTCTTGAAATCCCTCAAGCCGAGATCCAGCCTCTCCAGGAGGAGACTGGAGAGGAACGTACAGATGCGATGCGAAGGAAGAGACTGGATTCGGATAGACTAGAGAGCTGGCGGCTCTGAAAAGAGGGTCGAAGGAGGAAGGAGAGTGGCCGGGTGAGAGATCTCCTGCGATTGGAAAAGAGGCCGCGGCGGCTGAGCAGTAAGGACGAGTTTTTAGGGTTCGAATTTGGGGCTAGGGTTGTGTTCGAACGAGGAGAAGGATGAAGGAGAGGCTGGTGCAATAGACATAGATTTAGGGCTTTAATTAGAAGGCATTTTGATAGTAGAGAATATCGGTTATTACACCGCATGTGCATATCGGTTATATTAATAAACGGTATACAATATTTTTTTTCCGCAGATATCAGTTTTGTCCAATAACCGATATCCGTTTCCAAGTTCCATACCGGTTTTACGCAACCGGTATCCTTCCTTCCGGTATTAGATAAGCCGTTTGTACTAGTGATTGTATTCAACGCATTTTTTGCAATCAATTGTATTCAGAACTATATAGCTGATTGTGTGCATCAGGAGAGAGAGGCCATGGAATCATCATTTATCCCAACTATTATCATTCACATCAGTACATATGATGATTCCGACGATTCACATTATCATGAATGGGAGGCTTTGTATGAACTCAATCAACCTATCTCCACTTACCCTAAGTATGTATCCAATCCATGAATTTTTGTCTTCTTCATTTAGATTTTTAGATTTGTCTTTGATAATTTCCATATTTCTTTGATAGTAACTCTTCAAGTAATGATGATCATACAATACCCACCGAGCCGATATCTGTGCAGCGTCCGCCAAGTCAATCAGTTATAGAATCTCTTGACTAAGTGACAATTCAAGATACAAATTGTGATCCATGTGCGATTTGTCTTGACAACTTTGTCCGTGATCTTATAGTAACGCGAATGCCTTGCAATCATACGTTCCATTCAGAATGTATCAGGGAATGGCTTTGCAAGAGCCACTTGTGCCCCCTTTGTCGTTCAGAGTTACCCATTGATGATGTTGATGAATCTTAAGAGTTTTAGATGGCCCTGTAAATACGTTGTTATTCAAGTTTTTATGTTTTTGGATATTGTTCATATGAACTAATGTAAATATGTTCCCTTTTGAAGTTATATTTGTTCAGAACGAACTAGTGTATATATTTGTTCAGAAGGAATCCAAAATGTCTCACTTTGTACGAAAACATATATAGCCGTATAGATTGTTACTGCGTAACTGCACATGCATTAAGTATTTACAGCAAGGTATACGGCCCGTATCGATTTGTACCGCAAAAATTCAAACTTACTCTGTTTTTACATTGTTGTATATTGGAGTTCAAAAGATAAATCTTCAAATATTTTTTGAATTTCGAAAGTAAATCTATAGATACGTATAATTGTTGTATATCGGAGTTCAAAAGATAAATCTTAAAATATATTTTTAGTTTCCAAAGGTAAATTTAAAGATAGGTACGAACTTTTGAATTTCAAAAGGTAACTCTATAGATACGTACAATTTATTTTTTGTAAATAAATATTCTCTAAAACTACCTAAAAGATTCTACTTTATATTAGTTATATTGTTTAAATATTTTTGGACATTTTTAATCTTAACAAACATCCTCTAAACTACCTAGAATATCTCCCTTTGTACAGAAACATATACAGCCGTATATATTGTTACTGCATAATTGCAAATTCTTTCAATATTTACAACAAGATATACGACCCTTATCGATTGTTATGGCAAATATTCAAACTTACTCCGTTTTTTACATTGCTACATATTGGAGTCCAAAACATAAATCTTCAATTTTATTTTTTTTAATTTACAAAGGTAAATCTAAAGATATGTATGAACTTTTGAATTTCAACAGGTAAATCTAGAGATATGTATGAACTTTAAAACTACCTACAAGATTCTACTTTGTTTTAGTTATATTATTTTAATATTTTTTACATTTCTAATGTAAACAAATATCCTATAAAAGATTCTACTAATTGTTCACAAACTTTCTTATATATTCGGTATATAGTGGCCTTCTACTTATTCATCAACGCTCTCCTTTACGCTGCAGCCAACAAGAAATTCAAGGTGCAAGGCACTAGGTAAATATGCACTCTTCTTCTTTGTACGTAGTACTACTAAACAAACACTAATTCACCTACTATTTTGTTATATGATTAATCTTCTTCTTTCATATCCAACTTATCATGTAATGGGTGTTGTTTTGTGTTTGTTCAATTTTATTATTATTCTGTAGGATTTTATTTACCAACATCACTGTAACACCCCCAGGCCAGTGGTGCTACAGTGCCATAATCCGGAAGGATTATAAGGCGGGTGAAAAGAAAAAAAATGCAAAACATAACCCAAATATATAATATCAAAAGCAGCACAGCGGAAAACCTGTAAAACCTGTCCAGAGTTTGAAACCACCAAACAACTTAACATACTGAAATACAACCATTTACAAACCAAAAACCAACAACCAAAAACCAAAACCAATACAACAAATACAACCCATTCAAAGTCCGAAACCAAAACGACACGTGCAACAAGTCAAGTCCAAACCAAAAGAGTAGAGTTCTCGACTCCAAAACCGACGGTGATCAGAATCCTCCTTGCTGGCGCTAAATCTGCAAACCCTGATTGACTGGAGGACCCGATACCCCATCCAACCGCGGCACGTAAACCGAAGCTGGTCAGTCTTTTGAAAGACTGGCAAGACTCCTCAAGCCAAAACAGTTCAAAACACATACATATATCACCAATCAACTCACAACAACGACAACACGCCACACAATATATATACATATATATATATATAATATCATGAGTTTGGATCATATGCGGAGCACTATTCCCGTGCGGAAGTGTGGAGCATGCACTTTAGGGCCTTATTTGTGCACTTTAACGTCTTATTTGTGCACTTTTTTTTAAAAAAAAAAATCTTTTTCAAATTTTTTTCCAAGCATTTTTCAACTTTTTTGCAAAAGTGCACAAATAAGGCCCTATAGTGCATATCCGCACGTCCGCACGGGAAGAGTGCTCCGCACTGGAACCGCACTCATAATATCATAACTATACTTAATCATATCAACCAACCAATGCTAACCACACGTCAAAACATATACACACACTATCACATACCATTCATTACACATCCTTATCCAACTCTTCACTATACTAACCTCAATCAATCCATCCTCAAACTCATCACAAGCATAAACGAATAAAACGATCCAATCCAACTTCACTGACACGTCCAATCCATCCTTCTCTCTATTACTAATACCTCAATCAACAACTCTATGCACATACACATCTCTTACTACTGACTTACAACCAAAGCTAACCAATTATACTGAACTCACTACTGCACTAACACAACAAAATCAATTAACCTTCACATCAACAAACACATAAGCATCAACGAGATAATCATCACATATAAACATAACAAAATAATGATCCAGGCCAGCCACCCTTCTGGTGCCGCATGTTCGTTAACATAGACTGTAACTCATACACTCAAATTCAAACCATGTGGCCCACACCCTCAAGATGGGAAACCAACCTTCACAACATCCACACAATCGACCTTCATAATCAATCAACATACCCTTTTATCCGAAACTAGCTAATACCAGCATCCACATCAACACAGATTCACAACTTTGACTAGTTACAATTAACAATATAACACACGAAATTCACAACCACAACCAATGGCCAACAATGACCCACAACCACAACTAATAACAATCAACGTCCAACATAAACCAATTATCAAACATACAACCAAATTATCAACACAACCACTTAATCAAGTACATAATCAACATTCATCACAAATCCACGTATTCAGGTACACAACCAATATCATTAACACAATCACTTAATCAAGTACACAACCAACATTCAACACATAACCAACACACACAACCACCAACACCTCCAATCCAACCTACGTCTCCACCACCACATCACCGGGTGAGACAATCAACACACACAACCACCAACACCTCCAATCCAACCTCTGTCTCCACCACCACATCACCGGGTGAGACAATCAACACACACAACCACCAACACCTCCAATCCAACCTCCGTCTCCACCACCACATCACCGGGTGAGACAATCAACACACACAACCACCAACACCTACAATCCAACCTCCGTCTCCACCACCACATCACCGGGTGAGACAATCAACACACACAACCACCAACACCTCCAATCCAACCTCCGTCTCCACCACCACATCACCGGGTGAGACAATCAACACACACTTTCCGGATGGGACTTTCAACATCCAACCCTTGGCCCTTAACGACGTAGGCGTGCACCCTACGCGGTTTGGTGAGACTATCATCACCTGACCCTTTGACTCTGAATTAACAACAATCCATCACCACACCGACACCCAATCAATTATTACACACGACAATGATTAACACATATTCACACATATATATAATCAACCAAGCAACTTTAAATTCAATAATCCAATCAATCCACAACAATCAATCCATAACAATCAATCCGCCACAATCAAACAACAACAATCAATCCACATCAGTCAATCCCAGCATACACACATTCACACACAAACATTCACACACAAACGCACAATCCCAGCATACAACTGCCAGCACGCACACAATTTAACACACAACCGCCAACACACACAGGTGTCGACATACACAACCCAACACACACACACAAGTGTCAACAAACACTATCAACAACAATCAATCACATTTAGTCACAATTGACTACCACATCAACATTTATTCAACACGATACGAGACAAAATACTAACACACGCACACACACCCATTTTCAACCAAGTATCTATATAGTCAATTAATCCAATTTAAATCGCTCAAACAATGATAAAATTAATTATGAAACACTAGGAATAAATCAATTTATAAAAATTATATAAAGTTAGCAAGAACCCTCTTGCCTCAAGTCGAACCACAACGACCCCAGAGATCTCCAATCAACCCGAATGAACCTGCAAAATCAATCCGAGCAAAACGCTGGCATTAAGTCATACCAAACCACAACTAGAGAAAAATCCCCAAATTCAACCCTAATAATACCTTCCAAAATTTCAGCAACCACACACCCACAAAATCAAGCCAATGCTCACGAAATTCTTCTTCAACTGCCCATGAAGAATAATTCAACATCAATTCAGACCTCCATACAACATCAATTCAAACATATACCAATATCAATTCGAACATAATAAAAAAAATCAGCAAAGCTTCAGCCAAATGAACCCCAAGCAAACCCAAATCAAACATCACCTTACCTCTTCGTTAGTCCTCGCCGGAAAGCTTCTGACGCCGGAGACGACCACCACGACGACGGACTGCAGCTACAGCTCAACAACACCAGCACAGACAGCAGCAACAACGAAGACCGCAGCTCGAACCGGATAGCACAGCCACCACGAAGACAACACGCAGCCAAGGGAGGAGGAGGATGACGCTGGGAGAGGTTGGGCTCGCCGGAGGAAGGAGCTGCTCGGGAGGAAGAAGCTGGGCACGAAGAGAGACCGGAGGAGAAGAGAAAACGTGGGTGCTCAGCGGGAGTTCACACGAGGAAGACAACCGAACACTTAGGGATTTTTATCCCCAATTTCCCATTTCCCCTTTTTTAGTAAAATCCTTAATTAATTTACCCTTATGCCATTATCCACTTATTTGGGGTATTTCATTCTCCCCCCCTTACAACAGTTTCATCCTCGAAACTCAGATCAAACAGGTGAGGATAACTGCCTTGCATAACTGACTCTAATTCCCACGTCTCTTCTTCAGTTCCATGCCTAGCCCATAACGGATGATACACATATCTCCTCAGCTGAGACACATGAAATACGCCATGCATTCCACTCATCTCTGGCGGCAATGCCACTTGGTAAGCTACAACACCAACTCTCTTCAGAATCTCAAAGGGACCAACGTACCTAGGACTCAACTTGCCTCGTTTCCCAATTCTGAATACTCCTTTAGTCGGTGAAACTTTAATAAACACATGATCTCCCACACTGAATTCCAAAGGATGTCTACGAACATCCGCATACGATTTCTGTCTGCTCTGAGCTGACAACATCCTCTGACGAATCGCCTCAATGTCATCCTTAGTTTTCTGCAGAAGCCCAGGAGCAACTAACACAGCATTAGTCAAATTATCCCAACACAATGGCGATTTACAACGACTATCATACAAAGCCTCATGAGGTGCCATCTGAATCAACGCATATCAACTACTATTGCCGAAGAATGACTTTCCTTGAGAATCAATTTTCTAATCTCTTATCAGCTATCACACATAACCGATTATGAAGTCACAAAACTCCATCCTTATGAATGAAAATTACGGGTGCCTTTCCTTGAGCAACTTCACTGCATAGCTTACTCAACACAGGGTCCCGAGATTGTTTCTCCCCGATCAACTCTACTAATGTCGATTGGATTTCTAATACATTCAACATCATTTCCTTCTCAGACCAATCTCAATCTCACCCCGCACAACTCTTGTTGCAACTCTAGCAGAACTGATAAGCAAGCAACCGTATACTCGAGAGTCAACTTCCTACTCAAAACATCAACTACCACATTAGCCCCTTCTGATTGATACACAATATCTTTCCCATAATCCTCAATCGATTCTAGCAACCATCTGTATCTCATGTTCAACTCTCTCTTATACAATTTGAGCTGACGAGAAGCATATGCAATGACCTCCCATTCTACATTAGAACGTAACCCAAACCTTGTTCAGACACATCACTATAGATGACAAACCTTTCTGTTCCTTGCGGTAAAACTAACACTGGCGCACTAATCAAACACTTCCTGAGTTCTTCGAAACTCTCTCCGGACATTTCCCGTCCCATTCAAAATTCTTAGCCTTACGTAACCTGCCACAATCTGTCTATAGCAACCCACGCATTCTACTTCTCAGCTCAGCCGAATCCATAGTTGCGAAATTCCACTTTTTCAGATGTAGACTGAGTCATCTGTTCCTTACTACTTCCAACATCAATAGTCTGATCAAAATCATCATAGCAGTCTCCATAATCAATCACTCATCAATACCCAAGGATTGTACAGTTATGCCTTACCATTAAAGTTCATCTCAGAACACAACCATATCTGAATGCGCTTAATCTGTCCTGCTCAACCCTAACAATAACAATAGCATACAATAACTTCATACCGAATCATCAGTTACCAGACTCAACCTCTTGACGATAAGCCCAACGGCCTCATCCTCTATCACACCCATACCTTAATAATCACCAACACGTCCCACTTACCAGGGAACACATCATACATATAATTTAACAACTCTAAACATCACATATAAATATATCAAACATTAGCACAAAACATCACAAACAACCAATACTTACTTACCAACACAACTCACCACGGTTGACAGCAAGGATTCCTGATCACCCGATCGTTCATAACAACAACGTATAAAAATTCTCAAGTTGAAAACTCGGAAATAACACATTTTTTTGAAAAGAGCTCTGATACCAATTCCTGTAACACCCCCAGGCCAGTGGTGCTACAGTGACATAATCCGGAAGGATTATACGGCGGGTGAAAAGAAAAAAAATCCAAAACATAACCCAAATATATAATATCAAAAGCAGCACAGCGGAAAACCTGTAAAACCTGTCTAGAGTTGGAAACCACCAAACAACTTAACATACTGAAATACAACCATTTACAAACCAAAAACCAACAACCAAAAACCAAAACCAATACAACAAATACAACCCATTCAAAGTCCAAAACCAAAACGACACGTGCAACAAGTCAAGTCCAAACCAAAAGAGTAGAGTTCTCGACTCCAAAACCGACGGTGATCATAATCCTCCTTGCTGGCGCTAAATCTGCAAACCCTGATTGACTGGGGGACCCGATACCCCATCCAACCGCGGCACGTAAACCGAAGTTGGTCAGTCTTTTGAAAGACTGGCAAGACTCATCAAGCCAAAACAGTTCAAAACACATACATATATCACCAATCAACTCACAACAACGACAACACGCCACACAATATATATACATATATATATAGTATCATAACTATACTTAATCATATCAACCAACCAATGCTAACCACACGTCAAAACATATACACACACTATCACATACCA
The DNA here is from genome assembly GCA_027886185.1 of Rheum nobile. Lineage (NCBI taxonomy): Eukaryota > Viridiplantae > Streptophyta > Magnoliopsida > Caryophyllales > Polygonaceae > Rheum > Rheum nobile. The sequence continues at coordinate 6,096,696 of WOAB01000546.1, read as the reverse complement.
TTCATTACATATCCTTATCCAACTCTTCACTATACTAACCTCAATCAATCCATCCTCAAACTCATCACAAGCATAAACGAATAAAACGATCCAATCCAACTTCACTGACACGTCCAATCCATCCTTCTCTCTATTACTAATACCTCAATCAACAACTCTATGCACATACACATCTCTTACTACTGACTTACAACCAAAGCTAACCAATTATACTGAACTCACTACTCCACTAACACAACAAAATCAATTAACCTTCACATCAACAAACACATAAGCATCAACGAGATAATCATCACATATAAACATAACAAAATAATGATCCAGGCCAGCCACCCTTCTGGTGCCGCCTGTTCGTTAACATAGACTGTAACTCATACACTCAAATTCAAACCATGTGGCCCACACCCTCAAGATGGGAAACCAACCTTCACAACATCCACACAATCGACCTTCATAATCAATCAACATACCCTTTTATCCGAAACTAGCTAATACCAGCATCCACATCAACAGAGATTCACAACTTTGACTAGTTACAATTAACAATATAACACACGAAATTCACAACCACAACCAATGGCCAACAATGACCCACAACCACAACTAATAACAATCAACGTCCAACATAAACCAATTATCAAACATACAACCAAATTACCAACACAACCACTTAATCAAGTACATAATCAACATTCATCACAAATCCACGTATTCAGGTACACAACCAATATCATTCACACAACCACTTAATCAAGTACACAACCAACATTCAACACATAACCAACACACACAACCACCAACACCTCCAATCCAACCTCCGTCTCCACCACCACATCACCGGGTGTGACAATCAACACACACAACCACCAACACCTCCAATCCAACCTCCGTCTCCACCACCACATCACCGGGTGAGACAATCAACACACACAACCACCAACACCTCAAATCCAACCTCCGTCTCCACTACCACATCACCGGGTGAGACAATCAACACACACAACCACCAACACCTACAATCCAAACTCCGTCTCCACCACCACATCACCGAGTGAGACAATCAACACACACAACCACCAACACCTCTAATCCAACCTCCGTCTCCACCACCACATCACCGGGTGAGACAATCAACACACACTTTTCGGATGGGACTTTCACCATCCAACCCTTGGCCCTTAACGACGTAGGCGTGCACCCTATGCGGTTTGGTGAGACTATCATCACCTGACCCTTTGACTCTGAATTAACAACAATCCATCACCACACCGACACCCAATCAATTATTACACACGACAACGATTAACACATATTCACACATATATATAATCAACCAAGCAACTTTAAATTCAATAATCCAATCAATCCACAACAATCAATCCACAACAATCAATCCATAACAATCAATCCGCCACAATCAAACAACAACAATCAATCCACATCAGTCAATCCCAGCATACACACATTCACACACAAACATTCACACACAAACGCACAATCCCAGCATACAACTGCCAGCACGTATACAATTTAACACACAACCGCCAACACACACAGGTGTCGACATACACAACCCAACACACACACACAAGTGTCAACAAACACTATCAACAATAATCAATCACATTTAGTCACAATTGACTACCACGTCAACATTTATTCAACACGATACGAGAAAAAATACTAACACACGCACACACACCCATTTTCAACCAAGTATCTATATAGTCAATTAGACCAATTTAAATCGCTCAAACAATGATAAAATTAATTATGAAACACTAGGCATAAATCAATTTATAAATATTATATAAAGTTAGCAAGAATCCTCTTGCCTCAAGTCGAACCACAACGACCCCAGAGATCTCCAATCAACTCGAATGAACCTGCGAAATCAATCCGAGCAAAACGCTGGCATTAAGTCATACCAAACCACAACTAGAGAAAAATCCCCAAATTCAACCCTAATAATACCTTCCAAAATTTCAGCAACCACACACCCACAAAATCAAGCCAATGCTCACGAAATTCTTCTTCCACTGCCCATGAAGAATAATTCAACATCAATTCGGACCTCCATACAACATCAATTCGAACATATACCAATATCAATTCGAACATAATAAAAAAAATCAGCAAAGCTTCAGCCAAATGAACCCCAAGCAAACCCAAATCAAACATCACCTTACCTCTTCGTTAGTCCTCGCCGGAAAGCTTCTGACGCCAGAGACGACCACCACGACGACGGACTGCAGCCGCAGCTCAACAACACCAGCACAGACAGCAGCAACAACGAAGACCGCAGCTCGAACCGGACAGCACAGTGATAACAGGTTTTCGTCGTTCTAAAAACTGCTATGCAAAATATCCAAACAAACCTTAAACCGTAGTCCTAGGTAAGTAAAGGTCGAATCCACAGGGAGGCGAATTCTATCTAAATATGCAATTCGTATGTCAAACTAAAGTAACCAAATGGGGGTTTTGTTTGTTTTAAGTAACTAAGCATGCAAAGATAAACAAGCGGAAGAGTTGTGAAATCAGTAATGGGGAAAGCACTCAGTCAAACAACATCCACTATTCGTATGACAAGTTGATCATAGATACTCATTCAAAATCTCATGCAATGGAAATTCCAATTCATTTTCATATATAACTAATAGCACAATCAGATACTATTAGGACTAACTAATTAAACAACCCTGAAACTATCAAGATTCAGTTTAACAGCAGCCTTACGGATAGGAATATAGTTGGATACAATTCTAGCATAAAACAACCAGCTTTTATCCTAGAATGTAAATCAATTCTCTTCTGCATAAGACTAGCACAACCAGTTACTAATACGATGCAGTTGCTACTCTGAAATAGATATGCTCAACCAGTAACAATCTAGATCTAGCAATAGATCAATAACAATAAACCCTAGTTGCGTCCAAATAGAGATTATCAATATCAATCATAAGCAACTTAAGCAAGAGAAAGATAAAAACAATGCAATAGATAAGGAACGAGAATCTCACAACTTAATCAAAACGAAAGCTTCAGCGTCTGACTAAGACAGGGAGGCTTAGTTCTTCATAACGTAGAAAGGAATTAGGGTTTTGAGATAAGATGATAGATTGATTGGCAAACAAGCCTTTTCTCAACCCTAATATACTAAAGGAAATAAAATCTAAATTAACCTAAAACGAATTAATAAAATAATAATAATAATTAAACAAACTAAAACAGGGAAATTAATCCCGTAATCTCGCAATTCAATCTCGCGAGCAGCTCGTCTGGCACTTCGCCTCATCCCACGCAGCAGCGGCCCACTCCAAGGCAGCTCAACACGGCCCAACTTCAGCAACTTCGGCAGCAGCTTCGCGCGGCCCACCTCTCCAATATCCAGCGCGCTGATGTCATCCCGACGTCATCCCCTGCAATTTCTCCAGCTTCAATTCCGCTTCAATTCACTCGGCTACTTCACGTGGGCCGCTTATTCACTTGAGCCTAATTCATCCAATTTGCCCATCAATTACGTGGCTTTTAATTAATTAACAAACTTCGCCCCCAAACGCCATACACATGAATGTGTCTAAATCTACCCGAATGGCACCAATAAAACCTCTAATGACTCTTACTTAAGCCCTACAAAGTAGTGCTTATCAAACCACCCCATGCTTAAACCTTTGCTCGTCCTCGAGTAAACTAGTAAAGAGCCTACTCCTCCAATTCAGCATCCAAGGTCTCAGGAAGCATATCCTCCAACTAAGAGTCACCTAACCCATGCCAAGCTCCTAGCACCAATCTCATTTACAACACATCCACAACTCAACAAGCTTAAGGGCAAGCAGAGTACTTCCCCCAAGCTAACCCGGACATCCAAAAGTGTGAGTAACCTCTAATCCTAGCCTCCATCTATTGCTCCTTATGTCTCCCAGAGTGACCTACCCGATAATCCTTCTTTGACTCCTCTTCTTATGACGCCTCGCCAAGAATAATGAGAAATCCTAAAATCACTCTTCTTCTTTTTCACTCGTTTTGCCAAGGCGCCCTTTCGGGTTTTCACCAAGCCACTCATTTCATTTTTCAATAGATGTGCTCACATAAGCTCACGTCACTCTTGACCTCATATTACCCCAGCCTAATGTTGGTCCAAGCCACCTGCTTATTCCCTAGGCCGCCCTTTCGGGTTTTCGACCTATCCGAGGATTTCAATTTTAGCCTTTTTTCAAATTTTTGGCTCTTTTCATTTTTTTTTTTCATTTTTCTCCTCAGCAGCATAGCAAGTATAAAACTCCACCCCATGCTTAAACATTGCATTGTCCTCAATGTAATGAAAGACAAAAGAATAAAGCACAGGAAAAAGCAAAAAATAACTCACAACGTTGCCGAGTTGGCTTGGACATTTCCTTGTTGCTGGCGGTGTAGTCAGAAAAGTTCATGTCCTGGATGTCTGGCATCAACGCCATAATCTTCATCTACCGTGCAACCATAGGAAACCACTGTGAAGTGCGGTGGTTATACAGGAACTCAGGGCGGCACGGCCTTCAACTCCATCAACTTGTACCATGCAACCATAAGGAACCACTCTGGTGAAGTAGTGGTTAGACATGGGGACGGGGTTGCATGACCTGCAAAAATGGGCCCAGATGTCATCGTGGTTGGGCCGTGGTATTCCTCCTCTCCAGCTGTCGACTGCCGGGCCATCATCGTTGCCAAGTAAAAGTAGGGTGAATGTAATCGTCCGTTAGCAGTATGATGTGCACCTCTCCGTGGAGAATCTGGACAGCTGAGTAAATTTCAATTTTTTAAATTAATTTTTTTGACTTTTTCTCTCCGTTTAAGGTCTTTTCGGGGTATCTTATTTTTCTTTTGCTCCCCGTTTAAGGTTTTTTCGGGGCCCATTTTTTTCGATTTTTTGGGTTTTTTTTTACCTGAGAAAGTGCGGCGGTCGCCGTGAAGGGTGCGGCGGTCGTCGTAATTAAACGGCGGTCGCCGTTTTTAGGTCGTAGCCAACTTGCTTGGCGGGGCATTTACGGCGGGCGTCGTGAACTTCGCAGCGGGCGCCGTGAACACCATTTTTGTTTTTTTTTTGTTTTTTTTTTGTTTCCTGCAGGTTAGTTCAACACAGAAAGGAAAAACTAAAAGAAAAACAATAGAAATTGACTAAGGGAAAGAAAATAAACTACCAAATCTCGGGTTGCCTCCCGAGAAGCGCCTTGGTTAATGTCGTTGGCTCGACATACTACTCACAAATCTTCAATCCATATCGTCAGGCTCTTTGGGAACCTTCTTAATCCATACCTCCTTCCTGAACCAATCATGGAAAGGTTTGAACCTTAGACCATGCTTCTTCTTCAGCGGCTTCTCCATCTTGACCTTCTTAGTCGCGTCTACCCCATGCTTAGATCGATCCGGGGGTGTTTAACCTTAACTTCAGGGACCTGCACCAAAGAGGGAGCAAGCTTCTCGCTCGGAGTTAGCAGCAAAGGTGATTTACCTGGAAGCTCCGGAGGGCGCTTATAGCAAGCGTCCCACTCAGTAACACCTTCCTGCAAGTCAGTAGATATAGCAATATCCAAGCTAGAATCAACAATAAGTGGTGGGTCATCTAGGTGGTCCTCATCAAAAACATCTTTCACCACAGGCTCAGGGACATCAATTGCACACAAAGAATGACCATCAGAAGGGAATTTCATGGCTTCATAGATATTATAAATAATGGTTTGGCCATCAAATTCCATAGTCAAGGAACCAGTACTCACGTTGATTTTAGTGTTGGTAGTTTTCAAGAAGGGTCTCCCTAACAGAATAGGGGCTACATGCATATCATGTTCCATATCAAGCACATAGAAATCAGCAGGAAAAGTAAGATCACCAACCCTAACCAAAACATCCTCCACTATCCCTATAGGCCGCACACTAGATCTATCAGCTAGCTGAATGGAAATTTTGGTCGCATGCATGGGTCCTAATCCTAAGGATTCACAAAGAGATGAAGGTAAAACATTTATGGAAGCACCCAAATCGAGCATAGCCTTATTGAACTTGGTGCCTCCAATAGTGATAGGGATAGTGAACATACCTGGGTCACCACACTTCTTGGGTAAGCGCTTCTGAAATACAGCAGAGACATGTTCGCTTACCTTTACTTTCTTCTTGCTATTTTTGTCTTGATTCCTCTTTGTTGTGCACATCTGCTTTAAGAACTTCGCATAACGAGGGACATATTTGATCAAATTGAGGAGAGGAATGTTGACCTCTACGTTTCTGAACATCTCAAACATGTCCTTGTCCTGCGCAAGTGGCTTGGTGCGCTTCAAAGCAGATGGGAATGGCGCAACAGGCTTCCACTCAGGAAAAATCGGGGGTACAGACTCCTTCTCAGCTTCAACTTCGCAATCGGAGGGGCGGCGGGCGCCGTGTGTGTCGCGGTGATCGCCGTTTTCGTTCTCATGATTTCCGAGAAAATTATCACCGTCACGGCGGTCGCCGTAATTTTTGCGGCGGTCGCCGTTATTCTTTTCTTCCAGGTCGAGAGCAGCCTCCATTTTACGGCGGTCGCCGTGTGTCTCGCGGCGGTCGCCGTTTTCACGGTGGTCGCCGTGGTCTTCACGGTTGTCGTTGTTCTTCTCTAAATCTGCACTTTCTTCTTCGTTGCCCTCAGACCTATCTTCCTCAAGCTTCTTCCCACTTCTCAAAGTCACAGCACTGACATTCCGAATATTCGGGTTCACTTCAGTTTGAGACGAGAGTTTACCGGAATCCTTTGCATCCAGTTTATTTACCACTTGAGAAATCTGACCAAATTGCCTCTCCAGGTTCTGAATGCTAGCTTGTGTACTTTCCTGGAACTGTATGTGGCTCTTGGTCAACTTAGCAACATTAAGGTTCACGTTGGTAACACTCTCATTAAGGTTCACGTTGCTCTGCATCAGCATCTTCATCATGGCCTCCATAGACGACGAAGGATTCGAGCTCTGCCCTTGAGGTTGTGGCACAAATGGCTGCCTTGGTTGTTGAGGATTACCCTGTTGTTGCTGTGGTTCTGGGTCTCTCCATCTGAAGTTGGGATGGTCCCTCCAGCCAGGATTGTATGTACTAGAGTAAGGATCATTCATGGGCCTCTGCTGATATCCTCCTACTGCATTCACTTCCTCTTGCAATGTAGGACACGAGTCAGTAGGGTGTAGGTCGTCATGACAGACCTGCTGAGGCGTACCTTTCAGCTTCAGACGCCTAACCTCCTCTCTCAGCACATCAAAGTCAGCTTGATCAATTTTCGACTGAGAACCAACAACAACCAAGCTTTGGGAACCTCTCCCACTGTATTGTCTGGAGTCATCAGCCAATGTAGCAAATATCTCCAGAGCTTCTTCATAAGTCCTCTTCAAAATGTTTCCACCACATGAAGAATTCACCATCCGACGATCATCTTCACGTAGTCCTCCATGCAGATAGAGAATCAGGTCATGATTAGCATAACCATGGTAGGGGCAACTCTTCACCAGTTTCTTGAAGCGCTCATAATAATCATAGAGAGACTCATTAGAAAGTTGCTCTATATTGCAGATTTTCTTCTTGAGCTGATTAGACTTGATTGCTGGAAAGTATTTATCAAGAAACACCTTCTTCAAATTCACCCAAGTAGTGATGCTTCCTGGGGATAGAGAATGATACCAGTCCTTAGCGGAGTCCTTCAGAGAAAAGGAAAATACCCTCAACCTCATCTGATCTTCAGTAATATCAGATGGCCTCATACTGGTGCAGACCTCAAGGAATTCATCCAGGTGCTGAATAGGATCCTCAAGCTGGGTTCCACTGAATTTGGGAGTAAATGGACTACTCCTGTCTTGAGCTCAAATTTAACCCCATCACCCAGGGCAGGGAATTGCACAACACGAGTTGGTTGCTCCAAGTTGGGAGCTGTCAAAGATTCCAGAGTAACACGATCAGCCATCGTATCCGCTTCCTCAAGTAGTAAATTCGCAGCCCTGCGAGCCTGAAGAAAAGTTCTTTCAATTTCTGGATAAAAAACTAGAGGTAGATTATTAGTAACACGGGTGTGAACCATAAGATAGGTTCACACCAAGATTGGCAAACAAATTACACACACAAAATATATTATTGCCTCCCCGGCAACGGCGCCAATTTGATAATAGGTTTTCGTCGTTCTAAAAACTGCTATGCAAAATATCAAAACAAACCTTAAACCGTAGTCCTAGGTAAGTAAAGGTCGAATCCACAGGGAGGCGAATTCTATCTAAATATGCAATTTGTATGTGAAACTAAAGTAACCAAAGGGGGGTTTTGTTTGTTTTAAGTAACTAAGCATGCAAAGGTAAACAAGCGAAAGAGTTGTGAAATCAGTAATGGGGAAAGCACTCAGTCAAACAACATCCACTATTCGTATGACAAGTTGATCATAGATACTCATTCAAAATCTCATGCAATGGAAATTCCAATTCCTTTTCAGATATAACTAATAGCACAACCAGATACTATTAGCACTAACTAATTAAACAACCCTGAAACTATCAAGATTCAGTTTAACAGCAGCCTTACGGATAGGAATATAGTTGGATACAATTCTAGCATAAAACAACCAGCTTTTATCCTAGAATGTAGATCAATTCTCTTCTGCATAAGACTAGCACAACCAGTTACTAATACGTAGGCGTGCACCCTACGCGGTTTGGTGAGACTATCATCACCTGACCCTTTGACTCTGAATTAACAACAATCCATCACCACACCGACACCCAATCAATTATTACACACGACAACGATTAATACATATTCACACATATATATAATCAACCAAGCAACTTTAAATTCAATAATCCAATCAATCCACAACAATCAATCCACAACAATCAATCCACAACAATCAATCCATAACAATCAATCCGCCACAATCAAACAACAACAATCAATCCACATCAGTCAATCCCAGCATACACACATTCACATACAAACATCCACACACAAACGCACAATCCCAGCATACAACTACCAGCACGTACACAATTTAACACACAACCGCCAACACACACAGGTGTCGACATACACAACCAAACACACACACACAAGTGTCAACAAACACTATCAACAATAATCAATCACATTTAGTCACAATTGACTACCACGTCAACATTTATTCAACACGATACGAGACAAAATACTAACACACGCACACACACCCATTTTCAACCAAGTATCTATATAGTCAATTAATCCAATTTAAATCGCTCAAACAATGATAAAATTAATTATGAAACACTAGGCATAAATCAATTTATAAAAATTATATAAAGTTAGCAAGAATCCTCTTGCCTCAAGTCGAACCACAACGACCCCAGAGATCTCCAATCAACCCGAATGAACCTGCGAAATCAATCCGAGCAAAACCCTGGCATTAAGTCATACCAAACCACAACTAGAGAAAAATCCCCAAATTCAACCCTAATAATACCTTCCAAAATTTCAGCAACCACACACCCACAAAATCAAGCCAATGCTCACGAAATTCTTCTTCAACTGCCCATGAAGAATAATTCAACATCAATTCGGACCTCCATACAACATCAATTCGAACATATACCAATATCAATTCGAACATAATAAAAAAAATCAGCAAAGCTTCAGTCAAATGAACCCCAAGCAAACCCAAATCAAACATCACCTTACCTCTTCGTTAGTCCTCGCCGGAAAGCTTCTGACGCCGGAGACGACCACCACGACGACGGACTGCAGCCGCAGCTCAACAACACCAGCACAGACAACAGCAACAACGAAGACCGCAGCTCGAACCGGACAGCACAGTGATAACAGGTTTTCGTCGTTCTAAAAACTGCTATGCAAAATATCCAAACAAACCTTAAACCGTAGTCCTAGGTAAGTAAAGGTCGAATCCACAGGGAGGCGAATTCTATCTAAATATGCAATTCATATGTCAAACTAAAGTAACCAAAGGGGGGTTTTGTTTGTTTTAAGTAACTAAGCATGCAAAGGTAAACAAGCGGAAGAGTTGTGAAATCAGTAATGGGGAAAGCACTCAGTCAAACAACATCCACTATTCGTATGACAAGTTGATCATAGATACTCATTCAAAATCTCATGCAATGGAAATTCCAATTCCTTTTCAGATATAACTAATAGCACAACCAGATACTATTAGCACTAACTAATTAAACAACCCTGAAACTATCAAGATTCAGTTTAACAGCAGCCTTATGGATAAGAATATAGTTGGATACAATTCTAGCATAAAACAACCAGCTTTTATCCTAGAATGTAAATCAATTCTCTTCTGTATAAGACTAGCACAACCAGTTACTAATACGATGCAGTTGCTACTCTGAAATAGATATGCTCAACCAGTAACAATCTAGATCTAGCAATAGATCAATAACAATAAACCCTAGTTGCGTCCAAATAGAGATTATCAATATCAATCATAAGCAACTTAAGCAAGAGAAAGATAAAAACCATGCAATAGATAAGGAACGAGAATCTCACAACTTAATCAAAACGAAAGCTTCAGCGTCTGACTAAGCCAGGGAGGCTTAGTTCTTCATAACGTAGAAAAGAATTAGGGTTTTGAGATAAGATGATAGATTGATTGGCAAACAAGCCTTTTTTCAACCCTAATATACTAAAGGAAATAAAATCTAAATTAACCTAAAACGAATTAATAAAATAATAATAATAATTAAACAAACTAAAACAGGGAAATTAATCCCGTAATCTCGCAATTCAATCTCGCGAGCAGCTCGTCTGGCACTTCGCCTCATCCCACGCAGCAGCGGCCCACTCCAAGGCAGCTCAACACAGCCCAACTTCAGCAACTTCGGCAGCAGCTTCGCGCGGCCCACCTCTCCAATATCCAGCACGCTGATGTCATCCCGACGTCATCCCCTGCAATTTCTCCAGCTTCAATTCCGCTTCAATTCACTCGGGTACTTCACGTGGGCCGCTTATTCACTTGGGCCTAATTCATCCAATTCGCCCATCAATTACGTGGCTTTTAATTAATTAACAAACTTCGCCCCCAAACGCCATACACATGAATGTGTCTAAATCTACCCGAATGGCACCAATAAAATCTCTAATGACTCTTACTTAAGCCCTACAAAGTAGTGCTTATCACACAGCCACCACGAAGACAGCACACAGCCAAGGGAGGAGGAGGACGACGCTGGGAGAGGCTGGGCTCGCCGGAGGAAGGAGCTGCTCGGGAGGAAGAAGCTGGGCACGAAGAGAGACCGGAGGAGAAGAGAAAACGTGGGTGCTCAGCGGGAGTTCACACGAGGAAGACAACCGAACACTTAGGGATTTTTATCCCCAATTTCCCATTTCCCTTTTTTTAGTAAAATCCTTAATTAATTTACCCTTATGCCATTATCCACTTATTTGGGGTATTTCAATCACGTGTTTTTTTATAGGACTGAAATGAGGTCCAAATTTGATAACATAGATGCTATTGATTCCTCAAAAGACTCATGGAAAATTGCGATTCATATTGTCCATCTTTGGACGACATCATTTAAGGGTCCAAACCAAATTGATACAATGCAAATGGTGTTTATTGATGACCATGTATTATGTCTTCCAATATATATTTGTGTGATTATTTAGTAAGATATTACACCATTAACGTGAATTAATGTTAACCAGGGTCATTCCATTCAAGCGTTTGTTCCCAAATTATTTATGGACAAATGGATGTCTAAGTTATTTGTTGGTGAGGCATATGTTATCAAGGCCTTCAATGTCATTCCAAACAATAATCATTATAGATACACTTTTCATCCATTCAAGATAAAGTTCAACTCTTTACTAATGTGTCGAAGTTTAATGGAGTGAATATTCCTCTACGCGATTTTCGTTTCATCCCTTTTGAAGAGGCCAAGTGTAATAAGTTGGATATGAATTGCTTAGTCGGTAAGTTTAATATATATATATATATATATAATGTCCTTTTGATTATATTGTTTCCCTAACATATGCAATATTTACTTGCAGACGTGATTGGTTACTTGCTAAAACTTGAGCCACTTGGGGAAGGAGATGCTGGAAAAGACAAAATAAGAATTCAGGTTAAGCTCTAAGATCATAAATACGTTTATTATTATTGCCTTTTTTATGTTTTGCTACTACAATACAAGTATTTCTGCATTAATATCAATCTCTTTTGTTTATTGAAATTATGGTAGAAAATGAGAATATCATATGCACCCTTTGGAATCCCTATGTTGAGGAGTTGCATAATTATGTAAAACAACATGGAGATAGTAGTACAGTTATTATCATGAAGTTTGTTAAACCGCATATGGTTGGAGGTATAACTATTTTGATGCACATTTAGAGCTTGCTATGATATATATAATTTGGTACACTATTATATTTGTTTGTCCTAATAACAATATTTCCTTTTGTTGCCCCTATTTGATATGTGTCACTAAATTGACTAATGCATTTTATGGAACTCAATTGATTCTCGATCAGAATCTACTAGAAGTTGATGAATTTAAGAAACGGTTATTTCGTATCTATAATATTATTTCACTTTAATTTTGTCACCTATTTTGAGTCATTGATATATTGGTGACTTTTAAAGTTTACTGTTATTATATGATGATATAGTTGGAGTGCTACTAATGATGGAGATTCAATGAATACTTGTACACAATCCTCAATTAAAAGCTCACTATCCGCTACATCAGACTACTTTCAGCTTGATCGGAAAACATGTGTCAAATTTTTGAATGAAACAAAATGGGTATTTGTGTTTTACTTATATACAAGTTACTTTCAATACTTCATGATTATGCAAGCTTTACTTCAAATTTCTTATATATATATTTATTATTTACATGCATCTGTTTATGTGGTGGTTGCATCCATCGAGAATTGGCAACATAAGTTAAAGTGGTATTACAATGCTTGCAAACAATGCAAAAGCTTGATTATGACGGAGAACATTTTTCTTGTGGTACTTGTGATTCAATTGTGAAGTTTTCATATCCAAGGCACGTTTAATTAAATTAATATGTAAACTTATATTTTTTTCATTTGTTTTAAAATCTATATATTGAGGATTGGACATACGTAATAATCATGTACTACTTTTACTTACACTTTGTAGGTTTAGGCTTAAAGCAAGTGTGAATGATGATAGTGGAAGTACACTTGTGACTATAATTCATAAGGAAGCCTCCCATGTAATAAAAAAGCCAGTGACATCCTTAATTGAAGAACAATCTATCGTAAGAGCCATTCACGGTCCTTGTGCTATTTTATACGGACATGTTGTCAAATGCTTTGGTTACGTTATAAGAACATTCTACGTATTGTTATTATATCACGATTATCCATATCTCAACAGGTTGAAGATGATGATACATTTCCTGATGACATCAATGTTCTTATTGGAAAAAAGATGCTCTTTGCAATACATATTTCAAACAACGATATTGATAATCATGAATCATCTACATTATCATATCTTGTAAAGCAAATAAGCACTGAAGAGAAGTTGATTAATTTGTTTCAAACATGCCAAGATGTTCTAGATGTAATATAATTGTTATCATTTTCTCATAAGGTATAGTAAACCACACCAGAAAAAACCATTTTACATTATATGGTTTAGGTGTTTATACTTAGGGCGAGTCTGAATCATACACTTTGGACGTTGGTGTTCATTCGCAAATGTCATCTAGTGTTGGAAGTACCACAACCAAGTCTGGAAATGATGGAGTTGAGCTTGAAAGTGATGATGACAATGTTGAGGTTGACCTGGAACAAACAATAAATCCATCGGATTCGGGGACTACTTCGATTAAGCGAGGTCGTGATATAGTTCACGTTGAAAGTGAAGATGAAACAAATGAAGTCCAGCCGGGACGAAGGAAGAAACCAATGACAGTGAAAGTCAAAAAAGACCCATGATCATAGCAAATTCAAATATTAATTTTCAAGTTATTAAGTTTTTTTTCGTAGATTTTTTCCTTCATGATTGTTGGCTCATGAACATTTAGCTTTTCCTCAATGTTATTTTCATAATAAAGAAGATTCTCTGCTCTCATTTTAATATTATTTGAGGTCATGCAAGTGTGCTTTGTAGTGTACTGTTATTATGAAGAAATATTAATATTGTTGTTTCAAGTTGTTTCTTATTTTTTCATCCATATAATTGCATACAAATGATAACAAATTACACTTAGGCTACGTAAAAAAACAATTATACATGAAATTCCTTATTAAAAACTCATCACTACTTCCAACACCTATATTAAAAATTTCCTGAAAATTCTCCCACCTTGACCTCCTTAACTATAAGCATGATCCACGTTCTGGCCATTTGTTATTTCCATTAACCATGTATGGTGGAGGAACCACTAATGAGTGTAGTTATAGCCTACTCAAATTGCTTTAAATCCACCAAATTATACTTGAGAGAACATTTTTTTGTCTTCATCAGAGAGAGTTCTTTGTGTCTCGACTCTCGGGTAAGCACGCTAATTTATGTGCTTTTATCATCATTTACATCTATTAATTTTGATATTGTACATATTGTTCTGTAAATTCGTTTATAGGAAACAACATTATGGAGTATGATGCAATCTCTGGATTGATAAAAGCAAAGTCACATGGAAAATCAAATGTCGAATTGTTGGTAAACATAATCGGTGGCCTACCTTAACCAATCGTTTCAATGAGATAATTCTTATCCCGATGGATGAAAAGGTATTCTTAGTTTCACTTTACTAGATTTGACATCTTTTTTACTATATTTGATGCTTACTAAATAATTCATGATCTTCTTACAATTCATTTATTTTCCTTGATAGAATTTCATAATTGAAGCAGTTGTACCTAGACACATGGTATGACATTTCTCTAAAGATCTAGAGGAAGGGCTCACGTATACAATCAAAAACTTTGACATGATTAGAAACAATAGCGGGCACTATCGTTTTTCAAATTATGCGTATAGGTTAAAGTTTACATTCCTGACCGTCGTTATATCGGTTGATGATCTACAGATTAAGAAGCATGCATTCAGGTTTGCTGAATTTCATCACATCAACTCAAAGCAAGCAGATGTCGACTACTTAGTTGGTGAGCATGTATAGTATATCTCAATTATTTTTTCAGGGAAATAATAAATAGCCCCAAACTTTGTGATGCTTGATCTTTATATGTAGATGTTATCGGTCGCCTGGCATCAATGTCATCATATGAATGTGGTCCCAAAACCAAGATTTATTTCGTGTTAGTTAACGAAAAGTAGGTTAAGCATTATACATATTCATTATTAATATATCATATACCAACCTATGTTTACTGTGAGTTTTGTATTTACAGGAATCAAACACTTCGTTGCTACCTATGGGATAAATTTGCTGATCATCTATACTCTCTTATACGAGAGTTAGGACATCCGAATATTATTATCATAATTCAGTTTGCGAAGATTCGAATTTTCAAGGGTTAGCTAATTATTCCTTTTAGTTTACTCATATTGTATTTTATGATATAAAACAAAATTATATATATCTTTATTATGACTTGCTACTTCGTTGTGTTTTTCACAGATCAAGTTAGTATCAATAATTGTTTTGTTGGTACTAAAATATTCCTTGATCAGAATCTTTCGGAAATGGTTGAATACAAGAGAAGGTAAATATTTAAAAAATAATATAATTTATATTATGTTACAATTCAGCTTCTACGTTTGTAAAGTTTTGCATGGTTATAAACACTAAAATTTGTAGATATGAAGGAAATGGTGATATTGCAAGTGATATGGACAAACAAGATTTCACGAATACAAATACAGATTATTACGAAATCAGTAAGCAAAAGTGTATACGAGACATATTATCAATCAGTCAGGTTTGAAATTTTAATCCTTTAATTTATATCTCAAACGTTATATGTGATGTTTATTGTGTATTTAATGTATAATATGTTTTTTTTCTCCATCCATGTTATTGTAAGTTCGTTGCAACTGTTATGCAGATAGATGAACTAAATGATGGTTTTATAAATTATGTAACAATTGTTGGAAGAGAGTTGATGTAGTTGGTGATAACTTTGTCTGTACACATTGCTCTATTGGCAATTTCGTTGTTCCAAGGTATTTTTGACAACCTTATATTCTTTATTTCTTATATACTGTCAACATCTATGATAACGTGTTATACTATTTTTAGGTTTAGGGTAAACATCAAGGTAATAGATTACAATGGGAGTGCAAGATTGAATCTTTTTGATAGTTTAGTATCTGAACTCATATCCAAATCAGCAATCGCTTTGTGTGATGAAGTCTACAAGGTTGTGTATTTGTATATAGTGAATACATGTTGTTCATCATTATATATATAACGCTTTTGCTTGAGTTCCTTGCAGGTTGGAGATAATACTACATTTCCAAATGATTTTAATATCATTCTCTCCAAAAAACATTTGTTTACGGTGAAGGTGTCAACATTTAATATAAGCCTAGAAGGTCAAGGTTCGACATATACTATCATGAAAATGACTTGTAATCCAGACTTGATTTCTGAGTTTGAGAAGTCCTTTACTACGCTAAAGAAGCATATGCGTGATGTAAGTGGATTCGATAGTGACGGTGAATTAATCGTTGATACACTTTCAACAACGGGTAAGAGCACCCGTGTCAAGCTAGACAAGCCCGAAGCATGATATGAAGCAACATTTCTCACGTCTATAGTCATTATGTTATTAGTTATGCTATCATAGGATATGATGTTTACACTTTAATTTACTTAGTTGTTATTTTTCATACATTCCTATCGTATGTCATGTATAAGTCTGTATTTTTAATATTTTTTTTCGAGTATCTTGAACGGTGTGTGAATTAATGGACAAATATATTGTGTTGCAAATATATTCTATACAAATATTTGATAAGATTAAAATGTTACAAATAGAAAAAATATTCTATTATATTGCTGAAGAACCACATACACATGTTAAAGTTATAAATAATATTGCACAACCTACATTGATAGGTTTGTCAAATAAGTGATCCTTGGTTGCCCCTTGGGTGCAATGAAAAGCTCATGCATTTACATGATGAAGATAAATTGCACAACTAGCCTACCTCCTCCTATCAACATTGCATGTCAACCAAAAACAATGCTCAAGCACGTGTCATGATGATGATAAATTGCACATTACATGATGAAGACAATTTGCACAGCTAGCCTACATTGCCTCCTCCTGTGAATCTTGCATGTGAATAAAATACAATGCTAAAGCACATCACGTGATGATGATAAATTACACAGCCTCTGTGTAGATGTTGGTAGGGTTGAGCACCGGTCCAAACCCGATCCGGACCAGACCGACCCGGACCGGAACCCGATACCCCAAAAATGATGGACCGGAACCCGGACCAAAAATATCCGGTCCTATTTGGACCGGATTTGGACCAGTTTATATTTTTGCTAAATTTAAATATAATTTATTCAAATTTAAACATGAAAAAAAACCCTCAAATCTAAATATAATTTACTCTTAAATATAATTTACTCTAAACCCTAAATCCTAGAATCCTAAACCCTAAACCTCAAATGTAAAAAAACCTCAATCCGGTTAAAATTTTAGGATTTTAAAAAACACCGGACCGGACCCGGAAATCCAAAAATCTCTGGACCGGAGACCGGTCCAGTCCAGTCCAAATTTCCGGGCCGGCCCGGATTTTGCTCATCCCTAGATGTTGGTCAACAATGTGATCATTGGTCGGCTCTTGGGTCAAATGAAAACCTCATCCAATTTCTTTATAAGGGGCAAATGGTTGCCTCTTGCTCATATGCATTAGTGGTCTCACCTCAAACTTCCATATAACCAACTAAGGCAAGAAGGGAGTTAACAATGATCAAGCTAAGGTAAGATTTACAAATTCCTGCTATACAAATGTAAAATGAATGGACTTGTAGTTCTTATCTTCCTAATCTGTTTGTTTGAGTACAAATTGAGATGGCATACCTTATCCATGATATGGTTTCATTTTTTTTACTTGTATATATAAGATTGCCTTATTTGTTGTGTATGTATACATTTTAGAACCAATGACTACACATTACCAAGTTGATGACCGTTTTCAAGTTGGTAACGTTGTTTAAGTAATTGGATTGGAAGAAGGGCTTTTAGGGTCATATCATGAGGCCACGATAATTGAAGCCTTACCCTTACGAGGTTATTTCAAAGTGAAATACACGAGATTGATTAACAATGACAATTATGGAGAGCTTGTGGAAGTTGTACCTTTAGGGCTGTTGCGTCCCGTTCCTCCTCCTCAACCCCAAAGAGTGTCTTATTATATAGGACAACATGTTGATGTATAGTTAAGAGATGCTTGGTGGTATGGTACAATACAAGGATACAAGAGCAACAATCGGTATGAAGTGAACCTCGCAACATTCAACTATGATAATTTAATAGTTGGTTTCGATTCGCTTAGAATCCACCATGATTAGAACAGGAGATGCTTTGCTTGTCCATCTCCTTATCCCATCAATATAGATTAGTTTTTTATTTATTTGAGGTTATCCAATTGTGCTTTGTAGTGTATGTGTTATTATGAATTTGTATTTGCATTATGGGCAGTACATTTAAAATTCCTTCTTATTTGGATTGGATTAGCCATCTAATCTTACATAATCATTAATCGTTTTAATACGTAACTAATAGTCAAGTACATTTAACATTTTATCAAATAATAACATTTGACTAAATTATGTCTTTCTACAACACGGATGCAAAGTTCATCAATTGTACATCAGGTTATACGAGGGTATACATTTGTACAACATGAATGCACATAATTAACATTCTTACAGTAAGATATACATGGTGTATTTGTTCTTACAACACCAACGCACATAGTAAACTATTTTTACAGTAAGTTATACGCCCCATATATATTCATACAGTATGAATACATTTATCTTACATTTTTACAGTAAGACATACATGGTGTATGTTCTTATACGGGCGTACTCCTTATTGTAAAAAAATGTTATGTATCCCACTCAACATCATACATGTTGTATGTTTTTATACGGGTGTACTCCTTACTGTAAAAAATGTTATGTGTCCCACTCAACATCATACATGTTGTATGTTTTTATACGGGTGTACTCCTTACTGTAAAAAATGTTATGTATCCCACTCAATATCATACATGGTGTATATTTTTATACGGGCGTATTCCTTACTGTTATTTTTTGTTCCGTATCCTACTCAACATCATACATGGTGTATGTTTTTATACAGGCATACTCCTTACTGTAAAAAAAATGTTCCGTATCCCACTCAACATGTAAAGAAAACTTTATAATGAAAAACATTATTTATTAGAATAGCACTATTTTATAATATAAAATCAAAGTAAATATTTGTTTTATCAAGGCATGGAATATAATAACTAGATTGACTTTTCACAAAAAAAAAAAGAATAACTAGATTAACGTATGCTATAAAAAATGCATTAATTGACTTATGAACCCAAAATTTAATAATAGTTTAATAAAACAACAGTAAATATTTTAATATTAAAAAATATAAAATAACTTTAAGTTTCATATCCTAAAAAATGAAATATTTAAAACCATTAAACAAAAATAAAACAAAAAATACCGAGGCTCCCTTTTACCCTCGGTGAAACCTAATTCACCCACCACCACTTCCATTTCTTTCTTCTCGCCGTCTCCTCACAAAAAACACCCCGTTTTTCACCACTCCTCCATCGCCGTGGCCACTCTCCCCCTATTTTCACGAAGCATCAACCTCCATCTCGCCCTCTCCCCTAATTTTCGCGGCCACTCTTTTCATCCCGTGGCCACTCTTTTGCATCCATCACCGGTGACATCGAGGAAGTCGACAAGCTTAAGTTTATACGGTAAGAAACTACTTTCAATTTGACCTAATACTTCATGTTTCTCTTTTTATGTGTTGAATGAACTCAAGCTTAAGTTTATACGGTCTCGGTGTGCAAAATTCTGTGACATTCTCTTCAAGGTTCTAAATTCATCTAGACTCATTTCTAGCTATATGCATGTCGTTTAAAATGTTGTTTGAGATGTGGGGTAGATAGATGTGGGGTAGATAGATGTGATATTCTTCACCAATTTCTAGCTATATTCTCGTCAAGGGTCAAAATTCGGTGATATTGTTTTAGGGCAATTTTTCCTGCTAATGTTGTTTGAGATGTGGGATAGATAGATGTTTAATCTTTAGAAAATCTATTAAAAAATCTCCAAAACCAAATGAATTGCATCACTTGAAAAATTCACTTACAGGCTTACAGCACATCTTATGTATAGATAATTTACATCAGGTAAGATCAAACTTACTATTTTTTGTGTAACATTAGCTAAAACTATATATCATCTTATTCCACATTGGTAGGGTCAGGAAACATCGTGTGAAAATCAGTTGTGCTTTCTAGTACCAAACCACTTGGTGGTCTCTGCAATTCAACACAATATGTATATCACTTTATACGGTTTCATGTGTCTAGCTCCTACTCTTGATTGGATTCTAGTAAACAATTTTTTCTTTTATAATTGGATGTTTTGATTGCATTACATTTAAATATTGTTTCCTTTATCAATATTTGTTTAGTTGGAACTTGTCTCATGTTTTAGCATATTTTTTCTTTGTGTTAGAGGTTTTATGTAAAGACGCGAATTCTTTTTTATTTCGCCAATACATGGGATTTCTAATCTATATTATACCGTTGATTTTAGACATGAAGACACACAACTATGCAACAAAAGCCATTGTTCAACATGTTGATGGATCCTTGAGGGCAAGGAAAACCTCAACAAACAAACCATCTATCTTTGATAAAGGCAAGGGCAAAGCTTCAAGCTGCACAAATCCCACCAATCGAGCTTTAACAAAACCGGCATCCAAAGGTACTTTGCGTAACCCAAGCGATATTCCAAGGTCAGAAAATGATTATGTAGTCCAGTTTCGGGATAAGACTCTAGAAACAAGGTTTTACAACCTTAGAGATAATAGGGAGGTTCTTTGCACAAAATATCTTAATGAAAGGGTGTTAACAACGTTGGGATTGCTTGATGATGTCGAGTAATGTTGGATAGTGTGGTTTGGACTCAATTTGCTTTTATGCAACACCCCACATACAAGACTTTGACATTGGAATTTCTGAGCTCCTTAACGGTTGAAGTCTTGCGTGGTAAGAAATGCACTCATGGCTATATATCATTTAGGTTGTTCAACAATGAACATGAGCTGGATTTGAAGATTTTTAATGGTATTTTTGGGTGGCGGGATGAAGGCCAAAGAAAGTTAACTTTATTTAGTGAGAACAAGGCTTGGATGGAACTCATTGGATATGGTTGGGACACTACTACAAAACAAAACAGCCACATTAGCAATCCGTGTATCAAATATGTGCACCGGTTCATGGACAATACTATTTTTGGTCGTAAAGATAGTGACAGGGTTGTTCGGGTTGATGAAGTTGCATTTCTTTGGGCAATGATGAAGAATGTAAAGTTGAACTCTTGAGCATATTTTGCTAGACAGCTTGATAGAGTTGCTAAACAGGCTACTGGCGAAATAGTCATTGGTGGTCTTATCACCCCGATAGCCTTTCATCTCGGGTATGATATTTCGAGAATGGAAGCCATCCAAGGACTACGTACAATCGATATGGACTAGTGCATTTCCATGGGTATGGTTGAGAGGATTGATGATGAATGTTATCCGCTATTTATGGGTTCTAGTTTAGGGTTTCTTCTTCCTGACTTTGAGCGGACCACTGTTAAGAACAAGAAGAATTGGATCATGAGACCAGAACGAAACGGTTCTTCTGATTTCGGTCGTCGTGCCCCACCCCTTGAGCCTGCCACCGACTTTGTTCCTGTTTCAGTTGATGACCTTGAGGCGATGGCGTCTTCAATAACTTCCTTACAAGCTGAAGTGAAGGACCAAAGGAAGATTTTGGAACGTATGGAGAAATTAGTTCAAGACATGTACTCGCTCATTCAAGGTGGTGGACAGATGCCTTCTACCCCTAGCGATGAATAGTCATATAAGTGGAAGTATCATTTTCAATTATGTGTATTTGTATCTGAAAAACTAAACAATTATCAATTTTATCATATACGTCATTTAATTTGTCGGTGTTATTTTGTAGGTAATCGGTTCTCTCTGCATTCACATGAAGACATTTTCACCGAGGTCTTCTGATTTCAGTCTTTATGTGGACGCCGATAATTATGATGCGACATTTTGCTAGAAACTAATATTGTTCACAAAAATAGTTGTAGTTTATCTATGTTTAACCATGGTGATCATGTTTTATGTTGCAAGTTTTGTAGTCACACTGATGTTGAAATACTTTTTATATTTATGAAACAATGTTGGTTTGGATTATGTGTTTTATGAAGCTAAAATAGTCTTTTGTAATTGTTATCTTACGTTTTGTTTTCAATTTACTATACATCATGGTATACGAGAGTATACATTTTTATAGCAGGAATTTAGTTAACTTGTATTACAGTAATATATATAGGGCGTATATATTCTTACAATAATATCTTATGTGTTTACAGTAAGGTTTAGGGGTGTGTGTTTTCGTACAATATGAATGCACATAGTAACTTTTTGACGATAATAGTTTAATGAAAACAAAAACAAACTTTTTAATATTAAGAATATTAAATTATTTTAAATTGTTTTGCATAATATATTTGGAAAACAAAACAACTGACCTCCTTTTCCTAGGTAAATCTATCCGAATTATTACTTGCTTTATATAGTTACTAGCTCACAATCTTATCCGAAATTTCAAATGATATGATTCTACAAACTCAAATCATATCATTATAAATTATTAGTATATCTTCCATGAATATTAGTAGATGATATATGCTACAAATTAAACCAACTATTTTTTCAAGTTACAATTTCCATAATATAAATATAATATTTAATAATTGTTTTCCAATAAGATTGATAATTGGACCGTAATTCTTTTTTCTTATAGATTTTGTAATCTCCACAAAAGATATTGAATATGTGGATATGGATATTCACGTAAAACAGTAATGGAAAAAAGAGGTGGAGATTAAGGTAAAATAAATTATTTATTTACTGAAAATACAAAATTCAATCTAAATTTGAATTTGAAAAATTGAAAATACAGGTTTCAGATTTACGTATGCCATCTCCTTGCTGGAAAAGAACGACCTCTCCTTTAATCTACCCTTTAGGGACGAAAATACAGATTTGCAGCTAACTCAAATCAAGAGATTGTGAGACCGAATTTGCAACTAGCCGTGCTTCTACATCTCATTCAATTTTCCAGGTGCATATTTATGTATCTCACCCTATAGCTGTGCTATGGATATTTATCATACCTAACCTATTGCATCTGCTAGGTTTAACTAATAGTGCGTTTACTTTGTTGTTAGGATATGCGGTTTTGCTTACTTATATGGGTACCTAGGTTTAGCCAAATTTCATCAGTGATTCAACCAATTATCATTCGGTCTTAAGTAGACATGAATCTTAAATTAATAACTTGAAAATTGGTCTCTCTGTAGTCAAATTTGTCATGTTTGTATATAGATTCATGGCTCTATGATAAATGTTGCCCTAAATCAATAATTTTCTTTACGTTATTATTGATGATGGCATGTGTGAATAAACACGCCTCTTACTTCTTACATGGAGGAATTGACTGATCATACTTATTACTAATAATTTGTTTTCGTTAATTATGTCCCGATTTTGTCACTTATGTCTTCTTGCGTACCTACTTATGGTTCAACAATAAGGTGAATCAGTTCTACAAGAATGGAGAATAGTATACTGGAAGAAAATAGATTAAAGCAAAAACTCATACTCCATGGAAAACGGAAAAAGGCCACAACTTCACAGAAAGGTAACACTTTTTATCTTCGTATTTATGTGACATGAATATGTTATAATTATTGTTCGTACAATATATACTATTTTGGTTTTATATTTCCTAATATTTTATATAATATTTATACTTCCTCACAGACTATAACAAATATAGACATCTTCTGATAAAACCCATAGCACGAACTCCTTTCGGTGATATTACCAACCGTAAGTACTTCATATCTACTCTTATCAAGACTCAATATGATTAAATGTTATCATGATAGAAGTGAAATAAACATTAATGTTTACTATGTTAAATTTTTTCCTATAGGTGTTGGTCATTCACAATCTGTAGAAGGGTCAAGTAATTACTCTATGGGCATGTCCTCTATGATGTGGACCACACAAAACCAGTTTATGAGACCTTCAGTGTTACAAGGAGAATGTTATTCGCATTTCCAATCACAAACTCAATGTATCGCCAGTTCGTCTAATCCACCTTATGAGGAAACATCGTGTAGTGATTCTTATACGGATATGTCTGATGATTAAGAATGCTCTACAAACTCTTTCCTAGAAGGTATGTCAGTCAATTACATTTATCATATGTCGTGTTGACGTTGTAATTTGGGGATGATATCTAATAAGTTATTTTGCATCGATTCTAGATTCTGATGATGAAAGTGAATGTTCAACTATGTCTATAACTGGTACGTATATGTATTGCCTTTCTTTGGTTATTGAATGATATTTCAAAAATTACATGTAATAGACCTTTATATTTTATGAAGACAACTATTTGGATGTGGGTGATCCTGTGTATAATTGCAAACATTGTGGTGCCAAGATGTGGTATCTAGAACGAATCCAGAAGGATAAAAAGGTTAAGGTTCCAAAATTTTCTCTATGTTGTTCAAACGGAAAGGTTCAGCTACCACTTCTTCAACCTCCTCCTGTGACACTTGCAAATCTTCTGTTTAACAAGGATCCTAGGAGTGAAAACTTTTGTAAGTATATTCGTGCATACAATACGATGTTCTCCTTCACGTCTCTGGGTGGAAAGGTTGCAGAACTGAAAGATGGTCGTGGACCACCCACGTTTAGGATGTTAGGGTAAAACTACCATAGAATAGGTAGCTTATTGCCACCTGAAGGATCGTGTCCTAAATTTTTACAGATTTACATCTTCGACACTAAAAATGAGAATGTCAATCAGCTTCGTGCATATAGGTATCTTCTTTATATACATTTATATCATGATTACGAATTCCAATACCATGTCGTTTAAAAATTCAATTGAAAGTCTTTTGTATTTTGTATGTGTAGTTCAAATAAAGAGGATTCGTTTAATCAGTCTATTATTAATGACTTGAAATGCATGATTGATGAATTCAATCCATTGGCAAAGGTGTATAGAATGGCAAGGGACCGTTTTCAAGAAAATGAAACAGCTAATGTCAAGATTAAATTGATTGGAACAAGAGCAACAAATGCCCGAAGATATAATATGCCAATGGAAGACGAGGTCGCAGCTCTAATTGTTGATGATGATACAGGTGATATATGTGAGAGAGATATTGTCTTAGAGACTCGATCAAATGCGTTTCGACGGATTAATGAGTTGCATCCTTCCTTCCTCGCACTTTAATATCCACTATTGTTCCCATATGGAGAGGATAGCTTCACAGTGGAGATTCAGCATGCTGACAAGGAGCCGGGTTCCACCAAAAAGAGGACAAAGTTAAGCATGTGAGAGTTCTTCGCATTTCGATTTCAAGACAGGGTTGAGAAAGGTGGAACGATTGTATGTTTGCGGAAGTTGTTTCAACAATTTGTTGTGGATGCATATTCAATGGTGGAATCCAACAGGTTGTCCTACCATAGAGCTAATCAGAAGAATTTCCGCTCGGATACGTACAATAGTATGGCCGCCGCTGCTAGAGAGGGCAACACGACCCCTTCTTCCATAGGAAAGCGTGTGAAGTTGCCATCTTCATTTATAGGCGGTCCCAGATATATGATCGAGAATTATCAAGACGCCATGGCTATATGTAGGACTTATGGTAATCCGGATTTGTTCATCACATTCACCTGTAATCCGAAGTGGCCTGAAATAGATAGATATGTAGAATTGCACGGCATGTCTGCTCAGGATCGACCGAATGTTGTCGCCAGGATATTTAAGATAAAACTCGACATCAGAAATAATCAAATCTTCGAAGAAGTTAAAGCTTGTACGTCAATCTCCTCCTCCTTATACATCTAAATATCTAATGCATATTTCCATATTTCCAAATACCACTATTGATTATTCATGTCTATGCTAAGGTTATTATCAGGCGGTTTAGGGTCATGTATCATCATGCTGCTACATATATTCATACACCGACAATACTTGCTGTAATATCCTTTAGGAAATATTAGTTAGATAGGAAATACAATAACAAGGTATTTTTTATACCATAGCAAGATGTGTTGTAAATCATAATAGAAATTTAATGTTGTATGGTTGTTGTGTTATGGGAATATATATTTATACGCCACGTAAAACTTGTTGTACATATTGTCATAGAATATTTGTTACACACACGGCTGTACATATTTTACGGTGGTAATACATGCTGTAAAGACTTGTATAGAGTAGGCATGATCCGTGATATGCATGTATAAATTAATACACCCGTTAAACATAAAACATGCTTGTATATTAGTAATGTTATATTTGCACGTATTATATATTTTTACCATTTTCTTAAACGTCATAATTCCTTTTGGTATATAAATATATAGCGTATTATGTAATGTTTATGTTATTTATACATTATATTCTATTGTTTGATATGCAGTGATCTACACTATTGAGTTTCAGGAAAGAGGCTTGCCACATGCACACATTGTTTTGTTCCTTGAGCAAAAAAATTGGTTATTAACATCAGAGGATATTGACAAAATCATTACGACTGAGCTTCCTGATCCATCATCGGAACCACAACTGTATGAAATAGTGAAGGATTTGATGATGCCTGGCCCTTGTGGGAAAAAAATCCAAAGTCCCCTTGTATGAAGGATGGTAAGTGTAATAAGCACTTTCTTAAAAAGCATAATTAACAAACATATGTTGATTCCGAGGGATATCCAATATACAGAAGAAGAGACAATGAAATTAAGGTTAAGAAGAATGGAGTTGTTCTGGATAATAGACATGTTGTCCCATATAACAGATATTTGTTGGAAACATATAATGCCCACATCAATGTGGAGGCATGTAATCAAACCAAACCAATCAAATATTTGTTCAAGTATATCAGCAAGGGTCACGACAAGATTACCACAATGCTGACCACGGATTTTGGTGAAGCTCAAGTGAGGGATGAGATAAAAAGGTATTTTGATTGTAGATATCTCTCGGGATGTGAGGTTGTGTGGAGAATGTTTGCTTTTGATATCCATTATAGAAAACCCGGAGTTGTGAGGCTGAACATTCATTTGCCAAATGAACAAAGCATCATGTTTGATGATGACGATGCACTTGATGATGTGGACGACATAAATGAAATAGGTGCCTCTAAGTTCTTAGCATGGATGGAATGTAATATAATTGATGAGGAGGCCAGACACTTGAGATACGCTGAATTTCCCAAGCACTATGTTTGGAAGCAAGACAAGAAGAAGTAGAAATGGAGAACGAATGGTTATTCCGTTGGTCGTATCTATCATATCCCACCAGGTAGTGGAGAGTTATACTATCTCAGATTGTTGTTGAATGACGTTAAAGGTGCAACCTCATATGAATATATACGCACCGTAAATGGAATTACATACCCTACTTTTAGAGATGCTTGCTACCATATGGGTATGTTGGATGATGAGTGTAACACCCCCAAATTTAACCCTATTTGAAAGCGTTACTGCCGATGACTCCGGACGTAAACCCCGAAGTCACCCCAGGCTTTTCCGACGTCATAACTGACTTAAAACACAGTTACAATACTAAAATCATAACTTTTATTAAACCACATGGTCGCGGAATTACACGATTCTTAAAAAGACCCAATTAATCAGAAATACAACAGCGAAAGTCTTTAACAAAATACAAAATATCATAGCGGAAAACTTTTAAACAAGGCGACAAAACAACTTGTCAAAAACACCGTTCATCTTCATAGTCGCTCTAGCCTTCTCGGATCTGCATGTGCCGAAACGGACGGACGACACCCCCATGACATTACAGAAATATAAAAATACAAGAGTTAGTCTAATGAATAGACTAAGCAAGGGCTTCACCAATAATTCACACAAACACATCACAAGCAGTTCTACATATCACAAATCACATCATAAGCAGTTCCACATATCACAAATCACATCACAATCTCAAGTCACATGATTACAGTATATCTCTTATATTAGCGTTGATTCTAGCAGAATATACAACCTAGTAATAATATCAAATTTTAATTATCTCAAATTAATTAAAAACCACTTGCCTGGAAAGACGAGCTTTTCCTAGCTGCACTACTCGCCAAAGTTCATTAATTAGGTGCTACTCATACGGCACTTTATTATTATGGTCAAGGCATTTTCATTATGTGCATACTCATGGCACGTATCTTATTTAAATGACCACACACGCACATCACGTTATAAGCTTTTAACATCTCTATACAAGAGATAACACGGGGAATAATCCCAGGGAATAAATCCCAACCGGTTGTACTTTAACAAAATAACGGGGAATAAATCCCAGGGAATAAATCCCATCCAGTTGTACTTTAACAAAAATAACGGGGAATAAATCCCAGGGAATAAATCCCATCCAGTTGTACTTTAACAAAATAACGGGGAATAAATCCCAGGGAATAAATCTCATCCAGTTGCATTTCTGCGTGCACGTATCCTCTATTAGGATAGGGTCATGACCTGAACAAAACTAACGGGGAATAAATCCCGGGGAATAATCCCAACAATTACGTTACTACACACGGACTGTACTAGCAGTCAAACACACAATCACAACACAGAGAACCATCACGGCTCAACCTGAACAACTAACACCCTAGATTTAATAATCTAAACACACACGATAAATCACATCAAAGACCCTTACGGCCTTCACCTGCACAAATCTAGAATAGACTAGCGTCGGTTCTAGCAGAATATACAACCTAGTATAATAACTTCTTTTAAACACATAAGGTTATCAAAACAATTTCCAACATAATTCAGAATCATCCTAAATTAATTAACAACAAAACAATTGATAATTAATGAAAGTATGGAATGATGAGCAAGAGAGAACTGCCACTTGCCTGAATCCGCAGAAGCTTAAGCAAAGCTTAGAGACAACGGCTCTTGGGTCCAAAACTGGAACAGATCTGGAATAAAAATCCCTAGGAAACGACCCATAACAAGATCCTAACTTAGATTCAATACACATATATATGAATCTAAAAGAATATGAAAAGAAATCAAAGGAAACAAGCCAAGCCCAAAGCCAAACCACAAAACACACAACTCGGACACACATACCGCGATCGCGGCATGTCGCGGTCGGTCGCGGTTTTCGTGCTGTGACAGTGGCTAGCTCGCGAGACAACAATGGAGAATTTCTTACCCAAACCGATTTGTTTGCCTTCGATTTGTCTATGGTTCGATCTCCCAACAACTCAAAGCTTCCAACAACACTCAAGAGCACCTTCTCAACTCAAGAAACACTCGAAATCTCCCACACACAAAGCTCACAAGCTCGGCTATAATGGAGAAAAACAGAGGAAAACAGAGGAGAAGAAGAAGGAAGAAGAAGAGAAAGAGAGCTCCGGTTCTCACCCCTTTTATAGCCCAAATCCGAGCCTCCTCATGGGAAACAAGAAGGGGACAAGGGGACAAGGCAAAAGAGCCACTTGCGAGCCCAAAAATATCTCCCCCAAGCCACTTGTGCGAGGAAGACGAAGCCAGCTCTGTTTTTAGCGAAACCGCGATCGCGGTGACTCGCGGTTAATGGCCGACTTCGTTAATTCTTATCCGAACTCAACTTGGGTTAATTTCTTAACTCCGGGTTAAATATATTCGTACATTAACGATACATTAACCCCGAAAACACCTCAACTGTATTATATAATGCTCGGAAAATTTTACAGAGCTCAGACCCCTTTTGAGAAGGTCCGAGACTCACTGAATTAAATCCGTCTAGCAAAACGGGCATAAGAAAAATTTAAAAATAATTCAAAATACCCTTAAAAATTACGGGGTGTTACAATGAGAGAGAGTACATAGATGCCATTATTGAAGCAAGCTCTTGGGGATCTGCTCATTATATGAGGAGTTTATTTACAATGTTGTTGGTATCCAATACGCTTTCTAGACCGGATTATGTATGGGAGCATACATGGCATTTATTATCAGAGGATAAACAAAGGAGAATACTGCAAATAGATGATAGGTAAAATGTCTTCATTTCATAATAACTTATTCGCTTTCTAGACCGGATGTATGTTTATTCAGTTTTTCTTTATTGTGATTTTTTTTTATTTTTAATCAATCTCATTACACCACATCCATGTGAGTTTTAGTTCCGTAATAATGCATCTATATTTGTTACTATACAGCAGGGTATACAAGAGTATACATGTATACAATAGGAATTTAGTACACTTGTATTTACAGTAATATATACGGGGTGTATATATGCTTCCAACAATATATTACGTTTGTACAATAACTTATACATGTGTTGTTTTTCTTCCAAAATGAATGCACATAGTAATGTTTTTTTACAATACGATATACAGGTGTATGTATTCGTACAACATAAATGCACATATAACTTACGTTTTCACAGTAAGATACACAAGGTGTATGTTTTTTAATATTAAGAATATTAATGGAAGTAGCCTCCACCTATGTGCAGATCTCCAGCTTTCTGATGAACAATTGAAGAATTATGCTCTTGCCGAGCTTCAAAAATTATTGGAAAGAAATGGAAGTAGCCTCCACCTATATGATTCAATGCCTCAACCAGATGACACACTCTTGAGTGATGCTAACAATATAATGATACAAGAAGAGCTTCGTTATGACAAAGAAGAATTGGTTGCAGAGCATATACAACTTCTATCAACCATGATGGAGGAGCAATATAATGTGTATGAAGAGATTTTATCCGATGCCTCAATGAACAAAGGAGGAGTGTATTTTCTATATGGATATGGAGGGATGGGGAAGACATACATATGGAGAGCATTGTCATCAGCTATTCGGTCTCAAGGTGATGTTGTTTTGACAGTTGCTTCGAGTAGAATTGCTTCTTTACTTATTCCCGGAGGAAGGACTGCTCATTCAAGATTCCGTATTCCACTAAATATAAATGAAGATTCCAGCTGTCAAATTAACGCAGGAAGTCCTTTGGCTGAATTGTTGAACAAGGCTAAGCTAATTATATGGGATGAATCTCCAATGGTCAGCAAGTATTGTTTTGAAGCTCTTGATCGGTCCTTAAGGGATATTCTCAGAGTTTTGAACCCAAATAGCATGAACCAGTTGTTTGGTGGCAAAGTGGTGGTTTTTGGCGGTGATTTTAGGCAAATATTGTCCGTTGTACCCCACGGGACCCGACAAGATATTATTGCAGCAACCATTATGTCTTCATACTTGTGGCCGCATTGTAAGGTTAGGACCATACAACTCTACTAAGAATAACCATATCTATCATGTCATTTGATCTCTCACGTGTTTCGAACATATGTAGGTATTGCAACTCACCAAAAACATGAGGCTTCAACACAATGCCTCATCTTCTGATGCACACAAGATACAAGAATTTGCAAATTGGATACTGCAAATTGGTGATGTTGTTCTTGGGGAACCAAATGACGGTGAAGGTACGATTGAAATTTTGTCTGAGTTCCTAATTACTAAAGTAAACAAGGACGATCCTATTGCATCTATCATGAATGCCACATACCCTGCGCTTCTCCAAAACATATCAAGTCATGAGTACTTTCGAGAGAGGGGCATTTTAGCACCAACACATGGCATTGTTGATGAAGTCAACGATTATATGATGTCTCTGATTCTCGGCGAAGAGAAGGAATATTACAGTATCGACAATATTTACAAGAACGATGTTGGGTATGCTGTTAATGATTCCTTATATACGTCTGACTATTTGCACAACATCAAATGTTCGGGAATTCCCAATCATGTGTTGAAGCTAAAGGTTGGTGCTCCAGTGATGTTATTGAGGAATATTGATCAATCATCCGGTCTATGTAATGGTACGAGATTAATAGTTACTCAGCTTGGGATGAAAATCATTGAAGGGGTCATAATTTCAGGTAGCAACATTGGTAAAAAAGTTGTCATTCCAAGAATGCTTTTGAGTCCTTCAGATTCCACATTGCCATTTAGGTTCCAAAGGCGACAGTTTCCAATCATAGTTTGCTTTGCCATGACCATAAATAAAAGTCAAGGACAGTCTTTATCTAACGTTGGTATATTTCTTCGAAGGCATGTCTTCACTCATGGTTTTATGTTGGTGTATCTCGAGTCACCGACCGGAATGGCCTCAAGATTTTAATTCTAGATAGGAACAATTTACCGTTATCTCATACGGTTAATGTTGTGTATAAAGAAGTTTTGCAAAAAGTTGGATGATATGTAATTGCAATGTAAATAGATCACTTTGTTCTTCATAATGTCTTTGTTTTACTATTTTGTTTCATTTATTTATTATATGCTTTCATATATACGTTTATATTACCTACTTATATGTGGTTTATGTTGCTTAAGTGGATGAAACAATAATACATGTTAAAAAATTGTGGTAAATGTTAGTGGCTAAACATGAATTTATGTGATGTTTGTTAAATTTTATACACCTGTACATGTTTCAGAAAAAAAACTTTTAAAAAAGGGCACTTACCTCATTATTTAGTAAGTTACATGTTCAATGCCTATTAAAATTTGTAATCCCGTATAATTATATATATACATATTAAAAAAAATTAACAGTCTTAACCTGTGCCTTAGGCACGGGCACGCACACTAGTTAAGATAGAAATAAATCACGCAATTCCTAATTTATACTTTTTATCGTACCTTGATTTTGAAAATCTCGAGAAAGTAGAATAACTAATGGAAACAACATTGGTTGGTGATCTATGAAGACGAAGACCGTGGATTCTTAAAATGGAGGGAATCAAAATTTTAAATTATTTTCCTAACATAGGTTATGAAGGTATCAAATCAATCACACAATTATTTTTGTAATCAATTTTCTTCCATAAATACATTGGAGATATAATTTCACATTTTTAAACCTAAAAATATATAGCAAATATTTGATCATATCCTAATATACTATACACATTGGTAGGTGATCTTATAAAGATCAAGATAGCGACTTCTTGAAATAGAGTGAATCATTTATAAATTGTTTTCCTAACATAGACTATGAAGGGATCAAATCAATCACACAGTTGGTTTTTCTATACCACGACTCACAACTCCTGATACATCATTCTTCTACCAATGGGCATGAAAGGATACGACGTGATGGCGCGGGCAAAGCAAGCAACGGAGGCCACTCGACCGGTGAAAAAGGTGAACCACTCGGCCTGTACGATTTCATGTGTGTTTCTTCGAAATCTGGGTGCGAACAAGTAGGATTTTTTTTGGCGAATTTGCGTGCGATTAGGGGACTTAGGGTATGATTCATCTAATTTACACCGTTATTTGCTCTTCTTCGACTCAATTTTGGGATGCAATCTGAGTTAAGGTTGATTTTAGCCTTTTAGGATTCGAATTATGAGATGGTTTTTTAGTTAATTAGGGGTTCATTTTTAGTTAGGGTTGATTTTCTACTAAATATCAAATTGAGTGCTTATTGTTTGTTAGCTCAAACATGGCTTAATTTTTTGTCAAATTTATTTAGATAACTGGGCGAGTCTACTGCTTCTACCATTTTAATTTTCTTTTTTGCAATTTGTATATTTTTAATAAACAAACTAATGGAGGCTAATAAAATTTAACACTCGACATTGTCTCAACTATTTACAAAGAACAAGGATATTAACAAGAAACTTTTAAATTGTAGGAAACCAATAGGAATAACCCTAACCACGAGAGTACCAAACATAATTTTTCGCTAAAAATTATATTCTCTCTCCTTCCAACTTCATTTTCAAATAGATTTCTTTCCAATTTAATAAAAAAAAATTCATTCTTCTTTAGATTCAATCTTTGTTCTTCTTCGTCTATTTTTTTAATCAATTTCCAATTTATATTGTTATATTAATCAACAATATATTTTCATATAAACTTTTTATCTAAATAATAATCCGTTAGACAAATTCCGTCATAAAAAAATTCGATAAGACACGAAAACTAAACTCGTTAAACATCTAATTTAACAAATTCATGGATATATAAAATTTACAAAAAAAAAAAAAAACTGGTTTCTGAAGCCGGGGTACGTGTGAGCTGGGGTATTTAACTAATTTTTCTTTGGTCAAGGGGAATACAAATTACTTTTCAGTACAATATAAAAAAAGATATCGCCACATATAATATAAAATATAATAGCCGTATACGTGTCTAACGAGCGTCTAGCGTGTAAACTCGAAACTTCATCTAATGGAATCAATGTGCTCCAACTGGTTATGTGGCGTCATTTCAAGCAAAGGACAGAGATTTTTCGTGTTTTATAAGAAAGAGAAACCAAGAGTTTATAAGATTATTTTTAATTTTGTCCATATGAAGTACTGACTCTGTAATTGGAGGGTAGAATCGAACTTAGCTTTTAAAATACGAAATAATATATTTTAATCATCCAATTTTTTGTTGAAAAAAAATATAAATTCTGAGTTTTATCATAATTATAAATTTGATAATAAATAATTAGTTTGATTAGATAAATATATTGAGTAAAAAAAGTTAATAAGTAAATAATAAATATTATGATATTTAGATTAATTTAGTTTCTACTAAAATAGATCGTGCCAAGTACGAGTTTACATTAAATGTTTAATGATATATGTGTATGAAAAATGTTCATATGAGAATGAACGCTTAGATAAGAAGGTGAGAATGCTGGATGTGCATGACTTTGGTAGGTGAAAATTCTTGCACATACAGACAAAAAATCATGCATACTTCAAGATGTGTATGGATTTTTGTTTGTATGTGCATAAATTTATGACTATATGGTGATTATATGTAAGTGAAAACTCATGCACATACAGACAAAAATTCATACACATTACAATATGTGCATGGATTTTTGCCTGTATGTGCATATTTTTTTTACTATGTGTGTGATTATGTATAAGTTAAAACTCATGCACATGTAGGTAAAAATTCATGCACACCTCAAAATGTGCATGAATTTTTACATGTATGTGCATATATTTTTGATTATATATGTGAAAATATGAGTGAAAACTCATGCACATACAGACAAAATTTCATGCATATCGAGTGATGTGCATGGATTTTTATCTATATGTGCGTATTCTCACGTTCTCACCTAAGCATCCTTTCTCACCGGATCCGCATCCTATGTGTATATATAGAGAAAATGTCAAAAATCATATTTCGGTCGGATCTAAAAAAAAAGAAATGAGAAATAGGATTTCGATTTTTATTCTTTTCTTTAATTTGAATTTGTTTATGTTATATATGTTACCCTTATTTATATATTTCTATTTTTTTATATACTTATCGCTTATATTAGTATACATTTATATTTTATATAGCTTCTAGTCTGGAATCCACTTCTTTTTTTTATCTATTCCATATTTTCTAAAAAAAAAATCTAATAGAAATAGAATAGAATTTTATATCTATATATTAGAATTATTATCTATTGCATAGAATAATATTAATTTTTTTATTCCATTTTCTTATCATTTTTTTAGGCATATAAGGAAATATATGTATAATATACATCCTTTTGTACTCTTGTTTCAAAAGACGATACACAGACGCTTGGTTCGAACTGTTTTTCTCATTATTAATAAATTTATCAATTATACGGTTAGTCATTTAGCATTTTAACAAATTAATACTTTTGTTTTTGTATCTCAATTTCCCTACTAAGTATATTTTTTATAGATTAATATGTATTTTCTTGTGAAGAAAATAAAAGTTAGAATTGCTAATGTATTATTTAACGTGGCTATGAGGATATTTGTAAATAGGAATATGCAATTATTATATAAAATCAATTTCTAAATTTCAAATAAATTTAAGAGAAATTACCATTTAATGAAATCCAAACCATGTTGATCTCGAAAAATATTTTTTTTACCCTTATTTACCATATTAAGATTTTATGCTTGTGCTTAATTAAATTTATTTAACTAAACAAAGTTAATATAATATTAAACCATCCCACTGTTGCGGATAATTGTTGAATGCTAATGACACGTATGTGAATTGAACGTGATACTGACACGTATGATTTAGGTCTCTCATTTACTATATATAGATTTCACATATGCATGGCACAAAAAATCTGCCAATTGATAACGTTTTCTACCCTTATCAAATTTTCACACTATTCATAAATTTATCAATTATACGATTAGTCATTTAGCACTTTACCGAATAATTTTGTTTTCGTATCAATATATCATCAAGTAGGAATTCTCATGAATATAGTTGAATTTTCTTTTTACGGTTACAACAATGGAACTATTTTCATCGATATATTATATTAAACTTAATATCTAATTATTATTTTTATTAATATATCATATTAGAATATTAAAACTTACGGTCCAAATAATATTTTAGACGAATTTTTATTTGATCAGTTTAATGTAGCTTAGATATATTGCAACATAATATTTTATGTGGGTTTTTATTTGATCCGTTGTATACTTGTATGTGCTGAGAGAAAAATATTTGTTTTCTTATAGAATACAAAGTATTACATATTTTCTTGTGAAAAAGAAAAAAATTTAAATTAATAAATTTATAATATGATAAAATTTAATCATAATTAATAACTCTCTTGATAAATCTATTCACAAAATCATTTTTCTATCCTAATTGTATATATAATTATCACATTTTAATATATAATATTTTTCAGAATTTTCGTAATATGTTATTTTTATTTTCCCATATAAATTAGTTAATAATAGATAAATTTGAACAAAATACTGAATATATATGTTGTAACAATTTATTCTTTGTCCCGTTTATTTACTTTCACTTTCTCTTTTGAATATTCCCAATCTAGTAATGTAGTTATAAAGATGAGATTTACATGAAAAAGAGCGTTTTTGACTTGCATATTACAAAACTATCCATTTTGGCAAGCAATTAGCAAAAATTACCCATTTTGATTTTGTGTCCCCATTTTACCCCTCAATTGAATTTACGAAAAAGATAAATTTTATTTCATTAACTTTTTTCGTATAATTGACTTAGAATTTTGTATTCTAAACAAAATAATAAAATAAACTACATTTTCATTTTCTTATAACTTGTGTCAGTTACTTTTGAAAAAAAATTAAAATTGAAACAAAAAACCCATTAACTTCCCTCCATTAATCTACATCTTCATTTGGTTTCCTACAGAAAACGCAATCAAAGCAGTGCAACTGAAGGTTTCCGCCTCAAACTGCTCAAGCCATTGTTGCAATTGAAGGTTTTCGCCATTGTTGCAACTAAAGGTTTCTTCATCATTGCTTGCTATTTTCCCTTATTTGATTTTGTCTGAAAACCCTAGAAATGAAGCTAAGAGGCGATAAAAGGAAGAGGAAAGACGTTGCGAGGCAAAATCAGAATAAGAAAAAGGCTAGGGAAGAGACTCCGACGAAGGAAGTGAAGAAGAAAAAGGGCGAGAATGCGATTCCGGCGAACATAGGGAAGAACAAAGCTGTGAAACCCAGTCCGGAGAAGGCTCCGTTGAAAGAGAAATTAGGTAAAACCAGTCTGACGAAGGCGGCAGTAAAGGAGAAAAAAGGTAAAGCCAGTCCGGCGAAGGCGGCGAAGGTTGTAAAGAAAAAATGTGTAAAACCTAAACCAGCGAAGGATTTACCCAATTCAAGTCCGGCGTAGGATGAACCAGCGAAGGCTGTGAAGGACAGTACGCCGAAGGAAGCGAAGAAGAAAGAATCTGTGAAATTGAAGAAGGATAAAGGGAAGAAGGAGGACCCAGCCAAGGTTGTGAAGGCCAGTCCGGTGAAATGGGTGAAGAAGAAAGAGTGTGTGAAATTGAAGAAGGGTAAAGGCAAGGAGGAACCAATGGCTTTCAAAAAAAATGTAAGTTTTCTAATTTTCAGATCCTGTCAATCTTGTGAAATTGTTTCATTCAGTATCCAAATTAGGGTTTGTTTATTTGTATAGATGATGATCCTGTCAACCATCGCTGGGTGTCCTTACGGTTTAATTGTTCTCGTTATTTGCAGGTTATGTACAATTATTACAGAGGTGAAGCCTTTTATGGGAGAGTAAACATAAACTGTAGGATACAGTTTATTCGTGATATTGAGAACAGTATCACACATGCTGATTGGCAACGTATATTGGATGGCCCGTTTGGCAATATAATGAGGATGTTCCAGCATGTATCTTTTTCTTCACAGACATTGCATGCAGTTCTTTTCAAACAACTAAAAACAAAGAAGAAGTGGGAGTCTTGGTATGAGGTGGGTGGAAAAGAGTTGAGGTTTTCAATTCAGGAGTTCGGTATTATCACGGGATTGAATTGTGGAGAATTACCTCATGTTGATTCAAAAGGAGACAGTTTAGTGACTAGAAGACTCTTTGGAACTCCAGCAGGCCCTAAAACAACTATACAAGATTTGTACAACAGATTCAAAGAGCATCGAGTCTTAGATAATTACAAAATGAAGTTGGCTCTTTTATTGATAGTGGAGGGCATTCTGCTTGGAGGTGACAAGAAGAGGCTAGTTAAGGCTGAGCATGTGAGGCTATTGGAGAACATGGATAGGTTTTGGGAGTATCCATGGGGAAGGGTTGCTTATGAAGAGCTTCACAAGTCTTTGACAACATCATTGGACAAAAGAATGCTAACAGTGGAGAAGGCAAGGGCATTGTCTAACCTACCAAGAATTCCTTATTCAATTCAAGGAATGCCAATTGTCTTTCAGGTACCTGGAGTATTTTTATGATGTTGACTAGTTCTGAATTGTATGTTGCCAGGATATTATGTAGATAAAAATCATGATTATAAATTGAGAAATAAACCTGACTTGGATTGTTGTTAGGTTGATTGAAATTCTTTTTGGATGTTTAGACTAAATGATATGATAGGATGTAGGATTTAAGTGTGACATGATGTGTTGTATCTGGCTGTATACTAAACATGATTAAAACTCATTTTTTATGTTTAGAGTAAATCTTTTGACATGATATGTTGTATCTGAATGTATACTCTCATGATTATAAATTGAAATAAACCTTACTTGTATTGTTGTTTAGGTTGATTCCAACTTTTTTTGGATGTTTAGGGTAATTCATTTGACATGATGTTGTATTGAAGTGTGACAGGATGTATTTTATCTGGATGTATAGTAACATCTACATAATTTTTTTTTATTTTCCACTTATTTCAGATCTGGATATGGGAATCTGTGCCAAGTTTAGACAGGGCATATGCCTCAAAGTTGAGGGAATCTGCAATGCCTCGTGGACTTCGATGGTTTTCAGAGCACCTACCTGAACATGGAATATTGGAGGAGGCATTTGCTGATCCTACAAATAAGGTTATTCCCATTCTTATCCTGGATGAAGAGGAGGTTGAAATTTCCTATGCTGATGAGGTTGAAGACATGCATTTTGATAAGATTGTGAAGCAAGCTTATGAGAAAATCAAAGGAAAGCAGGAGCAGAAGAGCAAAGGTAAGTAGGTGGGAAAAGTTGAAGGTTCTGGTGAGAAATATGAGAAATTGTTTAGAATAATGCAGAGGATGGAGAAAGGCATATTAGAAAGGTTTGATAGGCTGGAAAAGATAAAAGTTAGAGGAGGGGGAAGGGGAAGGAAATTAGAGGTTACAAAGAGAGAAGTTGGTGGAGGAAGAAAAAATAAGGGGAACCAGAAGAAGAAGAATAAGGTTGAGTCTGAAGAAGAGGTATTTGAGTCTGATGAGGAATCAGAAGAAGAAATGGAAGAAGATGATGTTATGGATGATGATGAGGATGATGCTGAAGAGGTTGCTGATGACGATGATGATGATGCAGAGGAAGCGGAGAAGGAGGAGGAGGATGATGATGATGGGGATGATGATGATGATCATGGTGATGGAGATGGTGATGGTGATGAGGAGCACAGTACTGGGAAAATGGATGATCAGGTGGCTACACATGAACAAGAGTTGTCGTCGGAGGAGGATGAGAATGAGGAGCACAGTACAAGACTCAATGTTGGATAGTGTGGGTTGGACTCAATTTGCTTTTATGCAACACCCCACATACAAGACTTTGACATTGGAATTTCTGAGCTCCTTAACGGTTGAAGTCTTGCGTGGTAAGAAATGCACTCATGGCTATATATCATTTAGGTTGTTCAACAATGAACATGAGCTGGATTTGAAGACTTTTAATGGTATTTTTGGGTGGCGGGATGAAGGCCAAAGAAAGTTAACTTTATTTAGTGAGAACAAGGCTTGGATGGAACTCATTAGATATGGTTGGGACACTACTACAAAACAAAACAAAACAAAACATC
This sequence comes from Rheum nobile, assembly GCA_027886185.1. Taxonomy (NCBI): domain Eukaryota; kingdom Viridiplantae; phylum Streptophyta; class Magnoliopsida; order Caryophyllales; family Polygonaceae; genus Rheum; species Rheum nobile. Next base: position 6,056,078 of record WOAB01000546.1, on the reverse strand, counting down.
CACATTAGCAATCCGTGTATCAAATATGTGCACCGGTTCATGGACAATACTATTTTTGGTCGTAAAGATAGTGACAGGGTTGTTCGGGTTGATGAAGTTGCATTTCTTTGGGCAATGATGAAGCATGTAAAGTTGAACTCTTGAGCATATTTTGCTAGACAGCTTGATAGAGTTGCTAAACAAGCTACTAGCGAAATAGTCATTGGTGGTCTTATCACCCCGATAGCCTTTCATCTCGGGTATGATATTTCGAGAATGGAAGCCATCCAAGGACTACGTACAATCGATATGGACTCGTGCATTTCCATGGGTATGGTTGAGAGGATTGATGATGAATGTTATCCGCTATTTATGGGTTCTAGTTTAGGGTTTCTTCTTCCTGACGTTGAGCGGACCACTGTTAAGAACAAGAAGAATTGGATCATGAGACCAAAACGAAACGGTTCTTCTGATTTCGGTCGTCGTGCCCCACCCCTTGAGCATGCCATCGACTTTGTTCCTGTTTCAGTTGATGACCTTGAGGCGATGGCGTCTTCAATAACTTCCTTACAAGCTGAAGTGAAGGACCAAAGGAAGGTTTTGGAACGTATGGAGAAATTAGTTCAAGACATGTACTCGCTCATTCAAGGTGGTGGACATATGCCTTCTACCCCTAGCGATGAATAGTCATGTAAGTGGAAGTATCATTTTCAATTATGTGTATTTGTATCTGAAAAACTAAACAATTATCAATTTTATCATATACGTCATTTAATTTGTCGGTGTTATTTTGTAGGTAATCGGTTCTCTTTGCATTCACATGAAGACATTTTCACCGAGGTCTTCTGATTTCAGTATTTATGTGGACGCCGATAATTATGATGCGACATTTTGCTAGAAACTAATATTGTTCACAAAAATAGTTGTAGTTTATCTATGTTTAACCATGGTGATCATGTTTTATGTTGCAAGTTTTGTAGTCACACTGATGTTGAAATACTTTTTATATTTATGAAACAATGTTGGTTTGGATTATGTGTTTTATGAAGCTAAAATAGTCTTTTGTAATTGTTATCTTACGTTTTGTTTTCAATTTACTATACATCATGGTATACGAGAGTATACATTTTTATAGCAGGAATTTAGTTAACTTGTATTACAGTAATATATATAGGGCGTATATATTCTTACAATAATATCTTACGTGTTTACAGTAAGGTTTACGGGTGTGTGTTTTCGTACAGCATGAATGCACATAGTAACTCTTTGACGATAATAGTTTAATGAAAACAAAAATAAACTTTTTAATATTAAGAATATTAAATTATTTTAAATTGTTTTGCATAATATATTTGGAAAACAAAACAACTGGCCTCCTTTTCCTAGGTAAATCTATCCGAATTATTACTTGCTTTATATAGTTACTAGCTCACAATCTTATCCGAAATTTCAAATGATATGATTCTACAAACTCAAATCATATCATTATAAATTATTAGTATATCTTCCATGAATATTAGTAGATGATATATGCTACAAATTAAACCAACTATTTTTGCAAGTTATAATTTCCATAATATAAATATAATATTTAATAATTGTTTTCCAATAAGATTGATAATTGGACCGTAATTCTTTTTCTTACAGATTTTGTAATCTCCACAAAAGATATTGAATATGTGGATATGGATATTCACGTAAAACAGTAATGGAAAAAAGAGGTGGAGATTAAGGTAAAATAAATTATTTATTTACTGAAAATACAAAATTCAATCTAAATTTGAATTTGAAAAATTGAAAATACAGGTTTCAGATTTACGTATGCCATCTCCTTGCTGGAAAAGAACGACCTCTCCTTTAATCTACCCTTTAGGGACGAAAATACAGATTTGCAGCTAACTCAAATCAAGAGATTGTGAGACCGAATTTGCAACTAGCCGTGCTTCTACATCTCATTCAATTTTCCAGGTGCATATTTATGTATCTCACCCTATAGCTGTGCTATGGATATTTATCATACCTAACCTATTGCATCTGCCAGGTTTAACTAATAGTGCGTTTACTTTGTTGTTAGGATATGCGGTTTTGCTTACTTATATGGGTACCTAGGTTTAGCCAAATTTCATCAGTGATTCAACCAATTATCATTCGGTCTTAAGTAGACATGAATCTTAAATTAATAACTTGAAAATTGGTCTCTCTGTAGTCAAATTTGTCATGTTTGTATATAGATTCATGGCTCTATGATAAATGTTGCCCTAAATCAATAATTTTCTTTACGTTATTATTAATGATGGCATGTGTGAATAAACACGCCTCTTACTTCTTACATGGAGGAATTGACTGATCATACTTATTACTAATAATTTGTTTTCGTTAATTATGTCCCGATTTTGTCACTTATGTCTTCTTGCGTACCTACTTATGGTTCAACAATAAGGTGAATCAGTTCTACAAGAATGGAGAATAGTATACTGGAAGAAAATAGATTAAAGCAAAAACTCATACTCCATGGAAAACGGAAAAAGGCCACAACTTCACAGAAAGGTAACACTTTTTATCTTCGTATTTATGTGACATGAATATGTTATAATTATTGTTCGTACAATATATACTATTTTGGTTTTATATTTCCTAATATTTTATATAATATTTATACCTCCTCACAGACTATAACAAATATAGACTTCTTCTGATAAAACCCATAGCACGAACTCCTTTCGGTGATATTACCAACCGTAAGTACTTCATATCTACTCTTATCAAGACTCAATATGATTAAATGTTTTCATGATAGAAGTGAAATAAAAATTAATGTTTACTATGTTAAATTTTTTCCTATAGGTGTTGGTCATTCACAATCTATAGAAGGGTCAAGTAATTACTCTATGGGCATGTCCTCTATGATGCGGACCACACAAAACCAGTTTATGAGACCTTCAGTGTTACAAGGAGAATGTTATTCGCATTTCCAATCACAAACTCAATGTATCGCCAGTTCGTCTAATCCACCTTATGAGGAAACATCGTGTAGTGATTCTTATACGGATATGTCTGATGATTAAGAATGCTCTACAAACTTTTTCCTAGAAGGTATGTCAGTCAATTACATTTATCATATGTCGTGTTGACGTTGCAATTTGGGGATGATATCTAATAAGTTATTTTGCATCGATTCTAGATTCTGATGATGAAAGTGAATGTTCAACTATGTCTATAACTGGTACGTATATGTATTGCCTTTCTTTGGTTATTGAATGATATTTCAAAAATTACATGTAATAGACCTTTATATTTTATGAAGACAACTATTTGGATGTGGGTGATCCTGTGTATAATTGCAAACATTGTGGTGCCAAGATGTGGTATCTAGAACGAATCCAGAAGGATAAAAAGGTTAAGGTTCCAAAATTTTCTCTATGTTGTTCAAACGGAAAGGTTCAGCTACCACTTCTTCAACCTCCTCCCGTGACACTTGCAAATCTTCTGTTTAACAAGGATCCTAGGAGTGAAAACTTTTGTAAGTATATCCGTGAATACAATACGATGTTCTCCTTCACGTCTCTGGGTGGAAAGGTTGCAGAACTGAAAGATGGTCGTGGACCACCCACGTTTAGGATGTTAGGGTAAAACTACCATAGAATAGGTAGCTTATTGCCACCTGAAGGATCATGTCCTAAATTTTTACAGATTTACATCTTCGACACTGAAAATGAGAATGTCAATCAGCTTCGTGCATATAGGTATCTTCTTTATATACATTTATATCATGATTACGAATTCCAATACCATGTCGTTTAAAAATTAAATTGAAAGTCTTTTGTATTTTGTATGTGTAGTTCAAATAAAGAGGATTCATTTAATCAATCTATTATTAATGACTTGAAATGCATGATTGATGAATTCAATCCATTTGCAAAGGTGTATAGAATGGCAAGGGACCATTTTCAAGAAAATGCAACAACTAATGTCAAGATTAAATTGATTGGAACAAGAGCAACAGATGCCCGAAGATATAATATGCCAATGGAAGACGAGGTCGCAGCTCTAATTGTTGATGATGATACAGGTGATATATGTGAGAGAGATATTGTCTTGGAGACTCGATCAAATGCGTTTCGACGGATTAATGAGTTGCATCCTTCCTTCCTCGCACTTCAATATCCACTATTGTTCCCATATGGAGAGGATAGCTTCACAGTGGAGATTCAGCATGCTGACAAGGAGCCGAGTTCCACCAAAAAGAGGACAAAGTTAAGCATGTGAGAGTTCTTCGCATTTCGATTTCAAGACAGGGTTGAGGAAGGTGGAACGATTGTATGTTTGCGGAAGTTGTTTCAACAATTTGTTGTGGATGCATATTCAATGGTGGAATCCAACAAGTTGTCCTACCATAGAGCTAATCAGAAGAATTTCCGCTCGGATACGTACAATAGTGTGGCCGCCGCTGCTAGAGAGGGCAACACGACCCCTTCTTCCATAGGAAAGCGTGTGAAGTTGCCATCTTCGTTTATAGGCGGTCCCAGATATATGATCAAGAATTATCAAGACGCCATGGCTATATGTAGGACTTATGGTAATCCGGATTTGTTCATCACCTTCACCTGTAATCCGAAGTGGCCTGAAATAGATAGATATGTAGAATTGCACGGCATGTCTGCTCAGGATCGACCGGATGTTGTCGCCAGGATATTTAAGATAAAACTCGACATCAGAAATAATCAAATCTTCGGAGAAGTTAAAGCTTGTACGTCAATCTCCTCCTCCTTATACATCTAAATATCTAATGCATATTTCCATATTTCCAAATACCACTATTGATTATTCATGTCTATGCTAAGGTTATTATCAGGCAGTTTAGGGTCATGTATCATCATGTTGCTACATATATTCATACACCGACAATACTTGTTGTAATATCCTTTAGGAAATATTAGTTAGATAGGAAATACAATAACAAGGTGTTTTTTATACCATAGCAAGATGTGTTGTAAATCATAATAGAAATTTAATGTTGTATGGTTGTTGTGTTATGGGAATATATATTTATACGCCATGTAAAACTTGTTGTACATATTGTCATAGAATATTTGTTACACACACGGCTGTACATATTTTACGGTGGTAATACATGCTGTAAAGACTTGTATAGAGTAGGCATGATCCGTGATATGCATGTATAAATTAATACACCCGTTAAACATAAAACATGCTTGTATATTAGTAATGTTATATTTGCACGTATTATATATTTTTACCATTTTCTTAAACGTCATAATTCCTTTTGGTATATAAATATATAGCGTATTATGTAATGTTTATGTTATTTATACATCATATTCTATTGTTTGATATGCAGTGATCTACACTATTGAGTTTCAGGAAAGAGGCTTGCCACATGCACACATTGTTTTGTTCCTTGAGCAAAAAAATTGGTTATTAACATCAGAGGATATTGACAAAATCATTACGACTGAGCTTCATGATCCATCATCGGAACCACAACTGTATGAAATAGTGAAGAATTTGATGATGCCTGGCCCTTGTGGGGAAAAAATCCAAAGTCCCCTTGTATGAAGGATGGTAAGTGTAATAATCACTTTCTTAAAAAGCATAATCAATAAACATATGTTGATTCCGAGGGATATCCAATATACAGAAGAAGAGACAATGGAATTAAGGCTAAGAAGAATGGAGTTGTTCTGGATAATAGACATGTTGTCCCATATAACAGATATTTGTTGGAAACATATAATGCCCACATCAATGTGGAAGCATGTAATAAAACCAAACCAATCAAATATTTGTTCAAGTATATCAGAAAGGGTCACGACAGGATTACCGCAATGCTGACCACGGATTTTGGTGAAGCTCAAGTGAGGGATGAGATAAAAAGGTATTTTGATTGTAGATATCTCTCGGGATGTGAGGTTGTGTGGAGAATGTTTGCTTTTGATATCCATTATAGAAAACCCGGAGTTGTGAGGCTGAACATTCATTTGCCAAATGAACAAAGCATCATGTTTGATGATGACGATGCACTTGATGATGTGGACAACATAAATGAAATAGGTGCCTCTAAGTTCTTAGCATTGATGGAATGTAATATAATTGATGAGGAGGCCAGACGCTTGAGATACGCTGAATTTCCCAAGCACTATGTTTGGAAGCAAGACAAGAAGAAGTAGAAACGGAGAAAGAATGGTTATTACGTTGGTCGTATCTATCATATCCCACCAAGTAGTGGAGAGTTATACTACCTCAGATTGTTGTTGAATGACGTTAAGGGTGCAACCTCATATGAATATATACGCACCGTAAATGGAATTACATACCCTACTTTTAGAGATGCTTGCTACCATATGGGTATGTTGGATGATGAGAGAGAGTACATAGATGCCATTATTGAAGCAAACTCCTGGGGATCTGCTCATTATATGAGGAGTTTATTTGCAATGTTGTTGCTATCCAATACGCTTTCTAGACCGGATTATGTATGGGAGCATACATGGCATTTATTATCAGAGGATGTTCTCTTCAAACAAAGGAGAATACTGCAAATAGATGATAGGTAAAATGTCTTCATTTCATAATAACTTATGCTTTATTTGGTATTGTTTATTCAGTTTTTCTTTATTGTGAATTTTTTTTAATCAATCTCATTACACCACATCCATGTGAGTTTTAGTTCCATAATAATGCATCTATATTTGTTACTATACAGCAGGGTATACAAGAGTATACATGTATACAACAAGAATTTAGTACACTTGTATTTACAGTAATATATACGGGGTGTATATATGCTTACAACAATATATTACCACTAGTGGAAAAAATCCTTATAGAGGTGGGCCTTTGGACACTTATTGAGGCGAACACCGTTCGCTTCAACTAAGGGGGCTGCAACAAGTAGGGACACTTTTTGAGGCGGGCATTTTACGCCTCTAAAAGGACATTATTGAGGCGGGCCTACTAAGCCTGCCTCAACAAGTCCCTCACTTTGGCGCCAAAATGAGGGACTTGTTGAGGCGGGCTTAGGAGGCCCGCCTCAATAAGTAAACACTTGTTGAGGCGGGCCTCTATAGACCCGCCTCAACAAGTCGCGCGTATATACTTATAGAGGCGGGCGTATACAAGCCCGTCTCAACAAGTAGATGCTGACTCGGCCCAGAACTCGCCCGAGTTCTCGGCCGAGTCAGTCAGGTTCCTGATTTTATTCACAGAATAATATACAATAAACAACAGATTGCATTTGACCAAAAAAAAACAACAACAGATTTCATCACAGTACAGTCAGGTTCTCAACAACAGTTTACATGACAAGTAAAAATAAGTTCAATCCGATAATAAATACTTCGATGTAAAGTACTGTGCCCATTGCTCACGAACAACATCCATTTCTTCATAAGTATACGATGTCTTCCTCTTAGGATATAGCTGCATAAAAAACACATAAATTATTGACAAAAAACACAAATACTATCAATATATAGTTAGTTAAGTTACATACCTTATCTAGTCGGTCATGAAACTGATATCTAGTCGGTCATGAAACACAAATACTTCCACCTTGATACTTGTACACTTGAAATGCCCTAGAAAATCAACATAATACACTCATGAAACTGATATTGTTAATATTCCAAAAAAAACTAATTCGTAAGCAAAATAACTTACCTCATCTTATTCATTTATGATTTGTAACTCATATTCCTTCCCTATGATCTGTACGGATATGATTAGTATTATTTGTATCTTCCTCCTCCGGTAATGGTTGAACAACAGTTGATAACAAGGGTGTGTCATCATACTCGTCATACTCATCTTCATCCACAACATCATCAATACCCAGAATATGTCTTTTGCCTTGGGCAACTGCACGCCATCTAGGATCAACATTGTCTACCACATAAAAAATCTGCTTAGCTTGTGATGCTAGGATGAATGGCTCGTCACTATCACTTAATCGGTCAAAGTTTACCAATGTCAAACCCGGATAAATTTCATCTTGCTTCACCCCGTTAGGGTTGTTGACCCACTTGCACCGGAAAACAGGGATTGTAAAATTGTTATAATCAAGCTCCCATATTTCTTCGATAACACCATAATACGATTGTGTCGCATCAACCGGTCTTTTGTCCTTAGCGCTCGCATAGACCCTAGATGATGCAACTACCTTCACTCCACTATTTTGCACCATACTCTTTTCATCTTGTCTTCTAGTGTAGAATGTGAACCCATTGATATCATACCCTTCGTAAGACCGAACACATAGTCGAGGACCTCGAGATAACCACTTGACCGTATCAGAAACGTCATGTTATTTCCTTAGTTCCTCAGCTACTTCCTTCTTAAACCAATCAAAAAATGTGCGATTATGTTCCCGCATCAAAGCTCTTTCATTCAATTTAGCATTATTGTGTTGCAATTCAAGGCAATGCTTTTCTATATAAGGATTGACCTCTGTAAGATGCTGCAACACACAAAGATGTGCCTTAATCTTCCTTTCAGATGGAGGAGATATCACATTTTTACCAATTACTCCCTCTACTTCAAGCCTCCCTACATGACGAGATTTTGGAAGACCTATTGGATGAAGCCTTGACAAAAACTCAGCTGCGTATTGAGATATCTCTTCATGAAGGACTCCACGAATGATACTACCCTCTTGATTCGCCCGATTCTTTGCTTTTTCCTTTAAACTGCCAAAAAATCTCTCAAAAGGATACATCCATCTTAAGAACACCGGACCACATAACTTGATTTCTCAAACCAAATGAACAATTAAGTGCACCATTATGTCAAAGAAAGACGACGGAAAGTACATTTCAAATCGACACAAAGTTTCAACAATATCATATTGGAGAGCATCCAATATTTCCGGATCAATAACCTTAGCACATATGGAACTGAAAAACACGCAAAGTTTTGTTATAACATATCTCACGTGTTTCGGCAATATCCCACGAAGTGCGATTGGCAAGAAAACATTAATCAATACATGACAATCATGAGACTTCATACCAATCAACCGAAGGTCCGAAAGAGAAACTAGACGTTTTACATTTGACGAATATCCCGATGGAACCTTAATGCCATGTAAGCACTCACAAAACACCTTTTTCTCCTTTCTTGACATTGTGTAACACACCGGAGACAGAAAAGTCTTTTTACCATCCAGTTTTACCACGGGCCATAAATCTGGTCGAATATTCCTCTCTTTCATATCAAAACGAACTTTCTGATTGTCTTTCGTCTTTCTGGGTATATTTAGCAAAGTCCCAATTATAGCATCACAAACATTTTTTTCAATGTGCATCACATCGAGACAATGCCTAACCGACAAATCTTTCCAATAAGGAAGATCCCATAGTATAGACACTTTCTTCCATAAAACACCCTTTTTAGAGACGGACTTGAAGCCCTTGCCGTATTTGGTGTCAACATTTTTAATCCGTTCATAAATCTGTGATCCTGTCAAAGGTGTACGAGCTATTCCTTCCTCGGTGTACCCATTGAACTCTTTCTTTTTACGATAAGGGTGATATCGACTAAGGAACTTCCGGTACCCTAGATACACATTTTTACTGTAATTTTTCAAGTAGGCAGGTTTCATGTCTTCTTCACATATAGGGCATGCTTGTTCTCCTTTGGTTTTGTACCCAGACAAGTTTCCATATGCCGGGAAATCATTTATGGTACAAAAAACCATAGCTCGCAAGGTAAAGTTTAAGTTGGTGTATGCATCGAACATTGGAACACCTTCATTCCACAGTAATTTCAAATCATCAACAAGTGGAGCCAGATACACATCTATGTCATTCCCAGGTTGCTTAGGCCCGGAGATGAGGAGTGATAACATGATATACTTGCGCTTCATACACAACCATGGAGGAAGATTATAAATCGCTAGAAGAACCGGCCATGTGCTATGTTGACTGCTTAGAGTGCCATATGGATTCACACCATCTGTACATAAAGCAAGTCTCAGATTCCTAACCTCCTCACCAAATTCAGAATATTTCTTATCAATATTTCTCCATTGAGGAGAATCAGCAGGATGTCTAAGGAGTCCATCTTTCTTCCTCCCTTCCGCATGCCACCTCAGACTTTTTGCTTCCTTCTTTATCGAAAACAAACGTTGAAACCTAGGTATTATCGGAAGATACCACATAACCTTAGCTGATGGGCCCCTCTTAGCCGAATTTACCCCTTTACGCTTGTAACGAGATGCATCGCACTTTGGACACTCATCCAAATTTTCATGTTCGTTTCTGTAAAGCATACAATCATTTGGGCAAGCATCTATCTTGACAGCCTCTAAGCCTAAGGGACACATCAATTTCCTGGCATAATAAGTAGAGATAGGCATCTCATTGCCTTCTGGTAAAAAATCACCTAACCATTCCAATAAGGTGTTGAAACTTCCATCAGTCCAACCAGAAGCACATTTCAAGTTGTAAAGTATTGACACACCCTCTAACTTGCTAAATTTTGTACACCCGGGATACAAGGGAGTCTCTACAGCCTTTGATACCTGTTCGAACATCTGAGGTCGTTCGTGCAAGTGATCTCTCACCCCATCCATCATCCCATTCATTTCATCATCTTCTTGGTCATCATCATCATCCATCTCATTATTCTCAGCAATATCATCATCATTATCATCAGTGTCTACCCGAACATCAAACTCATTGACACTAGAACTTGGACGATCAGGTATTTTCTCACCATGCCAAAACCAAACATGGTAATCTTCTTTGAAACCACGATGAAATAAATGATCCTCAATCTCATCAATATCAGCAAACCGCCTTATATTCTTACAATCACGGCATGGATAATAGATTTTTTCGGCTTTCATACTCCGTTGGTGTGCTAAAGCATATCTAATGAACTCCTCAACCCCACTCAAGTATTGTGTCGTAGTATGGTCACCGTACATCCAAGGACGACTCATTTCTAGTAATAAATGCAAAATAACATGCAAGGAATTAAGATTAAATACTCATTTCTAGTAACTATCCCGCCAAGGGCCTAAATAGATAATAATACGCAACCAAGCAAGAAAAAATACAAACTCAACTATCCCGCCAAGGGCCTAAATTATGAATTCTATCCCGCCAAGGGCCTAAATTATGAATTCTATCCCGCCAAGGGCCTAAGGAATTAGGGTAGAAGTATTACCTTGACCCAATATCGATCCTTCAAGTCAATTCCCTTATCAGCCTGCAGAATGTCATTTCACCAATTAAATAAAGAATGTGATTCTTTTCACTTTTGCTTTATTTATATAGATTTTCTAAGACTAGTAAGAAGCTTCACTCATCAAAACTGCTATGTATTTGTAGGAGCTAAAAAATATTAATCCATGTCACCCTAACTGGATATTATTGTAGCCTTATTCATTTACTTTTATTGCCTACCCGACTATCATAAATATCCAAAACCACAAGAGCATGTCCAAATACAATCAGTCTTCCCAAAACTCTACCATCATTGAAACTACTTCACATGCAAAATTAGCAAGATCGCCAGAACAGTCATACTCGTTTGCATCAGTTCAAAGCAAAAGAAGCATGCATCCATCATTTCAAATACTGAAGTAAGAACCTAAAACTGAAAAACTAAAGCATTGAGAAGCGAACGGACAAGGAAAGGGGATGTGAACGTCGAGGGCGCAAAGGATGTTGATACCTAACTTGGATTCGAGTGCGTTGAAGTATTAGAGGGAGCTCGGCGAAGGGAGGGAGCTCGGCGAAGAGAGATGAAGTCGGAGCTCGGGAAGACAGAGCTCGGCAAAGACGGAGGAGATCGATGAAGTCAGGAAGAAGGAGATCGATGAAGTAGGGAAGACGGAGGAGATCGATGAAGTCGGAGATCGTCGTCGGAGCTCAGGACGAGAAGAGAAGGATACGAAGAGGAAAATGAAGGAAAGCAGCAGCTGTTTTTTTTAATTAGGGTTGAGCTTATAGAGGCGGGCCTAACATGCCCGCCTCTATAAGTATTATGACTAATGGTCTAATAGAGGCGGGCCTTACATGCCCGCCTCTACTGGACATACTTGTTGAGGCGGGCTTTAAGAGGTCCGCCTCAACAAGCTTTAATTGAGGCGATCTACTTGGCCCGCCTCAATTAGTTAGAATTAGAGGCGGGCCTTACCCTGGCCCACCTCTAATACTTTAGCGAGAAATGTTTTTTCGGATACTTGTTGAGGCGTATATTAATTTGTCCGCCTCAAAAACAAAAAAAAAAGTGATTGCCTAAGTCGTTATTGAGGCGTTTTGTACTATATACGCCTCTAAAAGGGAGCCTCAAAAAGTGTTTTTTCCACTAGTGTACGTTTGTACAATAACTTATACATGTCTTGTTTTTCTTACAAAATGAATGCACATAGTAAAGTTTTTTTACAATACGATATACAGGTGTATGTATTCGTATAACATAAATGCACATATAACTTACGTTTTCACAGTAAGATACACAAGGTGTATGTTTTTTAATATTAAGAATATTAATGGAAGTAGCCTCCACCTATGTGCAGATCTCCAACTTTCTGATGAACAATTGAAGAATTATGCTCTTGCCGAGCTTCAAAAATTATTGGAAAGAAATGGAAGTAGCCTCCACCTATATGCTTCAATGCCTCAACCAGATGACACACTCTTGAGTGATGCTAACAATATAATGATACAAGAAGAGCTTCGTTATGACAAAGAAGAATTGGTTGCAGAGCATATACAACTTCTATCAACCATGATGGAGGAGCAATATAATGTGTATGAAGAGATTTTATCCGATGCCTCAATGAACAAAGGAGGAGTGTATTTTCTATATGGATATGGAGGGATGGGGAAGACATACATATGGAGAGCATTGTCATCAGTTATTCGGTCTCAAGGTGATGTTGTTTTGACAGTTGCTTCGAGTAGAATTGCTTCTTTACTTATTCCCGGAGGAAGGACTGCTCATTCAAGATTCCGTATTCCACTAAATATAAATGAAGATTCCAGCTGTCAAATTAACGCAGTAAGTCCTTTGGCTGAATTGTTGAACATGGCTAAGCTAATTATATGGGATGAATCTCCAATGGTCAGCAAGTATTGTTTTGAAGCTCTTGATCGGTCCTTAAGGGATATTCTCAGAGTTTCGAACCCAAATAGCATGAACCAGTTGTTTGGTGGCAAAGTGGTGGTTTTTGGCGGTGATTTTAGGCAAATATTGTCCGTTGTACCCCACGGGACCCGACAAGATATTATTGCAGCAACCATTATGTCTTCATACTTGTGGCCGCATTGTAAGGTTAGGACCATACAACTCTACTAAGAACAACCATATCTATCATGTCATTTGATCTCTCATGTGTTTCGAACATATGTAGGTATTGCAACTCACCAAAAACATGAAGCTTCAACACAATGCCTCATCTTCTGATGCACACAAGATACAAGAATTTGCAAATTGGATACTGCAAATTGGTGATGGTGTTCTTGGGGAACCAAATGACGGTAAAGGTACGATTGAAATTCTGCCTGAGTTCCTAATTACTAAAGTAAACAAGGACGATCCTATTGCATCTATCATGAATGCCACATACCCTGTGCTTCTCCAAAACATATCAAGTCATGAGTACTTTCGAGAGAGGGACATTTTAGCACCAACACATGGCATTGTTGATGAAGTCAACGATTATATGATGTCTCTGATTCCCGGCGAAGAGAAGGAATATTACAGTATCGACAATATTTGCAAGAACGATGTTGGGTATGCTGTTAATGATTCCTTATATACGTCTGACTATTTGCACAACATCAAATGTTCGGGAATTCCCAATCATGTGTTGAAGCTAAAGGTTGGTGCTCCAGTGATGTTATTGAGGAATATTGATCAATCATCCGGTCTATGTAATGGTACGAGATTGATAGTTACTCAGCTTGGGATGGAAATCATTGAAGGGGTCATAATTTCAGGTAGCAACATTGGTAAAAAAGTTGTCATTCCAAGAATGCTTTTTAGTCCTTCAGATTCCACATTGCCATTTAGGTTCCAAAGGCGACAGTTTCCAATCATGGTTTGCTTTGCCATGACCATAAATAAAAGTCAAGGACATTCTTTATCTAACGTTGGTATATTTCTTCGAAGGCATGTCTTCACTCATGGTTTTATGTTGGTGTATCTCGAGTCACCGACCGGAATGGCCTCAAGATTTTAATTCTAGATAGGAACAATTTACCGTTATCTCATACGGTTAATGTTGTGTATAAATAAGTTTTGCAAAAAGTTGGATGATATGTAATTGCAATGTAAATAGATCACTTTGTTCTTCATAATGTCTTTGTTTTACTATTTTGTTTCATTTATTTATTATATGCTTTCATATATACGTTTATATTACCTACTTATATGTGGTTTATGTTGCTTAAGTGGATGAAACAATAATACATGTTAAAAATTTGTGGTAAATGTTAGTGGCTAAACATGAATTTATGTGATGTTTGTTAAATTTTATACACCTGTACATGTTTCTGTAAAAAAAACTTTTAAAAAAGGGCACTTACCTCATTATTTAGTAAGTTACATGTTCAATGCCTATTAAAATTTGTAATCCCGTATAATTATATATATACATATTAAAAAAAAACAGCAGTCTTAACCTGTGCCTTAGGCACGGGCACGCACACTAGTTAAGATAGAAATAAATCACGCAATTCCTAATTTATACTTTTTATCGTACCTTGATTTTGAAAATCTCGAGAAAGTAGAATAACTAATGGAAACAACATTGGTTGGTGATCTATGAAGACGAAGACCGTGGATTCTTAAAATGGAGGGAATCAAAATTTCAAATTATTTTCCTAACATAGGTTATGAAGGTATCAAATCAATCACACAATTATTTTTGTAATCAACTTTCTTCCATAAATACATTGGAGATATAATTTCACATTTTTAAACCTAAAAATATATAGCAAATATTTGATCATATCCTAATATACTATACACATTGGTAGGTGATCTTATAAAGATCAAGATAGCGACTTCTTGAAATAGAGTGAATCATTTATAAATTGTTTTCCTAACATAGACTATGAAGGGATCAAATCAATCACACAGTTGGTTTTTCTATACCACGACTCACAACTCCTGATACATCATTCTTCTACCAATGGGCATGAAAGGATACGACGTGATGGTGCGGGCAAAGCAGGCAACGGAGGCCACTCGGCCGGTGAAAAGGGTGAACCACTCGGCCTGTACGATTTCATGTGTGTTTCTTCGAAATCTGGGTGCGAACAAGTAGGATTTTTTTTGGCGAATTTGCGTGCGATTAGGGGACTTAGGGTATGATTCATCTAATTTACACCGTTATTTGCTCTTCTTCGACTCAATTTTGGGATGCAATCTGAGTTAAGGTTGATTTTAGCCTTTTAGGATTCGAATTATGAGATGGTTTTTTAGTTAATTAGGGGTTCATTTTTAGTTAGGGTTGATTTTCTACTAAATATCAAATTGAGTGCTTATTGTTTGTTAGCTCAAACATGGCTTAATTTTTTGTCAACTTTATTTAGATAACTGGGCGAGTCTACTGCTTCTACCATTTTAATTTTCTTTTTTGCAATTTGTATATTTTTAATAAACAAACTAATGGAGGCTAATAAAATTTAACACTCGACATTGTCTCAACTATTTACAAAGAACAAGGATATTAACAAGAAACTTTTAAATTGTAGAAAACCAATAGGAATAACCCTAACCACGAGAGTACCAAACATAATTTTTCGCTAAAAATTATATTCTCTTTCCTTCCAACTTCATTTTCAAATAGATTTCTTTCCAATTTAATAAAAAAATAATACATTCTTCTTTAGATTCAATCTTTGTTCTTCTTCGTCTATTTTTTTTAATCAATTTCCAATTTATATTGTTATATTAATCAACAATATATTTTCATATAATTTTTTTATCTAAATAATAATCCGTTGGACAAAGTCCGTCATAAAAAAATTCGATAAGACACGAAAACTAAACTCGTTAAACATCTAATTTAACAAATTCATGGATATATAAAATTTACAAAAAAAAAAAAAAAAAACTGGTTTCTGAAGCCGGGGTACGTATGAGCTGGGGTATTTAACTAATTTTTATTTGGTCAAGGGGAATACAAATTACTTTTCAGTACAATATAAAAAAAGGGCATGCTAAATATACGCGAGAATGTGGTTAAATGTACGCGGTTTTACACGCTTAAGGTAAGCGTGGAGGGGTATTGTGGGTATTTTGAAAATACATTCTTACACGCTTAGCTTAAGCGTATGCCTACACGCTTAAGCTAAGCGTGTAGTTTTTTTTTTTTGCAAGTAAAAAAACCCTAAAAGCACACGCTTAAGCTAAGCGTATGCCTACACGCTTAAGCTAAGCGTATGCCTACACGCTTAAGCTAGGCGTACAGTACTAATTTTTTCTTTCAAAATTGCATTTTTTTCCATAATCATGTAGAGAATTTCAATACGAGTCCGTACATATAAAATTCGTCCAAAACGGACATCGTTTGCCCCTCCAAAAGCCCAAAAAACAAAGCCTTCAACCCGTGCGCATCCGTAAGCTTTTATAAGCTTCAATGGAGGATTTGGCAAATTTCTTGGATTCGATTGAAGCCATTAACTATTGGGCATTTAAGAGGACCTTATCATACATGTAATTCCACATTTAATCGGATTGAATGTCGATTAAAATCGTAGAATTTTAGCCCCAAAGCCACCGTGTCGTCCAAGGGGCCGATTTGAAAAAATCCAAAATTGGATCAAATCGTCTTCAATTGGAGGGCATGAACCATAGAGCCTTGTTGAGGGTATCCTAAGATTCAAAATGCCTATAAAATCCTCTTCAATCGTTGCCCCAATGCATCCAATTTCGAAGTCAAAACTCATGAACCTTAAATCCCGTTACCGGTTGTTCTTGACCGAAATTCGAGCACATGCAAGCTTTATTCTTGCAATTATTAGTACTACTAGCCTTGAAAATTGGTCATCTTTCAAAGTCCTTTCTTTACATCGCCGGAAAAAGACCACTTTTATTCAATTTGGAGTTTTTCCGATGAGGTGTCAAGAAGGTATTCCGGCGGGATTGAATTTGTGCCCATTTTGCGATTTTTGGGGTATTTTTGATTTGTTTTGTCTTAATCTTGGTTAAATTAATTAATCTAGATTAGTGAAAAATATTTTAGGATCAATTTGGTTAAATTAATTAATCTTAGACTTATATACTATAGTATTTCATTAAATCAAATATACTTAGACTTATATACTATAGTATTTCATTAAATTTCATATAGTTACACTTATGTACTATAGTATTTCATTACATTTCATATAGTTACACTTATATAGTATAGTATTTCATGAAATCTAGTATACTTAAACTTATATATTATAGAATTTTATTATATTTCATATAGTTACACTTATATACTATATTATTTCATTAAATCAAGTATACTTAGACTTATATACTATAGTATTTCATTAAATTTCATATAGTTACACTTACGCACTATAGTATTTCATTACATTTCATATAGTTACACTTATGTACTATAGTATTTCATTACATTTCATATAGTTACACTTATGTACTATAGTATTTCATTAAATCTAGTATACTTAGACTTATATACTATAGTATTTTATTATATTTCATATAATTACATTATATACTATAGTATTTCATTATATTTCATATAGTTACACTTATGTACTATAATATTTCATTAAGTCTAGTATACTTAGACTTATATACTATAGTATTTCATTATATTTCATATAGTTACATGTATATATTATAGTATTTCATTATATTTAATATAGTTACACTTATGTACTATTGTAATTCATTAAATTTCATATAGTTACACTTATGTACTATAGTATTTCATTAAATCTGGTATACTTAGACTTATATACTATAGTATTTTATGAAATTTCATATAGTTACACTTATATACTATAGTATTTCATTATAATTTAGTATTATGAACTTATTACTTATATACTATAGTTACACATTATGGTTAAGTATTATGAACTTATTACTTATATACTGTAGTTATGTATTATAGTTAAGTATTACAAAATATATTAGTTATAAAGTATAGTTATGCATTATAATTAAGTATTACATACGTATTACTTATGTACTATAGTTAATATTATGGTTAAGTATTTATGAATTTATTACTTATATACTATGTATTATAGTTACATATTATGAACTTATTACTTACATATTATATGCCCGGCACAAAATTGATCCTAAAATATTTTTCACTAATTTAGATTAATTAATTTAACCAAGATTAAGACAAAACAAATCAAAAATACCCAAAAATCGCAAAATGGGCACAAATTCAATCCCGTCGGAATACCTTTTTGACACCTCATTAGAAAAACTCCAAATTGAATAAAAGTGGTCTTTTTTCGGCGATGTAAAGAGAGGGCTTTGAAAGAGGACCAATTTTGAAGGCAGTACCAACAATTGCAAGAATAAAGCTTGCATGTGCTCGAATTTCGGTCAAGAACAACCGGTAACGGGATTTAAGGTTCATGAATTTTGACTTCGAAATTGGATGTATTGGGGCAACGATTGAAGGTGATTTTATAGGTATTTTGAATTTTAGGATACCCTCAACAATGCCCTATGGTTCATGCCCTCCAATTGAAGACGATTTGATCCAATTTTGGATTTTTTCAAATCGGTCTCTTGGACGAGACGGTGGCTTTGGGGATAAAATTCTACGATTTTAATCGACATTCAATCCGATTAAATGTGGAATTATGTGTATGATAAGGTCTTCTTAAATGCCCAATAGTTAATGGCTTCAATCGAATCCAAGAAATTTGCCAAATCCTCCATTGAAGCTTATAAAAGCTTACAGATGCGCACGGGTTGAAGGCTTCGTTTTTTGGGCTTTTGGAGGGGCAAACGATGTCCGTTTTGGACGAATTTTATATGTACGGACTCGTATTGAAATTCTCTACATGATTATGGAAAAAAATGCAATTTTGAAAAAAAAAATTAGTACTGTACGCCTAGCTTAAGCGTGTAGGCATACGCTTAGCTTAAGCGTGTGCTTTTAGGGTTTTTTTACTTGCAAAAAAAAAAAAAACTACACGCTTAGCTTAAGCGTGTA
This sequence comes from Rheum nobile, assembly GCA_027886185.1. Classification (NCBI taxonomy): domain Eukaryota; kingdom Viridiplantae; phylum Streptophyta; class Magnoliopsida; order Caryophyllales; family Polygonaceae; genus Rheum; species Rheum nobile. The sequence continues at coordinate 6,036,910 of WOAB01000546.1, read as the reverse complement.
GACATACGCTTAAGCTAAGCGTGTAAGAATATATTTTCAAAATACCCACAATACCCCTCCACGCTTACCTTAAGCGTGTAAAACCGCGTACATTTAGCCACATTTTCGCGTGTATTTAGCGATTGCCTAAAAAAAGATATCGCCACATATAATATAAAATATAATAGCCGTATACGTGTCTAACGAGCGTCTAGCGTGTAAACTCGAAACTTCATCTAATGGAATCAATGTGCTCCAACTGGTTATGTGGCGTCATTTCAAGCAAAGGACAGAGATTTTTCGTGTTTTATAAGAAAGAGAAACCAAGAGTTTATAAGATTATTTTTAATTTTGTCCATATGAAGTACTGACTCTGTAATTGGAGGGTAGAATCGAACTTAGCTTTTAAAATACGAAATAATATATTTTAATCATCCAATTTTTTTTTTGAAAAAAAATATAAATTCTGAGTTTTATCATAATTATAAATTTGATAATAAATAATTAGTTTGATTAGATAAATATATTGATTAAAAAAAGTTAATAAGTAAATAAATAAATATTATGACATCTAGATTAATTTAGTTTCTACTAAAATAGTTCGTGCCAAGTACGGGTTTACATTAAATGTTTAATAATATATGTGTATGAAAAATGTTCATATGAGAATGAACTCTTAGGTAAGAAGGTGAGAATGTCGGATGTGTATGACTTTGGTAGGTGAAAATCCATGCACATACAGACAAAAAATCATGCACACTTCAAGATGTGTATGGATTTTTGTTTGTATGTGCATAAATTTATGACTATATGGTGATTATGTGTAAGTGAAAACTCATGCACATACAGACAAAAATTCATGCACATTACAATATGTGCATGGATTTTTGCCTGTATGTGCATATTTTTTTTACTATGTGTGTGATTATGTATAAGTTAAAACTCATGCACATGTAGGTAAAAATTCATACACACCTCAAAATGTGCATGAATTTTTGCATGTATGTGCATATATTTTTTATTATATATGTGAAAATGTGAGTAAAAACTCATGCACATACAGACAAAATTTCATGCATATCGAGTGATGTGCATGGATTTTTATCTATATGTGCGTATTCTCACGTTCTCACCTAAGCGTCCTTTCTCACCGGATCCGCATCCTATGTGTATATATAGAGAAAATGTCAAAAATCCTATTTCGGTCGGATCTAAAAAAGAAAAAGAAATGAGAAATAGGATTTGGATTTTTATTCTTTTCTTTAATTTGAATTTGTTTATGTTATCCTTATTTATATATTTCTTAGAAAAGTGTCAGGTGCGAAAGCGGCTTAACGTACAAAATACGAAAGTTTTTCAACCGTTCGATTTGCTTCAGTTTTTTGCATTGTTACACGCGCTTTCTAATTATTATTTTTTTCGCTCCAGTTTTTCCCTCCAGCCTTCTTTTTTTCGCTCCAGCTTTTCTAATTCTTTTTTTGTACTTTTTTTTATTCATTTGCACTTCCTCTTTAACCACTTGCACTTCTGCTTAACAACACTTTCTTCCTATTGGCTTGCACTTTCGTCATTTCGATTGCACTTAATCATTATTCTGATGCACTTTCTGTTCACTTGCTTGCACTTTACTTCGTATTCTCATGCACTTTCTTTCTATTGGCTTGCACTTCTGTTTAACAGCTTGCACTTTCGTTCTATTCGCTTGCACTTATTCATTATTCTGATGCACTTTCTGTTCGCTTGCTTGTATTTTAAATATTTTTTAATCTCATATTTGCTTGCACTTTACTCTGTATTTACATGCACTTTCTTCCTATGGGCTTGCACTTTCGTCATTTCGCTTGCACTTATTCATTATTCTGATGCACTTTGTGTTCACTTGTTTGCACTTTACTTCGTATTCTCATGCACTTTCTTCCTATTGGCTTGCACTTTCTGTTATTTAATCTCTTGAACCTAAAGTGCAAGCATATAAGAAAAAAGTGCAATAAGAAAACATAAAGTGCAAGCATATAAGAAAAAAGTGCAAGCAAATCAACACAAAATGCAAGAAAATAAATGAATAAAAAAAGTGCAAGGGAATAAACAATAGAAAAGTGCAAGCCAATAGGTAGAAAGTGCATGGAAATACAGAGTAAAGTGCAAGCAAGTGAACAGAAAGTGAAAGCAAATATGAGATTAAAAAATATTTAAAATGCAAGCAAGCGAACATAAAGTGTATCAGAATAATGAATAAGTGCAAGCGAATAGAATGAAGGTGCAAGTTGTTAAAGAGAAAGTGCAAATGAATTAAAAAAAAGTACAAAGGATTAAACAACAGAAAAGTGCAAGCCATTAGGAAGAAAGTGCATGGAAATACAGAGTAAAGTGCAAGCAAGTGAACATAAAGTACAAGTACATATGAGATTAAAAAATATTTAAAATGCAAGCAAATAAACAAAAGTGCAAACAGGAAAACATAAAGTGCAAGCATATAAGAATAAGTGCAGGTAAAAAAATATAAAGTGCAAGCATATAAGAATAAGTGCAAGTAAAAAAATATAAAGTGCAAGCAAATAAACGAGGAAGTGCAAGCATATAAACATAAGGTGTATTTGAAGGCAAGGGAATAACACTGAGCGAATAAAGCGCGTGTAAATAAATAAAGGTTTTTTTCCTATTCTCTCCTGCCGTGGATCTCGCCACCGTGGACGGCTAATATTCTTTCGTATTTTGTATCTTAAGCGGCTTTCGCACCCGAACCGCGTCCTTTTTTATATACTTATCGCTTATATTAGTATACATTTATATTCTATATAGCTTCTAGTCTGGAATCCCCCTTTTTTTTTTTATCTATTCTATATTTTCTATAAAAAAATTCTAATAGAAATAGAATAGAATTTTATATCTATATATTAGAATTATTATCTATTGCATAGAATAATATTAATTTTTTTATTCCATTTTCTTATCATTTTTTAGGCATATAAGGAAATTTATGTATAATATACGTCCTTTTGTACTCTTGTTTCAAAAGACGATACACAGACGCTTGGTTCGAACTATTTTTCTCATTATTAATAAATTTATCAATTATACGGTTAGTCATTTAGCATTTTAACGAATTAATACTTTTGTTTTTGTATCTCAATTTCCCTACTAAGTATATTTTTTATAGATTAATATGTATTTTCTTGTGAAGAAAATAAAAGTTAGAATTGCTAATGTATTATTTAACGTGGCTATGAGGATATTTGTAAATAGGAATATGCAATTATTATATAAAATCAATTTCTAAATTTCAAAAAAAATTAAGAGAAATTACCATTTAATGAAATCCAAACCATGTTGATCTCGAAAAATAATTTTTTACCCTTATTTACCATATTAAGATTTTATGCTTGTGTTTAATTAAATTTATTTAACTAAACAAAGTTAATATAATATTAAATCATCCCACTGTTGCGGATGATTGCTGGATGATGATGACACGTATGTGAATTGAACGTGATACTGACACGTATGATTTAGATCTCTCATTTACTATATATAAATTTCACATATGCATGGCACAAAAAATCTGCCAATTGATAACGTTTTCTACCCTTATCAAATTTTCACACTATTGATAAATTTATCAATTATACGATTAGTCATTTAGCACTTTACCGAAGAATTTTGTTTTCGTATCAATATATCATCAAGTAGGAATTCTCATGAATATAGTTGAATTTTCTTTTTACGGTTACAACAATGGAACTATTTTCATCGATATATTATATTAAACTTAATATCTAATTATTATTTTTATTAATATATCATATTAGAATATTAAAACTTACGGTCCAAATAATATTTTAGACGAATTTTTATTTGATCAGTTTAATGTAGCTTAGATATATTGCAACATAATATTTTATGTGGGTTTTTATTTGATCCGTTGTATACTTGTATGTGCTGAGAGAAAAAATATTTGTTTTCTTATAGAATACAAAGTATTACATATTTTCTTGTGAAAAAGAAAAAAATTGAAATTAATAAATTTATAATATGATAAAATTTAATCATAATTAATAACTCTCTTGATAAATCTATTCACAAAATGATTTTTCTATCCTAATTGTATATATAATTATCACATTTTAATATATAATATTTTCCAGAATTTTCGTAATATGTTATTTTTATTTTCCCATATAAATTAGTTAATAATAGATAAATTTGAACAAAATACTGAATATATATGTTGTAACAATTTATTCTTTGTCCCGTTTATTTACTTTCACTTTCTCTTTTGAATATTCCCAATCTAGTAATGTAGTTATAAAGATGAGATTTACATGAAAAAGGGCGTTTTTGACTTGCATATTACAAAACTATCCATTCTGGCAAGCAATTAGCAAAAATTACCCATTTTGATTTTGTGTCCCTATTTTACCCCTCAGTTGAATTTCCGAAAAAGATAAAATTTATTTCATTAACTTTTTTCGTATAATTGACTTAGAATTTTATATTCTAAACAAAATAATAAAATAAACTACATCTTCATTTTCTTATAACTTGTGTCAGTTACTTTTGAAAAAAAAAAATTGAAACAAAAAACCCATTAACTTCCCTCCATTAATCTACATCTTCATTTGGTTTTCTACAGAAAACGCAATCAAAGCAATGCAACTGAAGGTTTTCGCCTCAAACTGCTCAAGCCATTGTTGCAACTGAAGGTTTTCGCCATTGTTGCAACTAAAGGTTTCTTCATCATTGCTTGTTGTTTTCCCTTATTCGATTATGTCTGAAAACCCTAGAAATGAAGCTAAGAGGCGATAAAAGGAAGAGGAAAGACGATGCGGGGCAAAATCAGAATAAGAAAAAGGCTAGGGAAGAGACTCCGACGAAGGAAGTGAAGAAGAAAAAGGGCGAGAATGCGATTCCGGCGAACGTATGGAAGAACAAAGCTGTGAAACCCAGTCCGGAGAAGGCTCCGTTGAAAGAGAAATTAGGTAAAACCAGTCCGACGAAGGCGGCAGTAAAGGAGAAAAAAGGTAAAGCCAGTCCGGCGAAGGCGGCGAAGGTTGTAAAGAAAAAATGTGTAAAACCTAAACGAGCGAAGGATTTACCCAATTCAAGTCCGGCGTAGGATGAACCAGCGAAGGCTGTGAAGGACAGTACGCCGAAGGAAGCGAAGAAGAAAGAATCTGTGAAATTGAAGAAGGATAAAGGGAAGAAGGAGGAACCAGCCAAGGTTGTGAAGGCCAGTCTGGTGAAATGGGTGAAGAAGAAAGAGTCTGTGAAATTGAAGAAGGGTAAAGGCAAGGAGGAACCAATGGCTTTCAAAAAAAATGTAAGTTTTCTAATTTCCAGATCCTGTCAGTCTTGTGAACTTGTTTCCTTTAGTATCCAAATTAGGGTTTGTTTATTTGTATAGATGATGATCCTGTCAACCATCGCTGGGTGTCCTTACGGTTTAATTATTCTCGTTATTTGCAGGTTATGTACAATTATTACAGAGGTGAAACATTTTATGGGAGAGTAAACATAAACTGTAGGATACAGTTTATTCGTGATATTGAGAACAATATCACACCTGCTGATTGACAACGTATATTGGATGGCCCGTTTGGCAATATAATGAGGATGTTCCAGCAGGTATCTTTTTCTTCACAGACATTGCATACGGTTCTTTTCAAACAACTGAAAACAAAGAAGAAGTGGGAGTCTTGGTATGAGGTGGGTGGAAAAGAGTTGAGGTTTTCAATTCAGGAGTTCGGTATTATCACGGGATTGAATTGTGGAGAATTACCTCATGTTGATTCAAAAGGAGACAATTTAGTGACTAGAAGATTCTTTGGAACTCCAGCAGGCCCTAAAACAACTATACAAGATTTGTACAACAGATTCAAAGAGCATCGAGTCTTAGATAATTACAAAATGAAGTTGGCTCTTTTATTGATAGTGGAGGGCATTCTGCTTGGAGGTGACAAGAAGAGGCTAGTTAAGGCTGAGCATGTGAGGCTATTGGAGAACATGGATAGGTTTTGGGAGTATCCATGGGGAAGGGTTGCTTATGAAGAGCTTCACAAGTCTTTGACAACATCATTGGACAGAAGAATGCTAACAATGGAGAAGGCAAGGGCATTGTCTAACCCACCAAGAATTTCTTATTCAATTCAAGGAATGCCAATTGTCTTTCAGGTACCTGAAGTATTTTTATGATGTTGACTGGTTCTGAATTGTATGTTGTCAGGATATTGTGTAGATAAAAATCATGATTATAAATTGAGAAATAAACCTGACTTGGATTGTTGTTAGGTTGATTGAAATTCTTTTTGGATGTTTAGACTAAATGATATGATAGGATGTAGGATTTAAGTGTGACATGATGTGTTGTATCTGGCTGTATACTAAACATGATTAAAACTCATTTTTTTATGTTTAGAGTAAATCTTTTGACATGATATGTTGTATCTGACTGTATACTCTCATGATTATAAATTGAAATAAACCTTACTTGTATTGTTGTTTAGGTTGATTCCAACTTTTTTTTGGATGTTTAGGGTAATTCATTTGACAGGATGTTGTATTGAAGTGTGACAGGATGTATTTTATCTAGATGTATAGTAACATCTACATAATTTTTTTTATTTCCCACTTATTTCAGATCTAGATATGTGAATCTGTGCCATGTTTAGGCAGGGCATATGCCTCAAAGTTGAGGGAATCTGCAATGCCTCGTGGACTTCGATGGTTTTCAGAGCACCTACCTAAACATGGAATATTGGAGGAGGCATTTGTTGATCCTACAAATAAGGTTATTCCCATTCTTATCCCGGATGAAGATGAGGTGGAAATTTCCTATGCTGATGAGGTTGAAGACATGCATTTTGATAAGATTGTGAAGCAAGCTTATGAGAAAATCAAAGGAAAGCAGGAGCAGAAGAACAAAGGTAAGGAGGTGGGAAAAGTTGAAGGTTCTGGTGAGAAATATGAGAAATTGTTTAGAATAATGCAGAGGATGGAGAAAGGCATATTAGAAAGGTTTGATAGGCTGGAAAAGATAAAAGTTAGAGGAGGGGGAAGGAAATTAGAGGTTGCAAAGAGAGAAGTTGGTGGAGGAAGAAAAAATAAGGGGAACCAGAATAAGAAGAATAAGGTTGAGTCTGAAGAAGAGGTATTTGAGTCTGATGAGGAATCAGAAGAAGAAATGGAAGAAGATGATGTTATGGATGATGATTCAGATGATGCTGAGGATGATGATGAGGATGATGCTAAAGAGGTTGCTGATGACGATGATGATGATGCAGAGGAAGAGGAGGAGGATGATGATGATGATGATGATCATGGTGATGGAGATGGTGATGAAGAGCACAATACTGGGAAACTGGATGATCAGGTGGCTACACATGAACAAGAGTTGTCGTCGGAGGAGGATGAGGATGGGGATGAGGAGGAGGATGAGGAGGAGGAGGAGGATGAAAAAGAGGAAGAGGGTGAGAAAGAGGAGGAGGGTGACAAAAAGGAGGAGACTGACAAAGAGGAGGAGGCTGAGAAAGAGGAGGAGACTGGGAATGAGGAGGAGGCTGAGAATGAGGAGAAAGATGAGGAGGGCAAGATTGATGATGAGGGGAAGACTGTTGTGGAGAATGCTGGTGATGCTGAAGTCAGAGATAATGAGGTTAGAACAATGACAAGTTTTGTAAAGTTGTCTGTCAGGATAAGTATTGATTTACTGTTTTATAAAATTGTTTGTTGTATTTCTTAATTGCAGGAGGAAGGTGTATCACAAAATATGACACCCAAAAAATTGATATTTGATGCCCAAGATGATTTGGTCATGGTGGAGAGTGTTGGTGATAAAAAGGGTGGTGATGGAGCAGAAGGTGAACCAAATGGGACACCTACACCAAGGAATGCTGATGTTAATGGTGATGGTGAACCTCTCAACGCTGGGGATGTTACTGAGAACCTTGAGGATTGCCCAATGGAGGATGTAACCCAACATGATACAACCGTAGGTGGACTTGAACTGCTAACATCTGTAGTGGCCACATCATCTAATCAGAGAGGCAATAAGAAGGGAAAGAAGGGCAAGGTAAAAGCCGAAAAAGTCACTCCTCCTAAGAGGGTCCTGCCTCCCCGTAACCAGAAGCGTGGTATTCAGTCACCTTATACAGATGAGAAAAAGGGTAAAGAGTTGAAGAAGATAACCCAAAATAAAGCAGTGAAGGAGATGAACAAACTGATGAAAGGTTAGTATCTCTTGTGTAAACCTCTGTGTTTTGTTCATAATTTGATTAGAATGAATAATGGCTAAGATTTGGTATATATTTTCAAGAGTCAATCCCGTGTAGGACTAACCAATTATAATCTGGACAAGGACTGGTTTCGAGCTATACTGGAACCAAAACATTGGCTAACTGACAAGGTAATGTTGATGACGCCTGTTGTTAAAAGTTAGTATTTGGGTAATTGTACATTCTATGACAGGATACTTTTTTTTTGTAGCATATGGATGAGGTTTTATGTTACATACGTAAGGAGCTTGTGGCGCACCCATCTGAGACGCATAAGGCAGCTGTCCTAGATGCTTGGTGGGCTTATGGTTATATTAAGGCAAAGGAGGATTTGCCAGTCATAGCATTGACTGAAATTAAACTACCTAGTAGTGCAAGTGAATACTTTAATGGAGTTAGGCCTGCTCTATATGGGAAGAGTTGGGATGATGTGGATTTCCTTTACGCCCCTTTTAACTTGAATAGAGATCACTTGATTACTCTGCAGATTGATCTCCGTCAATGGGCGATCAATGTCTACGACTGTGTAGTTGATTTGTACAAAGAGACCGAAATATACAAGCTTGTTTACCCAGTCATGACATTACTTCCTGTTTTCATTAGCCAGCTTCCATCACTTGGGGAGAAATACAAGGACCATGGTCATTGTGCGTTCGCAATCAAGAGAAAGACTGCGAAACAAGTGAAGCAAAACAAACGCAAGTAAGAATGAAATTAAACAGTGATGATCTAGTTTCAGTTTATGATTGCGGCATTGCTTCTAACATTCTGATATTATGTGAAACAGTGGTGATTGCGGCATATATGTCCTAAAACACATAGAGATGTTGAGTGCTGGACGGAAGAACGTTGATCTGGTAGCTGACAAATTTATGGATTATTTGAGGATGCAAATGGTTGAGAGTGTGTTTGATGGGGTGTGGATATCTAATTGAAGTTTAGTTTTGGAAAAATGTTTTTTAGCAGTTGTGGACTTGTAAGTGGTTTGTTAATTTGGATTGATACTAAGTGTGTTTGTTGGTTTAGGAAGGATATTTGACGATGGATATTTGATATTAAGTGGTTTTCTTATTGCACCATTATGACTGGGGTCGCTATTGTGCATGACAGGATAGTATGCATCTTAATACAAATTAATTCATCGTATGTCTATTTAATGTAATACAAATTCAACATCATTAAGTGATTTTCATATACGTTCTCTATGTTAAATAGGTATGTAAATAATCCATAGTTATAGATTGGTAAGTAAATAATCCGGGGTAATGAAATTGGTCAAAAACTGTAATGTAGTCAAGTAAAGTTAGAAGATTTTGTTGACATGATATTTTCAGTTAATGCTTGATATGAAATAACAAATATAATACAGTCGGATTTGACACCATATCTATCCATTTGGATAAATCTTTGTAAAAAAACTTGTTGACAGGATATTTTCAGTTAATGCTTGATATGAAAGTACAAATTTGCATTAATTACTATGAACAACCAACTACATTTTACTCCTGCCTTTTGCTCATCTCATCTTTATATGTAATACAACCCTTTTCTCACATTACCTATCTTCCACAATGCCAAATTGTATGACTCACATGGAGCACCAAAAAATGTACTGTGTAGTCCGAGCAGGCGGTAGAATCCTGCCAGCGTCGGGAAGGACGGATTTGGTGAGCACACACATATACGAGGGTGGTGTTCTGGCTAACTGGTCACCATGCCTAGAATTTGTAAGAAACATCTAGCATTTGATTTCACATCTTTGGGAGTATAACAATCGGCAACCGAGCTCCGCCTACTTCTTTGAGATGGCCCACGATCATGGAGGACCCCGTACCCTAAGGGCCTTGCAGAACGAGAACGACGCGTCTGCGCTTGCAGATCTTGCCACAAAGGTTGCATACATCAACATTTACATAGTAACCGGAGAGATAAACGATGAGCTTCCTGTACCTCCCTTTCCAACATCAGCCATGTCATCAGTGGGTTACTAGATCCCCTGTCATTGTAATGTTTTATCTTTGTTTTCAAGTGACGAATATGTAAGATTGCATTATGTACTGTTTTCTCTTTCTTTTCAAGTGGATAATATGTTGGATGAAGTTATTATGTCCTTTTTATCTATGTTGGATGAAGTTATTATGTCCTTTTTATCTATGTTGTTAAAGTAATTTATAATGTTTCAAATTTGATAATATGTCGTATAAGATGTATTATGACAGGTATTTATGTCATTTATGGCAGGGTATGTATTTAGTACATGCAAACAGGAAATACCTAGTTCACCACATAATTCAAATTGGAAACATATGGAATTGGAAACATATGGTGTTGAACCCATGGGCTCAATACAACTTGTAGAGTACATAAATTAGTTAAATAAGGCAACATAGCCTAATGCTAAAACAACAAAAACAACCCAAGAAAGTAGAAGGATCCTCATCAAAGTTGAATTTTCAGCCTTCAACGTACAATTTTCAGCCAATAGTGCCTTCACCTCCACATTTAAGGTCTTGTTCTTCTCCATTATCTTATCAACCTTCTTCTCTAATGCCTTCACTTGTGTTTTCAAGTCCTCGTACACATTATCCATATTCGGTACACTCACCGATGAAGAAGCATAATTCTCACACCATTTGAAAAATTTACAATCATCCTTCCCCTATAATCAAAACAATGAAGACGGATAATGAATTAGGTAAAATGCTTCAACAACTATATCACTATCCAAAACTTTATAGAACATGTATAAATACCTGCCACTTAGAGCACCTATAAAAGCGTTTCCCGAAATTATGATTTGGCTTCGAAACCTTTAGCACCAAGGTGGGCAATTGGTGAAAACAAAGGATCTTTGTACAATTTTTTTCGTATGTTCCCTAACTTGTTGAAGAATGGTCACTCATTCTACGACAAGAAAAACCACCAAATTCAAGGCCAGGTACAATTATCTAATAACACCTTTATATCAAAGAAATTCAATTGAAATTGAGACCAATTTGGCTAAAATCAAGAATCTCCATAAAACCCCCAAATTTACATGAACCCTAAATTAAAATCACAAAAATCAACAATGTGCTGAAAATTGTACCTGCCCTTGGAGTAGATCCGACGATATTAGAATTGTGAGAAAAAATATGAAATGTATTCGACCTTCAACCCTAGTAGAGGAAATGTGGGAAAATTATAGGAAATGTGAAACCCTTAAACTCTAGTACAACCAACTTCAATAAATACCACCTAAAAAATCCAACCAACTACCATTTACTCTCTCCCCCGACTTCCCCCGCCTTTAAAAATCCTTCTGTTTAAGTTTTGGTTGTATGGCAGGACATATAACTTATGATCGTATTATATTACATGTTCAAGTTTTGGTTGTATGGCAGGACATATAACTTCACATGACGGGATAACATAAAGTTAACAATATTACAAAACAGAATGCTTCAAATGTGCATCCCTAAAAACATAGATATAATACGATCATAACATCCCTAATTATTACTATCTAAACATATAATAGTAATACAAAGGGATGTAGTGCTTCAAATGTCAACCAAAATTACAAGTTGTCATCACTTACTCTGAACCTTCATATCAAGTTTGAGCCAAAATGCAAAAGTATAGATCACTTACTCTGAACCTTCATATCAAGTGCTACACTTCTTAGACTTGCCTACATAACAAGTCCTATAGGTATGTCCTCTCATCTCGCAAGTTGCACAACGTAATGCATGACTCCTCTCCCAATGGCCCTTAAACCTCTTAAACTTTGGCCTTCCAACGCCCCTTGTCACAGGAGGTGGAGCACAAGCATACTCGCTACTGATAAAGGAACATGCCAATCTGTGACTGGTGGAAGAAGGTGAATTGTCTCCTTGTAAGCTTCCTTAATCGTTTCATTCCTATAAAATGGACTCACAAAAGTACTAGGATCAATTCCCCTATCATTTGCTACAGCTAGGGCATGTGTGCATGGAATCCTGTCAGTTTGGAATATCTTGCACTGGCACATCATAGCGTCAAGATCTACTTCAAACTTCTTATTTCCATCGATAACCTGGGCTTCTGAGTGGCTAAGCCTCACAACCGGCATAGTTAAACATTCCTCGTACCTAAAGTCAATTAGCTCAACAGTTCTTTTCGTAATAATCTCACTCCACTTGTCTGCCTTCTCCCTACGTTTGCAAAACCATGCTGCAAATGTTTCTAAAATACCATCAAATAGTGCAATGATAGGCCACCCACGCTCCTCCTTGAACAACCCATTTAAGGATTCAACATTGTTTGTGGTCATTATGTTGTACCTGTTCGCAGGGAAGTGTGCCCTTGACCAAGTAGATAGATCAACACTTAGAACATATTTCGCAACCACTTTCGAATCCTTTTCCAGCTTTTTTAACTCCTTATGATACTCAGACACTGTGTAAGCCTTGGCTACCTTGTTCCACTGTCCCAGTAGATCTTTTCTCCCGAATTTGGCCTTGAAGTTTTGGTAAATGTGAAAGATACAGAAACCATGGCCTGCCAAGGTGTAGTGTTTTCTCAATCCGTTCTAAATGCTCTTATGCCGATCTGAAACAAACACTACTTCTTCTGCATCATCTAAGCCAGCAGCTTTCAACTCCTTGAAGAAAAAAGACCAGGAAGCATTATTCTCACTATCAACAATAGCAAAAGCTAGAGGGTAAATGCCTTTGTTTCCATCCTGTGCAATAGCTAGTAGGAGATGGCCGCCGTATCTTCCTTTTAAAAATGTTCCATCCACAGATATCACCTGTCATAGTACACATATACATCCTATCAGTCAGTCATCCTGTCATTGATGTACAAAGTATTTACATAGTATGTGATCCAAACATAAATATATCCTGTCATACAATGCTATCCTGTCATACAAATCTATCATGTCATAGAGTTTTATCCTGCCATACAATGCTTCAGTGCATATATGTGTTAACAAACATACCTTCCTAAGATGCGATAGTCCCTTCATCCAAGCACCAACCGCCCAAAAGCAATACTTAAAACGATGTTCAGAATCGGTTTGAATAGTTGTATGCGTTCCAGGGTTCAGTTGTTTCAGCATGTACAGCCAAGAGTTGAGTTCGGAGTAACTTGCCTGAGGGTTGCCTCTAACTATGACCTCTGTAGTCAATCGAGCCCGATTAGCCTTGGCATAACTGACATTTATGCCAGCTTGTTTCATAACACTCTGAATTTCTCTAGCTGTGGGGGATTGCTTACGACCTTCAAACCTATAAAATTCACATTTCATCAATAAACCATCATATATCAAATAAAATCAAATATGCATCCAACAAAATTCCTTTACCTTCCAAGTATCTTTTCAGCAATCATGGATACAGTTGCATGTTTGTCGTGGTTGTGTTGATACCGAAGTGTGCAACTATGAGTTCCATTATACTTCTTACCCTGAAACAAACCATCCGTGCCGGTTTTCACCCCCGCTGAGCAATGAAATGTGCATTTCCTGTCAACACATTGCACTGTATATCTCTTTTTGTCATACCTCTTCACAGACAGCTCGACAAAACCTTTGAAAGCCTTTTCATTTAACACATCTTTTAACTCTTTCTTCGTGCAAAATGTGGCTCCAACTTTAATTTCCACATTCTTTGCCTGACCATCCTCGACATCTGCATCAAAATACTCCCATTCATCATCTTTATCTTCATCATCATGATCATTCTTTTCTCCTGCTTGCCTGCAAAAGCGACGACGATAGTTCTCTTCTGCCATATCTAACTCTTTCACAAATTCGGTATCCATATATTCATCCCCACCAGATGAGTTTCCATCTCTGGCATCATCGTCACCAAGTACAACGAGGTCACAGCCCTTGTGCTTGCTTGCAAACACCTTCATATCTTCATTGCTCTCAATGCAACCACATAAATCAATGTTTTCATCATCGCTGCTCAAACACACGACATCTTCAGGGGTTGCTGTTTGTTGCCTTGATTTTTTGCAAAACCATTTTCTGGGATTTTCTGGGGTCTTCCTTTTCCGCTCCAAGTCACCCAACATCGATGTTACCATTGCATCCCTTCTCCTGTCATACAGCATGTCCTCTCCCATTGCCTCTTCATCCTCAGCAATATCATCGTCTATAATTTCATCGATACTCCTGTCATTATTCAACGGATTTCCCACCATCGGATTTTCCAGGCTTCTACTAACCCTTTGTTCTGTACCAGGCTGTGTTGCCTGTGGGGGTGAGCTCATAGTACCATCAATTTCATTCGGTGATGCACCACTGTTTCCTACGTTCCCAAATAACTCAGAATACAGATTTTTTCCACCGTTCAATGTCGATCTTGCATACAGTGAAATTGGCTACACACCATCTTCACAACATTTCATATTAAGATACTTGAAAGTAGCAAGATCATCCTCATCATTAACATCCAATGCTGGTATATTTCCCTTGCTCTGTGGTGCAATGTATCTCAAATTTAGTTGATACATTTCATATTCTATATATACCTTTTCCAAAATTTTCTTCTTCAATTCCTCATATCTTATAGCATCTGAGACAAGGATACCTTGTGCCTTTTTACTGCCTTCATAGAAACCAGTGTTAGACCAATCTCCCCCACTAATCAAAGTCATCACATAGCTTGTTCCACCTAAACAAATATCAAAAAACTTAGTTAAAAACGTTAAGCTAAGAAAACAAACAAGAACGATAGTTTTTTATTCATAATGTTTCTGTTTATGTAAGAGACAACTCACCCATTGCAAAGTCGTCTGATTCCCTCTGGTTTTGGAACCCCAGACGGAACTTGGCAGGATGAAGAGTAAGTTTCGAGAGAATAAGATAGGTATTCAAGTCTGTGGTGGGATTAAATTCAAACAGAAGGAATAATGTCTGCCTTGAGGGAGCGAAAATGAATGAACATTGAAGAATGAAAAAGAATGAACATTGAAGAAGAAATAAATTTCCCAGATCCAAAAAAAATCATTTAATAATATGATTCCATTGTTTAACTATTAAGTTTCCCTTAGTATTAAGTGTTACCATTAAAAAAAGACATAAAAAGAGGGAAAAATGACCTTTTTGGAGGGAACTAGTACACGAATTACACCAAATTTGGAGGGAAAATAAACCAGTTAAGGTAGATCAACTCTATAAACCCTAGATTATTTTATCTTTTACATTCAATACAGTTAACCTAGGAGGAAAAAGGTAGTTGCTTTACTACGTTATCATTTTATCCTTCCATACAATAAAATAATTCCTGACACAAAAGAAAGCCACCTTTTACCTCAAGTACAACAAAAACCATTTTTTATTTATTGCGTCAGATTTGTGTCAGTTACAAGTACAACACTTTACATATCCTGTCAGCTATTATTTCTTTTCTTGTTTTCTTTCAATCAATTATTTTACAATTCCTTTCAAATTTGTGTCAGATTCTCGTCAGCTATTATTTCATTTTTCTTCTTTTCTTCTTTTACTTTATTCTCTTCTTTTTCCCATTTTCTCATTTTCTTTTCCCAGTTACAAGTACAACCCTTTATTTATTTATCATTTTTCTCATTTTCTTTTCCCTTTAATTTTTGACTTCATATTTC
Organism: Rheum nobile; assembly: GCA_027886185.1. Taxonomy (NCBI): domain Eukaryota; kingdom Viridiplantae; phylum Streptophyta; class Magnoliopsida; order Caryophyllales; family Polygonaceae; genus Rheum; species Rheum nobile. Next base: position 6,021,065 of record WOAB01000546.1, on the reverse strand, counting down.
ATTTCATTTTCTATTTATAAGAAAAGGTAAACAAATTTTGCAAAACTATCCATTGGGTACCCTTGAAAATAAATATACAAAATGGATAGTCTTGTTAGATACTATCTTTAAATGGGTATTCTTGTTAATTCGCCTATAAAGATTTTACCTAATTTTACTTACCTCAATTACTCAATGAAATATTTTCTTGCCCGGTTTATAAGTTTTTAAAACTACATTAATTCACCCAGTCATAATATGCATATGTTCTCTACGATGCGCTTCTCTTCATGTTCCTATCTTCGTAAAAATTCAACAACCATTGTTGTCCTCTAGTTGAGTATTACTTACATGTTGGAGGTTGAGAAAGAGTTTCAGAGACGTGAGATGGAAGCTCTATTGATTTTATTGTCGGTGACTCCTCGTAGTGACAAAAAAAATTACAATATATTAACAAATTCAATGAAAGTACTTTGACCAACTAATATATATCTAATTATTTATACACTAACAATAACAGTTAATTACAATATTTTAAGGCCATTGCTATTTAGCGCCCCGAGTAAATTGCTTTTTAGCGTCATGGGCCGTCCGTCACAGACGAATATGACCCATCCGTGACGGAAGAATACCATTCGTCTGTGACGGATGAGTACGTTTCGTCCGTCACGGACGGAGTTGCTTTACAGAATTGCGACACGATTTTGGATTACAATAGCATTGCAATCATGGATCACAATAGCATTACAATGTGCGAGTAGAATAACATTTAAGTCGGCTTGCGACCTCGTCTCTTTCTTGTGGAAGAAGGTTAGAACGCCATCAGCTGAGAAACGAATGGATCATACAGACAAGCAGCAGAGGAATCATGTGCATGCTCATGACAAATACTGGAGGCAATGGTGACGCCTCTAATAGGGCCATCTACAAAAGAATGGGGAACGTACTCAGTTGCCTAGTTCATGGGTTCAAATAATAAATATAAAATAATTAAATAATTGTTGGCTGATCCCGTATAGGGAAATACTCGTGTCAGCTTGGACAGATATTGTTTGCACGCTTGGATTGTCCAATCTGTATTCACTGCATTTGCTAAATTTTCATTGCATTTTGTTCTCTGCATTTTTTGTCCGTCATGTATGGTGTATGTCTACACGTGATGGACGAAGGTGTTTCATACGTCATGTGTGGATTCCATCCACACGTGACGGATGACAATGTTTCATCCGTCACGTATGAATTCCATCCATATGTGACGGACAATTTATGCAGAAAATAGATTGCTTGCGTATGATCAAACTTTAAACTCTTTTGTACTAAACTATAGGGTTGAAGGAGCACACTCTAGTTTGAAAGACTTCTTGACTATTCCACATGGTAGTCTAGACATGATATTTTATCAATATCATTCAAAGATGGGTAACCAAGTACAAGACATCAATGGGACCTTCAACGAGAGTGTACAAAACACGATGACTCTTGTGACATGAGCTGATGTTTTCAAGCGGTTGAATTACAAAGTATCTAAGGTTGCACTTGATTGTTTGACGGAGGAATACAAAAAAGGGGAAAATTCATTTTGTGACAAGATATGCAATTGCGAGATGAGGGTGAGAGATGGATTGCCGTGTGTGCATGACATCGCTAGAAATGTGATGAGTTCAATCCCTATTAAGCCTTCAGCGTTGCATCCGTTTTGGACATGATTGAGTTTGTTAGAAGTGCAAGACGAAGGTGAGGTTGAGGTGAAGCGCAAAGTCGCGAGATATTTGATGGATCAAATTTATACGGATCATTTCCTCAATCTGTCAGCAGATGATCAAGAAAAATGTGTCTCGCGACTTTACGATATCGCTCGCCCCGAGGGGACTAGTCTGCAAAAGCCGGCTATTGTGAGGCATAAAGGACGACCAATGGGAGCTCTAAACAAAGATACCACTAAAAGACATCCTTCTTCATGGGAGTACATAAACAAAGATACAGAAGGGACACCTCCCAAGAAGCAACGAGGTAGGCCACCAATGCCCACTAGCACACCTTCATGAAATCCTAAAGCTCATACCACTCCTTTGAGGCCATCTCAGGTTAGAGCTCCCAAGAATCCAGTGGGTCAAATGTTTCCACCACCTTATATGCCTCCACAATTCTTTATTAAAGACTTTGAGCCGTATAAGCTTAAGACGATCTGCATCTGCCATGTTGAGAAGGAGAGACATTTCATTTCGGTATGGTACTAATTATTTAATTATTTTATATTAATTATTTGAACCCATGAACTAGGCAACTGAGTTTGTTCTCCATTATTTTGTAGATGATCCTATCAGAGGTGTCACCATTGTCTCCAGTATTTGTCATGTGGGAGCATGCACATGATGCCTCTGTTGCTTGTCTGTATGATCCATTCGTTTCTCAACTGATGACATTCAGACCTTCTTGCACAAGAAAGAGACAAGGTCGCAAGCCGACTTAAATGATATTGTACTCGCACATTGTAATTCTATTGTGATCCATGATTGTAATAATATTGTAAGTCGACTTAAATGTTATTGTACTCGCCTTGACGCTTAAGAGATCTCTGTTTTTTGTCTCGTCTTTGGAGAAGTATAACTCTTTCTTCGTAATCCCGAATTGAGTGATTCCAACGGCAGATTAAAGATCAAGATGTCAACTATAACTCCTCCAAATTTCAGCGCGTTTGGACTAGGGAATCAAAAGTTATGGCGATTCCAAAATCGTATCGCGGATTAAAGATCAACATGTTCATCTGGCACGGATGAACATGTTTCGTCACGGATTTCTTCCGTCACGGATGAACATGTTTCGTCCGTCACGGATGAACATGTTTCGTCCGTCACGGATGGACCAGGACATTAAATAAAAAATTTGTCGGGGCGCTAAATAGAAATCGTATATTTTAACTCATTATTCTTCAACTTTCTTTATGTATCTGTTTTATACTAATCATAAATGAATATTAATTTTTAAATAATTAAATGAAACTTAATATTTGTTAGCTTGAATTTGTTTAGGTTGAATTACTAAAACCGTATAATCAATTTCGTAGTAATCTCTTCATTATTTCGGTAAAACGCAATTAATAAATTTCATATAACCAAATCATTTTTTTTAGTAAATTTAGATGTGACAGTTAGTAAAATTCTTAATAAATTTGGATTAGCCCAATAATCATGTAAAAGATATTATAATAAAATTTACTGTCAAACAATATCAAACAATAGAATGTTAGAAAAAATTTAGTAATTTTGGATAGATGTAGATACGCACGTAAAAGATGTTATAATTAAGTGAATTTTGATTTACTAAAACAATATCAAATAACGAAGATTAATATAACATGGTGAAGTAAATAGGTATACTTAAGCAAACGTAACTAACATTAAATATTATATAATTTTAGATTTAGGGAGAAATGAAGACAAATAAATTTTATCAAATTGAACGTGAATTTGATATTATTATGGTAAACTATAATTTTATTAGTGATAATTTTTTGTAGATTTAGATATGCTCAATTAGGATATATATATATGTAAATAAGAATATATGTTTCTTATATAAAATAAATTGATAAAATTCAAAAAATAGTTAAGAATAATTAAATTTTTCTTAAAAGGTTGGATGATGTGACAAATGATAGTTGGATGAGTAATGACACATATATGAATTGAACGTGATGATGACACATATGATTTAGGTCTCTCTTTTAGTATATATATATATAGATTATTCATTTTATTAAACATGAATTTACAAGCATTTATTAACATCTAATAGATTGCCAAATCCTTGCTTGTTGATGGTTTGGGTTGGAGAGTTGGTAGGCAGTGGATATAGAAATAAGGGTCACATTTTTTTTTTTTGTTTGACAGGTTGGGATGTATGATTTGGTGTACGGTCTTTGTTCTCGCATTCTTCATTGTTTGGTGTTCTTGCGTTGGTCAAGACATTGAGTCTCGATAGATACTTGATTATATAAAAATCATATTTCAAAGCGGTTAATTATGTACTAAGGCTAAAACAACATTAGTTTGTCAAGAGTTCACATTAAACCGATGAATTTATGGACGCGAGTGTTTTTTTTTTTAAACCACCCTTAGGTATAAATACAACACATAAAAAGTACTTAGAAACTAGATTTGTATCACTTTTTAATTAGAGCAAAATACTATTTTATGGATTTTGTGTCATTTCTAATAAAAAACTATTAATAGAGAAATTGTTTCAAAGGTTCTTAGCAAATACTTTGACATGCATATGGTTTGTATATCTGATAGGCTTAATTGAAATTTGTACACATTATAAGACCCGACAACTATACAAATTGTAACTAAATATTCCATCAAAAAACTAAAATCTACAACAAAATAGGAGAAGAAGAGAAGGGTGAGTAGGTGACCGAACACCCCCCCCCCCCCCCCCCTAGGACCACCCTCCTCTATCCGCCTATGTTGGTAGGGGAATAATATACTAGTGTGGGTAGATGTATTGTTAGAAGGGTATCTCGGTGATCAATCTTCGGTTGTCTTGGATATCAATTGAATCGTGTTTTGAAAACTTTCCAAAATCAATATTTCGACCCTATACTTGTTGCTTCGGGTTACACGAAATCTGATTCGGGATAAGACAATCGCACCTCTAATGATTCAGGCAAATCAAAAGAGAACACTTGAAGTTTTCGGTTTTGTTCGATATAGAGAGATCGTAAGTTCTCGCGTACTAAAGACTTGCCCCAAACCGCTCTTATATAGAGCATAGGAATTTAGGCAGTTATAAGTCGGTTTATGAGGTTAAAAAGTAGTTTTAGCGGTTAAGTTAGTTAAAAACCCGCCAAAACACCCTTACCGACAAGCCGCACGGTTTGTGACAAACCGTGCCACAAACCGTGCGGCTTTACAGAAGCCAAAATTGGCTTTTGTTCTGCCCTGGCACGATCTGTGCCCATGTGCACGGTTTGTCACAAACCGTGCACACCCCTTAGCACCCCGAAAACACCTTCTCGGTGTCCGCCTCTTGAACCCCGACATGTTTCGTAACTCCGAGTCCGAAACCACGCACACGAGTATACACTCCACACCCCCGAAACTCGTTATGCGCCGAACGAACTCCTCAAGTCTTGAGCGAATCCCGACTACACTAAATGGCCGATGACACTAAAATCACCAACATTCCTCCCCCATTTTAATGTAATCCTTGATTCACTATACATACATCAAACACAAACTCATGCATAAATGAAAATGTCATTAGGATTGAATTTTCACATTAGTGTAGTACACATTCCAAATAATCGAGAATCAGGGTGTCCAAAGGATTGAACCCATCAACTCATTTGACTACCTGAAAATACAAACACACACAAGTTTCTACACTACTTCAAGTGCTAACTTGACACTATTCCAGCCATGTGTCCTTATCCATTCACGAACGCATACAAAGCCAAACCCGGGCTAGTTAAAGCGGCACCACTTCACGCTCGTATAGGTGGATTCTTTTAATCATGCACCTGCAAATGCATTTTTCCAAAAGATCCATTAAGAAGAGAATCTTCAACCTTACTTTACTTGCAGGTCCGAGCACAAACCTTGGGATGAAGTATGAACATGTGCTCCAAACTCTAAGTGTAGGCTTTCCACATTGAATTCAGCCTCTAACGTCATATTAGAGGGGAATTGGGTGTCCTACCATTAGAGATTTTAAACGTGCTTTAAACCCATCCCGATAGCCGACTTGATCACCAAGTCCCTGGCTACCCCCTTTGTCAAGTAGTCCGCCAAATTTTGTTGAGACCGAACAAACTCAATAGTAATCACCCCATGAGTGATCAACTCACGTACCGCGCTATGTTTAACGCCCAGGTGTCGCGACTTACCATTATACACTTGGCTATAATCCATAGCCAAAGTAGCTTGACTATCACAATGGATAGAAATGGGTGACACCGGTTTCGGCCACAAAGGAATCTCGTAGACTAAGTTCCTTAGCCATTCCGCCTCTCTACCGGCAGCGGCCAAAGCTACAAATTCCGATTCCATAGTCGAACTTGTAATGCAAGTTTGATTCTTAGACGCCCATGAAATGGCACCTCCCCCAAGCAAGAATACCCAACCACTAGTAGAAGAATGATCTTCTATGTTAGTGATCCAACTCGCATCCGAATACCCTTCTAAAACCGAAGGAAATCCGACATATGACAAACCATAATTCATGGTTCCCTTTAAGTACTTGAGTACCCGCCTTATTGCTTGCCAATGATGAGTACTAGGATTACTAGTGTATCTACTCAACTTGCCTACCGCATAAGCAATATCCGGCCTTGTGCTCGTCATGGCATACATTAAGCATCCAATCACTTGTGAGTACTCGAGTTGTGATACAGCTTTACCCGAATTGGGCATAAGCTTCACACTCGGATCCATAGGAGTGCTAACCGGAAAACAAGTCTCACAATTGAACGTCTTAACCACTTTCTCAATGTAATGAGATTGTGACAAAGATAGTCCCTTATTCTCACATTTGATCCTAATACCAAGGATCACATCCGCCTCCCCCATGTCTTCATAGCAAAGCTTGATGACAAAAAGGCCTTTGTAAGGTCCACTTGTTTTTGATTTGTACCAAAGATCAACATGTCATCAACATACAAGCAAATGATTACTCCATTACCGGATTTATCAAATTTGCTGTATAAACACTTGTCCGACTGATTTAACTCGAATCCGCTCGACAAGACAACCTCATCAAACTTTTGATGCCACTGCTTAGGTGCTTGCTTTAGCCCATACAATGACTTTACCAACTTACACACCTTATGCTCATTACCGGGCATAATAAACCCTTCAGGTTGCTTCATGTACACATCCTCCTCTAAATCACCATTCAGGAATGCCGTTTTGACATCCATTTGGTGAATCACAAGATCGTTAATAGCTGCCAAGGCAATCAACAACCTAATGGTGGAAATCCGAGCAACCGGAGCATAGGTATCGAAATAATCAATACCTTCCTTTTGTCTAAAGCCTTGGATAACCAATCGAGCCTTAAACTTGTCAATAGTACCATCGACTTTCATCTTCTTTTTGAAGATCCACTTGCAGCCCAAAGGCTTGCAACCAGGTGGGAGATTCGATAAAACCCATGTGTTATTTCCCATGATGGAATCCATCTCATCATTTATTGCTTCTTTCCAGAAAGCAACATCTTGAGACCTCATTGCCTCATTAAAAGTCCTAGGATCCTCATCAATATGATAAAAATATTAATATTGGAACCCAACTTCATCTCTCGATCCTTCAACCAAGTAAACTTGGAAATTTGGACCGAAAGACTTTTCAATCCTTCCTCACTTGCTCCTACGGAGCATATGTGACTCATTAGAAGGCACGACCGAACCGTCTCCTTCTTTAGTTCCACTTGTACTAGGAACCAAATCCTTTGGTCTAGGTATGGACGAGAATCGATTCTCATCAAATATTGCATCTCTCGACTCAATCACGGTGTTAACCGAAATAGAATCATTAGGCTTTATCACATAGAACCTATAAGCCTTGGAATGCTCAACATATCCAATAAAGATGCAATCAATACCTCTTTCCCCGAAGGTTTTAATCTTGGGCTGGGGTATTCTAACGACCGCCCTATGATCAGCTCTACTTTGTAGTGCTTATCTAGGAGTTGTTACCGGTGTTTAGGGTGCCATTTGTATGGGTTTAGAGCACAACTGATGAGTATGGAGTTGAGTAGAAGGAGTGTGGATATGGTGGTTTGGAGAAGCGTAAACGAAGATATCCAGAAGACGAGGAGTAGACCACTTGAGGAGACCAAGGAAAATAGAAGGATAAGCCACACGAAGGAAAGAAGACAAGAGCCGCGACCGCAGAGGAGAATTGAAGAGACCGCGGAGAAGGCGAGAGCGCGGAGCCGAAAGAAGACATTTCCGCGACCGCGGAAATAATTCCGCGCCCGCGGAAAATCCCATCGCTGAAGCCGTTCGAGAGCAAGAATCACATTTCCGCGACCGCCGAATAGCGCGACAGCGAATCCGGAGTCTCACTCCGGATTTTTCGTCCGGAGTTTATTTTATTTTATTTATTTATTTTCTCTTTTATTTCTTTTATTTTCGTTTATTTCCTTTTAGATATTATTTCCTATCTTATGGAAATTAGGTTTAGAAAAGTCTTTATATTCTTCCTTTAGAATATTAGTTTTGGGAAGTTGGGTGCTCCCTAAATTGGGTTCTACTTTTCTTCATCTTTTCCCTTTTCTTAGTTTAGTTCTTTGTTTTGTTTTGTTTTTGGCTAGACAATTGAAGCCTGAGTTTGAATTTGATATTGAGATTATTCCTTTACTCTTTCTATGATTGTTTTAATTCTCTCTCGTGCTTAATCTCATTGGTCGTATATTGATTCCCCTTGATTTGTTGATTAGGATATCAAATAGATTCTTAATAGTAGTTTCCTCTAGCCTGACAACCTAGAGAAGATTAGTATTATGCTATTGGTTCCCCTTTTCTATACAACCTGTTGAGATTGTTATTGATCATACTATTAAGGATTGGAGGAGACTGGTTGAGAATCTTGATCCCTTAGTTTGTGTAGAGAATTGATTGTATGTTAAATGCTGACGGGTTGTTGAGTATTGCATACACCTATCTATTCCTGAATTCATTGTTGTTGTTAGATTTATCTTGATAGTTTCTTGATTGTTTAATAGTTAGGGTTATCAGGACTAGTTGTACTTGTAACTAATTTAGAACAGGGATTAGGACATCCATGAGGATTGAGAATTAGGAATAATCAATGATTGATCAACCAAACTAAAGGTGGATATTTGTTTGCCAAGCTTTCTATGTTTTATTTATCGTTTTCTTAGTTAGATTCATACAACCCCCCCCCCCCTTTGTCTTTGTTATCGATTGGTGAATGATTTTGCAAACAGGATATATGACTTGATTCTCTGTGGGATTCGACCCTTGCTTACCAGACTACATTAGTTAGGTTTTTAAGGATTATTTTGTTTAGGTGTCACGACAACGCCTATCAAATTGGCGCCGTTGCCGGGGAATCTAAGGTACATATTTTCTTGTTTGTTTGTTTACCGATTTGATAACAAGACACTATCTTTATTGTTTATTTTTCCTCTTTGTTGTGTTTTTGTATTTTTGTTTCGTGTTTCGACTAACCCGCAGGAAGAACAGAAGAAAAACCGCGACTGTGGCCTGGCCACCGCGGCAAACAATTCGAGAAGAATCCACGATCGCGGAAATTTTTCCGCGATCGCGGACGCCGCGGCGAATTAGGGTTTAATCAATTTTTTTTTTAACAAATTTAAAAAAATAATAATAATAAAAAAATTGTTCGTCAAAAAAAAGAAGAAGCTCTACCGAAGGCCAGCTGTCCGAGTTCTCCTTTGAGAGATGGTGCGTATCATGTTGTCAAGGAGGAGACATTCACCCCATATTTTTATTTGGCAACGATGATGGCCCTATAATTGACAGCTGAGGAGGAGGAACACTAGAGCCCCCACCACGATCATACCTGGGCTCCACCATGTGTTCGTAGAAGGCCGTGCAACCCCGACATCATTGCTATTCCACTATTCACCACAGTTGATCTTTTTGGTTGCACGGTGGAGAAGACTATTGATTTTGAAGACGCCTGCGCAACACCAGAGACATGAGCTTTCATCGTTATACCGCTAGCAATAACTTCAGTGTCCAAGCCAACTCAACGACGTTTGTGAGTTATTTTTTTACCTTTCCCTGTGCTTCATTCTTTTTGTCTTTCATTACATTGAGGACAATGCAATGTTTAAGCATGGGGGGGTATTCTATACTTGCTATGTCGTTGAGGAGAAAAAAAAAGAAAAAAAAGAAAAAGCCAAAAATTTAAAAAAAGGCAAAAATAGAAATCCTGTGATAAGTCGAAAACCCAAAAGGGCGGCTTATGCAATAAGCAAGTGGCTTGGACCAGCATTAGGCTTGGGTAATAATTGGTCAAGAGTGATGTGAGTTATATGTGAGTCCATCTATTGAAAAAATGAAATGAGTGGCTTGGTGAAAACCCGAAAGGGCGCCTTGGCAAAATGAGTGAAAAGAAGAAGAGTGATTAGTAGGATTCCTCATTTTTCCTGGCGAGGTGACATAAGAAGATGTGATATAAGGAGGATTCGGGTAGGTCACTCTGGGAGATATAAGAAGATAGATGGAGGCTAGGATTAGATTTTTATTCACTCTATGGGGTTCGGGATAAGCTTGGGAGAAGTACTCTGCTTTCCTTTTTTCTTGGTTGGTGTTATGTGTTGTGTTATATGTTGAGCATATTGTGTTGGTGCCTTGGAGATTCATGTTAGGTGCAATTCTTAGTGGAGATGGTTTTTCTATGCTTCCTTAGACCTTGGGGATTTGATTGGAGGAGTAGGTTTAGTTTAGCTTACTCGAGGACGAGCAAGGTTTAAGCATGGGGGAGTTTGATCAGCTCTACTTTGTAGTGCTTATCTAGGAGTTGTTACCGGTGTTTAGGGTCCCATTTGTATGGGTTTAGAGCACAACGTATGAGTATGGAGTTGAGTTGAATGAGTGTGGATATGGTGGTTTGAAGAAGCGTAAACGAAGATATCCAGAAGACGAGGAGTAGACCACTTGAGGAGACCAAGGAAAATATAAGGATAAGCCACACGAAGGAAAAAAGACAAGATTCGCGATCGCGGAGGAGAATTGAAGAGACCGCGGCGAAGGCGAGAGCACGGAGCCGAAAGAAGACATTTCCGCACCCACGGAAAATCCCATCGCTGAAGCCGTTCGAGAGCAAGAATCATATTTCCGCGACCGCGGAATAGCGCGGCAACGAATCCGGAGTCTCACTCCGGATTTTTCGCCCGGAGTGTCACTCCGGATTTTTCGTCCGGAGTTTATTTTATTTTATTTATTTATTTTCTCTTTTATTTCTTTTATTTTTGTTTATTTCCTTTTAGATATTATTTCCTATCTTATGGAAATTAGGTTTAGAAAAGTCTTTATATTCTTCCTTTAGAACATTAGTTTTGGGAAGTTGGGTGCTCCCCAAGTTGGGTTCTACCTTTCTTCATCTTTTCCCTTTTCTTAGTTTAGTTCTTTGTTTTGTTTTATTTTTGGCTAGACAATTGAAGCCTAGGTTTGAATTTGATATTGAGATTATTCCTTTACTCTTTCTATGATTGTTTTAATTCTCTCTCGTGCTTAATCTCATTGATAGTATGTCGATTCCCCTTGATTTGTTGATTAGGATATCAAATAGATTGTTAATAGTAGTTCCCTCTAGCCTGACAACCTAGAGAAGATTAGTATTATGTTATTGGTTCCCCTTTTCTATACAACCTGTTGAGATTGTTATTGATCATACTATTAAGGATTGGAGGAGACTGGTTGAGAATCTTGATCCCTTAGTTTGTGTAGAGAATTGATTGTATGTTAAATGCTGACGGGTTGTTGAGTATTGCATACACCTATCTATTCCTGAATTCATTGTTGTTGTTAGATTTATCTTGATAGTTTCTTGATTGTTTAATAGTTAGGATTATCAGGACTAGTTGGACTGGTAACTAATTTAGAATAGGGATTAGGACATCCATGAGGATTCAAAATTAGGAATAATCAATGATTGATCAACCAAACTAAAGGTGGATATTTGTTTGCCAAGCTTTCTATGTTTTATTTATCGTTTTCTTAGTTAGATTCATACAAAATCCCCCCTTTGTCTTTGTTATCGATTGGTGTATGATTTTGCAAACAGGATATATGACTTGATTCTCTGTGGGATTCGACCCTTGCTTACCATACTACATTAGTTAGGTTTTTAAGGATTATTTTGTTTAGGTGTCACGACAACGCCTATCACCCTACATCCCCAAACTCGAAGATAATTCAAGCTTGGTTTCTTTTTGTACCAAAGTTCATAAGGGGTAATCTTGTTCCTTTTGTTATGAACCCTATTTAATAAATAGCAAGACGTTAACATGGCTTCACCCCAAAATCCGTCACTCAATCTCGAGTAGGATAACATGGAATTAACCATCTCTTTTAGGACTCTATTATTTCTCTCCGACACACCATTTTGTTGTGGCGTGTAGGGAGCCGTAGTCTCATGTGTAATGCCTACGGATTGGAAATACACAGGATCATAATATTCTCCACCTCTATCGGTGCGAAGTTTCTTAATCAAGTCATTTTGTTTCAATTCAACCTCGGTTTTATAAACCTTAAATTTATCTAGGGCCTCGTCTTTAGCATGCAATAAATACACATAACAATAACAAGAATAATCAGAATAATAGAACGCACACCATAAATCTCAAAACATATTTAAAAAATAAATAACCGACCAGTCTATACAGAGTATAGTAGGGTCTAATGACTAATCTGTTTGGAAACAGTAGAGTCAAGTTTTAGCCAATTAGTATAACTATACTGTAGGGCATAACATGACCAGTAGAATAAAAATTAATCTGGTCAACCTAGTAGACTTTTCATCAAGTAATCTGTATTAAATACAGTAGACCTGAGTCAAGTAATCTAGAAACATGAGTAATCTATGCAAAGCATAGTAGACTTCATAAGAACACACAAGACCTCATCTACTTCATGAGATTCTTGTCCTTAGTCTCTTAAGACTTAAGTTATGATTATGCTATATATACTTATATACATACACTTACACGAGGAACCAAAATCTTATACATTCCTCATCACCCATTTAACTATTTAAGTTAAAATATCATGATCAATATTTTGATCATCTGGTCACATAAAATAGGAATTTAAACTAATGTGACTTGTATCATGGTCATACCATGACCAAAACTTTCTATGGTCATACACATGTGCTTCCACCAATTCAATGGTACATAAACACACATGTTTTGTGATACCCCGTATTTTTGTTAGGTTATTTTGGAAATTTTGGAATTTTCCCGAGTACCCATTTAGTACGTCGGATTTAATTCAGGTAGCTTGAGACATTCTGTAATGTGCTCTGTATCTGTAATATTTTTCTCAGTGAAATAAAATACAGACGACGTGCTTCGGATGTTTATACGCGTTCGCGTACAATAATTTTTATCCCGGGTTAATGTCTTGCTCGTTCAAAAGCTGAATGGGCGGGAAAAGACAAAAACGGCGACCTCCGTACAGTAACGGTGCCCGCCGTCGCTGGGCCCGAGGTGTCAGGCCATCGTCTCCTACTCTGGGCTCGCCAGGGCTAGGAACGGCGACCGTCGTAATTACGGCGCCCGCCGCGGCCCGCCGTAGGCAAAGTTGCGGCGCCCGCCATGATTACCCAGAAGTCATTACCCGTTGGTCGCCGGCGAGCTCTGGCCGCGCCGATCTAGCCCTGCTCGGCCTCGTCTAGGGTGATGATGATGTTCCCATTGCTTTGGCTATAAAAGGAGCTATTGGGGGAAGGGTTTTGAGCCATCCCAGCACCGAATCTCTGCCAAAATTTCGCCTCGTCGGAGTGTTAGTTTCGCCGGATTCCGGAAGCTTCGTTGGTGTCGGTTGGTGGTGTTTCCAAAAGCCCTTGTGAAGCCTTTTGGTTGCCTTTGGAGGTTGGAACCCAGGCAAGGCAAAAAGGGGTCGAAACGCGCATCATTTGGGTGAGTTTTTCTCTCGTTCTGTCGTCGGAGTTCTTCACGGCGACCGTCGTGTTCTTTACGGCGCCCGCCGTGATGAATGCGGCAACCGCCGCCAAGAACGGCGACCGCCGCCAGTGCCCAGAATGCCTTCGTGGCTTTGGCTTGGTTGGTTGTCGTCGTGGCGTCTTTCCTTTCGATTTCTTTCGCCGTTTTTAGATTCGTACTGTTGTTATGTCAGATCTAACTTAGGGTTCCTTTTATGGGTCGACTCAAAGGTCGTTGTGCTGTCGGAGCTATACCCGTGTCGAGCCCGGAATCTTGTCGTTGTCGTTAGGCTTGTTTCTATTCTGCGGATTAAGGCAAGTGGCGGTTCGCTCTTGCTCATCGTTTCCATATTTACATTGATTATCAGTTATTTCAATTGATTAATTAATTTGGAACGATTATTACTGTGTTCATCTGGAAGTGATTTATAAACCGTTTTGAAAATCATATAATATGTTGTATATCTGTTAGAACAACGCTATTATCTGTGATCGTCTTTCGGGCCTTTATGTGGATTTATTCTGTAACTATAATTGTGCTATATCTGTGTGGTTAGCACTGTAGTTAGGAATGTACTCGGACTTCATCCGGTCGTTTCTTTATAATATGGTATCGGGGTGGCTCGTCTCCATCTGGTACTATTCTAAGATTATGATCGGTCTCTTTCACAAGTGTGTAGAGACATGACACTTAGCTGGTGTCACAAACCTTCCGGTGTACGTCACTCTCGACGAAACGTATACTAAGATGTGTCATCCCAATGGTAGGGTACACATGTAAAAGTCTAATAATGTGATGTGTGGTTTGTAATATAAATCAGATAAGTGCTACTCGACGCACATAATTAATAAACCTTCGGCGAGTAGTGTAGCTAAGTTATAGTGCAACTAGGAAAACTCGTATCAACTTTGATCATAGTACGTTCTCTTTCCAATCTGGACTCGCTGTATGCGGTGAGGTTGGTCGTGAACCGAAGCATCTTAGTCAACTTTTAAATCATTGTTGTATGATTCTGTAAACATTCCAGATTTGTCATAATTTCTTAAAGACTCATTTCCGTTGGAGTCTTCTTTCGAGTCAATTTCTGTGAAGATTCAGTCTTCCAGAATCTTATTTTGTGCATACCTCTTGTTTATTCCAGTAGGAGTATGATGGTTGACTATCGTCATCGGTTGTTATTCGAGAAGCGATGAGTCTAACCTAATACGACTGCTTTGAACCATTCTGCTTTGTACCCTTGCTAGTCTATTCAAGTAGACTAACCCACGAACTTTGTTCTCTGCATGTGGGCTGGTGTCATCCGTTCGATTCGGCACATCAGATAGAAAGTAGCTTAGAAGAATAGAAGGACTATGGAGTCGATGGTGGTTTTCGAATGTTTGAGTTATTTCGTTAATCAGGTTGAGATCTATTGGACAATGACTTTGGTTGTAATGTATTTTATAAGACTTCCGTTGTACCCTACTTTATAAGACTTCCGCTGTATTTGGTTTAAACTCTGTGTTAGCCTATTCGGGATTGGGTTGTAATCCCGTAACTCATGTTTCCTTGACAATGTTATGTTTTGGAATTGAATGCTTTGATCATTATGTATCATTTGTATTTCATAAATTGTATTTAAACGGTAAAGCCTTGGGTGATCTCGGTAAGGAACACTGGGGTCACTGGCGGTAATACCTTTCCAAAAGGGTTAAGTTTTGGGGGTGTTACATGTTTCACTCATACGAAATTTTCAACTGCCACTATATGCGGTTAGCATACAATACATGACACTAACAAGAATTTAATTCTTACCCATACATATAAATATATGTTATACATGTCCAGAGATTACACAATCTTTTGCATATATCTCAAGATCATGAACATGGCTTAAATCTCACGGCCTTTGCATAGCCGTACATGAATGAAATATCAATCCACTTTACACATTTAATACCACATCCAAGACCATATAAAAACCGGTCTTACATAAATATGTATATATCCAATACATAAATAACATAGAGGTATGAAACCTCCATTTCCACGGCCCCAAATCACCACCAAACATGCTTTATAAGCATTGGCCTTTATCGTGATTAGAATGTGTGGCTTGTCAAATAAATTTGATAGCCAACCACTACCGCACATGACCATCAATTAATTGATCTTGCCATTTTCAACTTGTTCCTCTTCCTTGTCTCCTCCAAAAGCTCATTCTCCGGATCCTCCGGCACCAGTGGCATTGGCATACTCAGAACGTACACCACCTTGAGCATTGGATGATGTGACATATGATAGTTGGATGAGTAATGACACATATATGAATTGAACGTGATGATGACACATATGATTTAGGTCTCTCTTTTAGTATATATATAGATATAGATTATTCATTTTATTAAACATGAATTTACAAGCATTTATTAACATCTAATAGATTGCCAAATCCTTGCTTGTTGATGGTTTGGGTTGGAGAGTTGGTAGGCAGTGGATATAGAAATAAGGGTCATATTTTTTTTTCGATTGACAGGTTGGGATGTATGATTTGGTGTACGGTCTTTGTTCTCGCATTCTTCATTGTTTGGTGTTCTTGCGTTGGTCAAGACATTGAGTCTCGATAGATACTTGATTATATAAAAATCATATTTCAAAGCGGTTAATTATGTACTAAGGCTAAAACAACATTAATTTGTCAAGGGTTCACATTAAACCGATGAATTTATGGACGCGAGTGTTTTTTTTCAAAAACCACCCTTAGGTATAAATACAACACATAAAAAGTACTTAGAAACTAGATTTGTATCACTTTTTAATTAGAGCAAAATACTATTTTATGGATTTTGTGTCATTTCTAATAAAAAAAAAACTATTAATAGAGAAATTGTTTCAAAGGTTCTTAGCAAATACTTTGACATGCATATGGTTTGTATATCTGATAGGCTTAATTGAAAGTTGTACACATTATAAGACCCGACAACTATACAAACTGTAACTAAATATTCCATCAAAAAACTAAAATCTACAACAAAATAGGAGAAGAAGAGAAGGGTGACCAAACACCCCCACCCCCCTGTTGGGTTATGGAGCCTGAAGCGTAAAGGAAGTACGCGTAAAGGCAGAGAAGACAACTGAGAGTTGCCACCGGGTCGCGGTGGGACCGCCGCCCCGCGGTGGGATCCGCCGCCCCGCGGTGGGCGCTGGGCCGTTTCTCGCGTGTTGAGTTTTTGGGCCCATTAGGTTTAATCCGTGTTTGTTATATAACCCTAGTTGATCAATTGTAATCTTCAAGTTGTCATCGTCATTGTTATCACAATATTGAGAGAGAAATACCCTGGCTTGGTAGTGCCCCCAGACGTAGTCAATTCTCGACGAACTGGGTTAACAATTCTTGTGTTCTTTGCTTTGTTTTCTATTCGTTACCGCGTTCGAATCCTAACAACTGGTATCAGAGCTAGTTCTGGTGGTGACGATGAGAAGCGGAAAATCACCGGTGGAGAAGTTCAATGGAATGGATTTCGGCTTCTGGAAGATGCAGATCGAGGATTACCTGTACGGTAAAGATCTGTATTTGCCGCTGGGTGAGAAACCGGAGGACATGAAGGACGAAGAGTGGAAGTTCCTGGACAGGAAAGCGATTAGCGTGGTCCGCCTATCGCTGTCCAGGAACGTGGCGCATCACACGGTCAAGGCAGAGACGATGAAGGGTATGCTGGAAATTCTTTTCGCGATGTATGAGAAACCCTCTGCGGTGAACAAGGTTCACCTGATGCGGCGGTTGTTCAATCTGTGGATGACGGAGAGTACAACGGTCACCAATCACTTGAACGAGTTCAACATGACGATCGCACAACTGAGTTCAGTTGAGATTGATTTCGACGATGAGGTACAAGCCCTAATTTTGTTATCCTCTTTACCAGAAAGTTGGAGCGAGACAGTTACTGCTGTTAGTGCTTCAGCGGGGAAGGCAAAGATCAAGTGTGATGAAGTCAGAGATCTGATTATCAACAAAGAAATTTGCAGGAAGGCGTGAGGTACTGCTTCTGGATCAGCTTTGAATACGGGTAGCAGGGGGAGGTCAGACTCTAAGAAGTCGAATCGTGGCAAATCGAAGTCTAGAGGGAAGGATAAGCCCAAAGACAAGAGCAGAATCAAGTGTTGGAATTGTGATGAAAACGGTCATTACAAGAGTGAGTGTAAGGCACCGTCGAAAGATAAGTCAGCAAATTCAGCCAGTGAAGATATTGCAGATGCGTTGACTCTGAGTGATTCAACGATAGGAACCACTACAGATGCATCGATTCTGAGCACGAGCAGTCCATTGGAGTCTTGGGTGTTAGACTCTGGAGCTTCGTTTCATTCATGAAGCAGTGCTTATATATTGGATCGCTACACCTCTGGAGATTTCGGAAAAGTCTATCTTGTTGATGATGAGGCTTTGAAAATCGTGGGGAAGGGTGATGTGCGAATCAAGGCGTCGAATGGATCTGTGCTGAAGTTGCATGGAGTAAGGCATATTCCTGGTTTGAAAAGAAACTTGCTTTCCATTGGTCAGTTGGATGACGAGGATTATGAAGCAACCTTCGGCTGCAATAGCTGGAAGATAACCAAAGGATCTATGGTAGTAGCTCGAGGAAAGAAGGAGGGAACGTTGTACATGACAAGCAACGTCCGGGATAGCATTGCTGCTACAGGAGTAAACTGTGACGCAGATTTGTGGCACTATCGTCTGGTCCACATGAGTCAGAAAGGGATGAAGGTGCTATGCTTGAAGGGTTTGCTGCCAGGTCTCAAATCCGTTGATATCGGATTGTTTGAAGACTGTGTGCTCGGGAAGCAGAAAAGGGTAAGCTTTGCGAAGGGCGGCAGAACCTTGAAGAAGCAGAAGTTGGAGTTGATCCACATCGACTTATGGGGGCCAGCACCTGTGATATCTCTGGGTGGAGCGTCATACTACATGACCTTCATTGACGATGCTACAAGAAAGGTATGGGTCTATTTTCTGAAAAAAAAGTCTGATGCATTTGACTCTTTCAGAAAGTGGAAGGCTCTAGTAGAAACTGAGACAAGTCTTAAAGTGAAGTGTTTGAGATCTGATAATGGTGGGGAGTATGAGCTTCGTGAGTTCAAGGAGTTTTGTGCTGAGAATGGAATTCGCATGGAGAAAACCTTGAAAGGAACCCCTCAAGAGAACGGCATTGTTGAACGTATGAACAGGACCCTGAATGAACGTGCTAGGAGCATGAGGCTGAAGTGTGGACTTCCGAAGATGTTCTGGGCGGATGCAGTCAATACTGCTGCATTCTTGATCAATCGAGGGCCATCTACTCCCTTGGAGAATGGGATTCCAGAGGAGGCTTGGAGTGGCAAAGAGGTAAATCTGTCCTTTCTTCGGATATTTGGGTGCGTTTCATATGTTCATATTGCTCCTGTTGAGAGAAGCAAGCTGGATGCAAAGTCTGTCAAGTGCACGTTTATTGGATATGGTGATGATGATTTCGGATACCGGTTTTGGGATGAACAGAACAGAAAGGTTATTCACAGTCGAGACGTCGTGTTCAGTGAGCAGGTGATGTACAAGGATAGTCTGGGTGCATCAGAAACAGCTAGTACAGGACCTGAGGTTGTGGAGTTAGATATCTCAAACTCGGGTGGGAGCAAGGTGGTTCCTAACGACCAGGAGGCTGTTGAGGAGGAGCCGAGCACCCCAGTGATTCCGCTGCAGAGGTCCACCAGAGAGCGTGGATCGCCTGATAGATTTTCGCCTTCAAACTACTATATTTTGTTGACTGATGGTGGTGACCCAGAGTGTTATGCAGAGGCATCTCGTGGAGAACATGTGAGCAAGTGGAAGCTCACAATGGATGATGAGATGGATTCGTTGTTGACCAACGGAACCTGGGAGCTAGTTGAGCTTCCAGCAGGCAAGAAGGCATTGCATAACAAGTGGGTTTATAGAATCAAGGAGGAGACGAATGGAAGCAAGCGTTACAAGGCAAGGCTGGTTGTGAAGGGATTTCAGCAGAAATACGGTATTTACTATACCGATGTTTTTACTCCTATGGTGAAACTAACTACTATATGTTTAGTGTTGAGTATGGTGGCTGCAGAAAACCTAGAGTTACAACAGATGGATGTAAAAACGGCCTTCCTTCATGGAGACTTAGATGAAGACATCTACATGAAGCAACCTGAGGGCAATGTGGCAAAGGGTAACGCTGAGCTTGTGTGTAAGTTGAACAAGAGCTTGTATGGTCTGAAACAAGCTCTGAGGCAGTGGTACAAGAAGTTTGATGGATTCATGCACGAAATTGAGTTCGTGAGGAGTGAAGCTGACCATTGTTGCTACTTCAAGAAGTTTGACAACGACTACATCATATTGCTGCTATATGTTGATGACATGCTGATAGCAGGCTCGAGTGCTCAAGAAGTGAGCAAGTTGAAGGAGCAGTTGTCTGAACGGTTTGCTATGAAGGACCTTGGAGAGGCTAAGCAGATTCTGGGTATGCGGATTGATCGAGATAGGAAGGCTGGAAAGTTGTATCTGTCGCAGGCTGAGTATATCAAGAAGGTCTTGAAGAGATTCAGTATGCAGGATGCGAAGCCAGCCAAAGTTCCTTTGGGTAGCCATTTCAAGCTATCTAATAGGGACTCACCTAAGAGCGAAGAAGAGCGTGCGCAGATGCAGAGGACTCCATATGCTTCAGCGATTGGCAGTTTAATGTATGCAATGGTGTGTACAAGGCCAGACATTGCACATGCAGTGGGAGTGGTTAGTCGCTTCATGGGGAACCCAGGGAAGGAGCATTGGGAAGCTGTGAAATGGATCCTTAGATACTTGAGAGGTATCGTAGAGCAAGCCTTGTGTTTTGAAGGCAAGGAAGTCGTGCTAGCAGGGTATGTGGATGCAGACTTGGCATCAAGTGAGCTCGACAAGAGAAGGAGTACAACCGAGTATGTCTTTACATTGGGTGGTACTGCGGTCTCTTGGGCTTCTAAGCTGCAGAAAGTTGTAGCTTTGTCTACTGCAGAAGTTGAGTATGTTGCAGTGACTAAGGCTAGCAAGGAGATGGTATGGTTGCATAATTTCTTGCATGAATTGGGGGAGTAGCAGAGGGACAACATTCTATACAGTGATAGTCAGAGTGCCATCCACTTGGCGAAGAACCCAGCATTTCATTCGAGGACTAAGCACATAGAGTTGAAGTATCACTACATACGGCATCTCTTGGAAAGAAAGGTCTTGCAGTTGATGAAGATTCGAGGAACTGAGAATCCTGTAGACATGCTGACTAAGGTTGTGATCGACCTTAGAGAAGTTGAAGCTTTGCATGACTTCAACTGGTCTTGGTAACTGAGTTGAAGGCCAGACACTACTACCAGATATGGGTTGATGAGGAGGACGATTATGATTGGATCAGTCTCCAGGTGGAAGATTGTTGGGTTATGGAGCCTGAAGCGTAAAGGAAGTACGCGTAAAGGTAGAGAAGGCAACTGAGAGTTGCCGCCGGGTCACGGTGGGACTGACGCCCCGCGGTGGACGCCCCACGGTGGACGCCCCGCGGTGGACGCCCCGCGGTGGAAGCCGCCGCCCTGCGGTGGGCGCTGGGCCGTTTCTCGCGTGTTGAGTTTTTGGGCCCATTAGGTTTAATCCGTGTTTGTTATATAATCCTAGTTGATCAATTGTAATCTTCAAGTTGTCGTCGTCATTGTTATCACAATATTGAGAGAGAAATACCCTGGCTTGGTAGTGCCCCCAGACGTAGTCAATTCTCGACGAAATGGGTTAACAATTCTTGTGTTCTTTGCTTTGTTTTCTATTCGTTACCGCGTTCGAATCCTAACACCCCCTCGGACCACCCTCCTCTATCCGCCTATGTTGGTAGGGGAATAATATACTAGTGTGGGTAGATGTATGGCTGCCAGATGATTCTTTGGTTCGGAGACCAAATGTTGTTGGAATGGGTGATCTTACTTTGACAGTTTCTGAATTAGTTGATCATTGGATGGGTGAATGGAAGACTCATTTGGTGTCTCGTATATTTACTCCCTGTAATGCAGCTTTGAATCTCAACATACCCATATGCCAATGTTTTTTTTT
Source organism: Rheum nobile (assembly GCA_027886185.1). Taxonomy (NCBI): domain Eukaryota; kingdom Viridiplantae; phylum Streptophyta; class Magnoliopsida; order Caryophyllales; family Polygonaceae; genus Rheum; species Rheum nobile. The sequence goes on along the minus strand of WOAB01000546.1, from coordinate 5,999,335 downwards.
CCTGATGGGGACAATGGGAGCATACAAAGAATGGAACTTGTAGTTTAAAAATAGGTTATTGGTTCGGTGTTTTGGGAAGACCACATGTTCTAATGGATGCTCAGGCATGACGTTGTCTATGGAGTCATGTATGGGGTTTGAAAGTTCTCCCAAAGTTGTGGGTTTTTGCTAGGAAGGCGTTGTACGTCCTTGTTGAATGTGAAAGCTGATTTGTTGAGACGTCGGGTTGTGACTTCTGATGTTTGTGAATGCTGCTCGGGGGGGGGGGGGGGGGGGGGGGGGGGGGGGGATGCTTTGCTTGCCCATCATCCCGCTCTTCTTGGGAGGGGTTTGATTTCTTCCGCTTCTATATGTTTTTCCTCTGAGCATTTTCATGGGATTACTTAGCAAGTGGTTGAACTATGTGAGTGATTGGCCTCACTGTTTTCTTATGCGGTCTTGGGTTACTTGGACCTTGCACAATCAAACAATAATCCAAGGCAGACCGCACTGTGGGTACGTCATGATGTGGGGCTTCAACCGACTAATTGTTGAGTCGCAATTTGATAGCGACACAATCTATTTTCGCAGGCAGACATCAGTTACCCATGAGTTGGTCTCCGCTGACAACAAGAATGCTCAAGCTTAATTCTGATGCGGCTCTCTGATCTGGATGGTGATGGTGTAGGTCTTGGTGTTGTAATGTAATGAGGTACTCCTACGGCTTTGAAGTTGTTGTCGTTGTTTGCCGGGTTTCGTTTCTTTGGCCTAATGTCGCAGAAGCTACGACACTGGTGTATGGTTTGCGATGGCCAGATCTTTGGGTGTGACTAACGTGGTCGGTGAAATGGATTCTTGGTTCGTCGTTTTGGGTATACAAAACTCAAGTCTCAATTTATCTTATTTTGGTGTGATTTTAGTTGAGCTTCGTTGGTTATTGCCCCTTTTTTATTTTGCTTTTTATGTCCACGTTGGTAGAACAAGGAATACTATTGTTCATTTTGTTGCTCATTTCGGATCTAAATCGGGTCATGAGCAAGTTTTTGTATAACATTTCACCCAATGTTCTAAAAGTCGGTAGGCGGGAGCTGGGCGGTGAGGAGGGGCCTAGCGCCTAGACGGCTAGGCGGGGGCCTTGGTGGGGTTTAGGCGAATTAAAAACTAATGCCTGATCCATATGATTATTTTACTATGCTCTCTCAAATCCATTAATGTTGATAAAACTATGTTGGGATGACGTTCAATATTTTATTATGGGCCTTATTTTACAAAGCATAATCCAAAACTATGTTCTATGCATCTATAATCTACTAAGATGTTGCTTCTTATACAACAATGGAAGTTTTTTCTTGCCTAGGCGGTCCTAAAGCGGGGTCCTAGGCAGGGGCCGACCGCCTAGCGCCAAGGTGAGGCCTAGGCGGAGATTTTTAGAACACTGATTCCACCAGAGTATCATTCCTTTAAAGAGATGGGTATTTAATATATGAATGCATGATTTTTCTCTAAAAAAAGGCAAATCCGCGTGCACTCCTCTGTGAACATGTTTTTGATGTTCACTATTTTTGTGCCCAAATACTCATCATTTGTATATCTAGATATTATCACGTTTTGATGCATCCTTCAATACTTTTATCCCAAACGTTCATCACTTTTAGTTGTGAACCTGTCTTAGATGTTCACTAGTTTTATGCATAGATGATCATCACTTTTTTAACTAGATGTTAATCACTTTTTTATGCATGAATGTTCATCACTTTTATTCTTATATGTTCATCACTTTATACATATATGTTCGTCACTTTAATAAATATATGTTGATTCTTTTTTATGCCTATATGTCCATTACTTTTATGCTTATAAGTTCATCACTTTCATGCATATTTGTGCATCACTTGTTTATGTCCATATGTGCATAAAAAAATGCATCCAAGAAAGAAAATTTTTTTTTTACCTACTTTAGACTTGATTTTATCAAAGATTACCAATTTGTGTCATATAAACATGCAATGAGCATGGCATGGTCATTTTTATAAGTTTCAAAAGTTTAGAAAACACAAACGCAAGATTACAAATACTATAGAATTTTGTAACTTTTAGTTGTAAACTGATGATCATCACTTACATACTGTGATGAACATTTGTGAACAAATGTGGTGAACATGAGATTCACTTGGAACAAGTGCATGTGGGGGAACACATACCGAAGAAGCGTTCAAGATTCTCTCTTACCTAACCGTTCTCATCCAAACCATCTCTTATTTATGTATATAAAATGAACTAGAAAAAAATAAGTAAAATGAAACAAATTAAAATTATATGACAATCTATATTACTTTATACTATATGCTTAATATTACTTAAAATTGAGTAATAAAACAAGTGAAGAACACATAAACTGGAGCCTAAAAGTTATATACAGAAGTACCGTTGGATGCTCAATTATGTTTTTTTATATATCCTTATAGAATATAAATAATTTATAATATTGAGATAAAAATTGAATATGCATTCTCTTTTCACAATATTTATATTTTTTAAAAACTAATCTTGAATATTTTAGATTCTCAAAGACACATACAGAACTTATTTATTTTTTATGATGGACAATATGGGAAAAATGTTCCATTATTTTTTTTACAGAACTTCCAATACCCATGACTTATTACCATCTAATTTTGCAATTTTACAATTTCATGATTGGCACTTGTCTCAACATTATGAATATCTTGGTTCTACTAATTAAACAAACATTCAAACAAACAAATCACAACTACTTAAAATAGAGTAAGGAAGAAAACTGCCAAATGGCTGGGTTAAACTGAAATTTGATGGTTCAAAAGGGCTAAATAATACTTCTCATGTACATTGGATTCATTTTACGGAACCACATTAGATCCATCCTTTATTTGGATAGGGAGTAAATACCAAACACCTGATCATTATATAAGTAGAAGTATATGCGGCTTTGGAGGGTATTACAAAAGAGGTCTCTTTAAACATTAAGAATTTGGTTATTGAGGGAGATAATTCAACATTTATAAACTCCATACAAGAAATTTGAAAAATTGCTCGGGAAATTTGGACAATCATAATAGATATTCATTGCCTACTGAATTACTTTGATTCTTTCATAATTTTTTATTGTTACATGAAATCTAACATGACAATTGATTTTCTAACGATACATGATATCAGTCCTACAACTCTTAGAAACTTCATGACGACATTTCCTTCTTCACATCATCTATATACGTCTAAACTAGAGTTTTTCAATAAGAACTAAATAATAAATCTTCTTTGTAAATATCATGTGAGATTCATTGGAAGCGATAATTTAGGCTTATCCTTTTTAATTAAAAGGAAGCCTTTAATTTTTTTCACCATGTACAAAAATAAATGTATGAAAGTATTGTTGGATGCATGTTCATTAAAGTGTAATAGAAAAGCAACTCAAGAAAGATTGAAAGGAAAATTGAATTGACGGAAAAGTACTAATTTAAGAAGGGAAGATGAAATCTAAAATAACATAAAAGGAATTATTATATATTAGATAATACTAAATTTAAATTTGACCTAGATTTTACAATTAGTTTTTAATATAATTTATAGGCAATAATTTTGTACAATTTGTCTACTGATTACTAAATTCTGCATATTTTATATGGTTAAAAATGATATGATTTATACAATATTTTTATTATTTTATTTATTCATTTTACATATTCAGTTTTATATGGTTAGAAGTTAATTCATCATGAATATATACATTTTATATTTAAATAAATCCGTTTAGTGCATGGGGTCTATATTAGTCTATATAAATACTAAGGGTGAAGCCTCTCGGCTATGTGTCAGCCTCACATTATTTTCTTCTATGTGTAGGCCTCACATTCACTTCGCCTACATGTCAGAATTGTAACACTCCGATTTATGTCGGTAGTGCCACACGTTAGTGATTTCAGTCTTTAATGTCCAAAATCATCCAAGGATTAATCCGAACAATTTATCCGTAAATACAAAAAACAATTATAACAAAAGAAAACAATAGCGGAAGACTTTTGAGATACATGTCCAATCTTTATTAATTTTCTCCTCGTAAATTGAGGAGATAAGTTTTACAAACGATATTAAAATTAAAGCGGAAGACTTTAAATAAATCCTAATTATATGACTAGGTCACCTATCACTTCAACTATTACATTAATTAAGAATATTAAATCTTATATTTCAACAACCTTGAAAATTCTTTAAAACTAAACTTCAACCGCAAGTCTTCTTCTCCGTGTCGTTACTTCTAGACAACCTGAGGCAATCCGACTAATGTGTCGTATGGGACGGATGACACCAACCAACCATACAAGGAAAAAATAGTGGTTGATTAGTCTAATGAAAGACTACACAAGAGTATTTTATGTGAGGTTCTATGTGGTCATATCTAGTTATTATCATTGTCTCTCGAATAAAAGCCAATAGACGATATATAACTAAAATATTTTCACTGAAACAAAGGATGGACAAAAGAAATATGCACCAAGATAATACCCGAATGAATGTGGCTATTATGGCAGAAGATATGATTTATTTGAGAACGTTTTAAATTAACACACAACATATATAAACTCCATTGAATAATTGGGTCCGAACAACCATACTGCATACGTGTTATGCGAATTCAGATTGGAAAGACGACCCGCTTAAACTGGACGACAATCATATTCCAAGTTCTACTTCTCGCTCGAAGTTTATTAATTATGTGCTCGCAACACTTATCTTATTTAATTTCCACACCACACATTATCTTAAAGCTTTTAACACATTATCGAATAAAACGTGATCAACACAATGCGACACTACGTCAAACCCAATTGCACTAATAAGGTGCTTAAACACCTCTTATCCTTAACGGGTGGATAAGAAGCAATGGTCATTACCTTAGAAGTATTAGCGAATTATTCTGACTAATACCAAGTTATAAAGAGATCATTACGCCTCACAAGGACATAATATCTCTGACACACACGATTATTAATTCCATATTTAACGACTATAAAGTCCACACATAACACAAAGTCCACACACAATGTCGTCATTAGAACGATACAATATTAATAATGCATTGGTATGCAACTATATATATAGATATTGATAATAACCATCATCCTATATACGAAAATCATATAAGCACACACCCAAACATTAATTAGGTTTTAGAAATTACCCAATTAATTATCAATTAATTTTAATATTAATTATCGGTCAAATGTTGAATTGAAATGACAAGAGCGAACCACACTTACCTTAGAGCGTTTTGTCGATTAAAACGGCTTAGACGCTAGATTAACTCAAATTAACAGCTCGATTCCTTCTTCGATGTCGATCCAAAAGTGATACCCAAATCAAAATCAAAATAAATAATAATAATTTATCTTGATACAATTATTCAATTAAATTATAGGCCTATTAGCAAAAATACCAGATTTGCTAAAGCAACTTGCAAAAATTCAAGATTTTCAAAAGAATTGCAAAACTACCAGATTTCTGTACGGTTTCTGATATTTTTGCTATTGATAAAGGTTAAATTTAACTTTTCTTTTAAATCTAAAAATCAAATAAATCATTACAACTTTTAAAAAGAAAAGTTAAAAAAAAATCTTAATCCTACAAATATCACACTAATTACTCACAAATACAGTACTTTTAGTCCTCTTTCTTCCTCGTCTATCTTCCTCCTCTGCTCTCCAATTAATCCCAAATCTCAGAGTAAAACCCTCTTCCTTCTCTCTGTTTTCTGCTACACCGTCGCCGGCCGCCCCCGCTTCACCCCCAGGAATCGCCGAGAATAGCTAAGGATCCGGACGCCGGCGCTTTTAGCCCCCCTCCATCTGCAGAATTTGGAGCTCCATTAATGGAGGTTGTTACGTTAGAAGGAGGAAGACGGGTTCAACTGAACCCTAAGCCTTTAAAAAAAAAAAAAACAGTGGCAAAATGACGTCGTTTGGTGCAAATCAAAACGATGCTGTTTTACTAAAAAAATTAAACAGCTTTTCTTAACTTGAAAAACAACAGCAAATTTCCCCCAAAGGTCAAATTGATTCACTGTTGCCCACTTTCGTCTAGTCTATTTTGAGCGACTCATTGGCGGTTCAAACCACGACAATATGGAGTGAGGCCGATACCGTTGGATTCGTGGCGTTGCAAGGTTTCTTCGAAAATGGGTCGCAGAGGCTATAATACTCCACATGCATCATAATAATGCTTCAAAGTGGCATGGTCTTTCGGTCTTTTGTGCACAACATGACAAGTTCAGAGGTGCTTCGATGTCGTTCGGAGATGGTTTGAGACGATTCAAGAGTCGATTTCAACTAACTCGAACATGAGAAATACGATGGAGTGATCAGATTATGGATTTAATGGCTTTAGAGGGGTCTTTTTTGGGGCTGAACATGGCTTGATGGTGGCCTATATAAGTGAGACAAAAAATTGCAGGAATGGACCTATATAAGTGATCAGATTATGGATTTACTGTTCTTGTGTATATTGCTACTAAGTAGTGATCCTATCTAAATATAAGCTCATACTTATAGACCCCTGATTGTGCAAAGATACATTTAAATTTACATTACAGAATCAACCAACGTTTGTTTCAAATTTAAAATTAATATACCAGAATAATTATCTGACTACGTATAAATATGACCTGATAAATGAATATTACTCTGAAATTTGAATTCGGCTAACATTTGAAATTGACTTGACTTTGTCTAAATGTGGCCTGACTATGTATAAATGTGACCTGATAAAGTCAATATTGTTCTGAAATTTAAAATCGGCTTACATTTGAAATTTTGTGATATAACAGAGCATTGACCTGACTTCATATAAATGTGGCCTGACTTCGTACGCATGTGGTCTGATAAAGTACATAATATTATGAAGTTTTAAAGTATCTTGTGAATAATACTCTATATACATCACCACTAAGCGCCTTCGTCATGCTCAAGTTACTTAAACCCAACTCTTAAATCATTTGAAATCACATCCGAACGACATCATTTGAAATTGGCTAACATTTGAAATTTTGTGATATAACAGAGCATTGACCTGACTTCGTATAAATGTGACCTGATAAAGTATAAATGTGGTCTGATAAAGTAAACTGTATGAGTTTTACTTCTCAATGCTTTGTTATGAAATAAAAGACCATTGACCTGACTTAATATACATATTACCTGACTTCGTATAAATGTGACCCGACAAAGTACATAATGCTCTGTTATGTAACATTTGAAATTTTGTGATATAACAGAGCATTGACCTGACTTTGTATAAATGTGACCTGACTTCGTATAAATGTGGCCTGACAAAGTACAACATTTGAAATTCTGTGATATAACAGAGCACACAACAACAACAACAACATTACCCCAGTGCCATAAAGGCTCCCGCTTATGTGGCCTGACAAAGTGAATATTGCTCTGAAATTTGAATCGGCTAACATTTGAAATTTTGTGATATAACAGAGCATTGACTTGACTTCGTATAAATGTAGTCTGACTTCGTACACATGTGGTCTGATAAAGTACATAATGCTCTGAAGTTTCAAAGCCAACTTGCAAAAAAACCCATCTTTTGAAAAGTATTGCAAAAGTACCAACTTTTTGTACATTTTCTGGTAATTTTTTTCTAAAAAGAAAAGGTAAAATAAAATCTTAATCCTACTAATCTAACCCTAATTAATTCCAAATCTCATTGTACCTCTTCCTCACTTCCTCGCCGACGCACGCAGACTCTTCCTCGTCGGTGACTCTTCATCCTTGCCGCCTCCTCTTCCTCCACTGACGCTTGCGTCTCTCATCATCAAAGCTACTTCTCACTCTTCTCTCTTTGCTTTCTCTGAAATTCTTGTCGTTCACCCACTTGTACAAAAAACCCACAACCGCCGCCTCCGAAGCTGATCATCCCCCGTGGACCCCGTAGAGGGCCCTCGAATCCTTGTCGTCTACCAGCACGTCCTCTGCCTCGTGGTGACTGAGAAGATCGAGCCCGAGCCCGACGGCAGTAAAGCCAGTCGACGAGACTTGAGCTGTAGAGTAGTTGTGCATCGAGATGTACCCTGAATTCTTCGCTTTGATCTTGAATGAACATGGAGAAGACGATGGTGATATATATAGGCGATGAACAAGACGATGGTGTGCTCAGGGTTTAAGTAACTTGAGCATGGAGAAGACGAAGGTGTGGTCAGATCTTGATTTTAATGAATCGAAATGTTTTTTTTCGTCGAACAAGGCTTGGTGGTGATGTCCACATGGGTTGCTTTGATCTTGAATAAACACTGAAGTTGAACGCGGATCACTATGCCTCATTCGTGTCATACCTTGGTGGTGCAAAGCTGGTACTCTATAATGGTCCATAACTAATAAATGCAAATTTAAGTGTTTCAAATTTAAAGGTATGTAATATAACAGAGTAATGACCTGACTACGTACAAATGTGGCCTGACAAGGTACAACTGTGGCCTGATAAATTGAATATTACTCTGAAATTCGAAATCGGCTAGCATTTGAATTTCTTGTACACTCTTCAGTGCCTCACTATAAATGTGGTCTGATAAAATTTACATTGGTCTGATAAAATATATATTGCTCTGACATTTAAAACGACTAACATTTAAAACTTCATTTTTGTAAATTTTGTTACATAACAGAGCATTATGTACTTTGTCAGGCCACATTTAAACGAAGTCAGGTCACATTTATACGAAGTCAGGTCAATGCTCTGTTATATCACAGAATTTCAAATGTTAGCCAATTTTAAATTCAGAGCATTATTTCTTTTGTCAGGTCACAAGTGTACTTAGTCAGGTTAATGCTCTGTTAAATTTCAGAGCAATTTCAGGGAAATAATCAATGGACATATGAGCACGAATTAAATAGGTTTATAGGTTGTAACTTTTTCCTACAACGTTAAATAGGTTTATGGGCATATAGGGGCAAGTATAAAAAATGAGGAAATTGAGCTTTTGTCCCAATCATGTTAATGTTGTCTTTGCATTGTAGTTAATCTGCCAATTTGAACTATTCTCAATTCACATGAGATTGAACTTTTGTATGAATCAGGTTAATGTCTTCTTGAGAATAACCGCGAAAAGAGAAGATGGATATCATGATTTGGCATCTTTGTTCCATGTAAGTGTTTAGTATCTCGTTGAATTGATAACCACTCAAAATATTTACGAGTTTTTATAAGAGAAATATTATGTAATGCTATGTAGTTCAAGATGAGTGATATTTACTTTATCAGGCCATATGTATACGTAATCAGGTTAATGCTCTGTTTTATATCACAAATTTTAAATGTTATCCGATTTTAAATGTCAAAGCAATATTCACTTTATCAGGTCACATTTGGACATATACATCACCACCAAGCCTTGTTCGATCCCAAAAAAAATACCTCTCGATTCATTCAATTCAAAATCTGACCACACCATTGTCTTCGCCATTTGAAATCACCTATGTATCGACCCAAGTAGAATGGAGATTTATGCTATAATACTTATAATTACGTAACTGAAATGTAAAATTATATGATTTTTAATAGAAAATTATTTCTTTAAATTTATAAATATACACATGACTAGGGTAAGAGATAGGGAAAATAAGTTTAAAATTTAAAGTCAATATAACAGAGTATTGAACTGACTATGTACAAATGTGGTCTTATAAAGTGAATATTGTCCTAAAATTTAAAATCAACTAACATTTGAAATTTTGTGATATAACAGAACATTGACCTGACTTCGTATAAATGTGGCCTGACTTCGTACACATATGGTCTGATAAAATACATAATGCTTTGATGTTTTAAAGTATCTTGTTCATCGCTTATATACATCACCACCAAGCCTTGTTCGACCCCAAGAAAAACACCTCTCGATTCATTCAATTCAAATTCTGACCACACCATCGTCTTCGCCATGCTCAAGTTACTTAAACCCAACTCTTGAATTATTTAAAATCACCCCCGAATGACATCAAATCACCTCCGTATCGGTCCACGTTGTGCATAGAAAACCAGTAACTATGCCACTTTGAAGCTCTTTTTCAACGTCGATGGAAGATCCTAGACTCTGCGACCTATCTTCGGAGAAACATTGCAGCGTCACAAACCCAACAACACCGCCCTTGCTACATGGGATTGTCGTTCGACTAACCAACGAGCTACTTAAAAGAGCCCGTTGTTCTTGGCCTCAACCCACCGCAACCCTCTCTGAGGTGGAATAATACTCGATCGAAGAAACTCTCCTGAGACTGAGATCTTGTTCAAATTTAACTACTTCTAATGTCCTTTTGGTCACTACAACTTCATGCATACCAGAAAGGCGTTCTCATGTTGTCAACCATTCTATCTACACAGCACAAATATAAGAGACTATGCACATCAAATTCCAAAGATATTGCATACTTGCAGATGCTCACTTAATTTGCATTTATAACTCTAAACACTTGATTTATACCGTTAATTTAGCATAATCATTAAGCAATGTCATCAAGTCCTGAATCACTAACACCAGCAACTATAATAATTTTGACTTTAATATGAGCATGTACCCATCTGCCAGTGTCTAATGCACCAGAAGCAACACAAGTGAAATCACACTAACCATAGTCACCTCATCCGGAAGAACACCTACAAGCTGCATTTCCCTAAACAAACCCAGAGCTTCATTCACAATCCCATTTCTAACGTAGCCACTAATCAACGCGCTCCAAGCAACCACATTTCTCTCCGTAATTTCATCGAACACCTTTTGAGCAGACCCGGTCATGCTACATTTGACATACAAATTCACTAGTGAGGTCTGAACAAAGGGGCTCGACGACAACCCAGATCTGAAGGATTGTGCGTGCACCTGCTCACCCGCAATGAAGGCCGAACCTTCCGAGCAGGCCTTCAACTCGAAGGCTAAGTGTAGATGTTTGGTCTAGGCCGGGTCCTGGCAAGTAAGATCTTGAAAAGAGGGAAAGTAGCTTTTTCTAGGTTTTTGGCCTCGGAGAAACACTTTAACATGAAATTGATGGAGAATAGTTTCGGGGTTGGGAGATGACAGAGTATCTTCTGTGCATAGAAGGTGTGGCCGGCACCGAGGTAGACGGAAATGAGTCTGTAAAGGAGAGAGACACAGGCGGACGATGCGACGATTCGAGCGTGATCCATCTTCCGCCATTGTTGAATCAAATCAAACAATTCGAGCGTGATTCATCTTCCGCCATTGTTGAGCACCAGCTGTTTGTAGAAATGCTAGAAAGAGATCAAAAATTGATGTTTTTTTATTTCAAATTAGAAGATCTTTACTTGAACTGCAAATGGTTTGGGCTAGGCTTACGAGCCTTCTCCGAACTCGATTGAACAGAGGACGAAAATGGCGATGACCCTGGGTCGCCTTCTTCGACCCCCTCCGCGCCTCAATTGATCGTCCACGCTACAGAGGGAGAGAGGGGAGTTGGATAGAGGACAACAACGGGACAGAGGAGAAGAGGAGAGAGGGGAGCTAGACAGAAATTGAGCATTAGGCACTGAGCGGAGAAGAGGGATACAAACAGAGGAAGAGTTGGTGAAAGCTATGGGCGAATTCCGGCGCAAGTTCGCCGGAGAGAGGAAGAGCTGTAGTCTTCAAGCAGACGGACTTGGCTGTGAGGACGAAGGAGAGAGAAATATAGTATTTGTTTAAACGAGATTAGTAATTGTAAGAGTAATTATAAATTTTTAAAAGTAGAGTTTTATCAAAAGAAAAAAGTAAAAGCAAATATGAATTTATCTTTTTCTAAAAACAGAATTCTGCAGCTTTATGGCATTTGTGCAATACTTTCTAAAAGATGATATTTTTGCAAATGGCCTATACATACCCATATATACCTATCTATACCATTACTTACACATGTATGACTAATTAAACATGGTAGTTTAAATACATATAAGATTATATACATATATTTGATCATGTAAGGTTAACTAATAATAGATTAATAATTATTGGATCAGATTAATCATTATTGAATATAAGTAACACTGCTGCTAAAAGAACCACCTAATATTAAATATGAATACACGATAGTCCAATAGGCAGTAGTAACTCCATCGAAAGCTATCCGCAAGGATGTTTTAGGGCGGCCTACCTCGAGATAGATGAGTCTCTAATTTCTTTCCTTATCAAAAAAAAAAAAACTCCATCGAAAGCTTACCACGACTCACCGACGGCTCGCCGGTGGGGCACAAGGACGATGACGCGGGTGCTGGTACGTTGCGTGGTGGTGGTGTTGCGTTGGGGTGGCCGGAGCTGGACTGGGCGACGGCCGGGCAGCTCCTGGACAGCAGCAGGTCGCGTCAAATAGGGGCGATGCGAGGTTGGATTTGAACGGCTCGTACGGCGTTCAAAAGGCAACGGAACTGAGCGTGGTCGGTGTCTTTGGGTTCATATCGTCGAGGTATACAACCGAGGATGCTTGGTGGTGGCGTCGGAAAACAACCACAACAGTAGCGATCTCAAAACAGAGGACGAGGAGGTTTCGATCGGTTTCGAGCGAAATTGGATGACAAAAATCCATCAATTAGGCTCGAATTTATAGGGCAATGGTTACCTTCAATCCCAAGATCACAATTGTGCAATCAACGCGTCTTAATTGATTCGTATCGGATCGAATTTTGAAAGTTTCCATTTGATTAAATCCAAAATGCGTTCTTTTTATTTGGGATGAATCCGGACGATTCTTTGCTCAATTGAGCCAAAATTCATGAGGCTTTGATAGATAATTGAATGATCTCGATCACGGATTTTATGGATGGCAATTCCGTTCACAAACGAGCGCGAAATTTGCATTTGAAATTGGAAATCGAATTGGAAAAAAAAAACATAGCAAGAACAAGAGTATTTGTTCAAATTCTTAGCATTTGCGTTCGGGCCCCTAATATTTCACTTAATTACAAAATTTGTCTAACTTTTCAAAGTTGTGGAAAATTACCCCTAATTTAAAATTTAAAAATTACAACCTTCTCACCCTAGTTTTATAAAATTAACCTACCCAAGTTTAAGGTGAAAGAAAATTACATTAAGTTTGTTTTATGAAGAAGTCACATTTTCACTTAAGTTTTCTCTATTCAAATTAATATTAACATAAATATACATAATTTATGACTTAACGAGATCACTTACTTATGTTAGAAATTATCTTATCCCTTCATTGACTAAACATAATAAATCTCATAACCAATAAAGTAATACTCAAAACTCTAAAAACTACATTAATGGTTACACTTATTGGTTTCAACACTATACGATTGTAACCCATTAGATAATTTGTACACAAATTATCTTAACATAGTTTCTTGACTTACTCTTCTATAAAAGAAATAAAATAAATTTCATAACTTTAATATTATCAAGATAATATTACCATAATGCCCTTCTATTTTCAGTGGGATATTACAATACTGCCCCCTTAAAAATAATTTCGACCCCAAAACTAGCACTTAACAAGATGGGAAACTGTCACACATGTTTAGAGACATCACTCCATAAGTTGCGAGTCAAGTCGATTCTTATCAATACTTAACTTGTATTGCATCAACACTCATCGATTATTAAATAAATACGGAAACTCGAAATGAATATGGAATTAGATAACTTTCAGAAATAGAAGGTTAACTATTTATTAAACAAAACATTAAACCAAGGTCAACTAAAAGATTCTCAACATGACTACGAAAGTTATAGACACACACGTCTTAGCTCCTTATTATAAGGAAAGCTTAAAAATATCTAAATATTCGGGGTGTCATGCTCGTTGAGTTGACACATTACATAAAGTTGTTGCCCTTGGCTAGAAGATACGGCATGTGCCTTGCCTTTATTCTGTGTAGTTGACTGAACAGAAGCGAACATGTCTAGCATTGGGTTTTGCCTATTACCAGCACTACATGCATGGTGTGATTGTGTTGGCCCTTGACCCTTCTGCCTATAGTAAGTTTGCATGTGTCCTGCTTTCCCACAAGCAAAACAAACCCGCTTCTCTTTCTGGCAGTTGAAATTCTTGTGGCCGACTTCACCATAGTTGTGGCCTTGGACACCACCACCACTCCATCCAGAGTGTTGGGTGGAGCCAACCTGAGTCCTCTCGGTCTTAGCACGACCATACTTTTCAAACTTGGTAAGGGATATTGGTCGTTTAAACCCATTTAACTTTCGACCATGTTGCCCACCTTTTTCCTTATTCTTCTTCTCCTCAAGCTTCCTAGCAGATTCTTCCAGTGTAACCTCTACTTTGTGTGTTGCATCCACATACTACTCCAAGGTAGAGCAACTATGACACACCATTTGAGGTTTTATTTCCGGGATCATCCATTCATGGAAGTACCAAATATTTTGTTCTTCAATGTGCACCTCAGACCCAACATAATGCAACAAATGATTGAATTTTGTAGCCACTTCAGTCACCTTTAAACCCTCATTCTCAGGGTACAAAAATTCTTTCAGATTCTCCTCTCTCATAGTATGAGAGATAAGTCGATCAGTGAGCTTTGTTTTGAAGTCGCCCAATTAAGGTTTGGATGGTCAGCTATAGTCTAGTACATTCCCACCATTCACTAGCTCCGTCTTTTAGATTCAACGAATCTATATGCACCTCTTCAGCTGCGGTGCAAACAATGTGCCGGAACATTCGCTCCATGTGAAAAAACCAATAGGAAAGCTAATATGGTTCCCCGATTCCATCATAGCTATCAGGGTGCAATGAGTTGATCATCTTTAGAGCTCGAATGTAGTTCCCTCCATTTCCCAAAGGATGAACCGTAGGTATAGTGTTTTCTTGTTCCTCAAAATGAGTTGTAGCTTGAAGTGCAGGAGCCGCTTGAGCTTACGGTGCTCCTTGGGTAGCCATTACTACCACAATTTGCCTCACTATTTGTCCTATGACGGTAGCATCCAACACCATCAGGGCATGAGGTGGATTAAGAGGAACTTCCCTCTCAGCTTGAGGGTTGACATGGTCTTGGTTGGCATTGACCGGTAGTTATGAGTTGTTATTATGAGACCTAGATCCCATATCATCTCCTTGCTGAGCAACACTCCTCAACTAGATCCGAGAAGCATTACTTGGACCTTCATTGGCCTCACGGTTATTGTTTCTTGTGTTCACCATTTATTGACGTACCATAACGTACATTTAGAATTTTCACTTGTATCATATGACACTTTAACCAATTCCAATATCATAGAAAACATATGGGCCCAAATTAATAATTTATTTTAATTTGACTGACCCAAGCACAACTATTTTCCAAGAAGAATAATAATATGCTTTCACTTGCGAACAATGTAGAAAGGAAAATGTCAATAACCCATATGAAATTAATTCCAAGATTAAAAATATTCTAGTGAATGGATCTACAGAATAGGTAACTAGATCGAAGATTGCAGAAATTTCAAAACCACGTATTATTAAATTTAAAAAAACACACTTTCAAAACTTATAGATTACAATTTAACTCAGCTCCTTAGGATATTAGTAAGATTAATTAAACCAACCCTTTTTATCTTCTAAACTCATCAAAACTTTCAAAATCATACTATTAAATCCTTACATGAATTAGAAATTCAACCTTTTAAACTACTATTGTTATATAAAATAATATATATAACTAAATATTAGTTCTTCATAATTAAACAACTAAATCTATTATTTTCTAGACTTTCAACCATTTTAAAATAATTTAATTAAATACTTAACAATTTAAGTGCTCAAGGTTATTTTTTTTAAAGTATATAAAAAAATTAATTGCTTAAAATAAAATCATTTTTTTTTAAAAAAATTGTAAAACCTAAAAATAGGCCAAAAATCTTAAACCCATTGGTCTGATACCATTATTGTAACACCTTCGATTTATGTCGGTAGTTCCACACGCTATTGACCTCAAACTTTAATATCCAAATTCACCCAAGGCTTAATCCGAACAATTTATTCGTAAATATAAATACAATTATGACAAAAGAAAACAATAGATGAAAACTTTCGAAATAAATGTCCCATCTTGATTAATATTCTCCTTGTAAATTGAGGAGATAAGTTTTACAAACGATATTGAAATTACAGCAGAAGACTTTAAATATATCCTAATTACATGATTATGTCACCTATCACTTTCAGCTATTACATTAATTAGGAAAATTAAATCTTATATTTCAACAACCTTGAAAATCCTTCAAAACTAAACTTCAACCGCAAGCCTTCTTCTCCGTCTCGTTACTTCTACACAACCTGAGCCAAGTCGACTGATGTGTCATATGAAATGGATGACACCAGCCAACCATGCAAGGAAAAATAGTGGTTGATTAGTCTAATGAAAGACTATACAAGGGTATTTTATGTGAGGTTCTATGTGGTCATATCTAGTTACTATCATTGCCTCTCGAATAAAAGCCGATAGACGATATATAACTAAAATACTTCCACTGAAACGAAGGATGGACAAAAGAGATATGCATCATGAGAATACCCGCATGAATGTGTGTATTATGGAAAGAAGATATAATTTGCTTGAGAACGTTTAAAATTAACACACTGCATATATAAACTCCATTGAATAATTGGGTCCGACCAACCTCTGTATATGTAGTCTTAAATTATTTGAGGAGTGCTAAAATTGAGATTTAGCGTTTCCGCAATCAAGACCCGCGATCAAGGTCCAAAAACGCAAGCGCAGAAATACCGCGACCGCAGTTTTGAAACTGCAGCCGTGGTTTGGCCTATGGGCAAACCGCGATCGCGGTTACAGAACCGCGATCGCGGACACTGTTGTATCGTCTTCTTCCTCTGCTTTCAGAAGGTCGACGATTTGCATTTCTTCCACGTGGTCCGAACGGCGGGAGCTAGAGCGCTTGGGTTTCCTTGGCATTGAGGTTGGAGCTCCAGAATGTGCCTATAAATAGAGCTCGGATCTGGCTTCTCCTCCATCATTCTCAAGCTCTCTCTTCCTCTCGTTAAGTTTTGTTGTTTCGTCGGAGTTGTCGTCGCCGTTGGGGAGTTCTTGGAGTGGTGGAAGTGCTCAGTTGTTCAGAGGTGAAGATCCGCGCTTCGACGTCGCTCGATAAGGCTCCGTAGTGTCGTTAAGCTCGTGTCAGGATGGAATCCCGCGATCACGGTTCCATCTACCGCGATCGCAGCTGGGCAGAGACCCGCGACCACGACTGGGCGTGAAACCGCGATCGCGGCTATGCCATCCGCGACCGCGGCACTGGCCTGTTTTCCTTCGTTTTGCTTCGTCTTTTCATACCGTATCTAATTTAGGGTTTTGTCTTAAAACTCGTTGTCGTCGTAGACATCCGCGCTCAGATTCAAGTTTCCAGATCTTGGAACCCGATCTCTCGTTCGTCTAGACTAAGGCAAGTGGTGGTTCGCTCTTGCTCATTATTCCATATTTCCCTTGATTATCAATTATTTGATTGTTAATTAAGTTGGAATAAAGTTGTTGTTTTGTGTTTGGGAACAGATTTGATAAAATGATGTGTTAAAATATGAATTTATAATATTACCGTAATGGAATTTAGTGTGGATTTATGTGTGAACTTATGCGTAGTTAGAACGAGTATTCGTAGGAACACTATGTACCTTGCGAGGTCTAGTCGTTTCTTTATAACTGGTATTAGGAGGATTTTGCCCTATTACTTCTGGTCATGATCGTACCCTTATTCAAGTGGTAGGTGCACTTAGCTAGTGCCAACATTCAGGATTCATTCCCAGAAATATCTCTCGTATCGAGATGATGGGAATTAAAAGCTTTAATGTGAATGTTCGTTTTGGAATTAAATAAGATAAGTGTGTTTACGCATATAATTAATATACCCTCGGGCGAGGAGTACAACGTGGAAACCGCCCGGACTCTTGTTAGAGTAAGTCTTCTTTCCAATCTGGATTAGCATTGCGCGGTGAGGTTGGTCGTGGACCCAAATAATCAAGGTCGTGTTTTAAACTTGTGTGAAAACTTAACGTTCCCAAACAATTGTCATACGTCTCCTATAAGACTCAATTCTTTTGGAGTCTTCTTTTCATATGTTTCCTATAAGACTCAAATCCTTTGGAGTCTTCTCTTCGATCATTCTTTTTCTTGTGTTTTCGTAGAAGTATTGGAGTTCACATCGTGTATCGGCTATTATTCGAGAAGCGATTGTTGTAACTTAGTACGACTACTTAGAACCTTTTTATTTGTACCCTTGCGTAGTCTTTCATTAGACTAGCCAACCGTTATTTTTCCTTTGCATGGTTGGCTGGTGTCATCCGTCTCATACGGCACATCAGGTAAATTTCCTCATCTGTGAAGGCCATAAATCCGACGTTGAAGGCAGTTGTTATTTTAAGTGTTTTCCTAAGGTTGAAGATCCTGGCGTATGATCGCACGGTTCAAATCCCCTTTTTGGCGTTTTATCTATTTCAAAGACTTCCGCTGTAATATACGTTTTCTGTATTTGGTTTTGTTATCAATTGTAATTTGCAACGTTGGTATGAGACATTAATTAATCAATTTTCATGTTATTTACTAAAGTTTACACTATTATATCAATTGTTATAAAAACGGTAAGCCTTGGGTGACCTCGGGTGTGTATTCTGAGGTCAATGGCAGTAATATTTCCAAAGGTATTTTGGGGGTGTTACAGATTTGGTATCAGAGCTAAAAGTTTTTAATTGATTTAAGTCTTCAAATCATTTAAAAAAAATAATTGTATAAATCGTTCTTTGTTCGTAGTAAAGAAATTAATTAGATATTTCAAAAGACAAGTCAAAGTATTTAACAAAATTATACTTTTAAGTAAATCTTATATTTGGAAACCTATGCCGTTCTGGTCGTGCCTTTTTCTTTTGTCTAATATAGAAAGTTACCTTCTATAATTAGAAAGTTCCAATTCTCCCTCGTCACCTCGCAGGCAATGGGTGTTGTTGTATCGCAGCTGAAGGGAAGGAAGGACGATGAGATAGCTCTGCCACCTAAGGCCGAGTTTGAGTCCCCTATCCTTCCGGGTTGTGCTCTAGTCGAGGATACGATTAGTCTCAGGAGGAGGAGAAGACCGTTCTCGTGGAGTCAGTGGTTCTCATATCAGAGGAGGATCCCGGAGAGGACCCCGAAGAAGACCCTGAAGAGGATCTCGAGGAGGATCCTGAGGAAGACCTAGAGGAGGACCCCGAAGAGGATCCTAAGAAGGACCCTGAGGAGGACCTCGCGGAGTATGATCTGGGTCTGGAGCACCTGCTTGTGGATGGAGAGGATCCGGGAATGCAGTTTCTTTTCCCCAGTCCAGAGTACTCACCCTTATCTCCTGCTACTTGGGAGGCACTTGGGGTGTCTGGTGCTGACAGGGTGGAGTACGAGCCGTTGGATGCACCAGTGGGTCCGTATCCTATCCATGCACCTGGAGAGACGGTGATGAGCCCCGCTTCTCGTCACGTGCACCATCAGAGTGAGATGGCTTCCTCCGAGGCTCATCGCCAAGTGGAGGAGATGACGGAGCAAGCCCGTAGGCAGGCGAGACCGTGGGGATCGTTAGATGCTTCCGTGGACGTTCCCACCCAGCAGGCAAGGGTCAGGCCCCGTGTGCTAGTTGAGCACATGGATGAGTGGATGGACTCGCTATACGCTATGGAGGAGCGGGCTTACGATGTTGAGTCCAGTCTCTCTCTCATGTTGGATGATGTCCACGAGCTTTAGGAGAACATTAGGCTGGAAAATCAACTGGTCAACCCGCACTATGAGTTGGATGTGGCGGATTTTCGCCCAGGGTTCTTGGATCGGTTTTGCTATCCACTTGTGCCTAGGGAGGGGCCAAGTGTTCCGATGCCTAGGGAGGGGCCAATCATTCCGATGCCTAGGGATGGGCCAAGTGTTCCGGGTCCTAGTAGCTCGAGGAGGCCAGCTCCAGAACCAGAGGATAGGTCATCTCCGAAGAGATACCGGAGGGCTGATGAGTACATGAATCTCTTCAAGGCACCTCGAGGGGGAACAATAGCAAGTCGTAGTGATCTTTTCTCGATGTTTTACCTTTCGTTGTTTTTAGAGCATTAGCCTCCTAACAATTTTGTCTTATAGTTAGGAAGTTATTGTAAGACTTATAAAACATAGTTTCAGTTCTTCTATCAATAAAGTTTACCAGTTTAATCTACTCCAAATCAATTACATATATTGTGCGTCTTTAAATGTTATATTAATTTTATGGAGTACTTTAATAATTGATCGGCAAACAGATGGTAAACACAAGGAACACAACCCGTGCTGGTGTTGGGCTAGGTAACAACCCTAGGATGAACCTGAGAAGTGCTGCTAATCAGGGGGATGAGAGTGAGTCTGCCTCGCACAATAACCCAGCAGGTCATAACCATGTTCAGGCCAACCCTCAAGTGGAGAGGGAAGGAACTTTTGTCCCACCAACTGCTCCAGTAGTCTTCGATGATGCGGCCATAGAGGCCATTCGAATGATCGTCATACAGGCTGTCACCGAGATATACGGACAGCTCTACCTCAAGTGCAAGGTATCCCAGTTCCTCAGGTTATTCCTGAATTTATGGAGCCAGTGGACCCTGTACCACCGATCGATACCATGAGAAATAGAGGGAATTACGGTCGGGCTTTGAAGGCCATTAGCTCGATGAGGCCTGATAGTTATGATGGTACTGGAGAACCAATCAGGGTGGCGTATTGGTTCTCACATATGGAGCGGTTATTCAGGAATGTCGATTGCACTGAGGCTGAGAAAGTGCACATTGCCTCCCTTCAACTAAAGGATGTGGCTAGTGAATGGTGGGAGAGCACTGGATTAGCTGATCATCCCGCGTTGAATTGGGGTATGTTCAAGACAAAGATGACCGACCGTTTCTTTTCCCGTGCTATGAGGGATGAGAAACATAAGGAGTTACTTTACCCTAAGACTGATGGGCTGAAGGTGACTGATCTAGCTGCAAAGTTTAACCACTTGTTGCAATATGCTGAACCGGAAGTGTCGAGTGAGGAGCATAAAATTTGGCATTTTCATGAGTGGTGAACCCGGATATCAAGCAGTTGATGGTGCGCCACGGCTGCTCTACTCTGGAGCAGTATGTGGATGCCGCCTACAAGCTGGAGGTGACTCTAGAGCAGTATGTGTTCACTTAGAAGGAGTTGAATATGAGGCAACGTCGCTGGTTGGAGCTACTCAAGGATTACGACATCGAGTTGTTGTATCATCTAGGCAAGGCTAACGTGGTAGCCGATGCTTTGAGCCGAAAGACGCCACATGAGACCATGGTAGCTCTGCTCACTGCTCAAACCAAACTATAGCAAGGATTGTGCGAGATTGATGTCTTGTATGATCAGCATCGAGCATGCCTGAGTATGTTGGAGATTCAGGCTACGCTACTCGATCAGATCAAGGAGAAGCAGGTTGATGATCTGATCTTAGTGAAGTTAAGCAGTGAAGTTGTGGATGGGAAAGCTCTGGGATTCGTGATTCAAGATGATAGATCACTCTGGTTTCAGGACCGGATCTGTGTGCCTGACATAGATGGCCTTCGTCAGTTGGTAATGAAGGAGGCCCATTCGTCAGCTTATTCTGTACATCCAGGATCCAGTAAGATGTAAAAGGACCTCATGAAGAAATTCTGGTGGCCCAAGATGAAGTGGGATGTAGCAGAATTTGTGGCGAGATGCTTGACTTGTCAGAAGGTCAAGATTGAACACCGCATACCAGGTGGTGAATTGCAACCTCTCCTAGTGCCAGAGTGGAAGTGGGAGGATATTGCGATGGACTTCGTCACGGGGTTACCGAAGACTCAGAGTCAGAAGGAAGCTATATGGGTGATCATTGACCGGCTCACGAAGAGTGCTCACTTCATGGCCATCAAGTCAACTTGGGGAACCCAGAAGCTATCGGAAGTTTTTCTACACGAGATTGTCCGGTTGCATGGTACACCAAAAACCATTGTATCGGATCGTGATGGCCGATTCAAGTCGATGTTCTGGAAGGAACTCCACAAGGCCATGGGAACTGAGTTGAGGTTCAGTACTGCATTTCATCCTCAGACGGATAGGCAGTTTGAGAGGACCATTCAGACACTGGAGGATATGCTGAGAGCTTGTGTGTTGGATCGTCCGACCAGCTAGGAGAACAACTTAAGTCTGATTGAATTCACGTACAATAACAACTGGCATTCTACCATCAAGATGGCTCCATTTGAGGCTTTGTACGGTCAAAAGTGCATATCTCCGATTTGTTGGGATGAGAATGCCGACAAGATTATGCTTGAACCGGAGTTAGTCGAGAGGACTGCCTCGGATATTGCCTTAATCAGACAGAGTATGCTTACAGCTCAGAGTCGACAGAAGTCTTATGCTGATTTGAAGCGCAGGAATGTCAAGTTTGAGGTAGGCGACAAGGTGTTCGTCAGGGTGTCGCCATCCAAGGGTGTGTTTAGGTTCGGCAAGCGTAGGAAGATCAACCCTCGCTACGTGGGACCATTCGAGATCCTTGACAGAGTTGGATCTCTAGCATACCGTTTGGCTTTGCCGCCGTCGGCACATCCTGTACATAACGTATTTCACGTGTCCCTACTGAGGAAGTATGTGCCAGATGAGTCTCATGTGCTGAGTTATGACGACATCGAGATTCAGGCAAATGGTACATACGAGGAGAGACCTGTGCGTATTCTCGAACGCCGCGAGAAGAAGTTGAGGAACAAGGTGGTACCATTAGTAAGAATCCTCTGGTCTAAGTCTGGATCTGAGGAGGTGACTTGGGAAACTTGAGAGTCTGAGGCTGATATGCTAAGACGTTTTCCCGAGCTTTTTTCGGCCTAGTTTCGGGGTCAAAACTTTTCTTTTAAGGGGGAGGTATTGTAATAACCCCTAAAAGTCCCAACTTTTGTTTTGTAAGCAAGACGTGTTAGGAATTTTCTGTAACCTCTCTAAGAACCATTTAAATGTGTTGTTATACGTTTAAAGAAATATATGGAGTCTTAAATTATTTGAGGAGTGCTAAAATCGAGATTTAGCGTTTCCGCGATCAAGACCCGCGATCAAGGTCCAAAAATGCAAGCGCGGCAATGCCGCGACCGCGGTTCTAAACTGCGATTGCGGGCACTGTTGCATCATCTTCTTCCTCTGTTTCCAGAAGGCCGACGATTTGCATTTCTTCCACGTGGTCCGAACGGCGGGAGTTGGAGCGCTTGAGTTTCCTTGGCATTGAGGTTGGATCTTGATGCGTTCCTGCTAGGGGTGGAGGATCTCAGATCTTGGTGGGAAGTCGCACGAGTCTTGTTTGAGGTTGATAGGGTGGAATGCGTCATTTAGAAGACGGATCGAGAGGAGATCGACTCGAAAGAGATCGAGTGTTGGCCGTAGCGTTGGCGGCGGAGTTGGATAAACTCGATGAAGATCGAGTGGTTGCCATAGCGTCGGCAGCGGAGGAATGGAGATGAGAAGTAAGAGGGGTGTTTGACGTTCGATCAAAGGGGAGGAGGCAAATGGCTCTCAATACTCAGGCTTTGATTAAAAATGAACGTAACCTAGAACAGAAGGCTGAGATGGCCTTTTATAACGAGACTCGGATGGGCCGAGTCCTGCTTAATGGGCTGGCCCATGCGAGACACGTGGAACACACACCGCAAAAGAAAACACTGGAAATAAATAATGTCTAGACATTTACAAAGATATTCAAAGAACGCGTTCAACATTGAATGCGAGAATCTTCAGATAGAACGCGATCAACATTGAAGGAGATTGAGTCGCTTGAAGGAGATCGCGTTCAACGTTGAGTCACTGGAAGGAATACGCGTTCATGCACGTGATCTGCGAACTTGGATGGAGACGGTTGAAGGGGATCGCGGTCTCTGTTCCAGATGCAAGAATTATGACGAAGAGCGCAGTCTCTGTACTCGATGCGAGTAGCGTGTGGAAGATCGCGGTCTTCGTATTTGGCCCTTCTGAGCTCACGTTCATGGCTTCTTCTTCTATGGCTTTCATGGATGGCAGGGTCGCATCACCCTCCCCCACTTGGCTGTGAAGCGTCCCCGCTTCACCATCATCGAACTTGAGCTCCCCATGCTCATGCAAATTCGCGACGTCGGAGGTCGCATGCACGCCATGTCCTCTGGGCACCTCAATCTGGTAAGCTTTATCTCCAATGCCATTGACGACGCAGCATGGCTCCTTTCCGCGTGTAGCCAACTGGTGCTTGTGCCGCGATTTGAATTGGTCAGTTTGCAACTGTACCCAATGGAAGTCTCCGGTGTCGAACACTAATCGACGGCGGCCGCGATGTGGCAGATAGGCACCAGTCACCTAGTGGATTATCTGTGGAAGGCTACACAAGCGTTGTAGTGTGTTTGGAGGCGCCTCTGTTACATCCGCCGTGAACTCTGCTTGCAACACGGTGAAAGCTTATGGCAAATGCTCGTCGATGTGTGCGCAGTGCATGCTTTGAGTTGGCACAAACAGGCAAGAAGGCACCTTGCTGTTCAAACGGGCTGTGAAGTCCCTTGGTCGGGCGAGAAGCACATGGTTGTCACAACTGCCTTGCAACACAGTGCTCGGTGGTGCGGTACTCCCATTGTCTCTGCAACGCGTGTCATCCTTGGGCGCGTTGTTTTTGGAAACAACGCCGTGCCTTGTGGAAGAACGCATTGTCGTGCTAATTGGGTCTGGGGTGTTGGAGGCAACTCCATGATCTGAGTGGGGCCGCATTGATGTTGACGCGGGATTTGCTGCTGCCACAGTCTTTTCTCGATCACGCTCGACCTGATCCTGGGAAATCTCATGGAGAGACAAATGTAAGAAAGTCATGTGCCTCCCGTGGTAGGTAAACACATAGGTGTTTAGATACGCATCGTGAAGTACGCGACGATCGGACTGCCATGGACGCCCAAGCAAGAGATGGGTGGCGTCCAATGCAATCACATCACATAAAATGGGGTCATGATAGCGACCAATGGAAAAGGGTATAAGACATTGCCGTGAGACAGTGTTACCTGAGCTGGAAGATATCCCTCGTTGGTCATGTGGTGGTGGATTAAGTGTGGTCGGCAGACTGAGAGGGTTGACCACGTTCTCTTTGTTGATGTTTAAGCTATTGCCACCATCGATGATGACACTAAACGACGCGGTAGTAACCAAGCAACGCGTTTGGGAGAGATTCTGGCGCTGGTCGACAAGGTTGCCTTTCTCGGTGTCATCGTTGAGTCCTTCAATTGTCTTAAGTTGTGTCTTCTCCTCGTAAGATTCAACTTCCTTGGCAACAGTAGAGAAGAGGACCTGCTTCTTTTTTGGACAATCCCATTGGGAGTGATCGCGTCCTCCACACCTGATGCATTCACTGTCATGTGCGGGGTCATTGCCCTGGCCTTGGGCCTTGGACGCGGTTGTGCGAGACATCGTGGAAGTGGGCATCTCGATTGTGGCGTCACGGCCTTGGTTGTACATGGTGAATCCTGAGACTGGAACACGCACATCAGGAGTAAGGGAGGGACTAGTGTGATGATCATACCTGCTTTGGCCTTGATCTTGCCAAGATGAGTGCGTGTTGCAGTTGTGCTGGTGGTGGAACTCTACTTCTTGGCATTGGTATTGAGGTTGGGCAGGTGCTAGATTGGTCGCGTAGTGTGGCGCGGCGTCGTAGAGAGGGTTCTCATTGGCGCGCACACCATGGGTTCTATCGCGTCTAAGCTGGCAACTTGCGCAGGCTGGTTGATCTTCGCCGCGAGCAAACCCATCCCTGGGCGCGTAGGCGTCATCGCGTCGGCGTCTTCGCGGCTGGGCTTCGCAGTCGGCTCGACAAATATATCTGTGCATCACATCGCGGCGCTCGCCACCAATGTCATGAGCACGATCTCCTTGGGGCTGGAGACGCGGTGGAGGAATCCAATCCGATGGGTGGTCCTGCGATTCAATTGGATCTCCAATAGTGGGGTAAGAATAGCCAGAATATATCATACCTGAGTCTTCAACTTCCTCGTCATCGAATTCATCAAAGGCATGATGGATCGTCGACATCGTGTAGCCATAGCCATTTGAGGCATAGCGCGGTGTGCGCGTACTCTGGTGGCCAAGGTGGCCACGAACAGCGAAAGGGATGGGTGTTGTAACAGGTGGTCTCACGCGATGTTCGTCGCGCTGTGGGCATCGAAGTGATCGTCGTGGTGTAGTATCTTCTCTCGCGTTGTGGCGCGATCTGTTGTCTCGGGGCGTGGAGGGTGGTTCATCGCGTTGAACAACTTGGAGTTGAGCAACTTGGCGTCGTAACTCCTGTATGGTTTGGATTTGAGCAACTTGGCGTCGTAACTGCTGTAGCTCGCGTTGTTCATCCGAGAGCTCCAAAAGGGGATCTTCATCGTGATGGTCTTGTTGTGGCGCCAATGGTGGGTTTGGTGCATTCTCATTACCTAAGACAATATAACCAGGCATCGCGAGTAAAAATGAACAAAATACAATACAACCAAAGATCAATCAAGCAACTAGCAAGTAACAAGTGTTCACGTAGGAGGGCGCGTTCTTTTGGCCGTGAGGGCGGCTTAAGGCAAAACACAAAACAAGTGTGATATGCAAGCACAAAACCAAACGAAACCAATTGAATAAAGTCTTAACCTCTTACGTAAACAACACAAACACACAAGAACCAACCTTCAAGGTGTTAACCTAGATGGTGGAGAGATGAAGAAGATGAGCCTAGCCGAGAGGGGGAAAGAAGGTTGTCTTATTTTGGCTTTCCTTCTTTTCTTTTTTTTTTTAAAATTGTCGCGTTCTTTTTTGACATGCGACTTCGTCTTCTTTTTTTTTCTTTTTTTTTTTGGAAATTCAAATCCGAGATCTTGTTTTGACTTTTGATTGAAGATCGGATAAGAATTAAATGAAATAAAATAAAATCGGCTAAGTAACTAAAGGAGAAAGAAATCGCGAGATTGACGCGATTGGAGAGAGAAAATTGATTGAGATTTATGGCGGTCAATCAACAAGAAGATATGGCATTTATGGCATGCAAAATTCACGGAATCAATTAAGAAAATTAAGCAATTAATTTCAGAAGATTTCACGTGCACAAATCACACAAATTTCGCAAGGGAATCAAGAAAATATCGGCCAAGATATTCTCTTGTAGAAACCGAGAGGACTAGCATGTGTTTGAAGATAAATTTTTTTTTCACAAACGCGGAAGCAAGGATGATGAGGGCGAAAAAAAAAATTGTGAACAAATGATAACTTGACAAGCGACTTACAAAATCAAAGTCTCTGATGCCAGTTGATGCGTTCCTGCTTGTGGTGGAGGATCTCAGATCTTGGTGGGAAGTCGCACGAGTCTTGTTTGAGGTTGATAGGGTGGAATGCGTCGTTTAGAAGACGGATCAAGAGGAGATCGACTCGAACGAGATCGAGTGTTGGCCGTAGCGTCGGCGGCGGAGTTGGATAAACTCGATGAAGATCGAGTGGTTGCCGTAGCGTCGGCAACAGAGGAATGAAGATGAGAAGTAAGAGGGGTGTTTGACGTTCGATCAAAGGGGATGAGGCAAATGGCTCTCAATACTCAGGCTTTGATTAAAAATGAACGTAACCTAGAACAGAAGGCTGAGATGGCCTTTTATAGCGAGACTCGGATGGGCTGAGTCCTGCTTAATGGGCTGGCCCACGCGACATGCGTGGAACACACACCCCAAAAGAAAACACTGGAAATAAATAATGTCTAGACATTTACAAAGATATTCAAAGAACGTGTTCAACATTGAATGCGAGAATCTTCAGATAGAACGCGATCAGCATTGAAGAAGATTGAGTCGCTTGAAGGAGATTGCGTTCAACGTTGAGTCGATGGAAGGAATACGCGTTCAGGCACGCGATCTGCGAACTTAGATGGAGACGCTTAAAGGGGATCGCGGTCTCTGTTCCAGACGCGAGAATTATGACGAAGAGCGCGGTCTCTGTACTCGATGCGAGTAGCGTGTGAAAGATCGTGGTCTTCGTATTTGGCCCTTCTGAGCTCACGGTCATGGCTTCTTCTTCTATGGCTTTCATGGATGGCAGGGTCACATCAGAGCTCTAGAATGTGCCTATAAATAGAGCTCGAATCTGGCTTCTGCTCCATCATTCTCAAGCTCTCTCTTCCTCTCGTTAAGTTTTGTTGTTTCGTCGGAGTTTTCGTCGCCGTTGGGGAGTTCTTGGAGTGGTGGAAGTGCTCAGTTGTTCAGAGGTAAAGATCCGCGGTTCGACTTCGCTCGGTAAGGCTCCGTAGTGTCATTAAGCTCGTGTCAGGATGGAATCCCGCGATCGCGATTCCATCTACCGCGATCGCAGCCGGGCAGAGACCGCGGCACTGGCCTATTTTCCTTCGTTTTGCTTCGTCTTTTCATACCGTATCTAATTTAGGGTTTTGTCTTAAAACGCATCGTCGTCGTAGACATCCGCGCTCAGATTCAAGTTTCCAGATCTCGGAACCCGATCTCTCGTTCGTCTAGACTAAGGCAAGTGGCGGTTCGCTCTTGCTCATTATTCCATATTTCCCTTGATTATCAATTATTTGATTGTTAATTAAGTTGGAATAAAGTTGTTGTTTTGTGTTTGGGAACAGATTTGATAAAACTGTGATACCCCGTATTTTTGTAAGGTTATTTTGGGAATTTTTAGAATTTTCCCGAACACCCGTTTTGTACGTCGGATTTAATACACAGAGTTTAAGACATTCTATAATGTGCTATATCTCTGTAATATTTTTCTCAGTGAAATAAAATACAGACGACGTGCTTTGGATGTTAATTACTCGTTCGTGTATGATTAATTCTGATCCCGGGTTAATGTTGATTTCGTCCAAGGCCAATGAAGGCGAAGCCAGGGTGGCGGCGCCCGCCGTGGGTATGGCGGCGCCCGCCGTGGGTATGGCGGCGCCCGCCGTCGCTGGGCTCGAGGAGCCGGCGGGTCTTCTCCTAGCTGGGGACGCCAGGCCTATGGCGGCGCCCGCCGCATTGATGGCAGCGCCCGCCGCATTTATGATGGCGCCCGCCGTCATTGTTGTCCGGAGGTCCTTGCCCGAAGGTCGTCGGCGAGCCTCTGACATCGCCGATTTAGCCCCTCCACGTCGCCTTGCTAGCCATGATGATGTTCCCTGGCATTTGGCTATAAATAGAGAAGGTTTGGGATCGGATTGAGCACAGAATCAAGCTTAAATCCCTCCAAAATCTCTCGCCGGAGTTCATGTGCCTCGCCGGAGTTGTGCAAGTGCTCGCCGGTGTCGTTTGGTGTGTTTTCCAGTAGCCTAGAGGTCCCTTTGGAAGCTTAGTGGAGGTCTGAACCCAAAGCCAGGCCAAAGGAGTGACCCTTGTGCGTGTGTTGGTGAGTTTTCTCACCGTTCTGTTGGCCGCCGTTCTTCACGACGACCGCCGTGTTCGTGGCGGCGCCCGCCGTGATGAACCCGGCGCCCGCGGTGATGAACACGGCGACCACCGCCAGTGGCCAGAAGCCCCTTTGTTGGCTTGGTCTTGGTGGTCGTCGTTGTGGCGTCGTTTCTTTCGTCTTTCCGTAGATTCGTACTAGTTTATGTCGAATCTAACTTAGGGTCTCCTTATGGGTCGACTCGAAGGTCGTTGTGCTGTCGGAGCTATACCTGTGTCGAGCCTGAAATCTCGTTGTCTCTGCTTTGTTCCAGATCTACGGATTAAGGCAAGTGGAGGTTCGCTCTTGCTTAATCATTCCATGTTCATTAATTATCAATTATTTAATTGTTAATTAAATTGGAGTCAACTGTTGTTTTGCTTGGGAAGTAATTTCATAAATAAACGTGATTAAAGTAATGTTATGATAGGTTGTATATCTGTTAGAACAACGCTATTATTTGTGATAATTACCGTAATGGTATTGTTGTGAATTTAATCTTAATGCTAGAATAGCATGTGGGTTAATAGGAAAACTAATCCAAGTAAGGATTAGCCGTTTCTATTATCTCTATGTTTAAGTTGATTGCCTGGATGACTTTAATGTGAATAATTATTGTGTTAGACTATTTAGTTAACACGAGTGTTCGTAGGAACGCTAATCCAAGTAAGGATTAGTCGTTTCTTTATAACTTAATGTTCGTAGGAACGCTAATCCAAGTAAGGATTTGTCGTTTCTTTAAATCGTAATACTCCTCGGGTTAATTTCCGGATAATAATTTAAGGGTCATGACCTATGCTTCCTATCCATTGTTAAGGATTTGAAGTGTTTAAGCGCCTTGCAAGCGCCATTGGATGAGCATAATTGCAGTCCTGTGTATTAAGCACTTAGCTAGTGCAATTAGGGTGGACGTACTGTCACCCTGTAAATTAAAGTGTAAGCACTGTGGCAGTGCAATATGGGTGAACGTAAGATCACCCTGTGTAATAATAACTCCGTTGTTCTCGGAATAATGTTAAGTCTCGTGTGTGTGTGTTTGTGTGTTGTGTTAATTTGGGTCGACATGATTGTCACCCTGAGATTTAAGCTTTGTGCCGCTATTAATAACATTAACGTGTTTCAGTAAAGTGTGTTTGGTAATTAAATAAGATATGTGCCCGAGTGCACATGATTAATAAACCTTCGGCGAGTAGTACAGCTAAGTTATAGTGCAGCTAGGAAAAACTCGTCTCGACTTTGATCATAGTACATTCTCTTTTCAATCTGGATTCGCTGTATGCGATGAGGTTGGTTGTGAACTGAAGCATCTCAGTCAACTTTTAAATCATTTGTGTGTGTAACTTTAATGTTCCCTAGCAGTTGTCATAATTTCCTATAAGGCTCATTTCAGTTGGAGTCTTCTCTTTAGTGCATATCTTAATTGTTAAATCATTCCGTGAAAGTGCCGGGTTATATATCGTTCCTTCGGTTTTTATTCAAGGGACAATGATAGTAAACGGTCACGATCACTCGAACCACTATGCTTTGTACCCTTGCTAGTCTATTCAGTAGACTAACCCACGAACTCTGTTCTCTACATGTGGGCTGGTGTCATCCGTTCGATTCGGCACATCAGGAGTTGATTCCCGGAGTTTAAGTAACCTATTGAAGGATAAGAAGCTTGCAGACGAAGATTTAAAGTCAGTATTTAAGTTGTTATGTGTTTTAAGATTGTTAAAGTGTTACTTCAATGTATCTTCATAATTTATCCATGTTATAAGTTGGCTCTTTAAAGTCTTCCGCTGTGTAATTTAAAGTCTTCCACTGTTTAATCTTTCCATTATTATGTAATTATGTTATGTATTTAAGCTTAATTGTTCTGGAAAAGCATGGGGTGACTTTGGACGGTAAAGTATGAGGTCACTGACATGTAATATCTCTGGTATAAATTGGGGGTGTTACAAAAACGATGTGTTAAAATATGGATTTATAATAGGTTGTATATATTGCTAGCTACAACGCTATTATATAGTTCTATATGATATTACCGTAATGGAATTTGGTGTGGATTTATGTGTGAACTTATGTGTAGTTAGAACGAGTATTCGTAGAAACGCTATGTACCTTACGAGGTCTAGTCGTTTTTTTATAACTGGTATTAGGAGGATTTTGCCCTATTACTTCTGGTCATGACCATAACCTTATTCAAGTGTTAGGTGCACTTAGCTAGTGCCAACATTCGGGATTCATTCCCAGAAATATCTCTCGTATCGAGATGATGTGAATTAAAAGATTTAACGTGAATGTTCATTTTGGAATTAAATAAGATAAGTGCGTTTACCCACATAATTAATATACCCTCGGGCGAGGAGTACAACGTGGAAACCGCCTGGACTCTTGTTAGAGTAAGTCTTCTTTCCAATCTGGATTCACATTGCGCGGTGAGGTTGGTCGTGGACCCAAATAATCAAGGTCGTGTTTTAAACTTGTGTGAAAACTTAATGTTCCCAAACAATTGTCATACGTCTCCTATAAGACTCAATTTCTTTGGAGTCATCTTTTCATACGTTTCCTATAAGACTCAAATCCTTTGGAGTCTTCTCTTCGATCATTCCTTTTCTTGTGTTTCCGTAGAAGTATTGGAGTTCACATCGTGTATCGGCTATTATTCGAGAAGCGATTGTTGTAACTTAATACGACTACTTAGAACCTTTTTATTTGTATCCTTGCGTAGTATTTCATTAGACTAACCAACCGTTATTTTTCCTTTGCATGGTTGGCTGGTGTCATCCGTCTCATACGACACATCAGGTAAATTTCCTCATCTGTGAAGGCCAGAATTCCGATGTTGAAGGCAGTTGTTATTTTAAGTGTTTTCCTAAGGTTGAAGATCCTGGTGTAAGATCGCATGGTTCAAAACCCCTTTGTGGCGTTTTATCTATTTCAAAGACTTCCGCTGTAATATACGTTTTCTGTATTTGGTTTTGTTATCAATTGTAATTTGCAACGTTGGTATGAGACATTAATTAATCAATTTTCATGTCCAACCCAATTGTACTAGCAAGGTGCTTAAACACCTCTTATCCTTAACAAGTGGATAAGAAGCAATGGTCATGACCTTAAAAGTATTAGGGAGTTATTCCGACTAATACCGAATTATAAAGAGATCATTACACCTCGTAAGGCCATAATATCTAGGGGTGAGCAAAATAATCCGATCCGACCCACCCGATCCGATAATCCCCCAATCTGAATCTTAAAAGTCCGTATCCGAAAATATTCCTTTAATTTTTATCTGAATCCGGTCCGATCCGAGTGATTTTTCCGGATACTTGGACCGGATACAGATCGAGATATTTTGCTTACCGGATATCCGGGAATCCGATACTATTAATATATAAGATATATGTTTTATAACTAGTATACAATGTTTAATTAGTTTAGATGATCTCAAAATGGTGCTCGTACATTTTTAAGTAATTAAACCCACTTCAAATCTCTAATACAAGATTCCTTATTTTATTCATTTTAATAAAAAAACAACCTTGATGATTATTCTTATAAAATTAAAACCCTAAATCAATAATTCATGTACTAATTGTCGTCTCACTAAACAGAGCAAATATGTTTTTTTGTCAAGACTGAGTGTTCATCATTGAATTGAATTTTGATTATATAAGCTACAGTTACAACTTTATATATACTTACCAATTCCTCTTATTATATAATATATTTACATTTATGGTTCTCAATTTGAAAATGTTGACAAGTTTAATTGTTTGAAAAAATTACATGGACTTGCAAATGGTGTTGATGGTTGACATTTAGTTTGCACTTTACGGATTGTTAGTTTTTATTGAATTAGAAACATTAACATTTGGATTTAATTTTTAATAGGTTTTCTAGTAACCGGATAATTTGAATATCAGATTCGAATATCCGATCCGGATAATATTTACCGGATATCCGGTCCGAAATGGACCGGATACGGATAGGAGTTTTGTGAGTATTTTTTTATCGGATATCCGACATACCAGACCGGACCGGATATATCCGTTTGCTCACCCCTAATAATATCCCTGACACACACGGCTATTAAGTCCATATTTAACGACTATAAACTCCACACATAATACACAAAGTCCACACACAATGTCGTCATTAAGACGATACAATATTAATAATTTACAACCATACAACTATATATATATAGATATCGATAATAATTGTTAACCTATATATGAAAATTATATAAGCACACAAGTGTCCCCATACATTAATTTATGTTTTGGAAATGACAAGAGCGAACCACTACTTACCTTAGAGCGTTTTGTCGATTAAAACAGCTTAGAAGCGAGATTGACTCAAATCAACGGCTCGATTCCTTCTTTGACGTCAATGCAAAAGCGATACCCAAATCACAATAATAAATTATAATTAATAATTTATCTTGATACAATTATCCAATTAAATTGTATCGTTTAACACATGGATCATCAAAGTTGGTTAATTTCCTCGTTCTATACATTATACGAATCGATCTTGATTAGTCTTAATACCATATACATGCCCATATATATTTGATCATGTATGGCTAATTAAACATGGTAGTTTAAATACATATAAAGTGTATGAATATATACATATATTTGATCATGTAAGGTTAACTAATGATAGATTAATAATTATTGGATCAGATTAATAATTATTGAAGCGAAGTAACAATGCTAAAAGAATAACCTAATACTGAACATGAATACATGATAGTCCACTACTCCACTAGGCAGTAGCTACGCGAATAGGGTAACTCCATCTAAAGCTTACCAGGACTCAACGGCGACTCGGCAGCGAGGCATAGGGGCGGCGGCACGGGTTTTGGTACGTCGGGTGGTGGTGGTGCTGCATTGGGGTGGCCGGAGCTGGACTGGGCGACGGTCGGGCAGCTACTGGACAGCTGCAAGTCGCGTCAAATAGGGGCGGTGCGAGGTTAGATTCGAACGGCTCGTACGAGGTTCAAACGTCAAATAGGGGCGGTGGCTATGGATTCATATCGTCGAGGGCTACCACCGAGGATGCTTGGTGGAGGCAGTGGACCACAAACGGTGTCGGAAAACATTCACAACAGTAAGAAACTGAAAAGAGAGGACATGGAGGTTTCAATCGGTTTTGAGGCAAGTTGAATGATGAAAACCCATCGATTGGGCTCGAATTTATATGGATATGGTTGCCTTCAATCCCAAAATCATAATCGCGCAATCAACTCGTCTTAATGTATCGGATGAAATTTTCAATGTTTCCATTCGATTAAACCCAAAACACGTCCTTTTTATCTGGGATGAACCACGACGATTCGTTGCTCAATTGAGCCTAAATTCATGGGGCTTTGGTAGATAATTGATTGATCTCAATCCCTGATTTTATGGATAGCAATTACGTTCACAAAAGAGCTCGAAATTTGCATTTGAAAATTGGAAATCGAATTGGGGAAAACAGAGCAAGAACAAGAGTATTCAATCCAATTCTTATTATTTACGTTTGGGCCCCTTATTTTTCACTTAATTATAATTTTTTCCCAACTTTTCATAGTTTTGGTAAAATTACCCCTAATCTAAATTTTAAAAATTAAAACAATTCCCACACTCATTTTATAAAATTAATCGAAGTTTAATTATAAATATTAATCCAAGTTTAAGGTGAAAGAAAATTACTATAAGTTTGTTTTATACCCAAGTCACATTTTCACTTAAGCTTTCACTATTTAAATCAATATTAAATTACACTTAAATAATTTATTACTTAAGGAGATCACTTACTTAGGTTAAGAATTATCTTATCTCTTCATGGAATAAACATAATAAATTTCATAACCCTTATAATAAAACTCAATACTCCAAAACTACATTCATGGTTACATTTGCTTATTTGTTTCTACATTATACTATTGTAACCCATTTGATAATTTGAACAAAGTTATCTTAACATAGTTTCTTGACTTAAGTTGATGAAAATTTAAAATACTCTTCTATAAAATAAATAAAATAAATTTCATAACTTTAATATTTTCAAGATAAAATGACCATAATGCCCTTCTATTGTAAGTGAGATATTGTAGGCATCTAAAATATTCCATATTATATGACCTTTAAGAAAAAAATTAGAGTAGTTGATTTCACCATAATTATAAATTAATTCGTTACTAAAATATTGATCCTAACAATATAATCTCAATCTTTATTGTTTTTGTTACGTGGTTGTTAGCTGATTTTTAGTCTCCAAATTAAAATCTAACTAGTACAATACCCGTGCCATGCACGATTATTTGAAATTCATATATTTATGTATGTATAATCAGAATCATCTCCAAATAACTGTAAAATATGAGTGATTAATTACAATATTATGATTAAATTTTTCAGATTTGACTTGCATGAACTCTTTTCAACTAAAGTTTAAAAAGTTGAAATTGATTAGGATTCAATAAAGATAAGTACTGGAATAATGGTAAAGAAATTCTAAAAAGGGAAAAAATGGAAATATGCATGGATAACAACGGTCAGAAAAACCGACCCTCCTAAATTTAGTTAAACATAGTAATCCAAAGATACACATAAATATAATATGATATGATAAAATAAAATAAAATAAAAATGATAATTAAATCACAATTTTAATATTGATATTTGATAGGACAAAAACCTGCCCATATGCGTATGAGATTAGTTGTAACTTTTCAAACATCAACCCCACAAGGACTATGAAGTATCGATTCTAACTTTAACTGGTAAGCTAAGCCAAAAGAAGAGAGTTTTGTAGAACTAATAACTAATAAACAAGAAACAAATTGCAAAAGATGATCAAAATCAATGAAGAAAGATTCTAGGATCATGGATCTCCATAACAATGTCCTGCTTACTAGATATCTGTTCGAAAATTGCATGAATTTGTTTGAAAGTAAGCTATCTAAAGTATCTACTAACTCTTGTAAGATGATAATAGACGTGCCTAAAGTCCAACTAACAATTTTTGTCGTGTAGAGCTAATCAACTCTAGACCCTTTAGGCACTCAGAATATAGGGATAAACTGAGTTAACATTCGCTATCGCATTGCGCTAAGTCTAGATAAACCTAGGGTTTCTATAATAGCTTATTAGTCCACAAGATAATTAAGTTGTTGTTGCATAATAACACTCAGGTTCAAACCCTAGTAGTTTGATAAGAGTAATCTCCTGTCGGTTTCATACCTATCTGAGTTATCTATTGAGGTTATGTCTTGTCGGTCTTAAACCTAATATAAATCTAATCAACTTTCATCAATTGCATTAAGAACACTAGAATTGAATCAAAAAAAGTTTCAGGGTTCAATTCAGGCAAATATCATTTCCAAGTCTACCTACACATTGTTTGGATCAACTCAACCCTAGAAATATGGAATTATTAAGACATGTTTGGAGAAACAATCAAAAACATCATCAAAACAAAGAAAATCATTCAACTAGATTAGACTAAGAAAATATTTGATCAGATCCAGGAAAACAGTCTCCAATCTTGCAGAAATCTTCAAAAGAAACTCCAAAACACAGTAGGGCTAGAACGGCGATGTAGAAGATGAGAGAAGAGGTCTGAAAAATCCTTAGAAAAGTATTAACAAAACTTCCCCACTTTCACAGGAAAAACTTCCGCATCTTGGAGGGAACATGATCACCCAATTTTAGTTCTTTGCAGATTAATAAAGGCATAATATTAACACTAGACCCAAGATCACAAGACAATTATAGGTGAGATTGCTAAAATATGCATAGATAAAGAATTCACACGATTCTTGTAAATTATTTGGCATCTTCTCAGCATAATCCATTGTTAGGGCCACTGTCTCATAGTCCTCCAACCTTCTCTTCTTAATCAAAATCTCCTTCAAAAACTTAACGTACGCAGGCATTTGAGTGAGGACCTCTATGAAAGGTATGTCAATATAAAACTTCTTCATCATCTCCTTAAACTTCACAAATTGCTGCTTTGTTGTATTTGAATCCTTCTTTGAGGAAAAGTCAAAGGCGCCTAATATGGTGAGGGAGCAACATAGTTGGGTTCCTCTTCTTGTGGCTTCTCTATAGGCTCCTTATCCACTTCTTTTTCTCTTGGATGGTGCTCATACAACTGTTTTTCGTCTCTCAAAGTGACAGCCCGACAATGCTCCTTCGGGTTACCTTCAGGTTAACCATGAAGTTGACCAATCGACCTAGGAACATTCATAGCAACTTGTGCCAACTGACTCTCAAATTTGTCCATACTCTTAGACAAGCTCTCAAAATCGTCAACCTTCTTAGACAAGGTTTCCATATATGTTTCCATGTTCCCATGAGTTTTAGCTATTTCCCTCAACATGGACTTTAGTGCAGAGTTCTCAGATGACTGAGTATAAGCGTGATTCTACGGTTGAGAGACTCTTGGTTGGAATCTAGGATGGTGGTCTTTGCATAGCCTCATCATTCTTATAGGAGAAGTTTGGGTGATACTCCAACAAGGATTATAGGTGTTTGAATAAAGATCATTACTAGGATCTCTGTTGAAGTTATTCATGAAGTTCACTTCTCCCTAAGACTCGTTTTGGGAAGCAAAAAAGATGGTAGGAGAAAATAGTGTGATCACCTTCTCTACAAAACTGACAGGCTACACTAGAAACAACCCGTGTTGATTGTCATGCATTCCTCCCTTGAGACTTTTGCACCAACTGACTTAATCTTTTGATTGTAACACCCCCAAATCTGAACCCATTTGAAAATGTATTACCGCTAGTGACCTCAGTGTTCCTTACCGAGATCACCCAAGGCTTTACCGTTTGAATACAAACCATGAAATACAATGATACAAAATGATAACTTTATTCATATAAAACATGAGTCCCGGGATTACATCCCAATCCCGAATAGGACAAACACAGAGTTTAACAAAGTACAGCGGAAGTCTTTAAACAAGGTATAGCGGAAGTCTTTTAAATATATTACAAACAAGGATCTTGACCACAATGGTCATCTCCCAAGGATCTCAACCTGATTAAAGGAAATTATTAAAAACATCCAAAAACAACCGTCATCTTCATAGTCAATCTAGTCTCCTCAAATCTTATCTCTATCTGATGTGCCGAATCGAACGAATGAAACCAGCCAACCATACAGAGAACAATTGCGGTTGGTTAGTCTACTGAATAGACTATGCAAGGGTACAAAGCAGAGTGGTTCGAAGCAGTCGTATTAGGTTAGACTCATCGCTTCCCGAATAATAACCGATGACGATAGTCAACCATCATACTCCTACTGGCATAAACAAGAGGTATGCACAAGAGAAGATTCTGGAAGACTGAATCTTCACAGAAATCGACCCGAAAAGAGACTCCAAGAGATTGAGTCTTTAAGGAAATATGACAAATCTGGAACGTTTAAAGAATCAGACAACAACGATTTAAAAGCTGACTTAGATGTTTCGGTTCACGACCAACCTCACCGCTTACAGCGAATCCAGATTGGAAAGAGAACGTACTCTGATCAAAAGTCGAGACGAACTTTCCTAGCTGCACTATTTACTTAGCTGCACTACTCGCCAAAGGTATATTAATTATGTGCACTCGGGCACTTTATCTTATTAAATTCCAAAACCCACATTACGTTATAAGCTTTTAAACATATGCTCTGTCACGCAGGACATACAACTAAGGAATGGACCTCATAGAATCCAAGCCTCTGGACTTATATCGAAGGAATGAACCTCGCAGAGTCCAAGCCTCTACTATCGTAGGGTCTTGCTCGCCCTTAACAGTTATAAAGAAATGAATGGACCTCTCAGAATCCAGGCGTTCCTACGAATACTCATGCTAACGAACAGTTCAAGCACAACAATAGTTCAGGATAAATCCACATAAATGCCCTCAAGGCGAACATAAATAATAACGTTGTTCTAACAGATATACAACCTATTAATATCATTATTACAGTTTCCAAAATAGTTTATAAAACCATTTCCAGACAAACACAATAATCATTCCAAATTAATTACTCAGATAAACAACTGATAATTAATGTAAATATGGAACGATGAGCAAGAGCGAACCGCCACTTGCCTGAGTCCGCAGAGATTGAACGAAGTCTAACGACGGGATTCCGGGCTCGACACAGAGACGAATCTGCCAACTCCGGTACCTTCGGATCGACCCATACATAAACCCTAAGTTAGATTCGACAAACAACAATACAGAAACTACGAAAGGACGAAAGGAATCGACGAAAACGAAACCCGAACGAAGGCCTCGGAAGCCATCCACAACAACTCACGGCCACCACCTCTCACCGGCGGGCGCCGCCCAAATCACGGCGGGCGCCGCCTCACACGCGGCGGGCGCCGCTCATCCACGGCGGGCGCCGCTCCTTGGCCACACATCACGGCGGTTGGGCAACCTTATCACGGCGGGCGCCGTTCTCCACAGCGGGCGCCGTTCCTAGCGGCGGGCGCCGTCTCCCTGGTGGCGGTCTCCGTCTCCCTGGCGGAGGTAACCGTCTCCCTGGCGGCGGTCGCCGTCGCGAACGAAAACAGAAATACGAGAGGGAAAAACTTACCCTCGACGATCGGTTTGGCTCGTCTTCCGCCTTGCTTGGTTTCTAGGCCTCTAAGGGTCTCCCAAGCTTCCTTTGGCCACCGAAAACGACACCGACCGAGCTCCGACGCTCGACTCAAGCCTTCCGAGAGGGAGCGTTTTCCTTGAGAGCGTTTTTGAGAGTTTGAGAGCTTGAGAGCGTTTTAGGATTTCCAACCCCTTCACTCTCTCCCAATGCTCTCTATTTATAGGAAAACCCAAGGGTTAGGAAGGTGCTAGGAAGCTTCCTCTCCAACCTTTGGGTAATAACCTCTTGCACTTTGCCTCTTGGACAATAACCTTCGGTTAATGAATCTTGTACTTTATGTCCATTAGATAACAACTCTTGGGTAATAATCTTAACCCGCGTTAAATAAAGTCGTACACGAATGAGTATTAACTCCCAAAATACGTCGACTGTATATTATTTCACTGAGAAAAATATTACAGAGACAGAGCACATTACAGAATGTCTTAAGCTCTCAGAATTAAATCCGACGTACCAAACGAACATTCAGGAAAAATCCATAATTTCCAAAATAGCCTTACAAAATTATGGGGTATCACATCACCTCCCCCTTAAAAGAAGTTTCGACCCCGAAACTTGCATTAAGACAATGAGGGTCCTGCCTCAACACCAATCTTACCACTTGGATTCAATATCCTTATTCACCTCATCCTTGAAATGGATCACAAGAGATATTACTCTTAATTCCTTAGGATATCATTCTGAAAATGATTCGCTCGTCTCGATGCTTATAACACAACTCACTTATGAGAGATAGCTCTTAGTCTCTCCGAACATAACTCCACAAGTTTATCCTTTATCTCTTAAGGAAGCTTGAAAAAAAAAACTCAGCGTATGGGATACCGCTTACCAGTTTATTCCTTAGGTGTATATAGACAATTCTCTTTACTGAATATTTAATACATCGGGATCATTGGCATATCCCTCTTAAACTGCAACCTTTCTTCTTAACACAACAACTCTTATAACTTAATCTTCCTCAAAGAGTTGCACCCAGCCTTATAGATGACATACTCTATATATGAAGAAGAATCTTAGGAATGGATTTAGATTTAAACAGCAGAGTCGATCCTGTGATTAATCATATAGGGGACGAACATCTAAGTTGCCCACAATACTCCACCATCATAAGTCCGACAGTCTTTATCCTTACTTGGCATAAGCTGTTCTCGACACTTACGAGGTTTCGTATGAACAACTAATTCGTAACGATAATGCATTCTGAAATTTCCAAAACAAGGAAACACTTCATTATCATTCAAACATTACCTTAACTGACAAAAGTTGAACAACCAGATCACGATACCACGGAGATTATCGACACACGTCGCTACTCCTTAATCTTAAAGAAAGACTTGACATAAATACAACTTAATGGATCAGGGTTCTTCTCCGTTGGCTTGGCTCATTACAAAGAGTCTTTGCCCTTGGCCTGAAGACCCCATAAGCGTTTTGCCTTTATTACGAGCCATAGACTGCTCAGGAGCAGATACCTCTGGCCTTGGGTTCTGTCCACCGCCAACATTTGACGCCTGATAAGACTGCATTGGTCCCTGACCCTTCAGTCTGCAGTATGTTTTTATGTGGCCTTCTCCCACAATTATGACATACTCTCTTGTCCTTTTGGCAATTAATTTTTTTTTTTGCCCAACTTCACCACAGTTGTGGCACTGAATTACTCTGTTGATCCAACCTGAGCCTCTGGCAGAGTCAGACTGAGTTGTCTCGGTCTTGGCACGACCAGACTTTTCAAACTTGGTAGGCGATGCCGGTCGTTTGAATGAACCAACCTGGCGATCCTGTTGCCCACCCTTTCCCTTAACTTGCTTCTCCCGTTTATGGGCAGACTCCTCCAATGTGACCTCTGTCGACTCTGGGCGGTCAACATCCTCTGTCTAATCAAGCAATGTCTAGAGCAGTCCTTTCGACCAACTCTGGTCCAAGCAGAATCTTGTCGGCATTCTTATCCCAACAAATCGGAGATCTGCATTTGAGACCATACAAAGCTTCAAAACGGAGCCATCTTGATCTCAGCATGTCAGCTATTATTGTACGTGAACTCAATCAGACTCAAGCTGTCTTCCCAACTAGTCGGACGATCGAGTGCACATGCTCTTAACATATCCTCCAGGGTCTGGATGGTTCTTTCAGACTGTCCATCTGTCTGAGGATGAAATGTTGTACTGAATCTTAATTCAGTTCCCATGGCCTTATAAAGCTATTGCCAAAACCTTGACATGAATCGGCCATCTAGATCCGATACAATGGTCTTTAGGAATGCCATGTAAACGGACAATCTCCTGGTGGAAAACTTCTGCTGACCTCTGGGTCACCCAAGTAACCTCAGTTTCCAATGCAAACACTATTGCTGCTAGTTCTAGGTCATGTGTTGGTTAGTTTGCTTCATAGGTTTTCAATTGTCTAGATGCGTATGCAATAACCTTGCCCCTCTGCATCAAAGACACATCCCAACCCATTTCTCGAAGCATTACTATAGACCATATAACCATCATTCCTTCCGACAACGCCAAAACTGGTGCATAAGTCAGACACTGTTTCAACTTCTTGAAAACTGGTCTTGCACTTGTCATCCCAGACAACTTCTTGTTGACCTTGTGGAACAGACTGGTCATAGGTGGAGTGATGACGGGGCTAAAGATGCACAAGTCTGGGGACTCCTCTTTCTTTTTCGGCTTGCTTATTAAGATAGAAAGCTGCACAACTCCAGTTTAGACAAAGAAACAACCCGTGTTGATTGTCATGCATTCCTCCCTTGAGACTTTTGCACCAACTGACTTAATCTTTTGATTGTAACACCCCCAAATCTGAACCCATTTGAAAAGGTATTACCGCTAGTGACCTCAGTGTTCCTTACCGAGATCACCCAAGGCTTTACCGTTTGAATACAAACCATGAAATACAATGATACAAAATGATAACTTTATTCATATAAAACATGAGTCCCGGGATTACATCCCAATCCCGAATAGGACAAACACAGAGTTTAACAAAGTACAGCGGAAGTCTTTAAACAAGGTATAGCGGAAGTCTTTTAAATATATTACAAACAAGGATCTTGACCACAATGGTCATCTCCCAAGGATCTCAACCTGATTAAAAGAAATTATTAAAAACATCCAAAAACAACCGTCATCTTCATAGTCAATCTAGTCTCCTCAAATCTTATCTCTATCTGATGTGCCGAATCGAACGAATGACACCAGCCAACCATGTAGAAAACAATTGCGGTTGGTTAGTCTACTGAATAGACTATGCAAGGGTACAAAGCAGAGTGGTTCGAAGCAGTCGTATTAGGTTAGACTCATCGCTTCCCGAATAATAACCGATGACGATAGTCAACCATCATACTCCTACTGGCATAAACAAGAGGTATGCACAAGAGAAGA
This sequence comes from Rheum nobile, assembly GCA_027886185.1. Classification (NCBI taxonomy): domain Eukaryota; kingdom Viridiplantae; phylum Streptophyta; class Magnoliopsida; order Caryophyllales; family Polygonaceae; genus Rheum; species Rheum nobile. Next base: position 5,955,906 of record WOAB01000546.1, on the reverse strand, counting down.
TTCTGGAAGACTGAATCTTCACAGAAATCGACCCGAAAAGAGACTCAAAGAGATTGAGTCTTTAAGGAAATATGACAAATATGGAACGTTTAAAGAATCAGACAACAGCGATTTAAAAGCTGACTTAGATGTTTCGGTTCACGACCAACCTCACCTCTTACAGCGAATCCAGATTGGAAAGAGAACGTACTCTGATCAAAAGTCGAGACGGACTTTCCTAGCTGCACTATTTACTTAGATGCACTACTCGCCAAAGGTATATTAATTATGTGCACTCGGGCACTTTATCTTATTAAATTCCAAAACCCACATTACGTTATAAGCTTTTAAACATATGCTCTGTCACGCAGGACATACAACTAAGGAATGGACCTCATAGAATCCAAGCCTCTGGACTTATATCGAAGGAATGAACCTCGCAGAGTCCAAGCCTCTACTATCGTAGGGTCATGCTCGCCCTTAACAGTTATAAAGAAATGAATGGACCTCTCAGAATCCAGGCGTTCCTACGAATACTCATGCTAACTAACAGTTCAAGCACAACAATAGTTCAGGATAAATCCACATAAATGCCCTCAAGGCGAACATAAATAATAACGTTGTTCTAACAGATATACAACCTATTAATATCATTATTACAGTTTCCAAAACAGTTTATAAAACCATTTTCAGACAAACACAATAATCATTCCAAATTAATTATTCAGATAAACAACTGATAATTAATGTAAATATGGAACGATGAGCAAGAGCGAACCGCCACTTGCCTGAGTCCACAGAGATTGAACGAAGTCTAACGACGGGATTCCGGGCTCGACACAGAGACGAATCTGCCAACTCCGGTACCTTCGGATCGACCCATACATAAACCCTAAGTTAGATTCGACAAACAACAATACAGAAACTACGAAAGGATGAAAGGAATCGACGAAAACGAAACCCGAACGAAGGCCTCGGAAGCCAACCACAACAACTCACGGCCACCCCCTCTCACCGGCGGGCACCACCCAAATCACGGCGGGCGCCGCCTCACACGCGGCGGGCGCCGCTCATCCACGGCGGGCGCCGCTCCTTGGCCACACATCACGGCGGTTGGGCAACCTCATCACGGCGGGCGCCGTTCTCCACAGCGGGCGCCGTTCCTGGCTGCGGGCGCCGTCTCCCTGGTGGCGGTCTCCGTCTCCCTGGCGGAGGTCACCGTCTCCCTGGCGGCGGTCGCCGTCGCGAACGAAAACAGAAATACGAGAGGGAAAAACTTACCCTCGACGATCGGTTTGGCTCGTCTTCCGCCTTGCTTGGTTTCTAGGCCTCTAAGGGTCTCCCAAGCTTCCTTTGGCCACCGAAAACGACACCGACCGAGCTCCGAAGCTCGACTCAAGCCTTCCGAGAGGGAGCGTTTTCCTTGAGAGCGTTTTTGAGAGTTTGAGAGCTTGAGAGCGTTTTAGGATTTCCAACCCCTTCACTCTCTCCCAATGCTCTCTATTTATAGGCAAACCCAAGGGTTAGGAAGGTGCTAGGAAGCTTCCTCTCCAACCTTTGGGTAATAACCTCTTGCACTTTGCCTCTTGGACAATAACCTTCGGTTAATGAATCTTGTACTTTATGTCCATTAGATAACAACTCTTGGGTAATAATCTTAACCCGCGTTAAATAAAGTCGTACACGAATGAGTATTAACTCCCAAAATACATCGACTGTATATTATTTCACTGAAAAAAATATTACAGAGACAGAGCACATTACAGAATGTCTTAAGCTCTCAGAATTAAATCCGACGTACCAAACGAACATTCAGGAAAAATCCATAATTCCCAAAATAGCCTTACAAAATTATGGGGTATCACATCACCTCCCCCTTAAAAGAAGTTTCGACCCCGAAACTTGCATTAAGCCAATGAGGGTCCTGCCTCAACACCAATCTTACCACTTGGATTCAATATCCTTATGTGATCATCCTTGAAATGGATCACAAGAGATTTTACCCTGAAGACCCCATAAGCGTTTTGCCTTTATTACGAGCCATAGACTGCTCAGGAGTAGATACCTCTGGCCTTGGGTTCTGTCCACCGCCAACATTTGACGCCTGATAAGACTGCATTGGTCCCTGACCCTTCAGTCTACAGTATGTTTTTATGTGGCCTTCTCCCACAATTATGACATACTCTCTTGTCCTTTTGGCAATTAATTTTTTTTTTTGCCCAACTTCACCACAGTTGTGGCACTGAATTACTCTGCTGATCCAACCTGAGCCTCTGGCAGAGTCAGACTGAGTTGTCTCGGTCTTGGCACGACCAGACTTTTCAAACTTGGTAGGAGATGCCGGTCGTTTGAATGAACCAACCTGGCGATCCTGTTGCCCACCCTTTCCCTTAACTTGCTTCTCCCGTTTATGGGCAGACTCCTCCAATGTGACCTCTGTCGACTCTGGGCGGTCAATATCCTCTGTCTAATCAAGCAATGTCTAGAGCAGTCCTTTCGACCAACTCTGGTCCAAGCAGAATCTTGTCGGCATTCTTATCCTAACAAATCGGAGATCTGCATTTGAGACCATACAAAGCTTCAAACGGAGCCATCTTGATCTTAGCATGTTAGCTATTATTGTACGTGAACTCAATCAGACTCAAGCTGTCTTCCCAGCTAGTCGGACGATCGAGTGCACATGCTCTTAACATATCCTCCAGGGTTTGGATGGTTCTTTCAGACTGTCCATCTGTCTGAGGATGAAATACTGTACTGAATCTTAATTCAGTTCCCATGGCCTTATAAAGCTATTGCCAGAACCTTGACATGAATCGGCCATCTAGATCCGATACAATGGTCTATAGGAATGCCATGTAAACGGACAATCTCCTGGTGGAAAACTTCTGCTGACCTCTGGGTCACCCAAGTAACCTCAGTTTCCAATGCAAACACTATTGCTGCTAGTTCTAGGTCATGTGTTGGTTAGTTTGCTTCATAGGTTTTCAATTGTCTAGATGCATATGCAATAACCTTGCCCCTCTGCATCAAAGACACATCCCAACCCATTTCTCGAAGCATTACTATAGACCATATAACCATCATTCCTTCCGACAATGCCAAAACTGGTGCATAAGTCAGACACTGTTTCAACTTCTTGAAAACTGGGCTTGCACTTGTCATCCCAGACAAGTTCTTGTTGACCTTGTGGAACAGACTGGTCATAGGTGGAGTGATGACGGGGCTAAAGATGCACAAGCAAATGTCGTTGATTAGCCTTATCAAAATAAATTATCCTAACAAACCTACTAAACAAAGTATAGCAGACAAGTAAGGGTCGAATCCCACAGAGAAGGTATGATGTAATATGCAATCGTGAATGACAAGTAACAAGCAATTGGGGGTTTTGTAGTCAAGAGAACGAAGCAAACAAGCATGCAGATTGAGTAAAATCGAGAGAATAATATGAGGGAAAGTAGTCCTGTTAGAGAGAAATCCACAGTACAAAGATAGAGTTTGATCCCTGAAATCTATTCAATCCAAGTTCAATTATTTATCCTTATAGTCGTTCCCACCTTAATCTTAAGTACTATTGATTCTCACAGTTGTCAATAGACTTATCACTATGCCAATGATAAAGTACAACTGATTCTCACAGTTGTCAGCGTACTTTAGCCCCAACACAGCAATAGCGATGCACACAAGGATTTAGGAACCCCTATACGCACAAACGTCTTTGCCACTAAATATGCACTCGGAACCCCTATATGCAATCCTAGCAATTGATAACAAGCATTCAACCTAGGTGATCAGGCTAAGAAGAACAACTATAAATCGTAGACGTGGTAAGCAAGAGAATCAATCCAACAATTATAAGGATAAGAACAAGGAATAGAAATCTCACAAACACATCAAAGTACTGCTTCAATCGTCTAACAGAACAAAGGAAAGTTAGTTCTCCATCAAAGGGGATGAAAAACTATAATATGAAATAACGATCAAAAGTAGTTCGATAACAAGATGTGTCTAAGTGTTCGCAGACTGGCTTGGAGGCTGTGTAACATTAGGTTAAATAGAGTTAACCTAAAGCCCAAGATCACAAAACCAATCCAAAAGGAAACAAATAAAATAACAAAGTCTGAAATAGAAATAAAAGGAAATAAATATAATCTAGCGCGAGGCAATAAACACGTCCACCGCGGGGCGGTAAAGATCCACCGCGGGGCTTCTGCTCTCCACCGCTGGGCGGTGGCCTCCTCTCACGCGGGGCTTCATCATCACTGGGAGTCATCACCGCGGGGCGTCACTGCTAACGCGGGGCGGTGATCTCCAAACTTCAACTCTCATCTTCTTCTCTTCTCCAACTGCTCTCCAAATACTACCAAGTGTTGATAGCCTTCTCCATAGATGTTCCAGCAGCTCCATCTCCATCTCTAAGCTCCAACTAAGCTGCCAATCCTTGGATTTCTTCACTTCTCTCCATAATATCTGGATCGCAGACTTAGCACTAAAACAACTCCAAAACTCCTCCAAATCATGCTAATAGATGCTAGAAAAGGTGTATGAAATAACACCTATCAAATTCCCCCATACTTAGACCTCTACTCGGCCCGAGTAAGCTAAAGAAAAGCTCACCCTCTCAATCAATACCAAGGACTCAGGAAGTACAAGAAAATGTGACTCCAACAACTCCAACACATCAACAATACGCCCAAAACAACCAAAACAAGTGATGCAAGAACAATCTAACCTAACTCCCGTCTATCTCCTTATCGCTCCATGAGTGGCCTACCCGACAATCCTACTATGTCACCCTTCTTATGATGCCTCGCCGAAAGATAAGAGAAATCCTAAAATCACTCTTCTTCTTTTTCACTCATTTTGCCAAGGCGCCCTTTCGGGTTTTCACCAAGCACTCATTTCATTTTCCAATAGACGTTCTCACATAAGCTTGCATCACTCTAGTCCAACTTTTCCCTGGTCTAATACCAGCCGGACTATCTGCTTTTTACCTGAACCGCCCTTTCGGTTTTCAGTCCATCCCAGGATTTTGATTGCCTTTTTACTTCTTTTTGGCTTTTTTTTTCCAAAACAAAATCAACACTGCAGAAAACGAATACAGAAATAAAGCTATGTACACTAGCTAGCAAGAATAGCAAGTCTATATCCCTCCCCCATACTTAAACCGAACATTGTCCTCAATGTGAAAAGAGAACGTCAAATGATAGGGAAAGAGAGAAATAAACTCACTGTGGACCGGAAGGTGGTGGCGGGTACATCCCAAAGTAGTACTGCAGATGAGTGTCTATAGTTTCCAGACGCTCATCTATCTCATCGTGAAGCTGGGTCTGCCAAGTTTGCAGACCGGTCTCTACTCTGGAAGTCCACTGATCATGGCGCATAGAGAAGTTATCCCATCTAGCGTACATCTCCTGCCATGGTGCGACAGGTCCATACACAGATGAGGACTCCTCAAACTGTGAAGCACTAGGGTCGTCCCCCTCCTCGCGATCAGCAGCAGCATATCCACCACTAGGGCCCTCTCCATATGGACCCGAAGAAACAACGGCAGCGGCATCAGCAGCAGGCGTCTGGCCATCGCTATCAATCCACCAGCCCGCGTATGAAGGCGAGTAAGTGAACTCTCGCGGAACACTCAAAATATGGCCCTCGTAAGCCGTCCAAGCCACATCACCATCCTGCCCCAGCGGCTTCACCGTAGAGCACACCCTCATGTGTGCGGCATCATATAAAACGCAGGGAACCGGCCGAGCAATCCGATCGCAAGCAATCACATCAGCGTAGAGGAGAGTAATCAAGCTACCCCCACAAATATCTCTAGGCTCGCCCTCACGAATCCTCCACAGGGAACTCAGGAAAAGAGTTGCCTAACACAGAGTAAGCTCAACCGTTCCCAGGATGCTCAAAAACCACTGGAAGTCCTTCATGGGCACCTTCCCATCGTCAGCATGGCCAAAGAAATCTCTCATCAACACCTTGTGGATCAACCGCAGACACGGGTTCACTAACTTCGAATTCACCTCATGCCCCGTCTTGAAAGTCCTCCTAGTAGCAGCCCGCCAGAAAGCAAACATCTCATCCTCCTGAAGCCCATTCGACCAGCCAAGGGTCGGTTTCTTCGTAATGCCCAGGGCCTTGTGGATCGCCCTCCTCGACAGAGAATGCTCACGTCCATTGTAGGAGAACGCGATCTTGCGCAGGAAGGTATCATCACCCTCCTCGCGGTTGAACCACCGGAACGAAGAAATGAATTGAAAGCATAGCTCAGGATACGCGGGGGCTGCCTTGCCCAGAAATCCTCCCAGCCCACACTGCGTTAGGCACATCGTCACACACGCGAGCATTCCCATCTGCTCCAGAGTCGGCGTGTGGAAAAATTTAGAAGGCACCACCTTTCTCCCCTTCACAATATCGTACAACTCACTCTCATCCCTACTCGTCGACGCCTTCTTCTTGCCTTTGGGAGCCATAAGTGAAGAATTGAAATGCTCAAATCAGAAGACAACAAAGAATACTCACAATCAAGCAAACACAGGTTCTGTAGAGACTCAACGCAGGGCGGTAGCGTCGCGGCGAGAAACTGACAACAGGTCACCGGGTCGCAGTGAGGTCGGCGCGGGGCAGTAGCAATAGAGACGCGAAGCGGTGGCAGCGCGAGGCGGAGCTAAAGCGAGGCGAGACAACATCGGCGCGGTGGGGGTTGTGTTTGGGCTGGGCTGTGAGGCTAGACTCCAAATGGGGGTATGGGGGCTAGGAAATGCTCAAGGTCGAGAGGGGATTCAGGGAGAGTGAATGGAAAATAGGAGAAGGAGAATTGAGGGGGGGCGGTGGAAATTTTATGTGGGGCTAGGTCAAGGTAGGGTAAGGTGAAAAGAAAGGGTTGATGGGCCGGTCATGTACCATGACCCATATGAGAAATCTTGGCCCAAAAATGAAGCCCAATCCGTCAAAACCTTAGTAACCACTTAAGAAATAAGCTTTTACTCACCCGTTTAAGTTTTTTTCGGGGCCCATTATTCTTGCTTTTTTTTTTTAAAAAAAAAGTTGAGAATCGATACCTGACTGTCACCGCGGGGCGGCAGCTCCACCGCGAGGCGGTAGGAAAGTGCCGCGGGGCGGTGAGAAAGGCTGGGCACTTCATCTCTTCTCGGGTTTACTTTCGTACCTGAAATGTGAGTAACAGGCGAACGAAACAAAGCAAAATAAACTACGAAAATAATCTAATAAAAAGAAAAAGAGATCAAAGAAATACAAACACGGGTTGCCTCCCGGACAGCGCCTTGGTTATCGTCGTCGGCTCGACGTATTGCAGATCAACTACCATTTTGGGTAGGATTCTTTCGGAATCCTCCAACTTGTCTCTTCCTGGTGAGACCTCTCATGGAAAGGTTTGAACCTTAGACCATGGTCTTTCTTCGCCACCCACTCCATGTGCATTCTCTTTGGGGTGTCGCCCCCATACTTAGAACGATGTGGGGGCCGATATGGCTCAACCTGAACATGCTGCACATCACTAGATAAAGGCTTGTAGCCTTGTGTGGTTAGTGCAGGGGGGCAAGTGCCCAAAGTAGAGGAATCTCCTATGTCAGCTAATAAGACACCATCCACAGGCAAATCATGAAAATCATGCAACTCAATGGGTCCATCACTAGTGGAACACTCAACTACGGCCTCTACTGCATCAATCTTAACATTATCATGCACAGAATCATCAAAATCATTAATGCAGAGAGGAGGAGGAGACTTAATGGAATTAGCTTTATGAATATCATGCTGAAAAATTATTCCATCAAACTCCATAGTCAGGCTACCACTATCAACATCTATCTTAGTCATGGAAGTCTTCATAAAAGGTCGCCCTAGCATAACCGGGGCAACTTGCTCATCATAATCCATATCCATAACAAAGAAATCAGCAGGAAATATCAAAGGACCTATCCTAACAAGGACATCTTCTACAACACCCTTAGGGGGTACACACGATCCATCAGCAAGTTGTATCACAATACTAGACCCACGCAAGGGTCCTAATTCCAATTTCTCAAGTAAAGAATAGGGTAAAACATTAATTGAGGCACCCAAATCAAGTAGGGCTTTCTCAAAAACATGCTCACCTATAGTAATAGGAATAGTAAACATACCTGGATCCTTGCACTTCGTAGGTAGACGCTTCTGAACCACAGCTGACACTTGTTCGCCCACTGGACTCTTCTTCTGAGTCTTCTGCCTTTGAGATTTCTTCACCGTGCAGAGCTCCTTTAAGAACTTGGCATATCGCGGGATAGCCTTGATAAGCTTCAGCAGGGGAATGTTCACCTCACAGTTCTGGAACGTGTCGAACATGTCTCTATCATCGACAACTCTTTTAGCCTTTAGCGCCTCTGGAAAAGGTGTTGGGGGCTTCTCTGAACGTAGGGGAGGAAACACTGGACGAACGTAGGTATCAACATAGACATCGTCAGTAGGAACAGATTTCTGAGGAGCAGCTCGCGGCGAGCCCACCACGGGGCGTAAATCGTCACCGCGGGGCGGTGGGGTCGCGTTGACATTACTGGGCATAGGCACCGGGTCGCGGCGGAAATTGCCGCGGGGCGGTGCGGTGAGTTCCTTTTTTTCGGAAATTTCTTTCTCCTCTTCAGCAATAGGAGACATAACTTCTTTACCACTTCTCAGCGTGATAGCACTCACGTTCTCTCTGGGATTCACAGTGGTCTGGGACGGCAGGGAGTTTGAGGTCCTCTGGTTGATTTTAGTCACCTCGTCGGCTAACTGGACAATCTGCCTCTCTATATTCTTGATACTCGACTCAGTAGCCTGCACATGCGTGGCAAAGTGCTGAGTCAAGGTCTTCAGTATATCCTCAGTAGAGGCTCCATAAGTTTGGCCTTGGGGCCTCTGTTGGTACTGAGCTTATTGCTGGTACTGTTGTTGCTGAGCCGGCTGATATTGCTATTGTGCCGACTGCTGACCACCTTGAGGGTCACTCCATCTAAATCCTGGATGGTCACGCCCTCTCTGGTTGTAATTGGGCTGGCCACCATACTGTTGTCTAGGGGCTCCATAGCCTCCTACAACATTAACTTCAGCAACACCATCATCTTGCAGCTGAGGACAGGTATCTGTGTGGTGGGCCTGGCTAGGACAAAGGCCACACAGTCTGGCTTGTTGAGGAGCATTCTGATTCGCCATCTTCATGACTATCTCCTTCAACTCGGCTAACTCAGATAATACCGGACTCGGTCCTGCAGGGGTCACAGCATTGACCGCCTTTCTTTGGTAAGTTTTTCCAAAGTTCCGGGTGCTTTCACTCATCTCTTGGATTCGGTCCATGGCTTCCTTCGGTGTCAGATTCAGAATACTGCCACCGCATGCAGCATCGACCATTCTCCTCTCTTGGTCCTGTAGACCGTTGTGTAAATAAAGGACAAGATCCTGCTGGGCGTATCCATGGAATGGGCAGCTGGAGCAGAGCCTCTTGAACCTCTCCAAATAATCAACAGTGTCTCATCACAAGCCTGCTCAATGTTGGCATTCGCCTTCTTCAAAGCATTCGCCTTCTTAATCGGAAAATACTTATCCAGGAACGCCTTGTGCAATTTCGCCCATGTATCTATGGTTCCTGGTGGCAAGTGATAGTACCAGTCGCTCGCATTGTCGAGTAAAGAAAAGCCAAAAGCTCTCATCTTGAACTGCTCTTCAGTCACGTTCCTGGGCTTCATCGTCATACAGACATTGTGGAACTTGCCCAGGTGAGATATCGGATCCTCTCCACTCAGACCGTGGAACTTAGGCAGGTAGTTAACAATTCCCGTCTTCAATTCGAAGTTCACCCCTTGATCCAGCGCAGGGATGATCACAGCTAGGGGTTCAGCCCCAATATTCGGTGCCGTAAGCTCTCGTAGAGTTCCGTTTCCAGCCATAGCAGTAGCTGGGATAGTAGCAACTTCAACGGTTTCAGTCTCAACGTTCTTGGTCGTGTCAGTCTCAGCGGCCAACACAGTCTCAATCTCTTCCCTTCGATCGCGCAGACGTCCAAGGAACGATCTTTCAATCTCTGGATCAAAAGCTAAGAGTGGGGAGTCAGTAGCACGGGTATCGACCATAAGATAGGTCTCCACCCAAAAATCAAACACGAAAACACACAACAAACAAAAACCTTTCCCGACAATGGCGCCAAATTTGACGGGGCTAAAGATGCACAAGAAAATGTCGTTGATTAGCCTTATCAAAATAAATTATCCTAACAACCCTACTAAACAAAGTATAGCAGACAAGTAAGGGTCGAATCCCACAGAGAAGGTATGATGTAATATGCAATCGTGAATGACAAGTAACAAGCAACTAGGCGTTTTGTAGTCAAGAGAACGAAGCAAACAAGCATGCAGATTGAGTAAAATCGAGAGAATAATATGAGGGAAAGTAGTCCTGTTAGAGCGAAATCCACAGTACAAAGATAGAGTTTGATCCCTGAAATCTATTCAATCCAAGTTCAATTATTTATCCTTATAGTCGTTCCCACCTTAATCGTAAGTACTATTGATTCTCACAGTTGTCAATAGGCTTATCACTATGCCAATGATAAAGTACAACTGATTCTCACAGTTGTCAGCGTACTTTAGCACCAACACAGCAATAGCGATGCACACAAGGATTTAGGATACATGCAAGTAGAAAGACGTACAAGTACTCACTCCCCTACTTAACATGCAATTGATTCTCACACACAAGTGTATGCTCAGAACCCCTATACGCACAAACGTGTTTGCCACTAGATATGCACTCGGAACCCCTATATGCAATCCTAGCAATTGATAACAAGCATTCAACCTAGGTGATCAGGCTAAGAAGAACAACTAGAAATCGTAGACGTGGTAAGCAAGAGAATCAATCCAACAATTATAAGGATAAGAAAAAGGAATAGAAATCTCACAAACACATCAAAGTACTGCTTCAATCGTCTAACAGAACAAAGGAAAGTTAGTTCTCCATCAAAGGGGATGAAAAACTATAATATGAAATAACGATCAAAAGTAGTTCGATAACAAGATGTGTCTAAGTGTTCGCATACTGGCTTGAAGGCTGTGGAACATTAGGTTAAATAGAGTTAACCTAAAGCCCAAGATCACAAAACCAATCCAAAAGGAAACAAATAAAATAACAAAGTCTGAAATAGAAATAAAAGGAAATAAATATAATCTAGCGCGAGGCAATAAACACGTCCACCGTGGGGCGGTAAAGATCCACCGCGGGGCTTCTGCTCTCCACCGCTGGGCGGTGGCCTCCTCTCACGCGGGGCTTCATCATCACTGGGAGTCATCACCGCGGGGCGTCACTGCTAACGCGGGGCGGTGATCTCCAAACTTCAACTCTCATCTTCTTCTCTTCTCCAACTGCTCTCCAAATACTACCAAGTGTTGGTAGCCTTCTCCATAGATGTTCCAGCAGCTCCATCTCCATCTCTAAGCTCCAACTAAGCTGCCAATCCTTGGATTTCTTCACTTCTCTCCATAATATCTGGATCGCAGACTTAGCACTAAAACAACTCCAAAACTCCTCCAAATCATGCTAATAGATGCTAGAAAAGGTGTATGAAATAACACCTATCAAATTCCCCCATACTTAGACCTTTACTCGTCCCGAGTAAGCTAAAGAAAAGCTCACCCTCTCAATCAATACCAAGGACTCAGGAAGTACAAGAAAACGTGACTCCAACAACTACAACACATCAACAATACGCCCAAAACAACCAAAACAAGTGATGCAAGAACAATCTAACCTAATTCCCGTCTATCTCCTTATCGCTCCATGAGTGGCCTACCCTACAATCCTATTATGTCACCCTTCTTATGACGCATCGCCGAAAGATAAGGGAAATCCTAAAATCACTCTTCTTCTTTTTCACTCATTTTTCCAAGGCGCCCTTTCGGGTTTTCACCAAGCACTCATTTCATTTTCCAATAGACGTTCTCACATAAGCTCACATCACTCTAGTCCAATTTTGCCCTGGTCTATTACCAGCCGGACTACCAGCTTTTTACCTGAACCGCCCTTTCGGGTTTTCAGTTCATCCCAGGATTTTGATTGCCTTTTTACTTCTTTTTGGCTTTTTTTTTTTCGAAAACAGAATCAACACTGCAGAAAACGAATACAGAAATAAAGCTATGTACACTAGCTAGCAAGAATAGCAAGTCTATATCCCTCCCCCATACTTAAACCGAACATTGTCCTCAATGTGAAAAGAGAACGTCAAATGATAGGGGAAGAGAGAAATAAACTCACTGTGGACCGGAAGGTGGTGGCGGATACATCCCAAAGTAGTCCTGCAGATGAGTGTCTATAGTTTCCAGACGCTCATCTATCTCATCGTGAAGCTGGGTCTGCCAAGTTTGCAGACCGGTCTCTACTCTGGAAGTCCACTGATCATGGCGCGTAGAGAAGTTATCCCATCTAGCGTACATCTCCTGCCATGGTGCGACAGGTCCGTACACAGATGAGGACTCCTCAAACTGTGAAGCACTGGGGTTATCCCCCTCCTCGCGATCAGCAACAACATATCCACCACTAGGGCCCTCTCCATATGGACCCAAAGAAACAACGGCAGCGGCATCAGCAGCAGGCGTCTGGCCATCGCTATCAATCCACCAGCCCGCGTATGAAGGCGAGTAAGTGAACTCTCGCGGAACACTCAAAATATGGCCCTCGTAAGCCGTCCAAGCCACATCACCATCCTGCCCCAGCGGCTTCACCATAGAGCACACCCTCATGTGTGCGGCATCATATAAAACGCAGGGAATCGGCCGAGCAATCTGATCGCAAGCAATCACATCAGCGCAGAGGAGAGTAATCAAGCTACCCCCACAAATATGTCTAGGCTCGCCCTCACGAATCCTCCACAGGGAACTCAGGAAAAGAGTTGCCCAACACGGAGTAAGCTCAACCGTTCCCAGGATGCTAAAAAACCACTGGAAGTCCTTCATGGGCACCTTTCCATCGTCAGCATGGCCAAAGAAATCTCTCATCAACACCTTGTGGATCAACTGCAGACACGGGTTCACCAACTTCAAATTCACCTCATGCCCCATCTTGAAAGTCCTCCTAGTAGCAGCCCGCCAGAAAGCAAACATCTCGTCCTCCTGAAGCCCATTCGACCAACCAGGGGTCGGTTTCTTCGTAATGCCCAGGGCCTCGTGGATCGCCCTCCTCGACAGAGAATGCTCACGTCCATTGTAGGAGAACGCGATCTTGCGCAAGAAGCTATCATCACCCTCCTCGCGGTTGAACCACCGGAACAAAGAAATGAATTGGAAGCATAGCTCAAGATACGCGGGGGCTGCCTTGCCCAGAAATCCTCCCAGCCCACACTGCGTTAGGCACATCGTCACACACGCGAGCATTCCCATCTGCTCCAGAGTCGGCGTGTGGAAAAATTTAGAAGGCACCACCTTTCTCCCCTTCACAATATCGTACAGCTCACTCTCATCCCTACTCGTCGACGCCTTCTTCTTGCCTTTGGGAGCCATAAGTGAAGAATTGAAATGCTCAAATCAGAAGACATCAAAGAATACTCACAATCAAGCAAACACAGGTTCTGCAGAGACTCAATGCGGGGCGGTAGCGTCGCGGCGAGAAACTGACAACAGGTCACCGGGTCGCGGTGAGGTCGGCGCGGGGCGGTAGCAACAGAGACGCGAAGCGGTGGCAGCGCGAGGCGGAGCTAAAGCGAGGCGAGACAATAGCGGCGCGGTGGGGGTTGTGTTTGGGCTGGGCTGTGAGGCTAGACTCCAAATGGGGGTATGGGGGCTAGGAAATGCTCAAGGTCGAGAGGGGATTCAGGGAGAGTGAATGGAAAATAGGAGAAGGAGAATTGATGGGGGGCGGTGGAAATTTTATGTGGGGCTAGGTCAAGGTAGGGTAAGGTGAAAAGAAAGGGTTGATGGGCCGGTCATGTACCATGGCCCATATGAGAAATCTTGGCCCAAAAATGAAGCCCAATCCGTCAAAACCTTAGTAACCACTTAAGAAATAAGCTTTTACTCACCCGTTTAAGGTTTTTTCGGGGCCCATTATTCTTGCTTTTTAAAAAAAAAAAAAGTTGAGAATCGATACCTGACCATCACCGCGGGGCGGCAGCTCCACCGCGAGGCGGTAGGAAAGTGCCGCGGGGCGGTGAGAAAGGCTGGGCACTTCATCTCTTCTCGGGTTTACTTTCGTACCTGAAATGTGAGTAACAGGCGAACGAAACAAAGCAAAATAAACTATGAAAATAATCTAATAAAAATAAAAAGAGATCAAAGAAATACAAACACGGGTTACCTCCCGGACAGAGCCTTGGTTATCGTCGTCGGCTCGACGTATTGCAGATCAACTACCATTTTGGGTAGGATTCTTTCGGAATCCTCCAACTTGTCTCTTCCTGGTGAGACCTCTCATGGAAAGGTTTGAACCTTAGACCATGGTCTTTCTTCGCCACCCACTCCATGTGCATTCTCTTCGGAGTGTCGCCCCCATACTTAGAACGATGCGGGGGCCGATATGGCTCAACCTGAACATGCTGCACATCACTAGATAAAGGCTTGCAGCCTTGTGTGGTTAGTGCAGGGGGCAAGTGCCCAAAGTAGAGGAATCTCCTATGTCAGCTAATAAGACACCATCCACAGGCAAATCATGAAAATCATGCAACTCAATGGGTCCATCACTAGTGGAACACTCAACTACGGCCTCTACTGCATCAATCTTAACATTATCATGCACAGAATCATCAAATTCATTAATGCAGAGAGGAGGAGGAGACTTAATGGAATTAGCTTTATGAATATCATGCTGAAAAATTATTCCATCAAACTCCATAGTCAGGCTACCACTATCAACATCTATCTTAGTCATGGAAGTCTTCATAAAAGGTCGCCCTAGCATAACCGAGGCAACTTGCTCATCATAATCCATATCCATAACAAAGAAATCAGCAGGAAATATCAAAGGACCTATCCTAACAAGGACATCTTCTACAACACCCTTAGGGGGTACACACGATCCATCAGCAAGTTGTATCACAATACTAGACTCACGCAAGGGTCCTAATTCCAAGTTCTCAAGTAAAGAATAGGGTAAAACATTAATTGAGGCACCCAAATCAAGTAGGGCTTTCTCAAAAACATGCTCACCTATAGTAATAGGAATAGTAAACGTACCTGGATCCTTGCACTTCGCAGGTAGACGCTTCTGAACCACAGTTGACACTTGTTCGCCCACTGGACTCTTCTTCTGAGTCTTCTGCCTTTGAGCTTTCTTCACCGTGCAGAGCTCCTTTAAGAACTTGGCATATCGCGGGATAGCCTTGATAAGCTTCAGCACGGGAATGTTCACCTCACAGTTTTGGAACGTGTCAAACAGGTCTCTGTCATCGACAACTCTTTTAGCCTTTAGCGCCTCTGGAAAAGGTGTTGGGGGCTTCTCTGAACGTAGGGGAGGAAACACTGGACGAACGTAGGTATCAACATAGACATCGTCAGTAGGAACAGATTTCTGAGGAGCAGCTCGCGGCGAGCCCACCACGGGGCGTAAATCGTCACCGTGGGGCGGTGGGGTCGCATTGACATTACTGGGCATAGGCACCGGGTCGCGGCGGAAATTGCCGCGGGGCGGTGCGGTGAGTTCCTTTTTTTCGGAAATTTCTTTCTCCTCTTCAGCAATAGGAGACATAACTTCTTTACCACTTTTCAGCATGATAGCACTCACGTTCTCTCTGGGATTCACAGTGGTCTGGGACGGCAGGGAGTTTGAGGTCCTCTGGTTGATTTTAGTCACCTCGTCGGCTAACTGGCCAATCTGCCTCTCTATATTCTTGATACTCGACTCAGTAGCCTGCACATGCGTGGCAAAGTGCTGAGTCAAGGTCTTCAGCATATCCTCAGTAGAGGCTCCAGAAGTTTGGCCTTGGGGCCTCTGTTGGTACTGAGCTCGTTGCTGGTACTGTTGTTGCTGAGCCGGCTGATATTGCTGTTGTGCCGGCTGCTGACCACCTTGAGGGTCACTCCATCTAAATCCTGGATGGTCACGCCCTCTCTGGTTGTAATTGGGCTGGCCACCATACTGTTGTCTAGGGGCTCCATAGCCTCCTACAGCATTAACTTCAGCAACACCATCCTCTTGCAGCTGAGGACATGTATCTGTGTGGTGGGCCTAGCTAGGACAAAGGCCACACGGTCTGGCTTGTTGAGGAGCATTCTGATTCGCCATCTTCATGACTATCTCCTTCAACTCGGCTAACTCAGATAATACCGGACTCGGTCCTGCAGGGGTCACAGCATTGACCGCCTTTCTTTGGTAAGTTTTTCCAAAGTTCCGGGTGCTTTCACTCATCTCTTGGATTCGGTCCATGGCTTCCTTCGGTGTCATCTCTTGTTGAGGAGCATTCTGATTCGCCATCTTCATGACTATCTCCTTCAACTCGGCTAACTCAGATAATACCGGACTCGGTCCTGCAGGGGTCACAGCATTGACCGCCTTTCTTTGGTAAGTTTTTCCAAAGTTCCGGGTGCTTTCACTCATCTCTTGGATTCGGTCCATGGCTTCCTTCGGTGTCAGATTCAGAATACTACCACCGCATGCAACATCGACCATTCTCCTCTCTTGGTCCTGTAGACCGTTGTGTAAATACAGGACAAGATCCTGCTGGGCGTATCCATGGAATGGACAGCTGGAGCAGAGCCTCTTGAACCTCTCCAAATAATCATACAGTGTCTCATCACAAGCCTGCTCAATGTTGGCAATTGCCTTCTTCAAAGCATTCGCCTTCTTCGTCGGAAAATACTTATCCAGGAACGCCTTGTGCAATTTCGCCCATGTATCTATGGTTCCTGGTGGCAAGTGATAGTACCAGTCGCTCGCATTGTCGAGTAAAGAAAAGCCAAAAGCTCTCATCTTGAACTGCTCTTCAGTCACGTTCCTGGGCTTCATCGTCATACAGACATTGTGGAACTTGCCCAGGTGAGAAATCGGATCCTCTCCACTCAGACCGTGGAACTTAGGTAGGTAGTTAACAATTCCCGTCTTCAATTCGAAGTTCACCCCTTGATCCAGCGCAGGGATGATCACAGCTAGGGGTTCAGCCCCAATATTCGGTGCCGTAAGCTCTCGTAGATTTCCGTTTCCAGCCATAGCAGCAGCTGGGATAGTAGCAACTTCAGCGGTTTCAGTCTCAACGTTCTTGGTCGTGTCAGTCTCAGGGGCCAACACAGTCTCAATCTCGGCTTCTTCCCTTCGATCGCGCATACGTCCAAGGAACGATCTTTCAATCTCTGGATCAAAAGCTAAGAGTGGGGAGGTAGTAGCACGGGTATCGACCATAAGATAGGTCTCCACCCAAAAATCAAACACGAAAACACACAACAAACAAAAACCTTCCCTGGCAACGGCGCCAAATTTGACGGGGCTAAAGATGCACAAGCAAATGTCATTGATTAGCCTTATCAAAATAAATTATCCTAACAAACCTACTAAACAAAGTATAGCAGACAAGGGTCGAATCCCATAGAGAAGGTATGATGTAATATGCAATCGTGAATGACAAGTAACAAGCAACTGAGTGTTTTATAGTCAAGAGAATGAAGCAAACAAGCATGCAGATTGAGTAAAATCGAGAGAATAATATGAGGGAAAGTAGTCCTGTTAGAGCGAAATCCACAGTACAAAGATAGAGTTTGATCCCTGAAATCTATTCAATCCAAGTTCAATTATTTATCCTTATAGTCGTTCCCACCTTAATCGTAAGTACTATTGATCCTCACAGTTGTCAATAGACTTATCACTATGCCAATGATAAAGTATAACTGATTCTCACAGTTGTCAGCGTACTTTAGCACCAACACAGCAATAGCGATGCACACAAGGATTTAGGATACATGCAAGTAGAAAGACGTACAAGTACTCACTCCCCTACTTAACATGCAATTGATTCTCACACACAAGTGTATGCTCGGAACCCCTATACGCACAAACGTGTTTGCCACTAGATATGCACTCGGAACCCCTATATGCAATCCTAGCAATTGATAACAAGCATTCAACCTAGGTGATCAGGCTAAGAAGAACAACTAGAAATCGTAGACGTGGTAAGCAAGAGAATCAATCCAACAATTATAAGGATAAGAAAAAGGAATAGAAATCTCACAAACACATCAAAGTACTACTTCAATCGTCTAATAGAACAAAGGAAAGTTAGTTCTCCATCAAAGGGGATGAAAAACTATAATATGAAATAACGATCAAAAGTAGTTCGATAACAAGATGTGTCTAAGTGTTCGCAGACTGGCTTGGAGGCTGTGGAACATTAGGTTAAATAGAGTTAACCTAAAGCCCAAGATCACAAAACCAATCCAAAAGGAAACAAATAAAATAACAAAGTCTGAAATATAAATAAAAGGAAATAAATATAATCTGGCGCGAGGCAATAAACACGTCCACCGCGGGGCGGTAAAGATCCACCGCGGGGCGGTAAAGATCCACCGCGGGGCTTCTGCTCTCCACCGCTGGGCGGTGGCCTCCTCTCACGCGGGGCTTCATCATCACTGGGAGTCATCACCGCGGGGCGTCACTGCTAACGCGGGGCGGTGATCTCCAGACTTCAACTCTCATCTTCTTCTCTTCTCCAGCTGCTCTCCAAATACTACCAAGTATTGGTAGCCTTCTCCATAGATGTTCCAACAGCTCCATCTCCATCTCTAAGCTCCAACTAAGCTGCCAATCCTTGGATTTCTTCACTTCTCTCCATAATATCTGGATCGCAGACTTAGCACTAAAACAACTCCAAAACTCCTCCAAATCATGCTAATAGATGCTAGAAAAGGTGTATGAAATAACACCTATCAAGTGATCTTAGAAAAATCCTTCCATGAACCGTCTATAATGCTCAGCAAGCTCTGGGAAACTGCGCACCTCGCTCATACCCTGAGGCCGCTTCCAAACAACTATTGATTCACTCTTCTGGGGAATAACCATAACCTCATTCTTATTGATCACATGGCCTAAGAAAGCCACTTCTAGATCCAACAATCGCACTTAGCCCACTTTGCGTACAGCCGACTTGGTCTAAGGACCGATAAGGCAATCCGCAGATGTTCCCTGTGAGCTTCCTTGCTCGGGAAAATATCAAAATGTCATTGATGAAGACCACTATGAACTTATTCAAGTACTGGTCTAAAACATCGATGCACTAGGTTCATGAAAACTACTGGAGCATTCGAAGCCCAGATGGCATGACTACAAACTCGTAGTGACCATCTCTCGTCCGAACGCAATCCTCGGAATATCATCCTCACGAATCATGAGCTGATAAAAACCAAACCTCCGATCGATCTTGGAGAAAACTTTTGCTCCCTGTAGTTGATCCAACAGATCATTACTCCTTGGCAACATATACTTGCTCTTGATCGTGACTTTATTCAACTCTCGAAAGTCAAAACAAAGTCGAAACGGTCCATCTTTCTTTTTGACAAATAAAACTAGGGCACTCCTACTCAAGGTGATGCACTCAGCTTTATATAACTTTTGTCAAGAAGATCCCTGAGTTGCTTCTTCAACTCTTGCATCTCAACAGGAGCCATCCGATACGGTGCCTCAGAGATCGGCGTGGTACTCGGCTCGAGATCAACGGCAAACTCCACAACACGATTCGGGGTATCCAGGAATATCTTCTGGAAAGACACCCGAAAATCCTCTAACCACATGAATATCAAAAACTGAAGTCTATCACTGCCTTATGACGCTTCCGTCAATCCATATCGAGAATAATTATCGTATGGGACCATGATTATTTAGGTCAAATCGCTTTGAATTTCTTACCCTTGATGGTAATCGACAATTCCGACAGACGATTGGTTCTAACCAAATATTTCATATTAATAATATTTATAACCAAAGGTTCACAAACTTAGCCGCATACAGAACTTAACTTACAACCATCCAAAATGAAAGTATGTGTAGCACCTACATCAACAACACATTAACAAAAGTAGAACGCAGATACAAAGTACTCTAAGCATTAGGAGCATAGGGTCCATCCGCCTCACGCATCACGTAAAGACGTTGACCTTGACTTCCAGAAGTCACTGGGGCTTTCCGCTTATCCTGCGCAGTTGTCTGCATCGAAGGATTGGAAGTCTCTGCTGGTTTAAACCTAGGTCTGTTGTTTGAATTAACAGACCCCTGTTGTGACTCCGCTCCTTTTTGCATTCCCTGCCGACAGAACCTCTGCATATGTCCTTCCTTTCCACAACCAAAACACGTCTTCTTCTAATTCCGACATGCAAAATTCTTGTGCCCAGATGCACCACAATTATGGCATTGGATCAGACTCTTGCTCTGACCCGATTGTTGAGTTGACCCATCTCGAGTCATTTCTGTCTTTGCCTTGCTGGACTTGGCAAAATCAGAAGGTGGTGCGGGATGTTTAAACCCACTTGCCTGAGGCTGGTTCTGCACTTGCCTCTGGCTATCACGCTTCCTGGTTGACTCCTCCAGAGTTACCTCCAACTTGTAGGCCGCATCCACGTACTGCTCGAGAGTAGAGCATGTGTGGTGTACCATCCATGGTTTAATATCTGGGTTCATCCATTCATGGAAGTACCAGATCTTCTGAGCCTCACTGGATATCTCTGGTTCAGCATACTGCAGCAAATGATTGAATTTAGTGGCAAGCTCGGTCACCTTCAATCCATCCGTCTTAGGATACAAGAACTCCTTGTGTTTCTCCTCCCTCATAGCACGAGAGAAGAAACGGTCCGTCATCCTGGTCTTAAACATTGACCAGGTCAATACCGGGCTATCAGCTAAGCCGATACTCTCCCACCATTCACTGGCTTATTCCTTTAATTGTAGAGAAGCTATGTGCACTTTCTCCGCTTCAGTGCACTCCACATTACGGAACAATCGCTCCATGTGGGAAAACCAATGAGCCACTCTGACTGACTCTCCCTTTCCATCGTAGCTGTCGGGTCTCATAGAGTTAATGGCCTTCAGAGCTCGGCCATACTCCCATCTATTCCTGATCACGCCTCCCTGTAGTACCTGGTTCTCTTGTTCCTCAAACCTCGGAACTTCTGGAGGTACTGGCACTCCTTGTGCCTGAGGTGCGATTGGTCGCATTATCTCGGTGAATGCTTGCATAACAATCCCCCGAATTGCTACGACTGTTGCTGCATCGAGCACTACTGGAGCGTCGGCCTGAGCTTGGCCATTGCCTCCTGTATTATTGTTGAAGACAGACTCACGCTCTCCTGATGGGCCTGCATCAATCCTGGGGTTTGGTCTGGGGTCATTGCTCGGCCTAGCACCAGCACGGATAACGTTCCTTGTGTTCACCATATGTTTACTGATCAAATTCCAAGGATTTTATCACATTAGTATCATTATGATATACTTATTGTAATAAAATCAACTTAGAATAGATCAAACTCGTAAATTTCTATTGATGAACTGAAACTGAGATACTAGGATCTACAACCTCAAATCACAACGAGCGAACTGGGAATCAAGCCTAACTGGAGATGGCGAAACCACCTCGGCTCCTCTCGGGTTCCTCTGAAGAGAACAGAATGCATCCATATCTAGCAGGGCAATGGGAAATAAATTAGTCTTTCTAGACATAGAAGCAAGCTTACTATATCAGACTATACATAAGACATGACTATGAACGGTGTTTTCAAATTCTTTTCATTTAAAAAATTCAGAGCCCTTTTAAAGCATTTTCAAAAATGGATAAATGATTTTTAAAATCCCAAACCCGTTTTAAAACCTTTGGCTCTGATACCACAACTGTAACACCCCCAAATCTGAACCCATTTGGAAAGGTATTACCGCCAGTGACCTCAGTGTTCCTTACCGAGATCACCCAAGGCTTTACCGTTTGAATACAAACCATGAAATACAATGATACAAAATGATAACTTTATTCATATAAAACATGAGTCCCTGGATTACATCCCAATCCCGAATAGGACAAACACAAAGTTTAACAAAGTACAGCGGAAGTCTTTAAACAAGGTACAACGGAAGTCTTGTAAATATATTACAAACAAGGATCTTGACCACAATGGTCATCTCCCAAGGATCTCAACCTGATTAAAAGAAATTATTAAAAACATCCAAAAACAACCGTCGTCTTCATAGTCAATCTAGTCTCCTCAAATCTTCGCTTTATCTGATGTGCCGAATCGAACGGATGACACCAGCCAACCATGCAGAGAACAATTGCGTTTGGTTAGTCTACTGAATAGACTATGCAAGGGTACAAAGCAGAGTGATTTGAAGCAGTCGTATTAGGTTAGACTCATCGCTTCCTGAATAATAACCGATGACGATAGTCAACCATCATACTCCTACTGGAATAAACAAGAGGTATGCACAAGAGAAGATTCTGGAAGACTGAATCTTCACAGAAATTGACCCGAAAAGAGACTCCAAGAGATTGAGTCTTTAAGGAAATATGACAAATCTGGAACGTTTAAAGAATCAGACAACAGCGATTTAAAAGCTGACTTAGATGTTTCGGTTCACGACCAACCTCACCGCTTACAGCGAATCCAGATTGGAAAGAGAACGTACTCTGATCAAAAGTTGAGACGAGCTTTCCTAGCTGCACTATTTACTTAGCTGCACTCCTCGCCAAAGGTATATTAATTATGTGCATTCGGGCACTTTATCTTATTGAATTCCAAAACCCACATTACGTTATAAGCTTTTAAACATATGCTCTGTCATGCAGGACATACAACTAAGGAATGGACCTCACAGAATCCAAGCCTCTGGACTTATATCGAAGGAATGAACCTCGCAGAGTCCAAGCCTCTACTATCGTAGGGTCTTGCTCGCCCTTAACAGTTATAAAGAAACGAATGGACCTCTCAGAATCCAAGCGTTCCTATGAATACTCATGCTAACTAACAGTTCAAGCACAACAATAGTTCAGGATAAATCCACATAAATGCCCTCAAGGCGAACATAAATAATAACGTTGTTCTAACAAATATACAACCTATTAATATCATTATTACAGTTTCCAAAACAGTTTATAAAACCATTTCCAGACAAACACAATAATCATTTCAAATTAATTACTCAGATAAACAACTGATAATTAATGTAAATATGGAACGATGAGCAAGAGCGAACCGCCACTTGCCTGAGTCCACAGAGATTGAACGAAGTCTAACGACGGGATTCCGGGCTCGACACAGAGATGAATCTGCCAACTCTGGTACCTTCGGATCGACCCATATAGAAACCCTAAGTTAGATTCGACAAACAACAATACAGAAACTACGAAAGGACGAAAGGAATCAACGGAAATGAAACCCGAACGAAGGCCTCGGAAGCCAACCACAACAACTCACGACCACCACCTCTCGCCGGCGGGCGCCGCCCAAATCACGGCGGGCGCCGCCTTAAATGCGGCGGGCGCCGCCTCACACGCGGCGGGCGCCACTCAACCACGGCGGGCGCCGCCCATCTGCGGCGGGCGCCGCTCCTTGGCCACACATCACGGCGGCTGGGCAACCTCATCACGGCGGGCGTCATTCTCCACGGCGGGCGCCGTTCCTGGCGGCGGGCGCCGTCTCCCTGGCGGCGGTCGCCGTCTCCCTGGCGGCGGTCGCCGTCTCCCTGGCGGCGGTCGCCGTCTCCCTGGCGGCGGTCGCTGTTGCGAACGAAAACAGAAATACGAGAGGGAAAAACTTACCATCGACGATCGGTTTGGCTCGTCTTCCGCCTTGCTTGGTTTCTAGGCCTCTAAGGGTCTCCCAAGCTTCCTTTGGACACCGAGAACGACACCGACCGAGCTCCGACGCTCGACTCAAGCCTTCCGAGAGGGAGCGTTTTCCTTGAGAGCATTTTTTAGAGTTTGAGAGCTTGAGAGCATTTTAGGATTTCCAACCCCTTCACTCTCTCCCAATGCTCTCTATTTATAGGCAAACCCAAGGGTTAGGAAGGTGCTAGGAAGCTTCCTCTCCAACCTTTGGGTAATAACCTCTTGCACTTTGCCTCTTGGACAATAACCTTCGGTTAAGGAATCTTGTACTTTATGCCCATTAGATAACAACTCTTGGGTAATAATCTTAACCCGCGTTAAATAAAGTTGTACACGAACGAGTATTAACTCCCAAAATACGTCGACTGTATATTATTTCACTGAGAAAAATATTACAGAGACAGAGCACATTACAGAATGTCTTAAGCTCTCAGAATTAAATCCGACATACCAAACGGACGTTCGGGAAAAATCCATAATTCCCAAAATAGCCTTACAAAATTACGGGGTATCACATTGATCTCCTAAGCCATATCATCTATCTGACCTTGATGGTGTATCTTAGAGTTAACCTCATACACCCCAACAAACCTTTTGAAGCTTGAAACAAAGCGAGTATCATTATAGTATTGAGAGTGTTGAACAGTACTCTCAATCAAGTTACAAGCATCATCAACCTCCATACTCATAATTCTACCACCTGTTGAAGCATCGGTGACAAGCCTGGTAGAACTATCAACGACATTGTAAAAGACATGTAGCAGACTCCATTTAGGGTGCCCATGATGGGGGCACATCATCAGTAGTTCTTTGAATCTCTCTCACCCCTCATATAGAGACTCTCCATCTTTCATCTAGAAGGCAGTAATCTGAGGAAAGCCCTGACCAACTCATCCCAAGTCGTTATGGAAACTTGAGGCATGGCCTTGAACCAAGCCTTTGCCCTGTCTCGTAGAGAGAATGAGAAAGCATAGTAGAAGAGAATCGTAGGACACCTCATGAATCTTCACTGTGTCCATCAGCTCTGTAAAAGTACTTAGATGTTGATGACAATTCTCAGATGGTAGACCTCCAAATTGATTTTGTTGAACCATGTTGATCAGAGAAAGTTTTAGCTCAAAATTTCGGGCTTGCACTAGAGGTTGAATCACACCAAACATAGGACCTAGGTGATTTGGCAGCACATAATCACCCAACGCCATGCGTGCAATTTGGATTTGTAGATTAGGATTGTTCCCATCTCCGTCGTCAACCATTGCTTGTTCTCTGGCTTCGCGTTGTTGCCTTCATCTTAAGAGAAAAGTACGCTCAAGTTCAAGATCGTAGTCGTTGAGATTATCACCGCTCAGGAATCTTTGCATCTAATGAAAACAATCTTGAAAGCAAAGATACAAAAACAAGATAAAAAATAAAATGAAGACTTAGTCGAACCAGTTGTAAGAAAACAACTTATACTAGCAATAGTCCCCGCAACCACGCCAAAAACATGATAGGAAAAAAAGTACCCACAAGCGTATAAGATCAATTGTAGCTTTTCAAGTATCGTTCTCACGAGGACTATGTAGTATCAATTGTAACTTTAACTAGTAAGCTAAGCCAAAAGGAAAGAGTTTTGTTGAACTAATAACTACTAAACAAGAAATAAATTGCAAAAGATGATTGTAACCAATGGAATCAAGATTCTAGGAACCAGGGATCTACACAAAAAGTCTTGGTAAACTTACTACATATCTGTCACAAAATTGCATGAACTTGTTTGAAGGTAAGCTATCTAAAGTATCTACTAACTCATGTCAGATGATAATAGAGGTGCCTAAATTCCAACTAACCATCACTGTCGCGTAGAGCTAATCAAATCTAGACCCTTTGGGCACTCAGAATCAAGGGATAGACTGAGTTAACATTCGCCCTCGCGTTCCACTAATTCCAAATAAACCTATGATTTCTATGATAGCTTAGTAGTCCACAATAGTAATTAAGTTGATGTCGCATATATAACACTCATGTTCAATTCCTAGTAGTTTGATAAGAGTAATCTCCTATCGGTTTCGTACCCTATTTGAGTTATCTATTGAGGTTATCTCATGTCAGTATCAAACCTAATAGAAATCTAATCAACTTTCATCAATTGCATTAAGAACTCTAGAATTGAATCAAACAAAGTTTTAGGGTTCAATTCATGCAAATATCATATCCAAGTGTACATATACACTGTTTGAATCACCCCAACCGTATAAATATGGAATTAGCCAAACATGTTTGGAGAAACTGTAACACCCCCGATTTATATCGGTAGTGCCACACGCCAGTGACCTCGGACGTTACCGTCCAAAGCCACCCTAGGCTTTAATCGCAACAATTAAACTTAAATGCGTATATATATTAAATGAAAGATTAAACAGCGGAAGACATTTGTATGTGAAACTCAGCTCTTTTATTAAAAGATCTCTCATCAAACGAGAGTAGCGTCTTTACAACAGAGTAAAAATTTCAGCGGAAGACTTATAAATTACACAGCGGAAGACTTTTAAGAATCAACCTATAACATCGCTAGGTTATAAAGATATATTAAAGTAATATTTCACAACTTAAAACACTGACACATAAATCTTCGTCTGTAAGCCTCTTCTTCTTCGACTGGTTACTTTGACTTCAGGAACCAACCACTGATGTGCCGTATAGGACGGATGACACCAGCCAACCATGCAAGGAATAAAACCCGGTTGGTTAGTCTTATGAAAGACTAACCAACCGAGTTTTATTCCTTGCATGGTTGGCTGGTGTCATCCGTCCTATACGGCACATCAGTGGTTGGTTCCCGAAGTCAAAGTAACCAGTCGAAGAAGAAGAGGCTTACAGACGAAGATTTATGTGTCAGTGTTTTAAGTTGTGAAATATTACTTTAATATATCTTTATAACCTAGCGATGTTATAGGTTGATTCTTAAAAGTCTTCCGCTGTGTAATTTATAAGTCTTCCGCTGAAATTTTTACTCTGTTGTAAAGACGCTACTCTCGTTTGATGAGAGATATTTTAATAAAAGAGCTGAGTTTCATATACAAATGTCTTCCACTGTTTAATCTTTCATTTAATATATATACGCATTTAAGTTTAATTGTTCATATTAAAGCATAGGGTGGCTTTGGACGGTAACGTTCGAGGTCACTGGCGTGTGGCACTATCGATATAAATCGGGGGTGTTAAAATTATGGTATCAGAGCCGACTCTGGGTTACGAGTGGGCTTGGTCCGGTGGACGGTCGCTTGACCCAGAGGGTGGTCTTTGGGCTTGACGAGGTCGTCAAGGGTTTAAGTGGGGGTGATTGTAATACCCCAGATTTGTAATCCTTTATAAGGATTAGAATGCTACCCATGTCAACAAGAGCTCTTCCTTTTCCTGGTTCAAGTGAGGACAAAGAACTAGGAAGTTAAGCGTGCTAGAGCGGGAGTAGTACTGGGATGGATGACCTCTTGGGAAGTTCCCGGTTGGCATGGGGACAGCGATTCTAAGGCTGTGGGCCTTACAGAAACAAACAAAAACATCTTCAGAACAAAAAAAACATTCAACTAGATTAGAAGAAGAAGTTACTTGATTGGATCCTTGGAAATAATCTCTAATCTTGGAAAAATCTTCAAAAGAAACTCCAAAACACAATAGGGCTAGAACGACAATGTAGAAGATGAGAGAAGAGGGCTGGCAAATCATTTGAAAAGTATATAAAAGTTTCTAAAAATAGCATTGGGCCGAAGCCCATAAAATGCAGGAAAACATCATGTGTGAACGGACTGACAACAAACAGTGCAGTGATGTGCACAGACTGTCAACAGACCGTGCACATTATTTGAAAGGAGTGCACAAACTTCACGACAACCGTTCACATCAACTAAGAGTTGTGCACGGTTTGTGCACTTCAAAACTAGCTTGTACATACTCAGAGAGTGCACGAACTGCACATCAACCGAGCATCAGACCATGCATCTCAAATATGTGTGATTTTGCCCCCCTTTGAGTGGGATCTTTTACTCGGAGTAAAAAGACAAAGTGTAGCTCATCGAGTAAGTTTTCCAACGCCACCTCAATGACCCCAATATGATAAATGTTGCTCTTGAACGAAGTGTAGCAAGATAGAGATGTCAAAATGTCAACTTCAGTGCGTAGCCCATATTTTATCGTTACTTTCCTATAACATTTTGGGGCTCAATGCTCTTCAAAACTAGCTTGTACATACTCAAAGAGTACACCTTGACTCTTCAAATCTTCAACATTCATCTTCTAAGCTGGAAGGTTTTCCAAGGTGGATGAAAATCATGCAAAATTTGGGTGTAGACATCTATAGTAGAATCTTAACAAATAATGCCAGAAAATACCTTGAAAGTGCATGAGAGATTTAATAAACATATATTTTACACAAAATGCATGACCTAAAATCCATAAAACGGATATTATCAATATTCTTTTAAGTTACGATCTTAATCAGAGAGCTTTAATAAACATATATTTTACACATCAGGGTGATGTATTAATTCTAAACAATAGCAACAAAAATCAAAAAATAAAAATTAAGAAAACAAATCATACATGAAATAATATGATATCAAGTTCAAAACAAACTCATGAACCAATTCTAAAAAACAAAGCACATAATTATATAGGATTTTGGTTTATGAATTAATTAAATAATATTAAATGTATAAATATTAAGTAAAATATCAAATATGAATTAAGTTCAACAAATAGATTTTGTTACTCAATATAAAATATAAAATATTATTAAATGTATAATTATATAAGATTTTGGTTTATAAATTAATTAAAGATTTTGGTTCTAATGCAACTTCAACAAATAGATTTTGTTACTCAACTTTATGTAAAATATCAAATATGGATTAAGTTCTAAAATATTAAGATAGGTGATTATGATACATTTGCAACTATTGATGCGTTCCTGCCTTCGGATGCTGGATCGAGGTCTTGGTGGTGAGTCGCTCGTCTCGTATCCAAGTGTGGATTGATGGAACGCGGTGTTTGTCACTTCACGCGAGCAAGCGAGCGCGGTGACGATGGCGATGTGATGATGTGAATGAGACTTGCGACCTCAGGACTAGGCGCGATGGAGGGATAGGTGGCTCGATGGATCGAGCGGTGCCGTAGCGTCGGCGGCGGAGTGAAGGAGATGCGAAGATAGATTAGGGTTTTGACGTCCGATCAGGGGCGCATCACCCTCTCCCACTTGGCTGTGAAGCGTCCCCGCTTCACCACCATCGAACTCGGGCTCCACATAAGGCTCTAAGTCGGCGACGTTGAAGGTCGCATGGACACCGTAATCGGCTGGCAACTCAAGCTCGTACGCGTTGTCTCTAATGGCCTTTACAACACGAAAAGGACCATCACTGCGTGGCGCTAACTTTGACTTACGCTTGGCTGGAAAGCTTTTTTTGCGAAGATGCACCCACACCATGTCTCCTGGTGCAAAGATGACGCGGCGTCGCCCGCAATTATGCTGTGACGCGTATTGAGTAGCGCGGCATTCCAGCTGCTCTCGCGTTCGGCGATGTAGATCCTGGATCATCGCGGCGCGGTTGGCCGCGATAGTATTCTCAATGTCCTTCAGCGGTCGCGGCAGCATGTCGAGTAGTGTCAATGGGTTTCTGCCGTAGACGACCTCGAACGGGGTGAGCCTTATCGCGGAGAGCCTGGACCTGTTGTATGAAAACTCAACAATAGCAAGTAAGTCTTCCCAACGCTTGGGGTTGGTCTTGAGCATGGTCCGAAGGAGGGATCCTAGGGTTCGATTGGTCACCTCCGTTTGGCCATCGGTTTGGGGGTGGTAGCTAGTGGAAAAGAGGAGTTTTGTACCTAGCTTTCCCCAAAGAGTTCTCTAAAAATGCCCCACAAATTTAGTGTCCCTATCACTCACAATAGATCTAGGGATCCCATGCAAACGTACCACATTCTCAAAGAACAACGCGACGATGTCACTAGCATTATGGGTGGTCTTACACGCGATGAAATATGCCATTTTGGAAAACCTGTCCACAACAACAAAGATGGAGTCCTTACCCCTACGAGATAGAGGCAAACCTGTAATGAAGTCCATGGACAAACCTTCCCAAGGGCCTAGTGGGATGGGCAAGGGCGTGTAGAGGCCATAGGGATTTGAACTCGCCTTAGCGCGTTGACAGGTCAAGCAACTCTTACAATATTGCGTCACCTGGTTGGTCATCCGCGGCCAAAAGAAATGCTCACGAAAGGCAGCCAATGTTTTTGCAACCCCAAAATGACCGCGTCCTTCATGCGCTTCCTTAATTAGAAGGTGCCTAATGGAAGAGCTATGGATGCATAGGCGGCCGACCTTGTATAGGTAACCCTCATGTAAAAAGTAAGTGTCAAACTCGCGGTCTCTAAGGCAGTGCTCTAAAATAGGCTTAAAGAAGGGATCAATCAAGTATAAATCCTTAATTAAAGCAAAGCCAAGAACCTTAGTTTGAAGATGAGTAAGGAGGATATACCTTCGAGAAAGGGCATCGGCGACCACATTCTCCTTACCTTTCTTATGCACAACGACATAGGGGAACGTCTCCATGAATTCCACCCATCGAGCATGGCGACGTCTTAGGTGGGCCTTGCTCTTCAAGTAGCTAATGGCCGCGTGGTCCGAATGGATTACAAACTCGCGTGGCCAGAGGAAGTATTGCCAGGTCTTGAGCACGCAGACTAAGGCGTAGAGCTCCTTGTCGTGGGTAGGATAGTTCAAGGTGGCCCCTGTGAGCTTTTCACTGAAGAACGCGATAGGCCTCTTATCCTGGTGCAAGACCCCGTCAATGCCCACATTTGACGTGTCGCATTCAATCTTAAAGTGTTTGTTGAAGTATGGGAGTTGGAGAAGGGGCGCGTTGCACATGGCATCTTTCAACGCGAGGAATGCGTTCTCGTGTTGTTCCAACCAATTCACCGCGGCGCCTTTCCTTGTGAGCTCATGGAGAGGCGCAGCGATGGAGATGAAGTCGCGGACAAATCTCCGGTAAAATCCTGCCAAGCCAAGGAAGCTCCGTACCATGGTTGGAGTGGTAGGCGTGGGCCAATCCCTGATTGCCTTCACCTTGTCTTCATCCACGCGGAGACTATCTTTGGAGACCACATAGCCCAGAAAATTAGTCGTGTCTGAGGCAAAGCGACACTTGCCGAGGTTGGCATACAATTGCTCACGTCTCAAGCACTCTAACACAAGCCTAAGGTGCTCGTCATGCTCATCTAGACTACGCGAATACACCAAAATGTCATCAAAGTAAACCACAACAAATTTGCCCATAAATTCTCTCAAAACGTGGTTCATCAGCCTCATGAACGTGCTTGGTGCGTTAGTGAGACCAAAAGGCATGACGAGCCATTCATAAATGCCGTATTTTGTCTTGAATGCGGTCTTCCATTCATCACCCTCCTTCATGCGAATTTGGTGATAGCCGCTCTTCAAGTCAATTTTGGTGAAGTGGATCGCGCCGTGTAGCTCATCGAGCATGTCGTCGAGACGCGGGATCAGTTGCATGTACTTTACTATAATCTGATTGATGGCGCGACAATCGACACACATGCTCCACGATCCATCTTTTTTGGGCACGAGGACCACGCAAGGGCTTATGGATTCCCTCACGTAGCCGTGATCCAGAAGTTCTTGTACCTGGCGCTGCAACTCCTTGGTTTCCACAGGGCCAACGCGATAGGCAGCACGGTTGGGCAGAGATGCACCTGGCACCAAATCAATTTAATGCTCAATGCCTCATAATGGGGGAAGGCCCTGTGGAAGCTCCTCTGGAAAGACGTCATCAAACTCGTCTAGCAACGCGCTGATGGCGCTCAGCAAAGGGTCGGCGATCGGCTTCTCTGGAATGCAAGGAGTTGGCACCAAGAGGAAACATGGTGCCTTGCCGCTCAAGGTGGCAGTGAGGTCACTGGGCCGCGCAAGAAGCAACCTGTGCTCACAGGTTCCTTGTAACGCTGCACTTGTTGACGCGGCATTTGCACTTTCCTTGCATCGCGTTCGATCCTGTAAAATCTCATGTGGAGACATGGGTAAGAGGGTGACGCGCTTGTCGTGGTAAGTAAACACGTAAGTGTTTAAATAGCCATTGTGAAGAACGCGCCTGTCGAATTGCCATGGGCGCCCCAACAAAAGATGTGTGGCGTCCATTGCAATGACACCACAAAAGACTGAATCTGAATATTGGCCAATAGAAAAAGAGATAAGACATTGTCGAGTTACAATGTTACCAAAACTCGAAGAAATCCACTGTAGGCCATAGGGTTGTGGGTGAGGTGTGGTTGGCAGGTTGAAATGGTTGACCACCTTCTCATTGAATATACTACAACAGTTGCCTCCATCGATGATGACACTCAAGGATGCCGTCTTGACCAAGCAACGCGTATGGAAGAGGTTCTCGCGTTGGTAGACCAGTCGGATTCCTTGACAATGAGGATACAGCGCATGACAAGGCTGAGAGGTGTGCCATCATGGAGCGTGGCGGCTTCACAAGTGTAGGCCTCCTCGTTGTCATCCTCGATGGTCTCAAGCGGGGCCTCCTCCTCCTCGTAAGATTCATAGCCCGCGGCAATGCTGGAGAAGAGGACCTTCTTGTTGTTTGGACAATCCCTCTTGTAGTGCCCTCGCCCTCCACACTTGAAACATTCTAAGTCACGTGCACGCTCAGTGGCCGGTGAGGAGCCCTTTGGCGGCGGCACGCGACTGCATTGGAGGTGGACGTCGCGATCTCTCCATGGCAACCTTGATTGGACGCGCTGGTTCCTGTGGGTGGAGCGCGCACATTAGTAGTAGGGGATTGACCAGGGTTAGTATCATACTATCGTTGTCCTTGATTTTGCCAAGAGGATTGCCGGCGACGCGAGAGTTGGTTGTGTATTTGCATCACGGTGTGAGTCAAGGTGTTGAGATCCTTGATTGGCAAAATCTCGAGCTGGTCACGGATTGACACATTCAAGCCACTAAGAAACTTTGTCTGAAGGGTGGACGGAGCGACACTGATGCTTTCCTTGTAGTACATGTCCTCCAATTGAAAGAAGAACTTCAGAGGCGTTTTGGTGCCTTGTCGCGCCATGGAAATCTCCATTCGCATATGGTTTCTATAGTCGGTGGGCACGTACTTCTATGTCATGACGTAGACAAGCTGGTGCCACTCGGTGATGGGGACAAGGTGTCGATGAACACGGTCATCAACGAACCTGTGCCACCAAACGCGTGCAGCGCCTCAGAAGTGTAGCATTGCCGCATCAACATGCTCCTCCGTGGGGATGTGACAATATCTCAAAGTATACTCGATAGCCTGCACCCACTCAAGAAAAACAGCCGGATCATATTCACCAAAGAAATGCTCAATTTTTACCTTTACCTCGTGGCGGCTAAGCCTTGGTGTGTGTTGAGTAGGCTGGGGCGCATAAGCGCGTTGTGCAGGGGCCTGGGTGCGACGTAGTTGACGGCAAGCGCGACCATCCAGGATATCGTCAGCGGCTAAGACCGTGGGTGGCGCGTTGTACTCGACGCATTGGTGTCGTCGCGTAGGAACAGGGGCATCATTGCGGCGACGAAAGTCATACGGCATGTCCTCGTGGTGGTGGCCACGAGTGTCACGCGTATTGTTGCCTTGGACGCGATGCTATGGGCCTACTTGCTGGAGTAGGGGCGGAATCCAATCTGCGGGCCTATCCTGGAGCTCAATTGGATCACCAAGGGGAGGATGGTAGGAGCATGGGTTGATTATGCCCGCGTCCTCCATCTCCTCATCGTCGAACTCATCGAAGTCATCATGGATAGTCGGCGTCGTCGATCCATAGCCATCGGAGCCATAACGCGGTGTGCGCGTGCTTTGATGGCCAAGGTGGTCGTTGACGTCGAAGGGCACAAGAGTGGGATCATGGCGACGCTGACGCGGCTCAATGCCTGTGGCGTGGTAGGATCGACGCGGAAGGCCTGATTCGCGTTCATCGCGTCGTGCGCGGCCAACAAGAGGTGTTGAAGCAGTCTCGGGGCGGCGTCTAGTTCCTCTGGTTGCATACCTGTCATGAAAGTCAAAGGGTTCAGAGTACTCACCCTGTGAATCATTGTCGTGGTCGGAGCCGTTGTCGTAGCCGGCAGGGGTTGCTCGCAGTGCGTAGCGTTCGCGTTGTGAGACGTATCCTTGGCGGCTTTTGATCACTGATTGTATCCTTTGAAGGCGTGGTTGCAAGTTAGAGGTTGAGGGCATCAACCCTTTGCCCTTTTCCATGGGTGGTTGACTAGACCCAGCTTTAGTAGGACACGGCACGCCCACAGCATGCATAGGAATCATCAGTGTCGGTGTGGGAAGCACTGGCGCAGTGCGTTGCGTGGCTTGTAGTTGAGCAACTTGTCGCCTTAGTTCTTGTATCTCGCGCTGTTCGGCCGAGAGCTCCAATATGGGGTCTTGATTTGTTGGATCAAGAGGTGGAACCAAAGAAGTGTTTGGAGGATTGTTGTGTTTGTTTTCGTTGCCATCACCACATGTCAGGGCCACCATGTTACCTATAACAATATGACCAGACATCGAAGTAAAACAAACAAGAGGCAAAAGCAACCAACAATCACGCAAGCACTAAACAAGCAACAAGAGTTCATGTAGGTAGGCAAAGACTTTAGGCCGTGAGGGCGGCTTAAGGCTAACACAAGAGAGGTGTGAGACGTAAGCACAAAATCAAACAAGACCAATGATGCGATCCTACATCGACCCAAGCCGGGCTCAGGCAAGCCCCACGCGTCCAAGACCTTGGAGACCACCTTGGTTCAAGACTTAGTCTATTTTAGCTTCATATTTCTTATTTTAGCAACTTTCCTGTTTTAGCAGCTTTTTATTTTTAGCATTACTATTTTTGGAACTTACTATGTTTAGTAAGTTTCCATATTTGGCACTTTCTATTTTAGGACTTACTATGTTTAGCAGTTTCTATTTATAGCAGTTTCTATTTCGGGCGTTGCTCCACTATTGCATAGTGGGCTAGCCCATAGGCTCGTTTCGGCCCAAACCCATTAGGGTCTTGACTGAAATCCCTTGGCTATTTAAAGCCCCCGTTGTCTTGTTATTTCTTACGTTCAAATCAGTAATATAAGTCTTAAAGTTGAGAGTGAATCCTCCTTATTCTTAGATCGAACGTCAAACACAACATATCCCTCACATCTCCCTTCCTCTGCTGTAGACGCTATTGCGCCAATTCCGTAGCTCGTCGCTTCGAGCGTCTCGCCCCACCCTCGCCCAAATCGAGCATAAGAGACCCGCGAGCCATCTATTCGGTGGTTCGTACCTATCCCGGTTACAACAAGAAGGAACATCCAACCGTTGCCTGCCTAGATCGGGCAAATCGTGATCCGACGGGGGTCGGAATACATCAACTGGTATCACAGCAGCCAGCCGGCACGCAACGCGCGTTCCTTCTCCAGCAACGCACCTGTGAGCACCCCAACGGGCACCCACTTGCCCTCGGTCGCCGGTGCGTCGACGAACCCGCTTCCGGCCGCGACAGCACCACCGGCGTACCCACTACCCTAACCCACCAATTCTTTTTTACCCCTTTCCGCTGCCTACCGATTCCGAAATCCACAAAATTGTTTTCCCCGGAAATTTCCTTCTTTTACCATAACCGAAATCAAATACTTTTGGACCATATCCTTATCTTTTACCTAGCCAATCCCCACGATTTAATCTTTCCTTAAAGATATTATCTTTTCTTGCCCTTTCAATAACCGAAACCCATTACTTTAGGTCCATATCCTATCTTTTCCCTTTAAATCAAATTATTTCCTTATCTATGTCGACCACCTTATCTTTCATACAAGATAAGATCTTCCATTAATTACTCCTTTCCCTCAACCGAACCAAACCTAGCCCCCATCGGCACAAACCCAACCCACCCACCCGGCACACACCTAGCCACGGCCAACCCCGCCCAACCCGGATCCATGACCCGCTCCTAGCCACCACCAAACCCGTTCCATGGCCTACCGGCTCCACAACCCATGGTACTATGAAAGCAACGACGTTGACGGATGGTCCGAGTACTACAACGACCTTCGTTGCGACGTGAACCCGGACTGGATCCCGTCGCCACGACTACATGCACCGCCGCGCCCACGCACCCATGCGCCCCATCCGTGACGTCGCACCCACTACCGCGACGTTGACCCCGACTGGATTCCCGCCCCTCGGTTCCGACCACAGGTTCGCACGCATGTCCGCGACCGCGACCACACCCTGTATCACACCCACATCGATGCGCGACCCGTTGCCCACGCCGTCGACCGGAGACCGGTTGCCACCGTCCCTGAGCTCACACCCGCGCAACGCGAAATCCAGCAGCTACGGCGCGAGATCGCCCGCCTCAAAGCCGCGTTGGTCGCGTCACCCCCGCCAATCGAGCCGATCTTCAGCGAACCAGTCGTGGAGCCCACTGCCGCGCATCCGGGTCCGAACGTCATCGAACCCACACCGACACCGACTGCAGAGCCCCCGACTGCACCCGTTGCCGCACCTGCAGGTTCGACGCCAACAAAGAGGCCCGTTGACGCGCCACCGAGTTCGACGACGATTGCACTCGTGCACATCGTTGCGGTTTTCTGCATCGGTGCGCCAGCCCCAGCCATCGAGCCCGCTCATGAAGCCGAGTCTTCCTTGATCTTCATTGAGGTTCTCCGAGCCGGACACAAGCCCGACGCCGTCTTTCTGCTGCCCGACGAGCGTGTCTTCTCCTTGGCCCAACCCAGTTCGAAGCGAGGACGCTTCGATTCTAAGGGGAGGAGAATGATGCGATCCTGCATCGACCCAAGCCGTGCTCAGGCAAGCCCCACGCGTCCAAGACCTTGGAGACCACCTTGGTTCAAGACTTAGTCTATTTTAGCTTCATATTTCTTATTTTAGCAACTTTCCTGTTTTAACAGCTTTCTA
This sequence comes from Rheum nobile, assembly GCA_027886185.1. Classification (NCBI taxonomy): domain Eukaryota; kingdom Viridiplantae; phylum Streptophyta; class Magnoliopsida; order Caryophyllales; family Polygonaceae; genus Rheum; species Rheum nobile. The sequence goes on along the minus strand of WOAB01000546.1, from coordinate 5,919,171 downwards.
TTTTTAGCATTACTATTTTTGGAACTTACTATGTTTAGTAAGTTTCCATATTTGGCACTTTCTATTTTAGGACTTACTATGTTTAGCAGTTTCTATTTATAGCAGTTTCTATTTCGGGCGTTGCTCCACTATTGCATAGTGGGCTAGCCCATAGGCTCGTTTCGGCCCAAACCCATTAGGGTCTTGACTGAAATCCCTTGGCTATTTAAAGCCCCCGTTGTCTTGTTATTTCTTACGTTCAAATCAGTAATCTAAGTCTTAAAGTTGAGAGTGAATCCTCCTTATTCTTAGATCGAACGTCAAACACAACATATCCCTCGCATCTCCCTTCCTCTGCTATAGACGCTACTGCGCCAATTCCGTAGCTCGTCGCTTCGAGCGTCTCGCCCCACCCTCGCCCAAAGCGAGCATAAGAGACCCGCGAGCCATCTATTCGGTGGTTCGTACCTATCCCGGTTACAACAAGAAGGAACATCCAGCCGTTGCCTGCCTAGATCGGGCAAATCGTGATCCGACGGGGGTCAGAACACATCAACCAAGCAATCAAGTCCTAACCCTTACGCGATCTTCACAAACAAACAAAGCCTACCTTCTAGGTGTCGACCTAGACGATGGGGAGATAGAGAAATGAGCCAAGCCGATGGTGGAAAAGGGTTGCCTTATTTTGGTTTTCCCTTTCTTTTTTTTGTTGGAATTAAAGTCGTGTTTTTTTTTTTGAATTATGACTTTGACTTTTTTTTTTGAATTTAAATTGACGAGATCTTGTGTTGACTTTGGGAAGATCTCGGAGAAAAACAAATCAAGAAGATAACGGCTTGGTAACTAAGGAAAGAAAATCACTAAGATTTTGTGATTGGAGAAAGAGAAGATCTTGGAGAGATAACGGCTAACAACCTAGAATTACGCAATCTTGCAAGAAATCAGGGAATTAATTACGCAATCTTGAAGATCTTATGCTAGCAAATCACACCAATATCGCGAGGTTGAAGAAACTACTCAGCCAAGTCCGTGACTTGAAACACCGATGGTAATGGCAAGCAAAAATTTTTAACAATGGAGGAGAGTTTTTTTTTTTAAATGACGATGGCGGAAGCAATGGGTGATGGCAAGAAAAAAAATTTGTGAACAAATGCACTTGCAATAGCGACTTACAAGACCAAAGGCTCTGATGCCAGTTGATGCGTTCCTGCCTTCAGATGCCGGATCGAGGTCTTGGTGGTGAGTCGCTCGTCTCATATCCAAGTGTGGATTGATGGAACGCGGTGTTTGTCACTTCACGCGAGCAAGCGAGCGCGGTGACGATGGTGATGCGATGATGTGAATGAGACTCGCGACCTCAGGAGTCAGGACTAGGCGCAATGGAGGGATAGGTGGCTCGATGGATCGAGCGGTGCCGTAGCGTCGGGGCGGAGTGAAGGGGATGCGAAGATAGACTAGGGTTTTGACGTCCGATGAAATGGAGGAGGCAATTGGCACTCAATACTCAAGCTTTGATTAAAATTGAACGTAACCTAATACAAAAGGCTGAGATGACCTTTTATAGGGGTAGCGGGACTCGGATGGGCCGAGTCTCGCCTATTGGGCTAGCCCACGCGACACGCATGGAACACACGGCCAAAAAGAATTAACTAAAAATAGTAATTACTAAAATGAGAGAAATGCCAAAACTAGAACGTCCAAAATAGCAAACAATCAAAGATCGCAGTCAATGATGGTGGTGAGGAGTTTGATAGAGAACACGGTCTCTGGGCTGGGCTCGAGGAGTCTGATAGAGAACGCGGTCTCTGGCGTCCCTTGGCTAGCGACAACGCGCATGATCAATGATTGTGTGGCATTGGTGATGGCCTTGGCATGCGATCTTGTTATGGGCCCTTGTGAGCGGATGCTCATGGCTTCCTCCTCCTCAGTTGCAGTCATGGTGGGCAGGGGCACATCAACTATTAATTTCTATCTTTGTTGGATCCTTCTTTAAAAAAAATGGTATTTTGACATGAAACTGAATCTTTATACGTATCACACTTACTTCATATTTTAAAATCGTCTATCTAATTTATGCCATTGATTAATAGCTTGAAATATATAATATGTAACACAATATCTTTCAAAAATAAAATTTTTATATCCCAAATAGTTATAGAAATATTTACATAAACGAAGAGTCAAATATATACAAAAGAAATAAAGTGCATATGCTAATAAAAAAATTACAATTAGATTATATTTTAATATATTTATTTTGTTTTTAGAGTATTTTATTAGTCCAAAATAGCTTAGGTTATTCTATTGATGGGTAAAAAGAACAAAAAGTACTTTCCAATAACCACAAATAAGTATGAATATGCAAAAATAATCAATCGTACAAAGGAAAAAGTGGTTCAAATTATTTCGCGATACATGGTCATATATTTTAAAATTTGAACCGGTTGAACAATTTTCACACTTATTGAATAATTTATTTTTAAGTAATAGAAAGTTTACAAACTCAATTTCAAAAACTAATTTACTTATACATATGGTAATTAGTGCCTTAAAATATTAAAGTATTAAATAGTTAATAATGAAAGAGAAATGTAATAAATCATATTATTTCTTTTGCTCAAATTGAAGAAAAAATTGTATTTATGTAAAGAAGTAACAATTGTTAAGATTTTTATTTGTTGGTGCAAATATTGTTGAGATCTCTTTGTTAGTTTATATTTTTTTGAGTATTTAATATAATAATAAATTCAAAATGGAAAAATAAAAAATAACACCTTAACAATATGGGCCTAAAAAAGCTCTCGTGGATTGACGAGTACGACTGGTGGAAAGAACAAATTGAACCTCATTATAGAAGCCTCCAATCTTGAAGGTTGACGAGTACGACTGGTGGAAAGAACAAATTGAACCACATGTGTGCTCTCTCGACGATCATATCTGGAAAATCATTAAGGGGGTCCCGAACGTACTCTTGGTGGTAAAGGCAAAGACAAGAAAAGGGCAGAGTACGCGGATGTTGACTACAAGATTCTTGAGAAGTTTTGTAGGGCCAAAAAGATCATTCATATCTCTTTAACCATGTGATTTAGAAAAGGACATATCGTACTCCTATGCTAAGAAAATTGGGATGCATTGAAAAGACTTCATCAAGGAAATGATGATGTCAAGAAGAACAAGATTCTTGCTTTACTCAAGGAGTACGAATTTGTCTCGCAAGAAAAGAATGAATCCATCGAGGGCTTTCACTCGCGCTTCAAGGTATTGTAAGTCAACTTGAGCTTTTGGCTGAAAAGCTACTGATAGAGGCTAAAGTCGTATCGCCTAATCAAAGTAATCCTAAACAAACCTAAACTAGTAGAATAGGCAAGTAAGGGTCGAATCCCACAGGGAGGAGTTGTCTTTCTTTATGTAAATTCGCATGCAAAAGTAACAAGGGTTTTTTTGGTTGATTTGTGTTCAAACAAGGAAACAAGGGAAACAAAAGCAAAGGTTTTTTAATCAATTTGGGAAAAATACTTAGCCAAACAAATATCCATCATTCATTCGATTGATTGGTCCTAGGTTATCTCTATTCCTTCCTTTGATTATTCCTGTCTATATTCTGAATTAGTTACCAGTCCAACTAGTCCTGGCAACCCTTACTATCGAACGCACGAGAAACTATCAAGATTTAGAACAACAACAACATATAGCATATGAATTAACCAAGATACATACAACACCGATTTTTCACAGCATTTAGCACATAATCAATTCTCTTTCATAATAAACTAGTCCAACTAGTCCTAGAATATCATGGATGCTACAATAGATAAGGGATTTTTCAACTCAAAATATCCAAACCCTAGCAATAGACAATTACTAATATCAACTAGGTGATCAATCCAGTCAAATCAATAATAATCAATAAGAATATGCTCAAGAGAAAAGATATAATCCAAAGCAATAGAAAATAGAGTTATAACCTCACAATCATGAATCAAATGAAGGCTTCAATTGTCAGACTAAGCAAAGGGTGCTTAGTTCTTCATAGTCTTGAAGGGAAAATAACAATACGTAAAACTGAATCTGAATAGTCGATGATAGATGATTGGAGGCTATGGAACTAGGTTTAAATAATCTAAACCTAAAACCAAAGATCACAAACATAATCTAAAAAGGAAATAAACTAAATAAACGAAATAAAGAAATTAAAAGAAAATCGGAAAAGTAAAATAAAGTAACTTCGGAGAAATCCCGCGCGGCTTGCTGCTGTGCATTTCCGCGATCGCGGAAAATTCCTTTCCTGTTCGCTTCGTTCTCGACTTATCCGCGATCAGCTCTCTTGCTCGCACGCGGTCGCGGATTCGACTTTGCTGCTTCGTGTGGCTTATTTCTTCGACTCTTCCTCGGTCTTCTCAAGTGGTCTTCTCCTTATCTTCTAGATATCTTCGTTTAAGTTCCTCCAAACCACTAACGTCACACTTCTTCTCCTCAACTCCATTCTCCATAGTTGTGCTCTAAACACCTCCAAATGCACCCAAAACACCGATAATAAATCCTAGATATGCACTACAAAGTAGCACTGATCAGCTACCATATTGGAAGGTCACACACTATTTTCCTCAAGGACTTAACTCATAGTGGGATGCAATTTCCATGACTTTGCAAGCTCAACAAGATATATAGACTATCACTCTGAAAGACCATAATTGAAGATTGGTGAGCAATGAGAGTGTACTTCACCGCAAGATGGCCTAAAGTGAACCTGAGGGGGTACACAACATTGCCTCAAAGGTTGAAAAAGATTTTGACTTGGCTCAAGGCGATGATGATGTCGATGGTGTTGATGATGAAGTTGTCCTCATAACTAAGGCCATGAAAAAGTTGTAGACCCGCATAAATGGAAAAGGTGTGTTTCATAACATGAACAATGATATAAAATATGTTCTTTGTTACAAATGTCAAGAAAAAGGACACCTTGCTAGGAATTGCTTGAAAAAGCTTAAGGAAGAATCGTCAAGTGAAGCTAAATGAATAATGGTTGCTACTTGGGGAGATTCAGACTCCGATGGAGATTATGATCTCGTGAAGAAGACCATATGTCTAATGGCTGAGCGAGGTGGTACAACACCTGCGGTAAGTGATGCTGACCTATTTAATATACTAAATCCCTAATTATCTCTTCTACATGTCAACCGGTGAGGTATGCCACATAGGTATATCATGAATCTAGAATTACAATTTTATCCTTCTTAAATTTGATAATTACATATTCTATTTTTTATCTAATTATTTTTTTTACCTAAATAACTTACCTTAATTATAGATACTATCATCTAAAAGATTATTTATATCTTTTTACATTATTAGTTTATTATTATTTGTAAATAAAATTATATATAATATATATTTTACCTTATTAGTTATGTTACTTCTTATAGTTAAAATACATAAATGTAAAATTGGCAACATTAAATTGAAAATATAATTGGTAATATATGATTCATGATGCAAAAGTGATAATATATATTAAAAATATTTGAAATAAACATGTGATATAACTTAACTATTTTTCCCTTTAAATTAATTATACATAATTTATCGTTCTCATTACTTCAATATAATTTATATGTTTTCTTATTCAGTTGATTGTATATAAATTTCTAATTTATTTTCCATTTTTGTATACAAATTTTGTATGTACTTTTAATTCTAATCATACAAAAACTTTATCACCATATGTGTCAAGAGATTAAACTTATAATTTTTCCATATTATTTTTCGTAAGTGTTTAATAATATTTCAATTAACCAAACCCGTGCGGGACACGGGGACCTATATGAGTTTACTTGCTAAATTGAAAAAACAAGTCTAAAAATCAGTTCTCTTATCAAGAATCTTTGTGAAGAAAATAGTGAGCTTAATGAAAAAATTGAATAAAAAGATATTAGAATCTCTAAATTGGTTGATGATAACATGGTTTGTTTTAAAAAAGTCATCAAATTAGAGGCTTCACCATCTTCCTCTTCAAGGGGTTCTAATACTTGGATGGAATTAAAAGATAAAAATAGTTCTCTATGAACAAAGGTCACTAACCTTGAGTTTATGAACAAAGGTCACTAACCTTGAGTTTAAAATTCATTCGATAATGTTTTGCTTGCTAATGACCTAGAAAAACTAAAACTTGATAAAAAAGAGAAGAATTTGGTTCAGTTCAGTTGTGGAAGAGAACGTACAAGTGATAAGGCGCACAAGACTTTGTCAAAACAAGACAATGGTACAATACTCCTGGTCAATACTGCACTGCTACAACAGAATCGAGTGCACAAAGCACAAGTCACCTTCCTCCAAAGGTGAAATGTGTTGAGAAAAAAGAACCACATAAGAGGACGCGCGTGGTTTCAAGTGATAAAAACAAGATTGAAAACAAATTAAAAATTACAATACAAGTTCACAATTTGCACAAGTGAAGACTAAGAGAAATATACTAACCAGACGTCCCCTAAACAAGACTATATAGTAAACATAAATTGCAGGAAATCATTATCAACTAAGGTGCAACAAAATGAGGCCAAAGGGATTATTTAGGTTCTGGAAATAAAAGGAGATGCAAGCAATAATTAAGGAATAAATGACTTCATTTGCGCCAATAAATGAAGTGGAGTGCAAGTTACTTGCATAAACTATGTATGGATTTTAGAATTCAGGTTAGGACAGTTCATGGGTTGTCTTCAACCTCCAAATATTCAGACATAAACATGTAAGAACACGCATAAAATTTTCAGAAATCAATGGCTAACAAGGATAGAACTTCGAGCAAGTACACAACCAAAAAGGAGGCAATCCGTATCCCTTTGACTTGAGGAACTTACCTTAAAGTTTGATCTGATATCAAATGATAGATAAGGCCTTGAAGTTGTTGAGTATCAAGGTAGGTTCGTCACCCAAAACTTGCACAAGCCCGAGTTGAATCGGTATCTCAGCCGAACGGAGTGTAGAGTTTAAAGGGTTCTAGACCCGTTAATGATCACGATGGATTTTAGGACTAACTTTGTGGGAGATTTTTTTGAAATTTAAAGGGAGATAAGTTATCAAGATTGAGAGGATGAACGCACCACTCAAACTTGAACAAATCAGATTGCACAAAAATATACACACCAAATATAAAATGAGGTTTCTTTTGATAAACTTACAAAAGAGAAGATTCACTTGAAAGACAAAGTTGAATTCAAATTTTCAGGTTTTGATTGATATTTGGCGTGCCTAAAAATTGGCAAAGAAACAAGTCGAAATAGCCAAACAAGAAACAAAGAAAAAACTTCTCACATGGCTTGCATTGAAGACGTCGAGGACCTTCTGCATGATGCACTTGAAATCGATGCCTCTTGGTGTAACTTGACATAATTATTGGCCGAACAAACCAAAAAAATTGTAACACCCCATATTTGTGATCCCTTATAAGTAGACATGGCAATCGGGTCGGGCTGGTCGGGTTCGAGTCTGAGTACTCCGGGTTCAGGTACATTTCGGGTCAAGTCATTTCAGGTATAAAATTTGTCGGGTTAAATCAGGTCGGGTTATTACGGGTTTATTGGCGGTTCGGGTCAACCCAATGGGTCGTGTTACACAATTTTTTCTAATTTTTTTGGTTAACTTAATTTGCATTCATTTACGAAATATTTTTATTAAGTTTTTATTTAATTATTTTTCCGATTGGCTATCTATCGTTCAATTCCGATCCCAATAAAAATAATATTATAATAGTACGTTAGTAAAAACGCACAAGCCTTAACTCTTAATTCTAACGTCTTAGTTCTGTGTTGTTAAAACTATCTTATAATACGTAGTAATCTACTAACATAGCCCCATTATAATTTTTATATCTCCATGTAAGAAAAATATTTGATATATGATCAGTTATACTACCACTCAGCTGGGTCAAAGCTTTATGGATACCACTTGTTTCCAATGGAACTCATACAATCGATCTAAGGGAGAAGCGATGAATTGTTAATAGAGCTGTCAATCGGATCAGTCAAGTTGGGTTCAGTTCGGTTATTTCGGGTTCGGGTGGAAAACGGGTCAGGTCATTTCGGATAACAGGTCAAGCCGGTCGGGTCATTACAGGCCAGCGAGCGTTCGGGTTAACCAACGGGTCAAGAGCGTCATTTTTTAAATATTTTATTCACTATTTAAATATTATTAAATAGTTAAAAACTAGGGGTTTTTGCAGGGAACCACCCACTATATGTCACTTTCGGCACTAAACCACCCGGATTTAACCTATTGATTTTAAGCCACCCAAAAGTGACACTTTTGTTACATTCGACCACCCATGGACGGATTCCGTTAAAATTTCCGTCCAAATGTGTGAAAAGACTATTTTGCCCCTTGGTTTTTTGTGAAATTACATGAATAGTTTTGGGGAAATTGCAATCTGGCCCTCTAGTTTTTGGTTTGTGGCAGAATAGTCCTCAAACAAATTTTCATAATTACAAAAATTGCCCAAACTTATTATTTTTAATATTCTGAGTTGATAGTATATTTTAACCCCAAATTAAAGTGTAGAAAAATTAACTTAGGTTAAAATAGGCTTAAGTTGTTATTCTTATGAATTTGACCATATTTAAATATGTAACAAAAATGTAAAATTTGATTTAAATATTTCAAGTCAAAATTTATAAGTTTTATATAAATTATAATTAATATAAGGTTAATCATAAAATTTGAATTAAATATTAACCTTATATTAATTATAATTAATATAACGTTATAGTATTATTCTTATGAATTTAACCTTATATTAATTATAATTTATATAAAACTTAGAACTTATAAATTAATTATAATTTAAGAATAATATTTAACATTATAATTAATTATAATTAAAGATTAACCTTATATTAATTATAATTAATATAAGATTAACCTTATATTAATTATTCTTATGAATTTAACCTTATATTAATTATAATTTATATAAAACTTATAACTTATAAATTAATTAAATTAATTATAATTTAAGAATAATATTTAACATTATAATTAATTATAATTAAATATTAACCTTATATTAATTATAATTAATATAAGATTAACCTTATATTAATTATTCTTATGAATTTAACCTTATATTAATTATAATTTATATAAAACTTATAACTTATAAATTAATTATAAAGTTATATTAATTATAATTAATATAAGGTTAATCTTTAATTCAAATTTTATGATTAACCTTATATTAATTATAATTTATATAAAACTTATAATATTTGACTTGAAATATTTAAATCAAATTTTACATTTTTGTTACATATTTAAATATGGTCAAATTCATAAGAATAATAAATTAAGCCTATTTTAACCTAAGTTAATTTTTCTACACTTTAATTTGGGGTTAAAATATACTATCAACTCAGAATATTAAAAATAATAAGTTTGGGCAATTTTTATAATTATGAAAATTTGTTTGTTGACTATTCTGCCACAAACCAAAAACTAGAGGGCCAGATTACAATTTTCCCAAAACTATTCTTGTAATTTCACAAAAAACCAAGGGGCTAAATAGTCTTTTCACACATTTGGACGGAAATTTTAACGGAATCCGTCCATGGGTGGTCGAATGTAACAAAAGTGTCACTTTTGGGTGGTTTAAAATCAATAGTTTAATCCGGATGATTTAGTGCCGAAAGTGACATATAGCGGGTGATTCCCTGCAAAAACCCCTAAAAACTAATTTAAATATGTCAAAATAAGTTGAAATGAATTAAAATAATAATAATATTATTAATTATTTAAATGTAATTGATAATAGTAGACCAAAATCATATTTTATTTTTGTTATATTAATTTAATAGTTTCTATATTATAAAAAATTATATAAGTACAACAATATTCTTTTTTTATGATATTAAGCATATTATCATTATTTATATGTCATTTATCATATATTTTATGCTGTATTTTATTAATACTCCACATTTATTCGTTAATCGAGTCGGGTTCGGGTTGGTCGGGTTAGGTCTCGGTAAATTCGGGTTATCAAAATTTCGGTCAGGTCGGGTCGGGTCCAAAAGCGGGTCGGTCAGGTCGGTAAACGGGTTCGGTCACTTTTTGGCAGCTCTAATTGTTAATGAATAATAATGTATGTCCATTTTCATACACCTTGATTTAAATTTGTTACAACTTACAATGTTGCTATATTTTAATCTAATTAATCTCACTTTTTGAAGGTTGGCTTGCCTTATTTTACTACAGATATTCCTGATTGCATATTGCATTGCATGGTTTTGCTACTTGCTAGTCAAAGGCCATTGAATAATGTTGCATGTCCATTTTAGAAAACCCCAAAATTTCCCCAAAATTCAGGATGGGGTAATTTTTTTTTAAAAAAATTCATTTTCCCGCTTATAATTTTTTCCCTCTTGACCCAACGGGTTAACCTGACCCGTTTTTTAAAACAGGTTTTGGGTTCAATTTTACGGGTTATGACCTGATAATTTCGGTCGGTACGGGTCGGGTTTTGGGTCAGGTCATATTTCCAAGTCTACTTATAAGGATTAAGAGTGATACACATGTCAACAAGAGATCTTCCTTTTCAGGGTTCAATTGAGAGAAATAAACTATGAAGTTAAGCGTGCTAGGGCGAGAGTAGTACCAGGATGGGTAACCTCCCAGGAAGTCCTCAGGTTGGCATGGGCTGACGTTTCTAAGGCCTTGGACCTTACAAATGGTATTAGAGCCAATTCTGGGTTACAAGTGGACTTGGCCTCGAGGGCGATGGCTTGACCCAGAGGGCGGTCTTTATGCCTTGATAAGGTCGTCAAAGGTTTAAGTGGGGGTGATTATAACACCCGACTTTGTGATCCCTTATGAGGATTAAAATGGCTACCAATGTCAACAAGAGCTCGATCTTCGTTTTCAGGGTTCAAGTGAGTACAAAGACCTCTAAAATTAAACATGCTAGGGCGAGAGTAGTACTGGGTTGGGTGACCTCCTGGAAAGTCCTTGGGTTGGCATGGGTTAGCGTTTCTAAGGCCTCGGGTGATGTGTTCTTGCCTCCGATGATGAGCCAATTGTCAAAAGGTGGCATCTTGGATCTAGTCTTGGTTGGGAAGTCACTCGATCTTTGTCAAACGTCGGTGTTGGTGACAATTCGCGAGCGAGAGATCGCGATGAATGAGGCGATGAAAGCGATTGATGGAGTGAATGGATAGTGATGGCGGAAGCGATTTGATGAGGGATAGGTGACTTGAAAGACAAGCCTTTGATGTCGTAGCATCGACTGCGGAGGAAGGGAGATGCGAAGGAAGACTTGGCTTGAAAGATCAAGCAATTGCCGTAGCGTCGGCGGCGGAGGGAAGGGGATGCGAAGATAGAGGGGTTTGATGTCCGATCAAGGGAAGGAGGATAAACACTCTACTTGAAACCTTGATTAAATTTGAACGTAAAGAAATAACAAGAACATAGGAGGCTTTAAATAGCCAATGTATCTCGGCCAAGACCTAATGAGCTTGGGCCGAAACGAGCCTAAGGGCTAGCCCATGCAAGCCTGTAAAAGGCACAAACCCTAAAAGATAGAAAGACATAAAAGGAAACTGTAGGATCGTGATTGTTAGATTAATAATCAGGGAACTGAGAACACAGTTTACAGTTCCCTTCGCAGCGGAAATAAACAATCAACTAGATGAACAAGTTCCTTACAGTGGAAACCTTTGATTTCCAACTAGCAATCCAGGATAAAAACCACTACCTTTCTTTCGAAAGGATTTCAAGGTCTACTTCTTGATTTCTTATCTCTTTTGGTTACAGCTTATCCTAGGAACAAACACACAGTTTCTTTGCCTTACACACAGTTAGGCAATCCTAGATAACTTAACACAATCAATAATCAATCCAAGAAACAGACCTTAGCACCTAGGAACTATCTCACTTACAGTCACAGAAACTTAGCACTCAGCTCTTCGATTCCTTGACTGGTTCATCTTGATCTCGGTTTGCTTTGATAATCTTGTTTGAAGGTTCACACTTTGATATTTGCTATTGAGTGTGATTTGTATTTCAGTGCTTGAAGATAACCCTTGAGTTAGTCTTCCTTTTATAGAGGATTCTTCGTAGCTTAAACTTCTCTTGGTTCCCACAGATCGAGCTTGCCCTAGGATGTGTGGTTCTCCTTGGTCCACGTTGTCTTTGACATATGCAAACAACCTAGGCAGCTCAGAATCCTTCTAGGTTAGTCAACTACTTCATCCAAGTCGTTCTCCAGCTTCCTTCTTCCGAGGTTCAACAATCTGGGTACTTGGGAACTGTCTTCTGGATAGCGACAGGTTTCATGTCTTGTCGCTTTCACCTTTCTATGTCTGAGGTTATATGTTCTAGGTGTCTTGTTGTTTTGCTCTGGACAATGGCAGACTTTTGGAAGCTTCGCACAAGTCGTTTTCGACTTTCTTTTGTCCGAGGTTGGTGTTCCCAGATTTCTCGGGAATCGCAATATCGCATGCTGTGTTTCTGGGCACACTTGGGTTCCTTCCATTGTCTTGCTACTTGGTTCTCTTGTTCTGTTTGGCTTCCATGCTTTCGGTATTTGTCCTGTGATTCCTTAAATCACATCTTTGAGATAAAACATTAGTATCAAAATATTTGTCATCTTCAAAAGTAGAGAAATTGAGGAAAGGAACTCTCAGTGGAACCGAAGTTCCAGAGTTCCGTTTCCTAACAATTTCCCCCTTTTTGATGATGACAAATACAAGGAACCTGGCAACATAATAGGACTTTGAATTTCATGAGACCAGTTGAATTTAAGGGATTTACAACGTTATAAAATAATGAGAGAACATTCAATGGTTGCAAATTCCCCCTAAGCAGATGAATGAGTTTATTTCAAATTCCCCCTTAGAAGTAGAATGAGTTCATGGTTCCTAATAGTCCAGTAGTTTCTAAAGTTCAAGGTTCCTATCCTTCTTCCCCCTTTTGACATCATCGAAAAGATCAGTGACAAGTTAAGAACGGGATATTCAAGTAAATACACAATTGCAGCAAACCCATAACAGAAACATAATGGAAACTTAAGGCAAAGACAAAGTAATCATAGAAACGAAGCCAAAAGTAGTCATTAACTTAACAAAGACTTAACATTGTTCAAGGCGGGGTGAGACAAATCACAAAACAACATAAAACCAACACACCAACAACCTACAGAGACAACAACATAGGCAACCTTTAAGAAAGACAACACAAGGATAGAAGAAGGTAGTAGGATCCTAGGGGAACTACTAGCACACTGTGAGGGTACAACACTGGGAACCAGGAGAAGCGTTCCTATGGCAATGCAGCGGCCTCATCTTCGTCATCCTTGTTGTCGTTAGTTCCTTTATTTTGGCCCGTGGCCTGATTAGTACCGGTTGCATCTTCCCAAGTTTTCTGAAGAACTTCTACCAGACTTAAGACAGCGGAGCTCATCTTCCCCATCTCATTTACTTGATCACGAAGAGCGACCGTGATGACAGTCGAGCCTTTCGTGATAGCCTTTTCAATACGACCCAGAGAAGAAAGGATCACAGAGGAGTCTTGAGTGGGGTTGAGCGGTGGTAGGGAACTTGAAGGGCCCTGGGAACTGGCCTTTTCCTTAGGCGAGTTAACTTGAGCTTCAGAGGGGGTGGCCTGGTGATCCTTTGTCTTCAATTTTCGAACAGTGGCTATGGTGAGAACCTTGCTATAGACAGTCTCGGGCAAATCATCAGGGTATTGGTATAGCAGGGAGAGGAGATTTTTGATAAGATGGGGAAAAGGTAGGGCATGGGATGTATGGGACTTGCAAAACTGCATATGATCTAACACAATGCGGGGGAGATCAACTTGTACTCCAGATAGTACCTTTTCCATTAGAATGGCATCTGTGATGAGAACTGAGGCTCGATGCTCCTGCCTGGGAACTAGGTTTCGGATGATCCAGAAGTGCAGAAGCTTGTTGGCGATGGAGAGGTCCTTTGTTTCCAAGGTTGACGGGTAGTCGCCGTCATAGAGTTTCTTCACCACTTCTCCCTTGGACTTGTAACCCTTTCCTTTGGGCCATGCCTTTTTCTGATGCAGAATGTCAAAGCCAGATCTGGACTCGATCCCAAGAGCAGACGCTATAAGGTTGGGGGACAGAGGGTACATGGTTCCCTTCCAATGGAATATGGCGTCGTTGCAGGGAGAGTTATCTTTGGCGGGTACAAAGGTGAGAGACTGGTAGAACAGATGGACAACTTCATCAGAGGCGGAGAAAGGCTCAACCAAAAGTTCATCCCAACCTTGGTACTGCAGCAGAGAGTGAAACTCACTTAGGGCATCACTGAACAATTCCTCATCTTCTTCATCTAGGGCTTGGGTCCAGAACTCCATGCCGATGATGAGTGGTTTGAGGATCTTTCTCTTAGAGAAGAGAGAGGAGACCTGACCCAGGGAGGAAGAAGAGAGAGTGGTGGATTTGGCCTTTTTTGTGGATTTGGGCTCATAGGGAACTAGAGCTTGGGAGCTTCTCTTTCTTTGTTTCAGCCTTGTTGCAACAGATGGACCAGGGTTGGAGACTGGTTTAGATTTGAGGCTAGCAGGAGAGGGCACCGGATGGAGGATCTCTTGGGTAGTTTTATCCGGGGAGGAGTCATGAGAACTCCCTTTGAGACTGATTTAATCACCGATGCCGAGGCAGGAGTGATGTCTATCACTTTCTCCTTAGCCTTCGCCTCTGTTTTCTCCTCAGGTTGCTCTTTAATTTTCTCCTCAGGTTGGGGGTTTTGGGAGGTGGTGGCAGAAATGGGCTTGGAAGACGATGCTACCTTCTTTTCTCGGAAGGCTCGGAGAAGGGCAACTTCCTCCTCGTCTTGGATCATGTTAGGGTTTTGGTCAGCCATTTTTGAGGAGCTAGAAATTTTCTGTGTTTGAGAGAGAGAGAAATAGAGGATCAGAGAGATGCGAATGGCAAGTTGTGGGGAAGCTTGGATCAACAGGATATTGTTTAAAGGCGAATGAGGATTGAGGGGACGATGGGAGAAATCTGGCCGTTGAGAAGATCAGGGAGAATCTTGAGAATTGATGTGGGTTGTAGCTTTTCCGAACGGTCACAAGCCATTTGAAATATTATTCATTCAGAGAAGGAGGCACTGTACTGAGACGTGACTGATTTCTGCAGGTTTGCCTTAAATAGCGTCTTGGGGAGTGTCGAATTAGCCGTTGGAAGAGCATTTTATCCTGGTTCCTTTCTGGCGATATATTTAGTGTGCTAGAGGGGTATATGGGAACTTTGATGTGGGTTTAAAACATGGAACCGAAAAGTACATTCCCATACAAGGAATCAGGGAGGCCATTTATCGCATTGCACAACAATTCCCAGAGAGGGTTTAAGAGATGGATCATAGGGAATTAAATTGAGCAATGAGGCAAGGAGGGTCATAGTACACAATCATCATTTTGGCTTGTATTATTGGGTTAGAATATGATCAGATTGTGACTTTTGGGCCAACAAAGAAACTTGAACAATGAGAGAGTTGAAAGAATAATGAGGACCCAAGGAGACGAACTAGAAAAATTTATCTAAACCTTTTAAAGAAACCATTATGAAAAGAGGGTTTGTAGCAAAAGATATAACACAGAGATATCAAGACTCAATAATTGAAAGATCTCAAACTAGTCAAACAGGGGAACTGAAAGAAGCCTTTACGCTAAGGTCACTACTAGGTTATATGAATCATTCCTAGTTCCAATCTAAGGTTCTCGAAAGGAGCTCTATTCAAAGCTTTGGTGAATATATCTGCAACCTGATCTTCAGTTCTACAAAATTTCATAATGATGTTTCCTTTCTCAACATGATCTCTAAGAAAATGATGTATTATATCTATATGCTTGGTCCTAGTGTGATGCACAGGATTCTTTGAAATGTTTATAGCACTCGTGTTATCACAAAGAATAGAGAGTGGACCATAAGACATACCAAAGTCCACGAGTTGTTGCTTTAGCCAGAGAAGTTGGGAATAACATGAGGCAGCAACTATGTACTCGGATTCTGTGGTAGAGAGAGAGATTGAGATTTGTTTCTTTGAACCCCATGACACAGGGCAAGGGCCTAGGAACTGTGCCATTCCAGAGGTGCTCTTCCTATCCACCAGGTATCCAGTATAATCAGCATCAATGAAACCTATCAGCTCAAAGGGACATTCTTTGGGGTACCAAATACAAAGTGAATCAGTTCCCTTGAGATATCGGAGTATTCTCTTCACAGCAGCCAAGTGGGTCTCTCTTGGACAAGATTGGAACCTGGCACACAAGCCAACAGCAAAAACAATGTCTTGGCGACTAGCGGTTAGGTACATGAGTAAGCCTATCATACCTCTATAGAGTTTCTCTTCCACTAGAGGACTTGAGTGGTCCTTGTCCAAATGAGCAATGGTGGAGATGGGAGTGGAGAGAGGCTTGCTTAAATCCATTTTGAACTTCTTTAGTAGTTCCCTAACATACTTCTATTGGTGAATTTGAATACCATCTTCCTTTTGAGTGATTTGTAATCCGAGGAAGAAGGTGAGTTCCCCAATTAAGCTCATTTCGAATTCACTGCTCATCAAGTCTTTGAACTTGTCTACAAGGGACAGGTCAGTGGAACCAAAAATAATATCATCTACATAAATTTGAACCACTAAGATGTTACCTTTTTCTTCTAGGATGAAGAGAGTTTTGTCAATAACTCCACGCCTGTAGCCATTTGAGAGTAGGAACTGGGCAAGTCGATCATACCAAGCTCTGGGAGCTTGCTTTAGGCCGTACAATGCTTTGTCTAAGAAGTAGACATGGTCTGGATGATCATCGTCTTCAAAACCAGGTGGTTGCTTGACATAGACTTCTTCTTGAAGAATTCCATTTAGGAAGGCCGTCTTTACATCCATTTGGAACAACTTGAACCCTTTGTGTGATGCGAAAGCAATCAACAACCTTATTGCTTCAATCCTTGCCACTGGAGCATAGGTTTCATCATAGTCAATCCCTTCTTGTTGATTGTATCCTTGAGCAACAAGTCTTGCTTTGTTCCTTATCACCGCTCCTGTATTATCTAGCTTGTTTCTGAAAACCCATCTAGTTCCTATGATGTGCTTATCCTTGGGGCGGGGAACTAGATGCCACACTTTGTTCCTTTCAAACTGATGGAGCTCTTCTTGCATAACTTGGATCCAGTCTGTATCCTTTAGTGCCTCACCTATGTTCTTTGGTTCCACAATAGATAGAAAGGCATTGAAGGCAAAGAAGGTGAGATGTTCGAACCTAATTGGAGGCTTGATGATTCTTCTTTCTCTGTTGGGAGCTAGAGCATTTGATGTGGAGACATTATGAGTTGAGCATTCAGCTTCCTGGTTGGGATCACCTTCTCCATTGAAAATCATGTGAGAGGAAGAATCATTGAAGTCTCCACAGATGTTGTTGTCATGTTCATGGTTCCTAGAGATGGATTGTTGTTCATTATCCATGGGAACTGGTGGAGGAGCCAGTGGAGGATTATGTGCGGCAGGGCATGAGTTTGGTGGAGTGACATCTTCATCTGGATCTTCTTGAGATGACTTGGGAAACGGGTCTTCAAAGGGAGTGGTAGTGTTCTGCACAATTCTTCCAAGTGATTTTTCATTAAAAATAACATGAACACTTTCTTCTACCTTTTTAGTCCTTTTGTTGAAGACTTTGTATGCCTTGCTGCCTGAGGCGTATCCAATGAAGATTCCTTCATCACTTCTTGGGTCGAATTTGCCAAGATTTCCCTTTCCATTGTTGTGCACAAAGCACTTGCATCCGAACACCCTCAGATGTGAGATGTTGGGAACTCTTCCTCTTAGGAGTTCATAGGGTGTCTTCTCTGTAATTGGGCAAAGCATGGCTCGATTGATGATGTAGCAAGCTGTGTTGATCTCCTCAGCCCAGAATGATTGAGAGAGTCCACTTGATATAAGCATAGTCTGAGCCATGTCTTCCAAGGTTCTATTCTTCCTTTCTACTACTCCATTCTGTTGAGGAGTGTATGGTGCAGAGAAGTTGTGATCAATTCCATGTTCACTGCAAAAGGTTAAAAATTCTCCATTTTCGAATTCGGTACCATGGTCAGACCGAATAGAATTGAGTGAGCAATCGAGAGATTTTTCTAACAAAGGAACCAGATCTTTAAAGCGATCAATGACTTCACTCTTAGATTTTATGAAGATAGTCCAAGTGAAGCGAGAGAAATCATCGACAAGGACAAAGATATACATGTTTCCTCCTAGGCTTTGAACTCTCATAGGTCCACAAAGGTCCATGTGGATGAGTTCAAGGGGCCTAGAGGAGCTTACCATATTCTTGGATTTGAAGGAACTTCTTGCTTGTTTCCATTTTATGCAGTCTGAGCATGGTTCCGAAGATGTACCACTTATCTTTGGAAGGCCTCGAACTAGTTCCTTTGAGTGTAGCTTGTGGATCAATTTGGTGCTGGCGTGACCAAGACGTTGATGCCACAGCTCAGTTTGATCATTTACTGTTGAGAGGCAGAGTTTCTCCTTGGGAACAAATGATGGGTCAACAACATACACATTGTTGAATCTTTTGCCTTTTAGGATGATTTGTTCCGAGGAGTCTAGGACGGTGCATTCACTTGACTTAAATCTAACTTCATTGTCTCCTTGATCGCACAGCTGTGACACACTGATTAGATCAAAACCAAGATTATCAACGAGGTGAACTTTGTTTACCTGAATGTGATCGTTGAGTCTCACAGTTCCTATTCCACAGATTTTCCCTTTGCTTTTGTCTCCAAAGGATATGTTCCCTCCTTGGAGAGGTTGAAGATAGGTCATTTGATTTCTTCTTCCGGTCATATGGCATGAGCAACCACTGTGGATGTACCATAGTTGAGGTTGTCTCTCTTCTTTCTGCACATAAGGGAACTAAGATTTCTGAACCCAGCGAAGCTTGGCTTTACTGGGGGGTGTTGAATTCCTTAGGTTTTGACGGTTACAAACACTCAACTAATACGTGCACCAAGTGTTTCAGGGACAAGAAGTGTTTTCCCAGGGAACAAAGGCTTGTTTAGCGCTTTGTTACCTCTCCAGGAACTGAAGTGACAGACCAAGATCGAGGCTGCAAAAGGAAAGAAGTCAATCAGCGTGCAGAATTAAGGAAACAAGTCAAGAAGCCACGCGGTAGAAGATGAAGACTTCGGCTCCAAGGATCAAGCCGGATTGTGCGAAGATATAGAAAGAGAGAAAAGACCCGATCATGTTATACTAGGAATCTCTCCTAGAATAAGGCGATTGGAGAGAGAAGAACGTTATCCAATCGGTTGGATTAATTAAGGAACTCATTCCTTAATTAATATAACCGGTTGTGATATTATATCTTCCAAACAAAATCATATCTTTGTAATCCGATTCTAGCATTTCCTTATTTGTGTCAATTAGGGTTTCTGCCGAGTTGTATTTAAGAAAAGTGAGGATTCATTCTTAGAGACGACGACACGGCAGAGAACGACTTTGAACGAGAAAAAAAAAGAAAAGAAGAGAAAGATAGTGAGGTGCGTGTGAGTCTTTGAGAGTTGAGTTTGATTCATCGTTGTAGAAGAGGTTTCGAGTCTAGCTGGTTGTTTAGAGGTCGAAGTCTAGGATACAAGTGTAATCAAGCAAGAAACTAATAAGACAAGTACGTAGTTCAAAATCCTCTCAAGCGGAAGCTTGAAGGTAGTGGTTTTTCCTTGAGAAGCTAGTTTTGCCAATCAGGGTTTCCACTATATATCGTGTGTTCGTTCTGTTATCTTTCTTGCTATTTAAATCCGCTGTGCCTTCTATGGGAACAAAGCGTTTGTTCCCTCAGACGTAACTCTAACGATCCAACAATTGGTATTAGAGCCTGGTGCTCTAGATTGTTTTCGTTACAGAATTTGCAGGAAAGATGTCGTCGTCAAGCAATGCAATCGGTGATTCGTTCTGGAAACCACCAACTCTGAAGTCTGGTGAATATAGCTGGTGTGTGGAGCAAATTGAGTCCCATATCTGTTCCCTTGATGGACAGCTCTGGAAAGTTATTGAAGTCGGACCTTTTGTAATCAAGAACGAGACAAATGAGACAAAGCCAAAACCAAAGGTCGACTACACCGATGAGGATTGGAAGAAACTGGAGAAAAACAGCAGGGCTAAGAAGATCCTTTACATGGCCCTTCTTCCCTCCGATCTCAAGAAAGTCATGAGCTATAAGACTGCCAATGAGATCTGGGATGCCCTAAAATGTCTTCATCAAGGAAATGAAGATTCAAAGAAGAACAACATCCTTTCCCTGTTCAAGGAGTACGACCAAATTTCTCAAGGGAAAGATGAACACATTCAGGAGTACTACTCCAGGTTCCATGGGCTAGTTGGTCAGCTTCAGTACCTTGGTGAAACAATGCCAGACTGGAAGCTGACTCATCACTTCATGCAAGGTCTCAACACTCAGTGGGATGCCATTGCTCTTTCCCTCTACTCTCAAACAGACGTCAAGACTCTTACTATGGAAGAGGTGGTTGCTAAGATGGAAAGCAACGCCTCTGTCTATAACCACAAGATAAACAAGAAATGAGAGGAGAAGACGAAGAGCATTGCCCTGAAGGTGGAAATGGCATTTGATCTGTCTCAAACGGGCGATGAAGATGAGGATGTCGATGAAGATGTTGCTCTTATCACAAGGGCAATAAAGAAGATATGGTCTCGAAACAAGGACTCGCCCAGTTCCTCTGAAGGGAACAGAGACATGAAAGATGTGGTTTGTTACCACTGTCAGAACAAGGGACACATGGCCAGAAACTGCTTCAAGAAGAAGACAGGAATGCCTCCAGCAAATGAAGGGAATCAAGCAATGGTTGCCACCTGGGGAGAATCAGACTCAGATGACGAAGATTCGTCACATTCCAGGGATGTATGCTTAATGGCCGTTGAAGTTCCAAACGAGACAAAGGGAGAGGTAATCAACGATGAGGTAACTGAATCTGATCTTTTATCAAGCTTAAGATGCAAATCTAAAGAAAGCTTGATCTCTCTCATTAAGAATCTCATTCGCGAGAGTAATCTTTCAGTGAGCAACTCGAAGAGAAAGATGAATCGATCTCAGGTCTGATCGAAGAAAATCAGGTTTGGGCTGAAAAAGTGCTCACGCTTGAGAAAGGTTCATCTTCCTCTTCAAACACATGCTCCGAGTGTCCAGAACTCACTGAAAAGATTAAGTCTCTAGAGTCCACTGTTTCCTCACTCGAGGCTGAGTCTTTAATGTTAACACTAGGAAATGCAAAACTTTCTAGTGATCTAACCAAAATCAGTGAGGAACAGAAGGACGAGCCAAAAGGTATTGTCTTTGTTGCAGCCAAGAATGAAAAGAAATCTGAAAAGAAGGAAGTACCTCACTTTGGTATTGGCTATCAACCTAAGCTTCCTGTTGATGACACTAAGAAAAAAGGCTCCAAAGTCGAAGGAAAACAGTCTGTAAAAGAAAAGGGGGAATGTTCCTCCGGAGGGAACAAAGACAAAGACAAAGACTGTTCTAATTCGACTGAGGAAGGCAAGGCTTGGTATCATGGACAGAAGGCTCATGCTATTTGGCTGAAGCAATCCCAAAGTAGTAAGTCCAATAATATTGATTTTCAGTCAAGGATTGCTAACAAAACAACTTGGCCAGGACAGAGCAAGTATGTAGATCTGAAGTGTCAAAGGGTCTGTTGGTATTGCGGGCATTCTGGTCATTACAAGCAAGAGTGCCTGCTGAAGCAACATAATGAGGAGATTGCTCGCACTATTAGGAAGCATATAGAAGTTGAACCTCCTAAGATTAGATATGTTGATCCCAAACCCAGAAAGTATAAGCTTGTCTGGGTTCGCAAGAACTAACCCTTTCTGTGCAGGATAAAGTGAGGAATGTTCCTAGTGTTCCATTCATTCAAGGGTCCGTTACTTGACAGGGAACAAAGCGAGTCTCACCTCACTTCTGCATGGAATACTTGAGACTCAAAGACCTGGTGTCAGAGGTAAAGTTGATATGGACAAGGACTTAATGACTAAATCTGTACCTTGTGTGAAAATTCCAGGTACCATGTACATCTAGGAAGGACATCACTGTGTCAAGAAAGATTGGCAAACGGGGGATCAAACGCCAATCTTCTCATTGGAACACCTGTTGGGGAACTCTACATTCAGTTCCATACGAATTCTGGTTTGTTCCCCTAACTACATGTCTATGTGTTGTGTTCCCTCGATGATTGGCTAGATTATGTGGTAAACTGTGAAAGTCGAATCTTCATGCCTTATTATGCATTAGCTTCCTTGGGTATTAATTTTCGAAAGGCTTGACTATGTGCTTTTACTTCCTTTATGTACTGAATGTCTTGCATGGTCATCTATGTTATCATATGTCACATGAATCAGCTCTATTTCGGCCCAAAAGAATCAACTTGATGATTTGTTCCCTCATTATAAGCCCAAATGATAGTTGATTCTAAAGCTCACCCGTAACCGCCATGCTTGATGTCTCCTATGAGCCCATCTAATCATCCACAACTGCAGACCCCTCAGGCATGAAGTAAAAATCAATCGCAAATATCATATATTTTGGTGTGATGGTCTTTTGTACCCTCTCTGGTAACTAACCTCCAGCATCACACCCTACTACTTTTTGTTTTGGCGGGAAAACGGTTTGGCCTCTGTGGCTTGCAGGTCTGAGATGACGTGTGTATGGCAGAATGTAATAATGAAAACTTTGTGTTGGGACGCGCCGTGCATTAAGGGTTGATTTGATGGAAGGAAGTTGGGAAGAGGGTTTTCGGCTGGATTAGTCGGATTTGAACGAGATATTGATTTTATTTTGGGAAGTTGGAAGATTGCGATTATTATCTCTTGGAACCAGATCAGATTCGGCATTATATTTGGAAACTTTTGAAGATCTTTTGAGGGCTATATATTGTGGCTTCCGGGTAAGTCTCCTCCTCACTGTTTCCTTATCTTCCTCAAGTTATCTTCCTCCTCCTCTCTGCCTCTCGTCTTCCCAGTGCTCTCTCTCTCTCTCAAAAAAAAAATGGCATCAAACACTAACATTGCCCAAGACCTCCAAAACCTCCTTGCCAACTGTCCTCCATGGGGACAAACCCCACTCTCCTCGCCGCCATTACCCAGTCCCTACCTTCTACCTCCACCACCCCAGCGAACACCACTGTTACCCCTCCACCATCACCCAACCAGGACCAACTCGCCATGGTCCCCTACACAACCCCAATCGCCCCAAACTCAGACCCCGCTCCACAAAACCCTAACCCTAACACCGCTCCTACCGTCCCCATAGCCATCTCCTCTACTAACTTAGAGGAGGTACATTCCTCGCCTACCCATCCCGATCCCATTGAGGAGGAGACAAAGGAGTTGCCCGGTCAAGGGACCCCGGTCACGGTAGAGGAGCACCTGGCCATCAAGGAGAAGATTCAGTCAGTGGTGAGAGACCTCTCCAGGGAGCTCGCTGAGGAAGAAGACGTGAAGGAGCCCCCAAAGGCCCCTAAGGCGTCCGGCAGGGTGAAGACTGCCTACTCCTCCAAGCGGAAGACACGCTCTCAGAGGAAGTCTGAGAAGGCGATAACGGTGAGCTCCGATGAGGAGTCGGTGCCCCTCTCAGGGAACAAAGCAAAGAAAGCCAAGGTGTCCACTGCTCCCGTCCGACAAAGCCAGCGTCGTCTGCCGGCCAAAGCCAAAGGAAAGGTTGTGGCGGTTGATGATGTCAAAGACATGAGCCACAAGTCTGTGGTGAAGGAGCTGCTGCTGGAACTTGAGTTCCTCAAGGAGAACTTTCTAGAAGGGGTGCTTGACGTCTTAGAGGAACAAAAGTGGAGCAGGCTGTTTGTGGAGGAAGTGGAGATGGATGAGGAGTTGCTAAGGGAATTCTATTCCACGTTTGCTATGGAAGTGAGGCCCCATGCTGTTCTGGGGAGCTACAATTTGAATGGGGAAGTTCATGTCTTCTCAAGCATTGAACTAGGCATGGCTCTGGGAGTTTCTCACGAAGGGTATGGAGAATACCCAAAGGGCAGATGGCCAAAAGATTTCGCCTACTCAGAGTCTGTGTTGGCTGTTGCATGAATTGAGAATGCTCAAGGTAGTGCCGATCTCGACATCTCTGAGATGTCTGCTGTTAACAATGTTCTGTACCACTTCCTCATCAGCAACATCACACCAAGGGGACAGAAGAGGAACCGCCTTTTGATCTTGGACATTGTCCTTCTGTCCCTTCTGCTGAAAAAGGAGCCCGTCTGCCTCCCAATGATCTTGATACAGCATATGGCCCATGCCCGGAACACCACTCAGCATGCTCTTCCCTTCCCTCGTGTCGTCAAAAAGATTCTGGAGTACCACAAAGTCTACGACGCGTCGGAGGATGTGAGTGTGTTCTCTCGTCCCTTCAATGCAAGCAATCTAGACAAGATGCAGTTTGCTCTTCTAGAGGGAGAAGGCTGGGTGAAGGTCGAGGGCGCTCCTACAACTTCTGTGGTCGTAGAGGATGTTGAGGAAATGGAGGGCTCTGAAGCTGATAGCTCCGAGGGGGAACAGAATACAAATCCCTCGCTGGGAAAGGATGTGAGGAGTCTGTGCCGAGCAGTGAAGGACCTGGTGGCTCAGCAAACTCTCCTCATGGCAGATGTGCGCACGCTTATTTCTCACCATGCATCGGCTCAATCGGCTGGTCACAGTGGTGCCTGATCACTTATCTGCCATCCTATCCCCTTTTGTTCCCTTGCTGTCTACCCCTCCTTGTTCTATTTTCTTGTTATCTGGTTTATGTGCCCTGTGTGGCATTCTGATAATGTTTGATGTTTTGTTTGTTTTGGTGGTATTTGCATGTTTTTTGTTTTTTCTTAATCAATGACAAGGGGTGCTTGTGTTTATCTGGCTGTGAATTTTCTCTCTAACTCTTTGCTGTGTTTTTGATGATGTCAAAAGGGGGAAAATGACAGGTAGCATTGTCTGAGGGGGAACAGAACAGGTAAAACGTATTGCTGGACTTAGGGGGAACTAACAGTGTATTAGTGGGAAACTTTCTTGTCATATGTTGTCTTTTTCTAGCTGGTATATGTTTTATTGTTATGGATGTTTGTCACCATCAAAAAGGGAGAATTTGTTGAATTCCTTAGGTTTTGATGGTTACAAACACTCAACTAATACGTACACCAAGTGTTTCAGGGACAAGAAGTGTTTTCCCAGTGAACAAAAGCACCCCTTGTCATTGATTAAGAAAAAAACAGAAAACTGCATCTTGTGATGGAAACAACCCTCTTCTCAAAGAACATCAAAAAGTTCTTTGTGAATGGAAGGTTCCTAAAGGGCAATTCCTCCCACAATGGACCAAGAAAAGATCTCAAGGAAGTCTCTTGTTACGAGGCCATTGTGGGAGGAACTGCTCTTTTGGAACCTTCCATTCACAAAGAATAATTTGATGTTCTTTGAGAAGAGGGATGTTAGTTCGTCCTCTTCTTCTTCCAGGTCTGAGTTCTCTTGCTCCATCTCGAGCCTAGAGAAGGCTTTGGAGATCTTGAGGGCAATTCCTTTCTCCAGTTTCTTGTCGGCATTGGCTTTGGTGTGCTCTCCTTCTTCAACCTCTAGTTTCCCTATGACATGAGTCAAGGGAAGGGATTGGATGCCTGGAGTGTTCTTCATGATTTCCTTGAGAAGGGTGAACTTGGAGTTGAGTCCATTGATGATCACCAGGGACTTGGAAACTTCATCAAGGTCGACTCCTGCCGCTGTTAGCTTTCCAATCAATCTGTTGAAGCGGGAGTAGTACTCTGAGATGGTCTCAGTTTCCATCATTTTGAAGGTGTGGTATTCTCCTTCCAAAGCAAACTTTCTACTTTGCTTTAGTTCATCACTTCCTTCATGCATCTCCTTGAGATCTTTGCACATCTCCTTCGCCGTCTTGATGCCTATGACCTTGTCCATGTCTTCTCTGTCCAATCCATTGAGGATGAACTGCCTGGCCTTGGCATTCTTCTCCATGATGACATAGTATTCTGGTTTCCAATCTTCTTCCTTCATGGTAATATCGACATAGCCATCTCCATTTTCGACTATCCTCCAGCATTGGTAGTCGTTGGTCTTGATGTGGCTTTCCAGGCACTTTTCCTACCATGTTTCTTCTCCTTTCTTTCGGAGATGTGGCTTGTTGGTGGAGATTCTGAGCTCAAACTTGCTTGGTTGAGACATGATCTGCAAACTTAACAAAGATCTAGAGCTTTTCCTGCTCTGATACCAATTGTAAGATCGTGATTGTTAGATTAATAATCAGGGAACTGAGAACACAGTTTACAGTTCCCTTCACAGCGGAAATAAACAATCAACTAGATGAACAAGTTCCTTATAGTGGAAACCTTTGATTGCCAACTAGCAATCCAGGATAAAAACCACTACCTTTCTTTCGAAATGATTTCAAGGTCTACTTCTTGATTTCTTATCTCTTTTGGTTACAGCTTATCCTAGGAACAAACACACAGTTTCTTTGCCTTACACACAGTTAGGCAATCCTAGATAACTTAACACAATCAATAATCAATCCAAGAAACAGACCTTAGCACCTAGGAACTATCTCACTTACAGTCACAGGAACTTAGCACTCAGCTCTTCGATTCCTTAACTGGTTCCTCTTGATCTCGGTTTGCTTTGATAATCTTGTTTGAAGGTTCACACTTTGATGTTTGCTATTGAGTGTGATTTGTATTTCAGTGCTTGAAGATAACCCTTGAGTTAGTCTTCCTTTTATAGAGGATTCTTCGCAGCTTAAACTTCTCTTGGTTCCCACAGATCGAGCTTGCCCTAGGATGTGTGGTTCTCCTTGGTCCACGTTGTCTTTGTGTAGGATCGTGATTGTTAGATTAATAATCAGGGAACTGAGAACACAGTTTACAGTTCCCTTCGCAGCGGAAATAAACAATCAACTAAATGAACAAGTTCCTTATAGTGGAAACCTTCGATTGCCAACTAGCAATCTAGGATAAAAACCACTACCTTTCTTTCGAAAGGATTTCAAGGTCTACTTCTTGATTTCTTATCTCTTTTGGTTACAGCTTATCCTAGGAACAAACACACAGTTTCTTTGCCTTACACACAGTTAGGCAATCCTAGATAACTTAACACAATCAATAATCAATCCAAGAAATAGACCTTTGCATCTAGGAACTATCACTTACAGTCACAGGAACTTAGCACTCAGCTCTTCTATTCCTTGACTGGTTCCTCTTGATCTCGGTTTGCTTTGATTATCTTGTTTGAAGCTTCACACTTTGATGTTTGCTATGGAGTGTGATTCTATTGTAAATGCTTGAAGATAACCCTTGAGTTAGTCTTCCTTTTATAGATGATTCTTCGCAGCTTAATCTTCTCTAGGTTCCCATAGATTGAGCTTGCCCTAGGATAAGTGGTTCTCCTTGATCCATGTTGTTCTTGGCATGTACAAACAACCTAGGCAGCTCAGAATCCTTCTAGGTTAGTCAACCTCTTCAGCCAAGTCGTTCTCCAGCTTCCTTCTTCCAAGGTTCAACAATCTGGGCACTTGAGAACTGTCTTCTGGACAACGACAGGTTCCATGTCCTATCGCTTTCACCTTTCTCTGTCTGAGGTTCATTGTTCTAGGCATCTTGGAGTCTTGCTCTTGGATGGTGGCAGGCTTTTGGAAGCTTCTCTCAAGTCGCTTTCACCTCCTTTTGTCCGAGGTTTGGTGTTCCCAGATTTCTCGGGAATCGCCACCTCGCATGCTATGTTTCTGGGCACACCTGGGTTCCTCTGGGTTCCTTCCTTTGTCTTGTTCCTTTGGTTCTCTTGTCCTGTTTGGATTTCTTGCCTTTGGTATATTCATGTGGTTCCTTAAAGCACATCTTTGAGATAAAACATTAGTATCATAATATTTGTCATCTTCAAAAGTAGAGAAACTGAGGAAATGAACTCTCAGGGGAACTGAAGTTCTAGAGTTCCGTTTCCTAACAATTTCCCCCTTTTTGATGATGACAAATACAAGGAACCTGGCAACATAATAGGAACATGAAATTCATGAGAACAGTTGAGCTAAGGGATTTTCAACTTTAAAAAATATTGATAGAACATTCAATAGTTGCAAATTCCCCCTAAGCAGATGAACTAAGTTATTCAAGTTCCCCCTCAGAAATAGAACGGGTTCAGATTTCCTATAGGTCCAGTAGTTCCAATAGTTCAAGGTTCCTATCCATTCTTCCCCCTTTTGACATCATCGAAAAGATCAAGTTACTTATCAAGTATAGGATATTAATGTGAAATAAACAATTTGCATTAAACCCATGACAGTGACCATAATAGAAACTTAAGGCAAAGACAAATGATGCATTAGAAACATTACCATAAGAGTTCATTAATCATTAAAATCAAGTACATTGCCCAGAGATGCATAGTGGAAAGAGAAACAAAAGAGCATAACCAACTTGACATTAGACAAAATAAGGATAGAAGAGGGGAGTAGGACCCTAGGGAACTACTAGCACACTGTGATGTTATAGCACTGGGAACTAGGAGAGACGTTCCTATGACAGCGTAATGGCCTCTTCTTCGGTTTCCTTCTTTTCTGCAGTTCCTTCATCTTGGCCTATTGTCATCTTATCGGCTTGATTACCTCCAATTGAGCAAGGTCAAGATTGAGGTTTTTCTTGGCCATTTGAGGAGCTTTGTGTTTTGAGAGAGACATGTGAACATGAGATTGAGAGAAGGCATGAAAGAACAGAGTGCTCGGCTCAATCAAATAGGAAACCTTAAATAACCCTTGAGCAATTTTGGAGCCGTTGAGAATCAAGCCATTGGAGATATTTCTGGGAACTCTGAAGAGTTGAAACGTCTAATTTTCTTGAAGCTTTTACGCCTTTGCTGCGGTCACAAATTCAAAGATTAGATGCTTAAAAATGGCAACTGTTCAAGGCTGAGAAGACGTCTCTGACGCTGTGAGATTTGCCATAAATACTGTCTTGGGAGGAGCAATTCTCTTACTAGCCGTTTAAGGGGTAGCCCATCTTATTTCCTTTCTGGCGATATTTTCAGTGTGCTAGAGGGATATATGGGAACCTTTGATGTGGGGTTTTAAGACATAGGACCTGAAAGTACGTTCCCATAAAATAAATCGGGGAAGGCCATTTATCGCATTACACACTAGTTCCCAGAGAGGGTTAAGAAGAGGATCATAGGGAAATAGATTGTGTAATGAGGCAAGGGAGGGTCATAGTACACAATCATCATTTCGGCTTGTATTGTTGGGTTAGAATATGATCAGATTGTGACTTTTGGGCCAACAAAGAAACTTGAACAATGGAGAAGTTGAAAGAATAATGAAGACCAAAAGATACGAACTAGAAAAATTTATCTAAGCCTTTTTAAGAAACCATTATGAAAAGAGGGTTTGTAGCAAAAAATATAACACATAGATATCAAGACTCAACGAGTGAAAAATCTTAAACTAGTCAATCAGGGGAACTGGAAATGAGCCTTTAAACTAAGGTCACTACTAGGTTATAGGAATCATTCACAATTCCAATCTAAGGTTCTCGAAGGGAACTCTATTCAAGGCTTTGGTGAATATATCTGCAACCTGATCTTCAGTTCTACAAAATTTCATAATGATGTTTCCTTTCTCAACATGATCTCTAAGAAAATGATGTCTTATGTCAATATGCTTGGTCCTAGTATGATGCACATGATTTTTAGAGATGTTTATGGCACTAGTGTTATCACAAAGAATAGTGAGAGGGCCATAAGACATACCAAAATCCGCGAGTTGTTGCTTTAGCCAGAGAAGTTGGGAACAGCAGGAGGCGGCTGCAATATACTCGGATTCTGTGGTGGAGAGGGAGACTGAAACTTGTTTCTTTGATCCCCATGACACAAGGCAAGGGCCTAGGAACTGTGCCATTCCAGAAGTGCTCTTTCTATCCACCAAATATCCAGCATAATCAGCATCAGTGAAACCCATGAGCTCAAAGGGACATTCTTTGGGGTACCAAATACAGAGTGAATCAGTTCCCTTGAGATATCGGAGTATTCTCTTCACAGCAGCCAAGTGAGTTTCTCTTGGACAAGATTGGAACCTAGCACACAAACCAACAGCAAAAACAATGTATGGTCGACTAGCGGTTAGGTACATAAGTGATCCTATCATACCTCTATAGAGCTTCTCCTCCACTAGAGGACTTGGGTGGTCCTTGTCCAAATGAGCAATGGTGGAGATGGGAGTGGAGAGAGGCTTGCATGAATCCATTTTGAACTTCTTCAGTAGTTCCCTGACATAATTCTGTTGGTGGATTTGAATACCATCTTCCTTTTGAGTGATTTGTAATCTAAGGAAGAAGGTGAGTTCTCCAATTAGGCTCATTTCAAACTCACTGCTCATCAAGTCTTTGAACTTGTATACAAGGGACAGGTCAGTGGAACCAAAAATAATATCATCTACATAAATTTGAACCACTAAGATGTTACCTTCTTCTTCTAGGATGAAGAGAGTTTTGTCAATAACTCCACGCCTGTAGCCATTTGAGAGTAGGAACTGGGCAAGACGATCATACCAAGCTCTGGGAGCTTGCTTGAGGCCATAGAGTGCCTTGTCTAGAAAGTAGACATGATCTGGATGATCGTCGTCTTCAAAACCAGGTGGTTGCTTGACATAGACTTCTTCTTGAAGAATTCCATTGAGGAAGGCCGTCTTTACATCCATTTGGAACAACTTGAACCCTTTGTGAGATGCGAAGGCAATCAACAATCTTATTGCTTCGATCCTTGCCACTGGAGCATAAGTTTCATCATAGTCGATGCCTTCTTGTTGATTGTATCCTTGAGCAACAAGTCTAGCTTTGTTCCTTATCACAGCTCCTGTATCATCTAGCTTATTTCTGAAAACCCATCTAGTTCCTATGATGTGTTTATCCTTGGGGCGGGGAACTAGATGCCATACTTTGTTTCTTTCAAACTGATGAAGCTCTTCTTGCATAGCTTGGATCCAGTCCGCATCCTTCAGTGCCTCACCTATGTTCTTTGGTTCCACAATAGATAGAAAGG
This sequence comes from Rheum nobile, assembly GCA_027886185.1. Lineage (NCBI taxonomy): Eukaryota > Viridiplantae > Streptophyta > Magnoliopsida > Caryophyllales > Polygonaceae > Rheum > Rheum nobile. The sequence continues at coordinate 5,888,119 of WOAB01000546.1, read as the reverse complement.
CATTGAAGGCAAAGAAGGTTAGATGTTCGAACCTGACTGGAGGCTTGATGACTCTTCTTTCTCTGTTAGGAGCTAGAGCATTTGATGTGGAGACATTCTGAGTTGAGCATTCAGCTTCCTGGTTGGGATCACCTTCTCCATTAAAGATCATGTGGGAAGATGAATCATTGAAGTCTCCACAGATGTTTTCATCATGCTCATGGTTCCCAGAAATGGATTGTTGTTCATTATCCATGGGAACTGGTGGAGGAACTAGTGGGGGATTCTGTGCAGCAAGAAAGGAACTGGGTGGAGTGACATCTTCATCTGGATCTTCTTGCGATGCCTTAGGAAACAAGTCTTCAAAGGGAGTAGTAGTGTTCTGCTCAATCTTTCCAACTGATTTTTCATTAAAAATAACATGAACACTTTCTTCTACCTTTTTGGTCCTTTTGTTGAAGATTTTGCATGCCTTGCTGCCCGAGGCGTATCCAATGAAGATTCCTTCATCACTTATTGGGTCGAACTTGCCAAGATTATCCTTTCCATTGTTGTGCACAAAGCACTTGCATCCGAATACCCTTAGATGTGAGATGTTGGGAACTCTTCCTCTTAGGAGTTCATAGGGTGTCTTCTCTATGATTGGGCGAAGCATGGCTCGATTGATGATGTAGCAGGCTGTGTTGATCGCCTCAGCCCAAAATGATTGAGAGAGTCCACTTGAGATCACCATAGTCCGGGCCATGTCTTCCAAAGTTCTGTTCTTCCTCTCCACTACTCCATTCTGTTGAGGAGTGTATGGTGCAGAGAAATTGTGATCAATTCCATGCTCACTGCATAAGGTTAGAAATTCTCCATTTTTGAATTCGGTACCATGGTCAGACCGAATAGCATTGAGTGAACAATCAAGAGATTTTTCTAACAAGGGAACCAGATCTTTAAAGCGGTCAATAACTTCACTCTTAGATTTAATAAAGATGGTCCAAGTAAAGCGAGAGAAGTCATCGACAAGAACAAAGATATACCTGTTCCCTCCTAGGCTCTGAACTCTCATGGGTCCACACAGATCCATGTGGATGAGTTCAAGAGGCCTTGAGGTGCTTACCATGTTTTTGGACTTGAAGGAACTACGAGCTTGTTTCCCTTTTACACAGTCAGAGCACAGTTCCTTAGATGTGCCACTTAGCTTTGGCAGCCCTCTGACTAGCTCCTTTGAGTGTAGCTTTTGAATCAGCTTGGTGCTAGCATGACCGAGGCATTGATGCCACAAATCAGCTTGGTCATTCACAGTTGAGAGACAAAGTTTCTCATTGGGAACAAAAGATGGATCAATTATGTAGACATTGTTGAATCTTTTCCCTTTTAGGATGATTTGTCCCGAGGAGTCAAGGACTGAACATTCGTTTGATCTGAATCTAACTTCATTGTCTCCTTGATCACACAACTGTGACACACTTATTAGATCAAAACCAAGATTATCAACAAGGTGAACTTTGTTTACCTGAATGTGGTCGTTGAGTTTCACAGTTCCTATTCCACAGATTTTCCCTTTGCTTTTGTCTCCAAAGGATATGTTCCCTCCTTGGAGATGTTGAAGAGAGGTCATTTGATTTCTTCTTCCAGTCATATGGCATGAGCAACCACTGTCGATGTACCATAGTTGAGGTTGCCTCTCATCTTTCTGCACATAAGGGAACTAAGATTTTTGAACCCAGCGAAGCTTGACTTTACTGGGGGGATTAGCATTGTGAGTCTGTGAATAACCAGGGAACTAGTTCCTTTCATGGTAATGAGTACTTTTCTCCTTTTCAAAGTTCCTTTTCTTAGCACAATCAGTGTTGTAATGACCATTCTTACCACAGTAGGTACACAAACGATTGTAAACAATATGTCCATATTTTCCTTTTCCTGGCCTAAAAGGTTTTTCAGTTTTCCTTTTGTTAAAATCAACATTGTTCCTAACCTTGCTATGGGCCATGTCAATATATCTTTTGTGAGCAAAGGAATTGGTGAGGTTTTCAGGAACCATCTTTTCTTTTCCCTTTGGTTCCTTCTTAGGACTTTGAGAGCCTTCATTGAGACATTTGGCAACCTCAGCCTTGTTCTCAAGGACCATGATCTTCTCTGATAGGAATTGATTCCTATCACGAGAAGTGGCAAGAGTAATACTGAGATTCTCATTCATCTCAACAAGTTCTCGCCTAGCCTTTTCTTCTTCAGTATCATTGTTCCCTTTATTATTGACATATCCTATTCCATGGAATTGTCTCACAAAAACAGTTTGATTTATCATTTTTTCATTAATGGAATCAGTGAGAATGTCTAACCTATCAATTATGGATTGAAGCATGTTATTTCCAGGTGGGTTAGCATGCAAGAGAACTTTGACAGAGTCTATGCTAGTTTCATCACAAGATTTGCAAATTTTAAGGTGACTAGCATGCACATTTCTAATATCAATGAGTTTGGAGTGAGTTTCAGCTAGGTCTTTCTCAGTTTCATCAAGTTTCTTACTCCAAACATAATTCTCGATAGTCAAGCAAGCAATTTCATCTTCACAATCATCTAGTTTATGTTGAAGGGAACTGGTTTCCTTTCCTAGTTTCTTTATGATCTTAAGAAGTTGTTTCTTATCACAATCAACTAGGGATTTTAAGAGATCGTCAGAAGTTACCTCGAGGTCTTCTGAGTCGCTTGAGTCTCCTTTTGCCATGAGACATCTCCCTCCAGAGAAGCCACTCAGATCCAGTTCCTCATCTGAGTCTTCTCCCCATGATGCTACGAGAGCCTTCTTTCTGTGAGGTCTTTCCTCTTCCTTGGACTCTTCTTTGTTGGGACAGTTCTTAGCGTAATGTCCCTTCTCCTTGCACTCATAACAGGAGACTTCCTTGAGATCTCTTCTTGGTCCATTGTGAGAGAAACTGCCCTTTTGGAACCTTCCCTTCACAAAGAATTTTTTGATGTTCTTTGTGAAGAGGGCTATTAGTTCGTCCTCCTCTTCTTCAAGGTCTGAGTTCTCTTCCTCTATCTCGAGCCTAGAGAAGGCTTTGGAGATCTTGAGGGCAATTCCTTTCTCCAATTTCTTGTCGGTATTGGCTTTGGTGTGCTCTCCTTCTTCAACCTCCAGTTTCCCTATGATTTGTGTCAAGGGAAGGGATTGGATGCCTGGAGTGTTCTTCATGATTCCCTTCAGAAGGGTGAATTTGGAGTTGAGTCCATTGATGACCACTAGGGACTTGGAGACTTCATCAAGATCGACTCCCGCCGCTGTTAACTTTCCAATCAATCTGTTGAAGCGGGAGTAGTACTCTGAGATGGTCTCAATTTCCATCATTTTGAAAGTGTGGTATTCTCCTTCCAAAGCGAACTTTCTGCTTTGCTTTAGTTCCTCACTTCCTTCATGCATCTCCTTGAGAGCTTTCCATATCTCTTTGGCCGTCTTGATTCCTATGACCTTGTCCATGTCCTCTTTGTCCAATCCATTGAGGATGAACTGCCTGGCCTTGGCATTCTTCTCCATGATAACATAGTGTTCTGGTTTCCAATCTTCTTCCTTCATGGTGAGGTCGACATAGCCATCTCCATTTTCGACTATCCTCCAGCATTGGTAGTCATTGGTCTTGATGTGGCTTTCCATGCACGTTTCCCACCATGTTTCTTCTCCTTTCTTTCGGAGATGTGGCTTGTTGGTGGAGATTCTGAGCTCAAACTTGCTTGTTTGAGACATGATCTGCAAACTTATCAAAGATCTAGAGCTTTTCCTGCTCTGATACCAATTGTAGGATCATGATTGTTAGATTAATAATCAGGGAACTGAGAACACAGTTTACAGTTCCCTTCACAGCGGAAATAAATAATCAACTAAATGAACAAGTTCCTTATAGTGGAAACCTTCGATTGCCAACTAACAATCTAGGATAAAAACCACTACCTTTCTTTCGAAAGGATTTCAAGGTCTACTTCTTGATTTCTTATCTCTTTTGGTTACAGCTTATCCTAGGAACAAACACACAGTTTCTTTGCCTTACACACAGTTAGGCAATCCTAGATAACTTAACACAATCAATAATCAATCCAAGAAACAGACCTTCGCATCTAGGAACTATCACTTACAGTCACATGAACTTAGCACTCAGCTCTTCTATTCCTTGACTGGTTCCTCTTGATCTCGGTTTGCTTTGATGATCCTGTTTGAAGCTTCACACTTTGATGTTTTCTATGGAGTGTGATTCTATTATAAATGCTTGAAGATAACCCTTGAGTTAGTCTCCTTTTATAGATGATTCTTCGCAGCTTAATCTTCTCTGGGTTCCCACATATGGAGTTTGCCCTAGGATAAGTGGTTCTCCTTGGTCCACGTTGTTCTTGGCATGTACAAACAACCTAGGCAGCTCAGAATCCTTCTAGGTTAGTCAACCTCTTCAGCCAAGTCGTTCTCCAGCTTCCTTCTTCCGAGGTTCAACAATCTGGGAACTTGGGAACTGTCTTCTGGACAACGACAGGTTCCATGTCCTGTCGCTTTCACCTTTCTCTGTCCGAGGTTCATTGTTCTAGGCATCTTGGAGTCTTGCTCTTGGATTGTGGCAGGCTTTTGGAAGCTTCTCTCAAGTCGCTTTCACCTCCTTTTGTCCGAGGTTTGGTGTTCCCAGATTTCTCGGGAATCGCCACCTCGCATGCTATGTTTCTGGGCACACCTGGGTTCCTCTGGGTTCCTTCCTTTGTCTTGTTCCTTTGGTTCTCTTGTCCTGTTTGGCTTTCTTGCCTTTGGTATATTCCTGTGGTTCCTTAAAGCACATCTTTGAGATAAAACATTAGTATCATAATATTTGTCATCTTCAAAAGTAGAGAAACTGAGGAAAGGAACTCTCAGGGGAACTGAAGTTCCAGAGTTCCGTTTCCTAACACTTTGACATATGCAAACAACCTAGGCATCTCAGAATCCTTCTAGGTTAGTCAACTACTTCAGCCAAGTCGTTCTCCAACTTCCTTCTTCTGAGGTTCAACAATCTGGGCACTTGGGAACTGTCTTCTGGACAGCGACATGTTCCATGTCCTGTCGCTTTCACCTTCTCTGTCCGAGGTTATATGTTCTAGGTGTCTTGTTGTTTTGCTCTGGACAATGGCAGACTTTTGAAAGCTTCACACAAGTCATTTTCGACTTTCTTTTGTCCGAGGTTGGTGTTCCCAGATTTCTCAGGAATCGCAATATCGCATGCTGCATTTCTGGGCACACCTGGGTTCCTTCCATTGTCTTGCTGCTTGGTTCTCTTGTTCTGTTTGGCTTCCATGCTTTCGGTATTTGTCCTGTGGTTCCTTAAATCACATCTTTGAGATAAAACATTAGTATCAAAATATTTGTCATCTTCAAAAGTAGAGAAACTGAGGAAAGGAACTCTCAGTGGAACCGAAGTTCCAGAGTTCCGTTTCCTAACAGAAACTATCTAAACAAAGTTGGAAATACCAAATATAGAAATTGTCTTAAAAGAACGCAACAAACACCGCGAGGAACAACGACTAAGGGTCGATGGCCTCGCGAGTGGGTGCACGCGATGTTGGCTCTGAAGAACGCATTGTTTCAATCTCGATGGTGGCGAGGACGACGAGTCTTGGGTTGTCGTATGGGCTTCCTTGGCTGGCGACGGCGCACGCGATAAGTGACGCGACGGCGGCGGCGAAGGCCTTGGACCTAGACCTTGTCACTGGGCCCTCTGAGCGTAGGCTCATGGCTTATTCCTCGTCTTGGGCCATCATGGGAGGCAGGGTCACATCACCCTCCCCCACTTGGCTATGAAGCGTCCCCGCTTCATCATCATCAAACTTTGGCTCAACATATGGAGTCAAGTCCGCCATGTTGAAGGACGTGTAGACTCCAAAATCTGGTGGGAGCTCGAGTTGATATGCATTGTCCCCTATGGCCTTGATCACGTGGAAGGTGCCATCTCCATGTGGTGCCAACTTGTGCCTATGCCGCGAGGGGAACCGCTCTTTTCGCATGTGCACCCAGACGAGATCCTCAGGTGCAAAAATGACGCGGCGTCTTCCATTGTTCTTCTGTAAAGCATACTGCGTAGCCCTTCTCTCCAATTGGTCTCTGGTTCTTCGATGGAGCTCTTGGACTTGCTCAGCGCGATTGGAGGCGGAGACATGCACTGGGGCTCGCAGAGGTCGTGGCGACAAATCAAGTGGTGTCAAGGGATTCATGCCATACACCACTTCAAAAGGTGTCAACTTGGTCGCCGTGTGCCTGCATCTTTTATAACAAAACTCGACAAGTGATAGTAAGTCCTTCCAACGCCTAGGGTTGGCTTTGAGCATCGTGCGAAGGAGGGCTCCTAGGGTTCGATTTGTGACCTCCGTTTGGCCATCTGTCTGGGGGTGATAGCTAGTTGAAAATAGGAGTTTGGTTCCTAGCATATAAATCTTTAATCAAAGCAATGCTCTAAAATAGGAGTTCAGGCAATGCTCTAAAATAGGGGCAATGCTCTAAAATAGGGGAAAAGAAAGGATCACTAGCATATAAATCTTTAATCAAAGCAAAGCCCAAAACTTTAGTTTGCACATGAGTCAAGAGAACATACCTGCGAGATAACGCGTAAGCAACAACGTTCTCCTTTCTTTTATTGTGAACTACGACATAAGGAAATGTCTCCAGAAACTCCACCCAGCGAGCATGGCGTCGATTAAGGTGGGCTTGACTCTTCAAGTAGCTCAACGCGGCCTGGTCGCTGTGGATGACAAATTCACGCAGCCAAAGGTAATGTTGCCAAGTCTTTAGCACGCGTATGAGGGCATACAACTCTTTGTCATAGGTGGGGTAATTGAGTGTGGCCCATGTGAGCTTCTCACTGAAATATGCAATGGGCCTCTTCTCTTGCTGTAGCACACCACCAATGCCTATGTCTGAGGCATCACACTCTACCTCGAAGTGTTTGTTGAAATCGGGAAGCTGGAGCAAAGGTGCTTGGCACAAGGCCTTCTTCAAAGCCGAGAAGGCTTTTTCATGTGGCTGAAGCCACAAAATTGTGCTTCCCTTCTTTGTCAGCTCATGTAGTGGCGCAGCAATGGAGGAGAAGTCGCGAACAAAACGCCTATCAAATCCGGCAAGGCCGAGAAAGCTACGCACCTGTGTCGGTGTCGTCGGAGTTGGCCATTCTTTGATGGCCGCGATCTTCTCTTCGTCGACGCATAAGCCATCACTACTCACAATGTAGCCCAGAAAATTGGTTGACGCGGAGCAAAAGGAGCACTTGGCCAGATTGGCGAATAGACTCTCGCGTCGAAGGCATTCGAGCACTAGGCGAAGGTGATCGACATGCTCTTCCAAGCCTCGTGAATACACAAGGATGTCATCGGAATAAACGACAACAAACTTCCCAAGGAAAGTTCGCAAGACGTGGTTCATCACGCGCATGAAGGTGCTGGGCGCGTTCATGAGCCCAAATGGCATGACAAGCCACTCGTAGAGCCCATACTTTGTCTTGAACGCGGTCTTCCAATCATCACCTTCTTTCATCCTGATCTGATGATAACCACTCTTTAAATCTATCTTGAAGAATAGTGTGGCTCCATGAAGTTCATCAAGCATATCATCAAGGCGTGGAATAGGATGACTATACTTGACGATGATCTGGTTAATCGCGCGACAATCTACACACATTCTCCAGGTGCCATCTTTCTTGGGCACAAGGATCACAGGCACAACACAAGGGGAAAGAGATTCCCTTACGTAGCCTCGATCCAACAACTCTTAAGCACTTGGCGCTGTAGCTCTTGGGTCTCTTCTGGGCCAGCTCTATACGCAGCGCGATTGGGCAAGGACGCACCGGGCACAAGGTCAATTTGGTGCTCAATGCCTCTCAGTGGAGATAAACCTTGTGGCAACTCATCAAGAAATACATCGTCAAACGCGGCGAGCAGGGTCGCGATGACTGGTGGCACGGACGCGTTGTTCGGCGACTCAGGGATGCATGGAGTTGGCACAAGCAGAAAACATGGAACTTTGACAGTCAAACACGCAGTGAGGTCACTGGGCCTGGCTAAAAGCATGCGTTGCTCACATGTGCCTTGCAAAGGACGCGGCTGTGGCAACGGATCGGCAAACTTTGTCGATGGCGAGGCGCTGCGCGAAATCTGTGGGGCACTTGGTGTCCCAGCTGTGGCGTTGTGTTTCTTCTTGCCAGTGCTTGGAGGAGACGAAGTGTTGCCTGACTTGGAGGAGTTTTGCCTCGGGAGTGCCTCTGGACACTCGTTTGACCTAGTAGATGCGACCTCAATGGCTTTCTGGCGATCGCATTCAACCTGATCCTGCAAGATCTCATGGGGAGACATTGGATGCAAAGTGATGCGCTTCCTATGGTAATTGAACACATAAGTATTCAAATAGCCATCATGGAGCACGCGCCTGTCGAATTGCCATGGACGCCCAAGCAAAATATGGGTGGCGTCCATTGCAATGACATCACAAAGTATAGAATCACAGTATTGCCCTATGGAAAAAGAAATTAAACATTGGCGAGATACTATGTTACTTGGACTTGAAGAAATCCATTGGAGGGCATAAGGTTGTGGATGAGGCATCATAGGCAACTTGAAGTGGTTGACGACCTTCTCATTCACAATATTAGCACATGATCCTCCATCAACAATAACACTCAAGGAAGCTGTCTGGACGAGAGATCTTGTGTGGCACAAGTTCTCGCGTTGATCGCGTAAGCTGACTTCCTTGACTGTGAGGAGACGATGCGTCACCAAGCTCAATGGTGTGCCCGCGTGTAGAGAAGTTGGTTCGCAGTCATAAGCATCTTCGTCCTCTTCTGCGTTGCCTTCATCGATCGCGTCAAGTGTGGCCTCCTCGTCATCACAAGACTCGTAGCCGGCGGCGGCGGCGGAGAACAACACATTTCGAGCATTGGGGAAATCTTTCTTGTAGTGGCCTCGTCCACCACACTTGTAACACTCAACGTCGCGCGTGATATCTGTGCTCACTGGAGCCTGTCGTGGTGTGTTCTGGCGCGGCACGGTGCTTGGCGGCAGTGGCTTTGCCTTGGGGGCTTGGCTTGACGCGGCTATGGTAGATGCACTAGGACGAACATTAGTAGAAGGTAATCCACTAGGGTTAGAAGAATACCTTTGTTGGCCACTGGAATATGTGTAAGACTTTTGGTGAGAGATTTGTGCATGTATTTGCATCGCCGTATGTGTGAGTGTGTTCAAATCTTTGATGGGTAAAATCTCGAGTTGATCACGGATGTTGGTGTTCAAGCCACTCAAGAATTTCGTCCTCAAAGTTGATGGTGCAACAGAGATGTTGGCCTTGTAATACATGTCTTCAAGCTTGGAAAAGAACTCGAGTGGAGTCATTGACCCTTGGCGAGCCATGGCGATCTCCAATCTCATTTGATTCCTGTAGTCTGGAGGCACGTATTTCTTGGTCATCACGTATACTAGTTGATGTCATTCTGTGACTCGTGTCCTATGGCGACAAACGCAGTCATCTTCGAATCTATGCCACCAAACGCGGGCGGCTCCTCGGAAGTTAAGCGTCGCGGCGTCGACATGCTCCTCAGTTGGCACTCGACAATATCTAAGGGTGTACTCTGTAGCCTGCACCCATTCAAGAAAAACAGATGGATTGTATTCACCAAAGAAATGCTCGATTTTTACCTTGACTTGGTGTCTTTGGAATCGAGGCTGTGGAGGTGCTTGGTGGAACGCATTGTTTGGCGCAGCGTCGTAGAGAAGGTTCTCAAAGGCGCGCAATCCATGTGGTCTATCGCGTTCTTGGCGATCTTCGCATACATACTCATCCCTGGGCACGTAGGCATCATCGCGTTGACGTCTTCGCGGCTGGGCATCGTAGTTGTCGCGGCGAATGTCTCTGGGCATAACATCGCGGCGCTCGCCGCCAATGTCACGAACGCGTTCTCCTTGGGGCTGGAGACGCGGTGGAGGTATCCAATCTGAAGGGTGATCCTGCAATTCAAGTGGATCTCCAAGAGGGGGGTGAAAAAAATTAGGGTTGACCATACCTGAGTCCTCGATCTCTTCGTCGTCATACTCGTCGAAGTCGTCGTGGACATTGGGTGTGATCGACGCATAGCCATCAGATCCGTAACGCAGCGTTCGAACACTCTGGTGTCGAAGGTGATCACGTACATCATGGCTCCGTGTCTGTGTAGATGGTGTCCTCAAGTGATCATCGCGTCGCGTATGCTCACTTGGTCTGCGACTGGGTCTCCTTGGCGTCGCGTCGGCTTGCTCGGCTCGGCGAGGGCGGCCTTCGCGTGGAGCTGAGTCCGGTATGCGTCTCTGGGTTCTCCTAGAGGCATAGTGATCATCAAAGTTGTATGGTTCAGAATACTCACCTTGAGTGTCCCCGGCGTCGCAGTCATAGTCGGAGCCGTTGTCGAAGCCAACGGGTGTGGCTCTAGGGACGTAGCGGTCCGCGTGCGAGGCGAAGCCTTGGCGACTCTCGATGACACTCTGCATACGATTGAGTTGCGGTTGGTGATGAGAGGTCGACGGCATGATTCATTTGCCTTTGTCGATCCTTGTCTTTGATGGATCGGCGTCGGTGGCTCCAGGTTGAGCCGGTGCATCCATGGCACTCAGAGGAGTTGGAGTCGGCACGATGGGTGCCACGCGTTGTTGTGCTATTAAGGTTGCATTCTCTTGTCGAAGAGCTTGAATCAATTGTTGCTCCTCGGACAACTCCAAAATTGGATCTTGTGGTGTGGGGTTGAGAGGTGGTTGGTCTTGTTGCACCAACAGCGGTGGTTGGGGGTTGGTGTTGTCAACGTCGCGTTCGTCTTCACTGTGTCCAATCGGCATGGTACCTATAACAAGACGGCCAGACATGGGAGTAAAAACGAACCAAAAGACAACAAAGAACAACAACCAAGCAAATCACTAGTCAAGTCACAAAGTTCACATAGGTAGGGCTAGTTTGGTCTTGCCGTGAGGGTGGCTTGACTTGACAAGAGATGGTGTATCAAGCAAGTTGCAATCAAACAAACAAGAATAAATTGAATCCCTAAAACAAACGTAAACAAAGCAACCTAGTAAGCAAGAAAGTACCTTCTAGGAAGCTTGACCTAGACGGTGGAGAGGTTGAGAAGATGAGCTTAGACCGAGAGTGGGTTAGGGTTGCCTTATTTTGGCTTACCTAACTTTGGATTATTATTATTTTTAATATTTTTTTTTAAATATCCGAGATCTTATCTTTTGATCTTTCGGATTTGAAAAAGGAAACAAAATAAAAAGGTCTAAGTAACAAGAATATCACAAGTGTGATGTTTAGAGATAGGAGAGATTTTGATGATATCTTATATAAGGAAATTCGGTTAACAACCTAAAAAGTATTATCTAGCAAACAAGGAAACTCTATCCACGCCAGAAATAAGGAAACAACATATTCTAGCATGCAAGATAACAAATTACCTAACACACCAAAACTTGGGGAACAAGGAAAAAAATTTCGGCCAAGGTATTACCTTGTAGAAATCGAAGGTGAGAAAAGATGTGAAATGTATGGCTTTTTTCTCGCGATATCTCAGTAAATGAAACGATGGGGTCAAGAAAAATTTTGTGAACAAAATGCAAACTTGAGTTCGTGACTTACAAGACTGTTGGGCTCTGATGCCAATTGATGTGTTCTTGCCTCCGATGACAAGCCAATTGTCAAAAGGTGGCGTCTTGAATCTAGTCTTGGTTGGGAAGTCACTCGATCTTTGTCAAACGTCGGTGTTGGTGACGATTCGCGAGCGAGAGATCGCGATGAATGAGGCGATGGAAGCAATTGATGGAGTGAATGGATAGTGATGGCGGAAGCGATTTGATGAGGGATAGGTGACTTGAAAGACAAGCCTTTGATGTCGTAGCGTCGACTGCGAAGGAAGGGAGATGCGAAGGAAGACTTGGCTTGAAAGATCAAGCAATTGTTGTAGCGTCGGCGGCGGAGGGAAGGGGATGCGAAGATAGAGGGGTTTGACGTCCGATCAAGGGAAGGAGGATAAACACTCTACTTGAAACCTTGATTAAATTTGAACGTAAAGAAATAACAAGAACATAGGAGGCTTTAAATAGCCAATGTATCTCGGCCAAGACCTAATGAGCTTGGGTTGAAACGAGCCTAATGGCTAGCCCATGCAAGCATGCAAAAGGCACAAACACTAAAAGATAGAAAGACATAAAAGGAAACTATCTAAACAAAGCTGGAAATACCAAATATAGAAATTGTCTTAAAAGAACGCGTTAAAGGGGTACAAACACCGCGAGGAACAACGACTAAGGGTCGATGGCCTCGCGAGTGGGTGCACGCGATGTTGGCTCTGAAGAACGCGTTGTTTCACTCTCGATGGTGGCGAGGACGACGAGTCTTGGTTTGTCGTCTGGGCTTCCTTGGCTGGCGACGGCGCGTGCGATAAGTGATGCAATGGCGGCGACGATGGCCTTGGACCTAGGCCTTGTCTCTGAGCGTAGGCTCATGGCTTCTTCCTCGTCTTGGGCCGTCATGGGAGGCAGGGTCACATCATTGGGCATTACAAAAATAGCACCATATAATATGTATAAAATCCATATGGGTTCAAATCCCAGGGCACACATCATTTGAGGAAGAACGTCTTCGACGTCCCTTTACACGTGCATCAGATATGAACCCGAAAGGATATGGAGAAAAGTCACCAGATCAATGTGAATTCATCATATCTCACAAGTGACCATAAGCCCTTTCTAGAGATCATCTTGAAGATGACGAGCTTGAGCTCAAGTAATGGACCCAAGAGGTGGATCATGCGCAGCACTAGACATTGAAGAAGGATCGGTGCAGTCTTGGATGTTGGCACAGTCATGGACGGTGGCATAGTCCAGGCCGTTGACACATGCACTAGTGGTGGCATAGTCATGGACAATGGTAAAGTCATGGACGGTGGTACAATCTTGGATGTTGGCATAGACATGAGTGTTGGCGCAGTTGCACTCATGGGCGTGTTCACATTCAAGGACATTAGCACAATCTTGGATGTGGAAACAATCATGGACATTGGCATAGGCGTAATAACATTAATCACCCTTGGAAGGATGATGGCTTCCCCCTTTAGCAGATTGACGTCCACCATTAGAAAATCCATGATACAGATGGAGTTGTGCTTCTGGTACCTAGTCACAACGCTTCTAATGACGTAGTTGAACAATACCATATGCAGTACACCCATCTTGTTTCAATGCACTTATCATTTCTTTGGCATGTATTTGTCCTATGATATATGCTTTATAATCTCGTTGTGATCATAGTCAAAGGGCCACGATCCCTTGTGGTGCTCATCGTACCAAGTGTACGGTACCCCCTAGAATCCTATTCAGATTGATACTCAAGAAGTTGTAAGACTCCCTTTCTAGCGCGTAAGTCCAGTTGACCATCGTCTTCTTCTTTTCTATTATCATTGTAGAGTAGACTTCTTTGACCTACAAGGAGTTAAACTCATCATTCTCCTGATACAGATTATTTGACTTCATCTTCTGAAACAGTTCCAACACTTCCTCTAAAGCAAACTCTCTGAAAAATCATGCTGAATCACCAGACTCTTGGTAAGATCGCATTCAGAGACGTCTGTCCCATCCTCGTGATTTTTCACAATGGTTGGCTTTTTGTCAACTTTCCTTTGTTTTTTTTTTGATGTGGTGGACTTTGTCTTGGCCTTTTTTGCCATGGACACTGTCTTGGTGGGTACAAACTTACCACCTTTATATTCTTCCTCTGTAACAGAAGAGAGTTCCCTACGCCTCTTAGGTTGAACGCGAGCCTTCTCTTGAGTCGACTTTGAGGTGGCCGACTTTGTAAGCGTTTCCTCCTTCGAGTCTAGTAGTGGCTGGAAATCCTTTGCTAGTGATGTCGCTCTGGACTTCCTTGTCAACACTTCATCCTTCTCAATCTCCTTGAGAAGGTCCTACTCTTCCTCCTTATTTTCCTCTTTTTCCAAGTCATTGACTACCGGATGACCTAGTTTGCTCACAACTTCCATGGTGGCATCCATCTTCTCTTCCTCTTCTTCTATCACCGACGTCGATACTAGCAACGTCAATTCTTTGTCCTCAACAAGAACAAGTGCATTGGACAAGTCATTAGGTGGAATCTCTTTCTCCTCCATCTTTAGGGTACTTTTCTAGGAACACCACATTTACAAAGGCGGCGTCACCAGAGATTTGCGGTTTTGGCGGTAATGAGGTGGTAAATTGGCTATTTTGTGGAGTGGAGGGGTTAGTGTAGGACTAGGAGGTTTTCAGTAGGGATTGAGAGATTTTGGCGAGTGTCTTTCCACCCATAAAGGCTTTGAGCTTAATGGAAACGGTGTTGGGGCTCTCACTGTCGTCAATGGTGATAGCAGGGCCTTAGGGGAATGCTCTGGAGGCCATTGGAGTTGGTCGTAGTGGTGTTAGGGTTTAGAGAATTGAGAATTTGGGAAAGTTGTAAGGCGAGAAAGATTAGAGAGTATGAAAGAATTTAGAGAAATTAGAGCGAGATTATAACTTTCTTAATCCGATCATTGTCCATAAATAGCGGTTGAGGAGATCTTCTATCATTTAATTTTGGAAATCTCAATCTTAAACACAAATCTTAGCAAATCATACCAACGTTCACTTGCTAAACCCTCTTCTTTATCCTCTTCCAACCGTTTATTCAAATTATTGTTCAAAACTCTGGAAAAACACTCAACAGTAGACTGCATAATCAACTAAACAATCTCTTCCCTCTGAAGTGTCCTTGTCAATGTATACCATTACCACTGTGTTTTCTTACCTTTCCGTGAAGAAGTAATGTACTTGGATGAGGGTAGTTTACAAGAAGTATTACCAAGCACAAAAATAACTTAACTATTCCCCATTTTAAAGGTGACTTTTCCTTCTTAGTCATCCATTAAGTGTGTGTGATATTACCATTCCTAAAACTCCTTCATTTAGGAAATATCCCTGCCATCCCAAATCCATTTTTTCCCCTTCTTCCATTAACACACTTGGTCAACAATTCAAGTTTGAGTTTAAACCTCCTTCATTCGGCTTTATTTATTTATTTTTTTTATTTTTTTTCAAAACGTGAGAGAATTCAGAATTGGACAATACAAAAGAAAGAAAATCGAGGCATTCTTTAAAAAAAATCAAAGTAGAAAATTCGAACTCGAATAAAATGAAAAAGAAGTCGAGAGTTCCTTTAAAAGAGGGAAAAAATAAAAACTCGATCAAACGGAAGAAGTAGTCGATCATTTCTCTAAAAAACGTAAAGGTTGAGTACCTTGCAATTACTTCATTTCTCTTCACATGGTCCAGTACCTTACAAAAAAAATTCTCGTCACAAGGTCCAATACCGTGCAATTTATTTTTTCTTCACGAGGTTCAGTACCTTTCCAACTTATTTTCTTATTTTCGTCTCTCTTGTCTAAACATGAATTTGTGAGTTAAGTGTGAAAGTGGAAGCCTTTATCCACATCAAACTCACCTTACCCTCACAAGAAAGCCTAAGTCGAGCCTTGCTTCAATTTTCTTACATTGGAGCATTGTTTGGTCAAATATTTTGGTTGCTAAACACTCGCACTAGTGCTAACTTTGTTGTGCTTGTTTTGATACCTTGTGTGTTTTTGTGTCTTGGTGACTTCCTTGCTAATTGTCGAGAGCTTGTGAAAGCTTGCACGGTCTTGTACATTGCCATGTCTACCCAAGAATTTAAGGCGAAGAACGTCGCCGACGACATGGAAAGTCAATCATTGAGTATGGTTGGTATTAGGGCACTAATGGAAGAGATGCGCAAGTCTTATTACTGGAAGCAAGAGGCCTTGGAGAAGAGAATGAAGGATCTGTTTAAGGCATTGTGTGCCTCAAGGAGAAGCATAAGATGGTCAAGAAGGAGCATTCATGATGACAAAAGGAGTAATGTCCACATTGGCTCTCGCGCAATGCGCAATGAACACAACATCCACGATGCAAAGGCAATTAGGACTTCATAGATGGCTAGGTGCAACACCTCCAAATCTGTTCAAATTTTTCCATCACCAACCTTGCCCTTAGTCGACCAGAGAGAGATGGAGAAACACTGAAAAATAAGGTTTCTCGAGTAGTTGTGGAATCCCTAGGAGTCGGCCGCTTGCCAAGTCAATGACTAGCAAGGATGGGGTGATGTCTTTGACACTTTCCCCCCACAATGAAGATTGCTCACATCCAACTTTGCACATGCATGAAATAAATCAAGAGCAACACTATGATAAGGATTCAACTTTTTTTGAAGGTGAGAAGAAATATCTTCAAAAAATCAGCCATCCTTGATTTCTAATTTCTATGGAAACTGCTTGGTTGGATGCACCTCCAAGACTTCCCATATGTTTGCCATTCAACTATTTGAAAATCAAAGTCACCACAGTTTTCGTTAAGCATAATCAAGTGTAGAGCCACTCCAAAGGATAGTCATACAGCCTTGGACAATCTAACACCACCACAATCTTCACAAAGAGCATGATGAGACCACCCTTTAGGGAAGAATCCTTTTCTCCTTACTCATTTATGCAATTGTTTTGTGATGAATATGCATCTAGGGCTAAAGTTTTTATGTGATGAGTAGCTATTTTTCACCTAGGACTTTGTTCTCTTGTTTGCACTATAGTTCAATGTCACTATTCATGACAAAGGGATTGTATACAATTCATCAAGTTTGGTTTTTGTCTAAGTGTGCTATATGTCTAGATTGTCTCATTATGAAACATTTCCTTTGATGTAAGAAGGGGAGCCCCTTAGTTTTTTTTGTTTATGCATGCTAGGCGTCTAGGGGAAGTTATGTTGAATAACAGAACTCTTGACTATGTTGGTTTTTTGATGGACATGACTTTATGTGTTTTTTTGTGGTAGGTGGCTTGGATTCGAGGTCGAATCCTTTTCAAGGGAAAGAGGATGATGTGTCCACGCCCATGGTCAATCAAGGAGTCATTACCTTTGCAATTATTGCATCAACGACCATGATATCTTCTACATCCAGTACTGTACAAACGTCCATGCGATGCCTGTGTCAATGTCTATAAATGCACCTGCACCAATGTCCAGGACTGTGCCAACACCTAGTATTGTTCCAACGTCCATGATCGGCACTATTTTATAGTGTATTTCTAGGGGTTGTTACCAGTTTTGAGGTGCCATTTGGATGGATTTAGAGCACAATTGTGGATTTGAGAGTTAGAGACTAGAAGTGAAGAAATCATGGGAATTACAGAGGTTTGAAGTGCATTGAAGAGTAGAAGAACAGTGGGCTGAATTCAAATGGTTCGTTCTCTTTACTCAGATGTCCAAATGGAGTGATTCTAATTCGCGGAGTTAGACCTTGAAGTCTAATACAAGTCCTCAAAATATGAGCGCAATCCGAGTTCGGAATCAAAAGTTATGGCATTTTTACGGAAGTGTCGCAAATGTTGGAGAAGTCGTCTCCACCGCACCCCGCGGTGGGATGGCCGCACCCGCGGCGAGCACAACAGAAGCGAGGATCTAGATTCTGGAAGACCACCGCACCCCGCGGTGGGTATCACCGCACCCGCGGTGGGTATCACCGCACCCGCGGTGGAGACGCGCTGAAGACCTTTTCCGGATTTATTTTCGAGATTTCTTATTTCCTTTTATTTTATTTCTGAAACTTTGTTTCCAAGTTTGTTATTTTTTTTCTTTATTTCTGAATTATTTCCTTATTATTTAAGCTTAAGTTTTAGACTCTTTTAGAGAATCTATTCTTTAACCCTAGTTGTCACCTATCTTAGTTTTACTCTCATAAACCCTATGGAGAACTAAACCTCCATTGTTGCACTTGACGTTTTGAAGCCTTCAATTGATTGGTTGTGAGTTTTCTACTCTTGTTCTATTTCCTATCTAGTTGTATTAATTCTCTTGTGCTTGAATGTTTATTGGTTTATGTTGATTTATCTAGACTGATCACTTAGGTTTATTGATATCTTCCTAATAGCTAGGACTTGTGATTCCGGGTTCGGGTTGCATATCTAGTAGTACACACGATTTACATAAGCGGGTTGTGAGTGTTCATCGTGAGAGAGAGTTAATTGCATGTTATAGTAACGGGTTGTTTCTATTGCATGTATCTTGTTGAATCCTTGGTTGAATGTTATTGCTTTATTGAATCTTGAAGGTTTTCGGGTTTGATTTAGTAATAAGTACTGTTAGGGCTGGTAGAACTAATAGTTACCTAAGATCGGGATAAGGACAACTATAGGAAATATAAGAACTTGAGATTAATAGAATTCCGTGATCAACCATATCTCTTGTTGTGTGGATCTTTGTCAGGTGTGACGCTTTTTCCCATCATATTCACATCCTTTGCTTTGCTTTGTTTTAATTACTTGGTTTGAAAATCATACAAACCCCCCCTAGTTCCTAGTTGGTGACTTGAAAGACACAAGAATTGATAACCTGATTCCCTTGGGTTCGACCCTGACTTGCTTGCTATACTCTTTAGTAGGTACTTTAGGATTTCTTTGATTAGGCATACGACTTTAGCCCTGTCAGTCCAAGATTGCGCTGATCCATCTCGTAGCTCCATTTATGAATCCTGATCTTGAAGCCTCTAAACCGACCTTCTACAAGGTCTTATGGCTCAAGGAGCGGCCGTAATTTATGTCGTTGGTAAAGTGACTTTGCTCCATGTCTTTCAAGGTAGTGGTCGTTGTGCGTGAAATGGAAAGACTTGTGGGTTCTTCCTCCAAGTGTGACCTAGCATTTGGGCTCATATGTATTTTATGTGTAATTTACGGTGCAATTTTCCAGGTTTGTTCGGCCATTTATGTCAAGCTACACCAAGAGGGGCCGACTTCAAGTGCACAATGCGAAGGGTCCCCTACGTTGTGTTTTCTTTCTTCCCTTTTAAGCTCTTCCTCTTGCCATTGTTTGAGGTAGAGAAGATTAAGACAAAAACTCAATGTTAAGCTTTGTTTTAAGTTAATTTCAATTCACTTTACGCGTTCATCTTTTCCATTGATTTGTTTGTTAGTGGCACATATCCATTCAAACACATAAAACCCGAACTCAATACAAAAGGTGGTACTTATCCTTCCTCCGAACGAGTTCAACCCTTTCTTATTTCTTGGTGGTACCTGTCCAAAATTCAATCAAGTTACTCAAGCCTTTTTGGTGGTATCTATCAAGAATACGTTGAACGCTTATCCCTCCAAGATCCACTTTGCCACCTCCATCCTGCTTTCAACGAAAGAAGATCCCCACATTGTTCATTCCCTTCCAAGGTCTACTTCAAAGCACAAAATGCATCAAAGATCCTTCGAATCACATCACATACCATAGTCACTAAGTTACTGTTGGAGACACAAGAGTTGTGCACAATAAGTTGCAGAAGTTATGTATTATGCCTAGATGGTCGATAACGCCATGGAGTTCTGCTGCTCTCATCCCCATGAAAAAAAACATAGACCTAAGAATTGATCCATTCTAGATGTACTCTTATGATCAACCTTTTTTCTTGCAAAGTCTACGTCCATTCATCCCACTACATTGATGTCACATCCTTTTGGATACAAAAGGCTAAGGCTATTGGACCTCTTGAGGTAATGTAGAATCCATTTTAGTGCTTTTAGGTGTGTTTCCCTTGGATATGCATGTAAGGAAGCATATAAACACACACTATACATAATATCAAGTTTAATAGCAGTGAGATAGAGTAGCGAACCTATAATTCCTTGACATAGAGTTTGATCCAGTCACTTCTCCTTTCATCTTTTCCAAGTGATGTGTTGGGAGAAATTAGAGTGTTAAACTATTTGGAACCTTCCATCCCAAACACACTCTATTAGATACTTTTGTTGATGCATTATGTTTCCATGTTATTCTTGTATGACTTGAAGACCCAAAAAGAATTCCAGTTCCCCCACTATGCTCATCTTGTATTCACTCTCCATGAGGGTCATGAACTTCTTCAGTAACGCTGAAGTGTTGCAGCCAAAGATGATATCATCAACATATACCTACACTAGCAGAGTGTGTATGCCTTCTTTGAGAAGAAACATAGTCTTATCAACCTCACCACGTACATACATGTTGGACAATATGAATTTTGATTCCTTTTCCTACCAAGCTCTAGGAGCTTGTTTCAAGCCATACAATGTTATTTACAGAATATATACATGATCAAGGTGAGAAGAATCTTCAAAGTCAGGAGTCTACTCTAAATAGACCTCTTCCTTTAGAAATCCATTGAGGAAGGCGGTCTTGACATCCATTTTAAAACCATGGTGAGCAACATGAGCAATCAACAAATGAATAGCCTCTAACCTTGCAATCGGTTCAAATATATTTTCGTAGTTGATGCCCTATTGTTGATTGTATACCCTTACAACCAGTTTGACTTTTTTCCTAGTTCCTTGACCCTTGTTCTCAAGCTTGTTCCTAAAAACAAACTTTGTGCATATCACAATCCTATATGTGGATCATGGTACAAGACACCACACCTTGTTTCTATCGAATTGATGAAGTTCTTCTTGCATTAATATGACCAAGTTAGGCTCCTTCAGAGCTTAACCTACAAGTAGGCTCCAACATAGATAGGAAATCATTAAAAGCACAAAAGTAATGAAAAGTGGACCTAGTTTCTACACCCTTTGTGAAGTCGGTCATGATGTTAAGGATTGGATGATCCTTCTTTTGATAATAATTCCAAATTGGAACTTGATTAAGATCAAATGCACCGTCATCGTTTATTTGAGTACTCGGTCATGCACCATCACATGTACCACCAATAGAAGCATGTGTACTCATACTTGTATCATCACCTTCTAGATTGCCTTGTGCTGTTGGAGCTTGTTCCTTCATTCTCGGGGTCATGCCCCCCCCCCCCCCCCCTCCCCATGAGAATCAAATCCGTCATCATTTAGTTTCATTCCCCTTGATTTAGAGTTGGGGGTTCTTGACTTTACACTAGAGGTGAAACACCCTGTAACGAAACCGAAGGGTTTGCTACCTCTTCACTATGAGTTCCATAGAAAATCCTTCATAACCATCATTCTGATCTTTGATGGAGTCACCAACCATTGTTGCTTCAGCGAAAAATGACATGTATGCTTTTTTATACCTTCTTGGTTTTCTTGTTGTAGACTTTGTACGCTTTGTTGTGCAAAGAGTACCCAACAAATGTAGCATCACCACTTTGGAGATCAAACTTTTCCAAGTTATCCTTTCTATTGTTCTGAACGAATCATTTGCATCCAAACAATCAAAAGCGGACAACATTTGGCTTTCTTCCCTTGAATAACTAATACAATGTCTTGCCAAGTACTAGACGTATAGTAGCCCTATTCAACACATAGCAAGAGGTGTTATGTTCTTCAGCCTATAAGTTCCTTGGAAGACCACTTAATATTAGCAAGGTACGTGACATGTCTTCCAACGTTATGTTCTTCCTTTCTATAACACCATATTGTTGTGGTGCTCTTGGGGTTGAGAAGTTGACTCTCTGTGTTCTCTGAAAAAAATTAAGGAAGTGCACGTTCTCAAACTCAGTGCGATGAATATGTAAGACCCGAGGCCTTAGAAGTGTCATCCCATGCCAACCTGATGACTTCCCAAGAGGTCACCCATTTTGGTACTACTCCCGCCCTAGCACGCTTAACTTTAGAGTTTTTTTTCCTCACTTGAACCTTGAAAAGGCAGAGCTCTTGTTGACATGAGTAGCACTTTTAATCCTTATAAACCAAGTCTGGGGTGTTACAATCACACCCACTTAAAACTTGACGACTTCGTAAAGGCCCAAAGCCGCCCTCTGGGTCGAGCGACTGACATCCTGGCCAAGTCCACTCGTAACCTAGAGTCGGTTCTGATACCATTTGTAAGACCTAGGGCCTTAGAAGCGTCATCCCATGCCAACCCGGGCACTTCCTAAGAGGTCACACATCCTGGCACTACTCCCGTCCTAACACGCTTAACTTTAGATTTCTTTGTCCTCACTTGAACCCTGAAAAGGAAGAGCTCTTGTTGACATGGGTAGCACTTTTAATCCTTATAAGCAAAGTCCGGGGTGTTACAATCACCCCACTTAAACCCTTGACGATCTCGTCAAGACCCAAAGACCGCGCTTTGGGTCGAGTGACTGCCATCATGGCCAAGTCCACTCGTAACCCATAGTCAGCTCTGATACCATTTATAAGACTCAAGGCCTTAGAAGCGCCATCCCATGCCAACCCGGAGACTTCCCAGGAGATCTCTCATCCTGGTACTACTCTCGCCCTAGCACGCTTAACTTCAGAGTTCTTTGTCCTCACTTGAACCCTGAAAAGGAAGAGCTCTTGTTGACATGGGTAGCACTGTTAATCCTTATAAACCAAGTCTGGGGTGTTATAGAATATACCATGTAGAGGACCTTCTCACTTTGACATGAATTTAAGGTATTAGTTCTTACGAACCCAGACTTGCTTGGTTCTAGATTTAAGACCATGATATTTAGAATTTTTCTTAGACCTTGTATGGGTGTCCATCCAAACACGAGCTTTCTTCTCATATTGAATTCTAAGTGTCAACTTCAGCTTGTAGTGACCAACCTAACCATAATCCCAATATACTATTTGATACTTAAGGTTAACATACTTGTTTTGACCAGGCCAGATGGGTTTATTGACTATCATGTTTTGAAATTCAATGTATTTGGGTTGCCCACCTCGTTTATGTTTCAGACTATAGAGTGTTCCTTTTGGCCCAAGTACCAGTCCTTATGTCCTTTGGTTGAAGTCTTCGCATAGTTCTTAAGATGACACATATTGTTGACCGAATGATTACCAGCAGGTGTACCCCAAACATAGCCGACACCAAAACGTTGCCTCACAAATTGTTTAGAAAAAAATTATATCATCCTTTCACCTTTGGATGCAATATACTCATCTATCCAGACTTTTTTCTTTTGTTCCTCATTAGCTTTAATATATAGGAGGTCATCAACTTGTTTAGCATTACCCAATTTCAACATTAAATTCTCAGCCTCGAGTTAGGAGACCTCGGAGCTTTGGGAACTTATTTAATCTTTGAATTCAAGGCAAGTATCAAAACCTTCTGAAGAAGAAGATGGCAGCCCCTCCAACTAGATGACAATATCGGACCATACCTGACAGGGCTAAAGTCGTGATGCCTATCAAAGAAACCCTAAAGTACCTACTAAACAGAGTATAGCAAGCAAGTCATGGTCGATCCCACAGAGAGTCAGGTTATCTATTCTTGTAATTCACGTCACCAACTAGGAACTAGGGGGGGTTTGTAGAAATCTCAAAACAAAGTAACAAGTAAGCAAGTAAACAAGTTTGCAAGTAAAGGTTGTGAATATGAAGAGGAAAAGCGCAACACTTAACAAAGATCCACACAACAAGAGAATGGTCGATCATAGAATTCTGTCAATCTCAAGTTCTTAACTTTCCTATAGTTGTTCTTATCCTGATCTTAGATAACTATTAGTTCTACCAGCCCTAATAGTACTTATTACTAAATCAAATCCGAAAACCTTCAAGACTTAATAAAGCAATAGCAATCAAACAAGGATTCAACAAGATACATGCAATAGAAACAACCCGTTACTATAAGCATGCAATTAACTCTCTCTCACGATGAACACTCGCAACCCGCTTATGTAAATCGTGCTTGCCACTAGATATACAACCCGAACTCGGAATCACAAGTTCTAGCAATCAGGAAGATATCAATAGACCTAGGTAGCTACTCTAGATAAATCAACATAAACCAATAGACAATCAAGCACAAGAGAATTAATTCAACTAGATAGGAAATCGAACAAGAGTAGAAAACTCACAATCAATCAATTGTTGGCTTCAAACTGTCAAGTGCAACAATGGAGGTTTAGTTCTCCATTAGGGTTTGTGAGAGAAAAATGATGAAAGGTGGCAACTAGGGTTAGAGAATGGATTCCCTCTAAAAGAGTCTTAAACTTAACTTAAATACTAAGAAAATAATTCAGAAATAAAGAAAAGAAATAAACAAACTTGGAAACAAAGTCTCGGAAATAAAATAAAACGGGAAATAAAAACTCGGAAATATCTTCAGCGCATCGCCACCGCGGGGTGCGGTGGCGGTGTCTTCTTCAGCTTCTGCGACACTTTAGTAAAAACGCCATAACTTTTGATTCCCAACTCGGATTGCGCTAATATTTTGAGGACTTGCAGTAGACTTAAAGATCTAACTCCTCGAATTGGAATCACTCCATTTGGACATCTGAGTAAAGATAACGAACAATTTGAATTCAACCCACTGTTCTTCTACTCTTCAATGTACTTCAAACCTCTGTAAATCCCATGATTTCTTCACTTCTAGTCTTCTCTTCCGGATTACAGAATTACCATCAAATCATATCCAAACATCATCTAAATCATGCTAATAACCACTAGATATGCCATACAATATATCGCATATTAAATTCTCTCATGCTTAAACCTTGCTCGTCCTCGAGTAAGCTAAAGTCAACCTACTCCTCCAAATTCAACCCCAAGGCTCCAGGAAGCACAAGAAAATATGACACTAGTAGTTACAACACATCATCAATAAGCTCCAAGACAACCAAAAACACAACACCAAATCACCACACACAACCAAGCTTAGAAGGAAAGCATAGTATTTCCCCCAAGTTTATCCCGAACACTATAGAGTGAGTAACAATCTAATCCTAGCCTCCATCTATCTTCTTATCGCTCCAGAGTGACCTACCCGAATCCTTCTTATATCACCTCTTCTTATGTCGCCACACCAGGTAAAATGAGGATTCCTAAAAATCACTCTTCTTCTTTTCACTCATTTTGCCAAGGCGCCCTTTCGGGTTTTCACAAAGCCACTCATTTCATTTTCCAATAGATGTGCTCACATAAACTCACGTCACTCTTGACCTCATATTACCCCAGCCTAATGCTGGTCCAAGCCACCTGCTTATTACCTAGGCCGTCCTTTCGGGTTTTCGACCTATCCCAGGATTTCTATTTTAGCCTTTTTTCAAATTTTTGGCTTTTTCAATTTTTTTATTTTTCTCCTCAACAACGTAACAAGTATATAACTCTCCCCCATGCTTAAACATTGCATTGTACTCAATGTAATGAAAGACAAAAAGAATAGAAGCACAGGGAAAAGCAAAAAAATAACTCACAACGTCGTCGAGCTGCTTGGACACTTTCGTTTGTTGCTGGCGGTAAAACAATTAACGCTCAGGTCTCTAGTGTTGCGCGGGATCTTCATCAACTCCATAGTCTTCTCCTACCGTGCAACCAAAATGAACCACTGTGGTGAGTAGTGGTATATCAAAGAATTCGGGGCTGTACGGCCTTCAACGAACACATTGTAGAGCCCAGATGTAATCGTGGGGGGGCTCTAGTGTTCCTCCTCATCAGCTGTCGATTGTAGGGCCATCATCGTTGCCAAATAATGTGTGGGGCTAATGACTCCTCCTTGGACAACATGATGCGCAACATCTCCATGAGAAACTCTGGACAGCTGGCCTTGGTACAACTTTTTTTTTTTGCTCCCCGTTTAAGGTTTTTTCAGGGAGTTTATTAGTGCAGGAAAAAAAAAACTTACAATGGTGTGGGAAACACCTTCTTCAATTCGCATAGGTCTCATCCCCGCAGGTTAGTTGGAAACAAAGAAAAATAAAAACAAAAACAAAACACACCAAAACATAAGCATAAACAAAGAAAAAAAAAAGCAAAGAAAGAAAAAACATACCTCGGGTTGCCTCCCGGACAGCGCCTTAGTTATTGTCATGGCTTGACTTGGTATTCTCCCACTTAACTTGGGTTGCTCAAAGCAATTGAACTCTTGGGGTCTATATCAGGGGGATGCCTCTTTGTATACTCCCTGTTGAGCTTTTCCCCCATTCTTGTGCACTTCATAATGGTTGGGCTACAGTTCATATCTATGAATGCACTTGCCATCTTCAAAAACGGTCTACCCAGCATCTCAGGGGATGCATGTATGTCTTGCCCCGTATCTAGCATATAAAAATCCGCCACTTGAATCAGGGTCTCCTTCTTATGCTTCCCCTTTGATTTCTTCTTGATCTTGCGCAGCACCCCTAAAAATTATGTGCAGCGAGGGATGATGTTCGCCAGCGTGACCAAGGGAACAGTTTCTGAGCAGTCACTGAAGGTTTCAAATATTTTTTTGTCGTTCTCCACCATTCTGGTGTCCTTCAGAGCCTCAGGGAAGGGTGTAGCGGGGTGCAGCGAGACAAGCGGGAAGGAGTTTAGATGCACATACTCATCATAGGCAGCCTCGAGAGGGTCGGGGGCTGCCGGGGCGTTTTCGAGAGGGGAGGGCGTCGCAGGATCGTTTCCGCAATCACGGCTCTCCTCCTCTTGGTCGCTGAATTCCTCCAGTCCCAAAAAATATTCTTCCTCAGAAAGCACCTTGCGGTCCCAAATATTGTCTGGAAGGCCCAACTCATTGAGTGTCTCTGGAAATGGGGCGGGTGGCTTTTTTGAACCGAGAGGAGGAAAGTATGGACGAACGTAGGTGTCCACATAAGGCTCGTCAATAGCTCCAGAAGGCTGCCGCGGGGTGCAGCCAGAAGCCACCGCGGGGTGCGGTGCATCCCCAGAAAAATCTCGAGAAACAGTACCGTCACCGCGGGGTGCGGTGACACCCACCGCGAGGTGCGGTGGACTTGACAGAGCATTCTGTTCCTCTTCTTCATTCTCACCGCGGGTGCGGTCCTCTTGCCGTTGGGTGCGGTGATCCTCCAGAAACTCTTCTTCTCCTGAATCGTCATTCTCAGCACTAGGAGCGACAGACAATTGCTTTCCACTTCGGAGGGTTACCACGCTAACGTTTTCTCTCGGGTTAACTACCGTTTGAGACGGTAGAAGTCCCGAAATCTTTGCATCGGTCTTTGTGATAGCTTCAACCATTTGTCTCATCTGCTTTTCAAGATTTTTGATGCTTGACTCCCTAGTTTCAACACTAGTGCTGAAATGTTTATCCAGAGCTTGGAGCATATCTTCAGTTGACATGGAGGAACTAAGATTGGACACTGGCGGGCTATGCTCATAGGCCGGATTGTACTTCCGTGGAGTACCCTGCTGGTAGAACGATTGTGGCTTCAGGTAGAACTCCTGGTAGTTATGACCATATGGAGGGTATTGTTGGTACCCATAACTCGAATTGGGGTGATCTCTCCACCCTGGAGTGTATGCATAGGAGTATGGGTCATATTGCGGCTCTCCCCAGAAATCAATATCTGTATCAAAATCAAAAAAAGAAAATATAAAAAATAAGTAGCACGGGTGTGGACCGTAAGAGAGGTCCACACCAAAGTTGGTAACAAACAAAAACACAAAAACATAAATTTTGACTCCCCGGCAACGGCGCCAAATTTGACACGGCTAAAGTCGTGATGCCTATCAAAGAAATCCTAAAGTACCTACTAAACAGAGTATAGCAAGCAAGTCAGGGTCGATCCCACAGAGAGTCAGGTTATCTATTCTTGTAATTCACGTCACCAACTAAGAACTAGGGGGGGTTTGTAGAAATCTCGAAACAAAGTAACACGTAAGCAAGTAAACAAGTTTGCAGGTAAAGGTTGTGAATATGAAGAGGAAAAGCGCCACACTTAACAAAGATCCACACAACAAGAGAATGGTCGATCACGGAATTCTATCAATCTCAAGTTCTTAACTTTCCTATAGTTGTTCTTATCCTGATCTTAGATAACTATTAGTTCTACCAGCCCTAATAGTACTTATTACTAAATCAAATCCGAAAACCTTCAAGACTCAATAAAGCAATAGCAATCAAACAAGGATTCAACAAGATACATGCAATAGAAACAACCCGTTACTATAAGCATGCAATTAACTCTCTCTCACGATGAACACTCGCAACCCGCTTATGTAAATCGTGCTTGCCACTAGATATGCAACCCGAACCCGGAATCACAAGTCCTAGCAATCCGGAAGATATCAATAGACCTAGGTAGCTACTCTAGATAAATCAACATAAACCAATAGACAATCAAGCACAAGAGAATTAATTCAACTAGATAGGAAATCGAACAAGAGTAGAAAACTCACAATCAATCAATTGCTGGCTTCAAACTGTCAAGTACAACAATGGAGGTTTAGTTCTCCATTAGGGTTTGTGAGAGAAAAACGATGAAAGGTGGCAACTAGGGTTAGAGAATGGATTCCCTCTAAAAGAGTCTTAAACTTAACTTAAATACTAAGGAAATAATTCAGAAATAAAGAAAAGAAATAAACAAACTTGGAAACAAAGTCTCGAAAATAAAATAAAACGGGAAATAAAAAGTCGGAAATATCTTCAGCACGTCGCCACCGCGGGGTGCGGTGGAATTCATGCCGCGGGGTGCGGTGGCGGTGTCTTCTTCAACTTCTGCGACACTTTAGTAAAAATGCCATAACTTTTGATTCCCAACTCGTATTGCGCTCATATTTTGAGGACTTGCAGTAGACTTCAAGATATAACTCCTCGAATTGGAATCACTCCATTTGGACATCTGAGTAAAGAGAACGAACAATTTGAATTCAACCCACTGTTCTTCTACTCTTCAATGCACTTCAAACCTCTGTAAATCCCATGATTTCTTCACTTCTAGTCTTCTCTTCCAGATTACAGAATTACCATCAAATCATATCCAAACATCATCTAAATCATGCTAATAACCACTAGATAAGCCATACAATATATCGCATATCAATACCTTGTTGTTCTCAATCAAGATAGATAGTGTCATCCTTTTCATCAAGTTTTTCACTAAGATAACATACCTTATCACCAAATTTTCTAATCATAGTTATGACATGCTCCTTAGACTTGGTTAATTGCTTATAAAGTATATCATCTTCACTTACTACGTCATTAGGTGCACCACAATCATCCATTAAGCAGATGTTCTTCGACGTCGGCTCACGTTCAACATCTGAGTCGGAGTCTCCCCATGTAGCAACCATGGATTTCTTTCCTCGTGCACGGGGTTTATCAATCTTCTTCTTACAGCAATTCTTCATGAAGTATCCTTTAGCGTGAAAGTGATAACACAAAATGTCTTTCATATCCTTGTTGGATTCAGAATACTTACTTTGACTGGTAAGAACTGTTCTTAAAATGAGAACTTCTCTTAAAATGCGAACTGGTCTTGTACACCAAATTGTACGAATTTGTGCACCAAAGTCTGATGAAAAGTGCACCAAAATATGTGAAGTTGTGCACCAGATTCTATTGAGTAATGAATTTGTTTTTTTTCTAAGTACAATAGTAGTGCACAATGTTTGTGCACCAAGTTGTACGAGTTTGTGTACTAAAGTCTATTGAAAAGTGCACCATAATATGTTGAATTGTGCACCCGATTTTTATTGAGTATTGCACTTGTATTTTTTTTAATACAATGGAGTGCACAAACACATGAACCTTCTCAGTGCTCAAACACATGAACTGTGGTGCACAATTACATATACGTGGTGCACATTTATTTATGACATGGTACACTTGTAATTTAATTAACTGTACACTTGTATTATATTTAAATGATGCATAATTATCTCCAACATGATGCACAATTATTCATAACATGGTGCACATCCAAAATGGTGCACAAGCAAGTGCACTGACCGGTCAAGGGTCGATTGACGCCGGTCAATGGTGGTCAACATCGGAGCTCCGGTGGGTCAAATGGGAAGACCAATTGTGCACCAACGTAGTGCACAATTGTGCACCAACGTAGTGCACAATTGTGCACCCAAAGATGTGTGCATGAGATTGCAAGTGTATTGTGCACTTTCTCCCCCTTGTGCACCTTGTTCCATAGACTTGTGCACGAGTTTGCATTTTAAGAGAGTTATCATTTTATGAAGTGTTCTCACCAAATCCGCATCCGTTATATATATATACTTTTATTATAAGATAATAAAACAATGAGTAAGATATATATATATATATATATATATATATACATATTAGATATGTGTATATACACTTCTTCCAAATTGAAAAGTGATTCATGTGAAAGTTGAAGATTCACTTCAAACAATACTTACAGTCGTACCTCCATAGTGGTGGAATTAAAAGGCTTTGCTTGTTTCTTGTTCGTTCGTTCTAGCAAACGAAGGTAAGGCGATCTAGTACCGTACTCGTGTTGACTAAGTAGAGGAGTCACAATTGAGGCTCTATTCTTCAGGGTGATCCCGAAAACAAGTTTTACATCAAAAGGTATATTACTCTTTCATATATGATTGGTTTAAAGTTTATGCATGAGATCCTAAGTTAGATGTTAGAAAACTATTTTCTGAAATTTGCTTAAAGCATCTAAATCCCTACAGTGGTATCATATCATCTTGCATAAATTGATATGATCATAATTAAAGTTGTTAATTTTGATGCATGTTCTTGATTATTTTGGTTCAAGTTAGTGGTAAAATTAATATATAACTTGTATGATTAAAATTGTGATTTTAATTGATTGGATGCATAAAGTTGTGACTTTTATGTATATAATATGTGATAAGGCGTTGTCGTAACACCTAAACAAATTGGCGTCGTTGCCGGGGAGTCAATTTTACTATTCTAATTGTGTGTTTGTTTACCAACTGTTGTGTGGACCTATCTTATGGTCCACACCTGTGTTACTAATTGTTTTCATTGAGATCTCAATCCAGACAGATGGCAGCATTTGATTTTTACTATCAGCAGCAAGGCTGGCCTCAATACTTTCCTGAGCCTCAAGAGACGAGCCAAAGTTCATACACGTCAATGGAGGAGAGCATCAAGTCACTTGTGCAGAGCATGATGACTATTCATCAGGAGACAAGCTCCAACATCCAACTTCTAACAACTCAAGTTGGAAGTTTGGCAACTCAGCTTGGAAGGTTGACTCAAGTTGTGGCAAATATGAAGGAGGATTTTGAAAGGCCACCACCCCAACCGACCCCAGTGGCTAATGTGAGGGGCATATCACAACTGAAAGGAGAAAAGACGGAGGAGCCCTTTTGCTCAGGAACCGTGACCACGGATGAGCGAGAACGGAAAGACGAGAACCAGCGTCCGCAAGTTTGGACAAAATTTTACGGATCAGTTCTTGGCGTATACCCTTTAGAAGCGATTCCTGTTGATTACACTCCTCCACCCTGTGATCCTAAGAAGCCACCTCCTCACCTTCCTAAGAGGCTAAAAGTGAAGAAGAAGCTGGAGCTCAATATGGAGCCGCGCAACTCCATAGGTGAGCATGAGGTAAATCTCCCTTTACTTGATCTGATGCATACTGTGCCTAAATTTGCTAAATACATGAAATGCTTATGCTGGCCTAGGAAGAGGAAGAAATTGACAGGAGAAATTAATTTTAATGAACATGTGTCTGCTGCATTCGGAAGACATTTGCCTGAAAAGTGTAGTGACCCTGACATGTTTAGTATTCCTTGTGATATAGGTTACTCCAGGTTTGATCATTGCATGATAGACTTGGGCTCATCTATTAATGTGTTACCCTACTCTGTGTATAAATTGCTAGATCTTGGACCTTTGCTTGAATCTGATTTAGTTATACAATTTGCGAATGGATCCAAAGTTTTTCCGAAAGGAATAGTTGAGGATGTTCTTGTAAAGTTTAATAAGATGATTTTTCCTATGGATTTTGTGGTGTTAGACATTGGTTATGATATGCATGTGCCCCCTGTATTGTTAGGTAGGCCTTTTCTTAAGATTGCTAACATCCGAATCATTATGAGTAGAGGTATTGTGTATGTGAAGTATGGGGGTGATAGGGTGACATTTAAGATATTTGATCATAAGAAACACCCTCCTGATAGTAAGTCTGTGTTGTGTTCTGAATTGAGTGATATTACATGATCATAGTAGCACAATGTCAAGCCATGACAATAACTAAGGCGCTATCCGGGAGGCAATCCGAAGTATGCTTTTCTTTTCTTGTTTTTCTTTCCTTGTTTTTGCATTTGTTTTGGTGTGTTTTGTTTTGTTTTTGTTCTTGTTTTTGTTTCCGACTAACCTGCAGGGAGGAGACCCCATGCCTATTGAAGAAGGTGTTTACCACCATTGTAAGTCTCTCTTTCCCTGCACTAATAACTCCCCGAAAAAACCTTAAACGGGGAGGAAAAAAAATCGAAAAAAAATAAATAAAATTCCGAAAACAAAAAAAAAGAATAAACAGAATTATAATAAAAAAAATCATCTCAGGCCAGCTGTCCAGAGTTCCCCATGGAGATGGTGCGCATCATGTTGTCACGCTTGATTTGACAACGATGATGGCCCTACAATTGGCAGCTGAGGAGGAGGACCATTAGAGGCCCACACCACGATCATATTTGGGCCCATTTTTTGTGGGTTTTGAAGGTCGTGCAACCCCGACGTATTTGCTATACCACTACTCACCAAGTGGTTCCCTTTGGTTGCACGGTAATGAAGACGATGGAGTTGATGAAGACACTCACCCAACACTGGAGACCTGTGCATACATTGTGTATACCGTCAGCAACAACGGAAGTGTCCAAGCAGCTTGGCGACGTTTGTGAGTTATTTTTTGCTTTTCCATGTGCTTCTATTCTTTTGTCTTTCATTACATTGAGGACAATGCAATGTTTAAGCATGGGGGGAGTTTTTATACTGGCTATGTCGCTGAGGAGATGAATAAAAAAAAGCCAAATATTGAAAAAAGGCATACATAAGAAATCCTGGGATATGTCGAAAACCCGAAAGGGCGGCCTAGGTAATAAGCAGGTGGCTTGGACCAACATTAGGTTGGGGTAATATGAGGTCAAGAGTGATGTGAGTATATTGTGAGCCCATCTATTGAAAAATGAAATGAGTGGCTTGGTGAAAACCCGAAAGGGCACCTTGGCAAAATGAGTGAAAAGAAGAAGAGTGATTTTTAGGAATCCTCATTTTACTTGGCGTGGTGACATAAGAAGAGGTGATATAAGGAAGATTCGGGTAGGTCATTCTGGGAGGTATAAGAAGATAGATGGGAGACTAGGACTAGAATTCATTCACTCTATGGTGTTTGGGATAAGCTTGGGGGAAGTACTCTGCTTTCCTTTTTGCTTGATTGTGTGTTGTAGTCTTTTGTGCTGGGTTTATTGTATGGTTGCCTGGAGCTTATTGTTAGGTGTGATTCTTGGAGATTGATTTTTCTATGTTTCCTGAGACCTTGGGGATTGATTGGAGGAGTAGGTTGACTTTAGCTTACTCGAGGATGAGCAAGGTTTAAGCATGGAGGATTTGATCGACACTATTTTGTAGTGCATATCTAGGGGTTATTACCAGGTTTAAGGCGCCATTTGGTTGGATTTAGAGCACAATTGGAGATTATGGAGTTAGAGCGGAAAAGTGTGATTTTGATGGTCTGGAAGAGTTAATTGGAGACATCCAGAGGAAGAGGAGTTGACCACCTGAGGAGATAGCGAATTTTCCGAGAAAAATGACGGAAGGAGCAATTAGCCGCGATCGCGGCCAATTAGTCGCGCCCGTGGTTTAATTCGGGAAATAAATTGGGCACTTCGAGAGCAAACCGCGACCGCGGCCCGAAGGCCGCGCCCGCAGTCACATGCGGGAGGCAAAGCAACGTAATTAAATACAAGCCCGCATGCTGATTTTGATGATGGGCCAAGTTGGAGGAAGTTCGGCCCAGGGGAGAAAGGCCCAAATTGAGAAAAGGACTGTTATCCCGGCAACGGCGCCAATTTGATAAGGCGTTGTCGTAACACCTAAACAAAATAATCCTAAACAAACCTAACTAATGTAGTCTGGTAAGCAAGGGTTGAATCCCACAGAGAATCAAATACTATTCCAACGATGTAATTGTATACCAACAAGTAACCAGGGGGTTTCTGATTTAAAAACAAAATAAATAAATAAAATAAATAAAAACAAAGACTTGAAATCAAATTAGGGAAATAACTCAGCCAAACAAATATCCACACTTCAGATTGATAGATCGATCATTGATTATTCCTAGTCCTCAATACTCATGAAAGTCCTAATCCCTGTTCTGAATTAGTTACCAGTTCAACCAGTCCTGATAACCCTAACTATTAAATAACCTAGAAGACCTTCTAGATTAAATCTAACAGCAGCAATGAATTCAGGAATAGATAGGTACATGCAAGTGTAGCAACCAGTCATACAATTGCATGTAATTAATTCTCTACACAAACTAAGGGATTTAGATTCTCAACCAGTATCCTCCAATCCTTAGTAGTATGATCAATAACAATCTCAATAGGTTGTATGGAAAAGGGGAACCAATAGCATAATACTAATTTTTCTAGGTTGTCAATCTAGAGGGAACTATTATTAAAATCTATTTGATTTCCTAATCAACAAATCAAGGGGAATCGATATATGATCAATGAGATTAAGCACGAGAGAAAATTAATACAATCATAGAAAGAGTAAAGGAATAACCTCACAATCCAATCAATCCAAAGGCTTTAATTGTCTGCCTGAGCAAAAGGGAAAAACAACGATGAAAATAAACTAGGTCTCACGTCAATTTTTTTCGGCAACTGGTTAACTCCCAAAAGTGTTTTTAACCTAGTTCTAAATATATGGTAAAAATAATTAAATGACAATAATAAAATAAAAATACAAAATAAACAATCCAAAACGGGGACAATTTAATCCCGTATGCATTCTCGGTCCAATCTTCTCGGCGTGACATCTCGGCCCGGCTCAATTCCAGTAGCTGCTCTCAGCCCAATTCAAGCAGCGGCCCACTCCAGCAAAACATGCTTTCGCTGACGTCATGCAACGTCATCTTCCGCTTCAATTTGACGCGGGGTCCTTTTCTCAATTTGGGCCTTTCTCCCCTGGGCCGAACTTCCTCCAACTTGGCCCATCATCAAAATCAGCACGCGGGCTTGTATTTAATTACGCTTCTTTGCCTCCCGCATGTGACCGCGGGCGCGGCCTTCGGGCCGCGGTCGCGGTTTGCTCTCGAAGTGCCCAATTTATTTCCCGAATTAAACCGCGGGCGCGGCTAATTGGCCGCGGTCGCGGCCAGATGCTCCTTCCGTCATTTTTCTCGAAAAATTCGCTATCTCCTCAGGTGGTCAACTCTTCTTCCTCTGGATGTCTCCAATTAACTCTTCCAGACCATCAAAATCACACTTTTCCGCTCTAACTCCATAATCTCCAATTGTGCTCTAAATCCAACCAAATGGCGCCTTAAACCTGGTAATAACCCCTAGATATGCACTACAAAATAGTGCCGATCAATATGCTTGAAAAAATAACCCATAGGACCAAAACTATGCATGCTAAAATTTTGACCTTAAAATCAATTTGTATGATAAATTTATGCAAGAGATATGATTTGTTGTATAAATCATAATCACACATAATTTTGACCCTAGAAATTTAGAATATGATGCCTTGAATGCCCAAAGTTGATTAATTTTGTGTGAAATTGGTTCATACATTAATTTTTCAAAAACATTAATTTTTTAAAAATTACACCATAAAACCATCAAAAATTTGTAATTGTTACAAAATTTGAGTGGGAGAAGACATAAAACAGTGGTTGGGTGGCCAAAAGTGGCTCACGACGGTGTGTGGTGGTCTGCAACAGGCCGAGAGTGGTGTGGTGGTGGTCTGGGGCGGCGGTTGGCTGTGCGGGCTGGATGGGGTGGTGGCTGCATGGTGCGGCTTGGGTGGGGCTGAATTAGGATTAGGATGTCCTAAGGTATTTTACTTAAGATACTAATTACCTAAAATAAATACAGATTTAAGATATCTTAACTCTAGAGTATACTTTATCCAATTATACATGATAATGAGTAATACTTGGTATTAATTCCATATATGATTTTATTGAATTAAAATAATAAGAAGATTGGATTAATTACTTTATGAGATAATTTAATTAATTTGATCTTAAACGTCTATTAATATGATTAATAGTCTATTCTTTTCTTTTAATTTTTGATATTATATTATGCATGTATGATTTAATATTATGATACTTTATTGCATGCGGTGACTAGTATGGTCCAAAATAGATAGAAAATACGATATGCGTATCGTTATATATTTTTGTAATTTCATTTTCAAGTAATTAGATTAGATTTATATTATGTAATACAAGAGAAGATATCCTATGAAGATTCCAGGATAGAGATCCAAAGGAGAATCAAGGATGGAGATCTAAGAGACAAGAAGAATCTATGAAGATTAGATTTTATGGGTTTTCAGGGATTGCATTTATTTTGCTTTAAATATCTCTAAGTTTATGCTTGCTTGTTTATTTATGTTATTTAGTTCACTAGTAATAAGACTTGCATGATAAACCTAGTTCCCTTAAAAGGAAATTGATATTTTGCCTGTCTAAATTATAACCTATGAGGCCCTTGGAATTTGATGGATAAGTTTTGCCAATGCAAGGTGTCTTTCTTTGACCTTGGGATAGTATGAATAATTCTATATAAGGGGTTTACAACCTTGATTTGGTTATACTCAACAAAAGGCCAAATGATAAAATTTTAGATTTTGAGGCATGTGATAGATTTGACATAAGATGTAATCTATCAACCAAGAGTTATAAATGTTATAACTAGTAAAAGTTACTTACATTGATCACATAGGATTTAGGGAAGTACCAAAGTACGCCTAAAGTCTTATGTGAAATAGGATCGTGGAATCATTTTATTCAAAGGGAAGATATTAATGAATAAAATGTGCATTAGCTTATTTATGCTTAAAGCATGTTTAAATTTTTAAGCTCTTGCATGGCAAGCATGATTTATATTTTGTATGTTATTTCTATTGTAGATATCATGTCTAGAAACGATAACTCAACAATCATCAACCTACGTTCGATTCTTGAGAAGAATAAGCTGAAAGGAAACAACTTCCTCGATTTTGTTTTTATGTCTAAAGGAAGAGAGAATGTCCTTGACACCCCTATCCCAAAACTGACTGCTATGTCTACTCTAGAGGAGATAGAAGAGGAAAATAAGATCAGAGATAAGTCAGTGATTGTCACTTGTTTTATGCTGATTTCCATGGAATCAAACCTTCAAAAGAGGTTTGAGAGGATGGATACCTACACCATCATTCGCAACCTGAAGTTATGTTTAAGGAGCAAGCTAGGATGGAGAGATATGAGATTCACAAGACAATTCTTGATTGCAAGCTTAAGAGAGGCAAACCAGTTAGTGCTCATGTGTTCAATATGATTGGACATTTCGAGAACATGGAAAGACTTGGCTTCCCCTATAGTCAAGAGTTGGCTACATACATCATACTCCATTCCCTGCATGGTGGATTTGCTCAATTCAAGGTAAACATCAATATGAATGGAGTTGGAAAGACACTTAAGGAGCTACATAGGGTGCTCAAATCTGTTGAGCAAAATCTCTCTGTTGACATCAAGAAAGAGATTTTGATGGTCAACAAGGGAAAAGGGTTCAAGAAAAGGGCACATGGACAGCAGAAGAAGAACGTGCAAAGGAAGGGCAAGCAAGTTGCACAACCCAAGCAGACTTATGAAAAAGCTAAACTAGTTGTTGACCATGATTGTTTCTACTGCCATGCCAAGGGGCATTGGAAGAGGAACTACCCAAAATACTGGAAGATAAGAAGAATGGAACTGTGAGTTCCAATTCACTAATTCAGGTATAGATGTTATAGAAGTTCAAACAACTAAAGCTTCGACTTGGGTATTAGATATTGGTTGTGGTTCTCACATTATTTTGAGTGTGCACGGACTAAGAAGAAGTAGAAGCTTAGCTAAGGAAGAGGTAGACCTACGCGTTGGAAATGGAGCAAGAGTTGCTGCACTTGCCATTGGAGATTATAGTCTACCTTTACCTTCTGGTTTAGTATTAGAACTTAATAATTGTTATTTTGTCCCTTCTATTACTAGAAACCTTATTGCGTTTTGTGTTTTGGATATTGAAGGATGTGATTTTAGACTCAAGAATGGATGTTTTTCTATTTAAAAGGATAACGTCTTTTATGCTGATGCACTACTTAGTAATGGACTCTATGTGGTGGAACAAGGATCCGGAATCTATAACATAAACACCAAAAAGCAAAAACCAAATGATCTTGACACCACCTATCTATTGCATTGTCGATTAGGTCACATTATCTTAAATCGCATGAAGAAGCTCCAAAAGGATGGACTTCTAACCTCATTTGATTGTGAATCATTTGAAACCTATCAATCTTGCCTAATGGGAAAGATGACAAGGTCACCTTTTACTGGGGTAAGTCAAAGTGCAACTGAGCTTTTAACCCTAATACATACAGATGTATATGGACCAATAAGCATAGAAGCTAGAGGTGACTACAGATACTTCATAACTTTTACTGATGTTTTAAGTAGATATGAATACATATACTTAATGAAGCATTAGTCTGAATCTTTTAAAAATTCAAAGAGTTTCAAAATGAAGTTGAAAATCAACTTGACAAGAAAATTAAAGCAATATGATCTAATTGTGGTGGTGAATATTTGAGTCAAGAATTTGATCATCATTTAAGAAGTTGTGGGATCCTCTCACAACTAACTCCACCAGGAACACCACAATTGAATGGTGTGTCTGAGAGGAGGAAGAGGACCTTATTGGACATGGTTCGGTCAATGATAAGTTTAGCTGATTTTCCAATATCTTTATGGGGATATGCTCTCATAACTACAGTGTTCACACTAAACAGGACTGTGTCCAAAGTTGTAGATGAGACACCATATGAGTTATGGACTGGAAGAGTTCCAAGCTTATCTTTTCTGAAGATTTGGGGATGTGAAGCTTATGTAAAATGTTTACTAGC
Source organism: Rheum nobile (assembly GCA_027886185.1). Lineage (NCBI taxonomy): Eukaryota > Viridiplantae > Streptophyta > Magnoliopsida > Caryophyllales > Polygonaceae > Rheum > Rheum nobile. The sequence goes on along the minus strand of WOAB01000546.1, from coordinate 5,849,335 downwards.
AAATAAGCTTGCACCCAAATCAGATAAGTGCTTCTTTGTAGGGTATCCTAAGGAAACAAAAGGATACTACTTCTACAATCCCAGTGAGCACAAAGTGTTTGTTGCTAGGGATAGTGTCTTTATGGAAAAATAATTTATTTCTAAAAAGTCAAGTGGGAGAAATGTTGATCTTGAAGAAGTTCGAGAAGAGCAACAAACTAAGCAACAAGATGACATGGATTACACCATGCCATAGACGATGGTATTTGGGACCTAATCCCGCAAGGGGAGGCAACCCATACACCGGAGGTAGTGGAGTCGCAAGACCCCATTCCTAACGTTCCTCCATAATCTGATTCTAATGAGATTCCACAAAATCTTATGGAAAATCCTCCTGTTGTTCAGCCTACACGTAGATCAGATAGGCCTAGAACGCATCTAAATAAATACATTGATTTCATATTGACTGCGGGTTTGGACATCCTGCTTTTAGAAAGCAAGGAGTCTACTACATACAAGCAAGTTGTGGCGAGTCTAGACTTCGAGAAATGGCATGTAGCCATGAAATCTGAAATGGATGTTATGTCTGAGAATCAAGTATGGGACTTGATAGATTTTCCAGATGGGGTAGTACCCATAAGGTGCAAATGGGTTTACAAACTCAGAACAATCAAGGATGGAAACGTAATAGTTTTCAAAGAGAGACTGGTTGCAAACGATTTTAGATAGATTCATGGTATTGACTATGATGAAACCTTCTCACCAGTTGTCATGATCATATCCATTTGGATAATCCTAGCAATTGCAGCTCATTATAATTATGAGATCTGGCAAATGGATGTCAAGACCGCTTTTCTAAATGGGTATTTAGAAGAGGTTGGTACATGACACAACCTGAGGGTTTTGAGGATCCACAGAATCCTAGGAAAGTATACAAGCTTAAGAAGTCCATTTATGGATTTAAGCAGTCATCAAGGAGTTGAAACCTTCGATTTGATGAAGTGGTCAAACAGTTTGATTTCATCATATGTGAAGAAGAACCTTGTATTTACAAGAAGTTTAGTGAGAGAAAAGTGGTCTTCCTAGTCTTGTATGTGGATGACATACTACTCATTACAAATGACATTCCAATGCTGGAGTCTGTTAAGGACTGGCTTAAGAAGTATTTCTCAATGAAAGACTTAGGAGAGGCCGAGTACATATTAGGCATCAAGATCCATAGAGATAGATCTAATAGACTTATTGGACTAAATCAAGGAACTTATATGGATAAGGTTCTTGATAGGTTCAATATGAAGAAATCCAAGAAAGGATTCTTGCTTATGCTGCATGGCTTACATCTCAGCAAGAAGCAATGCCCAGTGACACCTGCTGAGCTAGAGAGAATGAGTAGGATTCCTTTTGCATCAGCAGTAGGATCCATCATGTATGCCATGGTATGTACTCGCCCGGATGTTGCATTTGCTTTGATCATGTGCAACAAATACCAATCGACTCTAGGTGAAGCACACTGGAATACAACTAAGAATATCCTTAAGTACTTGAGATGGACTAAGGATGATTTCTTAGTGTATGGAGGAGATGATGAGGTGATCGTTAAAGGATTTACTGATGCAAGCTTCCAAACAGGTAGAGACGACTTTTGGTCCCAATCCATATACTTCTTCATTCTTAATGGAGAGGTTGTGAGCTCGAAGAGCTCAAAGCAAGACACGGTAGCTGATTCTGCGACAGAAGCTGAGTACATTGTCGCAGTGGATGCAACTAAAGAAGTTGTATGGGTAAGGAAGTTCATTACAGAACTTTGTGTGGTTCCTAATTGTGCTAAGGCAATTGACATCTATTATGACAACAATGGTGCCATTGCCCATCCAAGGAACCAAGTTCTAACTCCAAATGCAGACACGTGCTCATGAAATACCATGTCATTCATAGCTATGTCGAGAGAGGTGATGTATGGTTATGGAAAGTACACACGGATGACAACATTGCACATCCGTTGACTAAACCTCTACCTAAGCCCAAGCATGGCAGTCACACTAGGGCTAAAGGACTCAAGCATATTGGAGAATGGATTTGAGATTGTATTATTTTGAGATTATGGATGTTGATTTCATGATTGTTGAAACATTACATCATGTTTGTTTTTTAAAAAAAGTTTCATTATTTTTTAATTATGGTTTAGAATTAAATGAAAGGTCCTAATAATTTATAATCATCAAATAGGATCATCATAAAAGTTATGATGGATGAAACCCAATTAAGTGAAATGATATTATGAATTATGAGTTGTCCGTAGTCTAAGTCATTAAATTGGACATAAATAACTTAATACATGCTATTATGTAAGTTGATTGATAGCGCCAAGTTTCATGGGCTATAGGGACATGGAGATGTCTAATTAATTACGTGGATATGATTGGTAGATACGTATTGGGCAGACCTACTTAAGATTCTTCAAATGAGTTGTAGAATTTTAAGTTGAACTATGATTAGTAGATTCCTCAGACATGAGTGCGATATACCTCTTACTTGGTGATTGGTAGTCTTTGACATTGTCAAACACCGTTGCGTATAAGGCGGCTATAAACGCAGTGATCGAGATTGTTGAAAATTGAGTGGGAGCTATAGTCACACAAGATTGGAGAAGTCCTCCTATTTATATATCTGTATATATATGGATAGGAACGGTGTCTTGGTCAGTTGAAGAGTAAGAACTGAAAATGCAAGGCCGTGCTCAAATGGATTAATAATAATCATTTGTTTTGACAATTCAAGCTCCGAGTTCAAGAAAAAATTTGAATAATGAAATGGATTACATAAGATGTCATCATATCATCAAATTAGACACTAAGTGACAAAGGAATTGATATTGCACACTTGTTTAAGCACAAGTGGAAGATTGAAGGAATATGTCATTTAATGAAGATGGCAATTACTAATGATAGAATATGATTAATAATGGAGATTTATAATCCGGATATTTTGGGTAGTCTTAGTGCTTTGCAGGAAGCCCACTATAACTTAGGGATAAATTAGATTTGGCCCATTGCTATTATATCCGGGTCTTATAAGGTCACTCACAGTAGAGTAATTGAGCTAGATCAAAGTAACCTGAGGCCCATTGTGGGACTGAGAATTTCGGCCAGTGTATATATTGTTGGAAGAGTGGATTATTCATCAATTAAAAATAAAGTGATATATCTATTTACTTGATGACATAAGGAAAGTTATCTTTTAGAAATATAAGATATTGTATCAATCATAATTCTCCATTTCTAGTTAAAAGAAGATTTATCTTATGAGACATATTATAAGATAATATATAATTGTTATATGTATACTTTCCTATTATTATAAGATAATAAAATAAAGAATAAGATAATATATATACATATTAGATATGTATATATACACTTCTTCCATATTGAAAAGCGATTCACGTGAAAGTTAAAGATTCACTACAAACAACACTTACTGTCGTACCTCTATAGTGGTGGAATTAAAGGCTTTGCTTGTTTCTTGTTCGTTTGTTCTAGCAACGAAGGCAAGGCAATCTAAGACTGTACACATGTGGACTAAGAATATGAGTCACAATTGAGGCTCTATTCTCAGGGTGATCCCGGAAACAAGTTTTACATCAAAAAGTATGTTACTCTTTTATATATGATTCGTATCAAGTTTATGCATGAGATCCTAAGTTAGATATTAAAAAATTGTTTTATGAAATTCTGCTTAAAATATCTAAATCCTTACAGTAGCATGATTAGTCCAGCCAATTTGAGTGACATAGGCATAGTTTATGCAGTGTATTGTAATCAATTCCATGGAAAACATTTACAATTAAGCGTTGTGTTGGAACGATGATGTTCCCTCTAGTTTTGATGATGATAAACTCAAATGCATTTGATGGTTTTTAGTGTTACTATAAGTTTCAGGAACTATGTGAATGAAAGGAACGATGAAAACCATGTGGCGAATCAAAACCGAGAATGTAAGGAACAGAGAAGTCAACAATGGAACAACGCGCTGGAACAAACAAGGAAATGAGACGCGCGGTTGGGAAGAGGAAAAGGAAGGGAACAACGCCAAGGAACGATGAGACGTGCGCGTTGTTGCCCTTGCGATTTGCCGAATCTCTTATATTTGGAAAGAGATCTTGAAGAAACAACTTGGGCCGCAAGGAAGAGAGTTGTTGAAGATCTTGCTATTAGAAAAGATTGTGTATGATTATTTTATTTGATTTTCCTTAAGTGAAACTAGGGTAAATCAATAGAATATTCTAGACTATGAGTAAGGAAGTCGTCAACCTCATTTGACACACATGACTGAGCATTTCCAGAGCTTTGAGCATTCGGTGAAGAAGAAAAGAGAAGAAGAACTTACAAGGATGAGACTTTGGTGAGTTGAGTACTTGTTAGGGTTTTGATTGTCTTAGGTGTTGTTAGGAACGTTGCAATAAGAGGTCCAGATATCTAGGGGTAAACTAGATTGAGATACGACGTGTTTGATTGTAATTCCAGGATTAATAACACAAGTAGACATTTGAAATCCTACTAGGGAAACCTAGAGGTAGAGGTTTTTCTCAGTCAACTAGTTAGTTGATTGAGTTTTCCTCTCTAAGAAATGGTGCTATTGTTACTCTATTTTCTGTTACTATATTCCGCTGCCCAAGGAACAGTTCTACCGTTCCTTATACTAACACACTCGATTCTACAATTGGTATCAGAGTAGGTTTGTTCTAGATTGTGTGTTACTTACAGAGTTTTACGTAACGATGACTACTACCACTGTCGAAGTTGGTTTGAACTCTTCAAGGCCTCCCTTGTTGCTCGCTAGTCAATATCAACACTGGAAGACTCTCTTCATCAAGTGGGTTCAAAGTCATGACTTTCAATGCTGGTTGATTATCTCACTTGGAGATCTTGAGATTATTGATCTCGAGAAGAAGCGAAAGTAGAAGAAATGGGGCCATGCTTATCAACAATGCTCTCAATCAGCAAGATGTGCAAAAAGTTCAATCTTGTGAATCTGCCAATGCTAAGTGGCTTGCCATGGAACAGATGTACACGAGAAGCAAAGATCTTCGTGAGATTGATCGTTTTACTGCCAAGAAGGACTTCTACAATTTCAAGATGGATAAAAATGAAGAAGTAAGTGCTTACTAGGCCAGGTTTGAAGCAATCACGACCAACTTGAATGATCACTCCATCTTTGACAAGGAGATCCTTCTTGATGAGAAAATCCTTATCATTATTGGCGGTCTTCCTCATCGTCATGTAATGACCAAGGCCATTCTAAAAGCAAACCCCAACACTGTCAAACTGACGTTCCACGAAGTCTTTAACAAGATTCAGAAGTATGACAATGAAGAAAAGGCTAGAAGAAACAAAGACTACAAAAAACAAAGGAATTGCCTTGATAGTCGGACAGGTTATAGACAGGATTGAGAATGATCGTGATGACGATGAGGCCTCTGATGATCCTGAAGTTGTGTTGCTAAATAAAGGCATGCGTTCCCTTTACTACAAAGGTAGGAACAACAAAGGTGAGAACCATGGTGACACACGTGACATCAAAGACATCAGCTGTTACAACTGTAACGAGAAGGGTCATTACTCGAGCTCATGCCCAAAGCCTAAGAAACCAAGTAGAAATTCTGGGAACGATGAGAAGAAGGCTTTCGTTGTTGTCTGGGGCAATGAGGATGACTCGAATGGTGAAGACCCTGAAGCTTGGGGTGGTGAAATGTGTGCAATAGGTCTCTGTGACTCAACTACTTCGCTTGAGGACCTTGAGGTAAATCCTGAAACCTTTTTGAAATCTCTCGTGAACTATGACAAGAAATCATTGATTGCTCTTATAAGGGAAATGTATTATGAAAATTTGAAAACACAAGAGGAACTTGCCAACTCTGAAGATGAGTGTAGTAGTTTAAAAGAAGAAATATCTAAAATTGCTAGCAACTAAACTGTTCCTTGTTCTTCATGTGATGCTAATCGTGAGGAACTTCAGAGGTTAAGGAACGAGAAAGTCTCTTTGTTAATGAATGAAGTATCTAACAATATTGGTGCAAGTGTTGTAGTTGGTCAAACTAAGCTTGAAGTACATATGTCCGAAATGAAGGCCTATGTTCACAAGATCGATTCCTTGATGGTGGAACAAAAAGCTGAAACGAAAGACATACATTTTGTTGAGGCTAGATATGTCGAACTATGTGAAGCTAGAGACATGGAACTACAAGACGCTAGAGAGAAGAATCGGAATCTTGAGGAACGTGTGAAAGTCCTTGAGAGTGGGCTAAATGAGAACCATATGTGGTATACTGGACAGTCGGGTCACAAAATCTTCCTCAAACAATCTCAAGAAAAGCAATCCAACATTCCTTGCCCAGAAAGAGCTAAACAACGCAAGAGTGTTGTGCCTAACAAGAAGTATGTTCAGATGGATCATTTCAAGTTGTGTTGGTATTGTGGGACAACAGACATTTACAGAGAGATTGTGAAAAGAAAAAGAAGTTCTTCGAAGAGCACACAAAGAGAAGGAACAATGGGAGTAATAATGTGAACTTGAATGACTTTTATGATGACACACATTTGCATAATCATAATCATGATAGATCTAGGAAGAAAATTGTTGTCATTGATCATGCTATTCCTAGGGAACAATTGCATTATGTGTCTTGACTAGGTAAGGCTAAGCTTGCCTAGGTCGCCAAACCTTAACTTTTTCTATGCAGGTTGAAGTGAAGGGGAATGAGAAGTGGTACATTGATAGTGCTTGCTCGTGCCACATGACCGGAAAAGAAGATCAACTCACCTTACTTCACAAACACTCTAGAGGGAGTGTAGCTCTTGGAGACAAGAGATGCAGAGAAATCATAGGAACAGGCAAAACAAAACAAAACTCCAGCATTACGGTAAGAGAGGTAAGTCTAGTTCATGAACTTGGTTTTAGCTTGTTGAGTGTTGCACATCTTTGCGACCAAGGCAACAACAAGACAATCTTCACTTCTCAAGACTACTATGTCAAGGATCGTGAAACCAAGAACATCATTCTCAGAGGAGTCAGATTCAAAGATGTGTATATTGTTGACAAAGATTTCAAGACAAAAGAGGTTCTATGCTTTGCGTCTATAGCTGATGAGATGGAACTGTGGCATAGAAGGCTTGGACATGCAAATATTCGACTGATTCACAAACTGCATGCAAAGGAACTTGTACGTGGTCTCCCAAATGTTAGATCTGAATTCCATGGTGTATGTGATGCATGTGTGAAAGGGAAACAAACTCGTTCCTCGTTTAAACTGAAATCGGATGCTACGACTTCTCAGCCTCTGGAACTGATCCATATGGATCTCTATGGTCCTATGAGGATAAGAACTCATGCAGGTAACATGTATGTTTTCGTAATTATCGATGATTATTCTAGATTCACTTGGACATTTTTTCTTTATTCAAAGGATGAAGTCTTCTCCGCTTTCGAGACATTCATCAAGAGGGTGGAAACACGTTTGGGTAAGAAGTTGAAAGCCATTAGATCCGACCATGGAACGGAGTTTGAGAATTCTATGTTTCTCAATTTTTGTGAGGAACGTGGTGTTTCTCATGATTTCTCCGCGCCTAGGACACCACAACAGAATGGTGTTGTGGAACGAAAGAACATGACTTTGTAAGACATGGCTAGAACTCTTCTCATTGCAAGCAATCTTCCAAGGATCTTCTGGGCAGAAGCTATCAACACCGCATGCTATATCCTCAATTGTTCCATGCTATGTCCCTTATTGAATAAAACTGCTTATGAACTAATAAGGGATTACAAGCCCAATGTTTCTCACTTGCGTGTTTTTGGTTGCAAGTGCTACATTCACAACAATGGGAAGGATAACTTAGGGAAGTTTGACCCACGAAGTGATGAATGAATCTTTTTGGGATATGCAAAGGCAAGCAATGCTTACAGAGTTTATGACAAGAACTCATGCAAAATTAAGGAAAGCATCCATGTTGTCTTTGATGAGAACTCCAAAGGTGTCAGTGGTGAGTTAGAGACAACATTCCCTGCGGAAAGTTACCCAAGAATGCAGAGAGAGGAGTCTGATGATGAAGGAAATGGCCCTTCATCTCGACATAATCCAAGTCGTGGGAATGATGGTCCTAATACTAGTAGCAGTCCTCCATCTCCTCAAGACCCCTCCAGTCCTGATGATTCCCACAATGAAGATGTCTCAACTAGTTCTTCACCAGCTACATATGTTCCTTCCACATCTACTAACAACTCTAACAATGTTACCATTATTCCCTCCGAAACTTATGGTGGTGATAACATTGATGTTTCCCTGAGTAATGCTGAAGGAACAAACCCAATTGAAGATGCCTCATTGCCTTCATCTTCGACGGACGACTCCGAGACACAACATGACGATCCATCCCTTCTCGTGTCAAAGAGTTTTCGAATCCAAAAGGCTCACCCCACTGATAATCTCATCAATCCCTTTGATGAAAGAGGTTTGTGTTCCAAACTTAATATGTTCCGTGCTTTCCATGCTTTTATTTCTCTTGCATAACCCAAGACAATCAAGGAAGCACTGAAGGAACTTGACTGGATCGTAGCTATACAAGAACAGTTACATCAGTTTGAGAGGAACCAAGTTTGGCGTCTCGTTCCTCTGCCTCGCAACAAACATGCCATTGGCACTCACTGGGTGTTTCAGAACAAGCTGGATGACTCGGGTGTGGTCACAAGGAACAAAGCAAGGTTGGTTGCTCAAGGATACAATCAACAAGAAGGGATAGACTATGATGAGACTTATGTTCCAGTGGCTTACATTGAAGTTATTCGTCTTCTCATCGCCTATGTTGCACACAAAGGCTTCACATTATATCAAATGGACGTCAAGACCGCATTCTTAAACGGATTTCTTCAAGAGGAAGTGTATGTGAAGCAGCCTCTAGGTTTTGAGGATGTCAACTTTCCCTCTCATGTGTATGCATTGGATAAGGCACTGTATGGTCTTAAGCAAGCTCCTCGCACTTGGAATGATAGACTTGCATAGTTCCTTCTCTCCAATGGATATCGTCGATGAACAATTGACAAGACACTGCTCCTTTTGGAACAAGAAGGTAAGATTCTGGTGGTTCAAGTTTATGTTGATGATATTATTTTTGGTTCCACTAACCCTGCTCTCGTAGAGAAGTTCAAAAATCTTATGAGTAGTGAGTTTGAGATGCGTACGATTGGGGAACTGTCCTTTTTCCTCGGATTACAAGTTATACTAACCAAAGGATGGAACGAAGATTCATAAACAAAAATACATCAAGGAGTTGTTAAATAAATATGATTTATGGCCAATCCTAAGGACTCACACTTGAAGGAAGTTAAGTGAATCTTTTGATACCTCAAAGGAATGGACCATCTATGTCTATGTGTTGGAACGATGATGTTCCCTCTAGTTTTGATGATGATAAACTCAAAAGCTTTTGATGGTTTTTAGTGTGACTATGAGTTTCAGGGAACGATTGAGTCAAAGGAACGATGAAAATCAATGAAGAGTCAAAACTGTGAAGCAAAGGAACAGAGAAGCCAACAATGAGGAAATCAACACGCTGGAACGAAAGAAGAGACGCGTGATACTGAATAGAACAGAGAAGGGGAACAACGCAAGGAACGGAGGACGCGCGCTGAAACCCTAAAGCGCCGCCGAATCTCTATTATGGAAAGCAGATTTGGAAGTTACAACTTGGGCCTCAAGGAAGATCTCGGTGAAGAGATATTGTGGTTAGAATATTTTAGAAAAGATTGTATAGGATAATTTTATCTTATTTTCCTTAAGTAAAATTAGGGTAAATCAGTGAGATTATCTAGACTATAAGTTAGAGAGCTGCGAACTTCATTGGTAACGGAACTGAGAGAATATTCAGTGAGCAGACCATTCGGAAGAAGAGAAGAGGATTCAAAAGAAGAGAAGAGTATTCGAAGGAAGAAGAAGAAAACCTACAAGGACGAGACTTTGGTGAGTTGAGTACTTGTTAGGATTTTGATTGTCTTAGGTGTTATTAGGAATGTTACATTAAGGAGTCTAGATATCTAGGAGTAAACTAGATTGAGATAAGGCTTGCTTGTTTGTAATTCCAGGATTAATAATACAAGTAGACATTCGAAATCCTACTAGGGAAACCTAGAGGTAGAGGTTTTTCTTAGTCAACTAGTTGGTTGATTAAGTTTTCCTCTCTAAGGAACTGAGCTCGTTACTTCATAAGTCTGTTGTTATTTTCCGCTGCCCAAGGAACAAACTTACCGTTCCTTGATCTAACACACTCGATTCAATAATTGGTATCAGAGCAGGTTGTTCTAGATTGTGTGTTACTTACAGATCTTACAGGTAACAATGGCTCCTAGCATTGTCGAAGTCAGTTTGAACTCCTCAAGGCCCCCTCTCTTGCTCGCTGGTCAATATCAACATTGGAAGACACTCTTAATCAAATGGGTGCAAAGCAACGATTACCAATGCTGGTTGGTGATCTCCCTAGGCGATATTGACATTGTTGATCTGGAGAAGAAGAAGAAGAAACTGAAGAAATGGGATCAAGACGATCTCCAAATCATGGAGAAAAATTGCAAAGCGGCCATGCTTATCAACAACGCTCTCAATCAGCAAGATGTGCAAAAACTCCAATCTTGTGAGTCGGCCAATGCTAAATGGCTTGCCTTGGAACAGATGTACATAGGAAGCAAGGATCTTCGTGAAGTTGATCGTTTCACTGCCAAGAAGGATTTCTATAACTTCAAGATGGATGACAAGGAAGACGTGAGTTCCTATCAAGCTAGATTTGAGAAAATCACAGCAAATCTAACTGCCCATTCAGTCACCGATGCAGAAATCCTCCCTGACGAGAAGATCCTTATAATCATTGATGGGCTTCCTCATCGTCATGCGATGACCAAAGCCATTCTAAAGGAGAATCCCAATACCGTCAAACTGACGTTCCATGAGGTGTTCAGCAAGATCCAGAAGTATGACAATGAAGAGAAGGCTACAAGAAACAAGGATTCCAAAGAAAAGGGAATCGCTTCAATGGTTGGAAAGGCTGTTGATAGGATTGAAAATGACCTCGATGACAATGATGGCTCCGATGATCCTGAGGTGGTGTTGCTAACCAAAGTCATGCGTTCCCTCTACAACAAAGGAAGAAACAGTAGAGGTGGGAACAGTGAGACTCGTGACATCAGGGATATCACATGCTACAACTGCAATGAAAAGGGTCACTACTCTAGTTCATGCCCAAAGCCCAAGAAACCAAGCACACCTTCTGGGAACGATGAGAAGAGAGCTCTCGTTGCTGTGTGGGGCAATGATGATGACTCAGATGGTGAAGATCCTGAAGCTTGGAGTGGCAAGATGTGTGCCATGGCCATCAACAACTCCTCTGAGGAACCCGAGGTAAATCCCGAAGCCTTTTTAACATCTCTTGTGAATTTTGATAAAAAATCTTTAATTGCTCTCATAAGAGACATGTACACTGAGAATTTGAAAACACAAGAGGAACTTGCTAATTCTGAAGATGAGTGTAGTAGTCTAAAAGAGAATATTTCTAGAACTGCTAGTAGCTCAACCGTTCCTTGTTCTTCATGTGAGGCTAATCATGAGGAACTTCAGAGTCTAAGAAATGAAAAAGTCTATTTGCTTATGAATGAAGTCTCTAACAATACTGATGCAAGGAGTATAGCCAGTCCAAGTAAGCTTGAAGCACAGGTATCCGAGATAAAGTCCTATGTGCACAAGATTCATTCTATTCTGATGGAACAGAAGGCTGAAGCTGAAAGCGTCAAGTTTGTCGAAGCAAGGTATGGTATTGGCTATACAGGTTCCAAACAAAAAGAAGATGATCCACCTATACTGGAACTACGTGAAGCAAGAGATAGGGAACTTCAAGATACCAGAGAAAAGAATCGCAATCTTGAGGAACGCATCAAGGTCCTTGAGAGTGGTTTGGATGAAACTCAGTCGTGGTACACTGGACAACCCGCTCACAAGATTTTTCTCAAGCAGTCTCAAGGGAAGCAACCCAACGTTCCATGCCCTGAACATGCAAAGCAACGTAAGAGTATCGTTCCCAACAGAAAGTATGTTCAGATGGAACAATTCAAGTTGTGTTGTTTTGTGGAGACAACAGACATGTGCAAAGAGACTGTGAAAAGAAAAGAAAGTTCTCTAAAGAGCACACAAAGAGAAGGAACAGCAGGAGTAACAATGTAAACTTGAATGATTTCTATGATGATTCACATGTGCATAACTCTAACCATGCTAGAAATAGGAAGAAAATTATTGCTACTGTTAGAACTATTCCTATGGAACGCTTGCATTATGTGTCTCGATCAGGTAAGGCTATGCTTGCTTGGGTTGCCAAACCTTAACTTTCTCTGTACAGGTTGAAGTGAGGGGGAACGAGAAGTGGTATATTGACAGCGCTTGTTCATGCCACATGACCGAAAAAGAAGACCAACTCACCTCACTTCACAAACACTTAAGAGGGAGTGTTGCTCTTGGAGACAAGAGATGTAGAGAAATCATTGGAATAGGCAAATCAAAAGCAATTCTGGAATGGCACAGTTCCTTGGACCATGTCTCGTTTCATGGGGTTCCAAGAAACAAAACTATGTGGCCCGTTCCACTACAGAAGCTGATTACGTTGCCATGGCAAGCTGTTGTGCTCAGGTATTGTGGCTTAAGTAACAACTAGAAGACTATGGTATGTCTCTTGGCAGCGTTCCTATTATGTGTGATAATACTAGTGCCATCAACATTTCAAAAAACTCAGTTCATCACTCACATACTAAGCATATTGACATTCGTCATCATTTTCTACGTGATAATGTTGACATGGGCTTTATTAGAATGGAACGTTGCAGGACTGAAAATCAAGTGGCAGACATCTTCATCAAAGCACTAGACAAAGGTCCATTCGAGTATCATTCGAGTATCTTCGATTACTCCTTGGCATGATCTCTCTGAATTGAGGACCTTCACACCCATTATTCCCTCAATGCTTGGCTAACTTGTTTCACAGATTTCATGAAGTTCCTTGTTTACTGGCTTCTTATGATATGAATGTTCATGATTTTTGTGTGTTCGAATTACCTTGTCTTAGGGTCTAGGTACTTTGTCTTTTGATTTGTGTTAAATTACTTGATTACATGCCAACATCTCTCTTAAAGACCCAAAACAACCAATTTGATGATTGAACCCTCATTACAAGCCCACATGATAATTGGTTGTACAACCTACCTTAGCCGCGATTCAGGTAAACGTTCCCTATGATCCTTCTTTGTTAAACTTTTTACTGGGAATAATTATTTGAGTTGCTTTTCTCCCTACCATATGTTTGGATATACTATATTTGGCGTGAACCCAACATTGAAATATCCAGACAAGCCTCGCAAGCACTCTTGGTCTCAGGGGGAACGAAGACCGTTGCTTAGATTAAGGGGGAACTGATAGGTGTGGAATGTTGAATTTGAATCAGAGGCTCACATTAATTGAGTTGCAAGTGTCCGTTGGAACGGCTCCCTGTGTGATTTGACTGATCTGAGACAGGAACAGTGATGCGGCCACCAAGCAAAAAGTGACCGTTGCTTTTGGAGAGAGAAGACGCTATTGATGGAAATTTTTGAAAAGAAGGAAACTTGGAGACGGTTGAGATCCGAAAAGATTTATTTGGAAAAGATTTTATCTTGGAAAAGATTTGATCTTGTTCCTATATATATGGCATATCTCCTCAAGTTCCTTCACCGCCACTACTCTCTCTGATATCTCTCAGCACTCAAATCTCTCAAGCTCTTTGCTTCCATGGATTCCCCAAGCAAGATCATCACCGACAAATTGACCGACGCTGAGATGGATGCCTACATCCTTCAACTCCAACAGGCCAAGGAACAGTCACAATGTGGAGAAGATGAAATTTAAAGGCGATACCAAGGGAACGGGCACTGTCGCTGCAAAGAAAACAACTGGTGAAGGAACGTCTAAGGGAAGCTCAATTCAACATCAAATTCTTGTTGAGCTCAAGAAACTGAACTCCACCATGACATTGCACTTGGATCACTTTCTGAGCAAAGCCGAAGACTCTGGTGAAGACCCTGAGATCTGAGTGCTCTTCGTTCCTTTCTCTGCCCGTCTGACCCTCTGTTCTTCTTTTTCTTATGTTTTTATGTTCTTTTTGTGATTGTTCCTTATCTTTTGAACTTAGATGTCTATGCCCCTATGCTTTGTACTTCGTCTAACTTTATGAATGAACTATTTTGCTTATGAGTTGCATGTGTGTCAAGTCTTTCTATCATTTGTGAAACTTTTGATGATGCCAAAACGGGGAAGTATGGAAAATGTGAAACCCAAGGAAGAATTGATAACAGAAGCTAGTGCTAAGGGGAACGACAATGCTGCTTGAAGGTAAATTCTCGATGAACTTTCTGAGGGGGAACAGTGTTAACATCTTGAACATAGTATCTGTGTGATTAAATGTGAAAATGCCTTTACTTGTCTGTTTTGAACTGTTTGTTTTGAACTTGCACATTTTGAAGGAGTTTGTCATCACCAAAAAGGGGAAAATTGTTGGAACGATGACGTTCCCTCTAGTTTTGATGATGATAAACTCAAAAGCTTTTGATGGTTTTTAGTGTGACTATGAGTTTCAGGGAACGATTGAGTCAAAGGAACGATGAAAATCAATGAAGAGTCAAAACTATGAAGCAAAGGAACAGAGAAGCCAACAATGAGGAAATCAACACGCTGGAACGAAAGAAGAGACGCGTGATACTGAATAGAACAGAGAAGGGGAATAGCGCAAGGAACGGAGGACGCGCGTTGAAACCCTAAAGCGCCGCCGAATCTCTATTATGGAAAGCAGATTTGGAAGTTGCAACTTGGGCCTCAAGGAAGATCTCGGTGAAGAGATATTGTGGTTAGAATATTTTAGAAAAGATTGTATAGGATAATTTTATCTTATTTTCCTTAAGTAAAATTAGGGTAAATCAGTGAGATTATCTAGACTATAAGTTAGAGAGCTGCGAACTTCATTGGTAACGGAACTAAGAGAATATTCAGTGAGCAGACCATTCGGAAGAAGAGAAGAGGATTCAAAAGAAGAGAAGAGTATTCGAAGGAAGAAGAAGAAAACCTACAAGGACGAGACTTTGGTGAGTTGAGTACTTGTTAGGGTTTTGATTGTCTTAGGTGTTATTAGGAACGTTACATTAAGGAGTCTAGATATCTAGGAGTAAACTAGATTGAGATAAGGCTTGCTTGTTTGTAATTCCAGGATTAATAATACAAGTAGACATTCGAAATCCTACTAGGAAAACCTAGAGGTAGAGGTTTTTCTTAGTCAACTAGTTGGTTGATTAAGTTTTCCTCTCTAAGGAACTGAGCTCGTTACTTCATAAGTCTGTTGTTATTTTCCGCTGCCCAAGGAACGAACTTACCGTTCATTGATCTAAAACACTCGATTCAACACTATGGTATCCCAAGAACTGTGATTTCAATCTTGTTGGATTCACTGACGCTGACTTTGTTGGGCAGGTAGTAGATCGCAAAAGAACCTCAGGAACGGCACAGTTCCTTGGTCCCTGTCTTGTCTCATGGGGTTCCAAGAAGCAAAACTTTGTGGCTCTTTCCACTGTAGAAGCCGAGTACGTTGCTGCAGCAAGTTGTTGTGCTCAGGTATTGTGGCTAAAGCAACAACTGGAGGATTTTGGTATGTCTCTTGGCACTGTTCCTATCATGTGTGATAATACTAATACTATTAACATTTCAAAAAATCCAATTCATCATTCACATACTAAGCATATTGACATTCGTCATCATTTTCTTCGTGATAATATTGACATGAGCTTCATTAGAATGTAACATTGCAAGACTGAAAATCAAGTAGCTGACATCTTCACCAAAGCACTAGACAACGGCCCATTCGAGCATCTTCAGTTGCTCCTTGGCATGATCTCTCTGAATTGAGGAATTTCATATCCACTATTCCCTCCATGCTTGGCTAATTCGATCACATATCTCATGAAGTATCTTACTTACATGCCTTTCTTGATCTTGCTATTTCATGACTTTTGTATGTTTGAATTACTTAGTTGTAGGGTCTTGCATCTTTATCTTTTGATTTGTGTTGAATTACTTGATTGCATGCTATCATCTTACTTGAAACCCAAAACGACCGATTTGATGATTTGATCCCTCATTATAAGCCCACATGATAATCGGTTATACATCCTACCTTAGCCTTGATTCAGGTAAACGTTCCCTATGTCCTTCTTTGTTAAACCTTTTATAGGGAATAATTATCTGAGTTGTATTTGTTCCTACCATATGTTTGGATATACTATATTTTGTGTGAACCCAATTATGAAATATCCAGACAAGCCTCAAAAACACTCTTGGTCTCAGGGAGAACGAAGATCGTCGCTCAGATTAAGGGGGAACAGTAGGCATGGAACGTTGAATTTGAATTAGTGGCTGGCATTTATTGAGGTGCAGGTGAACGTTGGAATGGCTATTTATGAGATTTGACAACTCTGTTGCAGGAACGGTGACGTGGTAAACGAAGTAAAAAGTGACCATTATCAGAGGAGAGAGAAAGATCGTCATGATGGATTTTTGGTAAGTCGGTTTGGATTTCGTTGGAAAGATCGTCATGCCAACTTCCCTTGTTGCATCACCGTTGAAAGCCCAAGACCTCAATCTTGTGCTTGCAATGGTTTCTATGGAGGAACAGACACATCCTCAACCTCACGAAGAAGAAGAACTTTCTTTCCCCTCCAAGGACAGAATTGAGGAGGAAGAATAGTCTATGAAGTCTGTTGAGAAGCAGCTAGGGGTCAAGGCTGCATCTTTGGCACCACCCCCAAGTCGTAAGCGCAAATTGGCTGATCTTGTTGCTACTGCTCAAGAGGAGGAAGAAGAAGAGGAAGTTCAGTTCTTGGAGCATCGTAAAGCCCCAACTGCGTAGTCGACTCCATCCAAGTCAGGTGGCGACGAAACTGCCCCCAAATCACTCAAGGAATGACTTTGTTCCGCTGCGCAGACTGAGAAGAAAATGACAAAAACTGAAGGGAAGGCAAAATTGGAAATCTCCGTCTCAAGCTCTGCTCCTGATTTTATTGATGGTAAGAAAATCCTCCCATCTCTTCTCATTCGTGAAAGTTTCTTTATTGAGCATAAGGTGGAGGAGGTTCTTGAACTTCTGAGGTTCCAAGGCTGGGAACGACTCTATGCCAACAGGGCAATTGTGAATGAAGTTCAGATGCGAGAGTTCAACCACTACTACCATCTCTCCAAGGCTGATGCCATGTGTGGATCCTCCAAGATCAGTGGTGAAGACATATCTTTCACGCCCAAGGTGATCTCTACTCTACTGTATGTTCCTTTGGGTGGTTTCTTTGAGGTTTCGGCTAGTGAAGTGAATGAGGAGAAGCTGGTGGTCATGGAATGGTTGTTTGGTTCAACCACTAGGGAACTGCACACTAAGAGGCTGACTTTGGCTCAGCGGGTGGCGTTCCACATTTTCTCCAGAGTTGTAGCACCACGACAAGAAAAGCGCAACACCATCACTCTATGTGACTTGTTTCTGCTTGATCGTGATCTGGGGAAGGAGAAGAGTGATCTTCCACGTGTGATTATGTGCCATATGGAACGGTGCAACGCAAAGTCCCACTCTTTGGCATATCCGGGGTTGGTGAAGATGATGCTTCTTCGCGATGAGTCTTACCGCGAAGAAAATGAAGTTTCCCTGGGTAGTGAGTTGGATTCCTCTGTTGTGGAGAAGATGAAATTTAAGGGTGATTCAAAAGGAACGGGCACTGTGACTGCTAAGAAAGTTGTTGGCGAAGGAACGTCAAGGGGTAATTCGATTCAGCATTAGATTCTGGCTGAACTTAAACAGATGAACATCACGATGAAGTTGCTCTTAGATCTTTCTTGAGCAAAGATGAAGAAGTTGAGGAAGACCTTGAGACTTGAGTGTTCCCCACCACTATCTAGCCCGTCTGACCATCTGTCCTTGTTTTTTTAAATGTTTTTATGTCTTTTGCGTAGTTTCTCCTTATCTTTTGACTTTATGTGTCTAAGTTCCTTAGCTTTGTACTTCTTTTTGCTTAATGAATGAAATCTTTTGATCAAGACTTGCATATTAGTTGGTGCTTTGTGCTATTACTGTGATCTTTTGATTATGCCAAAAGGGGGAAGTGAGGAAAATGTGAAAACCCAAGGAATGGTTGATAACAGATGCTAGTGCTAAGGAGAATGATCACGCTGCTTTAAGGTAATTCCTTCTATGAACCTTCTGAGGGGGAACAATGTCAATACTTTGATCGTTGAAATATGATTGACTATATGTGATTGGCTTCTTACTTGACTGTTTTGAACATGCACATTTTGAAGGAGTTTGTCATCACCAAAGAGGGGGAAATTGTTGGAACGATGATGTTCCCTCTAGTTTTGATGATGATAAACTCAAATGCATTTGATGGTTTTTAGTGTTACTATAAGTTTCAGGAACTATGTGAATGAAAGGAACGATGAAAACCATGTGGCGAATCAAAATAGAGAATATAAGGAATAGAGAAGTCAACAATGGAACAACGCACTGGAACAAACAAGGAAATGAGACTCGCGGTTGTGAAGAGGAAAAGGAAGAGAACAGTACCAAGGAACGATGAGACGTGCATGCTGTTGCCCTTGCGATTTGCCGAATATCTTATATTTGGAAAGAGATCTTGAAGAAACAACTTGATCCGCAAGGAAGAAAGTTGTTGAAGATCTTGCTGTTAGAAAAGATTGTGTAGGATTATTTTATTTTATTTTCCTTAAGTGAAACTAGGGTAAATCAATAGAATATTCTAGACTATAAGTAAGGAAGTCGTCAACCACATTTGACCCACACGACTGAGCATTTCCAAAGCTTTGAGCATTCGGTGAAGAAGAAAAGATAAGAAGAACTTACAAGGACGAGACTTTGGTGAGTTGAGTACATGTTAGGATTTTGATTATCTTAGGTGTTGTTAGGAACGTTGCAATACGAGGTCCAGATATCTAGGGGTAAACTAGATTGAGATACGACTTGCTTGATTGTAATTCCAGGATTAATAACACAAGTAGACATTTGAAATCATACTAGAAAAACCTAGAGGTAGAGGTTTTTCTCAGTCAACTAGTTAGTTGATTGAGTTTTTCTCTCTAAGGAATGGTGCTATTGTTACTCTGTTTTCTGTTACTATATTCCGATGCCCAAGGAACAGTTCTACCGTTCCTTATACTAACGCACTCGATTCTACACGTTGCTATAAAAATTGGCATTGCATGTATTTCATATCAAGTCTACAGTACTGGTACGTGGTATAATAACTAAAACAAACACAATCTATAAATTTACCTAAATTAGATTGACAACTAAAACGTAGTTTCTTTTTGCCTACTATGCTTACAAGTTACAACGTATATGTGGTTGTAATTACAAATTGAAAATTTGACATGCATATATTCAATAAAGGCTTGCTTTACATAAAGCCTAGATGATGACAAAGGTTTATTAATTAGTTAATCATATAACATGTATTGGGCTTAAAAGGAATAAAAAACAAAGGCTTTTCAAAGGTCGAATACAAGTTAGATGCTCGATCAGAATTATAATATATCAAGTCTGCCTGCTTTACTTGATAACTGGTATCACATGAGAATGAGACTTAATATGTAAAGTTAGGGGTAATAGTGTCTATTAAATTTAAGAAATTAAAAGGTATGATTAAAACAAAAATGATGGAAAAATTATAAAAACAAAAAGCATTACTATTTTTATTATTATTTTTTAAAAACAATTCGAAATTCTTTTTTCAGAAAAAAATGTGTTTTTGAAATTTATATTTCGAATATTTTTTATTTTCATTAACAAAATACAAAAAAATTATTTTACCAAAAAAACTTTTTCTGGATTTTTTTCTCAACAATTAATGTTTTAGAACCATGCACTTTAACATCTTAATCATGTACTTTCACATATTTATACATGCACTTAATTTTAGCATATAAAACATGCACTTTAACATACTTAGACATGTACTTTTTAGTATAGTAAACATGTACTTTAACATGCTAAAAATGGACTTTAACATACTAACATATGTACTTTGACATAAATAACGTGTTTGATATATATGTTAAACATGCACATTTACATAATAAGACATGCACTTTAAGATATTAAGGATTCACTTTTTTTACTTTATATGAGCAATATTAAAAATGTGCTTATATATTCACTTTGGGTTCTTATAGATGCACTTGAAGTATAATTTTTTTAGGATGTTGCAATGCAAAAAAAAAATCTAGGAACAATCTAAAAATTGGGAATTTTTTTAACAAAAATATTTAGTTTTCAAAAAAAAAATTAGTTTCCAAACAAAATAATTTTGAAAAAAATTATAATAAAAAATAATTATAATTTTTTCACTCCATATTTTCAATTCTAACCCTCCTTTTTTTTATCAAACGAACCAACTATATTAAACATGAGAAGGAAACATTACAGCAGCTATGCTAGAAGGTAAACTAGATACATGATGAAATAGAGCAGGGGTCCTAAAGGGCAGAGAAAGACCAAACTTAGCAGAAGTATCAGCTATTACATTACAAGATCTAGAAATAAAAGAGAAAGTGCAGAAATCTAAAAAAGAAGATGCATCTAAGATAAGCCTTATGTACGAAGTTGTGGAGGTCCTGTCCAGATTTCCAGAAGAGCAACCTTTGTAGACAACAGTACAATCTGTGAAGACCTCAATTCTTTGTGCTCTAAACTGCTTAGAGGAGGCAAGGCCCCAAAGCACAGCTTTGGCTTCCAGAAGATCAATAGACTTGCTTGGTTTTGATCTCTTACTCCCAAGTAAGACTAATGATCTATCGGAATCCAGAAGTACAAATCCAAGACCAGCTGAACCTGAAGAAGAGAGACTGGCATCACAAAATAGTTGAAGGCAGGGAGAAACTGATGTACCAGCGACTGGTGCTATTAGAAGAAGATCTTCAGAATTGAAACTAAGCATTCGAGATGAGCAAATCGTGTTCCTGGTGCAATAGAATTGTTGGTGGACGAACTGCACCAACTGAGAGCTGTTTCTAATAGGTTCATTGAAGATCCTTGCATTTCTATTAATCCATGAGGCCCAGATGGCGACACACCATAATTCTATCAAGTTGTAGGAGAGCACAGAATGTATAGAGCACCACCAATCCCATAGAGAAACATGATTAAAAGAAGAAGCTTGATGAAGCTCTGGAAGCAGATCCCAAAATGATGTAGCAGCAGTACAAGTCTTGAAAATATGGATCTCATTCTCATTCTTTGAATGACATAAAGAGCAATAGCTAGATAGTACAATTCTTCTTCTCTCTAAATTTGTAAGGCAAGGAATAATACCTTTCAGAGCTCTCCAAAGGAAATTCTTTGCCTTTGGAATAATCTTCAGATTCCAAACATGCCTCCAGTGAGTAGTGCTATCATTCTGAAGAGAAGATGAGGAAGATTCACCCCTAGCAAAGGATTGAACAATAAGTCTATAAGCAGATTTGACAGAGAAATGCCCATTCTTTGAGTAATACCATCTTCTGAAGTCTGGAGAAGAGCGAGAAACTAAATGAAGCTTTTCAATCTCAATAGCATCCAGATCAAGGACTTTCTGTCTAATGTCATTTGTCTTCCAATCAAAGGAGTCTCAATCAAACAAGTCACATACCATCAAATTTTCTTCATTTGGACAAGTTGGAGAAATCAGTGAAAAAGTATGTGGTCTTGGAATCCACTGATCTCCCCAGAATTTAACTGATTCTCCATTACCCAATTCCCAGTACATACCCTTCTTGATTACCCATATAGCTTGAGAAATACTTCTCCAAGTGTAACCCTCCTAATGACTTGTCATGGATCCTCAAATTAGGAACATATCCAAAAGTGAAAAACATCATCTAGAAAATCGGTCATAACGTACCAACTAAGGCAAGATTTGACCCAAAACATATTCATGTCTCTCTAGTGTTTGATTCATTCAACCACTCAAATAAAGATATGTACCACTTCACACACATTAAACAAAATAAAAACTATAGACCCCATGTTAGAAACTTAGAATACATAATTAAAAACCTAACAATCCATAACAAGAAACCTAAGGATGTATTGTCTAAGCTTCTTAACCTTCTAACTAAAAATTTCACCTTTTTAGCACTTACATGTGGGGGTATTTGGATAATAGAAACCAAGTGAAGATATATGGGGAAATGTGAAGGGAGAAAAATAAATATTTTTTATTAAGAAGTCTTTATCTAGAATTTACGAAACAAACTCCAAATCATATTCAACACTGACACCTCTGATAAAATAAAAAATTTAACACATTAAATTAAAACCTTAGTAAAAAAATTAGGAAAAAACAAAGACATTTGTGATAGATGATACCATACAACCAAAATCTATTCCTCCCCAAGCTAGGAAGATAAGAAATATCAAATGGATGAAACCAAAATCAAACTTCCACAAAATTAATTTTGATGGATCAAACAATAAATAGGTGAGGCAAGTATTGTCTTCATTATTAGAAATGATAAAGCAAAAACCTTTTTACATGAACAGTCGTAGATTCAACAGAAACCTTCATCTTGGTAATCGAAGCTATCGCTCTTAGGGAAAGTATCCTAGCAACTAAAAGCCTTAACATCACACTTCTTGAAATTGAAGATGCCTGATTACCTATATTAAAGGCATTTAGACTTGTCCTTGAGAAATTGAAATGAGTGTAGCTAGTATTATACCTGACCTTTAGTTCCACATTAGGCACATTTTTCGAGAGTTGAATCGTTATGCTGATAGACTTGCATATCTTATATTTTCACTCTCCGTGTCTAACTTGAATTTTTATTCAAAGCTTTGGTCTCTCATCTATGAAGATGCTCTAGGCTGGTCTTCGAATAGACTCTAAGACCATTCTAATTCTTTCTTCATCAAAATATATAAAATAAAATAAATAATTCTATTAATCCATCTCATAGATCTATTGGTCATTATTGTTCCTTACCTTTACACCCTAAGCTTACTATGCATGTGAACCATGCTCGAACAATTGATATGCTAATTAGCAATACGTATCAAATATGATTTGATAAAGAGGATTATATGTGCTAGGGTTTAGATCCGTGAGAATGATTATTCACATGAGAAATAAGAATGTCTCTATTTTTGTGAGAATGATTATTTTCATGAGAAATAAGAATGTCTCTATATCATTAGTGATTTAATTAGGAACTGTGACACATATGTTCAAACCGGTCACTAGTCGTTGATCGACATTGATCGCTCTTATTTTTTTTTCATACCAATTTTTTTCTAGACCAATTTTTATCCTCGTACCAAACTTTTTTATCATGTGTGCATATATTATGTATTGTGGGCATATATTTTTTATTGTGTGTGCATATATTATGTATTGTGGGCATATATTTTCTATTGTGTGTGCATATATATTTTGTATGTGCATTTATATATTTTTTACTATTTTGTATATGAACACACAAGCAAATATTTAAGCACACACTTTATAAAACATATACACACACAACTGATAATAAATTAACACACATGAAAATATTTATGCATACACAATATAAAACATATGCACACATTTGTGATAATAAATAAACATACTTGTATAAGTTTATGCACATGCAACATAAAACATATGCACACATCAGTGGTAATAAGTGAACAAACAAAAACCAATATTTAAGCACACACTTTATAATTCATATGCACACACAAGTGATAATGAATGAATACGCAAGCAAATATTTATGTACACACAATATAAAATGGATGCACACATAGTAATGATTTTCTCATAATAATAAACGAACACATAGTATAAAGCATATGCACACACAATTGACAATAAAAACACGCACAAACAAATATTTATGCACACAGAGTTTTTTATTTCGTTATTACAAATAAACACACATGCAAATATTTATGCACATACATTACAAACCAAACACACGCTTAAGTGATAATACATGAATACACAAGTTAATATTTGTGCACGCACATTTTTAAACAATTGCACACATAATATTGATTTTGTCGTAATAACAAATTAACACACATGAAAAAAATTATGCACACAGTATGAAGCATACACACATATAAGTAATAACAAATTAACAAAAAAGCAAATTGTTATGCACACACATTGTAAAACACACACATAAGTGATTACAAAAGAACACAAATGCAAATATTTATGCACAAACAATGTAAAACACATGCACATACAAGTGATAATAAATTAACACACAAGTAAATATTTATGCACACACAATATAAAATGGATATGCACATAGGTATTGTTTTTCTTAAAATAATAAATGAACACATACTATAACACATATGCACACGCAAGCAAATGATTATGCACATATAGTATAAAACATAAGCACACATTAGTGTTAATAAATGAGCACACAAGTATAATATACACACATAATATAATATGGATGTACACATAGTATTGATTTTTGCATAAGAATAAATCAATACTTAGTATAAAACATATTCACAACAAGCAAATAATTATGTACACGTGAACGGAAAAAAAAAATTAGTCCGATAAAACAAAATTGGCCCAAAAAATTACATTGACCGGTCAAGCCGATGACTGATTTGACCAATCATGTCGACCGCTCAAACCCCTTCAATGCGATTATGTACCATGCACATGACTTTTGATGAATCTTTAATCTTAATCGTTGATTATTTTTTTCCATCCAAGGATTAAGAGAGATTCTCATACAATAATCTTAACCATGCTCTTATACATATTAGAGTATACATAGTGAGTTTGGATAATATGAGGATGAGGGTTAGGGTGAATAGTGGGGAGCATGGTTGCCATTAGATCTAGGAAATGAAGATCTAGGTTTAATAGATGGCAATGCAGTTTAGCATACTGTTGAATTCCTTGAGTTTGGATAGTAACAAACATCTAGCTAATACTTTTGATTGAGTATTTCAGGAACAACATGTATTTTGCAAAGAGGAGAGGACATGTCTATTTGTGAATTGAGAGGGAACTTTACATGTCACGTAACGTTACTACGGAAGGAACAACATCGTTGAATAATTGATGGAGGGACTGATCAAAAACACAGTTTTCATCAAGAGAAGATTGAGATCATGATCTGAAGACTTGTGAGGAAGGAAGATCGTGATCTTGGAGTTTTTGGATAAACATGGAGAGAGAAAAGATTGTATCTTATCCTTAGATTATATTTGAGGATATAGTTCCCTTGATTTGTTTTATATAAGATCGGGTTTTTAGGAAGTTAGAGATTATTTTCTTGTTGGGAAAGTAAGAAAATAAATCTTTTTCATGCTAGGGTTTTAACAAACTATATAAGTGGATGGGATTTCTACTTGGAAGGTTTACTTCGTTGAATACAAGCACAAGAGCATTCGGCGTAGTGGAGAAGAAGTCGGCGCGTCCTTGTTGTTGAGTTTGTGAGTTGCAGTGGTAGAAGATTTGCAAGACTAGGTAGGAAGTCTAGGATTTGGATCCAAGCTACACTTATACACGAAAAAGAAATTAAAAAGATAAGTAGACCGTTTTTAAATCCTCTCTAGTAAAAACCAGAGGGTAGTGGTTTTTTCTCTAGTTAGATAGTTGGCTAATTAGAGTTTACCACTCTAAATCATGTTTTCAATGTTTATATCTTTCTTGTATTTATTCCGCTGAATATTATGAAGGAGCAAAGCTTTTGTTCCCCAATAGGTAACACTAACGATTCACCAATTGGTATTAGACCCTTGTCGCTAGAATGTGTTCGTTTAGTTTGTAGGAAAGATGAATTCAAGCATATCCACAATTCATTATAGAAACCACAAATGTTAAACTTGGAGAATATGATTGGTGGGTGGAAAAAAATTGAAACTCGCATTTGTTCCATTAATGGTCAAATTTGGAAGACCATTGAGAATAGTCGAGAGAAATCACTTGATGAGAAGTGAAAGGACAGAAAAGAGTTGACTATGATAATGCAGACTACAGGAAACTAGAGAAAAACATCAAAACCAAAAAGATTACGCATTAGGCCATTCAACCTTCTGACCTTTAGAAGGTAGTAGCCTACAAGAGCGTCATGGAGGCTTGGGATGCTCTAAAACGTCTTCATCAACAAAATGAGGATGTCAAGAGAAATAAGATACTTGCCTTGAAGACTATCATTCACGCTTTCTAAAGGAATGGTAAGCCAACTTGAGTTTTTGGGAAAAAGAGCTCTTTGACTGGAAGGTAACTCATTAATTCCTTCAAGGAATCAACTCCAAATGAGATGCAATCTCTACAGCTCTCCAATTGAAGTTAAGTCCTTGACTCTGGAGGATCTGGTTGGATACTTTCAAAGTAATGTTGGCGTTCAACAACGCAAGATGGATCGTAGAGACACCGAGAAGGCCCACATTATTTCCCTAACGGTCAATAGGCTTTTGATCTTGCTTAGGATGATAATGAAGCATAAGATGGTGATGAGGATGTTTCTCTCAATACTAGAGCTATGAAAAAGATTTGGTCTCACAATAAAGGGCCATATCGTTCCTCCGAAGGGAATAGAGACATGAAGAACATTTTGTGCTATCACTGTCAAGGGAAAGGGCACTTGGTGAATATCCACTTCAAGAAAAAGGTTGGTGAACCACCTACTAGAAAAGGAAAACAAACAATGGTTGCCACCTGGGGTGATTTTGATTCAGATGGGGAGTGCGAACCCCTTTCGATGAACATTTGTCTCATGTCCGATGGTGGTAACTTAGAGCCTGAGGAAAGTGATTTTGATGTCTTTGCTAAGTTAATTGCTCTTATCAAAAAACTCGGTGAAGAAAATAATGCGCTTAATGAGAATATTGAGGAAAAGGAAAATATGATTTTTAACTTAGTTGGCGACAATAAGGTTTGGGCTGAAAAAGTTGTTGAGTTGGAGCACGTACCATCCTCATCCTCAAATAAATTTGAATCTTGCCTAGAATTGAAAAGGCATAATAGTTATCTAGGAAATGAAGTTTCTACCCTTGAATATCAAATTATCATGCTTACGTTGAGTAATTTCAAACTTGTTAATGACCTATATGAATATAAGGCAAATGAAAAGAAAAAGAAGAAGGTTTGGATAGATGAGTATGTTGTATCTATGATTGAAAGGGAGAAGGATGACTTCTCTAAACGATTTATGCCATGTACTGGTCTTGGCTATGTTGGTGAAAATATTGAAAAGTGTACTACAAATTGTCATCCAAAGTAGAAAGAAAATCTCTAGTGAAAGGAAATCGTGAAAGTTTCTCAAAACGGCATGGATACAATTCTCCCAAACCTAGAGGAATAATTTCTCCAAGGGGAATAATCCATGGTACACTAGTCAAAAGGCTCACTCAATATGGCTAAAACAAATACATAACCCCAAACCGACACAAATTGACTTTCAATCAAGGATTGCTAAAGAACCCCTTTGGCCATGTCAGACCTAGTACGTGAATCTGAAGTATCACAGAGTGTGTTGACACTACGGTAAAGCAGACCATTACAAACATGATTGTTCTCGATATATTGATAGTGGATGCTCAAGTCACATGACATGGAACAAAAGAAAGTCCACCTTACTTCACAAGCACTTAGAGGTTCTTTCACCTTTGGAAACAAGAGCACTGGAGAAGTATTTTGCATGGGAAAGGTAAGTCTCTACAAAAGTATAAGTTTTGATAATGTGAATCTTGTTGACAATCTTTGTTTTGATCTTCTGAAGTGTGGTATGACTTTCCTTAAATAGAAAGAATAAGGATGGCTTTACTAATGATGATTGTCAAGTTGAGGACTTAAGTACATGGAAGATACTACTGAAAGGGATCTATGAAAACAATGTCTATAAACTGGATTTGTCTTTTGTCCTTGTGAAGGAATTGTGTCTTTCATCGGTAGGAGGTGAATCTAAACATTAGCACATATGTTTTGGGTACGCTAGCCTCCAACTACTATCCAAGCTTCATCGACAAGAATGAGTAGTTGGACTACCTAAGGTGAAAATGCAAAAATATTACGAGGCTTGTATAAAGGGGAAATAGGTAAGATCTTCCTTCAATTCCAAGAAGGAGGTAAGTACTTATCTTTGTATGGAAGTAATCCACATGGATCTTTGTGGCCCTATGCGTCAAAAGAGTCGTGGCAAAAACAAGTATGTCTTTGTGATTGTTGATGATTTTTTGAGATATACTTGGACTATATTCTTGTCATCCTAACCTTCTACGAGAACAATGGAGTAATTCAAAACTTTCCAGACCCTATAACACCACAACAGAAGGGGTGATCGAGCGAATGAACATGACATTGGAAGATATGACTTGCACCTTATTGATCACGAGTGGTCTACTAAGAAACTTCTGGGCTAAAGCGTTGGATGCATCTTGATATGTTCTCAACAAGGTAATGATTAGCGTACTTATAAGCAAAACACCTTATGAGATTTTGAGAGCAAGAAAACCTAATGTTTCCCATTTGAGGAAATTTGGATGCAAGTCTTTCTAACTGAATCACATAAATTTCCTCTATGTGGAACACACTCATTGCTTTAAAGATTCTTCTAACTGAATCACATAAATTTCCTTGACAAGGTATGATAGACTATCCTAGTTCCTCTTGTTTAACAAACATGTACATGGTGAGGTTGATAAGACTCTATTCCTACTGAAGGAAGGAAAGAACACATTGTAAGTATATGTCGATGATAGCATCTTCAGCTCCACCAATGATGCCCCAATCAAGAAGTTCACAACCCTCATGGAGAGTGAATTTGAAATGAGCATGGTAGGGGAACTGAACTTCTTCTTTGGTCTTCAAGCTGCTCAATGAGCAGATGGTACTAGAGTTCATTAATAAAAGTATCTGAGAGAGTGTGTCAAGAAGTTTGGAATGTCATATTCCAAGCCTTCCACTACTTCTATCTCTCCAAACAATCTGATAGGCAAACATGAAATGGAGAGAGAAGTGGAGCAAATGCTCTATCGAGGAATCTTAATTTTGTTTCTCTATCTCAATGCTAGTAGTCTTGATATCATGTATAATGTATTTTTGTGTGCTATATTTCAGGTATATCCTAAGAAAACACACCTCATGACAGTGAAAAGGATTTTGAGACACCTCAATGTGGTTGGGTATACGGCTGCCGACTTCACACGGAACAATGTGGACATAAGATGTACATCGGGAAAGACTCATTTTCTTATGCCTTGTCTTGTTACTTGGGGATCAAAGAAGAAAAATTATGCTTCCCCATCCACAACTGAAGTAACAACTCAGTGACTATGATATTTTTCTTGGTTATTTTCATATTATGTGTGACAATAAAAATGCCATCAATATCTTTACGAATCATGTGCAATACTCTAGAACTAAGCATATAGAGATAATACATCACTTATTATGTGATTGTGTGGAGAAAGGGTTGGTGTCCATGGACTTTTGCAAGACTAATAATCAAAAAGTTGGCATCTTCACCAAAGCACTAAATAGGAAACCAATTGAGCAATTTGAATGGAAGTAGGTATGATCTTCCTCAACTAATTGACTATCCTATATTGTTTCCTCCATGACTAGATGAAATTACATGTGTAATTTAGGAGTTCTTGAGTCATATCTCGTTTAGCAACCACTTTCTACTTTATTGAATTCTTGCACGACTTAATTACTTATATCTACTTCTGAGATGTGTAATCACAACATCCTACTCTTTTCTTGCATGATTTTATACGAAACACTACTTCTCTCGGTCAAAAAGAGTCAACTTGATGAATTTATCCCTCATTACAAGCCCAAATGATAGTTGACTATATAGCCTACCTAAGCCTATCATATATGAATATCCCTACGAGCCTTGTTTGTCATCCATACTTGGATTTTTCATCATGATTGATAAATTGTTTCCATGCATATTTTTTAGTTTTTGATGTTCTTTTGTACCATCTCTGGTAACGCTACCCCGCTACCAAACGCCATGACTTTATTGAAATGTCACGAGAAACTTTCTCTCTATGCTTTGCCAAAAGATATGATTTGACAAGTATGAGTGCATTTATGAGAAGAGAGTGAAATGATGGTGAACTTAAAAGGGGGAAGATGCACGAGGAAGAGAAAAGAAGAGAAGAAATTCAGCTATAGATTTAATGGGGGATTTATTTTTGGCAACCGATTTACTTGTGATTGGTTGAATGTGGAAGATATCTTGGTAGCTTGAAATAATTGGAGGGAGAAGATTTAATTATTCAAATTTTGGAAAGTTTATCTTTTGATAAAGGTTGCGTTATGAATGCTACAGAAGGAAAATCATATCAAAGTATTTTTCTCACCCAATTTTCTACAATCTCTCTCTTTGTCTCCTACTACCTCTCTTTGTCTCTCAAATCAAACTCACAAAAACTCCATGCTCTTAAATCGCACCATGGCTTCCAACTCTTCCCCAAACCCTTCTGTCACCATTGACGGAACTGAAGATCCCCAAACCCTCCTCCAAAAACTTATCGCATTGGGAACCTAAATCATTGTGATTGCCGCCCTAACTATCGCATCCATGTTTCACAAGAAAAACCATAACCCAACTTGCCTCCTTCCTAAGAAATCGAGATCTCCTCCTCTGAAAAGGAAGAGGCACTGAAGAACCCAACAACCAATGACCCTATGGAGAAAAAAAAAGAATGTTATCGGTAACGCCACCAGTGTTGAACTCCCTATCGGCTAACAAGACCCCTATTGTTTTCCTACCACAATATAACTTATTTGCTTGTGTTTCTTTTTGTCTATTCTTCTATGTGATTGCCCTTCAAATTCATATTCTTAGGGAAAACTATGCATGCTTTGAGGGAAACTTTGCTCCATTACTTTAGGTGTGTTTGGATCGCATGTCATAATGCATTAAATCACATTATCTTGTATTAAATTATGTGATTTAATACAAGATAATGCAACTTAATGCATTTTACTGCATTATAGCCAACGATCCAAACACATCGTGTTTATCTATTTTTTCTATTTGTTGTTAAGAATGTCTGGCCCATAGAAAATGGGGAATTTGTTGAATTTATTGGATTTTCATAGTAACAAACATCCATATAATATGTTTGATTGAGTGTTTCAGGAAAAACAAGTATGTCGCAAGAAACAAATGACATGTCGCTTTGTTAATTGAGAGGGAACGTTACGTCCTATGTAACATTACTTCAAAAGGAACAACAACGCTAGATAATTGACAAAGGCACTGATCAAAAAGACAATCATGTAACTGA
Organism: Rheum nobile; assembly: GCA_027886185.1. Taxonomy (NCBI): domain Eukaryota; kingdom Viridiplantae; phylum Streptophyta; class Magnoliopsida; order Caryophyllales; family Polygonaceae; genus Rheum; species Rheum nobile. The sequence goes on along the minus strand of WOAB01000546.1, from coordinate 5,817,950 downwards.
ATGATATTTAGTCAAAAGAAGATTGAGATTGTGATCTGAAGACTTATGAGGGATGAAGATCTTGATGTTGAAGTTTTTGGATAAGAATAGAGAGAGAAAAGATTATATCCTATTTTAAATTGTAATTTAGGATATATTTCTCTTGATATGATCTATTGTATAAGATAGAGTTTTTAGGATGTAACAAAATACTTTCTTGCTGGAAAAGTAAGAGAATAATATATTTTTCATGCTAGGGTTTCAAGAATGAGATTCCTACTTATAAGGTTATGTCGTTGAATACAAGCACAAGAGTCTGTGTAGAGGAGAATAAGCCGACGAGTATATGTTGTTGAGTTCGTGAGTTGTAGTGGTAGAAGAGTTCCAATATTAGGTGAGAAGTCTAGGGTTTGAATCTAAGATACACTTGTATACGAACAATAAATTAGATAAGTAGACCTCTTCAAAATCCTTTCTAGTAAAAACTGGAAGATACTGATTTTTCTCTAGTTAACTAGTTCGCTAATTGGAGTTTTCCACTGTATATTCTGAAGGAACAAAGAACTAAAATATGCACTTTAGCATACTAAATATGCATTTTTTTAAAATGTGCTTATATTATATACTAAATGCACTTTGAGTCCTTATATACTAAATGTGCTTATATTTCTTAGTCGTGTGTTCATTATTTATATCTTTCTTGAGTCCTTATATATATATATTTATACCAAAAGTGCATATATATATGCACTTTTGATGCTTACGTGCTCACTTTTATGTGCTTATATATACACTTTTAGTATAAACTTGTAAGTTTGTTTCAACGAAAAAAATTATGGGAATCTTTTCCCGATATAAAGCAATAAAAATAAATTTCAAATTCTTTTTTGTCCAAAGAATATATTTTAAATTTAATTTAAAAAATTTCATATTATAATTTATCATATTTACGATTTTATCACTCCTTATCTTTTAATCCTAAATCTAATAATCATCATTATTTTACATTATTTACTCTATCTTCCCGTATTATCTAAACTCTATATATAAATTTTCAAAATTTGAAAAGTTACATTAAAGTGGAATTATCAGAACGAATTGATAATATATTTTCGCTTTTCTAATAACCTATAATAATATCGATTTCCACTATGTATCGTATCACATAGTTATTTTTTAAACAAAATATTTAGTTACTTATAAAAATACATTAAAGCTTTCAGAATAAAAGTGCTAAGATCCCGTAGAATCAAATTCTGTCCTAATAAATATAGATATAATAAGAAATGACCCGAAATTTATAACCTTTTCCAAAATCCGTAATTTTATTTTCTTTGAAAAAATAGCCAACTTTTTAAATTGTTTCAAACAACACCGGAAACCACTCATACTAATGATATTTTTTCACATTTAGGTTGAATTTTTTGAATTTTGTTTTTAAATATCTTGATTTTTTTTTTAATCTAAGTACAAATATTGAGAAATCTGCTTTACAATGGTTTTGGATATATTTTTTTCCTTAATTAAAAACTGGGTGGTTTTCTGAAATATTGGCTATAAATATCTGGAAGACGAACACAGACAGAGACAGACGAGAAGAGAAATGGCAGGTGGCAACTCATCAGAACGGCCTTTCTCCTCCTTGTAATAAGAACTAAAAAAGATTGATTCTTTCTATATAAATAAAACCCTCTGTAATCTGTTCTCCCGTTTGAAATTCATTTCCCAATTCCCCCTGCGTCGTCGTCTTCTTCTTCAACCCCACTTCAAACAACAAGCTTCTAAAATCGGTGCATCGGGCATGATGTCACTGTCTATTAGGTTTCCTCTCTACTACTCTAATATCCATCCTTTTCTTCTCTTCGCCTTCTTCATCCTCTTCACATCCAATTTCCTTCTTTCGCCTTCCAATGCCACTCTTTCCCCTCACCCACTCCAACATTCGAAGGCCTCAGGTTATTCCTCTTTCCTTCTCCCAAATTTCTCTTCTTCCGCCTTTTTCTGTTCTTTGGATGATTTATCCTGGAAAAAGAACTGATCTTTTTTACTGATAACCTTAATTTGTGGAATTTGATGGCTTTTGCAGATGATTTTAGCAATGGCGGACGAAGGTGGATAGCGGAAGTTACAGGAAACAATTCGTCGTTGATTTTGGCGGAGCGAAGAACGCATAGAAGAGACCCTCTCGACGACTTCAAACGCTATTCCGGGGGTTGGAATATCAGCAATCAACATTATTGGGCGGTGAGTATCATCTCTCTCTCTACTTTTTGTATTATATGGAGAATTTTCGACTAATCTCCCACAATTAATTGATTTTGGGTTTCAAATGAGGGTGATGATGAGTTCTGTTACTGAATTTAGTATGTGAGTTGAAATAGGTATATAATTGTGGGTTATGAGGTTTTCTTGTGCAAGCTTCTTTAGATTATTACAATTTGCATCGTTGTTAACTAAAATGATCTGCTATGCAGCGCGTTTGAATAAAATAAGTGGGAGAATAAAGGCAAATGATGTGAATAAACAAATAGGTAAATGAGGTTAGAGTGTTTGACATAGTGGTGGGTGGTTTGTCTTTGGACAATTATATTAATACTAACCTTCTCTTTGAAGTTTTGCCTTTATCAGTTGTGTTTGGTATTGCTTAACAAATCAGTAATATATTTTTGTGATCTTTACCATCCCTGGAAAAGTTGAAGTTTTCTAGCAGAAAACTTCAGTAGCTTTGTTTTCTTAACAAATCAGTAGCTTTGTTTTCTTTATTTTCTACTTTTCTTTTTCTCTGTCAGTATCTGCACTAGTACATATGCCAACAGTCTCCATGTGATGGTGATCGATTATGTTTGATCATTATTCTAGTTGGTCTTTAAAGTCATCCTGTTGTTATTTGGATTGTAAGCTGGTTTTTGTCACAGCATGAAGTTGCTGGTTTTGATGACTTGATGTAAGTTATTAATTGATCCTCTTAGATTCCAACAATTATCTTATGTGAACTATAGATGCTTGGTCTCAACAAGCATATTGTTCTCTCCTTCATGACTTTTTGGCTCTGCACTATCAAGTATCAACTGTTGTATGTCGACAAATAGGTGAATTTTCTAACTATATAAAAGCAATGCTCGCTTTTCGGACCTGCCGGTGCAATTCGGTTATTGAGGATGGATACCCTCCTAAGCTTTGCTGTTTATGCTGAGACTGTTTAATTGAGGGGCATGCTTTCAGTCACATTAATCATATTTCTTGTGTTTAATTTTCTTCTATTGCAGTCTGTGGGGTTCACTGCCGCCCCTTTTTTTGCAGTCGCTGCAGCATGGTTTGTTGTATTCGGGCTGACGTTGCTCTGCACATGCTTCTATTTTTGCTGTTGTCAGAGGGCGCCTTATGGCTATTCTCGAACCTGCTATGCAATCTCTCTCATCTTTCTGATCCTTTTCACTATAGCTGCCATGTAATTCCTCCTTCTCCCTCTTTTGAACAGGAAGAATTTGGTTTCAGTGTTGTGTTTTTCATGGTTGGTTACTTGGTTTCCTTGACAATTAATAGATTCTGTATATTTGCAGTGTTGGGTCCTTTTTTCTATACATTGGTCAAGGAAAGTTTAACTGGAGTACAGGAACCACCTTGAATTATGTAGTCGGTCAGGCCGATGCAACTGCCAATAACCTCACTCAGGTCTCCTCCTATCTTGATGCAGCCAAAAGGATTGGGGTGAATCAACTTACTCTACCTGAAAATGTTCTGACTAAGATTAACAACATTCAAACAAAGATTGATTCAGCTGCGTCAACCCTTTCTTCGAAAACTCATGATAATTCCAGAAAAATTCACAGGGTCCTAGATACTGTGTAAGTAATAATCTCTAAAGCTTTTTCTTGCACTCTACTATTCGAATGGAAGGAATCTTGATTTTTGTGAATTATTATGCAAGGCAGGCGGATTCTTCTCATCGTCATTGCTGCAGTCATGCTTTTTCTGGCTTTCATTGGTTTCTGTAAGTTTGGATTTGTGGTGCTCTTTAACAAATCTTTATTAACATATCCCTTGTATTGACTGAGATTCTGCATAATGATTGCATTGCAGTGCTTTCCATTAGGGGAATGCAATGTCTTGTGTACACGTAAGTATGCTTATCCGTTTCGTTAGCCTGTTCGTCTACTCTGTGTTGGAACACTTCTAATTTGTTGCTTATGAAATCCCTTTGCCAACTGATGAATGCAGGCTGGTGTACTTAGGTTGGCTTCTGGTTGCTGGGACATTTATCCTGTGTGGAGTCTTCCTTCTTCTTCACAAGTGAGTATTCTGAGTTACCATATGCACTATTACACGAACAATGACGTTAACCAATTAATTCTCCGTGTCTCCAGTGTGGTGGCAGACACGTGCGTTGCTATGGACGAGTGGATCCTAAACCCGACTGCCCACACAGCCTTGGACGACATCCTGCCGTGCGTGGACAAGGCCACCGCGGAGGACATTCAACGCCAATCTAAAGACGTAAACCGCCAGCTTGTTACTCTGATGGACACCGTGATCGTCAACGTCACCAACGGGAACTACCCGCCCAATTCCGCCCCTCTATACTACAACCAGTCGGGCCCACTCCTTCCCATCCTCTGCAACCCCTACAACGCTGATCTCACGGATCGGACCTGTGCACCGGGAGAAGTCAACTACAGTAGTGCCACGGAGGCGTGGAAGAAGTACGTCTGCCAGGTGTCGGCTGATAACACGGTCTGCACCACGATGGGGCGGCTGACCCCGACGTACTACGGGCAGCTGCTGAACGCGGCAAACGTGAGCTACGGGCTGTACACGTACAGCCCCTTCCTGGTGGACCTGGCGGACTGCACGTTCGTGCGGAAGACGTTTACGGACATCAGCATCGAGTACTGCCCGGGGCTTCACACCTACACGCTGTGGATCTACGTGGGGCTGCTGATGGTCTCGGCTTCGGTCATGCTGTCGCTCATCTTGTGGGTGATCTACGCAAGGGAGAGAAGGCACCGGGTTTACACCAAACAGATGATCGGATCCGGATCTCATGCTCATATGTGAGGCTCCATTGGGTTGGTTTGATGTGCGCTAGTGCTGGGCTCGTGTCATGTATACTTATGTTTGTGAATTATCCTGTGTCTTGTGAGATTCGAATGCCAGATTATTTTGCGTGTCAACTCCAATGGGAATGCATTCATATGTCATGTTTTACTTCCAAGCTCCGTGAATTCCTAATTTTCCCTGAATCTAGTACATATCTTTTAAAACAGAATAAAACTATTACCTTTTCACATTAATCTATAACTATTTTTTCCTTATTTAAATACAAATTAATTGAGATTATATACTTATATATTAAAGATTTTTATACTAAACTTATAACTAATTTTTCCTTATTTAAATAAAAATTATTTGGGATGTTACAAATCAATGAGGGAATTGAAAAGATTACAAATTAAAAAAATGAAAAATTAGACTAAATATTTATGTTAGTTCAACAAAATATAGGAACTCCATTTGTGTTTATTTTTATGTTTCTTCTTCCACAAAATATATTCAACGGTTCCTATGCAGACTCTCTTTATCTTTAGAAGTTGAGAATCAAATTAGCAAGTTAAGATTTACTATTTAGTATATTCTGTTGTGTAGTGCATAAGATGTCGAGCACAACATCCTTATACACCCATTTCATATGTTAGGCTTAACTGGTGTATTTGACGGCCCTATTCAGTGCTATGCATGGTTTTTTGGTAACTTGTAGTTTGATCAGGGAAACCACAAAAAATGAATCTGCTAATAAAGGTTACAGATTTGGTCAAGAGGAAGAAACTTATAATATCGTAGTCGCTCATGGTGCTCCCTTTGATAAACCAAAGTAAGAAAGGACTGCAACCTAGATTAGTTTGCTCCAGGTAATGCAAGCTCCCCAACACACACTACAGCCTATTAGCACAAGGCTGGAGTTTGATTAGCGATTTCATGTACTTTTTCGTAGAAATCATCATACGGTTCTATAGATGTAGAGTGTGCTATTGTAAGGTTTGAAAAACTGATTAAGATTCGTAGAAAAAGTTTTCAAATTGGGTACAAGATCAGTAGCCATAAAGTTTAAACAAGCAAGACTTTTTTGTTTATTGGGAAAGTAAAGATTAGAAGAATATGATATGTGTATACTAACAATTACTTAAATACAAGCAAGATTTTTTTATATATTTTTTGATAGTTTATCAACAACCATAAAGCTTAAATAACAAGCAAGATCTATTTGTTTATTAGAAAAGAAAAGCTTATAGGATATTATATATAATCAACAAGATCTTTTTTGTATATTTTATATAGTTTTTTATCATGGTATTATCTTTTCATTATAGTGTTAGGATTTCATATAGTAGATTCTGATTATAAGACCTATCATTCATCATGTCAAACCACCAAAGCCTCACTTTTTCTGGAGAGAGTATATAACACCAATTGTGAGCATGTATCGTCTCTTTAGAGCCTTTCGTTTTAAATCTTTATATATTTAGATATATAGGAGAATAAAAGTAGATTAATCTATTATATATATACTAAACTAGAACCTAAATACCCACATGACACTCTCTCATTAAAATTATCAATATCATTTTCTCCTTTTCTACTTTTTTAAATAAATTAAATTATATATCAAAGATTATTATCTTAAATCTAGCACTAATAATTTTCTAATTTAAAAACAAATCATCCACAAAGAGTACAAATCAATTACAAAGATTACAAAAATCACAAACTAATCAGAAAAGATAACAAATCTAACACTTCCACAACACTAATCAACTCAGAATTAGACTAATCTCCTCTCGCCAAAAAAAGAGAAAGAATCAGATTGATCTGTATGTGAATCTTCTTCAAAAGGACTATCTAGAACACCAGACTCGCCGCTGCCCCTACCTTTGCCTCTTTCAAAGCTAAGCCGCCATCGCCGGTGAACGTTAATATTTTTTTCCCTCCATGGTCGATTTTAATTCCTTCTCCACGCAATCATCGGTGAGCGACGATCTGCACATCCTTGCCACATCACTATCTTGGAATCTCCGGTTCGTCGCGGCGTTTGTCTCGATAAAGTCTTTGACCTTTTAATTGACACAAAAATCCCTTAAAGCTGCAGTAGTCATTAGCCGAAACACAACATTTCTGATACTTTATGGATATATGATTGTAAACTAAATAAAAGTTCTAAAAAATTGAAGATCGTGAGTTTTCGTTATAAGTTATAACTATTTTTTAGAAATATAATTAAAATATATTCGATATGAGATTGAATATCGAAAACTAATTTAGGATATCAAAGTTATGATTGATTTTTTCTTTTAATTTCGTAATTTTTCATTTTTGCTTATGGTTCTTAATTAAATCAAGAATAGTTTTTGACACTACTAACTTAATTTTATTTTACCTCATTGGTATGATATGTCAAAAGATTAGGTTATAACGACTTCGGTAAAAAAATAGAGTAAATAAAACATATGTGATAAAATCAAAGATTAAGAAACATCATATCTACAACGAATACTTCTCAAATAAACCAAAATTCATATAAAAAAATCCATGCATTTTATAATATATATATAGAGGAGCGCTCAGGTAAAACGAGTATTGTGATAAAACAAGTGGACAAATCTAGAATGTTGGATGAGAGGTAATGGACAGATGGATTAATAGGATATATAATATGTAGGGTATGGTTACAAGCACAAGATCATGCTCAAATAAGGCAGTTACGGATATGAGGGAAGATTTAATTATGCTTTTAATTTTCAAATGCTAAAAAAAGATTGAATAACGAAGAGAGAGAAATCAAATCAAATCACATTCCTTAAATCTCTCTTTAGCAGATTCGCCCATATCCTTCAACTCCTCCATAGCCGCATGTGAAAACTCATCCAAAAGCTACATATTGATATTCATGTCTTTGTAAATGATATTCACATTGTTGTAATTGATATGCATGTCTCTAGTATTGATATTCATGCATACATTGTGTATTAGTCATGAATATCGTTTATGTAGTTTTGAATATCTCAATAGTGTTTTTCATAATCATGTTCCTCTATTGTACATGGATATTCATGCTCTTATGTATTGATCTTCAAGTATTGTGTAGACATATTCATAATATTTTGTAGTGGAATATATTATCTTGTATAACAATATTCATGCTTTTGTGTTTGATATTCATGTCTTCAGTATTGATATTCATGAATATACTTGTATTTTTCATGAATATCGTTTATGCCATTTTGAATATCTTAGTAGTGAACAATGAATATCATTTAAATGAAAATCACACTCCTGAATATATATATGAATATCACACTCGGTTACATGAATATCACACTCAGCTTCATGAATATCACACTCGATTGCATTAATATCACCATGATCACCCAATTTAGGAATATCGATCACCACTCAATTACATTAATATCATCACCTAATTACATGAATTTCACCTTCTAATATCGTGAATATCGCATCTGATATCATGAATATCATCTTTTACAAGCACGCATATGCAGAAGAGGGAGTCTAGAAAGCTTATACAAACTTAAGATTAAAGAGAAACAAAATCAAAATTAACAAACACTAGTTGAATAATCAATATAACATTACAACAATTCAAGAAACTATGAACATTTATTCGTAAGTGTTGTGGTGAACTGCCAAGAAGATGATTTCCGCCCCATCATTTTCGGCTTTTGATTCCGTAATAACAGGATACTCCATGGGGCCATCTGCAACAACCACTACATATCCATCCTATAATTGCAGATTTCCAAATCAAATTGCAGAACACAATAGGGAACAATTAATAACCTAACATTATAACCGGAATTGAAGAACTTCAAATTGAAGAAATTACTCAGATTGATGTTAGGGTTACCTTTTTTGGGCAAACGAAGATGACGAGGACGGCGACGCTTCTACTAAGAGAAAGAAGGAGACGAGTGTAAAGGCGAGAGAGAGACTCGAGAAGACGAGGGTGAGAATCTCCAGTCCAGTCGTCAATGGCGGTTGACAAAGAGAAAAGTGAGAGAGGAGATGAAAGTGGAAGTTGAGTGGCCTTGTAAATATGGAAAGGGATAAAATCAAATCCTGTAAAAATCTTAATAGGAAGGAATCGGGTGTGTGTGGTTCCACTCCCCATATTTGTGCCTCTCTAAATTAAATCATAGTCATTCATCCTAATCTAATCCAACGCTCTACATTTATCCACCTGTTTTACTATAAAAGGTTGTTCCACTAGAGCATAGATCTCTCTCTCTCTCTCTCTCTCTCTCTCTCTCTCTCTCTCTCTCTCTCTCTCTCTCTCTCTCTCTCTCTCTCTCTCTCTCTCTATATATATATATATATATATATATATATATATATAGAGAGAGAGAGAGAGAGAGAGAGAGAGAGAGAGAGAGAGAGAGAGAGAGAGAGAGAGAGAGGAACGCTCCGATAAAACGAAAGTATTAATCTGGAGCGTTGAATGGGTGATGATGGATGGATGGATGATTGGGCCTTACAATAGATATGGTAGGGGTGTAACCACCAAATCTATTCAAATTAGGCTATTAATTAATTTTTAATTAACAAAAAGATAATTAAGGATGTTGTTAGATGAGAGAGAAAATGCAATCTTCTTCTCTTTCCTAAACCGCTCCTCCATTCACGATCTTCTGCTGTTCTCTCCATTGACGTTCTTCAACGTTCAATCTGGTGGAAGCTCCATCAATTGTCAATTTTCATCTACCTGTTCGTCTAACAAAGAAATTCCCAAAGCCTTCGAATATCCCAGTTCACGTTTTGAATGAAACATCATCAATCAATCTACTTTGGGGATTAATCAACACGAATCAATATGAATAGAGGTATGAATTTCGATTTTCAATCATATCAAAACCCTAATTCCTCTTCCTCTAATTCTAGCTATCTTGATCTTGTGTTTATTAGGCGATATTCATAAACGTTGTGTTGATATTAATGTTTTACGTTCATCAATTCTTAATTAAATACTGTTATTCAAACTTTAGTTTGCACATGATGAATATCGGATAAACGAAATTGGACATCTTGTTTGGTAATAAACTAATTACATGAAAGGATATTCATGGATTATGTACGCATGTTCACGCCGAGACATAGGTGATATTCATACAAACTGTATTGATATCGTGTTTGGGATGAATTACAATTTTTAGTTATATCAAAACCCTAATTCCTCTACTTCACGCTATGTTGATCTTGTGCCTATTCATGCTTTGTTTTACTGATATTCATTTTATGCGTTGACAATACGTGAATAACGTGGTAGTCCATACTAAATTGATTTACATGAGAACGGGAATGATATTCATGAGCCTTATTTTGCAATATTCATACAAACTGTATTGATATTCGTGTGTTAATCTCAAGGTTTTGGAATCGATTCAGGTATCTTCGAATTTGTTTTTTTATGTATTTGGTGAATATTGCAAATCCAATTTTGAATAACCTGATTGATAGTAAACTGATTATGATGAGATTATATTCATGTATAGCGCATACATATTCATGAACCATAATAGCGATATGCATTCAATATGTTATGATATTCACGTATTTTTTACGCATAGTCATACAAGTAAGTAGTCGATATTCATAAGAACAGTGTCGATTTATCAGAGTTTAATTCACACATGATGATTATCGGTTATAGGAATTAGGCGATATTCATATAAATTGTATTGATATTCATGTGTTAATCTCAAGCTTTTGGAATCGATTCATGATCTTCAAAACTTTTTTTTTAGTTGGTGAATATCGCATATCCAATTTTGAATAACCTGGTTGATTGTAAACTGATTATGATGAGATAATATTCATGTACAATGCATACATATTCATGAACCATAATAGCGCATACATATTCATGAACCATAATAGCGATATTTTAAAAGTACTGGATGCCGCTATGTCCCGAGTCTTGCAAAGAAGAATTGTAATTTCGTTATTCGTATTCTGTTCCTAGATATTCATGTTTTGCAAGTCGATTTTCATGTGTTTAGCATTAAGAACATTTAGCTTGATTTGGATATAAATGATTTTTTGATATTCGAATTCTACTTATTGATATTCATGTTCTTCTACCAGTTGTAGCTTGTATCTAATATACAAAAAAGGAGCATTCAAGTGATGATGACATCTTTGAAAGCTCTGATGAAGATATTAATATATTTGATAATGAGCTTTTCCAAGAAGAAGAATCTGATTTCGTATTTGGTATAGAGTGTATTATTGACCCGAATGACCGTAATTTAAAAGTACTGGATGCCGCTCTGTCCTGAGTCTTGAAAAGAAGAATTATAATTTCGTTATTCATATTCTGTTCCTAGATATTCATGTTTTGCAAGTCGATTTTTATGTGTTTAGCATTAAGAACATTTAGCTTGATTTGGATATAAGTGATTTTTTTGATAGTCGAATTCCACTTATTGATATTCATGTTCTTTTACCAGTTGTAGCTTGTATATAATATATTGTATCTAGAAACACAAATATTATTCTATACCGGTATGATTATCACTACATTTACCATGAATATCATAACATGATTATCTGCATCAACAACATGAATATCACATAATATAAAATGGATATCAATGATAGATAAATCATGCAACACCATCAAAAAACGAAAACGGATCCAACATGAATATCAACCGCATTATAGTGAATATTACATCATAAATATCAACTACTCAACGCATGAAACCTACATACAATATGAATATCAAAACCATTTGGATAAATATCACATTAAACAATTTGAATATCAATTGCAAACAGTACAAACAACACCCCAAAACACCAAAATTGTTCCAACATGAATATCAACAACATTATAGTGAATATCACATCATAAACCCTAACCGCCAAACCCTAAACCCTAACCCCTGAATCCTAAACCCTAAATGCATGAAACCTATATCCAATATGAATATCAAAATCATTTGTATGAATATCACATTAAACAATTTGAATATCAATTGCAAAGAGGGCAAACAACACCCTAAAACACCAAAGCTGATCCAATTTGAATATCAATTATAGTGAATATCATATAATGAACCCTAATCGCTAAACCTTAACCCCAAAACCCTAATCCCTTAAACCATAAACCCTAAACCATAACCCCTAACCCCTTAACCCTAAACCCTAACCATTGAACCCTAAGCCCTAAACATGAACCCTAAACCCTAACCCCCTAACCCCCTAACCCCTAAACCCTAAACTCATAAACCCTAACCCTAAACATAAATAAAAGCACCAAATTGATTGAACATGAATATCAAAAGCATTTGTATGAATATCACATCAAACAATTTGAATATCAATTGCAAACAATACAAACAACACAAGCAAAACACCAAAACTGATCCAACATGAATATCAACAACATTATAGTGAATATTACATCATAAATATCAACTACTCAACACATGAAACCTACATCCAATTAGAATATCAAAAGCATTTTTATGAATATCACATTAAACGATTTGAATATAAATTGCAAACAGTACAAACAACATCCCAAAATACCAAAACTGATCCAACATGAATATGACATTATAAATTTTGAATATGGACTACTCAACGCATGAAACCTACATCCAACATGAATATCAACAATATTATAGTGAATATCAACAACATTATAGTGAATATCACATCATAAAATTTGAATATCAACTACTCAACGCATGAAACGTAAATCCAACATGAATATCAAAAGAATGTGTATGAATATCACAACAAACAATTTGAATATCACATATAAAAACGTGATTATCAATGATCAATAACCCATACAACACCATCAACAAGCAGAATCTGAATCCACGTGAATATCAACATTATTATAATGAATAATACCACAGAGAAACTGAATATCATATATACAATATCTAAAACATAAATATCAAAACACATAAATTGTAACACTATGAATAACAATACTGTTAACATGAATAACAGTGCAGAGATGAGAGGAAACGAGGCGATTGGTGGTTTGTCGGGGCTAAAACTGGGTAGAACGGCGCCGACTTGGAAATTGTTGGTTGTGAAGAAGAGCCTCGGAGACGATGACGGAAATCTTCTTCGTCGTGAATAGGAAGAGCGAGAAGATCAATAACTTTCTAGTCTAAAGAAAAAAATACTACAAAAATGGGTTAGAAAGAATTGCGAGAAGATCAATTTTTAGAAATTGAAAAATTTGAGTTTAGGGTTTTTAGAAAAACAGTACCTTGGAGAGTAAAACTAGGTAGAACGGCGCCATAAATCTTCATGACTCTCTCCCTCCGCCCGATCCCCTCCCTCTGCAGCGCCTTCTTCCTCCTCCTCCACCTCCTCACCATCTTCGTCGCCATCTTGGGAAGCTTCGCCGCCGCATCGGCCTTCATGAGGCCAAGCGATTCCATCGAATGAATTCGACCCTAAATTGAATCAAACGACGAGGAACTTGCATATGGGTTCTTGTTGAAAACCACTCTAGTTTCCGCCTCATTCAGACCCATTTTCCGGAAGAGCGAGAGCACAACCCCTGGCCAAGAGAAAGAAAACAATCATTAAATGCAAAAGAATGAACACAAGGTGTTTGTAAAAATGCCCGACAGAGCAAACTCACCGATTTCAGCGACGCCGAGTGGGGCTCCAATGGTGGTATTAGCACCATTATAGAGGACGAGTTGCTTGTCTGGGGCAAACCCTGATCTTATGAGATTGAGGACGAAGGTAGACAGGGGCCCAGGGTTGGCTAGCCTGGTGAACCAACAAACCATTTTTGGTGGAAAGCCATGAGATTGGGAGGAAGCAAGATGAGAAAGAGAGATTTGAAGACAAGCAAGTAGAGCAACCATAATTATGTGGCTGATGTTTACCGATTTACCCACTTCTTGGCTTCAAGGAATTTGTACATTTCTGATAATATAGACCCATTGTCACCACAACCACAAAAGCTCAGAAACACTTGAATCCAGGGCGGAGAGTTCTATTAATGACTCAAAATCTACCCGACTACTAATATTACCGATTTACCCACTTCACGACGAGACGATGGCAGGCGAAACCTTCACGGCGAAACAAAGAAGAGGAACGAGAGGTTGAAGATGATTCGTATTCACCAACTGGGAAAGTAACCGAGTGGGGGATTGGTGATTGTAAAAAGTAAAAAGGGAAGGTTGAAAGAATCCCTAAAATATAGTGAATTGGGTTCAATTGGGTGTGTGCATTCTATTGTACCAATTTGCAACCTTTTAGATTTAATCTGGAACTTCCATTTAATTCTAATCTAAGGATTGTTATTTGTACTATCGTTTTACTATAATTTGTTGTTTCACTGGAACCAGATTCTATATATATATATGTATATATTAAAGTTGGCTCATTTTAAGTCTCCAGAGTGATTTTATTCCAAGTAGTTAAAGTGTTATTTTTATATATTTTTTTATTATGTTAATTAATCAACAAAATATAAATTAACAAAACCTTAACAATATTTGCACCAACAAATATAAATATTTACAATTATTACTTTTTTACATGAATACAAATTACTTTTATCAAAAATAATTTTCTGGACATAAAACTGAGAACTCACAACATTATTAGTGAAACCTATAGTGTTTCACTCAACATATCTAATATTATTTTATATAAATGAATTTACTTAACTCAAAAGTCTACTTTAATTGTCTAGGCATCTGGGTTGTCGATTTAATAAAATCTTATTACTTGAATATATTTATTACAATGTAAATGAGTTACTTAAAAACTACTTAATTTTTGGTAGAATAAAATATGAAATCAATATACAAAGTAATTTAAATTTGTTAATAAGTTAAAATACATTATATGCAACTTTATATCTTATATGGATTCATTTGTACCTATCCATAACAATTTGTTTTTTGGATATATTGTCACACAATATATTACAAAATTGTTAACAAGTAATAAGTTATGTGTAAGAATTGTTCTTTTTGTCAAAAACAAAATTTGAGTTATTTTAATTTGTTGAATTTTATAATATTCCAAATTGTACAGTTTAAATTTGGAGATTTTATAAATATTTATAAAATAAAAATAAAAATAATAACCTATTATATCGTTTATTTTATTTAAAATGTATGTATTAAGTATATAATTCAATTAAATATTTTAAAAAGTAGAAAAACCTTGACAATATTGATTTAAACTCAACATATCCAATACTAGTTTATTAAAAATATATATTTTAAAAATCAGACTTTATCCTATTTATATAATCCTAAGTACATCAAGACATTTGCAAACCCTTTTAAAAAATCTTCAATTGTCATAGATTGGATATTGTAAAAACTTGATTTCACTAATGCTATAAATATAGCTTCTGTGTATTCCCATCATATTCATTCGCTTTTGTCCAAATATATTAACCTCCATAATAACTATATTTTTTTAGTTTATTTTGAAATAATAAATTTAAATACCATCCTATAAATCCCATATTTTTTGAAGTGTAAAGATTCAAATCACTAAAAGATATGAAGGTTAAATATGAAATTTGTACACCGTCATACGTTAATATTTTAGTTTAACATCTTGATTTGTTAAAATTTTAGAAAGATTAAAAAGAAAATATTTAAGTACCAAAAGAAACACATTTTAATAAGAAAACTTTATTTAGCCTAATGTTTTATCACAAATTATGTGGCCTTTGAATTTATTTATTTTATGAAAATTTGTGAGTCTATAGTAATATAAGGAAATATATACTCCTTTTACCAAAAAAACAAGAGATATATACTTCTCACTTTAGCCTAGTGTTTCACCATCATTTATATGGCCTTTGTATTTATTTATTTTCTTTTTCAAGGTCATAGTAATACAAGAAAAAATATACTTCTCATTTTAGCCTATTATTTTATCAACAATTTTATGGCCTTTGAATTCATTATTTTATGGAAATTTGTTGAGTTCGTACTAATACAATAAAATATATACTTCTCATTTTCAAGAGAAAAAATAAAAAAAATAAAAAACAAAGAAAATTTTGAAATCATATTAAAAATATGTCAAAATCGATTATAAAGTTACAAACAATGTTGAGTATTAAAATTATAATTCATTAATGGTTTTATATATAGCCTTCAAGATATCATTTTTATTTTATTAAATATTGTTATAATACATGTAAATAATATTTTCACCCATTATTCCTTTTTAACTAATATTGTGAGTAATATTTCTAATATGAAGTAGACACATAATTTGAATATCTTTTGTGATATGATATGTAGGTTAATTAGAAATGCATGAGAAATTAAATTACTACTATACTAAAAATATTTTTTTCAAGATTTAAAATTCAATTTAATCATGAATATTTCATCTAAATGATATGTTATATATATTAGGATAATTTTATTCTTGCTTTAATTAATAGTATTCAAATATCTCAAAAAATTAAAGTAGATATTTATTGTTTGTGGGACAACATTATTTCAAAATTAAATTAAATAGTTGTAAGGGACTACGTATATCATATCTGTTAACTAATTTGTCACACATGTATATTTCTAAATTTACAAGGTTATGCATTTATATTATTGGTTTGAAGTGTTGATGTATAATCTACTTTATAATATTAAAGTAAAATCTAACTAAGACCACTTGTCGTTTTAACATTGTACTACGTTATTTATTTTCACATGTCTACTCGATATCGTGCCACATCCCTAAATTATTATCCTATTATTATTAAATAAAATATTTTAGATATGATCTTGATTTTCTTTTTCAACATATAGATTATTCACATTTGATATTGCTTTCCATATTAGATAGAATATATTAGGTATTTTTTCAATATTCTCTTTTATTTTTTTTCATTTAATTAGTCACAGTTTATTCAAAATTTCTTTTAAATCATTTATTTCTAGGTATTATACCTGATTCAACATATTATGTATGTACGAATTTACATTGATATTTGTCAATTGATTATTAGTAGAGATTTCTTTATATTATCATATATATCTTAGTTTCATTTATATTTTCATCAAATAGATAATTCTTCTTCACTTTTTCTAAAACTAGGTTGTCGGCACCCGTGCTTCGCACGGGCTAAAGGAATTTTAATAAAATTAGTGTCTCTTAAAACCAATTTAGTAGATATAATAATACTGCTAGCATGTTTAATTCGAATGCTGTTTTTTCAATGTAAATTCATAAATTGCTTATAAATGGATGTGATTATAAATAAGTATAATTGAGTAATTGTATTTATCCTATTATGTTAAATTACAGATCCTTTTGGATAATAATTGAAATGAAATTATAATGCATGATGTAATTGAGATAAATCGACAAAGGATGACAAATAGTAATGGTCTTTAACCTATTATGTTAAATTTTACATATCTCTTCTAAGTCATCCTTTGGGCAGCCTCCTTTGCATGGGGTCTCTTCTTTGCCTTGGTCTTTGCATGTGACTTTGATCCCATGATTCCACCTCACCACTTCTTCCTGAATTCTTTGGACTTGTTGTTGAAGTTGGCCTGACATAAACAAAACAAATGGTTAGAACAATTCATGTACATCAAAATAAGGATTGAGCCAGGCTGCTTTGAATATGGTAAGAATTTACTCACCTTCCAAGCTTTTGTTGAAATACATCTTGTCTTCATTCTTGACAACGGTTAGGCACAGCACAAATGCAGTTTTCTTGTGCACAATCTGTTTTTGAAGGGTAAAAAATTTGATTAGCAAAAATTAAAAATTTCATGGCTAAAATATAGAAATTATTGCCTACAGTATTACCGATCCCAATCATGCTTTCCCCTTCACAATGTGGTATGGAATCTCCATCTTCCTGCAAAGAGCTAGCAGCCATACAACCAACTCAATTGGTTTAACATCATGAGCTATCACCACCAATTGTGCTTTGTTCAGTACCACAAAAATTATAATTCAATCCATATGCATCATAAAAAGCACTCTAACATGAGAGTTCAAACAATTAGAAGCTTGTGAGATGACAACCTCAAGCGCGATGTTTGACAGATCTCATCTGCAAAGATATAAATAGTGTGATTGTTACTCAAACGCGGTGTTTGTGTGATCTCATTGGCCCGCATATTAATAAGGCAATGGAAAGCCAAGCGGGGTGTTTTATATATATTTAAAAGTAATTGACATAATAAGTAGGGTACGACAAGGATGTTCAACAAGCGATTTAGGACGCAAGTAAGAAGTGCAACCAAAAGTACATTGTACTAATTTTCTAACAAAAATTACATTAATATGTATATCATAACATACTGATACGCTCTACTTTGTAGTGCGTAACTATGAGCTATTACTGGATTATTAGGCACCATTTGTGTGGAGTTAGGAGACAATCTAGGATAATGGAGTTGTAGAGAACGAGTGGTGAAGAGAAGGAATTTAGTGGAATATTGAAGCATTAAGGAGCAATGAAGGCCACCGAGAGAAGACTGCGGCTGTGGGCGAGAGAAAAACAAGTCGCGGCACCACAAGAGGAACCGCGGACGCAGGATAATGGCCGCGGTCGCGGCACAACAAGGCAGCTGCGGGAGAGAGCCGCGATGGACGAAGCCGTGGGGGAGCAAGACACTCAAAACCACGATCGCAAGGACAATTGCCGCGGTCACGGGCCCAGGCCCAGGCGCGGAGCGTTTCGGGATTTCGTCCGAGATCTTTGTTTATTTTATTTTATTTCCTTTTATTTCGGTTATTATATTTTTAGGAGATTATGATTTTTATCTTAGGAAGATTTGATTTGCTAGGTTATTATCTTCCTATTTCACATCCATTATTTACAAACTCTTTTCATTCGTTTTCATTGTTACTTGCTACAATCCTAAAAACCCCTTTTGTTACTATTGGTATACAATCTCTGCATACAGGAAGAATACTTGGCTCTCTGTGGGATCGATCCTTACTTACCCGACTACATTAGTTAGATTTTTGAGGTTATTTGTTAGGTGTACACGACTAAAGCCTATCAAATTTGGTACCGTTGTCGGGGAGTCTAAGTTTTATTCTTTTCGTGTTTGTGTGATTGTTTACCAACTGTTGTATGGACCTGTCTTATGGTCCACACCCGTGCTACTAATTCTCCAATCTTAGATCTTGATACAGAAATTGAGCGGGCATTTCTCTGGAGTCAAAGAATAGCCCACGCACCACATAAGATGGTTGACGAAGAACAGACTTTGAGGCAGTTGACTGCACCAAATCTAGAGCAGCAGCCACTTGCTGTGCAATTTCCTGAGTTGGCGGAAGGTGTCAACTTTGAGTTGAAGTCTGGATTGATTCACTTGCTACCCCACTTCCATGGGATGAATGGAGAAGATCCCAACAAGCACTTATCTGAGTTACACGTTGTCTGCACCAGCATGAAACCGAGGAGCGTCACTGAGGACCAAATCAAGCTGAGGGCTTTTCCCGTCTCTCTGAAGGATTCGGCCAATGATTGGTTCTACTATCTGGCTCCAGGAATCATTGATACATGGGCTAAGATGAAGAAAACCTTTCTGGAGAAGTACTTTCCTGCTACAAAGCTCAATAGCCTGAAGAAAAACATCAGCAACATTGAACAACATGCTACTGAGACTTTGTATGAGTACTTTGCGAGATTCAAGAGGTTGATTTCAAGCTGTCCATACCATGGTTATTCTGACCAATATCTCGTTCTATATCTGTATGGCGGGCTTCTTGAAGATGAGCGTAGAATGGTGAACGCAGCTTGTGGTGGTAACATTCTGAATAAAACTGCAAGTGCAGCAATTGAGATGTTTTCTGAGCTATCTGAAGGCTCAAGGCAGTTTAGCAAGAGAGCGAGCCTTCAAGCAGTAAAGGCCGTAGATTCTCATCCATCATCTTCACTGCAATCTGACGTGAATGAGTTGAAGGAGATAATGAGGCATTTCATGGTGAAAGGAAACCAGCAACAAGTTAAGGCCCGTGGCATCTACTATGACACGATACACCCTACTGATGCGTGTCCAACACTATAAGAGCCTACCGCTGAAGTGAATGCTATAGGAGGTTTTGGTCCACAGAGGCCAAGATATGACCCGTACTCCAATACTTACAATCCAGGGTGGAGAGATCACCCCAATCTAAGATACGAGAACCAACAGAACCCTCCACAAGGCCGTGATAACCAAGAGTTCCATCCGAGGCCACAACAGTTTCCGCAGTGGCAGCAACAATTTCAGCAGCCTGGAGGTCCACAACAACAATTCCGATCACCATATGATCCTAGACCTCAGGGACAGAGTCGAAGTTCCTCAATGTCTGCTGACGACATGATTAAATCTCTCGCTCAGAGCATGACCACCATGACTCAGACTGTGACTACAATGCAGAGCAATTTTGTGCAATTTCAGCATGAAGACCATGTCTAGCATTCAAAACTTGGAGAATCAGGTTTGGCAGATCTCCCTAGCTGTGAGTAAACTAGAGGCTAGGGATGCGCGTAAACTCCTATCACAAAAGGAGTTGAATCCGAGAGAGAGTGTGAGTGCCATTATGTTGAGGAGTGGGAAGCACGTGGATAACAAAGGTCCCTTAGCTGAAAGGGACGAATCATATGAAGTGACGGAGGCTGCAGACAAGGAACCGCGACCGCGGGTCCAAAACCGTGACCGCGGTTTTCTTACCGAAGAAATGCTGCATGAAGACGGATCTGCAGACGCAAATCAAAAAGCAGACCCGCGATCGCGGTTTTGTCTTAGAGGAAGAACTGTGGCCTCCAGCAATAAAAAGCAGCGACCGCGGGCACATTACAGATTGCCATGAGGAACTGTAGTTGCGGGTCCCAAACCGCAATCGCGGTTTTGCTGCAGAACGCCTAGATGATTACGTTCGACCAGATTTTCCTCCACTCAGTTCATACAAGCCCACTCCGCCATTTCCTGAGGCGTTGAAGGACACAAGAAGGTTAGAGAACGACAAAGAGATATTCGAAACCTTTAGTAAGTTTGAGGTAAACATTCCCTTGCTTAAACTGATTAAAAATGTTCCTCGCTATGCAATTTTTTTGAAAGAAATATGTAAAATCAAGAGGAACCAAAAAGCTAAAAGCAAGAAAAAGGTTCAGGTAAGTGAAAATGTGTCCGCTATGCTTCAAAAGCGAATGCCTAAGAAGTGTAGCGACCCTGTCATGTTTAACATTCCTTGTACGATAGGTGACACCAAGTTTGATAAAGCCATGTTAGATTTAGGTGCATCTATTAATGTTCTGCCTTACTCTCTATATGAATCTTTGGGGCTTTGATGAGTTCCACCTTGGCCCTCATCAAGCCAAGCCAAGGCCTCATCTCCAAGGTCACTAAGGGCCGATCATGTCTCGGCACCAAGGCATCTCCATGGTGATGGAGCCTAGCCTCCAGCCACCAAGACCCGACGCCTAGATGCCACGACAATCAAGCGCCCGACGCTTCGACTCCAAGGCATTCTAGGCGCGCGCCTCAAGCCAGGCCTTTAGGCCTTCAAGGCTTTTACCCTTTCACTTGCATGTGCAACCAGCCCACTTGGAAGACCCTAGAGTATTTAAACTCTTCTTTGTCATCTTTGCTCATTAGTTGAAGAATTAAAGAGTGGCCAAAGCCTAAGGTAGAGTCTTAACTCCCCTAGGCAGCCACTATCTTCTATCAACTCAAAACCTTCATCATTCCAACTCTCTTTCTCTCATCAATCTCGTGTGAATCACTCAATCTCTCAAGCTCTCGTTTGAACACCTCAAGCTCGGCCAAGGAACCTCCAAGAGAGGTTCCCTTGGCACCCCCGCAGCCCACATCTCTTATCGGCATTCCCTTGGAGACTCACCTCACCCACTGCCGAGACACCCTTTCCAAAGGCCATTGGAGACCATTCAAGCTCAAGGAAGGAGAAGAAGCCCTAGCTTAGGCACGATCTAGCTTCACTTGGGAAGAAGAACTCCTTTGGGGGTTTGATTCTCATCAATTGGTATCAAGAGCCAAAGCCCAAGATAAGTTTCTCTTTTCCTCTTTAAATTCTGTTCTTGGAGCTTATTTTCATAGCTTGCATGAGATTTCTTGTGGTTGCCATGGTAAACATGCTCTAGGTTTAGGATTCTTCTTGCTAGCTTGAAATTTCTCTTGTTCTTCATGTCTTTGTGTTCTGTTTTCATGCTATGTTTTTTCATGTTATTTTTTTCTTGTTTCCATCCTAGATTTATGTTTAGTTTAGTGGCCTTGCCTTTCCCTCCCAAAAACAGCCCCAAAAAACACCAAAAAATCACTTTCCGGCGACCTCCACCATCTCCGGCGACCGGACCACCGCGTCTGCCACCTTGCTGCCACCGCCACCACCCTACATCCACCACTACCTCCCCCCACTGCTGGCCACATGCCCATGTCCCATTCCTAAGCTTGAAGAAGCTTCCTCCCAAAGCAGCAAAGACCAAAAGCACCCTTACCTTCCACTATGCTTTGTTTGGACATTTTGGATATGTCTTACATACTTGATTCCTTTGTTGACTAGTATTGGTCCAAGAGATTGCAGCCCTCTTTTGTGGGTTTCAAAATTGGTAGCACAAAAGTGGCAAACCCCATCAACTTATTTCCCTCTTCTAAGACTTGCCCAACATCAACACAAAAGGCATTGTCTTTCTCTCTCTCTTTCACCCTTGTTGTCGCCCAAGACAATTCAAAGTGTGGCCCACCTTCTTCCATACAAGTCAAAGGCACAAATAGGCCACTTGTCTAGAAAAAAAAAAAAAAAAACAGAATTCGAAAAAGCAAAAAAAAAAAAAATCACAAAGGGCCAAGAAAAAGGCAATTGCCCTCAAATCTTCTCAAGTCTCGGTTGGGCCACCACAACCAAAAACATGGGCAAGCCCACTTCACTTCGGCAATAAGGTCCACTAAGCTCTCCTTCCATATTCTTCTAAGTCCACTTGCCACAAGAACCTATCATTCATGACACACATTGCGGTCTCATCTTTCTCTTGATCCATCTAGTTGCCTCATGATCCAAGTGTGTGAGTCCGTCAATTGTGTATACTTTGCATAGTGGTCGGGTTCCCTTGACCTTGCCTCTCTTGACTTGAGCCATCATTGTGCCTTGCTTGTTGCCTATGCTTAGATGGCTCCCTCTTTATTGGTATGATTGCCTTGGTTGTCTAGAGCCTTGATTTGATTGCCTTAGACCTCACTTGTCTTGTTGTGTAGACATCATTGTGTGTGTTGTTTGTTTGTTTGATATTCCCTTCTTGCATTTCCCTTGTTTGTTTTATTTGGTCTTGTGTTATGTCTTACTACTTTCCTTGGAACATTTGATTGGCGTTTTCCTAGGTGATGAGGCCATGGAATATCCTATGAAAGATGAGTTCGATTATCTCCTCGAGAAAGCCGTCGGGTTTGAACAATACCACCGCCCTCGACCTCGAGCCTCCTATGGTGTCCCCAGCCGCAGCTCCAAGCGCCCCTCAGTGCCTCATTCCGTGCCACCAAGAGGAGGATATGACTGAATGCCACCCGGTTACCGGCATGCTCGAGCTCGGCCCCGGTCGAACCTTTATGTGCCTAGCCAGTCCGAGGGCCATGGTGTAGGGGTGTCCTTCTACTCCTTCACCGGTTGCAACGACGGTGGTTCCGAGTTCTTGGCATGGGAGTGCCACACACGCTATGTCTTTGGACGCTCGGATTATGATGTTTGCGAGGAGGTGTGCATCGCCACTTGGTACTTCACCGACTATGCCCGTACATGGTGGCCAAAGGTGCAAGAGTCCTTACGTCTCGGAGGCTTCCCGCCCATCCACACTTGGGCCCAACTCGTCTATGTCATGGCTCACCACTATGCCCCGAGATCCACGCTAGCCAGCCCAAGTGCATGTGAACGCGCCTTCCCGATGCTCAACCACCACATCTCCGACCATGAAGCCCACAGAGAGGCTACTATTGACTTGGTTGCTCCTTGGAAAGAGGCCCAAAACAACGCTGCAATTGGCACGCCTCAATATGCCTTGGTCGCACCTCGGATCGTTTCGGTTGTACCTTCTTGTTCTATGGCTGCGCCTCAGTTTGCCTTGAAAGAGCCTCCCTGCGCCTTGGTCGCACCTCAAGCACCCTTGCATGCGCCTCATCGTCCTTTGGACGTGTTTGACATTGACTCGGGCATGCCTCACATGGCCTCAGCCACTCCTCACGATGCCTCATCCGCGCCGCGCCATGACACCTTGCCCGAGCCTCATCGCGCCTTGTCCGAGCCCCAACGCGCCTTGGCCGTGCCTCAAAGCGCCTCGGCTACGCCGTGCAGCGCCCCTGCTGTGCCTCAAGGATCCATGAACGCGTCTGGGGGTGCCTTGGTTGTGCCTCAGTGGGTACCTCACCCTATCATCACTCGCAGCTCCATGAGCTCTTTGGCCACGCCTTGGATGGATGCCACACCTCTTGTTCCTTCTTTCTTTCCATTCTCACCCCAAGAGGAGGTCCGTGCTATGGATGACGAGCCTTACACGCTTCCAAGGCCAGCTCTTAACCCCTACAACGGAGACGCTCCAATGACCCCTATATTTAGGAAGGTACCTTCTTTTTTCTATCCTTTTATGCCCTTGAGTGATACCTTGCATGAGTTTCCATTTACATCTTTGGATAGAGCTTTATGTATGAAGACAAACTGTTTTGCATCTAGGACTACACATTCTTGTTTGCATTATGGTTCCATGTCTCAATTCATGCCAACGAAGTTTCACTTATTGCTTGTTATTTCCTACATGCCTAAGTATGATAATTGTTTGACTTGTTGCATCATGAAGCACATACTTAGGCTTAGGAAGAGTGATGCCACTACTCTTGCATATGACCTTACACTTCCTATGGCATATACCTCTCATGTTATTGCATTTAGTGCCTTAGGCAATAAAAAAGGCTCGCATGTTATACCCTTGCATTTGGCATACTCATGTTTGCTTCATAGCTCCCCATCCTTGTTGCATGAGATGTATTCACTTCATTCCTTTCCTCTCCTAGTTACGTATGTTGTGTGCTTTGCATATTCCCTCTTTCGGCATACCTTTAGGACGCTTCATGTGTTGATTATGCGTACCCCATACCATGATAATGCCCTTATTATGCGTCTTTGCAATGTTGATTTTTGGGCCTATTATGGGGGTACGGGCTGCCATCTCTCTACCTTGTCCTTGAGCATGCCTAGATCCTTCCCTAGGGTTTCTTTGCAAAAGGATTGTCATGTTGTTCGGGGCCCTTTGAGGATTATACCTAGAGCGCTTCCTTGGAACCCCTTGCCTACGGATTATCATGTTGATTATGGACCTTTATGGACTGACCATACATCTATTCCTAGGCACCTCATGTATAAGGTATTTCAGGTTGACACGGAGCCTTTGAGGATAGCCCCACACATAGCCTCCTTAGGGACCCTTTCGTTAGGACCTCACCTCCGCTTGTCTCTTGGTTTGTGGCCCCGTGCTTGGGTGTTTGTCCCATTGACTTATCCTAGGTATCACTCTCCTGACCCTAGCATTCTTGTATCCTCTTATACCGGGAATTGGGTGGTTGTGTATCTCACTCTTGTAGTCGGGTGGCCAACTCCTAAGAAGGGGAGAGATTCTCTTTGGGTGCTACTAGTTCATCTCTCCCACATGGCCAATCCCCTAGCTTGTAGGATCTCACACTTTGCCTTGAGGATGCCCACTATTTTCCTTTTCCACATATGGCTACCGGACCTACGCCCTCCCATCACCTACCACATTAGGCCTGCGCATGAACCAACCCCATCTCCCTTTTGGACCGTGCCTAGGTCCCTTCGTAGAACCACCCCGGGGAGTAGGATATTCTCACATTTTGTTGTTGAGTTGCTTTGTTGTAGGACCATGTCGGCGGCAACCTTGCTTAGGGCCTTGTTGGCGCCTCCTTGGAGTACACATACCATGGCGTGGGGAGCTCTTCCAAGCCGTCTTATGGACGCCTACTTGCCTCATGTGCCACCGGTTTCTAATGATGGCTTGCTTCTTGTGACATTGGTGCCTATAGACGTCTTTACTTCATTCATGGAAGGTCCCGAAGTTCCTGACCAGGCGCTCACCCAATGGCTCACGCATAAGAAGGGGAGCGAGCCCCCTTGGGTCATTCTCACTTGCTTCCACATTGTGCTCGCCCATGGAAGCCCTAAATGGTGCCTCTTAGAACCCCCCGATCCTAGCCACAAATTGAGGACAATTTTCCCTCAAGAAGGGGAGAGTGATGAGTTCCACCTTGGCCCTCATCAAGCCAAGCCAAGGCCTCGTCTTCAAGGTCACCAAGGGCCGATCATGTCTCGGCACCAAGGCATCTCCATGGCGATGGAGCCTAGCCTCCAGCCACCAAGACCCGACGCCTAGATGCCACGACAATCAAGCGCCCGATGCTTCGACTCCAAGGCATTCTAGGCGCGCGCCTCAAGCCAGGCCTTCAAGGCTTTTACCCTTTCCCTTTTTATGTCTTCATTTATGTTATTGGGCCTTTCCTTGGGTATGGGCTTTCACTTGCATGTGCAACCAGCCCACTTGGAAGACCCTAGAGTATTTAAACTATTCTTTGTCATCTTTGCTCATTAGTTGAAGAATTAAAGAGTGGCCAAAGCCTAAGGTAGAGTCTTAACTGCCCTAGGCAACCACTATCTTCTATCAACTCAAAACCTTCATCATTCCAACTCTCTTTCTCTCATCAATCTCGTGTGAATCACTCAATCTCTCAAGCTCTCGTTCGAACACCTCAAGCTCGGCCAAGGAACCTCCAAGAGAGGTTCCCTTGGCACCCTCGCAGCCCACATCTCTTCTCAGCATTCCCTTGGAGACTCACCTCACCCACGGCCGAGACACCCTTTCCAAAGGCCATTGGAGACCATTCAAGCTCAAGGAAGGAGAAGAAGCCCTAGCTTAGGCACGATCTAGCTTCACTTGGGAAGAAGAACTCCTTTGGGGGTTTGATTCTCACTGACTTCTTTGTAATGGATTTTTCCTACTGACTTCTTTGTAATGGATATGGGACATGACAAACATGCAACCCCCGTGATGTTAGGTAGACCGTTTCTGAAAATGGCTAACACAAGAATTGATGTGAGTAGTGGTTCACTCACTATGGAATTTGATTTGGTAAAGGTTGATAATCTGATTTTTCCTACTGACTTCTTTGTAATGGATATGGGACATGACAAACATGCAACCCCCATGATGTTAGGTAGACCGTTTCTGAAAACGGCTAACACAAGAATTGATGTGAGTAGTGGTTCACTCACTATGGAATTTGATTGGGTAAGGGTAGAGTATAACATTGATGATGCTAAGAAACACCCTCCTGATAATGATTCTTTGTGTTCTGTTGATGTGCTAATTAAATTGATCTGAAAAGCACTGAGTCGAGCCACGCCGTTAACCAAGGCGCTGCTCGGGAGGCAACCCGATGTATGTAATTCTTTTCATGTCTTTTCTTTTTATGTTTTTATTATTGTTGTTTCATTTTTAGACTAAAATGCAGGTAGGAGAAATGAAGACAGATTTAGAAGCGAACCAGAGGGCAAACCGCGATCGCGGCCCAAAAACCACGACCGAAGTTTTATTACTGTAAGTCTCCTCATCTGAAAAAAAAAATGAAAAATAAATAAATAAAATCCACGGGCGCGAGTGAAAACCGCGATCGCAGCCCCGCTGCCCAATTTTATACCGTTGCTCCGAGATGTTCGCGATGAGGAGGAGATGTAGCCGACGATTTTATTTGGAAACTGATGATGGCACGACATGTTACATCTGATGAGGAGGAGAATCCAGAGGCCCTGATTGATATATGTTCGCGTTGGAGTGGCAGTATGGGGCCGCTGACACTGGTAGGCATTACGAGGCATGCACGTCGAGTGGTCCTACAAGCACTTCTGGTGGGCCTAGCTCTTGGCCGGGGCAGATGCTGGCTACTATGTCTAGCATGTATGCTCGACAGGAGGAGATGGCTTACCATCAGGCTGAGATGGACATGACGCTTAGAGACATAGCTGCAAACCAGCAGTATATGTTGGACGAGCAGCATCAGTTTGCCACTAGCCTAGATCGTATGTCTGCAGACGTGTCTGATGTCAGGAGGACACAAAATGAGCATGGGGAGCTGATAGCTGAGCTTGATAAGGATGGGCGGATGCTCCGGGATCAGCAGCTGGTGGCAAGTACTTACGGCCGAAACTGGGACACGTTTGCTAGAGACGAGTGGGAGCACTATAGGGGGCCGACGGACACTGAGCTTGATTTCATCATTGATTTTCCACCGCCGTGCCAGCCCCGACATCCAAGACAGGGCCCACCTCGGCGACGTAAGTGAGTATTTTTCTTTTCCCCCAGATTTTTAATTTTTGTCTTTCATTACATTGAGGACAATGCAATGTCTAAGCATGTGGGAGAGATTTGTATTCGCTGGTATCTACAAGAGTTATACTTGCTGGTCATTTTTTTTAAAAAAAAGAAAGAAATGAAGAAAATCCGGCTAAGCTGAAAACCTGAAAGGGAGGCTTAGGCAAAATTCAGGGGCCCGGACCAGCATTAGGCTGGGGTAATAAGAGGCTAAAGAGTGATGTGAGATTGGTGAGCCCATCTTTGAAAAATGAAATGAGTGGCTAGGTGAAAACCCGAAAGGGCGCCTAGGCAAAATGGTGAAAATGAAAGGAGTGATTATTAGGATTCATTCATTCTGGCGTGGCGACATAAGTGGTGGAGTCATAAGAAGGATTCGGGTAGGTCACTTTGGGAGTTATAAGGAGATAGACTGGAGCTAGGATTAGATGGTCACATTCATTCTATGGTGTTCGGGTTAAGCTTGGGGGAAGTACTCTGCTTTCCTTGAAGCTGGTGTGTTGTTGTTGTGTTGGTGCTCTGGAGATTCATGAGTAAGTACAGTTCTTAGTGGAGATTGTTTTGTTGTGCTTCCTGAGACCTTGGGTATTTCATTGGAGGAGTAGGTTTCCATTAGCTTACTCGAGGACGAGCAAGGTCTAAGCATGGAGGAATTTGATACGCTCTACTTTGTAGTGCGTAACTATGAGCTGTTACTGGATTATTAGACACCATTTGTGCGGAGTTAGGAGACAATCTAGGATAATGGAGTTGTAGAGAACGAGTGGTGAAGAGAAGGAGTGTAGTGGAATATTGAAGCATTAAGGAACAATGAAGGCCACCGAGAGAAGACTGCGGCCACGGGCGAGAAAAGAACAAGTCGCGACACCACAAGAGGAACCATGGGCACGGGATAATGGCCGCGGCACAACAAGGAAGCCGCGAGAGAGATCCACGATGGACAAAGCCGCGAGGGAGCAAGACACTCAAAACCGCGATCACGGGGACAATTGCCGCGGTCGCGGGCCCAGGCCCAAGCGTAGAACGTTTCGGGATTTCGTATGAGGTCTTTGTTTATTTTATCTAATTTATTTTATTTCCTTTTATTTTGGTTATTATATTTTTAGGAGATTATGATTTTTATCTTAGGAAGATTTGATTTGCTAGGTTATTATCTTCCTTTTGAAACATCAGACTTTCATTATCTCTTTTATCATCGTTCATTATTTTTTCTAGAGTTTTGTGTTTTAGAAGACTATGAAAAACTAAGTTTCCATTGCTTAGTCAGACAATTGAAGCATTCGTTTGATTTGGTTGTAAGATTATAACTCTTATTCTATTCCTTTGAATGTATTGATTCTCTTGTGCTTCATCCCTTTGAGTTTTGTTGATTTGACTAGCCTGATCAACTAGTTGTTATTGGTATTATTCTTGTGTTAGAGTTAGACTATATCTGGTTGAAATACCTAATTCAGAGTAACAACTACGATATTCTAGAACTGGTTGGAATAGTTTGTTGTAGAGAGAATTGATTACATGCTATGTAAAACTGGTTGTTTTAGTTGCATGTATCTATTGAAATTCCTGAACTTCCTGCTGCTATTGAATTGAATCTGGATGGTTTCCTGGTTATTTGATAGTTAGTATTCTCAGGGTCTGGTTGTCCTGTTAATAACTTAAGAAAAGGAATAGGAACATTCATTGGTCTAAAGAACTTGAGATAATCAATGATCAATCAATCAAATTGAAGTGTGGATATTTGTTTTGCTGAGCTATTTCGCATCCATTATTTACAAACTCTTTTCATTCGTTTTCATTGTTACTTGCTACAATCCTAAAAACCCATTTTGTTACTATTGGTATACAATCTCTGCATACAGGAAGAATACTTGGCTCTCTGTGGGATCGAATTTACTTACCCGACTACATTAGTTAGGTTTTTGAGGTTATTTGTTAGGTATACAATATCAAAATTTGATAAGCTTTAGTCGTGTACACCTAACAAATAACCTCAAAAACCTAACTAATGTAGTCGTGTAAGTAAGGATCGATCCCACAGAGAGCCAAGTATTCTTCCTGTATGCAGAGATTGTATACCAATAGTAACAAAAGGGGTTTTTAGGATTGTAGCAAGTAACAATGAAAACGAATGAAAAGAGTTTGTAAATAATGGATGCAAAATAGCTCAGCCAAACAAATATCCACACTTCAATTTGATTGATTGATCATTGATTATCTCAAGTTCTTTAGACCAATGAATGTTCCTATTCCTTTTGTTAAGTTATTAACATGACAACCAGACCCTGAGAATACTAACTATCAAATAACCAGGAAACCATCCATATTCAATTCAATAGCAACAGGAAGTTCAAGAATTTCAATAGATACATGCAACTAAAACAACCAGTTTTACTTAGCGTGCAATCAATTCTCTCTACAATAAACTATTCCAACCAGTTCTAGAATATCGTAGTTGCTACTCTGAATTATGTATTTCAAACAAAAACAGTCTAACTCTAGCACAAGAATAATACGAATAACAACTAGTTAATCAGGCTAGTCAAATCAGCAAAACTCAAAGGGATGAAGCACAAGAGAATCAATACATTCAAAGGAGTAGAATAAGAGTTATAATCTTATAACCAAATCAAACGAATGCTTCAATTGTCTGACTAAGCAATGGAAACTTAGTTCTTCATAGTTTTCTAAAAAACAAAACTCTAGAGAAAATAATGAACGATGATAAAAGCGATAATGAAAGTCTGATGTTTCAAAAGGAAGATAATAACCTAGCAAATCAAATCTTCCTAAGATAAAAATCATAATCTCCTAAAAATATAATAACCGAAATAAAAGGAAATAAAATAAAATAAACAAAGATCTCGGACGAAATCCCGAAACGCTCCGCGCCTGGGCCTGCGACCGCGGCAATTGTCCCCGCGATCGCGGTTTTGAGTGTCTTGCTCCCCCGCGGCTTCGTCCATCGCGACTCTCTCCCGCATCTGCCTTGTTTTGCCACGACCGCGGCCATTATCCCGCAGCCGCGGTAAAATATATATCGTAATAGAAACAATAAATTTCCTAATAAAAGTCGCATTAAAATATATATCATAATAGAAACAATAAATTTACAGAGTATGAAACGTGTTTTGCAGCCTGAAGTTATGCATTTTGACAAAAAAAATCTATTACCGCATATAATAGCGTGGTGATTCACGATTTATATTCAAGCGCGATTTAGTCTTCTCGTCCGATGTGAGTCATATAACACGATTTATATTCAAGCGCGATGCTGGAGGGATATTATCCAAAAAGAGATCAATAGCGCAAAGTTTAACCCAAGCGTGGTTATTGTTGGGTATCATCTAACATGAGATATATAGCGTGGTGATTCACGAATCACAAATCGTGTTTGTGTTGTGGGCGTAGGTATTAAAAAGTGTTAAAAATAGCATTTTCAAAAGTCATTGTAAATTCATTTTCTGTCATCCTTGCACAAACCCTCTAAAAAATCTTATACTACAAAGCAATAATCATTTTCTTAATTTTTTTATATCCATGTTGGCCTTGGAAAATTAGTCATAGTTGTTGTAATAATTGCAAGTTTGGGGTCTCTCTTTAAATATATATTGTAATTGGGGTATCTTTGTGTAATTTCTTGGTTGTGCTTTACATGGTTGTTGATGAGGAGTATCAGCCAATGAAGGGTAATGGGCCATCTAAAGCCCATTTTTAGATGTTGGTAATTTCAGGTCCAAGGTATCTTGCTTCATGCTAGTGAAATAAGCTATGTGCCCTAATATGCAACATAGTGCACCTAAGAGCAATAGAGAGTGGAGAGCGCCGCTCCTTTTCTTTGGGAGTGAGCTCCATGGGAGCTTCTTTGAGAAAGCAAGAGAAACAGAGATGAAGGACAACATAGTAGAAGGATGGCAATTGTAGAAGGTGGTCGATCAATACCGAGTCGAGTGAAAAGAAGAATCGAAGACACATTGCATCAGGGAGTTTGTAGTTCTTGATTCCTCTTTTAGTGTATACCCCGTTCTTCACACAGGGAATATGAGATTGCAATGTTGTAGTATTTCTTAAAATAGTTTTACTAGGTTTAGTGTATATAACAAATATTTTTAGATAAATATTAAGTAATATATTATGTTGTGTAGTGGTGAAATATTATAGGTGGCATTTAATACGCTGAAACGCATTGTGAGCAGCTTCAGAGGGCTAACCAATAAAAGGAAAATGCTTATCTTAAACTTAGTGAAGAGCTTAAGAAAATCAAGGAAGAGTTGGCAAGTGAGCGCAAGGCCTTGAAAAATGAGCGTGCTTCCACCCATATGGCATGCGAGGAGGCGGTGAAGGATTATAAGGAAGATCATAAAGGGAGGAAGAAACAACATAAAAATATACCAAAGTCTGGTGCCATGGGCATCGTGTTGGCTCTCGAAAGACAACCTTTTTGGCATCGGGAGACTTATCCGGATTTTTTACACTCGTGTTTTCCAGCCCCAAGGACTATATTGATCTTGTCGGTGAACCTCCTTTTAATGATGATGAAGGAAAGGAGACTCAAAGTACTGACATGGTAGTTGAGACCACTTTGGAGCAAACGAAAGCTGAAGCAACAACTGAGGAAGTTACCGTGGCTCAAACAATCTCTCAAGTGCCTAAAGGTGGAAATGTTTTAACTAGCGCGCCCTAAATACCTTAGCTTAGTTCATTTTGATTTTGTTGGACTATTGACTTTTATGACTACCATGCTTGTGAAATTTGAATTGACTTCTTCGTATTTGATTTTTTATCACTACTCCTACTTGTTAAAAATCCACTAAGGAGTGAATTGTGCGATGGCAGTCTCTAGTGTGATGTCTGAGGGGTCTCATCCGCTAAGAGGCTAATGGCGCGATGGCAACCGTAAGCAAGATGTTTGATTTATCTCAACCGCAAAGAGATAAGTAACACAATGGTTGTTCAAACGAGATGTTTCAGGGATCTCATCCGCTAATATACACACAATGCAATGATAGAAAAAAAATGTGATGTTTAATAGCTCTTTAAAAGTAATTACCACAATAAGTATGTAATACCCTGGATTTGTAATCCTTTATAAGGATTAGAGCGCTACCCATGTCAACAAGAGCTCTTCCATTTCATGGTTCATGTGAGGACAAAGAACTCTGAATTTAAGCGTGCTAGGGCGGGAGTAGTACCAGGATGGGTGACCTCCTAGGAAGTCCTCGGGTTGGCATAGGATGGCAGTTCTAAGGCTCGGGTTTTACAAATGGTATCAGAGCCGACTCTGGGTTCCAAGTGGACTTGGCCTGAATGTCGCTCACTCGACCTAGAGGGAGGTCTTTGGGATTGACGATATCGTCAAGGGTTTAAGTGGGGGGTGATTGTAATACCCCGAATTTGTAATCCTTTATTTTGATTAGAGTGCTACACATGTCAACAAGAGCTCTTCATTTTAATGGTTCAAGTGAGGACAAATAACTCTGAAGTTAAGCCTGCTAGGGCGGGAGTAGTACCAGTGTTGAATTCCTTAGGTTTTGATGGTTACAAACACTCAACTAATATGTGTACCAAGTATTTCAGGGACAAAAAGAGTTATCCCAGGGAGCTTTGCAACACAGGATCTCAGAGGGAATAAAGGCTTGCTTAGCGCTTTGTTACCTCTCAAGGAACTGAAGTGACGGACCAGATCAAGGCTGCAAAAGGAAAGAAGTCATCCAGCGTGCTGTGTTAAGGAAACAAACCAAGAAGCCACGCGGTAGAGGATGAAGACTTCGGCTCCAAGGATCAAGCCGGATTGCGCAAAGATATGGAGAGAGAAAACCCGATCGTGTTGATCCTAGGAATCTTTCCTAAGATAAGGCGATTGGAGAGAGAAGAACGTTATCCAATCGGTTGGATTAATTAAGGAACTCCTTCCTTAATTAATATAACCGGTTGTGATATCTTATCTTCAAAACAAAATCATATCTTTGTAATCCGATTCTAGTATTTCCTAATTTTGTGTCAATTAGGGTTTTAGCCGAGTTGTATTTAAGAGAAGCATGGATTCTTTTCTATGTAACGACACATAAGAAAAATAAGAACTGAGAGCATTCAGTTGAGAAGAAAAAGAGAGTGAAGTGTTTGTGAGTCTTTGAGGGTTGAGTTCGGATTCATCGTTGTAGGAGTGATCTTCGAATCTAGGTGGGAAGTCTAGTGTTTTGGAGTCCATGCTACAAGTGTAATCGAACAAGAAATCAATAAGACAAGTACACACTTCAAAATCCTCTTAAGCGGAAGCTTGAAGGTAGTGGTTTTTCCTTGAGAAGCTAGTTTTGCTAATCAGGGTTTCCACTATATATCGTGAGTTTGTTCTGTTATCTTTCTTGCTATTTTAATCCGCTGTGCCTTCTGTGGGAACAAAGCTTTTGTTCCCTCAGACGTAACTCTAACGATCCAACAATTGGTATCAGAGCCTGGTGCTCTAGATTGTTTTCGTTACAGAATTTGCAGGAAAAGATGTCGTCGTCAAGCAATGCAATCGGTGATTCATTCTGGAAGCCGCCAATGCTGAAGGCCGGTGAGTATGATTGGTGGGTGGAATAAATCGAGTCCCACATCTGTTCCCTCGACGGACAGATCTGGAGAGTCATAGAAGTCGGTCCTTTGGTTATCAAGAATGATGAAGATGAGACTAAGCCAAAACCAAAGATCGACTACACCGATAAGGACTGGAAGAAATTGGAGAAAAACAACAGGGCCAAGAAGATCTTCCACATGGCTCTTTCTCCCTCAGATCTCAAGAAAATCATGAGCTACAAAACTGCTAAGGAGATCTGGGATGCTTTGAAGCGCCTTCATCAAGGAAATGAAGACACAAAGAAGAACAAGATCCTTTCTCTGATCAATGAGTATGACCAAGTTTCTCAAGGGAAAGATGAACACATTCAAGAGTACTACTCCAGGTTCCATGGGCTAGTTGGTCAGCTTCAGTACCTTGGTGAAACAATGCCAGACTGGAAGTTGACTCATCACTTCATGCAAGGTCTCAACACTCAGTGGGATGCCATTGCTCTTGCCCTCTACTCTCAAACAGACGTCAAGACTCTTACTATGGAAGAGGTGGTTGCTAAGCTGGAAAGCAACGCCTCTGTCTATAACCATAAGATAAACAAGAAATGAGAGGAGAAGGCAAAGAGCATTGCCCTGAAGGTGGAAAGGGCATTTGATCTGTCTCAAATGGGCGATGAAGATGAGGATGGCGATGAAGATGTTGCTCTTATCACAAGGGCAATGAGGAAGATATGGTCTCATAACAAAGACTCGCCCAGTTCCTCTGAAGGGAACAGAGA
This sequence comes from Rheum nobile, assembly GCA_027886185.1. Taxonomy (NCBI): domain Eukaryota; kingdom Viridiplantae; phylum Streptophyta; class Magnoliopsida; order Caryophyllales; family Polygonaceae; genus Rheum; species Rheum nobile. The sequence continues at coordinate 5,782,217 of WOAB01000546.1, read as the reverse complement.
CATGAAAGATGTGGTTTGTTACCACTGTCAGAACAAGGGACACATGGCCAGAAACTGCTTCAAAAAGAAGGCAGGAATGCCTCCAGCAAATGAAGGGAAGCAAGCAATGGTTGCCACCTGGGGAGAATCAGACTCAGATGACGAAGATTCATCACATTCCAGGGATGTATGCTTAATGGCCGTTGAAGTTTCAAATGAGACAAAGGGAGAGGTAATCAACGATGAGGTAACTGAATCTGATCTTATATCAAGCTTAAAATGCAAATCTAAAGAAAGCTTGATCTCTCTCATTAAGAATCTCGTTCACGAGAGTAGTCTTTTCAGTGAGCAACTCGAAGAGAAAGATGAATCGATCTCAGGTCTGATCGAAGAAAATCAGGTTTGGGCTGAAAGAGTGCTCACGCTTGAGAAAGGTTCATCTTCCTCTTCAAACACATGCTCTGAGTATCCAGAACTCACTGAAAAGATTAAGTCTCTAGAGTCCACTGTTTCCTCACTCGAGGCTGAGTCTTTAATGTTAAAACTAGGAAATGCAAAACTTTCTAGTGATCTAACCAAACTCAGTGAGGAACAAAAGGACGAGCCAAAAGGTATTGTCTTTGTTGCAGCCAAGAATGAAAAGAAACCTGAAAAGAAGGAAGTACCTCACTTTGGAATTGGCTATCAACCTAAGCTTCCTATTGATGACACTAAGAAAAAAGGCTTCAAAGTCGAAGGAAAACAGTCTGTAAAAGAAGAGGGGGAATGTTCCGCCGGAGGGAACAAAGGCAAAGACTGTTCTAATTCGACTGAGGAAGGCAAGGCTTGGTATCATGGACAGAAGGCTCATGCAATTTGGCTGAAGCAATCCCAAAGCAGTAAGCCCAATAATATTGATTTTCAGTCAAGGATTGCTAACAAAACAACTTGGCCAGGACAGAGCAAGTATGTAGATCTGAAGTGTCAAAGGGTCTATTGGTATTGCGGGCATTCTGGCCATTACAAGCAAGAGTGCCTGCTGAAGCAACATAATGAGGAGATTGCTCACACCACTAGGGAGCATATAGAAGTTGAACCTCCTAAGATTAGATATGTTGCTCCCAAACCCAGAAAGTATAAGCTTGTCTGGGTTCGCAAGAACTAACCCTTTCTGTGCAGGATAAAGTGAGGAATGTTCCTAGTGTTTCATTCATTCAAGGGTCAGTTACTTGACAGGGAACAAAGCGAGTCTCACCTCACTTCTGCATGGAATACTTGAGACTCAAAGGCCTGGTGTCAAAGGTAAAGGAGACGTGGATATGGACTTAATGACTAATTTGTTCCTTGTGTGAAAATTTCAGGTACCATGTACATCTAGAAAAGTCATAACTGTGTTGAGAAAGATTGCCAAATAAGGGATCTCGTGGAACAAAGGATCAAACGCCACTTTTCTCATTAGGACACCTATTGGGGAACTCTACATTCAGTTCCATACGAAATCTGGTTTGTTCCCCTAACTACATGTCTATGTGTTGTGTTCCCTCGATGATTGGCTAGATTACGTGGTAAATTGTGAAAGTCGAATCTTCATGCCTTATTATGCATTAGCTTCCCTGGATATTAATTTTCGAAAAGCTTGACTATGTGCTTTTACTTCCTTTATGTACCGAATGTCTTGCATGGTCATCTATGTTATCACATGTCACATGAATCAACTCTATTTCGGCCCAAAAGAATCAACTTGATGTTTTGTTCCCTCATCATAAGCCCAAATGATAGTTGATTCTACAGCTCACCCGTAACCGCCATGCTTGATGTCTCCTACGAGCCCATCTAATCATCCACAACTGGAGACCCCTCAGGCATGATGTAAAAATCAATCGCAAATATCATATATTTTGGTGTGATGGTCTTTTGTACCCTCTCTGGTAACTAACCCCCAGCATCACACCCTACTTCTTTTTGTTTTGGCGGGAAAACGGTTCGGCCTCTGTGGCTTGCAGGTCTGAGATGACGTGTGTATGGCATAATGTAATAATGGAAACCTTGTGTTGGGACGCGCCGTGCATTAAGAGTTGATTTGATGGAAAGAAGTTAGAAAGAGATCTTTCGGCTGGTTCAATTGGATTTGGACGAGATTCTGGCAAGATTTTGGGAAAGTGGAAGATTGCAATTTTTATCTTTTGGAAACTGAAAGGATCTGATTTTATCTTTGGAATTTCTAGAAGATTTTGTGATGGCTATATAATTCGGGTCTCCAGGTAAGTCCCCTCTTCACTATTCCCTTTTCTTCCTCAAGTTATCTTCCTCTTCCTCTCTGCCTCTCGTCTTCCCAGCTCTCTCTCTCTCTCACAAAAATGGCCTCAAACACTAACCTCGCCCAAGACCTCCAAAACCTCCTCGCCAAACTGTCCTCCATGGGGACAGACCCCGCTCTCCTCGCCGCCATTACCCAATCCCTACCTTCCTCCTCCACCACCCCAGCGACCACCAAAGTTACCCCTCCACCATCACCAACCTAGGACCAACTCGCCATGGTCCCCTACATAGCCCCAAACACAGAACCCACTCCACAAAACCCTAACCCTAAAATCTCCCCGACCGTTCCCACTGCCATATCCTCTACTGAAAGAGAGGAGGTTTATTCCTCTCCCACCCATCCTGACCCCATTGAAGAGGAGATAAAGGAGTTACCTAGAGAGACCACTCCAGTCACCACTGAGGAGCACGTGGCTGTGAAGGAGAAGATTCAGGGAGTTGTAAGGTGTCTCGCCAAGGAATTGGTTGAGGAAGAAGATGAGGAGGAACCTCTTATTTCTCTAAAGTCATCTGGAAGGATAAAGACTGCATACTCCTCCAAGAGGAAGACCCGTTCTCAGAAGAAGTCTGAGAAGGCTATCACAGTGAGTTCTGACGAGGAGTCAGAACCCCTCACTGGGAACAAAGCGAAGAAAGCCAAGGTCTCTGTTGGTCCTCTCCGCAAAAGTCAACGTCGTCAGCCCGCCAAGGCCAAAGGAAAGGTGGCGGCTGATGAAGTCAAAAGCATGAGCCATATGTCCGTGGTAAAAGAATTGTTGGTGGACCCCGAGTTCCTTAAGGAAAATTACCTGGAGGAGGTGTATGCAGTACTGGATGCTCAGAAGTGGAGTCGGCTATTCGTGGAAGAAGAAGGAGTGGATGAGGACTTGATAAGGGAGTTCTATTCGTCTTATGTGATGGAGGTCAGACCCCACGCCGTTCTGGGGAGCTACAAGCTTGGAGAGAAGGTACATCTGTTTTCGAGCATTGAGTTGGGAGTAGCCTTGGGAGTCCCACATGAGGGGTATGGCGAGTACCCAAAAGGAAGATGGCCTAAGGATTTTCCATATTCTGAAGCAGTGTGGGCAGTGGCTGGCATTGAGAATGCTTTGGGAAGTGGTGATCTTGACATATCTGAGATGTCTATCGTCAACAAAGTATTATACCACTTCTTGATCAACAACATCACGCCCAGGGGACAGAAAAGGAACCGACTGCTGATTTTGGATATTGTCCTCCTATCTACGCTATTGAAGAAGGAACCCATTTGCCTCCCCAGGATTATGATGCAGCACATGTCCCATGCTAGGAACACAGACCAGTACGCTCTTCCGTTCCCTCGAGTTGTCAAAAAGATTATTGAGTACCATAAAGTCTACAACTCCTCGGCGGAATCGAGTGTCTTCTCCCGCCCCTTCGATGTCAGTAATCTACACAAGATGAAGTTTGTTCTTCAAGGTGACGAAGGCTGGGTGAAACTGGATAGTGTTCCGGCTATTTCTGAGACTATGGAAGATTCTGAGGCGGACAGTTCTGAGGAGGAACTGAATGAGAAATCATCTCTGGGGAAGGATCTGAGAAGTCTTTGCCAGGCAGTGCAGGATTTGGCTGCTCAGTAGACGCTTCTCTTGGCAAACGTACGCGCGTTTCTCTCCCATCACGCATCAGCTCCATCGGCTGGTCATAGTGATGCCTAACCGTTTACCTGCCATCCACCCACTCCTTTGTTCCCTTGCTCATCTATCCTCCTTAGTTGTTTTTATTTCTCTCTTACTTGTGTGCCATGTGTGGCTTAATGACTGTGTTTAGATGTTTTGCATGTTTTGGCTGTCTTTGCATGTTGTTTAAGTTTTTTTTAAATTAATGACAAGGGGTGTTTTTGTTTATCTGGCATTGATATTTCTTCTCTAACTCTTTACTGTGTTTTTGATGATGCCAAAAGGGGGAAAATGACAGGTAGCATTGTCTAAGGGGGAACATAACAGGTAAAACGTATTGCTAGACTTAGGGGGAACTAACGGTGTTTTTAGTGGGATTCTTTCTTGTCAGTTTTGTCTTGTTCTAGTTGGTATATGCTTCATTGTTAAGGGTGTTTGTCACCATCAAAAAGGGGGAATTTGTTGAATTCCTTAGGTTTTGATGGTTACAAACACTCAACTAATATGTGTACCAAGTGTTTTAGGGACAAAAAGAGTTATCCCAGGGAGCTTTGCATCACAGGATCTCAGAGGGAACAAAGGCTTGCTTAACGCTTTGTTACCTCTCAAGGAACTGAAGTGACGGACTAGATCAAGGCTACAAAAGGAAAGAAGTCATCCAGCGTGCTGTGTTAAGGAAACAAACCAAGAAGCCACGCGGTAGAGGATGAAGACTTCGGCTCCAAGGATCAAGCCGGATTGCGCGAAGATATGGAGAGAGAAAACCCGATCGTGTTGATCCTAGGAATCTTTCCTAAGATAAGGCGATTGGAGAGAGAAGAACGTTATCCAATCGGTTGGATTAATTAAGGAACTCCTTCCTTAATTAATATAACCGGTTGTGATATCTTATCTTCAAAACAAAATCATATCTTTGTAATCCGATTCTAGTATTTCCTAATTTTGTGTCAATTAGGGTTTTAGCCAAGTTGTATTTAAGAGAAGCATGGATTCTTTTCTATGTAACGACGCAGAAGAAAAAGAAGAACTGAGAGCGTTTAGTTGAGAAGAAAAAGAGAGTGAAGTGTTTGTGAGTCTTTGAGGGTTGAGTTCGGATTCATCGTTGTAGGAGTGATCTTCGAATCTAGGTGGGAAGTCTAGTGTTTTGGAGTCCATGCTACAAGTGTAATCGAACAAGAAATCAATAAGACAAGTACACACTTCAAAATCCTCTCAAGCGGAAGCTTGAAGGTAGTGGTTTTTTCCTTGAGAAGCTAGTTTTGCTAATCAGGGTTTCCACTATATATCGTGAGTTCGTTCTGTTATCTTTCTTGCTATTTTAATCCGCTGTGCCTTCTGTGGGAACAAAGCTTTTGTTCCCTCAGACGTAACTCTAACGATCCAACAACCAGGATGGGTGACCTCCTGGGAAGTCCCTAAGTTGGCATGTGATGACGCTTCTAAGGCATAGGCCTTACAAATGGTATTAGAGCTGTCTCTGGGTTACGAGTGGACTTGGCCTGGATGGCGGTCACTCGACCTAAAGGGTGGTCTTTGGGCTTGACGAGGTCGTCAACGGTTTAAGTGGGCGTGATTGTAATATCCCGGATTTGTAATCCTTTATAATAATTAGAGTTCTACCCATGTCAACAAGAGCTCTTCCTTTTCATGGTTCAAGTGAGGACAAAGAACTCTAGAGTTAAGCATGGTAGGGAAAGAGTAGTATCAAGATGGGTGACTTCCTGAGAAGTCTTCGAGTTGGCATGGGATGACGCTTCTAAGGGTCAGGCCTTACAAATGGCATCAGAGCCAACTCTGGGTTACGAGTGGACTTGGCTTGGATGGCGTTCACTCGACCTAGAGAGTGGTCTTTGGGCTTGACGAGGTCGTCAAAGGTTTAAGTGGGGGTGATTGTAATACCCCAGATTTATAATCATTCATAAGGATTAGAGTTCTACTCATGTCAACAAAAGCTCTTCCTTTTCATGGTTCAAGTGGGGACAAAGAACTCTGATCTGAAAAAGATATAGGACGTCAGTTACATGTTTGAAATGTTTCGAATCACTACATAAGTGTGATTACATCGTTAAAATACGACTCTTTTATTTCCATTTTATATCGTTTATAAAAGGATCTGTGTAATAGTAACGATAAATAGTTCGATGACATGCCCAAGCGCGATGTTTGATGGATCTCATTTGCGAAGATATAAATTGCGTTATTGCAACCCGAATGCAGTATTTGCGGGATCTCATCGGCTCTCATATTAATAGCGCGATGGTAAGCCCAAGCGGGGTGTTTTATGTATCTCATCCTCTACGAGATCAACAACGCGACAACAAACACACACACGATCTTTGCTATATCTCGCGTATTTTTGATATATATCTTTAAAAGTTTTTGACACAATAAGCACGGTATGATAGGGATGTTCTGTAAACGATCTAGGACATAAGTAAGAAGTGCAACAAAAAGTATATTGTGTTAATTTTCTAATAAAATTTACATTAAAATGTATATCATAACAGAAATAATAAGTTTGCATAGTATGAAATTATTTCCGTGTTTTCGCAGCCTGAAGTTATTCATACTGACAAAAAATTCTATTACCGCCTATAATATAGGGTTTTAGAACATCTATATTTGCAACGAAACAAAACAAGTTTGAAATGTTTTGAGTCATTACAACAGTGTGATTACACCGCTGAAATAAGATTATTTTATTTATCTTTTCTAGCATTTTGAAAAGGCTCTAATTTTTAGTAACGATGAATAGCGCGATGACAGCCCCAAGCGCGATGTTTGATGGTCTCATTCACTAAGAGATAAATAGTGCGATTGCAAAACAAGCACGGTGTTCAAGGATCGCATCCAATCAAAGATTAATTGCACGGTTGTATTTCCAAGCGCGTGTTTGAGGGATCTCATCCGCTCAGAGCAAAGTAGCGCACTGGAAGTCCCAAGTGCGATGTTGTAGGACTCTCATCTGCTCATACATAAATAGAGCATTGCTAGCCCCAAGTGTCATCCGTTATTGTACAAATAGCGCGATGATAAACAAAAGCGTGGTGTTTAATAGCTTTTTAAAAGTAATTGCCAAAATAAATAGGGTATGGCAGGGATGATCTGCAAACGATATATTTTTATGGTTTATTTTATTAAAACTTCAATGTTAAGATTATAAAACACTTCTTTTTTGCATGAAAACTCCTTGTTGTTGATATTATTACCTCCATTTTATCGTCTAAGGTATTAATATGCAAATTACAATGGTTGTCATTGTTTCTAAGTCAACATGTAAAGTTCTTTGTATATGAAGCTTCTCAAACTTCTTCCTATTAGATATCGAAGACTATACTTCTTCTTCTAGCTCTATATATTCCATCTTCTTTGAATTTTCTACTTCATTGTTGAGATTATGTTGCAAACATTATCGTATATCTCTCATAACGAATAAAGTGGATTTTTTAAAATGATGTATGGATTTATTAAATTGTGTATCAACTTCATAAAAATAAAATAACATGTTTATTTATTTAAAATAAATTTAAAAGAAAAAAAAATAAAAATAAAAATCTCACTAAACATAACTTGGTCAAGTTGTAGAATCTCATATTTGGAAACTTACCAATATTTTCATATGCTCTCCAAGCTATAATTTTCACATTAATAATTGATTATCAGACCAAGAAGTGTTTATACAAAGCAAACCAATTATTTACATTAGATTAACTTGGTTATTTCATGTTTGCAATACCACTTTATTTACATTGGTAAAAAAATTACAATTGTTACATTCATAAAAAAAATATTACAATACCACTTTATTTACATTTATATTTACAATTGTTAATTGTGGGCTGTTGTAAATACCTTACTTAAAGGCGTTGGATGTTCACTACTCATAAAGGTTCTCAAGTTACTATTTTGACTCATTTTCTAGATAACAGTTATCTAGCTATTTATTATTTTTATTCAATTGTAACCTTGTAACATCTTGTCTCTATTACCCTATAAATAGATGCTTATGTAAAGAAAAAAAAAAACAAGGAAAAGAAAGAATATTTGGTGTGAATATACCATTCTCTATTGTCTCTTTATACTCTCTTAACAAATTATCAATCTCTATATTTTCATTTGTTTTATAACACGTTATCAACACGAATTGTTTAACCTGAGTTATGGTTTGATTCTCTCGTTTTGTATCTTGCTCAAGCAAAGTCTTATCCCCCACATGGAGGGTTTGATTCTAATCAAATTCTAACAAACAAATTGTGCTCAATACGCATCTAAAAATGAAGGTATGGTAAATTATTATATTCATAGATTTTATATTATGAAAATAAAATATGATATTCCATGAAGTGGATGTATGTAAACATAGTATAACACCCTGAATTGGATGCTTGCTAATAAAGCTTATTAGTCCCCGGAGAGACAAACTAAAATCATCCCATAAGAGTTTATATTTAAATGAAATATTATCCTAGTAGTGATAGTTTATTCCCTTTAAGATGATATACATTTGAACCAAGTGACGTCCTTTTGGTGTGATAACAGGTTTTCGTCGTGTAAAAACTGCTATGCAAAGTATCCAAACAAACCTTAAACCGTAGTCCTAGGTAAGTACAGGTCGAATCCACAGGGAGGCGAATTCTATCTTAATATGCAATTTGTATGTCAAACCAAAGTAACCAAAGGGGGGTTTTGTGAGTTTTAGTAACCTAAGCATGCAAAAGTAAACAAAGTAAAATATGATGAAATCAGTGATGGGGAAAAACACTTAGTCAAACAACATCCACTATTCGTATGACAAGTTGATCATAGATAATCATTCAAAATCTCATGCAATGGAAATTCCAATTCCTTTTCAGATATAACTAATAGCACAACCAGATACTATTAGCACTAACTAATCAAACAACCCTGAAACTATCAAGATTCAGTTTAATAGCAGCGTTACGGATAGGAATATAGTTGGATACAATTCTAGCATAAAACAACCAGCTTTTATCCTAGAATGTAAATCAAATCTCTCATGCATAAGACTAGCACAACCAGATACTAGTACGATACAATTGCTACTCTGAAATAGATATGCTCAACCAGTAACAATCTAGATCTAGCAATAGACCAATAACAACAAACCCTAGTTGATCAGACTAAAGAATATCAATATCAATCATAAGCAATCAAGCGAGAGAGAAGATAAATTCCATGTAATAGATTAAGAGTAAGAGTCTCACAACTAAATCACAACGAAAGCTTCAGCGTCTGACTAAGCAAGAGAGTCTTAGTTCTTCATAGCAAATACGTAGAATAGAAAAGTGAAATTAGGGTTCAGAGATAGAATCCAAGATAGGCAAACAAGCCTTTTCTCAACCCTTAAATACTAAAGGAAATAAAGCTAAGTTAACCTAAAACGAAATAATAAAAAGTAATAAAATAATGCAAATAAGGAAACGGCGCGGCAGACTTCAGACATGCACGGCGGGCGCTGCATCCTCCACGGCGGGCGCCGTAATTACATCGTAGCCAATGTTGTTGGATGGGAATTGGCGGCGGTCGCCGTAAGTTGCACGGCGGTCGCCGTGAACTCGTTTCTTCCTCCTTTGTCTCTTCAGCTCCCGAAAGCGTGTCTTCAGCACCTCCTCGCCAATACTTCATAACTCCTTGGCGTCTACTACTGGTGGCTTCCTCCTCAGTGTCTCATATGATCTCCAAAATAGCTCAAACACCTCCAAATACACCAACTTCGCCTCCAAACGCCATACACATGAATGTGTCTAAATCTACCCGAATGGCACCAATAAAACCTCTAATGACTCTTACTTAAGCCCTACAAAGTAGTGCTTATCAAACCACCCCATGCTTAGACCTTTGCTCGTCCACGAGTAAACCAAATAAGAGTCCACTCCTCCAATGCAGCACCCAAGGTCTCAGGAAGCATATCCTCCAACTAAGAGTCACCTAACCCATGCCAAAGCTCCTAGCACCAATCTCATTCACAACACATCCACAACTCAACAAGCTTAAGGGGCAAGCAGAGTACTTCCCCCAAGCTAAACCCGGACATCCAAAAGTGTGAGTAACCTCTAATCCTAGCCTCCATCTATTGCTCCTTATGTCTCCCAGAGTGACCTACCCGACAATCCTTCTTTGTCTCCTCTTCTTATGACGCCTCGCCAAGAATAATGAGAAATCCTAAAATCACTCTTCTTCTTTTCGCTCATTTTGCCAAGGCGCCCTTTCGGGTTTTCACCAAGCCACTCATTTCAATTTCCAATAGATGTACTCATATAAGCTCACGTCACTCTTGACCTCATATTACCCCAGCCTAATGCTGGTCCAAGCCACTTGCTTATTGCCTAGGCCGCCCTTTCGGGTTTTCGACCTATCCCAGGATTTTTATGATAGCCTTTTTTCAAAATTTTGGCTTTTTCTCTTTTTTCATTTTTCTCCTCAATGACGTAGCAAAAATAGAACTCCACCCCATGCTTAAACATTGCATTGTCCTCAATGTAATGAAAGACAAAAGAGTAAAGCACAGGGAAAAGCAAAAAATAACTCACAACGTTGCCGAGTTGGCTTGGACACTTCCTTGTCGCTGGCGGTGTACTCATGAAAGTTCATGTCCTGGATGTCTGCATCAACGCTATAACCTTCATATACCGTGCAACCATAGGAAACCACTGTGAAGTGCGATGGTTATTCAAGAAATCAGGGCGGCACGGCCTTCAACTCCATCAACTCCTACCATGCAATCAAAAGGAACCACTCTGGGGAAGTAGTGGTCAATCAAGGGAACAAGGTTGCATGGCCTTCAAAAATGGCCCCAGATGTCATCGTGGTTGGGCCCTGGTGTATCTCCTCTCCAGCTGTCGACTGCAGGGCCACCATCGTTGCCAAATAAATGTAGGGCGAATGTATTCCTCCGTTAGCAACATGATGCGCACCTCTCCGTGGGGAATCTGGACAGCTCGGTAAAACTATTTATTTATTTTTTTTACTTTTTTTTTACTTTTTTTTTTCCTCCCCTTTTAAGGTCTTTTCGGGGTATTTTATTTTCGTCTTTTGCTCCCCGTTTAAGGTTTTTTTCGGGGCTCATTTTTTTTTTCATTTTTTTTACGAAAGAAAACGAACCTGAAAATGGCGGCGATCGCCGTAATTAAACGGCGGTCGCCGTCATTTGCCGCAAGCGAAGTGTCGGAGAAGGTGAAAACGGCGGGCGCCGTTTGGTCGACGGCGGGCGCCGTGAACTCCTTCTTCACTTTGAAACGCTTCCTGCAGGTTAGTTCGACACAGAAAGAAAAAACTAAAAGGAAAAACAAAAGAAAATGAATAAGGGAAGAAAAATAAACTACCTAACATCGGGTTGCCTCCCGATCAGCGCCTTAGTTAATGTCGTTGGCTCGACATACTACTCAAAAATCCTCAATCCATATCGTCAGGCTCTTTAGGAACCTTCTTAATCCATACCTCCTTCCTGAACCAATTATGGAAAGGTTTGAACCTTAGACCATTCTTCTTCTTCAGCGGCTTCTGCATCTTGACCTTCTTAGTCGCGTCTACCCCATGCTTTGATTGATCAGGGGGGTGTTTAGCTTCAACTTCAGAGACCTATACCACAGAAGGAACGAGCTTCTCGCTCGGGTCAGCAGTAAAGGCGATTTGCCTGGTAGCTCTGGAGGAAGCTTATAGTAAGCGTCTGACTCATTGACACCTTCCTGCAACTCAGTAGATAGAGTAAAATCCAAGGTAGAATCAACAATGATAGATTGTATGTCATCTAGGTGCTCATCATCAGAAGCATCGTGCACCACAGGCTCAAGTACATCAATTGCACACAAAGAATGATCATCCGAAGGAGATTTCATGGCGTCATAGATATTGTAGTTCATAGTTTGGTCATCAAATTCCATGGTTAAAGAACCAGTACTCACATTAATCTTAGTGTTGGCAGTTTTCAAGAAAGGTCTCCCTAACAGAATAGGGGCTGCATGCATATCGTGTTCCATATTGAGCACATAGAAGTCAGCAGGAAAAGTAAGATCACCAACCCTAACCAAAATATCCTCCACAATCCCTATAGGACGCACACTGGATCTATCAGCTAACTGAATGGCAATATTAGTGGCATGCATGGGTCCTAATCGTAAGGATTCACAAAGAGATGAAGGTAGAACATTTATGGAAGCACCCAAATCTAACATAGCTTTATTGAACTTGGTACCTCCAATGGTGACGGGGATGGTGAACATACCTGGGTCGCCACACTTCTTGGGTAAGCGTTTCTGAAACACAGCAGAGACATGTTCGCTTACCTTTACCTTCTTCTTGCTATTTCTGTCTTGGTTCCTCTTTGTTGTGCACATCTGCTTCAAGAACTTCGCATAACGAGGGACATCTTTGATCAAATTGAGGAGAGGAATGTTGACCTCAATGTTTTTGAACATCTCAAACATGTCCTTGTCCTGCGCAAGTGGCTTGGTACCCTTCAAAGCAGATGGGAAAGGTGGAACAGGCTTCCAATCAGGAAAAATCGATGTTTCAGACTCTTTCTCAGCCTCAACTTCGACTACAGAGGGGCGGCGGGCGCCGCAATTAGTACGGCGGTCACCGCAATTTCCATAAGAGAAGTCGAGAGCAGATTCATCTCCACGGCGGGCGCCGTGGTCTTCACGGCGGTCGCCGTCGCTGTTCTTCTCCAAATCCTCGTTTTCTGCCTCGTTGACTTCAGACTTATCTTCTTCTAGCTTTTTCCCACTTCTCAAAGTTACAACACTGACATTCCGAATATTCGGGTTCACTTCCGTTTGAGATGGAAGTTTACCAGAATCCTTTGCGTCCAGTTTATTCACCACTTGAGAGATTTGACCAAATTGTCTTTCCAGGTTCTGAATGCTAGCTTGTGTACTTTCCTGGAACTGTATGTGGCTCTTCGTCAACTTGGCAACATTCTCATTAAGGTTCACGTTGCTCTACATCAGCATCTTCATCATATCATCCATAGAAGGAGACGGGTTCGAGCTCTGCCCTTGCGGCCTTGGCACATATGGTTGCCTAGGTTGTTGAGGATTACCCTGTTGTTGCACTTGACCTTGGTTCTGCTCTGGGTCTCTCCATCTGAAATTGGGATGATCCCTCCAACCAGGATTGTAAGTACTACTATAGGGATCATGCCTGGGCCTCTGCTGATATCCTCCTACATGGTTCACTTCCTCTTGTAGAGAAGGACATGAATCAGTAGGGTGCAAGTCATCATGACAAATCTCACAGGCCTTAGCCTGCTGAGGCATATCTTTCAGCTTCAGACGCCTCACCTCCTCTCTCAGCACATCAAAATCAGCCTGATTAATTTTTGATTGAGAACTAGCAACTACCAAGCTTTGGGAACCTCTCCCACTGTACTATCTAGAGTCATCAGCTAGGGTGGCAAATATCTCTAGAGCTTCTTCGTAAGTCCCCGACAACGGCGCCAATCTGATAACAGGTTTTCGTCGTGTAAAAACTGCTATGCAAAGTATCCAAACAAACCTTAAACCGTAGTCCTAGGTAAGTACATGTCGAATCCACAGGGAGGCGAATTCTATCTTAATATGCAATTTGTATGTCAAATCAAAGTAACCAAAGGGGGGTTTTGTGAGTTTTAGTAACCTAAGCATGCAAAAGTAAACAAAGTAAAATATGATGAAATCAGTGATGGGGAAAAACACTTAGTCAAACAACATCCACTATTCGTATGACAAGTTGATCATAGATAATCATTCAAAATCTCATGCAATAGAAATTCCAATTCCTTTTCAGATATAACTAATAGCACAACCAGATACTATTAGCACTAACTAATCAAACAACCCTGAAACTATCAAGATTCAGTTTAATAGCAGCGTTACTGATAGGAATATAGTTGGATACAATTCTAGCATAAAACAACCAGCTTTTATCCTAGAATGTAAATCAAATCTCTCTTGCATAAGACTAGCACAACCAGATACTAGTACGATGCAGTTGCTACTCTGAAATAGATATGCTCAACCAGTAACAATCTAGATCTAGCAATAGACCAATAACAACAAACCCTAGTTGATCAGACTAAAGAATATCAATATCAATCATAAGCAATCAAGCGAGAGAGAAGATAAATTCCATGCAATAGATTAAGAGTAAGAGTCTCACAGCTAAATCACAACAAAAGCTTCAACGTCTGACTAAGCAAGAGAGGCTTAGTTCTTCATAGAAAATACGTAGAATAGAAAAGTGAAATTAGGGTTCAGAGATAGAATCCAAGATAGGCAAACAAGCCTTTTCTCAACCCTTAAATACTAAAGGAAATAAAGCTAAGTTAACCTAAAACGAAATAATAAAAAGTAATAAAATAATGCAAATAAGGAAACGGCGCGGTGGACTTCAGACATGCATGGCGGGCGCTGCATCCTCCACGGCGGGCGCCGTAATCGCGGCGGGCGCCGTCTTTCCACGGCGGGCGCCGTAATTACATCGTAGCCAATGTTGTTGGATGAGAATTGGCGGCGGTCGCCGTAAGTTGCACGGCGGTCGCCGTGAACTCGTTTCTTCCTCCTTTGTCTCTTCAGCTCCCGAAAGCGTGTCTTCAGCACCTCCTCGCCAATACTTCATAACTCCTTGGCGTCTACTACTGGTGGCTTCCTCCTCAGTGTCTCATATGATCTCCAAAATAGCTCAAACACCTCCAAATACACCAACTTCGCCTCCAAATGCCATACACATGAATGTGTCTAAATCTACCCAAATGACACCAATAAAACCTCTAATGACTCTTACTTAAGCCCTATAAAGTAGTGCTTATCATGGTGACAAATACTATTCTCACAGTGATGTGTGTCATCCCTCGAAGAGGATGTACATATGAGACAACTTGTGTCCCCGTAGCGACAAGTTGTATTCCCATAAGTGGTGAATATCGTCTTGTAATGGTAAAAGTCGTTCCTTAAAGTGAATGAAAACAAGAATTGTATTTTCTAATAGAGATGAGCATGAATTATAATGCAAAGTGATATGTATATATATATATATATACCTCGAAGTAGAAATATATACAAAATTGAGACAAATATAAACCTCTGAAGTGGTTATATGTATCAGTTGTATAAATTATATTACATCTATGAAGTATATGTCATAACATTTGGATCATCTCTCGAAGTAGATGATGAAACACATCTGAGATATCACTTCCCCTAGCAAGTGGTAAAAAGACTGAAATTTCATTTTGATAAAGTTTATTTCAGTTTGTATATTGTTAGTTTGAAATTGATATATACTATATTTTTTATGTATTACAAGCTCATATATCTAACTAGCTAATTGCTAATTTGATATATTCCTCTTTGATGCTTGTTATTATTTATTGTGTTTTATTACATGATTAATGTTAAAAAATATAACTTGTTTATGGATAATGCATTTATTATAGGATGTTGGTCAATTTTTCATAACTTACTATATTTATGAGCTTTGACTATAACTTGTTTATGGATGTTTAATTTGTAAAGCTTCATGTATTTAATTCCCCAAAGTAGATAAAACTTACACATATATAAATAACTATTACCTCTTGTGGAAGGTGATAAAAGTGAGTGTTTTTTATGGTTGAACTAATGTAATCTAATATTAAATGGTTGAGCTCCTGTCACCCGAAGTTGAAAATGAAAAATATTATTCTCAAAATATAATTTCCGAAGAGGTTGCTATGAGTTATATGAATTTTTTTCATCGAAGTCGATTTATATATAGGTTTTCATATATTTTTGAAGTAAGTGATAAGAAATATATCATCTCTTGAAGAAGGTGAATATTTTCTATGAAAATATAATCTCTTGTAGTATATTATGAAATGCATATGAATATATCGACTCCTGTAGTAGATGATAAAAGTTATTGAAAGAAATGATATGCTTATCTAGTTGTCACCCGAAGTTGACAATTGAGATTTTGATAAATTTTTATTCTTGATAAATATCACAAAACGTCTAGTATTTGTCACCTGAAGTGTACAAATAAATTTATTGTGTTTATCGTTTATTTATATTTTCTTATAAATAAATATATATATTTCATATACTGCACTTCATTATTAATTATTCCTTGTTCATCTTATTTGTGATGATTGTTATAATTTAATTTTTATACTCTTAACTGTTTCCGGAAGAAACTTGTTATGAGTTTCTAATGCCAAACTTATTGGCTGGTAAAAATTTGGGAAAAACATGTGGCACTTGAATTCCTATAGAATTATGTTAAGCATGATCTTAATTATCATCAACTACATTAGATCCTGAAGACTCGTATTTGGAATACTAGAGATCATTATAAACTCTGGAAGAGTGAGAGGATCTCATACCAAATCATGTACTCCAATATTAGTACAAGAATAACGGGTCTATGTCATATTCAGAACTATTTATAAATAACCACAAAGCACGACTTATTAGTTGAAGACCATATGTTGACAGCCTCTAGCATGCTTGAAGCATGCCACCTCCAATATAGGGTGTGGAAGGGGTTACGGTTAAGCGCGCAACCGTAGTCATTGTTATGGTTTATAGCTAGAGTCTAATTGTGTATGGTTTAATTCTAATGTCTTCAAGACATTAAGGTAGTTGGTCATTAGTCTATTACCAGATGTATGTGTAATACCCCTCATTTTTAGTAAGGGTATTTGGGTAATTTCCCAAACCCTCGTTCTGTAATCGTGTCGCGTTTGGCGAAATTCGGATTTTCTGTAACTTGTATAATCTCTGTAATAATTCTTTGAGCATTATAATATACATTCGATGTATTTTCGAGGCTTAGAATATTTGTTTGGGTACAAAATATTTAAGTTCAGGGTTTAAACACGTCTTAAACCTTTCCCGGGGCAAGCGGATGCGCGAGTGGAATTTCCGCGACCGCGGAAGAATTTCCGCGATCGCGGAAAAGGGATCATCTTCGTCTTCGTCTTCCATCGCGTTTCGCCGGTTGAGTTTCTCGTCGTTTCGCCGAGGGGAGGCCGAGCCTTTCTCCTTCTCGGCGTTGAGCTCCTCGGAGGCCTATAAAAGGGAGCTTTTGTGGGAGGATCTCTCATCCAGCTCTCGCTCAAATCTCTCTCGCTCTCTGATTCTCTCATTTTCCTGTCGCCGGAAGCTCGCCGGTGTCCCAAGTGTTGGAGGTGGTGGTGCTTTGGAGGTCTCGTGGTGGTAGAAGTCGAAGCCCCCTCGTCCGAGCCATTGTCGTCGTCGTCCTTGGTGAGCTTGATTCGGATTTAGGGTTCGTCTGAGGAGGATCCACGATCGCGGACATGAACACCGTGACCGCGGATGGTGCCCAGAAATCCGCGACTGCGGTTTTCTTTAGCAAACGCGATCGTGGCTTTGGACGAGCCGGTCACGGATGGGACCCTCGTTTCTATCGTTTCTTTAGATTCGTATTATTATTCGTATCGAATCTAACCTAGGGTATCGTCGTGGGTTCGTTGTCGTCGTAGGAATCTGTAACCCGATTCCAGATTCCAGTTTCCGGACCCAGAAACCCTACATCGTTCATTCGTCTCGATCAAGGCAAGTGGCGGTTCGCTCTTGCTTATGACTCCATGTTTTCGTTAATTATCAATTGCCTTTAATTGTTAATTAAATTGGGATGATTGTTGTTTTCGTTTGGGAACAGTTTTATAAATGGATGATTTAGAATGTGATATTATAATAGGTTGTATATACTGCTAGAAACAACGCTATTATATATGTTATTACCATGATGGTACTGGTGTGGATTATTGTGTGATTTTAACTGTTTAGTTAGAACGAGTATTCGTAGAAACGCTATATACCTCGCGAGGTCTAGTCGTTTCTTTATAACTGGTATTAGGAGGATTTTGCCCTAGTACTTTCCCTGGTCATGACTGTACCCTTACTCAGGGTAGGTGCACACAGCTGGTGCCGACAATCAGAATATTTTCCTTCGATATCTCTCATGAAGAGATGATATATCTTAAAAGCTTGTAACGTAAATGTACGTTTTGGAATTTAATAAGATAAGTGCAATATTGCACATAATTAATATACCCTCGGGCGAGGAGTACAACGTGGAAACCGCCCGGACTTCGATTAAAGTAAGTCCTCCTTCCAAATCTGAATTCGCATTGCGCGGTGAGGTTGGTCGTGGACCCAAATGATCAAGTCTTTTTAAACGCTTGTGTGAAATTATAACGTTCCCAAACACTTGTCATATTTTCCGATAAGACTCAATCTTTTGGAGTCTTCTCTTCATACGTTTCCCCTAACACTCGAACTTTTCGAGTCTTCTCTTGATCATACTGTTTTGTATCTTTCCGTAGAAGTGTTGAGGCTACTATCGTTATCGGCTTTCATTCGAGAAGCGATGGGTCTAACCTAATACGACTACTTAGAACCATTCTGTTTTACCCTTGCATAGTCTTTCATTAGACTAACCAACCGGTTATTTTCCTTTGCATGGTTGGCTGGTGTCATCCGTCTCATACGGCACATCAGGTAAACTTCCCTTCCGTGAAGGCTAGTACGCGACGATGAAGACAGATGGAGTTTTTAAGAGTTTTCTCAAGGTTGAAGATCCGAGGCGTGAGATCGCTCCGATCAAGACCCTTATGATATTTATTATTTAAAAGACTTCTGCTGTATTGAAACGAATTCTGTATTTCAGATGTATTTGGGATTTTATAGATGTAATCCGAGACTTGGGTTGAATAAAGTGTTATGATATTTAATATTATCGGTGTTATTTTATGGTTAGTATAAAATGGTTAAGCCTTGGGTGGCTTCAGATGTATAATCGGAGGTCACTGACGGTAATACTTTCAAGGTTATATTTAGGGGTGTTTCAGATTTGGTATCAGAGCTGAAAGTTTTTAAAATGGGTTGGGTTTCAAATCGTTGTACTGAAAATAAAATTCCCTAAAACCGTTTACCCGTTTGAACTTAGAAAGTTGTTAGTTAAATCCAAAAGTTGAAAATTTTGGATAAAACCATATTTGAATAAATGTGTTGTTTTGAAATATCTGCCATTCAAGTCGTGCCTTCTTTCCAGTCTGATATAGTAAGTTCGCTTCTATATTTAGAAAGACTAATTCTTTTCTCGTCGCCTCGCACGATATGGGCGCAATCTTTTCACAACTGAGGAACAAGAAGGAAGCCGAGGTGGCCCTGCCATTTCCAGTCAGGCTCGAGTTCCCGGTTCCCCCTCTGTGCTTTGAGGTAGGGGAGCCAAGTTGTCCACCCGAGGAGGTGAAGACCGTACTTCCAGAGTCGGTGGTGTTGGTGTTTGACGGGGCCAGAGTTCCCGAGGTGGAGCCTGAAGCAGACCCGAGGGAGGACACAGAAGAAGAGGAGGAGCTGTCGGAGTACCTTGGAGGGTACTACGACGACGACTTCGAGATAGAAGAGGATCCTGAGGAAGATCCCAAGGAGGATCTGGAGGAGGATCCCGAGGAAGACCCGGAGGAGGAGGATCCGGAGGAGGAGGACCCTGAGGAGGACCTCGAGGAGTATGGCTTCGACTTGGAGCACTTGCTGGAAGACAGTGAGGATTCGGGAATGCAATTCATTTTCCCGAGTCCGGTGTCGCCACCTGAGGAGGAGTATACGCCGTTGTCCCCTGCCGCTTGGGAGGTGCTTGGTATTTCAGGTACCGTCAGGAGGAGGAGTGGGCCGCTGGATGCACCAGAGGACCCGCAAGTGATCCCTACTCCGAGAAGGCCAATGGTGAATCCTAATTCGCGACATGTGTTTCGCCAGAGTCAGATGGTTTCCTCTGAAGCGCGTTGCCAGGTGGATGAAGCAGTGGAGCGTGCTCGAGCGAGGGCAAGGTCGTGGGAGTCAATGGGTACACCGTGGGTGGTCCCGACCCAACAGGCCAGGCCGAGGCCCTGAATGCTTGAGGAACGCTTGGAGGAGTGGTCGAATGCCTTGTATGACATGGAGGAGAGGACATACGAGACGGAACTTGATATCTCTCAAATGCTTGGGGATGTCCACGAGCTCCAGGAGTACATCCGGCAGGCAAGGTTGCTACTCAACCCTCTGTACGAGGTGAATAGGGCAGACTTTCAACCAGGGTTTCTGGAGGATTTTTGCTACCCACCGGGATCTGACGGGGCTGAGCCAAGTGTTCCCGTGTCTAGAGAAAGACCGAGGGCGCCAAGGCCTAGGGATGAGCCGTGTGCTCCAGGCCCAAGTAGGTCAAGGAGTCCGACACCAGACCCCGAGGATAGACCCCTTCCAAAGAGGATGTGTATGAGGGCTCCTGATTATAGGAAGCACTTCAGGGCACCATGATGGGAGCCGGTGTTGAGTCTTAGCATTTTTTTTTCTAGTTGTTTCGTTTTGCTTCGTTAGAATTGTAGCCTCCTGGCAATTTTGTCTTATCGCTGGGAATGGCTTTTCTATGTTTTATCAAACTCAGTTTCAGTTCATAACATCAATGAAAGTTTACCAGTTTGATCTATTCCGAGTCAATTTTTATACGTTGTGCATGATAAACTGTTATTAATGTTGTGAAATACTTGGAAAAATTGATCAGTAAACATATGGTGAACACCCGAAACACCCTTCGTGCTGGTGCTGGGCCAAGCAACAACCCCAGACTGAATTTGAGGAATGCCGCAAATCCAGGGGATGAGAATGAGTCGGTTTCTCACAACAACCCCGAGGGCAGTGACCAAGTTCCGGTCAACCCTCAAGTGGTATTCGACGCCGCGGAAATTGAGGCTATTCGGGGGATCGTGATGCAAGCGGTCACCGATATCTTGCGGCCAATCGCACCACAGGCACAAGGTGTGCCAATTCCTCAAGTGGTTCCTAGATTCGAGGAGCCAGTTGCCCATGTGCCTCATGAAGATATAGTCAGGGACAGAGGCAATTATGGTCGAGCGCTAAAGGCCATTAGCTCTATGAGGCCTGACAACTATGATGGAAAGGGAGAGCCAGTCAAAGTGGCATATTTGTTCTCACACATGGAAAGGTTGTTTAGAAACGTCGAGTGCACTGAAGCTGAGAAAGTACAAATTGCTTCCCTTCAATTGAAGGAGGTGACTAGTGAATGGTGGGAAAGCACCGATCTAGCTGATCATCCTGGTTTGAACTGGGGAATGTTTAAGACGAAAATGACCGATCGTTTCTTTTCGAAGACGGATGGATTGAAAGTGACTGAGCTTGCGGCCAAGTTCAATCACTTGTTGCAGTACGCTGGGCCGGAAGTGTCCAGTGAAGAGCATAAAGTCTGGCATTTCCATGAGTGGATGAATCCGGACATCAAGCCACTGATGGTGCGTCACGGATGCTCTACTCTGGAGCAGTACGTGGATGCTGCCTATAAGTTGGAGGTGACTCTAGAGGAGTCGACGACAAAGCGTAATTGCCAGAGACCGGAACAGAGCCAGCCTCAGGCAAGTGGGTTCAAGCGACCCGCGCCACCGTCAAACTTTGCCAAGTCTGGCTGAGCGAGAACGGAGAAAACTCAGGGAGGGTCTACGCAACGCTCGGGTCAGGCAAAGAATCCAATCAAGTGTTACAATTATGGCACGCCGGGGCACAAGAGCAATGAATGCCCAAAGGATAGGAAGACGTGTTTTGCCTGCGGGAAGGAGGGGCACTTGCAGACGTTTTGTCTGCAAAGGAGACAGAAGGGAGCTGAGTCACAACAAGGGTCCGTTAGTCATAACAACCGACCCCAATTCAAACCAATGGAGGCTCCTAGCCCTTCGACGCAGACAACTGCTCAGAACAAGGGGAAAGCTCCAGCTGCTTCAGGAGGTCAAGGTCAGCGACTCTACGAGATGCGTGAGGCTGACAGACCTAATGCTCCGATTACTCAAGGTACTTTATGCCTTCATTCTACCTCTGTGTGTATATTATTTGATTCGGGTGCTACTCATTCTTTCATCTCGGAGAGTTGTGTAAGTAAGCTAGGCTTAATATGCAATGAGGCTTGTGAGCCTTTTGTAGTGAATCTACCCAATGGTGAACAGTTGGTAGGAACCAAGCGTTTGTCAGAATTTCCAATCACCATTCAGGGTAGGAAGTTCGAAGCAGACTTGATCTGTATAGCCATGGCTCCATACGACATTATTCTCGGGATGGATTGGCTGACGCGTCATGGGGCGGTAATCGATTTTAGCTCCAGGACTGTGATAGTGTCATCTAGGGGCCAGTTTGTATGCAAGTTTAAGGGTCATAATGACGCTGATAACGGCAAGCTCATCAATGCGATGGCTGCGTGTAAGCTACTTCGACAAGGTTGTGTCGGGTACCTGTGCTATCTGGATAAGCCCAAGAGAGGTGAGGCCTCAGTTCTTGATATTCCTATAATTCGTGAGTTTTTGAATGTTGTTTCGGAGGAGATTCCCGGTTTACCCCCGAATCGTGATGTGGAATTCACCATTGATCTCGAGCCTGGTACCGCGCTGATTTCTAAGGCACCGTACCGAATGGCTCCACCTGAGATGCAAGAGTTGAAGAAGCAACTCGAGGACCTTCTTGAGAAAGGATATATAAGGCCGAGTGCATCTCCTTGGGGCGCTCCGGTCTTGTTTGTCAAAAAGAAGGATGGTTCGTTTCGACTTTGTATCGACTATCATGAGTTGAACAAGGTCACAATCAAGAATAAGTATCCGTTGCCTAGGATTGATGATCTGTTGGATCAACTGCAGGGAGCAAAAGTCTTTTCCAAGATCGATCTGAGATCTGGTTACCATCAGCTCAGGATTCGTGAGGAAGATATTCCGAGGACTGCTTTCCGGACGAGGTATGGGCACTACGAGTTCGTAGTCATGCCATTTGGGCTTACTAATGCTCTGACAGTCTTCATGGATCTGATGCATCGATGTTTCCACTAATATCTGGATAAGTTCGTGGTGGTCTTCATCGACGATATTCTGATCTATTCCCCAAGTGAGGAGGATCACGAGGAACATCTTCGGATCACCTTGTCTATCCTTAGACAAAATCAGCTGTATGCAAAACTGTCTAAGTGTGACTTTTGGATCAAGGAAGTGGATTTCCTAGGCCATGTGATCAATGAGGATGGGGTTATGGTTGATCCCTAGAAAATTGAAGCGGTAGCCAATTGGAGGCGGCCTCAGAATGTAAAGGAGGTACGCAGTTTCTTGGGACTCGCAGAATACTACAGACGGTTCGTGGAGGGATTTTCTAAGATCGCTCTACCTATGACCGGTTTGCTCTGCAAGGTCCACAAGAAGTTCGTCTGGGACGACAAGTGCGAGGCCAGTTTTCAGAAGTTGAAGAAGTGTCTGACCTTCGCACCAATTCTGGCGCTACCGGAGGGATCTGATGGTTATGTGGTCTATAGTGATGCTTCAAAGCATGGGTTAGGATGTGTACTGATGCAGAAAGGAAAGGTTATTGCGTACGCATCTCGACAGTTGAAAACCTATGAGCCAAACTATCCGACGCATGATCTGGAGTTAGCGGCTGTGGTTTTCGCATTGAAGATTTGGAGGCACTATCTCTATGGTGTTAGGTGCCAAGTCTTCACCGATCATAAGAGTCTCAAGTATGTGTTCACTCAAAAGGAGTTGAATATGAGACAACGTCGCTGGTTAGAGCTACTCAAGGACTACGACATTGAGTTACTGTATCATCTGGGCAAGGCTAATGTGGTGGGCGATGCATTGAGCCGGAAGACGCCGCATGAGACCGTAGTGGCTCTACTCACTGCTCAGACCAAATTGAACCAAGGGTTGTACGAGATTGAAGTCTTGTACGATCAGCGTCGAGGATACCTGAGTATGCTGGAGATTTAGGCTACGCTACTTGATCAAATCCGGGAGAAGCAGGTTGATGATGTGGTCTTGGTGAAGTTAAGTAGTGAAGTGATGGACGGGAAAGCTCCCGGATTCGTGATTCAGGAGGATGGATCACTCTGGTTTCAAGACCGGATTTGTGTGCCTGACGTTGATGGCCTTTGCCAGTTGGTGATAAAGGAGGCCCATTCGTCAGCTTATTCTATACATCCAGGATCCAGTAAGATGTACAAAGACCTCAAAAAGAAATTCTAGTGGCCTAATATGAAGTGGGACGTAGCAGAATTTGTGGCGAAATGCTTGACTTGTCAGAAGGTCAAGATAGAACACCGTAGACCAGGTGGTGAATTGCTACCTCTCCCAGTGCCAGAGTGGAAGTGGAAGGATATTACTATGGACTTCGTCACGGGGTTATCGAAGACTCAGAGTCAAAAGGATGCTATATGGGTGATCATTGATAGGCTCACGAAGAATGCTCACTTCATGGCTATTAAGTCAACATGGGGAACCCAGAAGCTATCAGAAGTTTTCCTACACGAGATTGTCCGTTTGCATGGTACGCCAAAGACCATTGTATCGGATCATGACGGCCGATTCATGTCGAGATTCTGGAAAGAAGTCCACAAGGCCATGGGAACCGAGTTGAGGTTCAGTACTGCGTTTCATCCTCAGACGGATGGACAGTCTGAGAGGACCATCCAGACACTGGAAGATATGCTGAGAGCTTGTGTACTTGATCGTCCGACCAGCTGGGAGAACAGCCTAAGTCTGATTGAGTTCACGTACAACAACAGCTGGCATGCGACCATTAAGATGGCTCCATTCGATGCTTTGTACGGTCGGAAGTGCAGATCTCCAATTTATTGGGATGAGAATGCCGACAAGGTTCTGCTCGGACCGGAGTTAGTCGAAAGGACTGCCTCATAGATTGCTTTGATCAAACAGAGGATGTTGACAGCTCAAAGTCGACAGAAGTCTTACGCAGATCTGAAGCGCAAGAATGTCGAGTTCGAGGTTGGTGACAAAGTGTTTGTCAGGGTGTCGCCATCCAAGGGTGTGTTCTGGTTCGACAAGTGTGGGAAGCTTAACCCTCGCTACGTGGGACCGTTTGAGATCCTTGACAGGGTGGGGTCTCTAGCGTATCGTTTAGCATTGCCGCCGTCGACGCATCTAGTGCATAACGTGTTCCACGTGTCCTTGTTGAGGAAGTACGTGCCAGATGTGTCTCATGTGCTGAGTTATGAGGACATCGAGATTCAGGCAAATGGTACCTACGAGGAGATACTTGTGCGTATTCTCGAACGTCGCGAGAAGCACTTGCGGAATAAGGTGATACCATTAGTACGGATCCTTTGGTCCAAGTCTGGATCTGAAGAGGTTACTTGGAAAACCTGGGAGACTGAGGCTGACATGCTTAGTCGTTTTTCCGACCTGTTTTCGGCCTAGTTTCGGGGTCGAAACCTTTTTAAGGGGGTAGTGATGTAATGTCCCTCGTTTTTTTTTATTTCGGCCAAGTTTCGGGGTCGAAACTTTTTTTAAGGGGGAGGTGATGTAATACCCCTCATTTTTAGTAAGGGTATTTGGGTAATTTCCCCCATCCTCGTTCTGTAATCGTGTCGCGTTTGGCGAAGTTTGGATTTTCTGTAACTTGTATAATCTCTGTAATAATTCTTTGAGCATTATAATATACATTCGATGTATTTTCGAGGCTTAGAATATTTGTTTGGGTACAAAATATTTAAGTTCAGAGTTTAAACACGTGTTAAACCTTTCTCGGGGCAAGCGGATGCGCGAGTGGCATTTCTACGACCGCAGAATAATTTCCACGATCGCGGAAAAGGGATCAGCTTCGTCTTCGTCTTCCTTCGCGTTTCGCCGATTGAGTTTCCCGTCGTTTCGCCGTGGGAAGGCCGAGTGATTCGCCTTCTCGGCATTGAGCTCCTCGGAGGCCTATAAAAGGGAGCTTCTATGGGAGGATCTCTCATCCAGCTCTCGCAAATCTCTCTCGCTCTCTGATTCTCTTGTTTTCCTATCGCCGGAGTTGGTGCTTTTGCCGGAAGCTCGCCGGAGTCCCATATCTTGGAGGCGGTGGTGCTTTGGAGGTCTCGTGGTGGTAGAAGTCGAAGCCCCCTCGTCCGAGCCATTGTCGTCATCGTCGTTGGTGAGCTTGATTCGGATTTAGGGTTCGTCTGAGGAGGATCCGCGATCGCGGACATGAACACCGTGACCGCGGATGGTGCCCAAAAATCCGCGACCGTGGATCCCAAAACCGCGACCGTGGTTTGCCTTAGCAAACGCGATCGTGGCTTTGGATGAGCCAGTCACGGATGGGACCCTCGTTTCTTTCGTTTCTTTAGATTTGTATTATTATTCGTATCGAATCTAACCTAGGGTTTTGTCATGGGTTCGTTGTCATCGTAGGAATCTGTAACCCGATTCCAGATTCTAGTTTCTGGACCCAGAAACCCTACATCGTTCATTCGTCTCGATCAAGGCAAGTGGCGGTTCGCTCTTGCTTATCACTCCATGTTTTCGTTAATTATCAATTGCCTTTAATTGTTAATTAAATTGGGATGATTGTTGTTTTCGTTTGGGAACAATTTTATAAATGGATGATTTAAAATGTTATATTATAATAGGTTGTATATACTGCTAGAAACAACGCTATTATATCTGTTATTACCATGATGGTACTGGTGTGGATTATTGTGTGGTTTTAACTGTTTAGTTAGAACGAGTATTCGTAGGAACTCTATGTATCTCGCGAGGTCTAGTCGTTTCTTTATAACTGGTATTAGGAGGATTTTGCCCTAGTACTTTCCCTGGTCATGACTGTACCCTTACTCAGGGTAGGTGCACACAGCTGGTGCCGACAATCGGAATTTATTCCTTCGATATCTCTCGTGAAGAGATGATATATCTTAAAAGCTTGTAACGTAAATGTACGTTTTGGAATTTAATAAGATAAGTGCGATATTGCACATAATTAATATACCCTCGGGCAAGGAGTACAACGTGGAAACCACCCGGACTTCGATTAAAGTAAGTCCTCCTTACAAATCTGAATTCGCATTGGGTGGTGAGGTTGGTCGTAGACCCAAATGGTCAAGTCTTTTTAAACGCTTGTGTGAAATTATAACATTCCCAAACACTTCTCATATTTTCCGATAAGACTCAATCTTTTGGAGTCTTCTCTTCATACGTTTCCCCTAAGACTCGAACTTTTGGAGTCTTCTCTTGATCATACTGTTTCGTATCTTTCCGTAGAAGTGTTGAGGCTACTATCGTTATCGGCTTTCATTTGAGAAGCGATGGGTCTAACCTAATACGACTACTTAGAACCTTTCTGTTTTACCCTTGCATAGTCTTTCATTAGACTAACCAACCGATTATTTTCCTTTGCATGGTTGGCTGGTGTCATCCGTCTCATACGGCACATCAGGTAAACTTCCATTCCGTGAAGGCTAGTACGCGACGATGAAGGCAGATGGAGTTTTTAAGAGTTTTCTCAAGGTTGAAGATCCTAGGCGTGAGATCGCTCCGATCAAGACCCTTATGATATTTATTATTTAAAAGACTTCCGATGTATTGAAACGAATTCTGTATTTCAGATGTATTTGGGATTTTACAGATGTAATCCGAGACTTTGGTTGAATAAAGTGTTATGATATTTAATATTATCGGTGTTATTTTATGATTAGTATAAAATGGTTAAGCCTTGGGTGACTTCAGATGTGTAATCGGAGGTCACTGGCGGTAATACTTTCAAGGTTATATTTGGGGGTGTTACAGTATGATACCTCGTCTTATGTCGTGGAGACTAATCTTATCTAAATTGAAGGTCTAAATGCACCCATTTAGAGGCATCATTTTTTTCTAGAAATCAAGATAATGATTTATTTGATTTTGAGTTGATGATCTTCCAAATTATGAATGGATCACCCATGTATAAATTTTCAATGGTGGAAAATTATATATGTCCATGGTGGTGTCATCAAAACATATCATTTGAAAAACAAGATTTTTTTCACAATTATGTGAATGACAAATTCGGTGTGAATATTATGTTCGAACTGATCAATCTCATAAATGACTATAGAAGAGTGTCTATCTTGTGACCTGAAGAAACAAGAATTTAGTCGAGAGATATATTTTGACAAAATGGTTGTCATATGGACACCAATTAAGTAAGATTTAGGATGATGTCAGTTATATAAGTATTAGACTAGCCCGAAGCAAGTCTAAAAAGAAGATGATAACTTACACACCTAGATTATATTACACTCTATATAACCATTGAAGTATATAATATCACTAACTAGAAGTTAGTTAGTTTAAATAAATATGTGGAATGATAAATTCGGTCACCCAAGTGAAATAGATACACATGATCATTGAATATTCACATGGACACTATAGGATCAGAAGATCCTGAGACATGATGTTCTTTTCCTAAGGGATAAGGGTGATGATAGGATTGACGATCTCTTCAGCCTCGGTGCAAGGAAACGCCAAGGAAGACAACCACCAAGTGGATATGACACACCAATAGGAAGAACAAGGGTGATCTACGCCTAAGGGATGTAACTCACCCTAAGAAGAAGATCGATAGGTAGTTCGATATAACTCACGAACTAAGGTTGTTGCTGGAATTTTCCAAAGGAAAACTGAACTCTTTGAGAGGTTTTTGATTAAGTTGAAGATATCTTTACAAGGGAAAGGCCTCAGCCTTTTATAGGCCTCCAAGGAAGCCCTCGGCCAACCTTTCACATGGCCACAAAATCTTAACTCCTAGACTCTCCCCCTCCCCAAGTAAAACCTTTATTATAGTAGTCTTTAACTCTAAAAAATACTAAAAATAAGCTGAAAATATTAAAGAGGTTGGCTGGAATTTCTTCTAGACGGTCTTGTGCAAAATGTCGGCGGTAGAGTTCCTTAGGTGGCTCGGTGGGTCACAAGCAATGTCATCGACCCCACAAGGTCTTGGCTCGTCGCTCCAAAGTTTAGGAGACCTCTCTTGAGCTTGGCTTGAAGCTCCTTGGCTCGAGCGTGCGTGATTGTTCTCGGTGGTAGCTCAGGAGACGCGGTGATAAGAGGACGGTCAAAGGGAACTATGGAGACCTTGCTGTGCAGGGAACTGTCTGGGGAACTCGGAGAGTCAGACGAAAGTGTGGAGGTCTTGCTATGCAGGGAACTGTCTGGGGAACTCGGAGAGTCAGAAGAAAGTGTGGAGGCCTTGCTGTGCAGGGAACTATCTAGGGAACTCGGAGAGTCAAGCGAAAGTATGGAGGCCTTGCTATGCAGGGAACTGTCTGGGGCACTCGGAGAGTCAGAGGAAAGTGTGGAGGCCTTGCTTGTAAGTGTTACTTGATGGGGCATGGTCACATCATCCTCCCCTCCATGGAAATGATTCGACCTCGAATCGAACGCATCAAGGTCAGCTTCATCGTCCATCAAGTAGGGCACCAAATCGGCGACGTTGAACACATCATGAACTCCATAGGTGGGCGGTAACTCAATGTGGTAGGCATTGTCATTGATCTTCTCGAGCACCTGAAATGGCCCATGTCCTCTAGGTTTGAGCTTGGAGTTGCGGAGGGTGGGGAACAACTCTTTCCTCAAGTGCACCCACACCAAATCTCCGGGCTCAAGCAGCACCTCCTTGCGGCCCTTGTCGGCATGTCTCTTGTATTGCATGGCTTCCTCTCAAGCTGCAACCGAGGGTCCTCATAAAGCTTCTGAATCCTATGGGCATGGTCGACCCCTTCCTTGCTTTCCCGCTCCATGATGGCATATGGTAAATGATCCAAAGGCGTTGCGGGGTTACGGCCATACACCACTTCAAATGGCACTTTCTTGGTGGCGGTGTGAATGGATCGATTGTATGCAAACTCAATGAAGGGTAGGCAATCCTCCCACCCGCGCAAGTTAGTCTGCAATATCGATCTAAGTAAGGCACCAAGAGTACAATTAGTTATCTCAGTCTGGCCGTCCGTTTGAGGATGGCAAGTGGTGGAAAAGAGAAGCTTAGTACCACACTTGGCTCACAATGTCTTCCAAAAGTAGATGAGGAACTTGATATCACGATTAGATACTATAGACCTGGGAACTCCATGCAATCTCATAATATTGTCAAAGATTAGAGTAGCAACATGTGAAGCATCATCAGTTTTATGGCAAGCAATGAAGTGAGCCATTTTAGAGAATCGATCTACCACAACAAAAATAGAATCTCTACCCTTCTTAGACCAAGGTAATCCTAACACAAAATCCATGGAAATGTATTCCCAAGGAGCTTGGGGAATGGGCAAAGGTATGTGCAAGCCATGTGGTTGAACTTTAGACTTAGCTTTCAAACACGTAGTACATGAGGCACAAAACTTCTTGACTGAATTATGCATGTTAGGCCAATAGAAATGTTCTTGGAGGGTATGCAAGGTTTTAAGCACACCAAAGTGTCCCATGAGTCCCCCGCCATGGGCCTCTTGGACCAACAACTGCCTAGTTGACCCCCAAGGAACACACAACTTAGACATTCTGAATAGGAATCTATCATGCAAATATAATTGGTCTCTACTTCCCGTGGACATGCATGCATGAAAGACTTCACAAAAATCCTCATCACTAGCGTAAAGTTCTTTCATGAAGGAAAATCCTAGCAACTTAGCATCCAAAAGAGAGAGAAGAGTGTACCGCCTTGATAGTGCATCAACCACTATGTTGTCTTTTTCCTTCTTATGTTTGATGACATAAGGGAATGCCTCAATGAATTCAACCCATTGGGCATGCCGCTTGTT
This sequence comes from Rheum nobile, assembly GCA_027886185.1. Classification (NCBI taxonomy): domain Eukaryota; kingdom Viridiplantae; phylum Streptophyta; class Magnoliopsida; order Caryophyllales; family Polygonaceae; genus Rheum; species Rheum nobile. The sequence continues at coordinate 5,751,717 of WOAB01000546.1, read as the reverse complement.
CAGTTTTCTTTGCCATTTCAAGAATTTCAATGCTTCATGGTCCGAGTGGATGACTGTAACACCCCAACTTTATTGTCGGAAATGCCACATGCCAGTGACCTTAGACGTTAACGTCCAAAGTCACCTCAGGCTTTAATCGGAACAAATAAGCTTAAGTACATACGTAAATATTAAATATCGAAAGAATAACCAGCGGAGGACATTTTAAATGAATAAGACTTAACCTTTTTATTAAGATTTCTCTCGTAAAATGAGCAGGACGGTTTTACAATAAAGTATAATGACAACGGAAGACTTTTAAATTACAGCGGAAGACTTTTAAACATAGTCCTAATTACATGACTATGTACTACATTTATTTCAAATTAAACAGACACGCCTTGGAAATATTACTTCTTAAATAACGCAAACTTCATCTGCAAACCTTCTCTTCGACTGGTTACTTCAGTTATCGACGACCAACCTCTGATGTGCCGTATAGGACGGATGACACCAGCCACCAATGCAAGGAATAAAACCCGGTTGGTTAGTCTAATGAAAGACTATGCAAGGGTGAAAACAGAATGGTTCTAGTGATCGTAACCGTTTACTATCATTGTCCCTCGAATAATAACTGAAAGAACGATACATAACCCGGAACTTTTCACGAAATGATAGAAGAAGATATGCATTGAAAAGAAGACTCCAACGGATTTGAGTCTTATGGGAAACGTATGACAATTGTTTGGGAACGTTAAGTTTTCACACAAGTTTAAAACACGACCTTGATTATTTGGGTCCACGACCAACCTCACCGCGCAATGCGAATCCAGATTGGAGAGAATACTTACTCTAACAAGAGTCCGGGCAGTTTCCACGTTATACTCCTCGCCCGAGGGTATATTAATTATGTGCAAAATGGCACTTATCTTATTTAATTTTAAAAATGCACATTTACGTTGAAGCTTTTAAACCACAGTAATCTCGCAATGAGATATGGGACGAATCCCGAATTTTGGCACCAGCTGAGTGCACCACCACCTATATCCGGATAGGGGTAGGTCATGACCAGAAAGTGTTAGGGCCTTTATCTTCCTAACACCAAGTTATAAAGAAACGACTAGACCTCGTAAGGTACATAGTGTTCCTACGAATACTCGTGCTAAACTAGCATGTAAGTTCACATATAAATCCACACAAAAAATACTTCACAGTAATATCATATAGAGACCAATCCGCGAAAGAAAATCCGCGCCTGCGGATTGGTCTCTGATGCTCTCGCTGCTTCTATCGTAATTCCGCGCCCGCGACAAGCCTTTTGCGCCCGTGGAAATGCCTCTGTTGCGATCTTCTGCTTCTCGCTTGCGGTCTTCTCTTGTGGCTTCGCCTTCATCTCTTTAAGTCTTCATTTAAGCACTCAAAACCACCAACTCAACACTTCTTCTCCAAAACTCCATTCTCCTATATTGTGTCCTAAACACACATAAATGGCACCCAACTACTAGTTACAGCTCCTAGTTACGCACTACAAAGTGGAGTGTATCAAATTCCCCCATGCTTAAACCTTGCTCGTCCTCGAGTAAGCTAATAGAAACCTACTCCTCCAATGAAATACCCAAGGTCTCAAGAAGCACAACAAAACTATCTCCACTAAGAACTGCACCTAATCATGAATCTCTAAGGCACCAACACATCAACACAACACACAACTTAAAGGAAAGCAAAGTACTTCCCCCAAGCTTAACCCGAACACCATAGAGTAAAAGTGACCATCTAATCCTAGCTCCAGTCTATCTTCTTATACCTCCCAGAGTGACCTACCCGAATCCTCTTTATATCACCTCTTCTTATGTCACCACGCCAGGAAAAGTGAGGAATCCTAATAATCACTCTTCTTCTTTTCACTCATTTTGATAAGGCGCCTTTTCGGGTTTTCACCAAGCCACTCATTTCATTTTTCTATAGATGGGCTCACAAAAACTCACATCACTCTTGACCTCTTATTACCCCAGCCTAATGCTGGTCCAAGTCACCTGCTTATTGCCTAAGCCGCCTTTTTAGGTTTTCGACTTAGCCCAGGATTTCTTCTTTTGTCTTTTTTCATATTTTTGACTTTTTCTTTTATATATTTTTTTCTTTCTCAGACGACTAGCAAGTATAGAACACTCCCCCATGCTTAAATATTGCATTATTCTCAATGTAATGAAAGACTAAAAGATGAAGCACATGGGAAGGTAGAAAAGTACTCACACTGTCGTCGAGGTGGCCTGGATGTGGATGTCGGGGCTGGTGGTAAATCAATGAAAACACATGTCGTTGGTGTTGCGGTGGTCCTACTCAAGCAAACTCCACGTGCAACCAAATAGATCCAATGTAAGGTGAAGTGGTATATCAAAGAAACGGGGTTGCACGGGCCTTCGATGAACACAGAGTTGGAGCCCTAGTGTAATCGTGTAGCGGGCTATGTCGCTCCATATCAATAATCATATCTGCAGTTGGCTCTGGAGCTCCTCCTCGTCAGCTGTCGAATGTCGGGCCATCATCGGTGCCAAATAAAAATGTCAGGCTAATGTCTCCTCCGTGGCAGCATGATGGGCACCGTTTTTCAGCAATAGTAATAATCGGACAGTTGGGCCGCGATCGCGGTTTTAAGGCCGCGGTCGTGGAAATCTTCAATTTTTTTTTTGTTTTTTCGAATTTTTTTTTTTCAGATGAGGGGACTTACAGTGGGGATTCATGCGGATGCTAATCTCACTTCCCATGGGCCCATAGACTGGGGGTTCGTGCGGACACGAGCGCATAGGCGTAGATAGGCCTAGTATATAAGCCCAATGAGGTTCCATCCTAAAACCAATTGGCAATAGGAGGAGTAACCCATCAAGCTTATATACTAGGCAAGTTATGTCCCAACTTTCGATGTGGGACATTTATATTTCAACACGCCCCCGCAAGTGCAATGGGCGGGCAATTGGCCAGGCCCAGTTGACACTTGGACAAACGGGTGTGGATGGGCATCTCAATCTCTTTATAGCCAGACCCAACAAACCCAAGAAAGGGACCCATGACTGAACCCGCTCTGATACCATGTCAAAGTCCATGGGCCTATAGACTGGGGGTTCGTGCGGACACGAGCGCATAGGCGCAAATAGGCATAGTATATAAGCCCAATGATGTTCCATCCTAAAACCAATTGGCAATAGGAGGAGTAACCCATCAAGTTTATATACTAGGCAAGTTATGTCCCAACTTTCGATGTGGGACATTTATATTCCAACATCTCAGAGGCATAATACACAAGAGGAAATTTCCCAAATCACATGCCTAACATGGTATCGGAGCAGTTTAGGCAACCTTAATCTTTTTTTCTATACCGGCCGCCGTCTCTTCTCTCGTTCACTTGCCACTGCTGCCAGCAGTACCATGGCCGGTGATGAACAACTTCCGCGCACCGATCCGCCGAAGCCCAAACGCCCCATCAACGATGTTGAATCGTCGTTCTATCTTCATCCATGTGACCATCCGGGCCTCCGAATATGCTCGGTTGTTTTCAAAGGCTGCAACTTCCAAGAGTGGTGTACAGCCATGAGGAACGCTTTTTGCGCCAAACGTAAGATGGGATTTCTGGAGGGACGGATCGCCAAACCCGCCGACGCTAAAGGCGAGGAAGATTGGTATAGCGTCAACTCCATGCTCATTGGTTGGATACTCGAATCCATCGATGCCCCCCTGTGCAGTTCTATTACCTATGGTGACAGTGTTGCCAAGCTATGGGAGGAGATCCAACAAAGGTTTTATGTTGGCAATGCTCCTCGTATCAATCAGATTCGTTCCGACATCGCTCAATGTCGTCAACGAGGCCAGAGTGTCGAGGCTTACTATGGCACAATAAAGAAATTGTGGGATGAACTTGTCACATACGCCCCACTTCGCTCCTGCCGTTGCGGAAATTGCACCTGCAACATCTCGCATCTTCTCCTTCAAGATCAGTAAGAGGAACGCCTTCATCAATTTTTATTCGGGCTCGATGATGCGCAGTTCAGTACTGTTCGATCGAACATCTTGTCTCAGGATCCTCTTCCTACCATCAATCGGGCCTATGCCCTAGTTATTCAGGAGGAGTGACAACATATGATCGTCAAGGCTCGTGACCCCACCCCGTTCCTCATGTTCTATATATTCCTCAATTAGATTGCAATTTGTTGTCTTTTGCTCAACTATATAAGGATCTTGCAAGCCTTGTTCTTTTGACTGACCGTCTATGTGTGATACAGGACCGCATTACGAGGACGGTGATTGGAGTCGGTGAGCAACGGGGTGGGGTCTACTGGCTGTGCAATTTCCAGGCTCGTCCGGGCTACTGCTCTGCTTCGCTTGCGTCTTCCATCTCTGCTGATGTTTGGCATCAACGTCTCGAGCATCCCTCAACGTTTGTTTTATCCTCTATTTCGTCTTTAGGACCGTTTGTTAGTCTGAATAAATCACATGCACCTTGTGATATTTGTTTTCAAGCAAAGCAAACGCGTAGCGTTTTTCCTTTGAGTTCTAATAAAGCTTGTTTCAGTTGATTCATTGTGATGTCTGGGGTCCTTACAGTGTTCGGTCTACTTCAAGCGCCTCTTATTTTTTGACTATTGTTGATGACTATTCGCGAACTACATGGGTCTATTTAATGGCTGCTAAGTCTGAAGTGTCTCAGTTGATCATGTTTTTTTGTGCCTATGGTCAGACACAATTCCGCACTAAAGTCAGACGAGTGCGTGCAGACAATGGTACTGAATTTCTGCCCCTTCGATCCTTCTTTGATGCACAGGGTATTGTTACAGAGTCATCATGTGTTTACACGCCTTAGCAGAATGGGCGTGTTGAACGCAAGCATCGGCATCTCCTGAATGTCGCCCGAGCTCTCCGCTTTCAAGCGTCTCTCCCTCTTGAATTTTGGGGAGAATGCGTTCTTACGGCTTGCTATCTGATCAACCGAACTCCTACTTCTCTGCTAGACGGTAAGAGTCCGTTTGAGATTCTATTCCAACGCCCACCTCCTTATTTACATCTTCGGGTCTTTGGATGTCTTTGCTATGCATCTCGGATTCCCCGGGATAGTGACAAATTTGCACCCCGCAGCAGACGATGTATCTTCTTGGGATACCCTTCAGGCAAGCGTGGTTGGCGTCTCTATGATCTAGACACCCGTCAGATTTTTGTTTCACGGGACGTTGTTTTCTATGAAGATAAATTTCCCTGGCTTGAAATTGCAGCTTCGTCCTCTACTTCATCAGCTGCGTCTTCTGAGCGGCCTTCTCCGACTGCTTATGAATTGCTGCCCCTGGCTTCCGCAGATCTGTTTGGGTCTTCCGTAGCAAGGAGGAGCACATCTTCTGCTCCGCCAGTGGACGCTCCTGTCCCAGGTCGTCCAGTCAGGCAGCGTCAACCATATGTGCTTCTCCGAGATTATGTTTGTCACACTATTCAGCATCTCGACCCCCCCCCCCTATGTCACTCACTGCTCCTGCATTATCACCGTCCTCAGGTACTCCTTATCCTATCGCTGCTTTTGTCTCCTGTGCTAATTTTTCTGCGATCCATGCACACTTTCTTGCAGCGATTACAACAGGTCATGAGCCGAGTAGTTTCAGGGAGGTTGTGCAGCATGCACACTGGCTGGATGCTATGCAAGCTGAGTTGAGTGCGTTAAACAGGAACAAGACATGGATTGTGTCACCTTTACCTCCTGACAAGAAGGCCATTGGATGTAAATGGGTCTTCAGGATCAAGTATAACGCTAATGGGACTATTGAGCGTTACGAGGCTCGCTTAGTCGTTCTTGGCAATAGACAGGTGGAGGGTATTGACTTCACTGACTTGGTTTCTGCGTGTTGTGAGATTCTTTGGCTACGAGGCCTCTTTCATTCACTTGGTGTTCGGCATAGCACCCCGGTTCGTTTATTCTGTGACAGCCAGGCTGCCTTACATATTGCAGCCAATTCGGTTTTTCACGAGCGCACGAAGCACATAGAGATTGATTGTCACTTCGTCCGTGATTTGGTGGTTGCTGGTACGGTTGAGATGCGTCACATATCTACCACTCAGCAACCTGCGGATATCTTCCCCAAGGCTTTGGGCAAGGCCCAGTTCCTATCTCTTATGGCCAAGTTGGGCATTGTTGATCTGTATGCTCCAACTCGAGAGAGTATTAAAGATATAGTTTATATTTTGGAAATATATATATGTATTATCTTGCATCCTTATTTTGGACTTTTGGTAATCCTTTATTTATAGGGCCTCTCAGAGGCATAATACACAAGAGGAAATTTCCCAAATCACATGCCTAACAAACCAAGATATTTTCTTTACGGCTCGGGAAGGGCGGAGAAATACAGATTGTTTGTCGTGAGGCATTGATAAAGAACGAGTTCTAAGGGAAGGACTGGTGTTGAGGTAACACTACGTTTTCCTTAACTGTTTTATCACTTCATTTTCAAAATAGAAAAAGGCTCCAGTGAGATTATTCCCCCCTTTTTTTCCACCTTTTGTTTTCATTAGTTGAGTATTTTTGTGGAATTTGTACAAGTGACACGATCACACTTCTTATTAAAATGACGAGTTACGAATGAAGGGACTTGAAAGTTTGTGACGATTTTACTGATTGTCCTAATATATAAGCATATGTATATTTTGACTTCATGAGAAGCTTCAAGACCAAGTTCAATGACATGTTTGCTTACAGTCTTATTTCTGTTGTTGAAATTGGTCTAGGAGCATCAAAAGAGCTAAAAAATCGTTCATTTTCTGAGAGTATAGGATGGAAACACAAACCTTAGTACAACAACGACAAAAGTCACCTGGACGATGGACGATGGAGTTGGACGTTTTGTGGTTTCAACAAGCACCACAAAGCAAAGGTGGCCGGTGGACGATGGAGCTGGAGGTTTCACAGAATTAAAGTGGCATTTATACCACCACAAATTTTAACAAAGACGGCTAATCCGACAAATGTGAAGCATGCAAACCTTTTAACCCACAAACATTGACACATAATACTATATGTGGATGGCCTATAAGTTGACACATAATATACCCAAAAAAAAACAAATAAATCAACAACCAATAATAACTAAACAAAACAAAAAACCTACACATGTGGCATAATAATACAACAACATGTACAAGATTTTCATGCAAAATTGATTGATCAATATTCACTCTTGTAGGTACTTACAATATGAAATCAACAAGATTTAAATAACTAAAAAGAATATTAATATAAAGTTGTATTCAAATTCCTTGCACAGCACGAGAAATTAAGCTATCTGGTTGCTATATGCTATTTTTTTAGAAGCTATGCTACTTTGGTTACTACTCTAGCTTCAGAAAGATACAAGTTCTTGGGAAGTGGTAATCCATTTTCAAACATAAATTCCTACAATTTATTTTTATACCGAACAAAATACATCAATTTAATTCCTAGAAATTATATTGTACCAAACATGTTTTCTTAGGTTTTGCAGAAATGTGTTTTATTGTGGGTCTGTTACATGGTAATTTATATACTTGAGAAATTATTAATTATAGAAATTAAACTTTCCATCATTATCAAACGATGTAAAACTTGAGGCAGTAAAAAAAAAAGATTACTTGCAACAAAAATAATACTATGCATATACTCATATCGATTTATGGCAACTATTCAGTTTTGATACTATGATAGATTCTTATCCAAAAATAAGCCAACAACTTTCCTTCTCTAGTCAAAATTTTAATATAAACTGTATGTGATTATTTTCAAACAAATTCGTATATAACAAATACTTTTTTCTGACCTACAAGATATATAAAAAATTCTATCTTTTCAATTTAATAGCAAACAAAATTCAAATAATTAAGGAGATAAAGTTGTAAATACCATCCCCAATTAAAAGTATAAATAATAGAGCCTCAACACCTGGGTACACTTAAAACAAATAAACAAACAATCAGAGTATAGGAGAGGATTTTCACCAAAACAACGAGTATAGGAGAGGATCAAATCGAATCGTGCCACCAACAAACCAGAATCCAAATCCTCAATCTCGAAAACCGATCAATGGCTTCCAACAGCAGTACAGCACCGTGAATTCTCAAGTTTTGCCGGTGAATGGCGCCGTGCGCAAGTGTGTCTGCTCTCTGACGAGCCATCCCGGGTCGTTCCAATGCAGATTGCACTGCAGAGGAGGGTTGACCATTCACTTACTCGACTCAGCTAACCTTTTAATCAGATTTTCGTGTTCTTCCGAACGCTTGCTCATCCTATAGTCACCCTTTATTATAAATCGCATATAAGACATCCAAATCTCGGTGTCAATTCCTCGCCCTATATCCAAATTCATTTTTGTCAACGCACTACAATACATAATATGAAATCCACTGTTATTTAATATTGAAACAAAATAAATTCATTAATACCGTTCAAATGATCAACCCTCCTTGCACTTTCGAGCATCTCCCACAGTTCCTAATACACTGGAGTTTTGGGTTTGTACTCGTCATTGCTACCACTTGTCATCGGGTATCAAGCTGTAATAGGACATTGTACATTTTAGAAATTTAAACATCGATCATAATGATTTGCACATCATACAACATATTACATAGATGCAATGAAGTAGAAATATGTAAGGAAGTGTATATCATGCAAAGACATTATCACAAAGCAACAAAATGAAGTATATCATGCAAAGAAAATGAAGTAGAAACAAGTAAATGAAGTATAGAGACACGTCATAACGAAATGAAGTACAAATCTTCAACATACTTGAAGAATTACTTGCTTGTGTGTAAGTCTTGACCAAGGAGAGCAAATTTGTTTATACAAGTCAATAGCTTGAATGGTTGAGGTATATATAGGGGTTGTGTTGTGTAAATGTTAATGATGCATGGTGTTGTGTAATTTAGAACAAGTGGTGAGTTTAGTTTACAGGTGGCGAAAATATTAACCCCCTAATGACATGTAGACGTAATGTAATAATTATTCCTCCACATCTATATGTAATTTGAACGTACAAATGCAAATAAAATAACACATTTTGTTGTTATAGTGCTATTATAGTAGCCATGTGACATGGTACATTATCACTTCTGCCGTCATTTCATTCATGCTTTTTCTATTTTATTCATGTGTCATTTTTACCCTTTAAGGGCCACCATATCTTCTTCATTTTCACATGCAACTAATTTATAATCCCTTCTATATTATATTAGATATACATGTGGTTAGAGTACTTGAATAAAGATATAAACAACTCTAATTTTTAAAAATTATTCATGTACTTTTGTATATTGAAAATTATATTCATTCAAGCACAACCAAAAATTATATTCATTCAAGCACAACCAAAGAGATTGTACGTATTTATTAATCTGAATGGAAATATAATCTTAGTTTTGCATGCAACATAATGTCAAAGCCGACATCATTACCATATGAAATGTTATGACAGCATATCTTCTTCGACATGCACATGGAACTAATTTCTTACTCCCACGTGAATGATGAGAAGAGAATCGACGGCATAGACAATATACACATGCAGCCAAATTATATTCCATCGTATCATAATTGAAGATAGCCCATCAACATCATCTCATTCTTTCAGCAACATACACATGCAACCGCCATTTTGCATGCAAATGTGTGTTGTATGTTAAAGTGATGTAATTGACATCATTGCTTCTGCCGTCATTTCCTTTGCATGCAAATGTGTGTTGTATGTTAAAGTGATGCAATTGACATCATTACTTCTACCGTCATTTCTTCCTTCCATTTTTATTTTGTCCACATGTTATACATGAAAGTGTTACCAACACCATCCCCCTCAACATGTGACAAGTGGACTTCTTTGTAGCTAGCTTAATTGAAGATAGCCCATCAACACTATCTCCCTCTTTCATCAACATGTAAGTGCAGCCGCAATTTTGCATGTTGATATGAGGGAGAGGGTAGATTTAGTTGATATTCGATGGAAGAGAAGCAAGCACATGCAACTCAAAAAGCATCCCCTTCTATATTATTTTGGCTATACATGTGATTATATCACTTCACTAAATATATAAACAACTTTGATTTTTAAGAAGTGTTCGTGTATTTTGTTAAATGTGTATGTAGACATGCAAATGCATAGTGTACACATAATGTAGTAATTGTTTCTCCACTTTTATATGTAACTTGAACGGACAAAGAAAAGAAAAATAATACTATTGTTGTTATAGTAGCCATGTGACATGGTACATCATTACTTCTGCCGTCATTTCATTCTTTCCATTTCCACTTTGTCCATGTGTGATTCACACCCTTTAAAAGGCCACTACATCTTCTTCGACATGCACATGCAACTAAATTATATTCCCTTATATATTATTTTAGCTATACATGTAGTTAGAGTACTTGAATAAAGATATAAACAACTCTGATTTGAAAAAAACTATTCATATACTTTTGTATATTAAGAATTATATTCATTCATGCACAACCAAAGAGATTGTATGTACTTATTCAACTAAATGGAAATATAAAAAATAAGCCAAATTATATTCTATAATATCATAATTGAAGATAACCCATCAACATCATCTCCCTCTTTCACTGACATGCACATGTAGCCGCGGTTTTGCATGCTGATATGAGAGAAAGGGTAGAGTTGGTTAATATTTGATGACATAGAGACATGTAACTCAACTATATTTTCTACTATATATAAGGGTTCTGGAAATATAAAATAATGCATATAATGTTGTATGATTTAGAATAAATGGCGAGTTTACCATACAAGTGGCAACAATATTACGACACGTTATTTTCAAAAAGCATTCCCTTTTATATTATTTTGGCTATACACATGATCATAGAACTTCAATAAATACATAAACAACTTTATCTTTAATTTTTAAATGTATATGTAGACATACAAATGCATAATGTAGTCGTATTGTAATAATTGTTCCTCCACTTTTATATGTTGTTTGAATGGACAAAGAAAAAAACAATTGCTATTTTAGTAGCCATGTGATATAGTAGTTCCTTGGCGAAATCATATGTATGTTGTTTCAATATAAGAGTTAATGATTTGATGTGGCGTGTCACTACTACAATATTGACCTAAGGAAGCGGTCAATAACTGCTACAATAAGTATACAAAATGCTGCCTTACGTCTAATGTAGCGGTTTCTAACCGCTTCATCTGCTCGCGCTGCATTAGACCTAATGAAGCGGTTTTTGCAAGCTAATGCAGCGGTTGTTGTGACACCTATTGCAGCGGTTGTTGTGACTTATTGCAGCGGTTGTTTGATCAATTGCAGCGGTCATTATTACCTATAGCAGCGGTTATGGTCACCTATTGCACCGTTGTGATTATCTATTGCAGCGGTTGTGGTTACGTATTGCAGCGGTTCTTTTAACTTATTGCAGCGGTTGTGATTATCTATTGTTGCGATTATAATTACCTAATGCAGCGGTTGTGGTTACCTATTGCAGCAGTTGTGATTACCAATTGCAGCAGTTGTTGATCTAATGAAGCACTTTTCAGATTTTTTTTTGTCGCGGGTTTAAATCCTATTACAGCGGTTGTATTTTTGCATTAATTATATATATCCATAATAATTTTTGCTGATATATATATACATATTTTCCCTGTTTAAAAAATGCAATATTATACTAAAATTTCATTCATTATATAAGAAGAAACTTGTTGGTTACAATATATAAGTGCATAGCTTGCCAAAGTCTACCTACTACCTAGTTACTATACAAAAAACCAAGTCAATAAATATATAGAGTTGGCTTGTGCTAATTAACACACCAAGTGTTAGCTAGAGGTGCTAATATACCAAAATTATGGACCAAAATCAAAGTATCATTATCCTAAAAAGTAGACATGTTAATCCTATACCGCTAATATCCATGTTTTCTTGCTTGTCCAATAAAATCAAAAACCTGCAAAAAAAAATTAAAATAACCAATGTATAAGATTAATCCCTCCTAACTAAGGTAAATTAATTCTACTCAACAACAATATACTAACTATATGAATGAATCTACAAACATATATATTTCACTCAATAACACCAACAATTGATAAGTACAATTCAAAAGAAAACTGAAATGTTATTTTTTTGCTGAAACCACTTCAGACTATTGTTTTCCCCTTTAAATCATTACATGATTCTTAGACACTAATGCATCTTGACATCCAGCTCCACGTGAAACTAGATTTTACTCAACAGTAACACCAACAATCCCTCAAGCAAACATATTCTAAATATAGCTACAAACAACCTCAAGAAATACTTGAAAACATACCTTCATGTAACATCGTCCCTCTTTACACATCCACTGAGTAATTCACATAGCTTCTGTCCCCTCAAATTCATCGACATGGTCCCTAAAAATCAACACAAAAATATAAGGAACTCAAACATGCTTATGGTTTGACTTTAAATGATTAATCTAACTCATCTAATTGAATTAGCATTAGAACTAGATGCATTGTCTTCGCTTGTAGGGAAGTAAGGTATAAGAACATCCCTTCCCTGATTGGCTTCTCGTATCTTTGATATGATATAAGAGAGTTTTTGATCCACTTGTTCAGCTACTGTTTTTTCCATTTGTTGTGTGATGCTATCGAGGAACACCAAAGGAATCTTGTATGGGGTCTTGGGATCCTTGCTCTTCAAACTTGACTTTGTGACACCTAGTCCATACATACGCAAGCGCCCACTATTCATTCAATTGTCTTAGAACAAAATAATCTACCAAATTGCACTAGAGACAAAAACATATTCAATGGATGCATATGCTATGATTACATAAAGCTGACTATTCATTCAATTGAATAAGGCACATGTCATCATTGAGTTCACCTACATATGAAGCTAAGACAAGTTGGTTCTAGTTTTGACTTTGGAATTTTAGACGATTAATAAAGTTATAACTAATTTACTGAAGGCATATCAACACAAAAAATGTCAACTTATATGACACGAGCAGAAACAATTTGGACCCAGCAGAGTTGTCAATTCAAAAGCTTCTAGTTACCTGGGCCAGTTATCAATCTCGAGCCACCAATTGCTGATGGTGGTTGTGGTGCACGACATTGTGGTTGATGTTGATGGTACTACTCTTGCTTTTGCAAAGCTATTGCGAAGTGAAAATCTGAACTATAACGAAAACCCACACCTAGTATGCAAAAGAGAAGAGAGTAACTAAGTGAGAAAGAAAATTGCAGAGAAACCCTTGTATGAACTATTGAAATGTAACATTCCTAAAAGTTTCAAGGCCTGTGAAAGTAATGATTATGGAACAAAAGAATTCAGCAGAAAAAAAAGCAGCATCACATCACAATTTGACAAGAGAAGAGTAAATATGAGTTCATTTGTGATGCAACAGGACTTTTCTTTTACGTTCTTTTTTAAATAATTGTGAAACTACAACTTAATAAAAAAAAAGAAAATATATATATGCATTCATGTTTTTTAAGTCTCTAGTAGATGAAGAACAATCACAATTTGACAATTAGCATGCAGCTGAACATGATTTTTATTTTTATTTTATAGATGAACAAGTTCCAGATAGATTATACAATTCCTCTTGGTTATTGCTAGCTGGTTACGTGTTGCATAAATTACAAAACAAGAGTGCCTCTGTTTGTGACATAGTATAGGATTAATACGGAGTAAGAAACAACAAAAATGTATCCTTTTTTTTGTCAAAAGAATGCATCTGTTTATGACATAGTATAATATTCTCTTATGCAGTTGTTATCATAAAATAAGCAACTACTTTTCTACTTACACATAAACTTCTGAAAGCAACCTTCTACTGGAATGGATTAGAAACAAAGTGACTTACATACTTGTTGCATTTGCAAAGTAACTTTTCTTACCCTGATGTTATGGGTTATCTTGATAGTTGATTTTATAGGCAAGAATTGTTCACTTATGTCTTTGAATTAAGAAAGTCTATGGTACTAGTCAAAGCACAAAGACCAAAGCTTTCACCATAATTTTAGGGGTTTGGAATTGATTAGATTTCAAGCTATGTATTTGACAGCCATTGGTCATCCTATTGAGGCTCGCGAAAGTTCAGTTGCCCATTCCCCCCCCAAAAAAAAAAACTCAGTTGCCCATTCCCACCAAAAAGAAAAAGTTCAGTTGCCCAAAATTCTGAATATAGGATAAGAAAACATACTGCATTTCCATTTCAAGTTGGTTAGTCTCTTGTGCAGCAACCTCCCTACCGTGTGAACAAAGGGAGAAAAAAAAATCAGTATCTCCAAATAACATAACTTCTACGAGTATGAATTATGGTATTGTAATATGTAGATATAAGTAGGCTACAATGGAAAAAGTATCATTTTTCAAAAGCAGAAGCACAACCCTAAAGAACTATTCAGAACAACCATACTACTCAACAAGGTTGGAAGATAAAACATGAATATTGATTCAGTCGATGCAGTTTTTGTTCGCTGAATACTTAAAATTTACAAACAAATGTAGAGCTTAAGGATCAAACAAATGTACAGTTTGTCAACAAGAGTTAAGAGTGGAACAGAATTGCTGACGGCAGCGGCGATGCTGCATACGACGACAGAAGAAGAGGAACAATGGCGGCAGCGGTGGTGCTGCATATGGTGGCAAAGGAAGAGAATCGATGGCGGCACTGGTTAGTCGAGAGCCCGCGCGACCTTGAGTATAATTAATTTTCTGTCTTCTGAAGTGGGGAGAAACAATTAGGGCACGGATAAAAGCGCGCCACATAACCACTGCAATAGGTCTTTGAAACCGCTTCAATATGATTTCTTTTTTAATTCATAAATCGCTGCATTAGGTCCAAAAAACCGCTTCATTAGATCATATTATACAACCGCTACAACAAGCGCTGCTTTTTGACTAAACCGCTAATACTAACCGCTGCATTACATAAAACCGCCGCAAAAACCGCTACAATAGGTGAACCGCTACCCTGAACCGCTTCCTAATCATACAACCGCTGCCTTTAACCGTTTCATTTGCTCAATATTATAGTAGTGAAAACTTATCACCGACGCTCTTGCCAACCCAGGCGTCGCTCGCCGCAAGCACTCTACAACGCCCAAGTCCACCTAAGGCCATGTAGCACCTGAGCCACTTTCTACCGACCATCCCGACAACTATGGACCTCTATGGTCCTATGCCGACCCCTCAAGGTGGGATCGCCGAGGAAAGAGCCTGTTTGCCTGGTCGACGCCTCACCCGTTATCAACTCCCCGACTCTACTAGGGTGCCTATATCAAGTGGAGGCCATGACACACCCCCCGGCATGATCAACTGAGCCCGATCATGTAGACCCCAATCTAGACTCATGGAGAGACTAATGGCTCAAGAAGCGCCGAGAGAACTTTAGGTTGGCTTGGTGACTTTGCTCATGGTCCAACCGTTTAAAGAATGTTGGCTATCTTCCAATTGGCTCGTGCCTTTTGCGTGATATTTTTATGAGGACTTTATTCTGATGTTATCTATCATGTGTCATAAATTCAAAAAGATAGGCAATCTATGCCAATGCTCTCACCGATGCTCCTGTCATAGGCCCTTCGTGACGCCTAATTCCAGCTAAGGCCATGGACCGCCTGAGCCACTTTCCATCGAGCATCCCTACGACTATAGACCTCCATGGTCCTAGGCTAACCCATCAAGGTGGGAGCACCGAGGAAAGATCCCGTTTGCCTGGTCGACGCCTCACTCGTTATCAACTCCCCGACTCTACTAGGGTTCCTACATCAAGTGGAGGCCATGACCCACCCCCCCCCCCCCCCCCCCCCCGGCGTGATGACCCGAGCCCGACCATATAGACTCCAATCTAGACTCATGGAGGAACTAATGGCTCATGAAACGCCGAGAGAAGTTCAGGTTGGCTCAGTGACTTTGCTCGTGGTCCAACCGTTTGAAGAATAAAGGCTATCATCCAATTAGCTCGTGCCTTTTGCATGATATTTTTATGAGCACTTTCTTATGATGTTATCTATCACATGTCATAGATTCATTAAGATATGCAAATTATGCCAATGTCCTCACCGACGCTCTTGCCAACCCCGGCGTCGCTCACCGTAAGCCCTCCGTGACGCCCAAGTCCAGCTAAGGCCATGGACCACCTGAGCCACTTTCCACTTGGCATCCCGGTGAGTATAGACCTTCATGGTCTTATTCTAACCCCTTCAAGGTGGGAGCGCCGAGGAAATATCCCGTTTGCCTGGTCGACACCTCACCCGTTATCAACTCCCCGACTCTACTAGGGTTCCTACATCAAGTGGAGGCCATGACCCACCCCCCGGCATGATCACCCGAGCCCAATCATATAGACTCCAATCTAGACTCATGGAGGGATTAATGGCTCAAGAAGCACCGAGAGAATTTTAGGTTGGCTTAGTAACTTTGCTCGTGGTCCAACCGTTTGAAAAATGAAGGCTATCTTCCAATTGGCTCGTGCCTTTTGCATGATATGTTTATGAGAACTTTATTATGATGTTATCTATGATGTGTCATAAATTCAATAAGAAAGGCAAATTATGCTAATGCCCTCACCGACGCACCTGCCAACCCCGACGTCGCTCGCCGCAGGCCCTCTGTGACGCCCATGTCCAGCTAAGGCCATGGACCACCTGAGCCACTTTCCATTGGGCATCCCATCGACTATAGACCTCCATGGTCTTATTCCAACCCCTCAAGGTGGGAGCGCCGAGGAAAGATCCCGTTTGCCTAGTCGACGGCTCACCCGTTATCAACTCCTCGACTCTGGTAGGGTTTCTACATCAAGTGGAGGCCATGACCCACTCCCCAGTGTGATCACCTGAGCCCGATAATGTAGACTCTTATCTAGACTCAAAGAGGGACTAATGGCTCAGAAAGCGCTGAGAGAAGTTCAGGTTGGCTCGGTGACTTTGCTCGTGGTCCAACCGTTTGTGCTTGTAGGCCATGTCATTTCGATTTCATTCATACACCCTTGAGAATATTACATGTATAGTAAGTATGCAACATGGTACTTGTAAAGTGTATATGTAGACATGCAAATGCATAATGTACATGTGTGCTAGATATTAAGTATCACATGGCCTACACAAATGTACTTTTCAAAACATAAAAGATAAGCTATAAAGCTTGGTCTAAAGTCTATCACATACTTGTGTTAATATATCCAAAAAACTTGTTGCTTTAACACAACTGTCGTCTTGGAAAAGTAGGCATGTGACAAGTATGTTGTTTATATTCCTCATGGTCTCATTTTTGATCTTCTGGCCGCAACCACAGTCTTGCGAAAAGGTAGAAATACTTCATATTTGGTTGGAGCATTGTGAACCGTAGTGACGTAGCCTAACCACCATCCACTGTGATCCCATATATCTACTGACTCGTCGATAGCGTACGACTCCTGGAAGAAAATAGCTGGTGGTTGTTTTATTTTGCAAACTGGCAATGTTTCACAGAGCCTTATTCCAAGATTCAGGTCAACAAGGTTGATGTACCTCATCGTCTCCTCGTATGAGGACCTTATAAGGTTCTTATCTAAATCGACGATTTCGGCAGGAACACCTAACATGTAGAAGGTATCTGCCATTCCAATCTGACATAGATCATATTGAAATGAGGTAGAAACATATGAAAGAAATGTATATCATAATGAAATAAAGTGAAAATATGTAAATGAAGTATAAAAGTACATCATAACAAAATGAAGTACAAATATTCAACATACTTAAGAATTACTTGCATGTGTGTAAGTCTTGACCAAAGAGAGCAAATTTGTTGACACAAGTCAATACTTTGAATAATTAAGGTATATATAGGGGTTGTGCAAGTGTAAATGATGCATATGATGTAACACCCCCAAATATTTCCTTGAAAGTATTACCGCCGGTGACCTCAGATTACACATCTGGGGTCACCCAAGGCTTTAACCAATTTATAACAATCATATAACAACACAAAACTTTATTAAATACTCATATATTATTTAAACCAAAGTCACGAATTACATCTGTAAATGTCAAATACGACCAAATACGGAATTGTTTCAATACAGCGGAAGTCTTTTAAATAATTAAACATCATAATGGGCCTTGATCTGTGCGATCTCACACCTAGGATCTTCAACCTTGAAAAACTCTTTAAACCTCCATCTGCCTTCAACATTGTGTACTAGCCTTCGCGAAAAGGAAGTTTTCCTGATGTGCCGTATGAGATGGATGACACCAGCCAACCATGCAAAGGAAATAACCGGTTGGTTAGTCTAATGAAAGACTATGCAAGGGTAAAATAGAAAAAGGTTCTAAGTAGTCGTATTAGGTTACACCTGTCGTTTCTCGAATAATAACCGATGACGACAGTGAACCTCAACACTTCTACGGAAACATACGAAAAGGTATGAACAAGAGAAGACTCCAAAAGAGTGAGTCTTATGGGAAACGTATGAAGAGAAGACTCCAAAAGATTGAGTCTTAACGGATAGTATGACAAGTGTTTGGGAACGTTATAGTTTCACACAAGCATTTAAAACGACTTGATCATTTGGGTCCACGACCAACCTCACTGCATAATGCGAATTCAGATTTGGAAGGAAGACTTACTCTAACCGAAGTCCGAGCGGGTTCCAAGTTGTACTTCTCGCCCGAAGGTTCATTAATTATGTGCATAATCGCACTTATCTTCTTTAATTCTAAAACTTATATTCACGTTAAAGCTTTTATAATATGTCATCTCGATACGAGAGATATCTTGGGGAATAAATTCTGATTGTCGGCACAAGCTGTGTGCACCTACCCCGAGTAAGGGTACAGTCATGACCAGGGAAAGTACTAGGGCAAAAATCCTCCTAATACCAGTTATAAAGAAACGACTAGACCTCGCGAGGTACATAGCGTTCCTACGAATACTCGTTCTAACTATACAGTTAAAACCACATAATAATCCACACCAATACCATCATGGTAATAACAGATATAATAGCATTGTTTCTAGCAATATATACAACCTATTATAATATCACATTTTAATCATTTATTTATAAAAATTGTTCCCAAACGAAAACAGCATTTCATCCCAATTTAATTAACAACTAAAATAATTGATAATTAACGAAACGTGGAATGATAGCAAGAGCGAACCGCCACTTGCCTTGATTAGACGAACGAAGATTTGCGGGTCGGGAATACTGGACACGAACTCAACAGCTTACTGGAAAATCCCATCGAAGCCCACCGACGTTCCAAGGTCCATTCCGACGACGCACGCAAAATGAGGCATAAATATCTAAATTAGATATGGCACGAATCTATACAAAACAAAGGGAAATAGGCTATGCCACGGCCGCAATGGTTATGGCCGCGATCGTGGTGTTCATAGCCGTGGTCGCGGTCCTCCCTCCCGACGCGACTCTAAATCGGATCGAGGCTCACCGATTGACGACGATCGACTTGGACGAGGCTCGCTGCAACTTCCACCACCACGACACCTCCAATGCACCACTTCCAACCACCCAAAAGCTCTGGCGAACAACTCCGGCGTGGGCAAACTACGGCGACGACGAAACGAGAGAGTGAGAGATTGAGATCGGAATTGGATGAAGAATCCGTGGGCTGGAGCCTCCTTTTATAGAGTCACAGGAGCCCAACGCCGGACAGACGAAGTAATCCAAGTTCCCCCAACGACAACGTTACGAAACGTGGGGAAATTCCGACCGGCGCTCTCGGATAAGATAGATGAAGACGATGATTAGCAGAGGCCCGCGATCGCAGGTTCAAAACCGCGATCGCGGTTGCCAGCAGGCAAAACCGCGGTCGCGGCACATCCGTGGTCGCGCCTCTGGGTCTCTGGTCGCGGTTGTCCTCTCGCGGTTCTTGCTAGAATCTTATTTATAACACTTTTAAAAATATTCTAAGACCCAAAGCATACCAACGTGTAGTAATACGTTCAAAGAGATCATTACAGAATGAGGGTTGGGAAAATTACCCAAATACCCTTACAGAATTTGAGGGGTATACATCACTTCCTCCTTAAAAAAAAGTTTCGACCCCGAAACTTGGCCGAAAAACAGCTCGAAAAAGAGGGATACTACATCACCGCCCCCTTAAAAAGGTTTCGACCCCGAAACTAGGCCGAAAATAGATCGGGAAAATGACTAAGCATATGAGCCTCAGTCTCCCAGGTTTCCCAAGTGACCTCTTCAGATCCAAACTTGGACCACAAAATCCGTACTAATGGTACCACCTTGTTCCTCAAGTGCTTCTCTCGGCGTTCTAGAATACGCACAGGTATCTCCTCGTAGGTACCATTTGCCTGAATCTCGATGTCTTCATAATTCAACACATGAGATGCATCTGGCACGTACTTTCTCAGCAAAGACACGTGGAACACGTTATGCATTGGATGCGCTGATGGCGGCAATGCTAAACGATACGCTAGGGACCCCACTCTGTCAAGGATCTCAAACGGTCCCACGTAGCGAAGGTTAAGCTTCTCACACTTGCCGAACCTGAACATACCCTTGGATGGCGACACCCTGACAAATACCTTGTCACCAACCTCAAACTCTACACTCATGCGCTTCCGATCCGCATAGGACTTTTGTCGACTCTGAGCTGTCAACATCCTCTATCTGATCAAAGCGATGTCCGAGGCAGTCCTTTCGACTAACTCCGGTCCGAGCAGAATCTTATCGGCATTCTTGTTGAATTCCTTAGGTTTTGATGGTAACAAACATTCAACTGATATGGATACTAAGTGTTTCAGGAACAAAGACAGTTATCTCAGGGAACCATTGCAGTGAAGGATCGCAGAGGGAACAAAGCTCTTTTCATGTTGACGTGACTAAAAGATGCACAAGCAAATGTCGTTAATTAGCCTTATCAAAGTAAATTATCCTAACAAACCCACTAAACAGAAGTATAGTAGACAAGTAAGGGTCGATCCCACAGAGAAGGTTTGATGTAGTATGCAGCCGTGAATGACAAGTAACACAAACGGGGGTTTAGTTATCAAGAAAGTAAACAAGTGAAGCAAACAAGTCTGATTTATGTAGGAAGAAAATATAATAAGGGAAAGTAGTCCCACTAGAGCGAAATCCACAATACAGAGATAGAGTTTGATCACTGAAATCTATTTCGTCCAAGTTCTTTTAATTATCCTGATAGTCGTTCCCACCCTGATCTTGAGTACTATTGATTCTCACAGTTGTCAATAGACTTATTACTACGCTAATGATAAAGTACCACTGATTCTCACAGTTGTCAGCGTACTTTAGCACCAACACAGCAATAACAATGCACACAAAGATATAGGATACATGTAAGTAGAAAGACGTACAAGTACTCACTCCCCTACTTAGCATGCAATCGATTCTCACTCACAATTGTACGCTCGGAACCCCTATACGCACAATTGTGTTTGCCACTAGATATGCATTCGGAACCCCTATATGCAATCCTAGCAATTGATAAAACGTATTCAACCTAGTTGATCAGGCTAAGAAGAATAACAAGAAATCAAGATCAATATAACCAAGAGAATCAATCCGATACAAATAAGGATAAGAACAAGGAATAGAAATCTCACAAACACATCAACTGTACTGCTTCAATCGTCTAGCAGAACAAAGTTGAGGTTAGTTCTCCATCAAAGGGGATGAAAAACTAAGAAAAGTAAAAACGATGATAACAAATAATCCAAGTCTCCGTAATAGTGTGTCTGTCGTAGTGTGTCCTCCTCTTAACCTAGAAAGAGGGCTTAAATAGTCTTAACAAACTAGGTTAAACTAAAGCGGAATTTAAAGGAAACAGAATAATAATAAAATAAAGTCTCAAACATAAAAGGAAAGAAAATCGTCTCTGGTGCGAGGTCATTAAGCACAGCCACCGCGGGGCGGCGAATTCCACCGCGAGGCATCGAACTTCCACCGTGGGGTGGTGGCATCCTCTGGCGTGGGCTCCATCTTCACTGAGAGTCACCGCCGGGCCGCGGTACTTCTGACGCGGGGCGGCGAACTCAATTCTCCAGCTCTCTTCTTCTCTGCTCCTGCTGCCCTTCAATCCTACCAAGTGTTGGTAGTCTTCTCCATGAATGCTCCAGCAGCTCCATCCATCCTCATGCTTCATCTAATCTGCAAATCCTTGAATTTCTTCACTTCTCTCCATAACATCTGGATTGCAGACTTAGCACCAAAACTCATCTAAAACCTCTCCAAATCATGCTAATAATTGCTAGTAAAGATGTATGAAATAACACCTATCAAATTCCCCCATACTTAGACCTTTACTTGTCCCGAGTAAACTAAAGAAAAGTTCACTCTCTAAATCAACACCAAGGCCTCAGGAAGTATAAGACAATATGACACTAGCAATTACAGCATATCAACAATAAGCTCCAGACAACCAAAGCAGGTGATGCAAAGATAAACTAATCCTAACTCCAATCTAGCTCCTTATCGCTCCAAAGTGGCCTACCCGAGTCCTCCTTATGGCTCCCCTTCTTATGACGCCTCGCCAAGAAATATAGAGAAATCCTAGAATCACTCTTCTTCTTTTACGCTCATTTTGCCTAGGCTCCCTTTCGGGTTTTCACCTAGCCACTCATTTCATTTTGCTAGATATCTCACATATACTTGTATCACTCCGGTCCAATTTTGCCCTGGTCTATACCAGTCGGACTACCTGCTTTTTACCTGGACCGCCCTTTCGGGTTTTCAGTCCATCCCAGGATTTTGGTTGCCTTTTTACCTTCTTTTTTTTTGAAATGCAGAAACAAACAACGACAAATGCAGAAACAAAATTATTTACACTGGCTAGATGGAAAGCAAGATAGCAAGTCTATATCCCTCCCCCATACTTAAACCGAGCATTGTCCTCAATGTAGAAAAGAGAACATCAAATCAAATAGGGGAAGAAGAAAAAATAAACTCAATGTGGACCTGAGGGTGGTGGTGGGTACATCCCAAAATAGTCTCTCATATTGGCGTCCATGGTGTCCAGACGCTCATCTACATCAGCACGGAATTGGGTCTGCCAAGTGTGCAGACCGTTATCTATCTGGGAGTTCCACTGATCCTGGCGCATTGAGAACGCATCCCATCTAGAATACAACTCCTGCCAGGGTACGACAGGACCGTATGAAGACGAAGGCGCCTCAAACTGGGTAGACATGGGGTCGTCCCCACCCACGGAATCAGCGGCAACAGCATCACAACCACCACTAGGGCCCTCCCCAAACGGACCTGAAGGACCGACAGTAGGGGCATCATCGGTCAGCATCTGGCTATCACTGGGAATCCACCAACCCGCGTATGAAGGCGAGTAGGCAAAATCCTGTGGAACAATCAAAATGTGGCCCTCATAGGACGACCAGACCAAATCGCCATCTTGTCCCAGTGGTTTCATCATGAAGCACACCTTCATGTGCGCTAAATCATACACCGCGTAGGCAACAGGCCGAGAAATCTGATCGCAAGCAATCACGTTAGCACAAAGGAGTGTAATCAGACCACCTCCACAAATATCACGTGGCTCGCCATCACGAATCCTCTTCAAGGAACCCAAGAAAAGGGTAGCCCAACACGGCGTATACTCGACAGTCCCCAAGATGCTCATAAACCACTGGAAGTCCTTCAGAGGGACCTTCCCATCGTCTGCATGGCCAAAGAAATCTCTCATCATCACCTTGTGGATCAACCGCAGACACGGGTTCACCAACTTGGAATTCACTTCCTGACCCTTCCTGAAACTTCTGCCCGTAGCAGCCCGCCAGAACTCCATCATCTCGGACTCGTGAATACCACCAGACCACCCATCGGTTGGGTTCTTCGTGATACCCAAGGCTTCATGCACCAACTTCAGAGATAAGTAGTAATCACGCCCATTGTATGTGAACATGATCTTGCGCAGATGCCTATCGTCCGAGTCATTGGTGAGCCTCCTGAAAGAGGCAATAAACTGGTAGCACAGCTCTGGATACGCAGGGGTAGCCTTGTCCAGAAAATTTCCTAACCCACACTGTGTCAAGCACATGGACACACATGCCAACAGTCCCAATTGCTCCAAAGTCGGCTTATGGAAAAACTTCGAAGCCAACACCTTCCTCTCCTTCACCACATTATAAACCTCACTCACATCCTTAGTCGACACTTTCTTCTTGCCTCTAGATGCCATAAGTAGAAAATTGAGGTGCTCAAAGCAAGGCAAACTAGAGAACTTACAAACAAGCAAACACGCAGCCTGGAGAGTCTCAGCGCGGGGCGGTGGGGTCGCGGCAAGAAACTATGAGCTATAGCCGGGTCGCGGCGAAGACGGCGCGGGGCGGTAGCAGCAGCGACGCGAAGCGGGGGCAGCGTGAGGCGGAGCGACGGCGAGGTGGGATTAACGCGACGCGGTGGGGTTGTGTTTGGGCTTTTTTGCGAGGCTAGATTCCAAATTGGGGACTTAGGGCTAGATTTGACTCAAGGTTGACAGGGATTTGGGGGAGATAGAGGGGAATAGAGGTGAGAGCTTGAAGGAGGCGTTGGAATGGGGGTTAGATAGTGGGGTTAGGTCAGGGAAATAGAAAGGAAAAAGGGATGATGGGCCGGTCATACACCATGGCCCAAAAGAGAAATCTTGGCCCACCAGAGGGAACTCAATCCGTCAAAACCTTAGTTACCACTTAAGAAATAAGCTTTTACTCACCCGTTTAAGGTTTTTTCGGGGCCCATTATTCTTGCTTTTTTTTATAAAAAAAAAAGTCGAGAGGTTATACCTGACCTCCACCGCGGGGCGGTGAACTCCGCCGCGGGGCGGTAAAGAACGCCACAGAGCGGTGAGACTGGCTGGGTACCACATCTCTTCTCGGGTTTACTTTCGCACCTGTAATGTGAGTAACAGGCGAACGAAACAAGGGAAAATAAACTATGAAAATAATCTAATTAAAGGAAAGAAATCAAAGAAGGACTAACACGGGTTGCCTCCCGGACATCGCCTTGGTTATCGTCGTTGGCTCGACGTAGTGCAGATCCTTCACCATTTAGAGTAGGGTCCCCTTGGAATCCTCCTACTCGTCTCTTCCTGTGGAGACCTCTCATGAAAAGGTTTAAACCTTAGACCATGTTCCCTCTTTGCCATTGACTCCATATGTGCTTCCTTTGGAGTGTCTCCCCCATACTTAGAACGATGTGGGGGCTGATATGGCTTGACCTAAATATGCTGCATGTCACTAAATAGAGGCTTACAGCCTTGTATAGTTAGTGCAGGGGGGCTAGCGCCCAAAGTAGAGGGAATAGAACTTCCTACATCTTCTAGCAGGACATCACCAACACGCACTTCGTACAACTCAATAGGTCCTTTATTAGTGGAACACTCAATTACGGTCTCAACTGCATTAGTTTTAACGTTTTCATGCATGGAACTATCAATATCAATAATGCAGAGAGGGGTGGACACTTCAATGGAATTGGTTGTATGAATATTATGTTCAAATATAATTCCATCAAATTCCATAGTCAAAGTTCCATTATCTACATCAATCTTTGTCATGGAAGTCTTCATAAAAGGTCGTCCGAGCATAACAGGGGCAACTTGTTCATCATAATCCATGTCCATAACAAAGAAATCAGCAGGGAAAATCAAAGAACCTATCTTGACAAGAACATCTTCCACTATACCCTTAGGGGGCACACATGATCCATCAGCAAGTTGTATGACAATATTAGAATCATGCAAGGGTCCTAATTCCAATTTTTCAATCAATGAATAGGGTAGAACGTTAATTGAAGCACCCAGGTCTAGTAGTGCTTTCTCAAAAAGATGCCCACCTATGATGATAGGAATCGTAAAAGTACCTGGATCCTTGCATTTTGCGGGCAGACGCTTCTGAACTACCGCTGAGACTTGTGCACCACTGGACTCTTCTTCTGGGTCTTCTGCTTTTGAGTCCTCTTCACCGTGCATAGCTCCTTTAAGAACTTGGCGTATTTCGGGATAGCTTTTATAAGCTTGAGCAAGGGAATGTTCACCTCACAGTTCTGAAATGTCTCGAACAGGTCACTGTCGTCGACAACTCTCTTTGCCTTCAGCGCCTCGGGAAAAGGTGCTGGGGGTTTCTCCGAACCGAGAGGCGGGAACGCGGGGCAAATGTAAGTCTCTTCAGCGGAGACAGATCTTTGTGGGCCAGGTGGTGGCAAGCCCACCGCGGGGCGTGAGTCAACGCCGTGGGGCGGTGGGGTCGCAGTGGCTTTACTGGGTTCAGGCACCGGGTCACGGTGGAGTCTGCTGTGGGGCGGTGTCAATGGCATTTCTTTACTGGCTCCTTCCCCCATTTCTGGCCGGGTCGCGGTGGGGTCTGCCGCGGGGCGGTCGGTGATTTCTTCTTTCTCGAACTCGTTCTCCACTTCAGCATTGGGAGCAACGATCAACTTCTTACCACTTCTGAGCGTGATAGCACTCACGTTCTCTCTGGGGTTCACCGTGGTCTGGGATGGTAGGGAATTTGATGCCCTGTGGTTAATCTTGGTCATCTCATCGGCTAACTGACCAATCTGCCTCTCCATGTTCTTGATACTCGACTCAGTAGCCTGCATATGTGTGGCAAAGTGCTGAGTCAGAGTCTTTAGCATGTCCTCAGTAGAAGCTCCAGATGTTTGGCCCTGGGGCCTCTGTTGATAAGGGGCTCTCTGCTGGTGCTGTTGTTGTGCCGGATGGTACTGCTGTTGCTGCACTGGCTATTGACTACCTTGAGGGTCACTCCATCTAAAGCCTGGGTGGTCACGCCCTCTCTGATTGTAATTGGGCTGTCCACCGTATTGTGGTCTAGGGGGTCCGTAACCTCCTACAACATTTACTTCAACAACCCTTTCCTCTTGCAGCTGGGGACAGGTGTCGGTATGGTGGGACTGGTTAGAGCAAAGTCCACACGCTTTAACTTGTTGAGGGGACCTTCCTCCATTCCTCTCCAACCCATCCCGACCCCATTGATAAGGAGATGGAGGAGATGCCCCGTCAAGAGACCCCGGTCACAGTTGAGGAGCACTTTGCTGTGAAGGAGAAGATTCAGTCGGTTGTGCGAGACCTTAACAAGGAACTGGTTGAGGAAGTTGATGAGGAGGAGCCCCCAAAGGCTCCTAAGACTTCTGGCAGGGTGAAGACTGCATGCTCCTCCAAGCGGAAGACACGCTCTCAGAGGAAGTCTGAGAAGACGATAATGGTCAGCTCCGATGAGGAGTCAGTACCCCTCTCGGGGAACAAGGCAAAGAAAGCCAAGTTGTATGCCGCTCCTGTCCGTCAAAGCCAACGTCGTCAGCCGGCCAAAGCCAAAGGAAAGGTGGCGGCTGATGATGTTAAAGACATGAGCCACAAGTCGGTGGTCAAGGAGCTGCGAGTCGTCCCTGAGTTCCTACTGGAGAACCATCTGGAAGGGGTGCATGATCTGTTGGAGACCCAAAAATGGGGCAATCTATTTGTGGAGGAAAAGGAGATGGATGAGGTGATGCTAAGGGAGTTCTACTCTACCTACTCGATGAACCGACTGATGCCAAAAGCGGACATCTCTGAGATGTCGAGATCAACACTCCCCTAAAGGTTCTCAATACCAGCAACAGCCAACACAACATCTGAGTAGGCAAAGTCCTTCGGCCACCTTCCTTTTGGGTATTCTCCATACCTTTCATGTGGAACACCCAGAGCAACACCAAGCTCAATACTTGAGAACATGTGGACCTGCCCTTCCATCTTGTAACTCCCCAGAACAACGTGGGGGCGAACTTCCATCGAGTAGGTAGAGTAGAACTCCCTTAGCATCACCTCATCCATCTCCTTTTCCTCCACAAATAGATTGCCCCATTTTTGGGTCTCCAACAGATCATGCACCCCTTCCAGATGGTTCTCCAATAGGAACTCAGGGACGACTCGCAGCTCCTTGACCACCGACTTGTGGCTCATGTCTTTAACATCATCAGCCGCCACCTTTCCTTTGGCTTTGGCCGGCTGACGACGTTGGCTTTGACGGACAGGAGCGGCATACACCTTGGCTTTCTTTGCCTTGTTCCCCGAGAGGGGTACTGACTCCTCATCGGAGCTGACCATTATCGTCTTCTCAGACTTCCTCTGAGAGCGTGTCTTCCGCTTGGAGGAGCAGGCAGTCTTCACCCTGCCAGAAGTCTTAGGAGCCTTTGGGGGCTCCTCCTCATCAACTTCCTCAACCAGTTCCTTGTTAAGGTCTCGCACAACCGACTGAATCTTCTCCTTCACAGCAAAGTGCTCCTCAACTGTGACCGGGGTCTCTTGACGGGGCATCTCCTTCATCTCCTCATCAATGGGGTCGGGATGGGTTGGAGAGGAATGGACTTCCTCTATTTCAGTAGAGGAGATGGCGGTTGGGACGGCTGAAGAGGTTTTGGGGTTAGGGTTTTGTGGAGCGGGGTCTGTGTTTGGGGATACGAAGGGGACCATGGCGAGTTGGTCCTGGGTTGGTGATGGTGGAGGGGTAACAGTGGTGGTTGCCGGAGTGGTGGAGGTGAAAGGTAGGGATTGGGTAATGGCGGCGAGGAGAGCGGGGTCGGTTCCCATGGAGGACAGTTTGGTGAGGAGGGTTTAGAGGTCTTGGGCGATGGTGTTGGGGAGGTTTGAGTTGGAGGCCATTTCTGTGAGAGAGGGAGAGTTATGGGAAGACGAGAGACAGAGAGGAAGGGAGAGATTGCTTGAGGAAGATAAGGAAACAGTGAGGAGGAGACTTACCCGGAGACTCCAATTTATAATCTTCACCGAATCTTCTAGTGTTTCCAAAGATAAATTCAAATCTTTTCAGTTTCCAACAGATAACAATTGCAATCTTCCAACTTCCCAAAATAAAATCAGAATCTCGTCCAAATCCGACTTAGCCAGCCGAATTACCCTTCCCAACTCCTTTCCATCAAATCAGCCATAAATGCTCAACGCGGCCCAACACAGACTTCCATCATTACACCCTGCAAACACACATCACCACAACCTGCAAGTCACAGAAGCCGAATCGTTTTCCCGCCAAACCAAAAAGTAGTAGCGTGTGATGCTGGGGGTTAGTTACGAGAGAGGGTACAAAAGACCATCACACCAAAATATATGATATTTGCGATTGATTTTTACATCATGCCTGAGGGGTCTCCAGTTGTGGATGATAAGAGGGGCTCATTGGAGACTTCAAACATGGCGGTCTAGGTAAGCTGTAGAATCAACTATCATTTGGGCTTATGATGAGGGAACAAAACATCAAGTTGATTCTTTTGGGTTGAAATAAAGCTGATTCATGTGACAAATGATGACATAGAAGATCATGCACGACATTCAGTACATCAAGGAAGTAAAAGCACATATTCAAGTCAAATGTTTAATTAATACCCAAGGAAGAGAATGTATATCAAGACATGAAAGTTCATCTTTCACCATTTACCACGTAATCTAGCCAATCATCGAAGGAACACAACAAATGGACATGTAGTTAGGGGAACAATCTTTCTCGACACAGTGATGTCTTTTCTAGATGTACATGGTACCTGAATTTTCAAACAAGGAACAATTTAGTCATTAAGCCTTTATCCACATCTCCATTTCCTTTACCTTTGCCACCAGGCCTTAGAGTCTCAGATATTCCTGCAGAAGTGAGGTGAGACTCGCTTTGTTCCCTGTCAAGTAACTGACCCTTGTACGAATGAAATACCGGGAACTTTCCTCACTTTATCCTGCACAGAAAGAGTTAGTTCTTGCGAACCCAGACAAGCTTATGCTTTCTGGGCACAGGAGCAACATATCTAATCTTAGGAGGTTCAGCCTTCATTTGCTCTCTAGTAGTGCGAGCAATCTCCTCATTGTGTTGCTTCAGAAGACACTCTTGCTTGTAGTGACCAGAGTGTCCACAATACCAACAGACTCTATGGCACTTTAGATCTGCATACTTGCTCTTACCAGGCCAAATTGTTTTGTTAGCAATCCTTGAATGAAAATCAATATTATTGGACTTACTGCTTTGAGATTGCTTCAACCAGATGGCATGAGCCTTCTGTCCATGGTTTTTGCCCATCCCGACCCCATTGATAAGGAGATGGAGGAGATGCCCCGTCAAGAGACCCCGGTCACAGTTGAGGAGCACTTTGCTGTGAAGGAGAAGATTCAGTCGGTTGTGCGAGACCTTAACAAGGAACTGGTTGAGGAAGTTGATGAGGAGGAGCCCCCAAAGACTCCTAAGACTTCTGGCAGGGTGAAGACTGCCTGCTCCTCCAAGCGGAAGACACGCTCTCAGAGGAAGTCTGAGAAGACGATAATGGTCAGCTCCGATGAGGAGTCAGTACCCCTCTCGGGGAACAAGGCAAAGAAAGCCAAGGTGTATGCCGCTCCTGTCCGTCAAAGCCAACGTCGTCAGCCGGCCAAAGCCAAAGGAAAGGTGGCGGCTGATGATGTTAAAGACATGAGCCACAAGTCGGTGGTCAAGGAGCTGCGAGTCATCCCTGAGTTCCTACTGGAGAACCATCTGGAAGGGGTGCATGATCTGTTGGAGACCCAAAAATGGGGCAATCTATTTGTGGAGGAAAAGGAGATGGATGAGGTGATGCTAAGGGAGTTCTACTCTACCTAATCGATGGAAGTTCGCCCCCACGTTGTTCTGGGGAGTTACAAGATGGAAGGGCAGGTCCACATGTTCTCAAGTATTGAGCTTGGTGTTGCTCTGGGTGTTCCACATGAAAGGTATAGAGAATACCCAAAAGGAAGGTGGCCGAAGGACTTTGCCTACTCAGAGGTTGTGTTGGCTGTTGGTGGTATTGAGAACCTTTAGGGGAGTGTTGATCTCGACATCTCAGAGATGTCCGCTGTCAACAAAGTGTTGTACCACTTCCTCATCAGCAACATCACGCCAAGGGGACAGAAGAGAAACCGGCTTCTAATCTTGGACATTGTCCTACTGTCCCTAATGATGAAGGAGCCCATTAGCCTGCCGAAGATTCTGATGCATCACATGGCCCACGCTAGGAACACTCTCCAGCACGCTCTTCCCTTCCCACGGGTTGTCAAGAAAATCCTTGAATACCTTAAAGTGTACAACCCGTCGGAGGACGTGAGTATCTTCTCCCGCCCGTTCGATGCCAGTAACCTACACAAGATGCAATTTGTTCTTCAAGATGATGAAGGTTGGGTGAAGGTTGAGAGTGCCCCTGCAACTTCTGAGGCAATCGAGGATTCCGAGGCAATGGAGGTTTCTGAGGCCGACAGCTCTGAGGGGGAACTGAACGAGAATTTGTCTCTAGAGAGGGATGTGAGAAGTCTCTGCAAGGATGTGAGATGTCTCATGGCAGATGTGCGCGCGCTTATCTCTCATCACGCATCAGCTCAACCGGCTGGTCACAGTGATGCCTGATCGCTTACCTGCTGTCCTTACCCCTCTTTTGTTCCCTTGCCCATCTACTCCCTCTTAGTTGTTTTTCTTGTTATCTAGTTTGTGTGCCCGGTGTGGCATTTTGACTATGTTTTGATGTTTTGTCTGTCTTGGCAGTGTTTGCATGTTTATAAGTTCTTTTTTTTAATTAATGACTAGGGGTGTTTATGTTTATCTGGCCTTGAATTTTTCCTCTCTAACTCTTTACTGATGTTTTTGATGATGCCAAAAGGGGGAATATGACAGGTAGCATTGGTTGAGGGGGAACAGAACAGGTAAAACGTATTGCTGAACTAAGGGGGAACTAACAGTATCTTAGTGGGAAACCTTTCTCTTCATAACTGTCTTTTTCTTGTATGTATATGCTTTATTATCAAGGGTGTTTGTCACCATCAAAAAGGGGAATTTGTTGAATTCCTTAGGTTTTGATGGTAACAAACATTCAACTGATATGGATACTAAGTGTTTCAGGAACAAAGACAGTTATCTCAGGGAACCATTGCAGTGAAGGATCACAGAGGGAACAAAGCTCTTTTCATGTGCTTTGTTACCTCGCAAGGAACTGAAGTGACGAACGAGATCGAAGCTGTGAATGGAAAGAAGAAATCCAGCATGTTGATTATGGAAACAAATCAAGAAGCACACGCGGTAAAAGATTGAAGACTTCGGCTCCAAGGATCAAACCGGATCGAGAAGATACGGAGAGAGAAAAGCCCGATCCATGTTATCCTAGGAATCTTTCCTTAGATAAGAAATTGGAGAGAGAAGTTTGATATCCTTTCCGATTAGATTAATTAAGGAATTCCTTCCTTAATCAATATGATCGGTTAGGATATTATTCTTAACATAAAATCCTATCTTCTAGTAATCCATTTCAAGAAGATCTTATATTGTTTGATTAGGGTTTAGCCGAAGTTGTATTTTAGGTGAAATGGGGATTCATTTCTAACAACGACGAAGAACGACTTTGAACGACGAAAAAGAAGGAGAAGAGAAAAGAAAGAGAGTGAAGTGTGTGTGAGTCTTTGAGGGTTGAGTTCGGATTCATCGTTGTAGAAGAGGCTTCGAGTCTAGCTGGTTGTTTAGAGGTCGAAGTCCAGGATACAAGTGTAATCGAACAAGAAATCAATAAGACAAGTACATGCTTCAAAATCCTCTCAAGCGGAAGCTTGAAGGTAGTGGTTTTTCCTTGAGAAGCTAGTTTTGCTAATCAGGGTTTCCACTATACATCGTGAGTTCGTTCATTATCTTTCTTGCTGTTTTTAATCCGCTGTGCCTTCTGTGGGAACAAAGCCTTTGTTCCCTCAGACGTAACTCTAACGATCCAACAATTCTCATCCCAACCAATTGGAGATCTGCACTTCCGACCGTACAAAGCCTCGAATGGAGCCATCTTAATGGTAGAATGCCAGCTATTGTTGTACGTGAATTCAATCAGACATAAGCTGTTCTCCCAGCTGGTCGGACGATCAAGTACGCAAGCTCTCAGCATATCTTCCAATGTCTGGATGGTCCTCTCAGACTGCCCATCCGTCTGAGGATGAAACGCAGTACTGAACCTCAACTCAGTTCCCATGCCCTTGTGGAGTTCTTTCCAGAATCTCGACATGAATCGGCCATCACGATCCGATACAATGGTCTTTGGTATACCATGCAAACGGACAATCTCGTGTAGGAACACTTCTGATAGCTTCTGGGTTCCCCATGTTGACCTGATAGCCACAAAGTGAGCACTCTTCGTGAGCCTGTCAATGATCACCCATATAGCATCCTTCTGGTTCTGAGTTTTTGGCAACCCCGTGACGAAGTCCATAGCAATATCCTCCCACTTCCATTCTGGCACTAGGAGAGGTAGCAATTTGCCCCCTGGTCTACGGTGTTCTATCTTGACCTTCTGATAAGTCAAACACTTCGCCACAAATTCTGCTACGTCCCACTTCATATTGGGCCACCAGAATTTTTTCCTGAGGTCTTTGTACATCTTACTGGATCCTGGATGTACAGAATAAGCTGACGAATGGGCCTCCTTCATCACCAACTGGCGAAGGCCATCCACGTCAAGCACGCAAATCCGGTCTTGAAACCAGAGTGATCCATCCTCCTGAACCACAAATTCGGGAGCTTTCCCGTCAATCACTTCACTGCTTAACTTTACCAAGACCACATCATCAACTTGCCTCTCCTTGATCTAATCAAGTAGCATAGCCTGAATCTCCAACATACTCAGGTATCCTCGACGCTGATTGTACAAGACGTCAATCTCGCACAATCCTTGGTTCAGTTTGGTCTGAGCAGTGAGTAGAGCTACTATAGTCTCGTGCGGCATCTTCCGGCTCAATGCATCGGCTACTACGTTAGCCTTCACTAGTACAAAAAAGGGGATTAACCGCACTATTATTGGAGCGGATTTTAAAACCGTGGTAAAGAATATATACGGACCACGGTTATATATAAAAACGCGATATAACAGTTTTTTATTAAATTAATTAAACTCACACCGCGGTTTTGATAAAGAAACCGCGGTAAAATACTCGGACCACGGTTGCTGTTTGACCGTGGTAAAGATTTTAAAAATAAAAGACCACATTGTCTGCAACTCGGTCTTCGTTTCTCTTTTAGGGTTTGTTCAATTCGGGCGCCGCTAGCTTACTCGCTTCTTCGATTCACTTGCGAAGTTGCTCCACCGTGTACCGGCCGCCGAGACCCCTTGCCATTCCCTCCATCGAAACCCTCGCCGCTCCACCCCGATTCATCGTCACCACTGGTTGTCCCTCCCCATTCCTTCACTTGCAAATTTTGCGGGCATTTTTTGCTGGTGTCGGTCGTTCTCCGCCGGTGTTTCTCCCTCCCCGACGCGGTCCCTCGCCGGTGCTTCTTTCTCCCCGACGCGGTCCCTCGCTGGTGCTTCTCCCTCCCCGGTAAGTTTTGTTGAGTCAAGTCCCAATTCAATGATGTTAATATTGCAATTAAGCCATGGTTTGCAACTATTTCTCCAATGATGTTAATATTGTAATTAAGCCTTTGTCTTTTTCAGGCTCCAGGGTATATGTTTTGTTTCAGTTGATCGGAGCAAGGTCCATTTGACATTTTGTTACACAAGGTAAGGGTCTAATATTTAGCTCCTAATGTGTACATTGTTGCTGCATTTGTATGCTATATGAAGACTTGTTTTTCTATTTTGTCCCGGTGCTGGAGGAGTGAAAAATAATTTTTTTTTCTAGAGAAATTGAAGTCTTGCATATTTTTTCTTTTTAGTGACACTCTACTTTAGCTATGATATTAGTGGTTTTGACATTGCACATTTGCTCTATAGACTAAGCAGATTATACAGTTATTTGTTGTAAGCCCAACAATGTTGACTTAATCAATTTTGTTTGCAATATTTTTGATACTGCAGCCTGCATGCATGCAATAAAAAATACTGAATGATGAAATGCAATGTGATATCTTCAAGGTTGGCAATTTGGTCCGGAATAAGGTGTGTTGTCTGGTTCCTCTATTTTTGAATTCTTATATGTACTGAGTTATATTAGCATATATTGCGTATATCCACTAGATAGAGGTTCATTCCATTTTCCAGTCATGTTTATTAGAGGAAATGAATAAAGATAATGGAAAAGGAGATTTGAACAAGTACCTTATGTTTGAAATGAATATCTTATGACAGGAGAAAAAAATTTGTTTCAAATTTGTGCCCTTTTCCCTTAGGTAAAACAATTAACAGCATTGCAATGTTCTAGTGATTGTAGAAGACTACGTAGATAACCTTGGTTACAGATGATTTGAGGAGTTGTGCCTTCTATTTGTGTTAGATTTCTATATTATCGGTTGGAACACTGTAAATAGAATGCAACTGTTATAGTTGTTGTATGCCCTGCTAGGTTCATTTATGTGCACGAATACATTGCCTTTCAAATCAGCTTGGTAAGAGAACATAGTATGGGTTCATTCTTCATATAATATTCTTATAAAATAAATGGTGGTTGTTTTCCAGTTGACTCGAAACGACGACTTGAAGAGTTGTTGCTTTTCAAGTTTCACTGCTTCAGAAGAACCAGTTGATGGAATTGTTGACGTCCCTTTAGCACAAACTGGTGAAGGAACTTCAGAAGAACCAGTTCATACACTTTTGTATTCCCCTTGTAATTTCACTGATTTCCTCTATATATAATCTTCTACTTTTTATTTTTTTGGTTGCTCGCCACCCGGAAGCTGTTGGCTGTGCTGGGCTCAAGGTAACTTCCCTAGCCTATTTCTATTTTCTCTCAAGCACATTATACTGCTTAATGCTTATATGGGTATCTTTGGCATTCTACTTTTTTTTTTTTTCCATAGCCAACGGTGGTTGCGATTGAAGCAGGAATTGACATAGCATTGGTTATAAAGGAAACCTTGATTGCTGGTGGTCCTTTTGTTCTTCCACTTGCTCACAAGCATAAAGTCAAAATTTTCCCTGCTGATTCTGAACATTCTGCTATATTTCAAGTAAGATAAAAATTGTGTTTTCATGCTTGTATGATAACTTCATTTCTAGTGTTCAGTTTTTTAATCCTTTCTTTTTCCTTCTCTCTCTTTTCTTCCATTATGTTGCTTCTATACTTGAGGTATGCTTGCTAGCCTAGAGGGATTCTCTCGGCGGTGTTATTGATCAACTCCTACATACTCAAGGAGTTTAGTCTTAAAGAGTTCATTTATATTATATCCTTGAACTAATTAACTATTTTACAGAGTGCGGGATTTTTTGGTGCATGCAACTCAACAAGAGTCTCAATTCTACTAGGCGTATTCAAGGTATATATTGTATTCGTTGACATATGACCTTTCTATTGCCGAACAAGTTATGTTCTCATCTTGATTTGTTCTTTTTGCTCAAATTACTCGAGGTGCATCTCACTGCTATCTATCTGATTGGCCACTCTTTGCAGCTAATTATGACGGGAGTTGCCGTTCTGGCTGTTGATAGGCTTGGGAGAAGACCGTTGCTTCTTGGTGGTGTTTCTGGATTGGTATATTTCTCTGTCGTACTTTTTGTCCTTTCTTTTGAATAGGGTGTATATCCGTAGTATACAAATTGAACAATATGCTAGTGGAAAGGTAAAAGTTTTGATTGAACAACAATCATTAGCCACAGATGTACTCATTCTTCTTCCTAATGCCTTTATTCTGGTTTATTTTGAATACACTGATCATATTCTGCTATGCGGCATATGTATAACATCATTTTATGGTTGATCATATGATAGACAATCTCCTTGTTCCTTTTGGGAGCATACTACACGTTCCTGGGTAGTGCACTTGCTGTGACTGTTGTCGCGTTGCTTTTCTATGTTGGGTGCTATCAGGTATCTCCCAATTTCAGGTTTCGTAGGTTAAATATATTGTCTGTATGCTATTTGGAATGAACTGAGAAAAATTGAGGCTAGGAAGTTCCCTTGGTCGATATATTAGATTCAGGAGCTAGTCTTGTATTGTTTGTCAGTGTATTGATGTTATTTTCTACATTGTTTTTTCACCTCATCGCATAGTGTGTTGTACTTATTTTGTAGTTGTCATTCAGGCCAATTGGCTAGCTGATGATCTCAGAGATCTCCCCCCTACGAATGAGAGGGCGAGGTCTGAGCATAGCAGTTCTAGTGAGACTTCAGCGCAAATGCTCTAATCACTTTCTCCTTTTCTCCTCTAAAGGTGCTGAATTTGCCTTCCTTGAAAGCTTTGTGCTAAAATCATCCGGTCCGGCTAATGACCGGCTAGGCTATTTAAAAGATGAAGCAAATTGGAAGTATATACTCTTTTAAAAAAGAAATGCTATGGAGTGGACTAATTGTGATGACTGATATCGCAGGCGCTGATTGGAGCAAGAAATGTGTTCTTCGTGTTTGGAGTAATAGTGGTATTGTCTCTTTTCTTCATATTCTACGTGATACCAGAAACCAAGGGGCTGAGCTTTGAGGAGATTGAGGCCAAGATCAGGTGATGGAAGAGACGAAAGACCGAAAGATCGTTGTGGAGGCATATGTATATAAGATGAGGAATTAGGTATTCAATCCTTACATTTGATTTCTTTGCTCATCTTAATCTTCATTGAAGTTTCTTTTATCTTATTGTCCATCATACAACGTAGAGTTGGTTCTTGTACTAATTGCTTAACATTTATGTCCTTGAGAAAGCTAGCAACGAGTACTTTTCCAATTTGCAGGTTTTTTTGTTGCAGGCAATAGATTAAAGGCGCTCGATTCGAATATTGCCCATTTTTCCTCCATTGCTCTACTGTGTTGGCGCCACTTGGGTGTCATTGGAGAGGTTTGGCTCCGTCACATTTGTGATGTTTCTTCACAATGTATTTCCAATTTGTTTGATATGAAGATGACTTTATAGAAAAGTAATAATGTAGATGATGCTAAGGTAGAGACGTATCTCTAATTTAGTTTTGTGCTCTGAAATTGATTTGGGTTGCTATTTGTGTGCAATTTTTTTTAAAAGAAAATGAAACTGGACAACGGTTATTTTCCAGAACCGTTGTCCTGTTTCATTTTAATTTTTAAAAAAAAAACTAAAGTGCACCACGGTTGTTAAAGAACCGCGGTCCGACATGTCTACCACGGTTTAAAATAACCGTGGGTCTAGTTACCACGGTTACAAATAACCGCGGTCCGACTTACCACGGTTGACCAAAAACGTGGTCCGAGGGCCGGACCGCGCCGAGAACAACCACGGACGGGAAACCGTAGTTCCGTGTCTTAAATAACCGCGGTCCGGCCCTATGTTTTGTACTAGTTCTTGCCCGGATGATACAGCAACTCGATGTCGTAGTCTTTGAGTAGCTCTAACCAGCGACGTTGTCTCATATTCAACTCCTTCTGAGTGAACACATACTTGAGACTCTTATGATCGGTGAAAACTTGACACCTAACACCATAGAGATAGTGCCTCTAAATCTTCAACGCGAAAACCACAGCCGCTAACTCTAGATCATGCATCGGATAGTTTGCCTCATAGGTTTTCAACTGACGAGATGCATACGCAATAACCTTCCCTTTTTGCATCAGTACACATCCTAACCCATGCTTTGAAGTGTCACTATAGACCATATAACCATCGGTTCCTTCTGGTAGCGCCAAGACTGGTGCGGATGTTAGACACTTCTTCAACTTCTGAAAGCTGGTCTCGCACTTGTCATCCCAGATAAACTTCTTATGGACCTTACGGAGCAAACCGGTCATGGGTAGAGCGATCTTAGAAAATCCCTCCATGAACCGTCTGTAATATCCAGCAAGTCCCAAGAAATTGCGCACCTCCTTCACATTTTGAGGCCACTTCCAGTTGGCTACCGCTTCAATCTTCTGAGGGTCGACCATAACCCCATCCTCATTGATCACATGGCCTAAGAAAGCCACTTCCTTGATCCAGAAATCACACTTAGACAACTTTGCATATAGCTGATTTTGTCTAAGGACAGACAAGGTGATACGAAGATGTTCCTCGTGAGCCTCCTCACTCGGGGAATAGATCAGAATATCGTCGATGAAGACCATCACGAACTTATCCAGGTACTGGTGGAAACATCGATGCATCAGATCCATGAAGACTGCCGGAGCATTAGTAAGCCCAAATGGCATGACTACGAACTCGTAGTGTCCATACCTCATTCGGAAAGCAGTCCTCGGAATATCTTCCTCACGAATCCTGAGTTGATGGAAACCAGATCTCAGATTGATCTTGGAAAAGACTTTTGTTCCCTGCAGTTGATCCAACAGATCATCAATCATAGGCAACGGATACTTATTCTTGATCGTGACCTTGTTCAACTCTCGATAGTCGATACAAAGTCGAAACGAACCATCCTTCTTCTTGACAAACAAGACCGGAGCGCCCCCAAGGCGATGCACTCAGCCTTATGTGTCCTTTCTCAAGAAGGTCCTCGAGTTACTTCTTCAACTCTTGCATCTCAGGGGGAGCCATCCGATATGGTGCCTTCGAAATTGGCGCGGTACCATGCTCGAGGTCAATGGTGAACTCCACGTTACGATTAGGGGGTAAACCGGGAATCTCCTCCGGAAAGACATTCGGATACTCGCAAATTACAGGAATATCAAGAACTGAAGTCTCATCTCTCTTGGGTTTATCCAGATAGCACAAGTACCCGACACAACCTTGTCGAAGTAGCTTACACGTAGCCAACGCATTGATGAGATTTCCGTTATCTGTGTCATTTCGACCCTTAAATTTGCATATAAATTGGCCCTCAGATGACATTGTCACAGTCCTTGAGCTAAAATCGATTACCGCCCCATGACGTGTCAGCCAATCCATCCCGAGAATAATGTCGTATGGAGCCATGGCTATACAGATCAAATCTGCTTCGAACTTCCTACCCTGAATGGTAATTGGAAATTCTGATAAACGCTTGGTTCCTACCAACTGTTCACCATTGGGAAGATTCACTACAAAAGGCTCACAAGCCTCATTGCACACTAAGCCTAGCTTATTCACACAATCCTCCGAAATGAAAGAATGTGTAGCTCCCGAATCAAACAATATACACACAGAAGTAGAATGAAGGTATAGAGTACCTTGAGCAATCAGAGCATTAGGTTTGGTAGCCTCACACATCTCGTAGAGTCGCTGACCTTGACCTCCTGAAGTAGCTGGGGCTTTCCCCTTGTTCTGGGCAGTTGTCTGCGTCGAAGGGCTAGGAGCCACCACTGGTTTGAATCGGGGTCGGTTGTTATGACTAACAGACCCTTGTTGTGACTCAGCTCCCTTCTATCTCCTTTGCGGACAAAATGTTTGCAAGTGCCCCTCCTTCTCGCATGCAAAACACGTCTTCCTATCCTTCGGACACTCATTACTCTTGTGTCCTGGCGTGCCACAATTGTAACACTGAATAGGGTTCTTGCCCTGACCTGAACGCTGAGTAGACCCTGCCTGAGTCGCCTCCGTTCTCGCCCGGCCAGACTTCGCCAAATTTGACGGTGGCGCGGGTCGTTTGAACCCACTTGCCTGAGGCTGGCTCTGCGCCGGTCTCTGGCGATTGCACTTTTTTGTCGACTCCTCCAGAGTTGCCTCCAACTTATAAGCGGCATCCACGTACTGCTCCAGAGTAGAGCATCCGTGGCGCACCATCAGTGGCTTGATGTATGGATTCATCCACTCGTGGAAATGCTAGATCTCCTGCTCCTCACTGGACACTTCCGGCCCAGCATACTGCAACAAGTGATTGAACTTGGCCGCAAGCTCAGTCACTTTCAATCCATCCATCTTCGGATAGAGAAACTCCTTATGCTTCTCTTCCCTCATAGCACGGGAAAAGAAACGATCAATCATCTTTGTCTTAAACATTCCCCAGTTCAAATCTGGATGATCAGCTAGACCGGTGCTTTGCCGCCATTCACTAGCCACCTCCTTCAGTTGAAGGGAAGCATTATGCACTTTCTCAGCTTCAGTGCATTCGACGTTTCTAAATAACCTTTCCATGTGCGAGAACCAATACGCCACTTTGACTGGTTCTCCTTTTCCATCATAGCTGTCAGGCCTCATAGAGCTAATGGCCTTCAATGCTCGACCATAGTTCCCTCGGTTCCTGACGACATCTTCCTGAGGCACATGAATAACTGACTCCTCGAATCTAGGGACAACCTGAGGAACCGGCACACCCTGTGCCTGTGGTGCGATTGGCCGCATGATATCGGTGACCGCTTGCATCACGATCCCCCGGATAGCTTCAATAGCAGCCGCGTTGAACACCACTTGAGGATTAGCCGGAACTTGGCCATTGCCCATGTGGTTGTTATGAGAGACTGACTCGCTCTCATCCCCTTGATTCGCGGCATTCCTCCGATTCAGCCTGGGGTCGTTGCTCGGCCTCGCACCAACACGAATAGTGTTCCTTGTGTTCACCATCTATTTACCGATCAATTTTCCCAAGTAACTCACAACATTAATATCATATTATCAAAATGCACAATGCATAGAGTAGACTCGGAATAGATCCACTGGTAAACTTTTATTGATGTAGTGAACTGAAACTGAGTTGTAAGTTTTACAAAGAAAAGCCCTCCTAAGCGAAAAGACAAAATTGCCAGGAGGCTACAACTATAACGAAATGAAACAAAATGACTAGAAGAGAAAATCACTAAGCCTCAACACTGGCCTCCATCATGGTGCCCTGAAGAGTTTTCTTATACCCAGTGGAGCTCTGACATATCCTCTTCGGAAGTGGACCATCTTCGGGTTCTGGTGTCGGACTCCTCGACCTACTAGGGCCCGGAGCACACGGCTCATCCCTGGGTCTCGGTACTCTCGGTCCTTCTCTAGACACGGGAACACCTGGCCATGCCCCAGATACTGATGGGTAACAAAACTCCTCAAGAAACCCTGGTTGGAAGTCTGCCCTGTTCACCTCGTACTGAGGGTTGAGTAGCAACTTCGCCTGACGGATGTTCTCCTGGAGCTCGCGGACGTCCTCAAGCATACGGGAGAGACCGAGTTCAGTGTCATAAGTCCTCTCCTCCATATCATACAAGGCATTCGTCCACTCCTCCATGCGCTCAACAAGCACTCGGGGCCTAGGCCTGGCCTGTTGGGTCGGGACCACCCTCGGTGTACCCATCGCCTCCCAAGGCCTTGCCCTCATGCGAGCACACTCAACCATCTCTTCCATCTGATGACGAGCCTCAGAGGAAGCCATCTCACTCTGATGAACCACGTGCCGAGAAGCAGGGTTCACCCTCAGCCTTCCCGGGGTGGGGATAATCTGCGGGTTCACCGGTGCATCCAGTGGCCCGTATCTCCTTCCGCTAATACCCGAGATCCCAGGCGCCTCCCAAGCGGCAGGGGACAATGGCGTATACTCCTCATCAGTTGGCAACACTGGACCGCGGGTTTGTAAACCGCGGTCACGGTTTACAAACCCGCGGTCGCGGTTTTCTGGGCAAGGCCGCGGTCGCGGTGTTCATAGCCGCGGTCGCGGTCCTTCCTCCCGACGCGACTCTAAATCGGATCGAGGCTCACCGATTGATGAAGATCGACTTGGACGAGGCTCGCTGCGACTTCCACCACCACGACACCTCCAATGCACCACTGACAACCACCCAAAAGCTCTGGCGAACAACTCCGGCGTGGGCAAACTCCGGCGACGACGAAACCAGAGAGGGAGAGATTGAGATCGGAATTGGATGAAGAATCTGAGGGCTGGAGCCTCATTTTATAGAGTCACAGGAGCCCAACGCCGGACAGACGAAGCGATCCATGTTCCCCCAACGGCAACGTTACAAAACGTGGGGAAATTTCGACTGGCGCTCTCGGATAAGATCGATGAAGACGACGATTCGCAGAGGCCCGCGATCGCGGGTTCAAAACCGCGATCACGGTTGCCAGCAGGCAAAACCGCACCCGCGGTTACAAAACCGCAGTCCTGGCACATCCGCGGTCGTGCCTCTGGGTCTCTGGTCGCGGTTGTCCTCTCGCGGTTCTTGCTAGAATCTTATTTTTTACACTTTTAAAAATATTCTAAGACCCAAAGCATACCAACGTGTATTAATACGTTCAAAGAGATCATTACAGAACGAGGGTTGGGAAAATTACCCAAATACCCTTATAGAAAATGAGGGGTATTACATATGATGTTGTATGGTTTTGAACAAGTGTCGAGTTTAGTTTACAAGTGGAATAAATATTATTCCTCTAATGACGCGTTATTTTAACAAAAGTGTTTAAAATGTTTTCCAATATTAGCTAAAACATGAAACTATAGAGTAATGTATGTGTAAACATGCAAATCAGCAAATGCATAGTGTAGTCATAATGTAATAATTGTTCATCTACTTTTGCATGTAATTTGAACGGACAAATAACGAAATAAAATAATACAATTGCTATTATAGCTTCCATGTGACATGTACATCATTACTTATGTCATCATGTCATTCTTGCCATTTTTACTTTGTCTATGTGTGATTTTCACCCTTCAAGAACAACAATATCTTCTTCAACATGCACATACAACTAACTTATAATATTCTCTTCTATATTACTTTAGCTATACATGTAGTTAGGGTATTTCAATAAAGACGTAAACAGTTCTAATTTTTAAAAATGGTTTATGCACTTTTTATAGTAAGAATTATATTCGTTCATGTTGACACCTAAGAGATTGTACATATTTATTTAACTGAATGGAACTATAACAAATAAATTGTTTGCATTTTTTACTAAAACATGAAATCATGGAATAATGCATATGTTAACATGCAAATTCGTAATATTTGTTAAAGTGATACAAACGACATCATTACTTCTGCAACCATTTCTTCCTTAATATTCCTATTTTGTACACGTGCAATACATGAAGATGTAAGTGTAGTATATTCTTTCACTTTCCAAGAGCACTAGGGAATCGACAACAGATATCCATCAATGTCAAAATTTGTATCCATATATCAAATGTAGGTAGATTTGATCGATATTCGGCGACAAAGAGAACATGCACATACAACTTATTTATATTATCTTCTGTATTATTTTAGCTATACATGT
Organism: Rheum nobile; assembly: GCA_027886185.1. Taxonomy (NCBI): domain Eukaryota; kingdom Viridiplantae; phylum Streptophyta; class Magnoliopsida; order Caryophyllales; family Polygonaceae; genus Rheum; species Rheum nobile. The sequence goes on along the minus strand of WOAB01000546.1, from coordinate 5,707,797 downwards.
GGTTATGGTACGTGAATCAATATATAAACAACTCTAATTTTTCAAAATTGTTCATGTACTTTTATTATGAAGTATATTTGTTAAGAATTACATATAATGGAAAATATGAAAACCATTGGTTAGTCGAAAACTAAGAATGATTTATGAGCGTCCGAATTTGAGAAACCAACTATCCAGATCAGAGTTTCATTAAAAGGATAAAAAAGACATCACAACAAAATTAACATTTAATTTGACATATATTAAGATTGTTAGAAAAAATAAGCCTTGTTTTGCTATTATAGTATGTACGTGAAATGGCACTTCATTGTATGTATTTATTAAACTGAATGGAAATATAACCTTAGTTTTGCATGCAACAACATGTCAAAGCCCACATCATTACAATATGAAATAGTGTATAAGATATTTTGCATTTTCGTACGATATCTTTCTACTTGACTTTCTTATTGACAAGTGTAATGCTTTGTAGATTTTTTAATTGAAAACATCCAAAATTACGGCTGCACGTTAAAGTGTTATGAATAACATCATTACTTCTGCCGCCATTTCTTCCTTAACATTCCTATTTTGTACATGTGCAATACATGAAGATGTTACCAACATGCACAATCTTATATGTGGTTGACTACTCCTATTTTTAGCTCAGTGAATCAAGTGTAGTATATTCTTTCACTTTCCAAGGACACTAGAGAATTGGTGGCATATATCCATCAATGTCAAACTTTGTAGCTCCATATATCGAATGTAGGTAGATTTGATTGATATTTAATGGCAGAGAGAACATGCACATGCAACTTATTTATATTTTCTTCTTTATTGTTTTAGCTATATATGTAGTTTTATTATGAAGTATATTTGTTAAAATTGTTCATGTATTTTTATTATGAAGTATATTTGTTAAGAATTACATATAATGGAACATATGAAAACCATTTGTTAGTCGAGAACTAAGAATGATTTATGACCATCCGAATTTGAGAAACAAGCCGTCCAGGTCAGAGTTTCATTAAAAGGATAAAAAAGACATCATGACAAAATTAACGGATAATTTGACATGTATTAAGATTGTTAGAAAAAATAAGCCTTGATGTTGGTATTATAGTAAGTACGTGAAATGACACTTCATTGTATATATTTATTAAACTGAATGAAAATATAACCTCAGTTTTGCATGCAACATGTCAAAGCCCACATCATTACAATATGAAATAGTGTACAAGATCTTTCTACTTAACCTTCTTACTGACAAGTGGACTTCTTGTAGCTTTCTTAATTGAAAATAGTCCATCAACATCATCTCCCTCTTTCACCAGCATGCACATGCAACCGTATATTGACATGTGGACTTCTTTGTAGCAATTGTGAATGATGAGGAGAAAATCGGCGGAAAACACAAGATGAGGAAATAATAAAATAACATCTTCTTTCATCAACATGCACATACAGCCGCAATTTTACATGTTGATATTAGAGAGGGGGTAGATTAGGTTAATATTTGCCTGTAGAGAAACATGCCCATGCAATTCAACTATATTTCCTTCCATACTATTTTATCTATACACATGATTATAACGCTTGAATAAATATATAAACAATTCAAATTAAAAAAAAATATGCAGTTTTGTAATTTATTTTAAAAATAATGTAGTTTCCTAATTTTTAAAAAAGACATCACGACAAAATTATACTAAAGGAAAGATTTGTTGTAAGGAGAAAATCATATCGATTTGAAAATGTTGGCATGGCAAGTAAAAGGCAGAACCTTAATTTACATATTAAGACATTACAAAAAACAAGATGTACAATCTTTGACAATGCTCTATCAATGGTCGCTTCCTCATCAGACCTCTCCCAGAAACCATTGTTGCTTTAGTTCCCAAAGACGGCGTCAAATGTTGTGGTACATTTTTATAACACCAAGATTAATGGAACCGACAACGGTAGATCTTCTAAGAAGTCGATCAACGAACGATATGTGCACTGAAAGAAGAGTTAACGAGATGGACGGATCTCCATTAATACCCCTCCCACACTCAAGTCATATGACCATATGAATTAGGTCTTAAATGAATGAGAAGAGAATGAGAATTAAGATTGGAGAATTAAATACCTACTTATTTTAGTAATAGTTCAAACACAAACTTCTTAACGGGTCTATCTTCAATTATCCATCAACCTTTGTTATTAAAAGGGATTAATGTACTTATTTCAAGGTAAATAAATTTACCTTCTCATATTATTTAGAAGTTTTTATTAAAGTATTACATTTTCTATTTAGATATCTTTTACAAATTTTATAACTTTCTGTTAAAAATTATATACTTAAAAATCTTATCAAATCTTCAATAAAAATCTAAACAACTAACTTATTTATTAAAATAATTTTAATATAACCAATGATTTCCAAAAAGGTTCCACCTAAATTCAAAACTAAACAAAAACATATTATTTTACATATATACCTATTGAGGCACACTCCGGTAAAACAGATGATAAGGTAAAACGAGTGGGCATTCTTGGAGCGTCGGATTGGGGGTGTTGGATGGCTGGATTTGAAGAGTATATGAGGGTGCATGGGGCGGATCACATGGGATTGAATATCCCAACTGAATTTGTGAATTTCCAAAATTAATAATCCTACAAAAAAAAGGCATTTATGAGTAGATTTGGGGAGAGAGAGATTAGAGGCAGAATTCTGCAGTTACTCCCCACGTCTCCCATGCATTACTCGATCCACAGATTTGAAGCGCTCGATTTTGGAGAACAATTCGACTGATCAACAACCATCGTCTTCTCCAGTAACAACTTTACTCCATCGCGATCCTCCTCCAAAATCTGGTGCGAGATCTATTAATTTTCAAGATGAACGAGCCCTGACAGCTATCTTCTTCTCCAACAAACCTCCATTGTAAGAGCTCTGATTTGCGCTTCATCGGATCGAAGAATAAGCACCACTCATCTTCTTTCCCATCGCCAACATCCAAACTCTATGTTTTTAAGGCGAGTTAAACCATGGTCAGTTGATCCATCATTGATTAATTTCCAATTTCGTTTCGATTGTAGGTTTTGTTGATGAGATTGGTTTGATTCTTTACTGAATTTTGGGATTGCGAGTTTGTTTCGTACAATCACTTTTAGATGAGTAAGGATGAAAATGATACGAACATGGTTTCCTCTAGGATACGTCGAATCTATACTATTTACTCGATATTCATACTTGCTTCATAGATATTCAAAATTAGTGTGTAGAAATTGAAATGGTTTCCTATTGAAGTGTTTTTTCGAAGTTGTTTCGAATAATCAATGTTAGATGCGTACTGTTGTGATATGCATACTCACGTGTTGGATATTCACGTTGTCTATGTAGATTTTCATCTGTGAATTTCATCTTTTCATGAGTATTGTCGACTTATGCAATATACTTGTGTAATGATATTCAAAATGTTTTGTTTGATATTCAAATATAGTACAACGATATTCATTGATACAATTGTCTTTTATCATGAATATCGATAATGCAAATTTGAATATCAAGTCCTATGCAACAACTTAGTATTGATATTATCGTACACAAATATCGTTCATGAAATTATGAATAATGCAATATGTTTGGTGTTTTATTACAAAATTTGCTTGTTCAATGGTATTCAAAATGTTGTAAATGATATTCATGTACTGTGCACAAATATTCATTCATTTTTTATCCACAATGCATTGATATTCATGATCTCATATACTGGTATTCATATATGCATTATGTATACATATTCATGCAATACATATATTCATCATTAGTATTCATTAGTTTTTCCACCTTTACTATCAGGGTTGCGCATAGAGAATGATTCAAGTGAAGGACAAGGGCAGTCTCAAAAGTTGAAAGATGGAAAGAAGAAGGATATAATTGTACTATAGAAGGGCATGAGAAATGCAAGAGGTGCAACAAGTATGCATGACATGACCATGGAAATTGCAAAAAAGACTTGTAATTTAGATAATCGTATTCTTATTCTAGATATTCATGTTTTGAGTAGCAATATTCATACTTTTCACACTAATAAGATTTGGGATTGTATTCGATATATATGACCTGATGTTCATATTCTAATACAGATATTCATATGTTTGATCCAAAAATTCAAGATTTGCCTAGCAAAATGTGTATGTTTTGTATTACAATGATTGAATTTGTGTTTTTATTTTCATAAATTTATAAGTGATCTTCAAACATACTGTGTGAACTACAAGGTAAACTTGTATATTTGATAATCAGATTCGTGTTTCATACATTCACATTAATTAAATTGATATTCATATTAATTGAATTTGAAAATATTATTAAAACATTAAAGAATATCCATGAAAGAATAATATTCATTGAGTTACATTTGATATTCATGCATACGCCGTCGTGCACAAATGCGACTGTTGTGTTATGCACTGGTAGAATCATTTGAAAATATTATTAAAACATGAAAGAATATCCAATAATAGCGTAGAATGAAGTCATATATAAACGTAAATCCTGAAGTTTATGTGTAGTAAATAGATTGGATTGAACTAAGTTGCGAAACAAATTGCATAATAGTCATTAAAAACGGTAAATCCAATAACCATGAATATTGCAATGCTTGAATCCAGTTTCATAATGTTGTACACCTTGACCTTGGTATGCATCCACAAGGCATATGCGTATACACCACAATCAATCTTGTTTTTATTGTCACGCCACTTTATGCGTATACACCACATGAATATTGCTATATAAAGATATGACAGAGAAAAAAATTCTACATGTTTTGTGTATATTTGAACATCACTATATACTTGTATGAATATCAGCAAAATAACAAATATGCATGAATATCAAAAATCTCACACACATTAACCCAAAACACTAAACCCTAAATCCTAAACCATAAGCTCATAAACCCCAAACCTCTAAACACTAAACCCCAAACTTATAAACCCTAAACCCCTAAACCATAAACCCTAAACCATAAACCCTAAACTCTTAAACCTTAAATCCAAACATACTAAACCCTAAACCATAAATCATAAACCATAAACCTTAAACCCTAGTCAATAAACCCTAAACCCTAAACCATAAGCTCATAAACCCCAAACCTCTAAATACTAAACCCCAAACTTATAAACCCTAAACCCCTAAACCATAAACCCTAAACAATAAACCCTAAACCATAAACCCTAAACTCTTAAACCTTAAATCCAAACATACTAAACCCTAAACCATAAACCATAAACCTTAAACCCTAGTCAATAAACCCTAAAAATATACCCTAAACCCTAAACAATAAACCCTAAACCCTAAACTCTTAAACCTTAAATCCAAACATACTAAACCCTAAACATAAATAAAAGCACCAAAATTGATCGAACATGAATATCAAAAACATTTGTATAAATATCACATCAAACAATTTGAATACCAATTGCAAACTCTACAAACAACATCAAACTTGTTCCAACATGAATATCAACAATATTATAGTGAATATCAAATCCTAAAATTTGAATATCAACTACTTAGAGCATGAAACCTACATCCAACATGAATATCAAAATCATTTGTATGAATATCACAACAAACAATTTGAATATCAATTGCAAAAAGTACATATAACATCAACATAACAACAAAATTTATCCAACATGAATATCAACGAAACTATAGTAAATATCAAATCGTAAAATTTGAATATCAACTACTCAGAGCATGAAATTAACTTACATCAAACATGATCATCAAAAGCATTTGTATGAATATCACATCAAACAATTTGAATATCAATTGCAAGCAGTACAAACAACACCAATAAAACACCAAAAATTGATCCAACATGAATATCAACAACATTAACATGAATATCACATTACACGACATGAATATCAACTACTCAAAGCCCTTAACCTACATCCAACATGAATATCAAAAGCATTTGTATAAATATCACATCAAACAATTTGAATATCAATTGCAAACAGTATAAACAACACCAACAAAACACCAAAACTGATTCAATATGAATATCAACAGTATTATAGTGAATATCACATCATAAAATTTGAATATCAACTAATCATCGCATGAAACCTACATCCAACATGAATATCAAAACCATTTGTATGAATATCACGTCAAACAATTTGAATATCACATATAAAAATGTGAATATCAATGATTAACAAATCATACAACACACTATCAACAAATAGAATCTGAATCCACAAGAATATCAACAATAATATAATGAATAACACCACAGAGAAACTGAATATCAAATATACAATATCCGAAACATAAATATCAAAACACACAAACTGTAACACTGTGAATAGCAATACTGTTAACATGAATATCATAACGCGAAATATGAACATCAACATTAACAAGTTTTCTACACTGTACGTGAATATCATAACATTGTGAATAGCAATACTTTCCTTTAACAAGTTTTTTACGCTTGCCAAGCTTTCTCTTTAGGGACGTTCTGTCCTTTCCCATTAGTCCCCTACCATGTACAAGGCAAACCCTAACATTGAAAAAATGAAAATATTGAGAAACTGAAATAATTTAGGGTTCAAAAAAATATGATTCAAAAAATTAGAGTAAGATATCTATGGAGAAGCGAGGACGAGGATAATCGAATTCGAGACGACGTCGACGAGGAGAAGCAAAAATCTGGCGAAGTCCACAATGGCGGTTTCCTAATTCATGCGGCAAAGAGAGAGAGAGAGAGAGAGAGAGAGAGAGAGAGAGAGAGAGAGAGAGAGAGAGAGAGAGAGAGAGAGAGAGAGAGAGAGAGAGAGAGAGAGAGAGAGAGAGAGAGAGAGAGAGAGAGAGAGGACGCCGACAATAACACAAGAAGAAATGAAGCTCGGTGAGGTCGTCAATGGTGGTTCCTTGCAGCGCCATAGAGTAATACGAGAGAGAGAGAGAGAGAGAGAGAGAGAGAGAGAGAGAGAGAGAGAGAGAGAGAGAGAGAGAGAGAGAGAGAGAGGACGCCGACAATAACACAAGAAGAAATGAAGCTCGGTGAGGTCGTCAATGGTGGTTCCTTGCAGCGCCATAGAGTAATACGAGAGAGAGAGAGAGAGAGAGAGAGAGAGAGAGAGAGAGAGAGAGAGAGAGAGAGAGAGAGAGAGAGAGAGAGAGAGAGAGAGAGAGAGAGAGAGAGAGAGAAGAAGAAGAAGAAGAAGAAGAAGAAGAAGTTTGAGGGGATGTGGTGAATATTATAATCCTTGATTTTAGGCATTGAGGAGATCTGGTGTGGTCACATCCACCATAGAAAATTGGAGAACCTGATCATTAAATCAGAGCCATCTATCATCATCTCATTCAACGCCCTAAATTAATTCACTTGTTTTACCCTAATTGTAACACCCCGGGCCAGAGGTGCTACAGTGCCATAGTCCCGAAGGACTATAAGGCGGTTTCTAAAAGAAAAGAAATCCAAAACTCATCCAAAAACACAAAAGTTATCAACATTAAAATTCTCTGCTCAAGTTTGAATCAATACTTAAACCTGTCATCCAGTTAATACATCAATTTATATCCAAAACACAGAAGCGAATACAACATTTTCAAATCCGATGCAAAAACAAATCTTTAACTGTGAAGACCAATCTGTGATCCAGAACCCGCTTGTTGCTACAAACCTGCAAAGACCAGTTGACTGGGGGACCCGATACCCCAGCCAACCGCGGCACGTAAACCGAAGTTGGTCAGTCTTTTGAAAGACTGGCAAGACTCCTCAAGCCAAAACAATTAAAAACACAGCTTAAACATATCAACAACTCATACCAAGCAACAACACACACACAATATATACATTTATATATATAATATCATAATTACACTTAATCATATCAACCAACCACATCTCAAAACATAAACACACTCTGCCACATAACCGATCTGAAAAACCATTCTTATCCAATTATTCACTATGCTAACCTCATTTTAGCCAATCTCAACCTTACACGAGTATAAATGAATAAAACAATCCCATCAAACTTTCTCTCTATTACTAATACCTCAAACATCAACCCTATGAAACATATATACATATATCTTACTACTGACTTACAACCAAGACTAATCAATCAACATAACCAACCTTCTCAAACAATTCACACTGAGATCCAACAATCACTACCAATGGACAACCATAGCCCACAACCAACACTAACAACAATCAACAAACGACTACTAACTACAACCAACCGACAACCAAAGTCTAACACAAAACCAATAATCAAACACCCCACCAATATCCGCAAACAAAACCATTAACTAAGCATACAACCAATATTCACCAACACAACACATAATCAACACGCAACCCATAATCACACACACAACCAATATTCACACACAACCAATAATCAAGTACACAACCACTATTCAACACACAACCAATATACACACACAACCAATAATCAACACACGACCCATAACCGAGCACACAACCAAAAATCAAGTACACAACCACTATTCAACACACAACCAATATACACACACAACCAATAATCAACACACGACCCATAACCGAGCACACAACCAAAAATCAAGTACACAACCACTATTCAACACACAACCAATATACACACACAACCAATAATCAACACACGACCCATAACCGAGCACACAACCAATAATCAAGTATAAACCAATATCAACACATAACCAACACACACAACCACCAACACCTCCAATCCAACCTCCGTCTCCACCACCACATCACAGGGTGAGACAATCAACACACACTTTCTGGATGGGACTTTCACCATCCAACCCTTGGTCCTTAACGACGTAGGCGTGCATCCTACGCGGTTTGGTGAGACTATCATCACCTGACCCTTTGACTCTGAATTAACACTGGCCCTTAACAACGTAGGCGACACTCGGTCCCTACGATGTTTGGTGAGGCTATCATCACCTGGCCCTTGGACTCTCAATCAACAACAATCCAACACCACACCGACAACCAATCAATTATTACACACGACCTCTATTAACACATTTTCACACACATATATATATATATAACCAAGAAACTTTAAAATCAATAATCCAATCAATCCACGACAATCAATCCACAACAATCAATCCGCCACAATCAAACAACAACAATCAATCCACATCAGTCAATCCCAGCATACACACATTCACACACAAACATTCACACACAAACGCACAATCCCAGCATACAACTGCCAGCACGCACACAATTTAACACACAACCGCCAACACACACAGGTGTCGACATACACAACCCAACACACACACACACAAGTGTCAACAAACACACATATTTAACCAAGTAATTTCGCAACTAATAATCTAACTTAATTTACTCCAACAAGGCTAAATCAATTACTGAATCAAGATAGGAACAAAAATAATTTTATAAAATATACGAAGGGTTAGCAAGATTTATCTTGCCTCAAGCTCGACGACAACGATCTCAGAAAATCAAATCCAACTCGAACGAACCTGCGAAAACAATCCGAACAATTCCTGCATTAATTAATTCATACTAAGCCATTACTTGAAACCTCCCAATTCAGCCCCTAATTAATCAGAAATCAGTCCAACTTAGCCCAAAACTTCCAAAATTGAAACCATACCCAAAACTTACGTACCAACCCTTAGCAAACAAATTTTGGTGGACCCAAAACCTTGCAATTGCCAACCGAGCCATCTCTTTCCCAAATCTGTCCAACCTCCAACCTGTCAACAAGCAATTCAGCCCAAAAACCCCCAATTTGTCAACAGTGAAATCAAGGGAAATATTCTGCAACCTAAAATCAGACCAAGATGGCGTCGTTCAACCATAACATCACAGCTGCACTTACCTCATCATCGGCCTTATTTCCGACGCCGGGACCGAGCTTCACCTCGCCGGAACGCACAGCAGCAGCGGCTCTCACGGCCTCGTACAACAGCTGGCGGTCTCTTCAACAGTGGTGGCTCGCACAGCAAGGGCTCACGCAGCAGCAGCTTGCATACCATGTGTCGTCGAAATCCGTGGGTCTGTGCCGCAGCAACTCGCGATTCTGTGCAGCAGCTTGCACCGGACTGTTCGCACCTCGTCTGGTTCACGGCCTCACTCTTCCACAGCAGCAGCTCGCAGCCTCGCACCAGTGGCTCGTCGACGGGGTCCGGGGGTCGTCCACCGGCGGGGAACGGAGTAGCGGTACAAACGAGAGGTAGGAGACGACTCTCTCCCTCTTCGCTGTTCTCTCCCCAACCAAGCAGATGAGGGCTTCCTGCCCCTTTTCCAGATTTAATAAAGTCTCCAAAAAATTGTATTTACCCTTTTGCCATTTTTGTAACCTTTAGGGTATTTCACTAATAGGTTGTTTCACTAGAGCCTAAATCTATACCTATTAGCCTGCAAATATCTAGATTAAGATACGAAACTAATTATTAGTTGAATCACATAAAATCTATTTGTTAGCCAAATTCACATCAAATAACTATCAACAATTAAGTTTTTAATTATACATGGATCATAATGTAATAACAAAATGTATAGTTATCAAATGAATCGAATTTACAAAAATGTCATATTTCGAAGACTTAGTTAGAACAATTGCACTACATATTAAGTGATTAATTTTAAACTTATATGATCTCACATTTCAAGGATTGTAAATGAAGTGTACTTTATATTGAAGTTTACTCTTACTAATGCATGATATTTTCTCAAAACTAATAAATAATAACTAATTAAAAAAGTTACAAATAAAACAAGAAAAACATTAACAACTCTTACTAATTAAAATTATTCTCCGACAAAGTTACAAATAAAACAAGAAAAGTCTTAACAGTGAAATAACAGATATTAAAAAACAGTTTAGCATTTGCAAAGAAATGAGTCGCGCACTTAATTATTGAAAATTTAAGATATTTGAAAATTACATTTGACATATAATTTAACTTATTATGATTTTTAGTCGTTTCTATTTATTGACATATTAAAAAAAGAAAAAGTATCATGTGCGAAAGTTTATTAACGTACAAAATACGAAAGAATTATAATCGTCCGATTTGCTTCAGTTTTTTGCATTGTTACACGCGCTTTCAATTTATTTTTTTTCACTCCATCTGTTCGCTTCAGCCTTCTTTTTTTCGCTTCAGCTTTTCTAATTATTATTTTTCAAAATTTTTTTTGCATTGTTACACGAACTTGCACATTTTTTTATTCATTTGCACTTCCTCCTTAACCACTTGCACTTCTGTTTAACATCTTGCACTTTCGTTCTATTCGCTTGCACTTATTCATTATTCTGATACACTTTCTGTTCGCTTACTTGTATTTTAAATATTTTTTAATATCATATTTGCTTGCACTTTCTGTTCACTTACTTGCACTTTACTCTGTATTTCCATGTACTTTCTTCCGATTGGCTTGCACTTTCGTCATTTCACTTGCACTTATTCATTATTCTGATGCACTTTCTGTTCACTTACTTGTACTTTACTTCGTATTCTCATGCACTTTCTTCCTATTGGCTTGCACTTTCTGTTATTTAATCTCTTGAACCTAAAGTGCAAGCATATAAGAAAAAAGTGCAATCATAAAACATAAAGTGCAAGCATATAAGAAAAAAGTGCAAGCAAATCAACACAAAGTGCAAGAAAATAAACACAAAGTGCAAACAAATACAATGTGCATTCGAATATACACAATGTGCAAGCAGAATAAACAAATGTTCAATGAAAACATAAAGTGCAAGCATATAAAAAAAATGCAAGCAAAAAAATACAAAGTGCAAGCGAATAAACACAAGGTGCATTCGAATATACACAATGTGCAAACTAATAAATAAAAGTGCAATCAGAAAACATAAAGTGCAAAAAAATAAACACAAAGTGCAAGTAAACATAAGGTGCATTCGAATATACACAATGTGCAAGCAGAATAAACAAATGTGTAATGAAAACATAAAGTGCAAGCATATAAGAAAAAAGTGCAAGTAAAACAAAACAAAGTGCAAGAAAATAAATACAAAGTGCAAGCAAACATAATAAAGCGGGTGTAATGACACACTCCATAGCGCTGGCCACGGTGGACGGCTGAAGATCTTTCGTATTTTGTATTTTAACAGCCTTTCGCACCCGAACCGCGTCCTTAAAAAAATGATCTCCAACGCATTATCACAATTACAAAGATATTGGAAAAATCAACCCTTTATCACAATCACAATGAAATTAAAAAGAAAATCTACAAGTAAATATATTATATTTAAATATTGTTCAATAATATAGAAAACTCATTGAAATAAAATTGGATATACATCAATATTCTATTATTGTTTTTGTATAAAAAAATGATTCATATAATTAAAAATATATATTTAACAAACTATACGACTATTTATAAAATGTTTTATAATGTTATTATTCAGAAATATTTTTTTTGCTATACACAAGTACTGATATCTCATTTTGTGTTTTTTTTTGTCAGCAAGAGGGCAAGATGCCCAAGGTATTATTAATAACTAAACAACGCCTTCACAGGCAAAAACATCAACATCCAAAAGAGGTGCAATGAGAGAAGGAGGCGAATCATAGGTGACTACCTCAATACCATGAGAAAACGATAAACTAGCTAAACTATCCGCCACAAGGTTGTTCTTCCGAGAGGTAAGCATTACTTGAACCTCCCAGCCAGGATCATGAAGGAGGGACTTGCATTCCTCCAAGAGGTAGTAGTCCGGGTGGGTAGCCGACATGTCGGATGCCAGGAGTCCATGGATAGTGGCGCAATCCATCTCAACTATAATACGGTGATAATCCCTAGTCTGCAGTAAGGTCAAGCCCATAATTATTGCAAAGAGTTCAGCCCGGAATGCCAAACAGCGGCCAAACGCAGTCGAGAAAGCAAAGAGGAAATTTCCAGTACTTGAGCAAAGGACGGCACCACCACCCGCCCACCCCGGGTTCCCTTTACTTGCACCGTCCGTATTAAGTTTCGTCCAATCCGCTGGTGGTGGCAACCAAGCAACATGCGCAACAAGCTCAGCGGGGGATCTACCTGTATTTCTCTTCAACCGCACACTCAACACTGTATTAAAGGCCTCCGCAAAAAGGCGAACCCGGCAAACAAGCTCGCTTCTATCCACATGTCTACCTTCAAACACCAAATGGCTACGGTACTTTCAACTGATCCAGAGCATATTACCAAAAAAAGTACTCCAACTATCCTTAGCTTGCAAATTTGCAGCTACCCAACCGTACATATCAGTCTCAAAAAAGCTCGATTGAGCCGGTCTTCCACCGATTTGAATCCAAGTGTCCTTGATGAATTGACAATCTCTCAGCGTATAAATGGGAGTCTCGTCAACACCACACCAGAGGCACGCCGGCGATTGTGTAAGGTGGCGATGAAACCGAACAACATTGCATATGAACGCACCATGGACTGCCAGGTGCAAGAAATTCCCAATGCACTGTTGCAGGGGCGACTTCCAAATTAATTCCCAATTGAAGTTACCCGGAGCAGCATGTTGGGGGTGGAGCGGCGCAAGGGCGGACTTAGAGGAGAAGGCTCCCTCCATTGACGTGTATGAACTTTGGCTCGTCTCTTGAGGCTCAGGAAAGTACTGAGGCCAGCCTTGCTGCTGATAGTAAAAATCAAATGCTGCCATCTGTCTGGATTGAGATCTCAATGAAAACAATTAGTAACACATGTGTGGACCGTAAGATAGGTCCACACAACAGTTGGTAAACAAACACACAATTAGAATAGTAAAATTGACTCCCCGGCAACGGCGCCAATTTGATATAGGCGTTGTCGTGACATCTAAACAAAATAATCCTAAACAAACCTAACTAATGTAGTCTGGTAAGCAAGGGTCGAATCCCACAGAGAATCAAGTTATATTTCATGTTTGCAAAATCATTCACCAATTGATAACAAAGACAAGGGGGGGGGGGGGGGGTTTGAATGAAACTAACTAAGAAAACGATAAATAAAATATAGAAAGCTTGGCTAGACAAATATCCACCTTTAGTTTGGTTGATCGATCATTGATTATTCCTAGTCCTCAATACTCATGAAAGTTCTAATCCCTGTTCTGAATTAGTTACCAGTCCAACCAGTCTTGATAACCCTAACTATTAAACAAATCCCTATTAACCTTCACGATTTAATTCAATAGCAGTAGGAAGTTCAGGAATAGATAGGTACATGCAAGTGTAGCAATCAGTCATACAATTGCATGCAATTAATTCTCTACACAAACTAAGGGATTTAAATTCTTAACCAATATCCTCCAATCCTTAGTAATATGATCAATAACAATCTCAACAGGTTGTATGGAAAACGGGAATCAATAGCATAATACTAATTTCTCTAGGTTGTCAAGCTAGAGGGAACTACTATTAACAATCTATTTGATTTCCTAATCAACAAATCAAGAGGAATCGATATATGATCAATGAAATTAAGCACGAGAGAGAATTAAAACAATCATGGAAAGAGTAAAGGAATAAACTCACAATCCAATCAATCCAAAGGCTTCAATTGTCTGCCTGGGCAAAAGGGAAAACTAATGAACAATAAACTAGGTCTAACTAATTGATCCCCGCAACTAGTTAACAAAAGGTGTTTTTAACCTAATTCTAAATATATGGTAATTAATAATTAAAAGAACAATAATAAAATAATCTATAAATATATAAAGTAGACTAAGGGTGTAATTAATCCTCAATAAATATGAGAAATTATCTCTTATTTTTTTGTTAATCTTTCATGACAAAATAAATCTTTTAATATAGCTCAATGGTTAAAGACACTCTTATAATACAAGAGGTATAGGGTTTAATCCCTCTTCTTAACAATTTTTACTATTTTATCTTTCATTATTTTTTTTGTTTTTATTAATTAGTTACTCTAATCTTTATATCTATCTTTTGACTTTTAAGTCAATCAATGCACCAATAATTTATTATAGCATTCTTACACAAATAAGAAACAAATGGCCCTTTATAATTCCATCAATACCCCATGTCGTTAATTCCATCAATAGTTACTTCTACATATAATTTTAATCTTAAAATAAGCAAACGTATGTAGATAGTATTAGAATTAAGATTGGTTTTAAAAAATTTACTCAAGAGCAAAATTATGTTGTAACGTTCACAGTTTTCAAAAATGATTCAATTTCAAATAAAAAACAAATATGGCATAGTTTCATTCAATAAACGTATGGATAGTGCTAAAATTAAGAATGGGTTAGAAATTTTTATTCAAGAGCAAAATTATACTGTAACGTAAACAATATTCAGAATTGGTTCAAATTTCAATTAAAAAAACATGGAATAATATGTAACAAATGTATGGTAATAGATTTGTCATTTATAATTATTCAGATGGAGTATGTATGACTAATTGATTGGTTTCCATTATAAAACGGCTCTAACATCATTTGTAACGATTTGGCCTTCATTTCTTGGCTTTAGAAGTTTAGTAACTGAAATGATATTGCACAATACACCGTACAAATTACTATGATATGCGTTTATGCAAATTACTCAATCCTCAATATCAATGCAAATTACCTCTTTTATAATTGACCAATTGACAAAAGTGTCAAATGACCTTTTACCTTCCATTGAGCATATATAAATATATAAAGTAGACTAAGGGTGTAATTAATGCCCAATAAATATGAGAAATTATTTCTTTTTTTTGTTAATCTTTCATTACAAACTATATCTTCTAATATAGCTCAATGGTTAAGGACACTCTCATAATACAAGAGGTCTAGGGTTCAATCCCCCTTCTTAACAACTTTGTTTTACTCTTTTATCTTTCATTATTTTTTTGTTTATATTAATTAGTTACTCAAATCTCTATATCTTTCTATTTATCTATCTATCTTCTACATATAAAATACAGTTTTTGTCCAATTAATGACTCATTAATTTAGCCTCTAAATAAAATAAATTTTCAATTATAATTGATTTGTTAAATCTTTCAAATTCTAATGTACACGATCAATCAAAAAACTTAGTCGTATAAAAGTTATTGTCCAATTAAAAAAATCATTATTTAGTCTTCAAATAACACAATTTCTCAATTACAATCCATTTGTTAAATCTTTCAAATTCTAATGTACACAATCAATCTATATCTATCTATAAACATATAAAGAAGACTTTTTGAACAATCAATGCTCATTTTTTTAAGCTTCAATCTAATCTCAAACGGTTGTATGCTTGGTTGATTGACCTTTAATCCAGATATATTTTGTTTAAACTCAATTTTGATTACCAATTAATACTCAAATTACGTTACTAATTTTTTACGTTACTTATTTTGCCGGTCATATTTTAATTTCAATCACAATACCTACCCATTCATATTCCAAAACTATTCTAAATCAAATGTCTATTAATATTCTGAACATCACACTTATCTATATAATTGATATTGTATGGGAGGGGGTAGAAACACAAGCAGAAAAAATGGCAATCACAATCAACTTTCTATTATTACTATCATCATCAATTAGTATCCAAGTGAAATTACAATCCAATTTGACATTGACTTCAAGCAACAGATCACCACAATATGAGGTATTTTAATTTTAATGTCCTCAATCTCCTTATCTATACTTTGTGTTCTATTTTTCTTACATTGCTATGCAAAAAAATCTATGCTTATATTCTTTTATTTGCTTTTGACAAAAAATCTTTTATTTTTTCTTTATAAGTATATATTTTAAAACTTACATTTTAAAATATTGCTTTTGATTGCTATATACATTTTAGCTTACAATATCACAATATAAAATAGTAAAATTGACTACAATTTTTTTTTTAAATAACCCATTGTTTTTTTTGTTCATCTTTATTCCCATTTTATCCAAAAGATCATTGATCATTTTAACATTGGAAACTTTCATTCTCCCTTTTTCTTAGGAAAAATTAAAAATCAATTCTTTTATGATACTATGAACATATGAAAAAATTGTCCGAATTCTATGGAAGTATCATTGAAGTCCTTATTATATTGATATAAATAATCATAAGGCCAACCAGACTCCAAATACCTCAATTGTCTTACTCATAAAAGTTAGTAATTACTAGAAATGTAAAAGAAAAAACAATACTATAAACGTAAAAACATGATAAGAAAGTTATTAATTTTTAACAAAACTAACAAACACATTGAGAGTATGTACACAATAACATTATAAAATTATCGGATGTTTTATAATTATTTTTATTTCATCGAATATAAAAATAACATTAACATGTCAACCTATTAATAAAGTTAAAAAATCTAACATACATTAAATTATGGAAAAATAACTGAAAAACATTGAATTAGCATATATATGCTACTTAATTGTGCAAACATGTAACTAATAAATAATTTGGTATATATATAGTGCCTAATAATCTGCTTAATTATGTTAATATTCGAATAAATAAATAAAGATATCATGAATGTATAATTATTGAATTCACACCATGTTAAAACCTCTAAATTTGACAATAAAATGGAAATGATTTAGAAATACTAAATGTAGAATAAAATGGGTACAAACTTTATTTTATTATAACACCGGATTGCAATTTCAATACTCAAGTATATTAAAGTATTCTATTCTTTTTAGTACAGAACATAGTAAAGTTTTACATAAGAGTAATAAAATGATTTTTAGCTCATATATTTTTATTCATGTTTCATTAGAAAAAGATCATTAAATATAAATTTTAAAATTAGTAAACATAAACCAAAAAGAAAAAACAATTAAAAATTGAAATAAAATACTAGATAACTATTAATTATTTTGATTTTTTTTGAACATAAGAATAACATTGTAGAAGAATTGTCAAATAGGATCATGTTATTTTCTTTCGTATTATCATTTACTTTGATGATTTGACCCCATGTATGTCTTAAAACTTAAGACATATACTGATATACATATGGAATAAATTCCTTTTTCAAAACATTTTTAAATTCTATTTTTATATATAGATATACCATTTTCTATTAATAATGTTAGGTTGTATAAAAATATAGATATAAAATCTATGTATATTTTTTTTACCTTTATCCTATTTATAATCAATAGCTTTTTTTAAAGATTTAGAATCAATAGTTAAAGTGGCTATTTACGATATATAATATTACATGCTCAAATTTTTTATGATGTATATGTTGCTTCAATTAATATTTTTAACTTTTGACAAATCTATAAATTTTTTAAGATTACTTTATATAAATTTTTAGTTATTTAGTTGAAATGAAAATTAGATACACCGATTTAGAAAGTTATTTTGCATTAAAAATACTTAGGTCCTGAATTTCTTAATTTCTAAAATTTGAATGTAAGTGACCATGCATGTTTAACCACTTTGTCCGACATATTTTGTCATTCCACATCATTTATGTATTGAGTTTTTTTGTCAATAAGGAAAAAGATTGCAAAAATAATAACAAATGTGAATATAAAAAGAGATTTAATAGCCCAACATTCAATTCAAACAAAAAAGTCATGATAAAAAAACTAATAAAGACATAAGAAGTTTAAAAGATTACAATGGAATAAGTTTAAAACTTATGGAGAAGTTACATCGGTCAATTATCTAAATTGCAAAATTAATGTCCACGCTTATGTTAAAAGTTAACCCGAACTTAGTTATTTATATGTTTTACAGGATCATGTTTTATAATGTTCGAAAGTGCAAACTTACTATTTATGTTGCATTGTGAATTGTGATCATTTACAGAATCAAAAATAAAATTATTATGAACGTAAATAATGATATAGTGTTCAATATCAATTGTTAATTAGTGTAGTCCTAAAGACTAATTGTACTTTCATTATAAGGACTCAAGGAACTCTATTACACCAAAAAATGGAAATAAAAACAAATTATAATTTTTAATATTGTCAAAATATACACGAGATTGCTAATAATTATTTGTGACGACGTCTTTCGAAAAAAATCTCCATACTTTCATCTCAACATCCTTGAAGCTATAAAATTTTGTATTACTTTTAAAGGGAAAAATGATGTTAGATATAAATTTCTATTTTAGTTTTTCCATATTCAATTCATATATATCAAAAACAAACATTCTTTAATATAGAACTTGAAAATTCAGCGTCCTTTCCCTTATCTATTTTGGATATTTTTAATTTCAAAGATTATTTCTATGCTACATTAACTTTAATAATTCTTAAATTAATCTTAAAATTTTAAATAAACAAAATATAAATTATAAATTATATCAATATAAAAAAGTTGATCTCGTGCGTAGCACGGGCATGAATATCTAGTAACACAAAATAGCAATGGGATCCCGGGAAATTAATCCCGATCAAAACGAATTGATTCTCGGCTCATCTCGTTCAGCACTTTCTCGGCCCAATTCAAGCAACAACACGGCCCATCTCATCCAAGCAGCACGGCCCACTCCACAATTTGCTTTCGATGATGTCATGGCGGCGTCATGCCCAAATTCCCCTCTTTCTTTCCGCTTCAATTTGACGCGGGATTCTTCATGTGGGCCGCGCTCCTTTATTTCTTTTGGGCCTTTCCTCCATGGGCCGAATTTCTTCCAATTCCAGCAATAATTTGCACTTCATTCTAGCTTCCCCTCGCGAGGATGGCCGCGGCTTCTTGGCCGCGGTCGCGGTTTGCTCTCGAAGTGTCCAAATTAATTCCCGATTTAGCCACGGGCGCGGCCTTCGCTTTTCACCGTCATTTTTTTCGGGAATCTTGCCTCTTCCTTGTGGTTCCTTCATGGATTTTCCTTGTCTCCTCAGGTGGTCAACTCATCTTTCTCTGAATATCTTCAATTTGCTTCTCCAGACCACCAAATCCACACTTCTCTGCTCCAACTCCATAATCTCCAATTGTGCTCTAAATCCAATCAAATGGCGCCTCAAACCTGGTAATAACCCTTAGATATGTGCTACAAAATAGCACTTATCACCAATGCAGGGGACACAGACTCCCCAACAAAGATGGAACTTTTAGAGTGGTTAACACGCTCCCCCGAGGCCGAGCAAAATTGATCAAGACAACTTTGGATAACATCGACTTGATCGAGACTAACCTCCGCAAAAAGCAACAAGTCATCCGCAAAGAAGAGGTGCGAAAGGGGAACCCCACAAATGTCGATCGGGGGCCACGCACCCGAATCAACCGCTGCTTGAATCAGATGAGCCAACCTCTCCATGCACAATACAAATAAGTAAGGTGAAAGGGAATAACCTTGGTGAACACCTCTCAAAGCTTTAAAACTGTCTGTCAAACCCCCGTTCTAGATGACCCTTGTTTCACCCTGTGACTGACATTGCATAATTGTATGAACTAAGGAGTCTGGGAATAAAGCCGTCCGCATTGAATTTTCCAAAAAATCCCAGCGAACTCGATCATATGCCTTCTCAATATCAATCTTAAGAATTATCCAACGCTTAGCAGCAGAGCGAGAACGCATAGAGTGGAGAACCTCATGAACAATGACAATGTTGTCACTAATTTGTCTCCTCGGAATGAAGCTGGATTCGGTCGGGGCAATTAACTTGGGCATAATTGGCTTGAGACGGTTAACGATCACCTTAGTGGCCAACTTGAAAATCACGTTCAAAAGCGCAATAGGCCAAAGGTGACTCATGGTCTTTGGAGCATCCACCTTCGAAATTGGGATCAGGAAAGAGTTGCAAATACCGGGCGGGAAAGTGTTGTCATTCAAAATCCCAGAAATTGCATAACGACTTGAGGCCCGACAACATTCCAGTGCTTCTGGTAGAAAGCTGCGGGAAAACCATCTGGACCCGGAGCTTTCAAGGGGCCCATGGCACGTAAGGCATACCAAATTTCACCACTAGAGACGGGGCGGGTCAATGAACAGCGCTACTTTGTAGGGTTTAACTAGGAGTTATTACCAGAGTTTTAGGTACCATTTGGAGGTATTTAGAGCGTTATTGTGGAGTATGTAGTTGAGGAGAAGAAGTGTGACTTTAGTGGTATGGAGAAGCTAAACGAAGACTTATTGAAGATGGAGAGGAGACCTCGAGACGTGACGAAGAAGAGCTGCATAATGTAATCCACGGTCGCGGTTGAGCAAGGGCTGGTCGCGGTTGAGCAAGCTTTGGTCGCGGACATCCACGAAAGACGAGAAGTGAAGACGGGAAAAACCGCAATCGCGGAAGCTGGTTGCGGTTAATTCGAGAGCAAAGGAGCCAGGATAGGTATTTTCCGCGATCACGGAAATGTGCATCAGCGCGGAGCAGGTTTCGTTAGATCCGAAGTTTGGTTTTTGTTTATTTCTTTTTACTTTATTTCTTTTATTTCGTTTATTTATTTCCTTCTAAGATTAGACTTGTTATCTTTTTACACTAGGTTTTGGGTTAGGTTATTTAACCTAATTTTCCCAGCCACTTTCATTATTCAGATTCAGTTTTCATTCTACGTATTATTTTCCTTTGGAGTTTTATTGTTTTCAAGACTATGAAGAACTAAGCACCCTTTGCTTAGTCCTACAATTGAAGCCTTGGTTTGAATTTGATTGTGAGATTATTCCTTTACTCTATCCTTGAATGTTATTGATTCTCTTATGTTTCATCCCATTGTGTTATATTGATTTCTCTAGATTGGCCACCTAGTTTTATTGATATTATTCATATTGCAGGATTAGGGTTTTGAATTCTATTGGTTGATCTAGTTCATCAATTGTTGTGATTAGTATTATTAATATTAGTTTCCCTAGCCTGACAAACTAGTTGAGATTGATATTATCTATAGTGCTAGTTACCCTAATCTGGTCAACTTATTGAGATTAATATTGTTCATACCTAATTCAGAGTAGCAAACACGATTTACTGGAACGAGTTATGAATGTTTATTGTGAAGAGAATGGATTGCATGTCGAGTACTGACGAGTTGTTAAGTATTGCATGAGCCTATCAATTCCTGAGCCTACTGCTGTTGTTAGATTTATCTTGATAGTTTCTTGATTGTTTAATAGTTAGGGTTATCAGGACTAGTTGGACTGGTAATTATTTTAGAATAGGGATTAGGACATTCATGAGGATTGAGGGCTAGGAATAATCAATGATCAATCAACCAAACTAAAGGTGGATATTTGTTTGGCTAAGTCTTTTTCCCAATTTGATTACAAATCTTTGCTTTTACTTTGCTTTGTTTACGTGAAATTCAAACAATCAACCAAAATCCCCCCTTTGTTACTATTGCATGCAAATTGACATAAAGAAAAACAACTCCTCCCTGTGGGATTCGACCCTTACTTGCCTATTCTACTGAGTTAGGTTTGTTTAGGATTATTTTGATAAGGCGATACGACTTTAGCCTCGATCAAATTGGCGATGTTGCCGGGGAGGCAAGTTTTGATTCTTTCTTTGTGTGTTTGTGTGCCAATTTTTGTGTGGACCTATCTTACGGTCCACACCCGTGCTACTGATTTTTTTTTTTTGATTTTGATACAGAGATGGAGAGATTTCTGCAATTCCGGCAGGAGCTGCGATATGACCCATACTCCTATGCATACACTCCAGGGTGGAGAGATTACCCCAATTCGAGTTATGGGAACCAGCAGTATCCTCTATATGGTCATGACTACCAGGAGTATTACCCGGGGCCACAATTGTTCTATCAGCAGGGTACTCCACAACAATACTATCCATCCTACGAGCATAGCCCACCAGTGTCCGATCCAAGTTCCTACATTTCTACTGAGGAGTTACTTCGATCTCTTACGCAACGCGTAATCCAACAAGAACAAGAGATGAAGTCCATGTTCCAGAACTTGGAGAATCAAATGGGGCAAACGGCTCAAGCAATGAGCAGAATAGAGACCATGGCGTCGGCGAAACCACTATCTCACCCAGTGGTGCACCAAAGAGAGGATGTCTTTTCAATGACCCTCCGAAGTACTGAGCAGCTACATGTCGCCCCCTTAGCTGAAAGGGAAGAACAAATTAGTGAGACGGGTACAAAATACAGCGAGATGTCTGCATAAGAGAACCCGAGACCGCGGGAGGTGTACCTCGACCGCGGTTTACTCACTGAGGAGTTGGGCATTCCAAACGATATCCGTGACCGCGATATGCTCTCTGAATAAGATTATTTCTAGGAACAAGAAGAATGTCGCGTCCGCGAGGAGGAGAACCGCGACCGCAAATGTGTTGCTGAAGAAGAGCAAAAAATCGGCGAATTTCCGCGACCGCGGACGGATGTCCACGATCGCGGAACAGCCCCTGGTGACGAAGACCCTCTCGAAGTTGCCTTCGACACATATGTGCGCCCCAACATTCCTCCGCTCAGTTCATTGAAGCCTCCCGCACCCTTTCCCGAGGCTCTGAAGGACACCAGAAAGGTGGAGAACGTCAAGGATTTATTTGAAACCTTTAGTAACTGCGAGGCAAACGTCCCTTTGATCAAACTGGCAAAGAGCATCCCTCGCTGTGCAGAATTTTTAAAGGCGCTGCGCAAGATCAAGAAGAAGCCGAAGGAGAAACACAAGAAGGAGACCGTGATTCAAATGGCAAATCTCTACATGCTGGATACATGACAGGACAAGCATGCAGCCCCTGAGATGTTGGGTAGGCCATTTCTGAAGATGACAAGTGCAATCATCGATGTAAACAGCGGTCCACCCACCATAAAGTGCAGGAGAATGGGGGTAAAGCTTACTATAGAGAATATAAAGAGGCACCCCCTGATCTTGACCCAAGGAGTTTAATTGTTGTGAGCAACCCAAGTTGAGTGGGAGAACACCAAGTCGAGCCACGACAATAACTACGACGCTGCTCGGGAGGCAACCCGAGGTATGTATTTTTTCTCATGTCTTTTCGTTTTCATGTCATTAGTTGTTATTGTTTTCTCTTGCTTTATTTCGCTTCTGCATTTGTTTGTCATTTCGTCTTTCGACTAACCCACAGGAAGAAAAGAAGAAAAACCGCAACCGCGGCAAACAATACGAGAAGAATCCGCGATCGCGGAATAATTTCCGCGATCGCGGCCGCCGCGACGATTTTAGGGTTTAGTTGAAAAAAAAAAAATTGGCGTTTTTCCGCGATCGCAGCCCAGCTGTCTGCGTTTTATTTTGAGAGACGGTGCGCATCATGATGCCAAGGAGAAGACTTTCGCCCCACATTTTATTTGGCACCGATGATGGCTCGACATTCGACAACTGACGAGGAGGAACACCAGGGCCCACACCACGATTACATCTGGGCCCCATTTTTGTGTTCGTTGAAGGCCGTGCAGCCCCGACATCTTTGTTATTCCACTACACCCTACAGTGGTTCATTTTGGTTGCACGGTGGAGTTTGCTAGAGGAGGACGCCGCAACACCAACGACATGTGCTTTCATTGTTTTACCGCCAGCAACATCTTCAGTGTCCAAGCCAACTCGGCGACGGTTGTGAGTACCTTTCCGCTTTTCCATGTGCTTCATTCTTTTTTGTATTTCATTACATTGAGGGTAATGCAATGTTTAAGCATAGGGGAGTGTTCTATACTTGCTAGTCGTTGAGGAGAAAAGAAAAAATAAAGAAAAAGCCAAAAAATTCAAAATAAGGCAAAAATAGAAATCCTAGGATAAGTCGAAAACCCGAAAGGACAGCTTAGGTAATAAGCAACATGTGCTTTCATTGTTTTACCGCCAGCAACATCTTCAGTGTCCAAGCCAACTCGGCGACGGTTGTGAGTACCTTTCCGCTTTTCCATGTGCTTCATTCTTTTTTGTCTTTCATTACATTGAGGACAATGCAATGTTTAAGCATGGGGGAGTGTTCTATACTTGCTAGTCGTTGAGGAGAAAAGAAAAAATAAAGAAAAAGCCAAAAAATTCGAAAAAAGGCAAAAATAGAAATCATGGGATAAGTCGAAAACCCGAAAGGGTGGATTAGGTAATAAGCAGGTGGCTTGGACCAGCATTAGGCTGGGGTAATAATTGGTGAAGAGTGATGTGAGTTTATGTGAGCCCATCTATTGAAAAATGAAATGAGTGGCTTGGTGAAAACCCGAAAGGGCGCCTTGGCAAAATGAGTGAAAAGAAGAAGAGTGATTATTAGGAATCATCATTTTACCTGGCGTGGTGACATAAGAAGAGGTGATATAAGGAGGATTCGGGTAGGTCACTCTAGGAGGCATAAGAAGATAGATGGAGATTAGGATTAGATTTTTATTCACTCTATGGTGTTCGGGATAAGCTTGGGGGAAGTACTCTGCTTTCCTTTAGGCTTGGTATCGTATTGTGTTGTGTTGTGTTGTGTTGAGCATATTGTATTGGTGCCTTGGAGTTTCATGTTTAGGTGTAATTCTTAGTGGAGATGGTTTTTCTATGCTTCCTGAGACCTTGGGGATTTGATTGGAGGAGTATATTTCTTTTAGCTTACTCGAGGACGAGCAAGGTTTAAGCATGGGGGAGTTTGATCAGCGCTACTTTATAGGGTTTAACTAGGAGTTGTTACCGGAGTTTTAGGTACCATTTGGAGGTGTTTAGAGCATTATTGTGGAGTATATAGTTGAGGAGAAGAAGTGTGATTTTAGTGGTATGGAGAAGCTAAACGAAGACTTATTGAAGATGGAGAGGAGACCACGGAAGAAGACCACGAGCCGTGACGAAGAAGAGCTGCAGAACGTAATCCGCGGCCGCAGTTGAGCAAGGGCTGGTCGCGGTTGAGCAAGCTTTGGTCGCGGACATCCACGAAAGACGAGAAGTGAAGACAGGAAAAACCGCGATCACGGATGGTCGCGGTTAATTCGAGAGCAAAGGAGCCAGGAAAGGTATTTTCCGCGACCGCGGAAATTCTGCCGCGATCGCGGAAATGTGCATCAGCGCGGCACGGGTTTCGTCAGATCCGAAGTTTGCTTTTTGTTTATTTCTTTTTACTTTATTTCGTTTATTTTATTTCCTTCTAAGATTAGACTTGTTATCTTTTTACACTAGGTTTTGGGTTATGTTATTTAACCTAATTTTCCCAGCCACTTTCATTATTCAGATTCAATTTTTATTCTACGTATTATTTTCCTTTGGAGTTTTATTGTTTTCAAGACTATGAAGAACTAAGCACCCTTTGCTTAGTCCGACAATTGAAGTCTTGGTTTGAATTTGATTGTAAGATTATTCCTTTACTCTATCCTTGAATGTTATTGATTCTCTTATGCTTCATCCCATTGAGTTATATTGATTTCTCTAGATTGGCCACCTAGTTTTATTGATATTATTCATATTATAGGATTAGGGTTTTGAATTCTATTGGTTGATCTAGTTCATCAATTGTTGTGATTAGTATTATTAATATTAGTTTCCCTAGCATGACAAACTAGTTGAGATTGATATTATCTATAGTGCTAGTTATCCTAATCTGGTCAACTTGTTGAGATTAATATTGTTCATACCTAATTCAGAGTAGCAAACACGATTTACTGGAACGAGTTGTGAATGTTTATTGTGAAGAGAATTGATTGCATGTCGAGTACTGACGAGTTGTTAAGTATTGCATGAGCCTATCTATTACTGAACCTACTGCTGTTGTTAGATTTATCTTGATAGTTTCTTGATTGTTTAGTAGTTAGGGTTATCAAGACTAGTTGGACTGATAATTATTTCAGAACAGGGATTAAGACATTCATGAGGATTGAGGGCTAGGAATAATCAATGATCAATCAACCAAACTAAAGGTGGATATTTGTTTGTCTAAGTGTTTTTCCCAATTTGATTACAAATCTTTGCTTTTACTTTGCTTTGTTTACTTGAAATTCAAACAATCAACCAAAATCCCCCCTTTGTTACTATTGCATGCAAATTGACATAAAGAAAGATAACTCCTCCCTGTGGGATTCGACCCTTACTTGCCTATTCTACTGAGTTAGGTTTGTTTAGGATTATTTTGATAAGGCGATACGACTTTAGCCTCGATCAGTCAACCTCGCAACATCACCCGCAGAGGGGATCCGGAAAGCAGAGGAACCAAGTAACACTGACCCACTAGCAGACACCTCTTGGCTTGAATATAAATTGGAGAAGTGCAGTAATGCCATACGTTGGAGCTCCACTGGACAGAACACCCACTCATTAGCAGCATTTTTCAACGCATGGAATTTGTTTGCCTTACGTCGATTAACCGTTGACAAATGATAGAAACGAGTGTTCTGTAGAGAGTTAATGAATGTGATATTTTTATTGAGATTCTGTGGACTGATTTATACAGAGGATATAACAGGAAAGAGAGAGATATTAGCTAACAGTTCCTATAATATCTCTCAACTAAGCCACGATTACAATGGAAACTACCACTAAGATAATGGAGAATAATAAGGAGGAATCTGTCAATGATTATCTTCAATACGCCCCCTCAAGCTCGACGTCCGGCGGGTAAGTCCGAGCTTGATAACAAGGTCTTCAAACCGAGGTCGTAACATTGGTTTAGTCAGGATATCTGCGAGCTGATCACCTATGGAGACATGTGAGACGCGGAAGGTGCCTTGCTGAACATGTTGTCGGACAAAATGATAAGCAAGGGCAATGTGCTTCATCCTGGAGTGAAAGACGGGATTGGAAGACAGGAAAGTCGCCCCCTGATTGTCACAATAAATAGCAGGCTGTTGGAGCTTGACTCGGAGTTCACCGAACATTGACTACACCTAGAGAACTTCAGCATCGATGTCAGCAAGTGCTCTGTATTCAGCTTCCGTTGAGGACCGAGCCACAACTTTTTGCTTCCGATAACTCCAAGAGATGGGTGTCGAACCAAGGTATAGAATGTAACCTGTGGTGGATACATAATCATTGCGATCACCTGCCCAGTCCGCATTAGAGAAAGCGTGCAAAGGAGGGGCTGCATCAGTAAAGGCATGGATGTGCGTTGCTGAAGATGGAGACACAAAGATGCCAAGAGATGTGGTGCCGGCAAGATATCTGAGAAGGCGTTTGAGGGCGGCCCAGTGAACTGTTGTTGGGGCCTGCATAAATTGCGAGAGCTTGTTAACTGTGAAGCCCACATCAGGCCGGGTGAGACCTAAGTACTGTAAGCTGCCCACGAGAGCGCGATAATCTGTCGGCGCCGGAATTGGAGTCCCTGCAGTTTTGAGTAGGGGATCAGTGGCGGAGATGGGTGTCGATACCGGCTTGGTGCTGTCCATGCCAGCTGTGGTGAGGATGTCCTTAATATACTTCCGTTGAGACAGGAAAAGACCACCATTTTGAGGAATAACCTCAACTCCCAGGAAGTAAGACAGAGCACCGAGGTCCTTCAAGGAAAATTTGGAGGCGAGCCTGCTAATGAGATCTTGAACCATATGCGAGTCACTCCCTGTTACAATGATATCGTCAACATAGACTAATAAATAGAGAGTGATACGACCATGATGGAATAAGAACAGGGAGGCGTCTGCAACAGAATTCTTGAAGCCGAGATGAAGTAGGAATCCTTTGAGTTCATTGTACCAAGCTCGCGGCGCCTGTTTCAGGCCATAGATAACTTTGTTTAACCTGCACACATGAGTAGGGACTGCTGGGTCGACAAAACCAGGTGGTTGTGCCATGAACACCTCTTCGGATAAGGAACCTTGGAGGAATGCGTTATTGATGTCAAGCTGACGGAGTTGCCACCCTCGAGACACAGCCAAGGCAAGGACGACCCGCACGGTGACGGGCTTGACGACGGGACTGAAGGTCTCGTTGAAGTCCCAGCCCGGTCGTTGGTGGAAGCCCTTTGCGACGAGTCTGGCTTTGAGACGGTCGACTGAGCCGTCGGGGAGAAACTTCACACGATAGACCCACTTGGAACCCACAATATTTTGAGTCGGTGAAGGTGGAACCAAGGTCCATGTGGAGTTGGAGCATAGAGCGTCAAACTCACGTTGCATCGCCGCCCTCCATTCCGAGTCACGCAGGGCTTGGGTAATGGTCCGGGGTTCAACGGGTGAGGCGGTTTGGACATTGAGATTGAGTTTGGTAAGAGGTTTGGTGATGTTGTTTTTCGAGCGGGTAACAATACCCCGATCGGGAATGAGTTGAGGTTGTGGGGGGGTCGATTGGGGCTGAGGGGAGGTGGGGTGGGGTGGGAGCGGGTGCCTGGTGATGGATTGCGGCGGCGGAGGGGTAAGTTGAGAGCTTGCAGAGGCGTGGGAAGGGATGTGTGTAATGGGAGTTGGATTGGGAGTGGTGGGAAAAGTGGGTTGATTTGTGAGACTGGGCTTTGGCCCAAGTGGATGAGGTGGGGAAAGTTGAGACGTGGGGGTAGTGGATCGTGGGGAATCTGGGGAAGGAGGTGGAAGGTGGGAGTGGGCCGATGTGGTTATGGACTGTGGAAGTGGGGGAGTGTGGAGGGAGGGGATAGCAAGGCGGGTCCATTCTTCACAGAGGGCAGGTGTGAGTGGGCTGGGGTTATTTGTTTTGTAGGGAAATTCATTTTCAACGAATTGAACATGCCTGGATGTATATATTCTCCTTGAGTGTGGCTCCATGCAGTAGAAGGCATTTTGGGTGGTTGAATATCCTACAAAAACACATATAACAGACCGAGATGCCAATTTATGAGTAGAGTAAGGCCGTAACCAAGGAAAACACATACATCCAAAACTTTTAAGCTTTCCATAATCTGCATCTTTATTAAAAACTTTGAAAAATGGGGAGTGGTTGTTGAGGATGGAAGATGGGAGACGATTGATTAGATAAGTTGCAGTAAGTAAGGCGTGAGGCCAATGTGTAAGCGGCATACCCGAGTGATTGAGAAGGGCAAGCCCGGTTTCAACTAGGTGGCGGTGTTTGCGTTCGGAAATGCCATTGTGTTCGGGTGTGTGGGGGTGGTGAGGTGAAATGACTAATTCCATGTTCACTTAAAAAGGATTTCAAAGCCAAAAATTCACCACCATTATCCGAATAGAAAATTTTGATTTGCTTCTTGAAATAATTTTCCACTAAGGATCGAAAGTTTTTGAATGTAGATGGAATATCTGATTTTTTCTTAAGGGGATAAAGCCACGTATATCGCGTAAAATGATCAACAAAAATAACATAATATTTGTAGCCATCATAAGATAAAACAGGTGAAGTCCATACATCAGAAAATATAATTTCAAGAAAACAAGTAGAGCGAAGAGTCGACTTCTGAAATGGAAGCTTATGACTCTTGCTTATTTGACAAGAAGCACAATTGGAAAGCAAAACGTTTGTAGAGCCTAGTTGAAGATGTTGTCGAAGTACTTGAAATGTGGCAGCGGAAGGATGGCCTAACTTATGATGCCATGAATTGGAGAGAGTGGTTGTGTGGGCAGTCGGAGGTGGTTGTGGCCAGACATAGACTCCGTCAACGCACAGGCCTTTAAGGAGTGGTTGACCCGTTACCAAGTCCTTCACAACAAAGGAGTCAGGTAAGAATAAAATAACAGAATTATTTTGCTTGGTAAATTTAGAAACAGAAATCACACTTCGGGACATGTTAGGCACACATAAAACATTTGAAAGTTGAAATTTTGATGCATCAGATGGAAGCAAAAAAGAACCAGTATGTGTGATTCTCAAACCTTGACCATTACCCATAAAGAGCTCATCCGGGCCGTGATACGGATAGTGTAGGGAGAGGTTGTTGAGATCGTTGGTGACGTGGTGGGAGGCGCCACTATCAACGAGGAGAGGAGGGTCGGTGGCACCAGTATAGGCGACATTTGCTTGTGGGGTGGTTGGGAAGGAATTGGGAATAGGTTGGGGAGGTGGAGGTCGAGCCGTGGGGTACTGTTGACGGAAGATGGGGCAGATGCGGACCCCAGATAAACGATTCCAACAAGTCCTCTTTCTCATTCAGCTCACGGGTCAGGCGACGCTTGAGTTTCAGCAAATCGTTAGTCGAGGCTGTAACAAGTTTAAGCTTGACCCCAGATAAACGATTCCAACAAGTCCTCTTTCTCTTGAATATATTTCCAAATACGTTCATGTTACATCGAACAATATGCTCAGTAAACCCATGTAACGATTGCTGGAAAGGGGTCGCCACATTCCAACAACCATCGAAGAAGTCTGTGTATTCCTCATGAAGAAACCAACTGGCAAGAAACCTAAACGGACGCTCTGGAGGACCACCCATAGACGAACCAATAAGCCTGACCAAGAGAGGAGAGTGGTCAGAACAGGGCGCGATCAAGTGATATACAATGGCAAACATCATCAGCCCTTTCACCACTGATTCTAGTTTCCACAAGAGCAAAGACATGGGGGTCATGCACGCGGATCAATTCACGCAAAGTTCCCAGGAAACCCGAGATACCAGCCCCACGGGTGTTCCAAATAAGTATGATGAGTTCTAACATGGATAATATATGTTGGATGGGGTCACCATTGATGATTCTTAAGCGATGCAAGCGTACAGAATCCACAGCAGTAAGGAACCGGGAATACGCATCAAGAAGCCCTTGGGGTATCGATATTGTGCATAGCAATGCTCGATGGTCTTCTATCACCGACGGGATAAACTCCACCACCATTCGATTCACCATTATCGGTATGTATGGGAGAAGAGGTCCCGTCCACAGGTTTGAAAGTAGCAGGCTGCGCCGACTGAGGATCCGGAACTCCTCCACCACCGGTATGTGAGGTGGTGGCCTGGCGGACATTATTGGTGTTTTTCAGGAGACGAAGACGCTGTTGAGGCTGAGGTGTAGTTGACGTAACGACTTGCTTATGGTTGGGCACTACGATGGCATCAGATTTCTTCAAGATAGGCATAGGGTTAGGGCCAGGATTGGTACTAGCTTTTTGGGTAGTCTGTTGGGCCTGTCCAATCGGTCCCAGATGAGATCTTGTTATATATGGCAGTTGATGAATTATAGGAAACAGAATCTTTAACCGAATTCTTTGTTGATTTGGTATGTTTCTTTGGTGATGGGGCCACCAGAATCTCTTTATCAATCTTATCCAACCCAACTTTGGAGGCCATCAAACTTTCCTTGTGTGTATCTACAAGATCTACCATATCTTCTATTGATACCTCAACGGCCATATTCTCCGTACTTTCCTCGGAAATCACGGGATCCATATCCAGAGCAGCATAACGAGATCCTAGTGGGCGCGTGGGATCCGCCCACGAAAGGTGTTGAACCCTAGCACTACCACCAACAGAGGTATCGGCCGGCGCTGACGACTCCACCGGGACACCTTTCGTCATGAGGGGTTCCGCAGTCCGGCGATGTGGTTTTTCCACACGCATCCACCCCCCAAACCTATCCTTAGCAAGTTGATCAAGAATCTGTTGGCGAGCAATAGTCTCTGGTTATTAGTTGTGCTCGACTCCGCCGTCTCTCTGCCACACGTATCAGCATGGTGTCCCACTTTTCCACATGAGAAGCAGAGCATTCTCAGCCCCTCGTATTGAATAGGCCAGACTTGGCCATTCAAGCGAAACTTGGAGAGCAGTGGCTTCGAGAGGTCAACTTCCACGCTCAATCGTACAAATTGCCCTCGCTGAGGTTTCGCCATCGGCTTGTCTACACGCAGAACGCGTCCAACACGACTTCCAATCATCCGCAAGAACTTCTAGTTGAAGTATTCAATATAAAGACATGGGATGCGAGTCCAAACTACAAGCTTAGATATCTTATCTTCCCGCACATTGAATCGGGATACCCATTTCCGGATAGAGACATAGTTATCACCCAACATCCTTGGTCCTTCAGGAGCACATGGTCATGGTCCGCCTTGTTAGCAAACCGAGCAATATAGGTGTCATTCCCTATGTCAATCGGCGAGAAAGGGGCAGAGAGGGCCCATTTCTGCGCCAACCGTTTCTTCAGCGTCATATAGCATGGGCCTTTGTCAAAAAGACGGATGTTGAGAGTATCCCTCCAAGGTGGCCATAGTTCCTTCTTCTCTTCAGCTGTAAGTGTTATAGTCGGACAATCTGGGTCATCATTCTCCGGGACCAGGTCATCATCCGTTTCATACTCCTCATCCGCCACAAAGTCTTGGTAGATTGCGTTGTCATGGTGCACCACAAAGCTAGGATTCTTTCCACCGGCCACCTTGTCCTTGTAGGATACCTTCGGCGCCATTGTCTGTCGATTCGCTTCCTGGAGTGATGGGAATTCCTCTGCTTGTGCAGAAAGCACATAAGGCAAAGCACCAAGAGCAGCGCGCTTGAGTTTCTTGGTGGTTGGGATTCTTCCATCACCACCACAGTTCGGAGGATCAACCTCCATGGAAATGGAAAGAAGGAACAAGCACCGTTTGAAAAGAGAGCGTTTGGAGGAACAAGCTAATTCTTATCACTCCTCATTTTGTGTTTTTCTACCTCTTTATACATAAATAAATGCATCAATAATTTTATAATATATATAAAACATCTTCATGTTTATCCCCATACGCCTATATCTTATCAAATTTAGATTTCTTACTTCATTACGCTCTTTATCACTCCTCATGTTTATCCTCATACGCTCTAGGAACTCCTGTGGTCTCATCATCAACAACATTCAGCAGCTCCTTAGTTTTTTTTCTCTTTTGTAAATTTTCTTTCATTCTTAGGACTTGTAATTTTGTTGCTCATACAGCAGCTAGTTGCTAGTTTTGGCCACTCTCTGCCTTTAGAGGCTCCTGTTTTCTATACTCATGTCTCCCATCTGTCACTGGGCATCTGTTCTGAATCCTTTTTGTTTGTAATAGTATGGTAGTTCTTTTCATCAAAAAAAAAAAAAACTTCATTACGAGCCCCAATAAAGTTAATTTATTTTATAATTAATTTTAATTTATGTTATAAAATTACGAATTTTACAACCTTACAAATTTCATTTTTATCTTTTCAATAAATCTTATACGTAATTAAATTTCATTAATCTTAATTTATTATAAGAAAAATATTTATTTGTAAATACTCCCTCTGTCCCATTAAGTTTTTCTCATGGGGGAGGGCACACTCGTCGAGGCGGGTTTTGTATCGTTAATATCTCTAATTACATAATCCTAAAAATTATAATTTTTTGATATTATCAAAGTACTCGTTGAGACGAATCAAACAAGACCCCACATAACTATGTTTTTTATTATATATTAGAAGAAATCTTAAAGATTCTCTTCGACTGTGAACAATGTCAAAATTGGGCATGGGACAAACTTTCAGGGACGGATGGAGTATAATATTAGTAAAATAACTTAACATATGATAAAAAATAAAGTTTGGAAAATCGTTTATTGATATTTTGAACATATTTATCTTAAATGATTTATAATATAATATAAGATAAAATTTGGGCGAAATTGCAAGAAACCACCAGTTATATAAGGCTATTTGACTACAACCACCCTTTATACAACTTTTTTTTATTCAACCACTCCTAAATTCAATTCCATTAACAATCAACCACACCAGCCTTAAATCTTAAATCCGTCGATTCTTCCATAACATGTGTGAATTTACCAAAATACACCCAAACTTTGTGTTTTTTTGCCGATTTTCATCGGGTTTGAGAATTCATTTTGACTTTTATTAGTGAACCGACTTTATTGAATTTTCGTTACTTTTCTTTAATTAACCCATGCTTGGTTTCATTACTTCTTAAGTCAATTCAGTTGTAAATAGTCTTTAATTCTCAAGACTCCATTGCGGAGCCAAACAAACAACTGGAGAATGAAGATCCACCGAAGCTTTTCACAAAAATGTAATAATAATAAATAATTAAATCATCAAATTTTAGAAAGTTGAAAAAAGAGGCACAACATAAAGATGCTCTCCTACCCACCAACTATGTATTCAACCTCAATCAACTCCAAATTATAGTTTTTCTTTGAAACTAGTAACTCGACCCAAAAAAGGTAAAACTGATCAATAGATTGAGACTGACAGATGAAGAAGCTTTAGCTCTAGTAAACTAATTTTCTAGATCCTCGGTTCAAAGAAAAATTCCCAAATCGCCAGATGAGCTTTAGCTCTAGTGTACCCTTTCATGCATCCTTTAAATTTTATTTATTTATTTTATATTTTAAACTTTAAATTAGGGTAAATAATTAAGGTTTAGGATTTATAGCTTAAGATATAGGGTTTATAGTTTAAGGTTTAGGGTACAAGATTGCAGAGTTTAGGGTATAAGGTTTAGGGTCTAGGGTTTAGGATATAGGGATTATATTTTAGGATTTAGGGTTTATATTTAGGGTTTAGAATTTATATTTTAGGGCTTAGGATATAAAATAAACAAGTTTAGCCTATAGGGTGCACAAAAGAGTGTATAGAAAGGGTACAGAGAATTTAATCTCCCAATGAACATCAAGCCGAAAATTGACCAATAAATCATTCCATTTTTGCACCAAATTGCTCTATGAATTGCTCGAATTTTGCCCCAAATTGCCTAATGAATTGTTGTGTCGAGCATAGCGACCTTGTGCTTCGATCTGGGCTCATTCATCACGCCTCCCACCGGCTAAGTCCGCCATCATCGCCGCTAGTAGAACAGGGAAGTTTCCATCTAATTTCTCCGCTCCAAACTTCTCATTTCGAAGAAGCGGTAGATCTACCCTCTTTGTTCCTCCTTTCATGTTCGTCGGCGCAGGCCACTCCTTCCACCCTCTCGTTGCGAGACACAACAACTACGACATCATCAAGATTGCTGTCGAATTTGCACCCACTCCGCAATGTTCGGGTTTCACCAACAATACTAGTCTAGTTCCTCGAGACGGAGGCGACATCACGATGCGCATGAGAATTATAGAGAGGAAAATTTCAAAGAAGGTCAACAGAGGAATTCGGGGAGTCCGGGGTACACAGGTTCTCGGGGGTTTTTGTTAAAATAATCCAATCAGACCGGTTCACTAATAAAGTAAATGTAAATTCTCAAACCCGGTGAAAATCGGTAAAAACACAAAGTTTAGGGGTTATGGTAATTTCACACTTGTTAACGGAAGAAATTGACAGATTTGAGGCCGGAGTGGTTGATTGTTAACGGAATTGAATTTAGGGGTGATTGTAAATAATTAGTTGTATAAGGAGTAGTTGTATTCTAATAAGCCTATATAACGGATGGTTTTCTGAAATTTTACCTAAAATTTACATTATTAATATGACGTACAATATTACATAGTAGAAGTTGTTCCACTTAAATACTTATTTAAAATGATCTTTGTAGAAAATTTCTCACTGAAAATAATATGAATATTCAAGTTTTTCCCAATGATAATTAAAGTGATTTCTATTTGATATACAATCTAGGTAGCTAGGTTATGTACGTTCGTAAATCATAGAACGTACCTAACATGTAAATAATTAAAGAGAACTGCAAATAAAAGGAAGTGCTAATTATTATGGATTCGGTCGACCTAATAATGATTACATCATTCATGCCATCCGATCGACAACATCCAATGAATTAGGTATTTGTCAAATGTATAAAATCATTAAAATTAAATAGTATACTTCATATCCCCCACTTCTTAAAATTAAATATGATCTTTATTCATATACTGATTTTAAAGGTATTATGATCTTGTAAATAAACAAGCAATAGGTTATAGCTAGGTCTTGGTGCATGTCCCTCAATTCTGTCCCAATATTAATCTGTCCCAGTATTCATGCATGGATTTGGATCGTCCGATCATATATATGTATTATATGAATCCTTATTCGTCCTTTTTTCCGCTAGAAATTAAAACATACTGTATAAAGCATTTCAACCAAACATGTGCTGCTTGCTTGTAATCTATTATTATACATATCAATCAGTTTCCGCTGCTTCCTTAATTAATAACTTTCATAATCTAATAATTAATCAGTGTGATGTATATTTTCGTTGCTCCCCTAACAGCTTCACGTATTGCTGCTAGCTTAAGCGTGTTGCAGAGAGGCTGGAATTGTGGCTCACATCGACAAAAAATGAGAAAAAATAGTAAAATATACAAAAAAAGATAAAAACTTATAAATTAGTTTAAGCTTGTGTATTAGAAGGTATTCCACACCTTATATACATATATATATAGAATAAATTATTGTAATCTTGTATTGCATCCTATTAGCTACTGTTTATTGAAATTTAATATGGTATTAGAATGGGTCTGGTCGGGCATGATTCTTGGTGAATTGGCAAAGTGAGCTTTAAGGCTTGATTCAAACATAAACAAAGTTCTGGTTCCAATTAAACCATGTAGTTGCACTTGAGGGAGGCTTAATAGATAATTTAGGCTTGTCTCCCGCATTGACCCAATTAAAAATGAGAAAAATAGTATTGTATATATATAGGATTAGCTTCATGTGAGGAGCATTCTTAGGATGAAAAATGAGGAGAATTCTAGGTCATTCATTTCAATATTACCATACACCCTACTACATCATATCATGGTCAACGGTCAACGTTGACCGGTCAAAACCCAAATTTTTATTTATTTTTTTATTTTTTTTACTTCGGTTTTTTTTCTTTGGTTTTTTATTTTTATTTTCCTATACGTTTCCATTATAAACTATTAATGAAAAAATCTGAATAATTAGTTCTTAAAGTTGTACAATATGTTAAAAGTTGAACAATTAAAATTTGAACAATATTAAAGTTGAACAATTGTATCTGAAAAGTTGAACAATTGTATCTTAAAGTTTAACAATTGACCATAGGGTATGATT
Source organism: Rheum nobile (assembly GCA_027886185.1). Taxonomy (NCBI): domain Eukaryota; kingdom Viridiplantae; phylum Streptophyta; class Magnoliopsida; order Caryophyllales; family Polygonaceae; genus Rheum; species Rheum nobile. The sequence continues at coordinate 5,670,171 of WOAB01000546.1, read as the reverse complement.
GAGTGTGAGAGGGTCTATTTCCATGTCTTTCTATTTCGGGTGTGTGCTCCACTCATGTGAGTGGACTAGCCTATTAGACCCCTCGGTCCATCCGAGGGCCTCGTGGTATTCAAGTCTTCCGAGACTTCATTTGTAAGGTTATGTTAATTCATTTCTATTTTCAATTATTGAAGTTGGGTTTCTCCTCTCTTGGCTTGAGCGTCACTACTCATTACCATCCAATCGCTACCAAGGACTCGTCACATTGAGTTCTTCTCCCATCTCTTTGACTCATCACGTTGAGTCGTTAAATCCACTTCACCAACATTTCATTCGGACTCATCCGACCCCCAAAACCTCTAAACTCAAGGAGCCGTGGTGACTACTTGATCTAGATCTGCTCATCCGGGGCGATCTTGACCATTCTGAGGCCAAGGACGCATCAATTGGTATCAGAGCGCCATGGATCGTGTAAGTCACTCTTGTTCTCATTTGCAAATTCCACTCTATAATTTTCATCTATTCATTCCGCGTTTGTCATCAACCCATAGCTTCCACCATTTTTATTCCTTCACCTAGGAGAATCCGTCACAAGACTTGCTGCAAAACGGCCGAACCAAATCCCTACAATCTAGGAAGAAATCGGCCCATCAAAGCAAGCCTTTGACCGATTCAAATTTTCTCTCCAAAAGTTATTGCAACTGATCCCTACAATCACACATGAGTTGTTAGTAATATTGTTTACCAATTTGTTGCTTGATTTGGTTTCTAAAAATTGACTTGCGAAATTAGTGGGATTGCTAGCATCAATAACGAGATTCTTTCCTTGTTTGTTACCCACAGCTCTCTCTTCTTATCTTGAAGCATATCTTGATTGCTTCTCTTTCTTCAAGATAAAAAATCAAAAGCCAAAAGGCAAAGGGAAAATTTCCATTCACCATCGGCCAAGGTCCATTAAGCGCATCCCTCCATCGTCTAGGGTAGCCTACTTGGAGGTTTTTTTGCACATTGCATGTTACATACTTATTACTCTTGCATCTCAATTTTTTGTACTTGCTTGCTTTAAGTTGGTAACGTGTTATTGCATCTTCTTGCGTCTTTGTGACCTTAGCCTACCTACACCGCCCTCCAGGCTACACCAAATTCAGTGAACCGAGTGTTGCTTACATGAACTTGGTGTGATTTATTTTCCCCTTGTGTCTTTGATATTGCTTGTGCTATTTAATCCTCGTGTATGTCACCGATTCAAATAGGTACCATGTCCACCGGCCACACAAGTGATCATGAGCAACAAGACGCGGCCGCCCTCATGGCCGAGCAAAGAGAGCTCATGGAGTTGCGACGCAAAGTGGCCAAGTATGAAGCACAAAAACAAAATCCAACACAACAGGTCCACATCAACCCCTCCATTCAACAACAAGTGGGTGAGGTAAGTGCCTTGGCCAAACTCCGCGACAAAGGCAAAGGCCATATTCCCTCGACTTCACACAACCCGCAACTTCAGCGCCTCAACTCCATCATCGAAAGTCGGCACGACACCGATCACCACGATCGCTATGAGCCTCGCTCTAGCCCGCGCCAAGGCTCTAATGAGGACGACGATGGCGATACCGATTCCGAGGAGGAGCACCACTCATATGACTACACACCGGGTCCACGTCCATTTGTGGATACCGGCACCCGTCACAAGAGATGGGAGCGCATGCAGTGCAAACAACAGCGGCTCCAAGAGAACACCGCGCACCATCGTCACGAGCACCGCAGCAACCCCGAGTGCCAAAACCACCATGACGGCCTCTCAGGTGGGGACGTGCGCCACCATAGCGGCTTCGAGCGTCGCGTAAGGGGCGTCTCCCTAGTCCACTTCCAAGAGTTTGATAATGAGGAGTATAACCACGCCGGCGACCCCAACCCCGACAATTTCCACTTGCCCCTCGGTGATCCCATTGATAGTCTCCAAGTTCCCACAAACTACATTTCGCTAGGGGTCGACACCGACGATCGTGGCCACCGACGCCATGGTGTCGACCCGTGGAGGAATGTAGTCCGTGGGAACTTGGAGACTTTCAATGGGATCACCGAGGGATGGGTGGAAATTGCAGGGGTTGGGGTCGCCGGTGTGGTGACCGAGACAGGCGCCACGCCCCAGCAACCGCAGGCTACGATCGCGAGGCCGACGCGCGGCACAAGCGACACCGGCGCCCCTGGCGCCCACAGGAGGACCATGATGCCTATGATGTCCGGCGTCGTGACTATGATGATTATGACACGCGCTGTGATGCAAGCGCCCATGATGCCCGACGCTATGAGGACCGCCACCCGATTGCTCCCAACCACAACGCTCGTCGCGACATTAAGGTAAAATTTGATAATTTTTGTGGTGAATATGATCCTTCCACTTTTCTTGATTGGGTACAGGCCACAGAGTATGTCCTTAAGCATTGCCACTATGAGGAGCATGAGAAGGTGGATATAGCTACGCTTCACTTCACTGATGTCGCTCGCACTTGGTGGCATCGGCTTGTTGCCGATCACATGCTGCGCAAGCTTCCACCCATCGAGCAATGGCATAAATTGGTGTTTGTGATGACTCAGAAATATGTGCTCGAGGATTACAAGAACCGGATGCGCATGGACATTGCTATGGCTTTCCAAGGGTCTATGATGTCGCTCGTGCTTTTTTCGAAACTTGAGGACATGTATTACAAGACGGGCGTGAGTGTTGCTCCATCCACCCTCCGCACCAAATTTTTGAGTGGTCTCAACACCTCCATCCGGGACCAACTTGAGATTCTCCCCATCAAGGATCTCAACACTCTCACCTACACGATCATGCAGCTTTACAACCAAATCATGCTTAGAAAGCGCGAGCCCTGGTCCACCACATGGCCAAAAAGGTATGAGTCTAGACCCTTCAATTCTGCTTTGCCTACTGATGTGCGCTCGTCTTTGCAGGCTCAGAGAGGTTCGCGTACCGTTGCCAAGCAACCCACCACGACAGCGTCACCGGCGCGCTCAACAGTGCCTATACCCCAAGCACAGCGCTCGGATCGAGCCCACGACCAAGTGTGCTTCCAGTGTGGTGGGTGCGACCACATGCAATGTGATTTCCCCAACACAAAGAGGGTCTTGTTCTCGCAAGCTAGCGGCTATGAGTCCTATGACATCAAGGCCCCGGAGCATGATTTCCTCGATGATGTTAACGAGCATGAACAGGATGACGCCTACGATTGCGCCCCTACTAACCTCCACGCGGGCACGCCCATTAGCTTTGTGATGAGGCGCATGCTCATGGTAAAAAAAGGCGATCTCATGGACTAGCGAGAAAATCTCTTCCACACTCGGTGCTTAGTCCAATCTGCCTCTTCAAGTGTCATCATTGATGATGGGAGCTACTGCAACATCATCAATGAGAAGGTGGTGAAGCACTTCAACCTCGTCACAATGCTACATCCACAACCTTTTAGGCTCCAATGGATTTCAGAGAACAAGGTCGATGTCATCACTCGTCAATGTTTGATTGCATTTTGTATTGGACACTATAAGGACACTGTTTTGTGTGATTTGATTGCAATGGATGCTATACATTTACTCTTAGGGCGTCCTTGGCAATTTGATTGGCGCGCCTTCCATGATGGGTATTTAAACACTTATGTGTTTACTTACCATGGGAAGAGGGTAACTCTATTGCCAATGACTCCCTAAGAACTTTTGCAGGACCAAGTGGAGAGGAATAGGCAGAAGGCCCTAGATGCCTTTGTTGCCGCAGCCACCACCGCTACAGCGCCCAACATAAGCGCCAGTGCCACAGTGCAAGACACCCAACCACGGCGCACCCCACTGAACAACAGCGCCAGTGATTCAAACCCAGGCGTTGTGTCCAAAAACACCAATGCCACCCCCTGGGACTAGTCACCCACCTTGATGCCAATCGGGCTCAGAGTGCCAAAGCCACGTCTAGAACAGCGCCCAATGCCCCCGGTGTGCCCGCCACAACGCCTGCCATCCAAGGCCGCTGCGAGAGCCGACTTCTCTTAGCTCGGCACTGTGACTTAACCCATGCCATTTAGGGGCGTTTCCCTTGCTTCTTACTAATTCCTAAATATTGAAATTCAATTGAAAAGGAGCATGTTGATCTTCCTGGTAGTGTTGTGTCTTTGTTGCAGGAATTCCAGGACGTCATACCAGATGACTTACCTTAAGGGCTTCCACCGCTTCGTGGGATTGAGCACCAAAGAGACCTCATGCCTGGCACCTCGCTGCCCAACCGCACAGCCTACCGCTCCAGCCCTGAAGAAGCCAAGGAATTGTAGCGACTAGTCCAAGAGCTTCTCGACCGTGGCTACGTGAGGGAAAGCATTAGCCCTTGCGCCGTGCCGGTAATCTTGGTGCCGCAGAAGGATGATCATGGAGGATGTGTGTAGACTGCCGTGCCATCAACCAAATAACCATCAAATATCACCACCTCATCCCGCGCCTTGATGACATGTTGGACGAGTTGCATGGAGCCACACTTTTCTCCAAGATCTATTTGATGAGTGGCTACCACCAGATTCGTATGAAGGAAGGCGACGAGTGAAAGATGACGTTAAGACCAAGTACGGTCTTTATGAGTGGCTTGTCATGCCATTTATGCGCCTCATGAACCACGTTTTGAAGCATTTTTTGGGCAAATTTGTTGTCGTGTATTTTCATGACATTTTGGTGTATAGCCGCAGTTTAGATGAGCATGTAGGGCATCTTAGGCAAGTGTTAGAATGCCTTAGGCAAGAAAAGTTATATGCCAGTCTTGGCAAGTTTCGGTTCTGGTTTGACTCCACTATCTTTCTAGGTTTTATAGTGTCTAAAGATAGCCTATGCGTGGACGACGAGAAGGTCCATGTTATTAGAGAGTGGACAACGCCAACAACCCCTACCATGGTTCACTCCTATTTAAGTTTGGCGGGCTTCTATCGGCGCTTTGTGTGAGACTTTAGCACTATTGCCACGCCTCTCCACGAGCTCACCAAGAAAGGAGCTACAGTGGAGTGGCTTGACCCCAATGAGAGCGCCTTCAAGGCACTCAATGAGGCACTTTGCAATGCATCATTTCTTCAACTCCCGGACTTCACCAAGATTTTTGAGGTGGAGTGCGACACATCCAATTTTGGCCTTGAAGGCATTTTGCTACAAGACTAGAAGCCCATCGCTTACTTTAGCAAGAAACTTTCGAGAGCCGTGCTCAATTACCCCACTTATGAAAAGGAGCTATATGCTCTCATTTAGGTATTGAATACGTGGCAGCAATACTTGTGGCCAAAGGAGTTCGTGATCCACTCCGATCACACAACACTCTCCTACTTGAAGAGCCAATCCAATCTTGGTCGGCGCCATGCATGGTGGGTCGAGTTCATGGAGACTCTTCCGTATGTGATCGTGCATAAAAAAAAAGTAAAGAGAATGTGGTAGCCGATGCCCTTTCTCGGACATACTTGCTTCTAACTCATCTTGATGTTGAGGTTCTATGCCTTAATTAAAGACTTATATTTGATTGATGCTTATTTTAAGTCTATTTTTGAAATCTGCCTAGCCAAGGGTGAGTTTGAGAGTTTTTTTTATTTATCGATGAGGGGTACCAATACAAGGCCGGGAAACTTTGCATTCCTAGCTCATCCGTTAGGCACATACTCATCAAGGAGGCTCATGAAGGCCTTGGCAATTTTGGATTAGCCAGAACTTTAGCAGCCCTTAGGAAGCATTTCTTTTGGCCCCATATGACTAGGCATGTCACCCGGTTTTGCAAGAGTTGTGTGACTTGCCAATGTGCCAAGGTTAGATCGAGTCCTCATGGTCTTTACACCCCTTTTCCCATACTCGAGGTCCCCTGGGAGGACTTGTCCATGGATTTTATTACGGGGTTGCCTAGTTCTAAGAATGGGAGGGATTCGATCTTTGTGGTTGTAGATAGGTTCTCGAAGATGACACTTTGGGGTAAGCTACAAACATAGTGAATGATCGGGACGTGAAGTTTATGAGCCATTGTTGAAGGACACTTTGGGGTAAGCTAGGCACTCACCTTATTTTCTCCACTAGTTACCACCCCCAAACCGATGGTCAGACTGAGGTGACTAACTGGACCTTAGGTGCACTACTTTGAACCATGCTATGGTCCAACCATTGCCGTTGGGATGACTTACTCCCTTTTGTTGAGTTTTCTTATAACAGGTCTAGGCACTCGGCGACCAAGCTCACACCATTCGAAGTGGTGTATGGCCGAAATCCATTGACGCCGTTGGACTTGGTGCCTCTCTCCCCGTGCGACCAAGAAAACCTCCAAGCTTCCAAGCGGCGGATTTTTGTCAAGGAGCTTCACAACCAGATGCAGAGACATCTAGCGTCACGCGGTGCAGTATACGACGCAACACAACAAGGGTCGGCGCCGTGTGGTCTTTGCCCCGGGTGATCTTGTGTGGGTTCACTTGCGCCAGGAGTGCTTCCCTGCCAAGTGCAAATCCAAGCTAGATCAACGAGGTGACGACCCCTACAAGATTCTCAAGGCGTTTGGTGACACCGCCTATCAAGTGGAGCTTCCAGACGAGTACGGTGAGCACCCTACTTTCAATGTGGCTGATCTTTCGCCATATGTCGCACCAGAGTTTGAAGATGGTGAAGCGGGGACGCTTCACAACCAAGAAGGGGAGAGTGATGCGACCTTGACCTCTATGATCTTGCATGAAAAGGAAGATGCCATGAGCATGCGCTCCAATGGCCCCGTGACTCGGGGTCGTGCCAAGGCCATCGTCCAAGCCATGCAGTCCTTCATTGCCCGCACCATCGCTAGTATCGGGTCCTCTTTGAGACCGACATCGCTCACACTCCTCGCGTCGCTCGATGCCCCAATGCCATCGCTTGACGCCACATCGTCTCCCTCCATGGCATTGATGTCTGGCATACCAGCGCCAGAGGCATCGCTGCCCTAGTGCCCCAGCGCTCCCCGCATGGCTTTGCCAAGCGCCCGCCTCAGCGTCGTTCGCCTCGGCGCCCGGCTCGCTTGCCTCGCGACACCATGGTTGGCCTTCCACATAGACTGACGCTTATCCATTGGCTTAGTTCAATTTGAGGTTGTTTAGCAATTTTTAGACATTTGTATTTTTGGCATTCTATTTCCATGTCTTTCTATTTCGAGTGTGCGCTCCACTCCTATGAGTGAACTAGCCCATTAGACCCCTCGGCCCATCGAGGGCCTCGTGGTATTCAAGTCTTCCGGGACTTCATTTGTAAGGTTACGTTCATTTCTATTGTCAATTATTGAAGTTGAGTTTCTCCTCTCTCGGCTTGAGCGTCACTACTCCGTACCATCCAATCGCTACCAAGGACTCATCACATTGAGTTTTTCTCCCATCCATTCGACTCATCATGTTCAGTCGTTAAATCCACTTCACCAACGTGTCATTCGGAGTCATCCGATCCCGAAACCTCTAAACTCAAGGAGTCGTGGTGACTACTCGATCTAGATCCGCTCATCCGAGACGATCTTAACCATTCCGAGGCCAGGACGCATCAACTCACTTATCCAATTGAGCATCCTTGGGCGGAGTCTGAATCCTTGCAGAAATTGAATCAACGAGGGCTGGTATATTTTCTTGTATAGCCTTTGATCGTATGAAAATCTGAACTTAAAATTTAGAGTGGGTCTGCAATTAAGAGCACAATTTCAGAAAGTAGGTCCGTGGTGATTTATTATAGATCTTTTGAATATTTTACTTAAACATTATATCCACGTATATTTGAATTTATTCCGTTTGAACCTTATACTGTACGGAGTATGTGATATCAATGTTGTTTAGTATCACGCGCATTAAATTTGTGATTTAAAGTTAATTGTACAATATGGGGCTAAAGAATATAATGTGTTACACATTAATTGTAATGGTTATAATCCAAACTTGTAATATGTATACTCTTGTTGTCTTTATGTTCTAAGTTATTGCACCAGGCTAGGTAGAGGTTATGGATTTTAGGAGATATGGACATGAGTGACCGAGCCATGGTCGAGCCATGGTTGGCTCAATGAGCCTTAGCCATCTTTGGCTAAGTAACTCATGAGCCTCGTTTGCTTGACCGTGTGTTTCTATTGTTGCTCTTGGGCCTATTCTCCACTTGTCGATTGTATTGGGCCTCTTCTTGTTGTTGGGCCTTGGCTCGCGTTGTTGGACGTGTCCCTATCCTTCAACTTGCAAGACGGCGTCGTTTGAGGCATTTTGGGGCTGCCTTATAAGGGTCTGCGATATCCTAATTTGGGAACCTCTCGTTGTCACTGTTGAATCTCGCCGTTTGGAAGCTTTATGAGAATGTCTCCTTGAGAGCGAATCTCACCTGCTCATTGGTGGATTCTGATGGTGCCAGAGATTGAGAGATAGAGAAAGAAAGAGACAAAAGAAAGAGAGAAAGAGAGAGTGCTCGGAGCACTGTGATTGCTCGATTGTGTGAAGCTTGCTTGAAGGCTTCTCTGTGTCCTTTCAAGGGACTTGCTTCCTCTCTTTTCTTTGTTCTTGTCTTGCTCATGTGCCTTGTTTCTTCTCTTGTTCCTTTTCTTTGCCACCTGTGTGCTTGCTTTGTAACTCTGAGAGTCTTGAGGCCTGTTGTTGCCTAGTGGATTTGGTTGAGTCTCTTCTCTTGAGGCTCCGCAGACGTAGGACTTTATCCGAACTGCGTTAACAACTTCGTGTGTTCACTTTTGCTTGTTTTCTCGAGGTTTGTCAAACATTTTTTGGGTTATTACGATCAAAGCGAACTCAAACTAGGGTTTCTGCCATTACATTAATATATATGCGGATGCTAGATATTCATGCGTTTTTTTCTTCCTAAATACACACAATTAAATTCGCATTTGTACGCACTGACACGTAAACAATATCCGATAAGAAACGCGTTAATTTGTGTAGAGGCACTCGGATGGTATGCGTGCTACTCTTAATTACAAGAATATGATGGTCACACATACTGTTCGGGCATACGTACATGTTTCGTGCCTATTCAAAATTTTAAAAATTTACAATTAAAATTGCACTTTTGGAATCACATTTTGCAAAGGCACGAGTAGTGTATGCGAGCCTAACGGTAACATTTCAAAAATATATCTTCATCCTTCAAATTTCACCCTCATAATTTCTACACCTTCTCAATCGTCTCAATTCTTCTCAAAAACAATTAATGAATTTCAAAAACACATTTGAATAAATTTCATATGATGATGGAGAGTCCTCTTTTAGATGAGATGTACAAGGAGAGGTTCCAAATTTTAAAGATTTGAAGGTATTCATATGTTACATGAAAATTGTAGTTCATTGTGAAATTCTTAAGGTTATTTGATTAGTATGAAAGTTTCATATATAACAACAGATATTCAGACTTAGTGTATCTATGAAATTAAATGATTTGTATTTTTAAACATGTTGTTATATAGTTCATTCGGGATTGGTATATAGGTTTTGTATGAATAGGTTTCTTGTTAGACCGAATTAAAAGTTGGATGTATAGGCAATTTAGGAAACCCCCTTCCCTCCTCTGTGAGGGTTCTCCCTCCCTTGTGAGGGTTGTTCCGCCGCCGCTCCTTCCCTCCTTTGTTTCCCGTCGCTCCTCCCCTCCGCTACCGCTCCTCTGTTCCCCTTTCCTCTTCATTGATCCAACCTCTTCCTCTATGTGGGTTGTTTCTCCCTCGCCGCCGCCGCTCCTCCACCTCGATTCCTTGCACGAGCAGCCGTTCTAATTAGCTTTTGCATGGATTCGAAGGCTTGCGCCTTGCTTTGTTTCGATGCTGCTGGTTGGAGCAATTTTGGGCCTCTTTTTGCTGCTGCATGTGGAATGGTTCTGTAGATCATGCTTTCCATCTTCTCTGCAAATGGTGAACTAAGGCAATTTTGGGGCTCTGCTTCTCGCCTTCGTCCAGGGACGGCTCTCTCGTTCTTTTTCCTTTGTGTCTTTTTGTCTATGTGTGTTTTGGTTTTGGGTTTCTGCATGCGGTGGGTTGGATCTGCTAGTTTTTCGGATCCTTGTTTTTTTGTTCTTCTTGTTTGTTTTGATGTTTTTGGGTTCTTTTCTATCCTCGGTGTATATATTTGTTTGTGTTGGGTTGGCTCTGTTGTTCAGAGGTTTTCACTGCCTCTGTTTGATGGATTTGCTGCAGTTCTTGGGAGTAAATTCTTAAAACTAGGTACTGTGGTGAATCGATTGGATGCAGTGGCTCTGATTTGGAGCTTTCAGTTTGCCAGGAGTTTTGGGGTTTTTGATCTGGAGGTTTGTCCCGTCCGTTCGGGTATCGTTGCCTCTCCTTCGAAGATCTTGACTGCTTTCGCGGATTTTGCTTTCTCTCCTGGTGTTTTTGATGTCTCCTTTGGTTATCCTTGCCTCTGTTTGGCAATGGTATTTTCAGCAAATCTGATGCCTCTTGTTAGGCATGTAACCTTTTTCTTCAGTTTTTAATAATATCTGCTATTTCCATAAAAAAAAGGAATGAATTGAAAACTTGTTAGACCGACCGATTTAAAAATTAAGGAATACATAATTTGATTGAAAAATGATGTCATATAGTTTATTTGATGAATGATATATATATATATATATTGCAGAGTTCGATATGAATAGATATATAACTAGACCAATTTATAGGTTACGTAGGAAACTGAGAAATAGGTATTTTTTATTTCAAAAACGTTAAAAAGTTGTTATATTGTTTATTTAAGGAAAGATATATAGTTTTCTACCGAAAAAATGATATATTGGTCATTTAAGTATTGGTATGTATTTTATTTAAAGAATGATACACAGTAAATGTTCAAAAATTGTAAGAATTTTATATAGTTGCATACAATTATCCATATATTGGGTAATTCATTTGATATTATAAACATATATTAATAGGTGTATACGTGAGATTTCTAGATGAGTTTTCCTTACACTTAGTGTGGATAGTAGAGAAGACATGATTGATTGAGCTAGATAGCAAGGTCGGGAACAAATGATGTCTATAATCATTCAAACCTCAAATTCCAGAATGGTGAAGCTAATTTACGAGAATTTTGATCCGTATAGACCTAGAAATAAGAAAGTGACGGAAGCAGAATCTTGTATCGAAGGGTATAGAACTAATACAAAGAAGCGTAATTGTCCATTTGAGTTGGTTAGGGTTCGTTGAAAGAGAGCTACAAAAACAGAGACAGAAAAATGGAAGCTTGCTGATGCGAAACGATTCCTTGGAGCGTCTCATCACTAGTGTTGGTCCAGTCTCCGAAGCCACGTCTCACTTTTTCAATCCTCACAAGACCACTCGTGGGTCTTGTGTAGCGTAGGAAACAAATGTGATGGCGCCTAATATTAATCTCACCTTTTTCCTTCTAGTCAAACGTGATGGATCTAGAAGACACTCATTTTTATGGAACACTAAAAAGTGATTTTGAATTTATGTAGATGAATGTCACTTGTGGATCTTCTCGTAAGATAGGTGAGTGCTTATGCGTAAGGAAAATAAAAAAAGAACTTGATTGTTTAAGCAAGGAGAAACTCAACTTTAATTATAAACCTCAAACTAATTTTTATTGATGAATAGCAAGAGTATTTATAGAGACAAAATATGACAAAAGGGTCGGACTAGCGGACCACAACATATAGCGCGTCACGCCCAACTACAACTTTTCTAAAATAACCAAATATGAAAAGTGTGGTAATAATGTCTAAAATTACATAAAATAACAAAAAATAACATAAGTCTAGCTAAGATATGCCTCAACGCCTAGGAAGGTGTCGAGACTCATCGGGGCGGAGTTGGCGCACACTGTGGCGCGCACAATAGATATCTCCTATGTAACTACAAACCCAATAGTCAAGAGGGTGACCAAGGTAGGTATAGACCTATATATGCTTGTGCAATGCTCTTGGCGCATTCCCTAGTCACTGGTCCTTTGGTATGGAGGCTCATCATCTCCTCTTCATCCATCATCGTCAATGTAGGTATAGAGCTATTACTTATTGTCATTCTCATATACCACATCCATCAACATGCATTTAAATTCCTTAGACATGCATATATGGGTCGGATGAACAAGGACCGAAAGGGCTTGCGTAGGAGGTGGTCCGCTTAGTTTATGTAGTCAAAGACTTTTGTTTTTGAGTTTAGGAATCTATGTTGCGGAAATGTAACATCCACCAAACAAGTTTCCAACTTAAACAAAATACTTAATTGAAAGATAATGGGGGAAATGAAGGTAATCCAATGAATTTAAACCTTAATAACCTTAAATCAAAACTAATACTTGGAGAAGTTTTAGATACCCAACTATGCTCATCACCTCGGCCTTGGATGCCTCCCCCAAATTGTGGTACAAGTTCGCAAATACATCGACACCCATGAAAATTCACCGACATAGTCGTGGTCCAAGACAAATGGCATATATTGGTGCTTGACCCGATTTGTGGACCTGTCACAGAAAATAGTGCACCCCAACAAAAAAAAGTTATTTGAATGATATCTCTCTCACTTTCCATCTAGGCTCTATCAAATCCTCTAAAAATGGGAGATATATTCCCAATGGTGTCCCCGCCCTTGATGTATGCATTTAAAAGCATAGGGGAAATGTGAAACATAGTAGTGATGCGATCTCGGACATCAAGCTCATCCATCTGCGAGGTCATCTCCAACCCGTAAATAGGCAACCCCATGATCTTTTGTACATCGTGGAGGTAATGGTGATCTCACTCTATGGAAAGTGGAAAATGTTGGTCTCAAGATACCAACGCTCCACAAAATTCAAAATGAGGATGTTTTCAATGTCACCGTAATCCAACATCCCCAAGGTTGTCAACCCATTGCATTGAGCAATACCACCATGTGTTTGGGCCTTCTTCCAAATAATCGTGCAAACTCTTGAAATGACGAGGACAAGTGGGGGCCTCAATATCTTCGATAATTGTGAAATGTGTAGTAAAAACTATGATAATATAATTAAATGAATACAATTAAAAATAAAAATAAAGTAAATAATAATGTATTATGCAAATAATGAAGTGTACGTACCAACGTGGGATATCTCCTACTCCAAATGAAACGAGCAATGTGGATGGGATAATTCCTCAAGACATAATTGACTTGGAACTCCTGGCTGCCAGGGCGGGCAAGTGGCTCCCTCGGGGGCACCTTATCAGTCCACAGGCTCACCGGGGAGCAGACTGGGATGGGGTTACTTGGGTCACTTTTTGCCGCTGACCCAAAGGCGGATTGATAGGATGGTCCGAGAGTCTCTATGGGGTCTGAGGCAACCCTCAAGAGCGGTCTCCATTGGCATCTCGATATGAGCCTCAAGATGAGACTCGGTGTGGGTCTCTCTATCGGCCTTGTGTGAGCCCTGGTCTGGTCCTCCCTATCGGGCTCAGACTAGGCCTTGAAATGGGTCAAAGGAGCGTCAGATGTGGTTGTGGACTCGTCCATCGCTAAATTCTTCATTGTATCCATAAGCTTTTAATCACCCACCTTAAACTAGAAGGGTATTGTTGGAATTTATTCTTGATAATAATAAAAGTTATGATATTTATTTTGTTTCTTATATAGAAGAGTATTTATAATGTCATTAACTTATGTTCAAAAGTTATGTTTGAGATGATTTTTGTACATATTATCAAAAGTTTACATTAATATAATTTGGAAGTGGTTAAATGAGTAGAACTAAGGTGATAGAATAATGTTTGGAAAACTTAATAATGATCTTATAATTTATCTAGGACTTTTTCGCCACAAATTAAGGAAGTCGGGGCAAAAATCTTAATTTATCCTGAAGTATGGGAGGAGCGAGCGTAACATCCAGGAAGTGGGTTGCTCTTCCTGATTGGATTTGCTCTGTTTTAGGCGCAAGCTATGGTTCGTCATTCAATTCTAAAATATGAATGAGTTTGTGCATGGTTGTACAAATCTTTGAATCTGTTATCCACTACCATCAATTAGAAATCAAAGCCCCTTAAAATCACGTCTTGATTGATTCCTAAATCAGCCAAATTCATCCACCAAATCTGATTTATGCATTTTGCTAATTATAATGGAAACTCCTCTAATTCGATCAGCTTCAAATCAAATTCAACAGGAAAAGGGTGTGATTGTGTGAGTGTCATCGAATCCTACCATAACCTTACAAATATGAGGCCATTCCATGCATTTGCAACACCGAATTCATCATAGAATTTCAAAATTCATTCTGGTTCTTCTGTTTTTTTCACGATTCTGTTGTGTTGCTTTTCCGCCACAAGTGGTGAAGATGCACCACCACCAAGAATTACCATAGAACCTCTTCAACTTAACGAACCTAACCACACCAGCCCAAATAAACCCTCAAGAGCGGTCTCTATGGGGCATGAGGCAACCCTCAAGAGCGGTCTCCATTGGCATCTCGATATGAGCCTCAAGATGAGACTCAATATGGGTCTCTCTATCGGCCTTGGTGTGAGCCCTGGTTTGGTCCTCCCTATCGGGCTCAGACTAGGCCTTGAAATGGGTCAAAGGAGCGTCGAAGGTGTGTGTGGTTGTGGACTCGTCCATCTCTTAATTCTCCATTGTATCCATAGGCTTGTAATCACCCACCTTAAACTAGAAGGGTATTGTTGAAATTTATTCTGGATATTAATAAAAGTTATGATATTTATTTTGTTTCTTTTATAGAAGAGTATTTAAAATGTCATTAACTTATGTTCAAAAGTTATGTTTGAGATGATTTTTGTACATATTATCAAAAGTTTACATTAATACAATTTGGAAGTGGTTAAATGAGTAGAACTAAGGTGATAGAATAATGTTTGGAAAACTTAATAATGTTCTTATAATTTATCTAGGACTTTTTTGCCACAAATTAAGGAAGTCGGGGCAAAAATCATAATTTATTCTAAAGTATGGAAGGAGCAGGCATAACATCCTTGAAGTGGGTTGCTCTTCCTGATTGGATTTGCTCTGTTTTAGGCACAAGATATGGTTCGTCATTCAATTCTAAAATACAAATGAGTTTGTGCACGATTGTACAAATCTTTGAATTTGTTATTCACTACCATCAATTAGAAATCAAAGCCCCTTAAAATCACGGCTTGATTGATTCCTAAATCAACCAAATTCATCCACCAAATCTGATTTATGCATTTTTCTAATTATAATGGAAACTCCTCTAATTCGATCAGCTTCAAATCAAATTCAACAGGAAAAGGGTGTGATTGTGTGAGTGTCATCGAATCCTACCATAACCCTACAAATATGAGGCCATTCCATGCATTTGCAACACCGAATTCATCATAGAATTTCAAAATTCATTCTGGTTCTTCTGTTTTCTCACGATTCTGTTGTGTTGCTTTTCCGCCACTAGTGGTGAAGATGCACCACCACCAAGAATTACCATAGAACATCTTCAACTTAATGAACCTAACTACACCAGCCCAAATCAACCCTCAAGAGCGGTCTCTATGGGGCATGAGGCACCCCTCAAGAGCGGTCTCCATTGGCATCTCGATATGAGCCTCAAGATGAGACTCAATGTGGGTCTCTCTATCGGCCTTGGTGTGAGCCCTGGTCTGGTCCTCCCTATCGGGCTCAGACTAGGCCTTGAAATGGGTCAAAGGAGCGTCGGAGGTGTGTGTGGTTGTGGACTCGTCCATCTCTAAATTCTCCATTGTATCCATAGGATTGTAATCACCCACCTTAAACTAGAAGGGTATTGTTGGAATTTATTCTGGATAATAATAAAAGTTATGATATTTATTTTGTTTCTTTTATAGAAGAGTATTTAAAATGTCATTAACTTATGTTCAAAAGTTATGTTTGAGATGATTTTTGTACATATTATCAAAAGTTTACATTAATATAATTTGGAGGTGGTTAAATGAGTATAACTAAGGTGATAGAATAATGTTTGGAAAACTTAATAATGTTCTTATAATTTATCTAGGACTTTTTTGCCACAAATTAAGGAAGTCGGGGCAAAAATCATAATTTATTCTAATGTATGGGAGGAGCAAGCATAACATCCTTGAAGTGGGTTGCTCTTCCTGATTGGATTTGTTCTGTTTTAGGCACCAAATATGGTTCGTCATTCAATTCTAAAATACGAATGAGTTTATGCACGATTGTACAAATCTTTGAATATGTTATTCACTACCATCAATTAGAAATCAAAGCCCCTTAAAATCACGACTTGATTGATTCCTAAATCAGCCAAATTCATCCACCAAATCTGATTTATGCATTTTGCTAATTAGAATGGAAACTCCTCTAATTCGATCAGCTTCAAATCAAATTCAACACGAAAAGGGTGTGATTGTGTGAGTGTCATCGAATCCTACCATAACCCTATAAATATGAGGCCAGTGCATGCATTTTCAACACCGAATTCATCATAGAATTTCGAAATTCATTTTGGTTCTTCTGTTTTTCTCACGATTCTGTTGTGTTGCTTTTCCTTCACTAGTGGTGAAGATGCACCACCACCAAGAATTACCATAGAACCTCTTCAACGTAACGAACCTAACCATACCAGCCGAAATCAACTTCGTCTCTATTGGACCCATGTCCGAGCCGCTCGAATAACGTCATGTGTGCGCTCTGTTTGGCCTTGTCCAGTCCGGTGCGCCGCTATCGTTTTCCGATAGACCCACCTTTCTATGACACTATGTGTATTGTTTGCACCACCACGAGACGTCGACGTTGCTAGTTGTCGGCCGCCTCCAAGTGTTCCAGCTCTGCCCCTCATTCGTAAACATCTCTAATGTAGTTCAATGTTAGCTTTAACAGTATACTTAATTACATTTAAAATTTTGATTAAAATCTTAATTTAAGTAACCATAAGCTTCGATTGGATTAGATGCAAAATTAAACAATTAGTGTTTATAAGTTTCGTTTATGATTTTTTTTTTGAATTCGTGTTGATGAGATTGATAAATTAACTAAGTGTAATTTATTTTGGGTACGTTTTGGAACCACCTTTGGATCGGAGCTGGAGAAAAAGTCGAGTGCGCTGACAATCAATATTATCGCTATATATATTTCACCTTTTGGGTACGTCTTTGAACCACTTTTGGATCGGATTGGAATTGGAACCACCTTTGGTACGTCTTGGAACCACCTAAGGCATGTGGTTATTCGCTCTTGTCATTCAAATTCATGTATTGACTGACAATCAATGTTAAACTTAATCATTGATTAATTGGGTACTTTCTATAACCTAATTAAGTGTTTGAAAACACTTGTGTGCTTTAAATAATTTGGTATCTAGATTGATAGTTATTATCGATATATATACATAGTTATATAGGGGCGCTCAGGTAACACGAGTGTTGTGGTAAAACGAGTGAAGAGATGTGGGGCATTGGATGCAAGGACATGGACAGACAAATTTGAGAGAGATTTGAGGGTGCATGAGGGTGTGTTACATTGGAATAGAAAGTAGATTAGGTAGTTACCAAAATCTAATAATGCTATTTATTTTTATTATTTAAAAAATGATAGAATCTTAGGAGTGAGAAATTAAAAAAAGCCATTAATATGAAATTATTACTCAGATTTCTTACTCTCTACAATAATTTCTTGGATTAAACTTGTTTGGCATCGTGTTTATAACGTTCATGAATATCGATTATTTGTTTACGAATATAAATTATGTGTTCATGAATATCAATTATTTGTTCATGAATATTGATCATGTGTTTATGAATATTGATTATTTCTTGGATTAATATTGATAATGTTGTCGCGTCGGATTTGAGCTCGCACAATTACCTTTTATCTTTGGTGACATTTTCTCCCTATTCAACAACTATATAATCAACATTAAAATCATCCTAACTAAAGAATCTAAACTTTAAATTTCACAAATTATAAAACAATCCTAAAAAATATAAAAAAAATCTATATTTTTACATACCTTGTTGTGGGATGCGAATTGGAGTACATCACAAACCCATATTCCCAAAATTCAACTAGCAATAATCGTCTTCACCCTGCAATCACCAATACGTTACTTAAAGAAAAAAACACATTAACACAAAATCACCAACAACCACTGAAGAGAAGTAATGTACATACCACATTTATCACTTAATTTCTAATATCATCTTTAAGCAAAAAGATAACAAAAGTCCTTAAAGGTAAATTTTTAGAACTTACAAATTTCAATACACAATGCTCACACATGAATATTTGTTTTTTCGTTATAATTGATCCTCCTGTGCATTCCTACATTGCAAATCCAAATTAACAAAAAACTAAGACAAATCAATTATAGGTTGAGTTGATACAATTATGTTTTATAAAATTGCAATAAAAGAATTTATTCCAACAATACTAAAATAAAAATGATTAGTCGCGACTTCCCCGTTGGAATCTCCGCCCAATAATTGAATTTCTCCACCATTTCAATGGTGATATGAGGTTTCGGTGAGTATGAAGAAAATAGGGGTGGCTTTTTGAAGTGTTGTCTCTGCCTAATCATTGGATTAAACTGTATTCATAGGAGTAGTGTTCTAAAAATTCCCGCCTAGGCCCCGTCGAGGCGCTAGGCGGTCATCTACCGCCTAGGACCCCGTCTAGGGCCGCCTAGACGAGATGAAGTCTCAGATGTTGTGAAGCAGCGACATCTTAGGAGATGACGAATGCATAGAGCATAGTTTTGGGTGATACTTTGTAAAATAAGGCCTATTATGATAAATCAAACCTCATCCCAACATAGTTTTATAAACATTAATATATTTGGAAGAACATAGTGAAATAATCAAATGGATCACACATTAATTTTTAATCCGCCTAGGCCCCCGCCTAGCCGCCTAGGCGCTAGGCCCCCCTTCACCGCCAAGCTTCCGTCTAGCGACTTTTAGAACATTGCATAGGAGAGAGAAGAATCAAATTTCAATCTCAATCTTACAAAATTCGGGATTGATATTGATCTTGTAGAGCACCGGTTATTTCCCTAATATGCACTCCAAATTAGTTTAATCTAGCCCATCCATTAAATCTCATCCAATGGATGTGATTATTACCTCTGTTTTACTATAACACCCAGTTTCATTTGAGCATAAATCAATAATTATATACATACGCATATTTAATTTTGCAACGTCTTACTGACGATATTGTGTGTTTAAGTTCAATAGTCGTTGAGTGTCACATATATTATGACCTTTTGAGGTATAATAATCTCTTTATAACTCGGTATTGGAATATTTCCCTAATACTTTTAAGGTCGTGATTGTTGCTTCTTATGTACTCGCTAAGGATAAGAGTAAGCACCTTGTTAGTGTAATTGGGTTGAACATAATGTCAGTATGTATTGTTCTTGTTTTATTTGAGAATGTGTTAAAAGCTTTAAGATAAAATATGTTGTATGAAATTAGATAAGATAAGTACTATGAATACATAATTAATGAACTAGATCAAGAAGTACAACTTATAAACCTCTCTTGCTCTAGTCTAAGCAAGTTGTCCATCCAATCCGAATTCGCACATCACGTATACGGTGAGGTTGGTCGGACCCAATTATTCAATGGAGTTTTTATATATGTTGTATGATTATTTCTAATGTTCCCAAACAAAATCATATTTTCTTCCCATAACACCCATATTCCTTTCAGGTATTCTCTTGGTGCATATTTCCTAATTAATGTAGTAAGGTGAAAGTATGAGATAACATAGTCATGTAATTAAGATTTGATTGAAGTCTTCGACTGTTATTACACATATTGGCTACACGTATGCATAATATTGCAATAATTCAAAACACTTTGAAAGGGGGAAAGATCGATTGTTCTAATATTCTTTTTCTCAGATTCTTCACAAATAAAGAGCGTGCCACCCCAACCGAACCAACTCCGCGAAATTTGGCCGTCGTTCGAGCCCTTAGAGGTTGAAGGCGCACCGCTTTATTTTCTAATATTTGTGTGTTGTGCAGCCGCACCACAAGTCCCTCCGTCGTGACCCTACATCACCATCCCTTGTTCCTGTGTCACCGATCACTCACGCCACCCTCGAGCCAACTCCGAGCTAGCTAGCCACCGTAAGTGCCCTGTTGTGTGGGCATTGGTGCTGTCAGTTGTGCACATTGTTGCGCTGTAAGTTTGTGCAAGGTGCCACTTTTACTTTGGTTTAACATTAGCACTAATCTCATGATTAATAATATCATTAGGATTTTATCTAATTAATAATAATGTTACATTATTTTTTTGGGTACTATTATGTTATTTTGAGGTTATTTTGACAATTATTGCTATTTTGAGACTAACTCTATTTTAGGTGTTTTATGCTTGGGCATGGCGTGCCAGTTGTTATGGGCCACTAATCTAAGCCCGGTAGTTTTCTTATCTATTATTTCTATTTCCTATCTTAGAATATAAATATTTTTGACTTGTCTTAGAGTCAAACGCGTTTAATTGGTTAAGCTTATCAAAGTTGAGGTTTTTCTCATTTTTTGAACTTTAGGCGTCACAATCTATCTTGTTGTGGCTTTCAATCAAAACTCATCTCTTTGAGTCAAGACTCATTCAAGATCATCTTTTTAATCTCATCAAGACCATCTCTTTGGTCTCATTAACCTCGGTCTCTTTCGAGTGTTCTATCCTCAAATCCTCTCGAATTTTTGTACAATTCAACAAGGGATTCTCCCAAGGTTTGCACGACAACCAACAAGAGAAAAGCCATCACTTTGGCTGGCGAATACCCAAGGCACGAGCGAGACCAAGGCCATCGCTTGGCTTGACTTAGTTGTGATTTCGGGCATTGGCTATCATCTCAACGCAGATGTTCGCATCACCCTGGTTGACTCAAGTAAGCACAATTACATGAAGTTTAAACCGGTTTAACAAAATATCAATATATCAAACTGGGTTCTCAACTAATTGTATACCGCCCCCTCAAGTTGGAAGTTCCTTAAAACCCAACTTCAGAACAGAAAATTCATGTTGAGCTCTATCCAAAGGCTTAGTCATAACATCAGTCAACTGCAAGCTAGTATGAATATAGACAGTTTAAAGGAATTCACTTTGGACCTTTTCCCGCGTGAAGTGGCAATCCAATTCTAGGTGCTTAGTTCTCTCGTGAAAACAGGGATTGGCAGCAATTTGTTGTGCTGCTTTGTTGTCACAAAAGAGGGTGATAGGAAGATGCACTAGGAGATGCAAATCTAGTAGAATGAAGTTGGTCCACACCAATTCAACAATAGTAGCTGTCGTACTACGATACTCTGGCTCTGCTGACGATCGAGACACAGTTGTTTGTTTTTTCTTTTTCCAAGAGACAAGTGCATGCCCAAGAAACACACAAAAATATGTAAGGGATCTTCGAGTAGAAAGGCAACCACCCTAATCTACATCAGAAAACCCAACTACTATGAGATCAGTTTGGACAGATAAAGCAAGCCCTTGTTAGTTGTGCCTTTCAGATACCGAAGGAGATATAATGCAACATTAAGGTGTGGTTGGCGAGGTTGAGAGACAAACTGAGAAGATGTTGTAATGCATAGCTTATGTCAGGCTTGGTAAGTGCTAAGTAAAGGAACCACCCAATCAAGCGTCTATACTGCTCACCAACAGACAATAACACTGCAGAAACAATACTCAACTTCAAACTAGTAGGTAAAGGAAAATGATCAGGCTTAGCCTTTGACGTTTGTGTACTCTGTAAGATGTCATTCACATACGTCCTCCAACTCAAATAAGTGTCATGTGCTCCCTTGTGTATCTTCATATTCAAGAACTATTTGGCTTCACCCAAGTCCTTGATGGTAAACTTGGTATGTAAAGCTTGTTTATCATGTAACATCTCAGTTGAGTCATTTCATGTCAATAAAATGTCGTTCACATAGACACGTAACACTATGAAGGAACTCCCCTAAACCTTTGTAAACAAAGAATAATCGTTTGCTGATTGAATGTAACCAAGACTGATAAAAAAAGATGTTAAGTCATGGTTCTATTGTCACGAAGCTTGTTTGAGCCCATAGAGGGATTTCCTCAACTTCCACACTTGATTAGTAGATGCTTTATGACAATCATCAGGTACATTCACATTAATTTCCTCTTTAAGGAAACCATGTAAAAATGCATTATTTACATCTAGCTGGAAAAGAGGCCATCCTTGTGCAGTAAAAGTAGCCAACACAATTCTCACAATAGGCAGCTTAGCAATTGGACTAAAGGTATGCCTGTAATCTTTTTCAAGCTTTTGATTGAACCCTTTAACCACCAATCTGGCTTTATATCTCTCTATGGATCCATATGCCCTGAATTTCACCTTATACACCAACATTGAGCCAATAGCAACATGTCCTAAAGACAGTGTAGTTAACTCCCAAGTCCCATGATAGGTGTCATTTCATACACCTTAACTAGCAATTATTAGCATTACTTAGAGGAGTTTATGACTAGATTTGAGGTTAAGTCTGTAATCCAGAAAATGTGGAGAGAATTGAAGATATCTAGGGATTTACAGCCGCCCCGCGCCAGAGTCACCGCCCCTTGGTAGTATGGAAGAGCGGAAGAGAAGAAGAAGAGCTGAAGAAAGGAGTGGGCGAATTACTACCGCCCCGCGCCAGAGTCACCGCCCC